>OY740770.1:82462745-83904905 GCA_963513935.1 Aphrophora alni | reverse complement strand
TATCAGTGATGGAACCTTTAGGTTATGTCGGTTCCTGAGCTTACCTGAGTTCACTATTTACACAAGAACAAGCAGATTAACAAATAACTAGTCAGTTTATTTCTCTCAAGAAAACCAGATTAAATATATATTTATTAAGAAAAATTTATGCGCCCTTAAAGAAAATTTTTTAAGTAATTAAAAACCCTTAAAAAATTTACAACAACAATAAAAAGTACAATCCCACCCCAAAAGAAAAGAAAATTTAACAAACCCTCCCTTTTATTTAAAATTACAAAACATCTTTTTATTTAATTAAATTATTACAAACACAAGAAAGATGTATATATATATATATTATTATTATTTCCTTGTTGGCCAACATTAAAAAAAAATTAATTTATTTATAATTTTAACACAAAATTATGCAAAAAAGGTTTTAAAGTCAATTTAGAAAATTTTGAAAACTAACCCCTTTGGGGTCGTGAAAGCCGAAAGTTGCTAGCATATCCCATCCTAAATAAAAAAAAAAAGTCTGATTTGCCTTAGTAATAAATTTCACACACGGTTAGTTTTTTTTGTAGGGCGAAGACCAAATTTCACTCAGGTTCTTGCAATAGATGTTAATGTGGCCTCATTTTTCGACCAGTTAAGAACTGTATTCACAAATACAAAGGCAGACAACTTGATTTTTCATGTTTTAAGATAAAATTTAAGTTCATAATAAAACACAATTTTTTTATTTTGTAATATCCACTTTTTTAATATAATACAAAATAAAAAAATTGTGTTTTATTATCTTTAAACATGGAATTCCACCAAGAACCATCGGTCTCAACAGTAATGAAAAAAAATTATAAATTTATAAGAATTTTAAATTGAACTTAGAATAAAAATTTTACATGAGAACAAAATTTAATAAAAGAGAACAAAATCTTACAGCCTAAGTCAGAAATACAATTATTTAGAATAATGAACTCAAGGTATCATTTTTTAAATTATATTATGGTTATGAATTTAGCAAGAGAAATTTTGATTACCTGGAACAAAGCGTGACGATTCCTAAGACAGAAGGCCCAAACGGCACTAAATAACTTTGATACACATTTGAAGAAGAAAAAAACTAGTTTAGGATTTTTGAACGCAACACTACATGTAATTTGTTTTGCATGCACACACGTAAACGAAATTAAGAATTGCTCAGGTTTACATACCCTTTTATTTCACATTTTGAGTACAATTTAAGATTTTTATGACATTGCGTCGTGTGTTTGCCTCTCGTTGCGATCGTAGTAATGATCAGACAAGCCAAGAAAAAAGGCAAGCCTACGTCGCAAATGCCTCGGGCGGAACAGCTGTTTGCCCTGTTATCTCTCTCTTGCCTTAGGCGGTCTTCCAAAAGGTTTCATTTGAAACTAAATAAACGTTACAGTTTCTTAATAAACATACGAATAATGAACAAAGTGGTAATGAGTAACAAGATATTAAACGCAATATAGCGATTTCTGTCTTTGGATAAATCTGTTGCACTTCGACAAGCGTCCATGAAGTACAGAGAGCGGTTTCTAAAATGGCTGTTGTGTGATAGAAATATAGTCAGCGGTTTCTATGAACTGATGTGTGGACAGAAGCAAAAACATATACATGATGTATTCAGAGTATAGCTATTTATGTACTAATTAAAAAGAAGTGTAGGGAATCATATCCAAGCCTTCAAACGAAAGTATAGAAAATGAACTGTGTACTCTCAGTTTCAACCAATCAAAAAGTGAGATTTCATTAAATTCCATTTTGTGAGGTTCGTACTACTCTAAGTTAAGTTCCACTCCATCAAAAAGGGTAGAAGTAACTATTGGTATGTGTATTAATTACAGTTATGGTCGAAACGGGTATTTTAAACATACGGAGTGTATTTTTTCATTAACTGAAATAAGTACAGAACAGTAATTTTATTTAACCATTTTGCTTCTTTTTTTGACAAAGTTTTTAAATATTTTATTTACAGCTTTATTGTGTCAAAATTATTATTATTTCATTTCATTTTTACAGTCCTTATTATATTATTTTTTATCCTAATTCACAGTGAGCCGAAAATATACCTATCTACCCCACTCTTTTAATTAAAAAATATATTCTTAGTATTAACAATATTAGCGTAATATAAATGTATATAATCTCATTTAAACAAATGTGGTATACTAATGTTCTTCGCATTTTGTTCAGGTGATCCCAAGGTGTAAGCATAGGACATTCTCCAACCGATAAATAATAAAAAATAAATGAATAAATATATTAATGATAATTAGTCACATAAATAATTAATTAAGAAAGTAGTAAATAAGTATCATTAAAAATCATAAATTGTAAAACTTTGGACAAAACATTTTTTAAAAAGAATAAAGAAATAAAGAAAATAAAACATAATAATTGAACTTTTCAAAAAGAGAACAGGTTGTGCTTAAAAGAAGAAAATTACGATGCCGATTGAAACAGAATCAATAGACATAGTGACGTCAGAGATGAGAAAGGCAAACTGTCATTGGTCCATAATATTAAAATGGTGGGAGTCGAAGTAAAAATTCCGTTTTGATAATTTGCATAGCGTCACTTGTGAGAGACGTCGCCAAGGTTCATGATGTGGCGTGGGTCCAAAGAAAGAGTGCCTGGCATAGTGAGAAGTTTCTTTTTAATAAAAAATGTGTTTGAACAGAAAAGGTTAAACTGAGTATGATATGTGAACCATCATGTTAAGGTAAAGAGTTGTTGTTTTGTTTAGGAATAAGTAATGAAGGAACACTCTGATCATAAACACTTTCTTTAGACTCAAATTCAACATACAAAAATGGTTGTGTAATAATATTTTTGTATAATTTAATATAAGTTAATATGTTTTGTTTAAAGTAAGAAAAACTCGGATATTGTAGGGCCTATATGTATACAATTTTAATGAAATTGATAATAATAGTAAAGGACGATTTTAAAAAAACCTAAAATGTTTGACTAAGTCTTAATTAGAGTACATCCTTCCACTTAACATTGCATATATCGCTGGCTTGTAAAGTACAGAGATGAGTCAGAACCTTGTTTAAAATCAAATAATTCACTTTCAAAAAGAAAGCATGTTACTAAATAGCACCCCAACAGTTGTTTAATCAAGTCTATCTAAAATTTACATAAAACATGTTACAAAGGTAGACTGTTGTTTTTTATTTTTTCCTCCTATTTATATTTTATTTATGTATATTCCTTGACCAGTGAAAAGTTAAAAAAAAAAAAAAGTGAGCCATCACTAGACGGACTCTAAATCCATTATTCATGTTACATACAACTGAAACGATAATCACTTTTCACATTTGTTCAAGACATGGAGTATAGACAGCCTACTTGGGTTTCTTTCTCTCTTCGAACAGTCATATGAGAGATGACTCTACCACCTGAAGCCTACCGCTGATTTTAGAAAGTTGACCTTGGACTCTTGCAATAATGTAGAAGCTCAAAACAGATTATAATTTATCTTATCTTGTTTCACCTAATTCTTGATTTTATTATGAAATGTTTTTAAAAATGAATGCAACTACAGTAAAACTTGGTTATAACGAGATTCAAGGGGCTGATCAAATATGCTCCTTATAGCCGAGTGCTCGTTACTTCCAAGTTGCCTCTTCGCAACGAAAAATTTTGATGCCGTCATAATCTAATACAAAAAAAAAAAAAAATACCATATGCCTAAGAAGAAGCTGTTATAAAATTAAATTGAATTAGAAATTAAAAAAGTAAAATTAAAAAGACTAAAAAAAATTGTAAAAGTGTGATTGAAACTTACCAAAGGCCTCGTTCTAGTTCCTGAATATTTTTTATTTTATCAATCACTGACAGCTGCTTCCTTTTGACGCCTGACATGTTTCATTGAAAATCCGGAGTTAATTGTACACTTTACACTGTAGTTTTTTTTTAACAAGAAACACTAAATTTACTCACATTCCCTGAACACAACTACTGTACTGTACAGTTAGCTAGTTAACTACTATTGTAAAACTTTCATTATAAAAATTATGACCAGGCTTATTGAATGTAGCTCTGGGGATAGGTAAGGTAAAATTGATCTTCAATACGCCTCACTGTTTAACAAGTGTGATGAACAATAGAGTTCAATGAACCAGTTTGGGCAGTTTTGACGACTGTATTTTTGGACTGTTCGACGACCAGGTATAAAACGTTTGATCACCCTTCATACCTGACTTGAACAAGTCTTAAATAAAATGTCGCAAACTTTTAAATACAAATACTATAAATGTACAACTTCCTGTATTTCATAAATCAATAAATGGAATTTCTCATGCGTTTGGGAGTATTTGGATTTAACTTTATTAAATTACAGTACTGTATGTATATAAAATTGTGAAAATACTCGCAATAGCCGAGTTTATGATACCTCGCTAAAACAAAGTTCATTTATCATTAATGAAATAGAAAACCAAACAAATACTGGGATTTTGCTCGTTACAACCGAGTTCGTTATTCGCGGTTTTCACTGTCTGTATAATCTTATAAAGAATTAAAAACTAAACTATCTAGCAATATATATATATATATATATATATATATATATATATATAACGTCAAAATTCACAAACTTTACCAATTAATTAAATATTATTTATAACATTTTATGGTTTTTTTTATGTATCTATGGAACATTAGCTTTCCAACGGTATTTTATTTATTGGTCACCAGTAATGTTCGTGATGGTTAAGTGATTTCCACTAGTATCATACTAATTAGACATGTGTCAAAAACTGGTAGACTTGCACTCTTTACAAGTGTTCATGACATGATAATTTATTGTTGTTTAAATTACTTTTATCCAATATTAATATATTCAAATGTTTGTATATCATTATCACCAAAGAATTTTATTCACTTTTGTTACAGATGTTCCTTTTAAAGTGAAGAATCAGGGGCCTAAAAAGGTGGTTTTGTGTTTTGTGAAAACACTTCCTAAAACATGAAGGTATGTATTACCGCATGTAATACATAATATTACATGCGGTTATATAGCAGCTAAAAAAAAAAAAAAAAAAAAAAAAAGGGTCAGTGTGCAACATCGCCTTTCACATGAGACACTGATAAATTTAAGATGTACAGTTTATGATCTTGATATGTTTATGTACTTTCTTATCATATTTAGCTATCAACAACTATGTCATTTAGAATTTCACTGGAATGACAGTTAATCCTTTAATAGATTGCTTGGACTAATTTTAAATGCATGGTAGTTTGATTATTATACTGCATACATCACTGATGTATGTCGTTAATACATGTCATGTGTGTTAATAAAAACATTATTTGTGTGAAATTGTGTTGAAGGAGTTTAATTTTAATTTTAAATGCATTGTATATTTCATATTCTTCTAGGCATTCAAGAGCTTGTTTTTCTTGCATATGTGAAATGGTGTTAAGTTGGTTTCAGAATTTGAATAGAGTGTAGCGTGTTCATATATTAAATATTGCGCAAAATTTTATTTTATTGTTGTTATTAAGCAAATGTTCTTTAAAATGCTCTGCCTTTTTGTTTGATGTAGAAATTCCCACAGTCATTGCAGCTTATTTTGTAAACTCCAAATTTTCTGTCTGCCCATATTTTTTTGTTTTGGTCACAATATTCTTTGGATATTTTTTATACGAAACATTATATTGATGTTGTGTTTTCTGAACATATTTTTAACAGTTTTGAAACTATGTTCGTGTACTTATGGCGCACATTGTACTCCTATGGCATAACTTTTAGCTTAATTTTGAAATATTGGCATGATATGTTCATATTAAATAGATCATCTGTAATAAAAATAACCAACTACTATTCAAAATTAGCATAAAGCCAGCCCAATCAATTTTAAATCAACATTAAACAGAATAATCTAGAACCAAGATAATCTGATAATAGGGCCTAATAAAATAAAACTAATTACGCTATGTACATTAGACAATATGAAATATGTAATACATGTAATTACACAATTCAGATTTATTATCTGTTTAAAAAAAATCAGTTCTTTCAAATTAACAATGTATGTATTCAGTTAATAAAAATATAGTTCTTAAATACAATTAAGTGACGCATTGTGTAGCTGTTCTGACGAACAGTGACTAGTAATTGTGGAATAAGTGCAAATAGTCATTACTTTAATTAAGAACTTTGTGTAATTCGTTTACTACATACCTTATTTTGAAATAAGAATATAATATTTTAATGCGAAATACACGGTTTCACTGAAAAATTGCAAATGCGTAAGTACATGTTATGAGAGATAACATGTATTTACGCATATGAAATGATAATAGGTTTGGCTAGATAATATATATATACTAGCATCCCTGTCACGGCTTTGCCTGTGAAACTTTTAAGCTGTAAGCAACATATTGATTACATTGAACATTTTGATTAGAAGGTTTAAATACTTCTGTTTTTTTATATGTTTTACAAAATTTTAATATTGAATTTACTCTCCTTTAAATTTTAATAGCTTTACTCTTACATTTAATATGAATAATAGAGTAATGTCAGAACAAAATAACATTTTTCAAATCTGTTGTTTTCATCATTTGATTTTTATTTTCTTCTTATTACAATAATTATATATGGCACATTTTATAATACTTATTGTGGTTAACTTACATTATAATTTTTATAGATTGATTTTATAAAATGCTTATAAAAAAAGAAGTATTATTTAACAAAATCTCTAACAAATACTACACACAGTATGTTTAAATGACTGAAACTATAATTATTTGTACTAAGGACTTCTTTGTACACTATATTTGTCGACCAAAATACTGTTCTATAGATCACATCTTTCTCTTTCTAACCATAGTTTACAAATTGTTCTGCGTCTCATAGATCGCAAGATATTTCTACTTGACCATAGTAGAAACCTAACGGAACGAAAAGTGTATGTTTTTGAGTGAATTTCTAGTTTGTGAATGGTTTATATTTGGGATAACCTAGAGGTATGTTGTAAACCTAGGCCTATAAGCAAATTTTCTTATATTGAGTGTTTTATTTTATTATTGTGCCGACCTCGCATATTTAAATCCATCGGCACAAGATTGCGTAATAATAAATTTTTAAAGAGCGGCTACAATCTGGTGGACTGCTCTGAAAACAGCCTCACGTGATTCGACTGTGGACTGTTTTCCTCACGTGAACAACCGGAAAACACGTATTTTGCAATTCAACATTTCGCCCACTTAGAATCGTCCTGTCGCAATAAATAAAATACCGTTGGAAAGCTAATGTTCCGTAGATGCATAATCATGCAAAAAAAAAATAAATAAATACCCCAAAAGTTATAAATAATATTTAAAAAATTGGTAAAGATTGCATATTTTTATGCGTAATATCAAAGATTTTATTTAAAAAAATTGGTAAAGTTTGCATATTTTTATGCGTAAAATCAAAGATTTGAACTATGTGGTTGTAAGTAAAAATGACGCCATTTTTTCTCATATGTTCACAAACCTATTTTTCTGTCAAACAGGTCAAACAAAACACTGTTCTGTAGATCACATCTTTCTCTTTCTATTTGTGGTTTACAAATTTTTCTATGTGTCATAGATCGCGAGATATTTCTGTCTAACCAAAGATGTACCAAACGGAACGAATTTCACTTGGCATTTGGTGCATTTTACTAAATAAGATAATCGATTATTCATTCGATATTTAGTAACCAATCTTTACAGTATGTTGTAGAGAAGATTTCATTCTACAAGTTGGTATTACTTGATATAGGCTACATTTACTTTGAGGTTCTTGTTTTTTACTCGGATTATAGCCATGTTTGTGACAATTGTGACTAAATTGACATGGAAAGGCATGGTGCTTATTGTTTTAGGATTATATATTTCTGTTATTCTGAAGGTTTGTGTATACAAATTGTATATAAATTGTGTATACAAGTTACAATATATGTGTTTCTATTTCTAAAGTTAATTTTTTGAGTGAAGTTCTAGTTTTTGAATGGTTTATATTTGGCCTAACCTAGATAAGTTATAACCTAGGCCTAAAAGCAAATTTTCTTATATGGAGTGTTTTATTTGATTATACAAGTGTATATGTGTGTTATTCTTTGTAGAGTTTATTGTTTTAGTGAAATCTAGTGATTTTGTTTTAGGCCTAGCTTTAGATAGTTACAAGTTAGGTCTAGGTTGTCGAGGTTACAAACCTAACCTAACTTTTGTCGTTTTCCACTTTTACGAGAAAACACTATTTTTATTTTGAAAGTTTTAGATTTTTTTTTTTTTACCAATTAATTGTTATTCACATTTATACTAGAAAACGTTTATAATACTTGAAAAAAATTAAAAACAAAATTTTCTATTCTCAATTGGACTTTGAAGTAAATTTTAGCCTTCGATGTTTGTGTTTTTTTTTTTGTTCTTCGCCATACTGACTCCAAAATTATTTTTCAAACTTTTTTTTCATTACACTACTAAATTCTATGAACCTTCCTGAATATAATGATATATAAAAGTTGTGTTTTCCATAAATATTACAATTAATTATTGGTGAGTTTTTGAAAATAAATTCAACAAATTCCCTTTTTTCGTAAAGCAATTTCTGTATTTTTGAAAATGTAACAATTTTTATTTTCCCCCTAAATATATTCACAAATATATTACAAATCTCCAGTAATAGTTGAAAAAATTGCAAAACTTTTTTGTATGGTGCATTACCATTTCTGTGAAATTCTTCTCTCTGTTACTTTCCGATTTTTTGCTATTTGACATAATAACTCCAAATTTTTTACATCTGACTTTTTTTTCACTACACAGCTAAATTCTATGCACCTTTCTGAATATAATGATATATAGAAGTTGTGTTTTTCATAAATATAACTATATTTGGTGAATTTTTGAAAATAAGCCTATCAATTTCCCTTTTTTCATAATTTTTTTTTTGAAAATGTAACAAAGTTATTTATTTTATTTTATTTTAATATATTCACAAATATTACACAAAACTTTTGTATATTTTGGAAAAAGTGGTAAGCTATTGATTTTGGATGATACAGGTTTTTCTGAAAAATATTAACTTAATTTTTTGACATCTAACATACTTACTCCAAAACCGTTTCAAAAAAAATAATTTTTTTATTACTTAGATGAATATTATGCATCTCTCTGAGAAAAATGATGTCTTATAAGTTTTAGGTTAGGTTTTGTATAAAAATAATATTTTTTATGTTTTTTAAGAAAACAAATTTTTACAAAACCTTTAACATGTGCCGGTTGCAGGGTTAAGCGACCAGTTTTTCACCTACTTAAAAAAAAAATTTTTTAATAAAATTAAAAAAAATGTATGAACAAATAAGTATTTAGTTGTTTTAATTTATTATTTTTCAGGCTTATTATCAGTGTTTTCTTTTATTAAATTCTGTGTTCACCCATTCTTAAGTTAGGCTTAAGCCTAAATAAAGCCATATTTGTCACATGTGAATAGGCTAAATGTTAGTAGTTTATCATGAAATGGATTTTTTATCTTAAAAGGAAATTGTTCTGCCCATTATAGATTGAGCTATATTTATATTTTATTTAGAAATAAGTTATATCGTATTTTTAACCATATATTTAAATAAATATGTATAGAATAACAAAGCTGTACAGTTTGTAATTTTTTTCTTATACATGATAACTGGGCATTATTAGAAAATATTTTCTTAGTGCAGATTTTGTTCATCGAATTGAGTTACGACTAATTTTGAAGGGTAGTTTTCATAAAACTGTGTCCTATCAAGTCCATTTATATTTTGAAAAACTGACTTTCATCAAAATATCAAAAATATGAAAGCAAAAATCGTAATTTTATAATTACTGAGTTTTATTTTCTTCGGAGAAAGCATTGTAGCCAAACATTAAAAAAAAATTTTTTTTTTTTAAATAATTATAAAATTAAAAAAGGTAAGCTATACAATATATTGGAAAATAGTGTAATTTATTTATTTACAAGTTTTACGCATTTAATTTTAAATAATAAATGTAAGACTTACCATCTAAAATATTCTGCTTTTGTCTTTAATACGATGACCGTTTCGGCTATTCCGCCATTTTCAAGTTATATATTCAGGTTTCCCTTCGTCAAACATAAACACTTACACATATAATATATGTAAACAAACATACATATATTATATATTGTATAACATATATAAATATATATACATAAACACAAACACTGATTTGCACTTAATATATTACATTTTTTTTTAATGAACACGACTCATGAGTCAACTCGAGTCTTTGATGTCCCGGTACATACTGTGCGCGGGTGTGCGTGATTTAATCGTCGGGAGTGGATGATGTCTTATCTAACTGTGTCAATACGCTGTGGTATAATGCATTAGAATCAAAGTTTAATTTCTCATTTAGTAATATGCTACTATCTGTTTTATAGTTCTTGTATATTTCTAACTGTTCTAACGCATTCATAAACTTAGCCTTTTTACAACGATGTAATATTTTTAGGGTCTTATTTATGCAAGAGTAACCATGGTCATTTTGGATTATGTGGTCGTTGAATTTCAATTCGGTTCTTGTGAAGTTCGTGCTTTGTTTAGACGAAAGAATATGTTCTTTGAACCTTTTTTTAAATGACCTTCCTGTTTGCCATATATATATATATGTTTGGATAATCGTTACAAGATTGTATACTCCTGTGCCTTCAAATTTGTTCTTCAGTTTGCTTTTATTGTTTAAGTAACCTTGCAAATTATTTTTTGTTTTATATGCTGCTTTGAACCCATGTTTGTTAATGATATTCCCAAGTATGTGTTCAAGTAGTTTGCAAAACTTAATCACTAAAAGTTTGTCTTTTTTATGTTGTGATAGTTCTTTAATTTTATATTTCCTCTTCTGTTTCTTGAGCAATTTGTCCTCAATCTATTTAATTGTTTGAAGTTCATCTTGAAAGTCTGTTTCTGTCATGGGGGTGTTACATCTTAATTTGTGAAGTAAACTATTATATGCTGCCATCTTATGTGATATTCGATGATCGGATGAAGCATGGATTGTGTGATCGATGTGAGTGGGCTTCCTGTATATTTTGAAAAGGTGTTTTTCATTTATTCTGGTTATTGTAAGGTCTACATAATTAATGATGTTATTAGTTTCTATTTCAGATGTAAATTTCAAGGAAGGGTGTATAACTGTTTAAATATGTACATAAGTAATTGATTTGAAGTACAGTGCCCTGATATAAAACAATTATATCGTCGATATATCTATGATACATTATATTCTTAAAGTACTTGTTTTTTGGTGTTATTATGTTATGATTTTCATTATGGTTTAAGAATATTTCCGCCATTATACTTGACAGTGGACGTCCCATTACTAATCCATTGTTTTGACTGTAATATTGGTCATTGACTATAAAGTAATTTTGGGATAAGCAGATTTTTAATAAATTAGATATCTCGGCTATTTTCTCAGTTGGTATGACATTATTCTCCTTCAATTGTTTCATTAATATAGAGATGGTTTCTTTCATTGGTACATTAGTGATGTCGAACAAACCAATATGAAGCCAGGTTTTATGTTCATATTTTGGAAATTAAATCTGGTATTTTTTAGACTGTTTTTGAATTTTATATTTCCTGATTATTTAGTTTAAGGTTTTCGATAACCTGTAAGGGCACTTGCGATTATTACAAGAGCACTTGTAAAATTGACGAATGGTCTGATTGGGAGGTTAGGTTTATATATTTTGGGCTGTTAAAATAGGAGGTTATGGATTAATCATTTTGTTAAAAGCTTTGTCAGCTTTGCTTAGTAGATGTTTACTCGTGTTGATAGCTGTTTTATTTATTGGTTAAAAGTGTTAGTCAGATCAGATTTTAATAAGATTATGTTGTTTTGTGTGATAAAATTCATGGTTTTGTTTATATAATCAAATTTATTCTTAATGACAGTAGTACTTCCTTTGTCAGCTTTTGTTATTATTAAGTTATCAATTTGTGCTTTGTTACGGATAAACGAAGCAATGACCTGATTATGCTGTTTATTTAGACAAATGAGATTGTTTAAATTATGCTTGATAGCTGTATTGATTTTGTCGTTGATCAGTATCCTGGTTGAATTTTTCTTATCTATAGGCATTGTTTGTATTGTGGCTTCTGTGTCAATAAGAATATTCTTCCATTTGTCCTGTTTACTACAAATATTATGTTTGAGACCTTTTTGCAATAAATCCGATTCTTGTTTGTTGAAGTCAGTTTTGTCGGTTCTACCAATCACAGTTTTCTTCTTAGGGTTAGGTCATTAGGATTCTTAACCCTCCCAGTGTCTGTTGTAAAATCTAAAATGCCGCACTGTTTTTGGCTAAAACGCATCATTTCGGTTAAAAATTCACCAAAAATTCAGTTTTAGGCCTAGACATATAAATGATGCATGAAATTATTCAGAAAAGTATAGGGATTATTGTGCAATAAATAAAAATTACATATCTTTGCTGGAAATTTTAAGTGTTCTCACCCAAAATTAGAAAATGTTTCAAAATTCTTATTTTTCAAATTTGACCACTATCAGAAAACATACCTACACCTATGTTATAAAAATTCCAGAATAGCCATTTTGTTCCAAATTTTATGTAGTTTCAGAAAATATTTACTTATATAGGCAATATATACACACAAAAAAAGAATAAAAAATATATACACACAATTCCTTACTTCAAAAAGTTGGCCTACATCTCTTTCAGGCTCAGGCGGGTACACTCGAACCCAAGGATTAGCAACTGGAAGTTGTGGAGTATTTAGGCCTACAAAATTGTTATTATTTTTAGGTGAATCAGGCCTATTACTTTGTAAATCTTCCTTATCTGATGTTTCTAATTCATCTAAATTAGGTTCGTAATTATTATCATCGCTACCCGAGGAAAAATCAGGCAACGAATAATCACTTTCAACTCCATCCTCAATATCACTGTCACTTTCTAAATCACTACCTTCTTCTACAACAAAACTATCAATATCACTTACTTCTTCATCAATAAGTCGGTCAATTTCACTATCACGGCATAAATTTCCATCCATTTTCAATAACAAACAATCACTAAACACGTAAACAAAACAAAGTCCACTTAGGTTAGTTCAAACACCGAACAGCTGAGAAGTAACTGAGAGATTATTATACCATCTGTTGCCGAAAATACTAAAGCTATATACCGAAAGATGCACCGTTTTCTGTAGAATTGATCGATACCTCATATAGTAAGTTTAGCAAAAGTTGAGCTCGAAAAACTGTAGTTTTGTGATGTCGCGCACAGTCGTCGCTGCAGCGACTACTACACGCATCTTACCGCACAATCGTCGCTATAGCGACGACCGACACTCGGAGGGTTAAGAAATCCATCTTCGTACAAAACCAAGATTTTTAAGGTATTGGTAAATCTACTTACCGAAGGTAAAGATGTGCCTAAGAGCAGATACATTTGGAGGCCAATTTTCTCTGAATATATTTTTTCTTATGCCGAATTTAGTGAAGTCTTCACACTTTTACATTCTTGTTTTCTTCCGCTTGTCAAAAAATCCGTCATGTCAAAAAAATCGATCCAAACAATTCTCTGCCTAGGTAGACACACTATACTCCAACTTTCACCAGGTAGAGTGGAAACTTGTGCAATTCATGAGGATTAACGGCAACCCAAATGCGGGAATTTTTGGCTGTTAATGTGTCCATTGAAATAAAACCTGACCTTACCACTAAAAAAGGGATGATTAAAATCCCATTATTAGAAATTAATCTCTTAAACCAATCACAATGGGCTTTACACTTGCAAAAAAATAATTCTCGGAGTACCCAAACTCAATAAAGCCACAACTTCAGATATTTAGGTGCTCTTTGATAGGTTTAATAAGATGCTTCTATCTGTTGAGACAACCACCTAAGTGATTTTATAAGGAGATCACTTCAGAGTCTATTGAAAATACTGTTGTTAATGTTTCTCAAGATACACTGTTGATTTCCTTTGAGTAGGAGCACAAATAATGCAACGCAAAAATTGTAAAATTTTACTGTAAAGTAACTTTCAAACGTGTGCTTCTTATTGTGCGGGAGACTCATCGCAGACTGACTAGCTAACAGACTCACTCCTTGTAACAATTTAATTAACTAAAGTTGTTTTCTTAATGTTTAATGTTTTTATATAAAAGGTTGGGCGCCATTTTGTAATGTTTATTATAAAAATAAAAATGAATTTAATTATAAAAAATTTACTCTTGAAGAGAGTATAAAGTTTCTCTGAGGTAGTAAGTTCTTTGAAAACAGTGTACTTTGCAGAATATTAAATAAAATATAGAATCCTTTTATCTGAATTACACATTTTATTATTAATAAACATCTCAACATAAAATTTCATACAAATCAAAATATTACCTGAAAAGACAAAATTACACATAACATCCTACACTCTATATTAATCAAAATTATGTTTCATTTAAACTTTATTTGTTATTTTTATTATGGTTGCAACCTAATTTCAAAATGAAATTTCTAATTATACTGTACAAAAGCTAATATTTTTTATCTTTCACAATTACTTTTATAAAATATTCATTCTTTTTAAATTTAAAATATCTATCTCAAAAAATTAAACAATGAAAATATTTTAATTATAAAAGATTTCAATAATTATATTCAAATAAAACATTTTCTTTCTTTGAAAAAAAAAACATGTGACGATTCTACAAACATATTATTCAACTTTCAACAATAAATTACAAATTCCAATTATTTTTATTTTTTAATTTCTATAAAAAATAGTTTAAGCATGTTATACCAGACATGCACTTATTCACAGAAGTTAAATTGAATGTTTTACATAAAACTTTTAATTATTTCACTTGTTTTCCGAGTTGAAACCACGTGGTGTCGTTCTATCAAAATCTCGTTTCTCATTTTTTAAAATAACTTTTTTAGATTTACTTTTCACTTTTGTAACAGTCACAATTATATACTTTGTCTTTAGTTTAAACACTTTATTCAAATCATATAGTTTTTCTTAAAAACTCAGATACTTGTCCTTTTTATACACGTTTTCCTGCTTACGTAGTACACTTTGTCTATTGCATCATATTATACAATCACATCTTTTTACTTTAAAAGTTTATTTCTTTCTGGTTTAAACTAACTCGCTTAATTACATAATAGTTTTTTAAGTGTGACTTAGTTTTTTAGAAAAAACACTTTCTTTTGACAATTCGGTTTTGTCTCGGCAAACATACTTATTTTATCTTACGTCTTCTCTCTCTGAATGTCCAGATCCGACTAACTTCCACCCGGTTGGCAACAGCATTCCCTTTATGTTTCAAAATGTTAATGTAGCAATTTTCTTATAACTAAAATAATAATTATACCTGTTCTAAATATTAACATACAGTACTACCTCGTTTATCCGGACCTAATTCAACCGGATGTCCGGATTATCCGGATCGATCCGGAACAAAAAATAAAAAATTTAATCAAGGATAAAATAAAGCTTAAAGTTTCAAAATATTTTAATAATTACTGTATTTTGAATAACATTTTAAATAATATTTTGAAACTTTAAGCTTTTGCTTTATTTTATCCTTGAATATGGAGTTTCAACAAGAAATATCTGCTATTACATGAATGTTGATAAAAACGTGATTTCCTCAACACTACAGTGTCGCCTCGAGGTATTAGGGCGGGTTGTTGATGCACTGGGAAGAGAAAGTGGAGGAGCAATGACCTCTGCGTCACCATCCCCCTACCCCGATGCGGCATGACAGTGACGTTGTCTATTGTCTATGCCGGCGGGTAGTCTATCAGTATCACGTGCTAGCGACCGGAATATATCATCATCGTGCTGTGCCGTGTTTAGTTTCTTTACATTTTTGATCGGATACGGTTAATAGTATTAAATCAGGGTGTCTAGCGACCGGGAAAACCAGGAAAAGTCAGGGAATTTGAATTTTCTGAAAAAGTCAGGGAAATGTCAAGAATTTTTTTTAAAAACCTGGAAAAAAAATAAGGAATGTCTGATATTTTAGAAAGTGTAATACAATGACGTTGCCTGTAACGGTCCTTAAAGAAAATGTACAACTGTAAAATAAATACAAACCAGGTGCATGTTTACAACGCATCATAAACCATCATGTCATTTTTACAACTTTATTGTTGTCGGGTTGCTAAGACTCAAGGGTGTAAATCAGTAAATGTGAACATTTTGTCACATCTTAAAGCGGTGCCGCCAGCTTTGGGAACCCCCGTTCTTTTTTTTGGCAGTTGGAACATCACATCCCCAGTCGGGAGTATCGAGGACGTGAATGAGAATCGGCATAGTATTTAGAGGTGGGCGTTGTTACTGCTATTTATTTATATTTGTGTGTTAGCGTTTGTGCGTGGAAATGGCGACGAAACGAAAACATAATGTGCTTACAATGGCCCAAAAATTAGACGCATTGAATCGTATAGACAGGGCTGCATTGAAACGTCACACCAAATTAAAACAGAGGAAGATAAATGACTTTTTTGTAAATAACAACTAAACCCTGTCTAAATTAAAAGCATGTGTAAATATTTCAGGTGTGTAAATAAAATGTTTTTCGTCATTTACAGTACATTGTGTAATTTCTCGTGTATTGTGTAAATTTAATGACTGTGTAAATATTGTGTTTTTTCATGACTTATAAATGGTAAGTTATCATTTTATATTTTGTTTTATTTATCTTTCTAAAATTTTGGATTATCCGGATTTTTGATTAACCGGATCACTTCCGGTCCCAATTAGTCCGGATAAACGAGGTTGTACTGTACATATAATAAATTTCTCTGATCATTTTCTACTAATTACTTTCTTTATTTATTTTATTTAAAAAAATAATAATAAAGTAAATTTAAAAAATTAAAAAATATGTTTCCTGTTTGTTGCATTGAGTTGAACATATTCTCCATTCAATCTAAGATCACCAAACTAAAAATGTACACTATTACAATCTGCATATAGCCATTGTTAGGAAGAATGAAGTAATTACTACAACTCATTTCCAAGGTCACTCAGATGTCACAGAAAGCAACAAAACTCTTGCAACTATTTTTTATTTTTTTTAGCTAACATTTACAAAATTACAGCCGTTGATATGTGAATCGTACAGTATAATTTTTACAAACCTATTTAATAGTTGCTATAT
Source organism: Aphrophora alni (assembly GCA_963513935.1). Lineage (NCBI taxonomy): Eukaryota > Metazoa > Arthropoda > Insecta > Hemiptera > Aphrophoridae > Aphrophora > Aphrophora alni. The sequence goes on along the minus strand of OY740770.1, from coordinate 83,887,713 downwards.
AAATTATAATATACAAAATTATTCCTTGTGTTTCAGATATCTTTTCAGACCTGAGTTAATCTGAGCTGCGTCAAGGCCCATTTCCATTCCAGTCAGCTATTGTTAAAGTTATGAATCATAGAATAGCTGACCTTATTTGCTTTGATTAGTTTTGGATTTTTGTCTTTCGATAAATAAGTTTAAAATACTTTATAAATGTTAACCATATCTGGATCTTAAAGCAAAGCTTGCTATTGTTTTCTTCTATGAAGCTTTCATTATATTTATTTAAGTAATGAATTTTTATAAATATATTATCACTATTATTATAGAAAATGTTTAAATTAAAAAGTTTTATATAAAACAAAATTTATTTGATTTTTAACGCTATCATTTTCAAAAAAATAATTCACGATTTATTGCTACTGTTTAAACTGGGGGATGTTATTTGAGATCTCTGTTAAATAGGTAGTTAAAGTTTTAATAATAATGAAATATTTTTAGCATACATTAGTTCATAAGTTGGCCACAACATCTTTGTTTCTTTTCACTATCTTCAACAAGGTTATAATTTATCAATCAAAATTCTGTTCTTTCTTGTTTTTTATTAATGGAAGTAATAAATAATATGTTTGTAGATCATATGATTTATTGACCTATTTGATTTGGCAGCTACAACAATTTTAGTAATTATGAAAGATGTCATATAACTAATTGTTTTAACAATTTATAATCTTGATACTTGGATTTTTAAAAGATATCGAAATGATTTGAAAAGAACGACAATGAAAGGACACATGTTTATTAAAAGGAATAATATCTGATCATATCAAATATCCGGTAAATTAGAGTTTAGAGAACTTGTGAGTACTATAGACTAGCCTTCATGTTGGATCACCATTTTTAATTGTGAAATAAATTTGTTGTAGAAAAGATGTTTAATGCTTGCACAAAACTGTAAAAAAACTATTGTGAAGTCAAATAGTGAAAATTTAATGGTGGTAATTCAGTGAGGTCATTGACACCATATAATATTTCATTTTTGTTGAAAAACTGTACTTATACAAAATTTTCTGGTTATACAAGGCGATGGTGAAGTAAATCAAATTAATATTCAAAGGTGGTAATCCAGCATAAAAATGCATTACCGTTTTCATTTTTAAAATAAATTATTTTTTTTGAAAGTCTTACAATTTTTTAATGCTTGTACAAAACTAGTACAAAATACCCAACTTCATGTAGCTGTAATCTAGGTAGGTATTGAATGGTCGATACAGACTGCACTTTTAGAACCTGTGGGCTAGGCACACAGAGGACACGGATTGATAGACATTAAAAATTAAATTCTAACGTAGACAATACACAAAGAAATGTATTTCACAAATGATATAAATATTAAACATACTATTCAAAAATATATATGAGAAGAATATTTGAGAAAATACCTTTACGATATACAGTACAACCTCGTTTATCCGGACTAATTGGGACCGGAAGTGATCCGGTTAATCAAAAATCCGGATAATCCGAAATTATAGAAAGATAAATAAAACAAAATATAAAATGATAACTTACCATTTATAATTTCCTTTTGGTCATGAAAAAACACAATATTTACACAGTCATTCAATTTACACAATACACGAAATTACACAATGTACTGTAAATCACGAAAAATATTTTATTTAGACACCTGAAATATTTACACATGCTTTTAATTTACACAGGGTTTACAGTGGTTGTTATTTACAAAAAAGTCATTTATCTTCCTCTTTTTTATTTTGGTGTGACGTTTCAATGCGGCACGATCACGTAAATGTGATTTACGATTTTTTTTTCCAATCTGACACAGTTAAATATAAAAAAAAAAAAAAAAAAAAAAAAAAAAAAAAAAAAAAAAAAAAAAAAAAAAAAAAAAAATGAAATTATCTTTAAAAAACATGAGACAAATTATATTTTATATTATACAGGAATCAAATTATTTGTGTTGTATAACACATTTTTACCAGTCTGTAGCTACTATACAACTTGATGAGCACGTGCTTCTAACTGCGTAGAGCTGCTTAGCCGTTCTTTGAAAACTATGCACATCAGATCCATTTCCATCGCTCAAACTAAAGTTCATATTAAAAAATGTCTAACAACATTATTAGTTCTTTCTTACACTTAATACTGTCCATCATTCAACCGATCGACACGAGATACCGCTATTGTCTTTTTACATAACACGTTACTCGCCATAAAAGTCTTAATCCGTTTTTTAATATTTTTTGTTTTAAAAAACACCCCACTATACTGTTGAAAACTATTGTCATTGAATTAGTTTGTTGCAGATTACATCTGACAACATTAAACCCTTGTCTAACACTCTTGTTAACTCTTGAATCACATTTTTGAAAACGACTTTGCAAAACACAACCATTATCTCCAAACTCTGCTCTAAGACTGCGTTTTAATACATCTTACTCCACTAACTGCTGCCTTAAGACTGATGCAATCCCATGTGCTTTCTCAATATCCGGTCTCCTGGACATCTCCCAAATATCACTGTGTAAGCGATATCTTTCTCGTCCAGTTCCAAAAAGTCTTTATTCAACTACCACGCAATTCATAAATTGTCTGAATCTCTCAATTTCACTACACACACAATTTATTAAACTTTTTATTACTAAATTACTTTAAAATCTTTACATCATTATTTATTTGTGTTTGGAAATCTATTTTATTCTGAATTTATTCTGTTTAACATTGAAAATCATTAGTCACGTTTTTGACTCATGTTACACCCAATATGATTACCCGCTATTTTAAATATTTAATTCAATTTAACCTTTTTCCGGTATTACATCGTGGGCCAATCACAGACGAGTTCTCCCGTAGTAGGCTTGATTACCATAATATAAGATGTCTTCCATAGTACATTGTAAATAAGGTTTGAGTTTTTTTTTCTGGTTGTCCTGTTTTAACGGTATATTTTGTCAAAGACTTTTTATATGTAAAAATATCCGTTCTGTCTATAGGCTTTATCAGTTTTTATCCGGAGTTTATAGTTCTCATGTAAATTGCATTTCTTTGCAGTTCCCGCTTTGATTTTGATGTTTGTTGGGCAAAGATGTTGACCTTTAAATATAGATATTTAATGAATAGTTTAGTTTTGAGCGACTGTAGTAATTTTCCTGGAAGGATGTATGAATTTTTCGTGATTTTGATATGAGAAGTGTATGTCGAAAATATCGGGAAGTAATTTTAATTAGTTCATTTCTGATTTGAAATCGGATTATTTAACATGTTTGCATCTTTGCTGGGAGTTCGCATATTTCCCGCTAGGTGTCATTAGGTTACAAGTTTAGGTATGAAATCCTTGAGATCGTTTCTTCTTCTGGTTATTTTAATAGAACTATTTATTTATGTATTAAAATTTTATAATATATTTTGAATTGTTACAAGTAGTACACAAATAGAAAAACACTAAAAAGATCTGAAATATTTCCCATACACTGTTTACTTTTTCCAACAATATCATATCATATCATTTTTATTGCACAAAATACATTCAAAAAGAACAGGTGCGGAGTCATTTACATCACTATAACTAATTGATTAATACTAACAAATTATAAAATTCATTCTTCACAATTTAGAGAGGATTATTAAAGTATTCATCTGTACTATAATAAACTTTTTTTACAACTTGCTCCTTTATAACATTTTTAAAACAAGCAAGACTGAGAGTCTTATACATTTGCGGCAAACAGTTATACAATTTTACTCCCACATACTATGGACTATTTTCGAACTGCTTTAAACGATGGCATGGAAATCTGTAATTTTCTTTAGCTCTAGTACTATACCCATGCTTAAAACCGTTTTTTACAAAGCCTGCTTTATTTTTGTGGGCCCAGACTAAAGTTTCATAAATATAAAGTCCTGGCAATGTGAGTATGTTACAATCTCTAAAAAGGACCCTACAACTTCTTTCTCTGCCTATACCAGAAAGAGTTATTAGAATTTTTTTCTGAAGTATAAATACCTTCTGTACACCAGCAGCACTTCCCCACACCACAATACCATAGCTCAACACAGATTCAATATATGCATGGTAAACCACCAAACAAGCCTTCAAGGAACCCCATTTCTTAAAACCGAGAAAACATATTGATCTCAACCTTCCCTTAATTTTTTCTAAATGACATTTCCAAGTTAAACCCTCATATATATATATATATATATATATATATATATATATATATATATATAATCTTTCTTATATACAATTTAGCCAGCACACTGAGGTGCCAAATTTATAATAGAATAATTGTTGTCTATATCTCCTTCTCAGAAACAAAAGTTGCCCCACGTTGTGAGCTGAATTATAGTGAGGAAAAAAATTGTTAATATTATAAATGACTGACTGCTTTTTGTTTTATAAAATCAATGTTTAATCACTGTTGCTCAATTTACGTACAGAATTTCTCTTTTGAGAATTAGCTTTAAACGGAATTGCTTTTACAATTTATATATTATCCTCTGGATATATTTAATATACAATTAATACTAATATCTAATTTTTTTAAGCAAATCTCTTTCTCTCGGGTTAAAGAATCCCTGGCTGTTAAATAGGTAATCACTTAAATCTATACTTTAAAACTATATTACAAATTGGATTGTTAAAATTAATTTCTATTAGGTTGCAAAGTTCAAATATTCAAAAAAAAATTATGTTTAATTGGTTTAATATGAGATTTTATACAATTCTATTCACTTTTATTTATTTAAAGTTAATTATAATCTTGGATGTATGTAACAAAATTAGCTGGATATTACCTAATGTTGGTGACTGTATTTTAGTTACTGTTCATTGATTGTACTATTGGAAAATAATATTACTCTTGCATTTTAGTTATACCATTACAAGGCAAGTACAATATGTTCACTGTTTCTTTATTCTTTTTTCTGAAATTTAACAACAACTAGCAAATACATCTTCACTTGGTGGATACAAAATTAGAAGTCTTAAAAGGACGCCACAAAAAATTCCCAAAGATATTGCGCTCTCAATTAACTCACGGCCATTACTATCATCGTGTTGAATATCCTATGCCCAACAGGCACACTTTTTTGGGTCACATACACATTATTTTCCAAAATGTGTTTCACTGTTCTTAGCTTGTATATTTTACGTATTTTAAACTGTTTATTAACATATCCAACTTCGAATTACTTATTATTGTTTCTTTTAAACTCGGGAATGTCCATTTTAATATTTCATATAGAATGTACTTTAGTCGACGTTATTTCAACTCGATCGCTCAGGCGCTTATTCCTCGTCTATCATTTAGCCTTCCGTAGTCACAGTTTATGTAATCATTTCAATCACACTTGTTATTGGTTATGTTACAAGTTACAACCTTCTTTTAATATTCTAACACTAATTACTTATTTAAATTATATACAATGCTTTTAAAACAATTCTTAATATTATTTACACTAAACAGGATTGACTTTACATCGTAAGAACAATGAAAACGTTCTTATCGCTAACTTTAGGCTTGTGGATACAATTTGGTTGTATTATTTATTTGTTTTGAAAATAGGTTTTGTTTAATTTTGCTTTAACTGGTTATAATATGTGAAATTAATGTTATTTAATTATTATTTTAAAATCCTGAAATACTTAAATTTTCATTTATATGAATTCTTATCCAAATATGATTTTTGAGGTTATATTTACTTTCTACACTTTATCTTTGAATCTCATATTTCATTGTTCTTTTAAATCTCAGCCAGGACTCTTTACCTTTGAATTATTATTTATTTACCCTTTCAATTGTATTAAAAATGTTACTATATATATACCCAAAAACGTATGTGACCGTCTCCACTTCTTTTGACCAGCTGGAAGCTCCGGCTGGCTGGAGACCGTGTACACTTTAGCCGAATCTTGTCAGGATGGGCCAAGGAGTTGGGTTAGGACGCTAATGAACGCACGCAACACAAGTTAAGTTAAATGTTCTCTTTTATTTCAGCGCCGAATTAGAAGATTACAGAAATAATTATAATTTATAAAAAAGACATAACGGCTAGATAAAGCCTTAATAGTGGCCGAAAAGCATACCGATTAATTATATAGCACGTGGCTGAAAATGGACTGACCCGTAGCGGTCTGCCGTTCAACTTCCTTCTCGCGGCTCTCGGAACAGACTCTCGCTTGGCTTGCTGGTTCAAACCCTCCACTCCTCGTCTCCCCCCCCCCTTCTACCAGATCTTGCACTGCTCAACAAAATCGCAAGTGCCAATTCATACTTTATTATTTAGAATCCCTTTACATCCTAATTTATGCTTATTATAGTTTTTATTTGGTGGGCTCCTTGGCTGGGCCACACGTATACCTGAATAGAGAGAATACCTCAGTGTTTTATTGTGTTTTTTCTATTTTTAACTACTAGGTAATACCAAGGACCACTTTTCAAGGTAAGTCTGAGTCTCATATCCAAACAAATCTAAACATAATAGGCTATGTCCTCTATTGAACTCTAACCTAAATTTATAAATAAAAACCCAATATTATTAATAACCTGCTTGTCCTTTCTTTTTCAACATTTCTTCGACAACAATCTTTGACTTTCCTTTCATTGACAACTCTTCACTTTACTGTCGACTATAAATTAGAAAGAAAAGGTAACCTTTTGCGAAACAACCCATCTTTTACTCAGTCAAGGAAGATATACTTTTATATTTGTTTGGTTTTCATGGAAAAAGTAGCCAACAGGTTTGCCTTAGAATTGATATCTATAACTTCTGTCAATAGTACACAAATAATATAATGTTTGGCAAAAATTTACTATTCATTTATTTTATGTTTACATTCTTAAATATTTTTTATACTTATGTTATTATACTGTATATTCTTACAAATCTATTCTTTATTTTCTATTGATGTAATATAGAAATGTTTTTTATACAAATTTTTTAAGAATTCATAAATAAAATATTCAAAAGAAATATTTATTCTTTATTATACATCCTTACATCCTTTATTATTGATTTATACATCCTTTTCAGTTTCTTCTGACCTCATACATTAGTATATGAACTATGAGCACTGTGGTGAATTTTACAATATTGTAAACACTAAGTCCTCTACCACAAGTTAAGTACAATAACACAACACAAATAAACTTTTGGCAAAAATTTATTAACCTATGTTACAGTTACATTTCGGTAACCAAGTTACCATTATCGGAGGATTCTAAACTAATATTCATACATTAGTGTTAGTGTATTGTGTAACATTTCATGATAATCAGCTGACATTAATTATAATTATTTGTAATTATATAACAATTTAAAATATATATAAAAAATTAGATATAAAGTTATATGGAGTTTATTCAAAGATTTTATTTATTCAAAATTTATTTCATTATTTAAATATAGAAATGATATATCTAAATTAATTCATTAATATATATATATATATATATATAAACATTACACACACACAAGTACAAAAAAATCTAGTAGGCAAGTGAATAAAAAAAACATATGAGTGGAACAACAGTGAATCAGCTGATGGAAAAACAATAGTTAAAAAGAAAAAAGAAAATTTCAGTTAGTCTGGAGAATTTAAGAAGTACAGTTGAGATATAGATATAATGTGTTAAATGAGATTGAGAAGGTGGAAATAATAGTCAAAGTGAAATATTGAAAATAATTATTGGAACATGAAGAAAGGTTAAATATATTGAATTAAACAATTACCAGAAAACAATATTAAGAAAGAAAAAAAACAGTGAAAGAATGGTGAGATTTGTAATTATTGTTGGAATATATTTTTTGTTTAAGTGATTGGTGAGGGAACTTGAACTATTGAAAAAAATTGTTTATATATATTAAATATATATACATTTTTTTTTTATTTCATTAATACATTCAACATTTTTATTGATTGATTATTTTTTTTGTATTATATTTGATTTATCATTATTTTTTTTATTCATATTAATAACATTTGGAAGAAGCCGGCACTAACCTAAAACCCCGAGAAAGACAATAACAATTTAAAAGAAAAATATATATATAATTATAAAAACATTACAAATTATTTAAAGTAACATAATTAAAATAAGAAAAAATGTATTACATTTTGGCGCCGCAACGTGTTGGCTTTTTCCAAGTTGTACAATACTCCAAATAACTTCTATAACTAATTATAATAATTGTACTAACTATAAAAGATAGTTTGTAAAATAGATAAGTTAATCTAGAATTATGGACAATAACCAGAGATATAACTTGAGAAAGAACATTCAGCCTACATTTAAGGTGAGAGAGATACAAGGTTTGCCCGACATACAGGCGTCCCAGCGAAAAGAAGACGTGGTCGTGGAGCCAAATTTTAATTCTGAACACGAAACGATGGAAGGGTCGCGGATTCCAGAAAAAACACACCGCCGGATGGAAGACGTGATATCAGGGGAACGCGTTGAGACAACGGAAATAGGCGAAATTTTTTCGAATGAAGATATGTCGGTAACATCTAACCCTAGGGCAAGTCTTGTCAACGATGATATCGAGTACCATCCTAGGATAGATTTTACCATGGAATCAGCAACTGTAAAAACGTTAGGCCTACAATTAGAAACTCAAAACCCATGGTTGGAGATAATATTACAACGTTTTGATGAAAACAAAGAAAATCAAAAAATTATCGTGGCAGATGTGAAAAAACACTTAAACTCGGTCCAGGATGAATTGAAGACTAGAATGAACAAATTGGAGGAAGATTTACAGAAGAAATTGGATATGCAAAGGGAAACTAGTCGCAAGGAGTGGAGAAGCGAACTTCAGACTCAGAAAGAGGAGATCCAAATGGATTTAAATAAAGTTACCATCAAAACACAAGAACAGGTCCAGATACAGTTGGATAACCAAACCGAAAAAATACAGGAGTTGCTGACATGCCAAGAAGAAATATTGAAAACGGAAAATGAACAGATGACCAATCAGAGGTGCCAAGAATTAGAGGGAAGATTAGAGAATAAAATTGAGAAAGAAAGGAATGTCATGGCGGAGCAAAAGAAACAATTGGAATCATTAGAACTAAATGTCCAAGGTCACAACAACAAAATTAGAGCTATAGAAAAAGATTTATTGGAAAAACAACATAATTACCAGCCCCAAATATTGGTTAGTTGTAGTGGTCCGACTGCTGGAATAGGAGAAAACACAATACCTAAGTTTCATGGACGAGAGATGAACCCCACAGAACATCTTCGGAAGATACAACGGTTCTACGAAAAGAGAAGAACAATCAACAACAATCTTGATACCACCGAAAATCTAATAGACATAATTGAGATGTGCTTAGAAAGCCACGCTTCTCGTTGGTTTACACTAATCAAAAATGAGGTACATAATTGGGAAGATTTTAAACAGATTTTTGAAGACAAATATTGGAGTAGAGAAGTTCAGAGAGGGATCAAACAGCGAATGGAAGTGGAAAGATATAGACCAAATGGTACTCTTAGTCGGTCTGAATACTTTACCGAAAGGGTTATTACATTGAAAGCAATACAACCACCCTTGACAGAGGACGAAATTGTGACTTGTTTAGCTGAACATTATGAGGATCTGGTGCAAGATGCGAGACGTGTCCAGAGGATTGACACAATTATTGAATTTGAATTACTGCTGCAGAGAGAGGATCTCAAAGATGCGAATATAAGATCTCGGAAGATACATCGTCCATATACACCTCCACAAACACCAATTAGATCTAATTTCAGAGAACAGAGACCAGGTCCACCACCATTCCAATACAGACCTTCACAAGCGCCCGTTAACCATCGCGGATCTCAAAACTTTCACCACCAATATTCTCAACCACCACAAGAATCACGCCCTCAATTCCCACGATACCAAGATGGATCATATACCCAAAGAAATAACAAAAATTTTCCGACATCATCTCCTTTTCGACCACAAATCAACAATAAAGGATTTCATCAAAATATGAAATCAGATAGTAATAGAGACCAAACAAGACAGAACGGATCCAGGAATACCAACTACCCAACACAGGAACAAATTAATGTTTGTCACACGGTAGCAGAAAATATTCAAGCTACTAGTCGTTCAGAGACAAGTTCACCAAGTGTTGTGACTCAACAGGAAAACTGCTGAGCACAGAATGTGTCAATGGCCTTGAGATCGCGAATCATATCATTCTCCAAGACTATGCGAAACTTGATGACATTATTCCTGTGCCAGATAATGACCTTGGAAATAAAAGGCCTAACTCACTAAAATGGATGAATGAATTATCACTAAACCCAAATATCAGAATAAGTAATATGTTCTGTGACAGAAATTTTCTTTTAGAAGAAGATGAGGAACAATTAAAAAATAAAACAGATACTAATTTCATAAAATGTCCGGAAATTAATATTAAAATCGGAAAACAGAATGTATATGCGCTAATTGATACAGGATCCAACGTAACTTGTATGTCTGAACAGTGGTTTCGGGATAATAAAGATTATATAGGAACATACGAAGAATTACCCACCACAAATGTACAGATACACACAGCTGTGGGTAGTAAAACTAGGAGAATCGCCAGAATTGTAATGGTAAAAATTAAAATAGATTCTGAAGAATTATGGATACATGCTCTAATTGTGCCAAATTTAATTAAAGATGTTATTCTAGGTATGGATTGGGTTAGTAATACAGAGTCGGTCATAAACTTTCACACGAAAATAATTAATATGAATATTAATAAGAAAACAATTGTAAGGAAGTTTGAATATGTCGAAAATGAAGGAATTTTATGTTATATTACTAATGAAAATATGAATAAATATGATGGAAAATATAATAATATACATGACAATAATATAAAATTAAATTATAATTCAAAATTTGGTACAGAAAACAAACAAGTAATTTTAAATGAATCTACAATCGATGACACATTACGAGAAAATATAAATCTAGAACCATTACAAAGGGCTAATTTAAAAACATTACTTTTACAATATAATCATATTTTTTCAGACAACCCAGGACGTTGCACTAAATATATACACTCAATAGAAATAAAAGAAGATTACACATTCAAAGGGCAAATTTACCCAGTGCCTTTAATACACCAAGAAGCAGTGGCACGTGAAATAAACCGGATGTTAGAAATAAATGTCATAGAACCGTCATACAGTCATTTCATAAATCCTATTATACCTATTATTAAAAAGACTGGAGAAATAAGACTTTGTCTAGATGCGCGTAAGGCTAATGCACTTACAACCCCAGATTTTGAACGAAATCGTAGCATAAATGAGCTATTGGCTAAAGGTCGTAATTGTAAATGGTTAAGCACAGTGGATCTCACTGCATCATACTGGCAGATACCATTATCTACAAATTCAAGAAAGTATACAGCGTTTCAATTTAGGGGCCGAACATACCAATATACTGTAACCCCATTTGGAATTTCAACATCACAAGCTGCGCTAGTACGAGCATTAGATAAAGTTTTTGGTGACAGTGTAGATTCATTCACTATAGTATACGTAGACGATATATGTGTCATATCCCCAGATTTCCAGAGCCATTTGTTACATCTTTCGATTGTTTTCAAAAAATTATCTGAAGCTAATATGACGATAAAATTTTCAAAATCCCTTTTTTGCAGGAGTTCTGTTCCCTTTCTTGGTTATACAATGACGTCAATAGGTCTCCAAATGGATAATAACAAAATAAAACCAATTTTAGATTTTCCTACTCCCAAATCAAGAAAACAATTAAAATCTTTTCTGGGATGTATAAATTATTATAATAAATTTTTGAATAAATTTTCAGAAACCATTCAGCCTATTTTACGATTAACCTCAAAAAATATAAAATTTCATTGGACTACAGCTGACGATCAAACTTTCATAAAAATTAAACAACTCTTTCTACAAACTCAAATCTTACATCATCCAGATCCTCATCAACCTTTCTTTTTACAAACGGATGCATCAGACTCTGCCATAGGGGGACATTTATACCAAATAACTTCCCAAGGAGAAAAACAAGCTATTGTATTTATATCTAGAGCATTACAGCCAGCGGAACAGCGTTTCACTACCACGGAAAAAGAACTCCTAGCAATTGTATATTGTCTCCAAAAAACCCGCTACATTATACATGGAACAGATTTAACAATTGTAACTGATAACCATGCACTTACTTTTATTAAAACTTGTCGACTGTTAAATGCTCGCCTCACACGTTGGATTCTTGCTTTACAAGATTATCATTTTAAAATACAACACTGTAAAGGAAGCGAGAATTGCACCGCCGACGCTTTAAGTCGAATGCCACAACAACAACATATTATACCACAAGAGGATCAATCTAAATTAATTATAACATATATTCAACGTTTACAAGATCAAAATTTAAAATTTGAACTAAACCATCTTGCGATACATCAAGAACACGATCCAAAATTATTTCCTATTATACAAATTCTTAAAAATATAAATGATCTAACCAATAATCCAAATATACAACAAATATATAACCTACACAACAACATTTTATACCAAAAATTAAATCAACAATGGCTGATAATAGTCCCAGAGAATCTCATAAATCGATTAATATGGGAATGCCATTTATATTACTTACATTGTGGAGCAAATAAATGTCTCAATATACTTAGAGAAAGTTTTATTTTTAAAAATATGGGACGACGCATAAGAACGATACTCGCTACTTGTGAATCTTGTCAAAAATGTAAATGTAACCCACACCCTTTAACAGGAGTAGCAAAGGGTATTATATGTAAAAAAAAAAATGATCAAATAGCTGTGGATATTATTGGGCCACTTCCAATAAGTATAGGAAGAACTAAATATATATTGATTGTACTCGATATTTTCACAAAATTTGTAAAATTATATCCTCTAAGATGTACAAACACTAAAACAATTTTAAAGAAATTATTAGAAGTGCATTTCCCCACATATGGAACCCCTAAAAGACTTCAAAGTGACAACGGGACGCAATTTCGTAGTCGAGCATGGAGCAGAGTTTTAAGGGAACGAAATATAGAGCCTATATTTAACCCGTACTATCATCCACAAACAAATATGGCAGAGAGACCAATACGTGAAGTTAAGCGATGTTTGAGGACATATTGCTCTTCACACCACAAAAATTGGGCACGTTATATTGGAGTTATCAATACCATGCTAAATGAGGTACAGAATGATACTACAGGTTTTACACCTAATGAATTACAATTAGGTCAAAGAGATATCAGATTTTGGGAACCATATATTACAAATTATTATACCAAGGATATACCACTCGAAACAAAATTATATTTAGCAAAACAAAGGATACATATCAAACAAGAAAAACGAGCATCAAAATTAAATTCAAAATACAAACCAACTATTTTAAATATTGGCGACCTAGTATTAATTAAGAATGTCTCATTATCAAATGCATCATTGGGAGAAACATTAAAACTTTTTGAAATATTCAGTGGACCATATAAAATACATCATATTATTGGAAAATCAACATATTATGTTTGTAATCTAGAAGGAAAACAAGTTAAAGGACCCTATCATATCACCTCAATGAAGATATACAAAACACAAATTGAGGATTAAAATTTAAAATTCATTCAAATACTCCACATTCAATTATTAGGACCACGTCATACAATGTTTCAAGAAAAACAATAAAACTCCAAAATTTAATTACATTATCATTCAATGCATAAGTGTTTCATGAAAATTAAAAATAAATTTTCCTGAAAAGTAGCCAAGGGATATTGTAACATTTCATGATAATCAGCTGACATTAATTATAATTATTTGTAATTATATAACAATTTAAAATATATATAAAAAATTAGATATAAAGTTATATGGAGTTTATTCAAAGATTTTATTTATTCAAAATTTATTTCATTATTTAAATATAGAAATGATATATCTAAATTAATTCATTAATATATATATATATATATATAAACATTACACACACACAAGTACAAAAAAATCTAGTAGGCAAGTGAATAAAAAAAACATATGAGTGGAACAACAGTGAATCAGCTGATGGAAAAACAATAGTTAAAAAGAAAAAAGAAAATTTCAGTTAGTCTGGAGAATTTAAGAAGTACAGTTGAGATATAGATATAATGTGTTAAATGAGATTGAGAAGGTGGAAATAATAGTCAAAGTGAAATATTGAAAATAATTATTGGAACATGAAGAAAGGTTAAATATATTGAATTAAACAATTACCAGAAAACAATATTAAGAAAGAAAAAAAACAGTGAAAGAATGGTGAGATTTGTAATTATTGTTGGAATATATTTTTTGTTTAAGTGATTGGTGAGGGAACTTGAACTATTGAAAAAAATTGTTTATATATATTAAATATATATACATTTTTTTTTTATTTCATTAATACATTCAACATTTTTATTGATTGATTATTTTTTTTGTATTATATTTGATTTATCATTATTTTTTTTATTCATATTAATAACATTTGGAAGAAGCCGGCACTAACCTAAAACCCCGAGAAAGACAATAACAATTTAAAAGAAAAATATATATATAATTATAAAAACATTACAAATTATTTAAAGTAACATAATTAAAATAAGAAAAAGTTGTATTACAATTGTTAGGAAGTAATGAAATAATTATAAATTAACATTAAATTTAATATATTCCTAACAGTACCTAAATGTAATTGAAATTTGTAGAGGCTATTTTTGTAACCTTAAATATCATCCTTTTTAAATTTACGCAATAGTATTCCACTTAAAACACTGTTTCTCTCTTTAGTTCTGAGTTGCCTAGGCAACTGGGGATTATACTGGGTTTGCCCGATTATTGACTACAATTTTTCCTCCAGTAAGCACTGGACAAAACCTCATATGGATCTATTAACAACACAAGCCAAATTTCTTGAAGTTAGAGTTAAGAGACATCATTCTGCTTTTCCGACGATTCATTGAACGGTTACAATATATGCGGAGGAGGGGGCTGCTCATCCACTTGAGTTGCCAATTCCTAAATTTTTAGTATTAAGCATTGTAGAGGAAGGTAAAGACAAGTCTCATCCTTCCTAATTAACAAGACCAACAAAGATTGTCCTAAATGACTACTTTCTTCGATCAAGTCAAGGTATCATTGGAATCCCAATCCTTGAACTACTCCAAGGGTGTATTTATTTATAGAAGTCTCCTTCACATTGTAATATTTAAAAACTAAGGGTTTGAATTTACTAATTAATTTGAATCTAAATCTTAAATTGGCACTTTTTAATCTTAAGTTATTTATTTAATGAAAATTGCACAGCTTTATGGGCGCCAGGTAGCGTTAGCTTACCAATTTTGGAAAAAGAAGTTAGTTAATTATTATTACTAAAATTTCTCAGGGTCGCAGATCCTTTTGAAAGTGTACTTACAGTGGTTCTTGGTAAAATAAAGAAATCTTACTTGCTTTGCTGAAACTTAACATACGGTATTTTATTTAAATCAAGAGATTAACATAAATTATCATCAATTTTCTATTATTAATATTAATATTCAAAATCTTAACTTAATGCATCCTAATATTTTCTGATAAATCAAACTGAATTTTAATGGTTAAATTTACGTAGGGGAAGGTGTTGTACCTTGGACATATATGTACCTTGGACCTATGGTGTTTTCAGCCCTATCTGTAGGTTCAGAAGAGAACTTGTACTCTTAGTTTGTGGTTTTGCCACCAGGGATCCACACTAACGTGACTCAGTTGGAATTAGTGTTGAATTGAAGTGAAGAAAAAATAAATAAATTTTCATCAAAGAAAAGTAAGTATTTTTATCTTTATAATTACTTTTCTGAAACTAGTTGTATTTGTTTTTATAATGAAATAGTAGTTTAATGACATTGTACATCTCCTTGGCTACAATTTCATGTGTTTCAATCCATGTTTAGCTTAACCTAAAACTTTCTACTGGTCAATTTTCTCAACATGGCCAAGTGTTGTACCTTGAACCTAGTTGAAGTGTTGTACTATGGACCGGTCCAAGGTACATCACTTGTTTTAAATAAATTATCTTGCAGATGTTTCTTATGTCATAATTATTTATTTACATGACAATTTTATTAGAAAATAATAAAACTCTAAAGAATTGGGTATCTGAGATTGTTCAAAAGAATAACTTGATTATTAAGACATAGTTTATTTGGTATTATTTGGTATTATTTTTAAATAAAAAGTTGGTTTATGTTTCCAAATGGCTCTTGTTTTTTTTTTACTTCCTTGTGTAACTCCCAAAAAGTTAGGACAGACTATGATAAGCACCGCTTATCTATGACGCCGCTTATCATAGTCTTCCCAAAAGTTATATAGTAAGTTTAAACGAAGGCTAATTAATTTGATCTTTTCCAGAATCAAAATGCCTAGAAGCAAGAGTGGAATGAAGCGAAAACCTGTGGCAAAAGAAGACATAGAAAAAGCATTGGAGTTAATACTTGAAAATAAATCAACCGTTTATGGGGCTGCAAAAACTATGAATTTATCCAAAACTACACTATTACGCCATCTTAAAGAATTTAAGGAATCCGGACTGGAAAAGTACTCGTATAACAAAAATAACGATGTAAAAAAAGTATTCTCTGAAGAGGAAGAGCATCTTTTGGTCAACTACATACGAAAAGCTGCCCAGCTCCATTATGGCCTAACATTAAGAGATGTTAAAGTTTTGGCATACCAGTTTGCCAAACTGAACGCAAAGCAATATGACAAGTCTTGGGATACAAACCAAATGGCAGGGAAATTTTGGCTACGGTCATTCCGCAAAAAGTATGCTAAAGAGCTTTCTTTGAGGCGGCCTGAAGCTACAAGCTTGGCACGCTCAACAGCATTCAATAAAGCCAATGTTGATCTATTTTTCAATAACTACAAACAAGTTTTGGAAAAGCATCCTGCCATAGCTGCTCATAACATATGGAACTGTGATGAGACAGGCATTTCCACGGTTCATGTTCCCCCCAAAATCCTTGCACCTAAGGGTGTAAAACAAATAGGTTCCATGACTAGTGCGGAACGTGGAACAAATATAACGATGATTTGTGCAATAAATGCTGGTGGCGGCTTCATACCTCCCATGTTAATATTCCCGCGAGTTAATTTCAAAGACTTTATGCTCAAAGGTGCGCCTGTTGGTAGTATTGGTGGTGCTAATCCTTCAGGATGGTCAAATGAGGATCTTTTCTATCAGTTTCTTCTGCATTTTTTGCAACACACCAAATCAAGCAAGGAAAACCCAACAATTCTCCTCCTTGATAACCACGAAAGCCACATTTCAGTCAAGTCCATCCAGTTATCAAAGGACAATGGAGCGTCGTTGGTAACATTTGTTCCACATACCAGCCACAAGATGCAGCCACTAGACCGTGGTGTATTTGGGCCATTTAAAACATACTACAACACTGCTATGCAAGAGTGGATGTTAAGATCCGGCAATGTTGGTAAACCAGCAACAATCTACGATGTTGCTGAACTGGTCGGAAAATCTTTTCCATTAGCTTTTACTCCAGCCAACATAATTCATGGCTTTAAGGTATCAGGTATTGAACCTTTTAACACTAATATTTTCAAAGACTACGAATTTCTTCCCTCAAATGTAACCGACCGTCCACTTGATTCGGCTGAAGGATTACCGAATATTATAAACCAAACAAGTGTATGCCAGCAAGAATCAACCAGTTTCAGTGCAATCAACCTCCAGTGCCAGCCTTCCACTTCCAGTCTAGGCCTAACTAACCTGGAAGCTTCTCCTCAGTTAAGTGTGGTGTCTCCTGAAGCTATACGGCCTTATCCAAAAGCGGAAGCCAGGAAAAATACACGAAAGGGAAGGCCAAAAGGCAAATCTTGTGTTTTGACGGATACACCAGTAAAAGCAAAAATTGAAGAACAAGAAGCTTTAAAACAAGCTAAGAAGCAGAAAATAGATAAAGCTGTTAAGAGAAAACCTAAAATAAACACCATAAAGAAACTTGTTTTCAGTTTCGACTCGGACGAGGAAGAAGAAGTTGAAGACTTATGTGACGATATTGGTTATTCTGATGAAGATTTCGCAGAATTATTGGACCCAGACAACGACATTATAGGCGTTGGAAGTTTTATTTTAGTGAAAATAGCAACTAAAAAAACTGTGAAATATTTTGTAGCGGAAGTTGCAGGAATTAAGGATGAATTCTATGAAGTTCAGTATTTAAAGAAAGACAAAAACTGCTCAAAATTTACAAGAGAGGATGATACAATATACCAAGTAGACAAGGCTGATATTCATTTCAAACTTCCACATCCCATACTAAGTGGAGGATCAGCGCGACAGCTTGAAAAACTTACTTTCGGAGTGAACCTGGCGCAATTTAATATTGAATAAAAAACTTGTTTTTAAAGTGTGATCCAGAAAGTGATTGGGGGTCTGGAAATTTAAAACAATAGTAAGATATAAGAATATTTACAGGACAATTAGTGTAGACTTCATTTAACTATTTTTGACTTGAATCAATTATGATTTTTAAGGTTTTAATAATGATCCAGTCAACCTAACATCTTTATCTTTTATAAAAATATGTCTTTAGGGCTATAGGTATTAAGTATTTTGTAAAATTAAAAATAATACATTATTTTTATCAAGTATTAAATTGGTTTTTAATATCTCTTCCCTGGTACAAAAAGTGGACCAAGGTACAACATACCTAGGACCGAGGTACAACATAGGTACTGTACCTTGGACCTAATGCAAGCTTTTTTTTAAATGAAAATAAATGTAACAAAAAATTTAAAAAAGAGCTTAAAAAAATAGTAGTTTTGTGTATTAAGGTCCAAAAATTCCTATACACTCACTTTTATTGTTTATGGACTACTTATATCCAAATGAAAAATAAAAAGGCTGAAATAGGTCCAAGGTAACACACCTTCCCCTACTTAATTATTTTATTTTTTAAAATAGATCAGGTCTCATTAGTTTATTTATTAAAAAAGAAATATTTTACTTTAATATTCTCATTTTTTATATTATAAGACAGTCTCAAATATTATTTTTAAACCTTTCAATCAAAACTTATATTTAAAAATTTACATGTTCCCAGTCATATTATTAAAATATATTTTCATAAAAAAAGTCTTAACGTGTATACCAGTCTCGTTTCCCAGAAATGCATTCCTGCAACGTGGAAGGAGTCCATTGTTCTATGTTCAGACGTTGACATTCTAGGTTCAGTTTACCGCTCTATAAAGTTTATTTTTTATTCACTTGACAAAATAACTGTTTGTGTTACAATTTATACTGTTCCATCTTAACACTTTTACGGCTTAGTTTAGAACCCACGATTCAACCGTCTTACTTATCTCGAACACGTGCAAGATTTTTCTTTACACATTTCACAAAGATCACATTTTTTGAATTAATAGTACACGCTTTAATTTTGAACGAATACAACTTAGATCAATACTACATTGATCTTAGAACTGTTTTTTAACATTTTCACTACTTTTATCCAAAACTTCCTCTACACAAAAATACGTCTCTCCAGGTCAGAGACCTTCTCCCAACTCGTGCCCCCTTAAGACTGGCAAACCACATGTGCTGCTTTTTCTAGCTTCAACCTAACCGTCTTATTTTAATATGCCAAGTTTGCTCAAAATTATCCACACACCTAGTAACACGGACGCTGTTCAAAACATCTGCTTGACGACAAGCTTTGTCTATATTCACAACACAGTTTTTATTTAATAATTCATTAGAACTTATAATTAACATTTTATACTTCACATTAGTATTTTGGAAATCTATATTAATTTTATATACCCTTGCTTTAACATTTACATTTAGTTACTCATTTGATTTCCGTAGTCCCCCCCCACCAATTCAATTACAACTTTCCCGGTTTATTCTTATGATTCAAATTTTAATATAACCATTTTTTGGTTATCCATGTTAAAATTACCATTTTGGTATTACAACATTACCCTGTAGAAGAATAAATAGGATATTTCAGACCAATCTGTGGCCAATGTTCCTAGGATAATGCGAACTAAGAATGGTAGTAATTGCTGCTACATTAGTAATTACATGTAGCACCCCTATGGTATCAGAACATATTTATGGTGGGTACCAACAGCTGGTGGTTAACCAAATGTATCTAACGCTCATGTTGTTTCAAAGTCAGGGTTATGGACACTTGAGTTCTTCTTGCATTTAGCCATGGATATGCGGAAAATGTGGCCTAAAGTTCACAATCGTGAAAGCTGGAAGAAAACTGATTCTGATTACATTAATGAAGAAGTACTTAATTTTCTGGAGGGTAAACCACAACATGTTTAATTTTAGACTCAATAGAAGATTCAACAGATGAGGGCGGAAACCATTATCAATTAGAGTTCTTCAATTAATTAACTCCCTCAGGTATGACAGTGCATAAACTGAATCTGACAGTGTGGATAATCATCATCATATTCCTCCAAAATATCAACACAAAGACCATTACAGTTTGGTCTTTGTAATGGAACCGGATTGGTCGTCAAAAGTTTAAGAGAGCTTCATAATTGGTGAGGTCTTAACGGGAGCTGCAGAAGGTCAAGCGGTTTTTATACCAAGAGTAGGCTAGGACATTAGCGAGACGGATCTTCCTTTTTGAACAAAGTAAGGTTGGCATATATTTGCCAGAACCTGTTTTTAGCCACTGACAACTTTACGTTTCATTCTCCCATGGCAAAAAATCAGAAATCGTAATGGTCAGAGTCATACACGGTAGAAACCAAGCCAAACTACTATCTGGAAGCGAAAGCTTTGTTCACTAAGACCATCACAAACAAAGAAGTATAAAATCATCTAAAAAGTCATCTCTAATAAATAATATATATTGATGTGGCCCATCCAAGGAGCTATATAATTAATCGGTATGCTTTTCGGCCACTATTAAGGCTTTATCTAGCCGTTATGTCTTTTTTATAAATTATAATTATTTCTGTAATCTTCTAATTCGGCGCTAAAATAAAAGAGAACATTTAATTTAACTTGCGTTGCGTGCGTTCAGTAGCATCCTAACCCGACTCCTTTACCCATCCTGACAAGATTCGGCTAAAGTGCACGAGGTCTCCAGCCAGCCGGAGCTTCCAGCTAGTCAAAAGAAGTGGAGACGGTCACATTGTCTATTCCTACTTTTTTTGGTCTGTCTACAATCCTATTTTGAACTTAAAATTATCAGTTTGTCATCATTAAAGATTTCTTCCATCAGTTAATAAGATTTGTTACTTTGTATTCAACACAACACAAAACATATCATTTTGTATAACAAAGTTTTTCCACCATCCATGTTATAACAATTAAAGTCAGTAGTGCACTCATGTCCATTGGCCTAGGATAATTTTTGTCCTAAACCTTCCAAAATAGCTCAACTATGGGATGTTTTTATAAATTATATACATGAGCTTATTGTAATAAAGAACCAAGATGTGTAAAATATGCTGAGAAACACGGTATCAAAAATTGTAATGAAAAAAGATGGGAAAAGGGCAAATGTATTAATTGTGGTGATTCACATCTAGCAAATTATAGAGGATGTATAGTGCCAAAAAACTACAAAAGAGACGAGAGATAATAAACCAATAAATTTACGGAAAAATGAAATGTTAGAGATAATAAAGGTGATGTTCCTATACAAAATAAATCTTTTACACAAAACAGTTCTGGGGTTGAAAGCTTTGATCAAGCAGTCAGGAGTAAACAATGAAAAGGAAATAACATTGACTTTTTAAATACTAAATTAGTAGAAATTCTAATTGGAATCGTGAAACTCGAAAACAGTTATAAAAAAGCAAGATCTGCAACTCAATAAAGGTGGTTTTAATGTTACGAATAGCAGAATGGAATGCCAATGGGCTTTTGTAACATATCCATGAGTTGAAATTTTTTTTATAAGATCAAGATATTGATGAGTGCTTATATCAGAGACGTATTTTACTATGCAAAACTACCTAAAACATAACGAAGAAGCGATTTTGAAACTTATGAGATACAAGCTACAACTGTTAAAATTATTTTAGCAATAAACACCTTATATTATCATCAATATACTGTCTACCTAGAAAATGATAATATGATAAAAAAGATTATATCCGATATTTTCAGATGTTGGGAGATCACTTTAAGATTGGAGGAGACTTCAATGGAAAACGTACATACTAGGATTCTAGGCTAATTACAACAAAACGTAAATAACTATATGAGGTAATTGTGGAGATGAAATCCTTCTGCCAGACAACTGAAAAACCAGTATATTAGCCTTCAGATGTTATGAAATTTCCAGATCTTCTGGACTTTTTCGTACTTAAGAAACTACCAGGTAATGAAATCTTATCCAAGTGTGTTTAAGTCTACAAAGCTCTCAATAGAATTTTTCAACTGAATATTTTTCAAATAGTCTGGAAAGGGATCTGCTTTTGTTAATTATCCTTGGCCCAAAGAGCATTTTTTATTTTGATGGAGGAGGTTGTATCTTAGATATTTGTAAGACTTTTGCAGCCTTCAATAAAAAGTCATTATTTATCACCAGATAAATCTCTAAGGTAGTTGTTACAAAATTGCTGTTAAACATCTTTAATCTTGTATTTTGATTGTTGGGTTATGGTACTCAAGTTCCTTTGGTCTTCTATCAATTTAGTTTGCTGCCAATGTTCCAGAGCTCTCCTTTTTAGTCACTAAATCTCTTACTTCTTTTGGGTAATTCGCAATCACAGTATTACTTTTCAGCTCTTTGTTGTTATACCATGCTGCTTGTTGCAGATTGAAAACAAATTTCTCTACTGCATTATCAAATTGTTTAGTGGTTTATAAAGGTATATTTTGTTCATCTTTATCTTCAATCTCTCTGTTAAACCCTTTCCAGTCTGTTGTTTTGTTGGTCAGTGATGGTAGCTGTTGTTTATACAAAACAGTTTTACTTATTATTAAAACAATAGGCATTTGATATGCCGATAGATCATACTTATCTTTTATACTAACATAATGACTTGATAGTCCCTTAAGGAACTACCCAGAAAAGGTTTTGTTAAAATAGCAAACTTGATTAATGCAGCATTCTTACTACAGTATGTACCGAGTACTCATACAGTGGAAGATACCTGAAGTGATAATGATACCTAAACTAGTATACACCAAATGAAATCACTTAACTTCCTATAGGCCAATTTATTACTGCCAGTGATTTATAAAGTAATTGAAAAATACTATAAAAAGACTCAAACCTATCTTTGAAGGAGGAAATCTAATCCCAAAAGACCTATTTGGATTTAGAAAGAAACACTCAACCATTGCCCAACTTCATAGATTATAAATTTTAATGAGAAGAATTTAGATGGGAAGAAAATATGTTCAATGGTGTTCTAGGATGTTTCTCTGGCATTCAACAGAGTTTGATTTACAGATTGGTTAAACATTTGCCAACATCATATAGTACTTCTGTCCTACATTTTGAACAGGTCGTTCAGAATAAAGTGTGTAGATAGTTACTTTGACATGAAAACTCAAGGGAGTATTTTAAGACCTCTATTGTATACTTTTTACAAAAATGAGATACCCATAGTAGAAGAAGCATAAATTGCAACCCAGAATTATAGCAGAGAATGTCACGGTTGAAAAAGTCGCTACTCAACTTCAAACTGCCATGAACAAGGTCAATAAATGGACTACTAATGAAAGTTGGTTGAGCTAATAATAATGGTTGAGCTAAATGAAGTGAAATCTAGACATAGTAATTTCATTAATAGAAATGTTAGTTATATACCAATTATGATAAATGAACAAATTGTTCCACTTGTGAATACTGCTAAATATTTCAGGTTGACGCTGGTCATCACATTACGATGGAATGAATATGTGAAACTAAAAAGAAAGGAACTAGATATTAAGTTAAGAAAAATGCAGTGGCTAATGGGAAGAAATTCCAAACTCTCCTTGCGTAATAAATTCTTAATTTACAAACAAGTGATGCAACCTGTATGGACGTATAAAGTGCAACTTTGTGGATACACTGCTAAAAGTAATGTAAAAATATTTCAGAGGTTTCAAAACAAGGTTTTGAAAACTATTGTAAATCTCCCTTGATATATAAGAAACGACAACTTGCACAATATTAGAATGTGTATAGTTGATGAAGTGATTCAAATTTATGCAAGGAAGGCTCCATCTACATGAAAATACTGAGATGAAACAGCTTTTGGACAATGGAGACTTGGTTTGTCAAGTTGAAGAGGCTGAAATGCTGAAACCATTTAAACTGATGTAGTGAATAGACCTATTAGTGTAAATTCAAAAGAGGTATATCCACTGCAAAATGTTCCTAGTTTTAAAGATAAATTGATAAATTACTTGACAGACTTGATTACTTAATTAGAATATTATATATAAAAATATATATAATATATACCGGTAACTAAACGTATATAAATCAAAAATAAGTACTCCATACATCTTTCAAAAGATATAAAGAATATGTGAATGAAAATATTCTCATTCATCAAGAGACCCAACATTCAAGAAACAATTTCGAAATCACCTCCTTATCCTTAAGAAAAAACTTAATTTTGCTTTAAATACTCTATGCTATATTGAAAAAAAAACACTATGAATATTCCACATTTTGTAAACAATTATAAAAGAACTGCTTATGTCAACAACCACACTAGTTAGATATTGGTAAACATAGATGGAAAATGTAATCGTAAACATTATGAATAATCTTCCTGCTCTGGCTGAGGATCACTTTTCTCTCAACAGACTTACTCGCTGATGTTGTGTTATGTGATGATGACGGCCCAGACATTCCTGGAGGCAACAGCTACACAACACTGAAATGTTTTCAGAAAGGCCGTAACATAAACACCATGCATGGAGACATAAATCAACTGAGGGGGTTGTTGCCACCCATGCGCAAACTTTCTCTTTGCCACTGCGCATCCCCAAGACAGTTTCATCACTCGCCTCAAGGCTTGTAAGAGTAAACAATTTAGTTGTGTATATGCAACTTCTATTCACAAAAATGGGGAACAAATAATTTAAAATGACCCTTATGTAATTTTCGACACATGACTCTAAAACACAAAATAACTCATAGTTTTAAAATTTTGTCTTTATGAGCTGATATTAGTGAATTAATTTTTACGAATTAAATTTAAATTTACAACAGTTTTATTTAGTTGCCAAGTCTTTCAAATTACCAAAATAAATTCAAATTTCAGAGTCTGATATCTGCAAACAAGGAAACTGAACGGATTTAGACTACCCTAAGGAATAAATTGAGTTAATTCATATTACTGTATATAAATGTTTACAAAAATATAATTTATTTATGATTATAATTAATCCCCTGAGTCAGTTTTTACAATGGAGATTGAAATAGCTAAAATTTCTATACTGTATAAATTTACTATTCAATTTTATTTGAAGAGTATATCTTTTGTCATATTATTATATATCTAGATACTTTTAGGTGTATAACTCACATCCACCAACCAAAAGGTATTTATACAGAGACGTCAACCTTGATATTTTATATAAGCTACTTGCGAAGTTGCACAAAATGGTTATTAATCAGATAAAAACAATAACATGTTTTAATCTTTTGCATTAAAAAATATATTACACATATAAAATATATACTCTGCAAGTAGTGTTTGTCAGGGGTCACATTAGTAGTATGTGCATGTGTGCATTTTTTTCATATATATTTTATTTATTATTACATAATACCAAAAATACAATTACAAATAACAAACAAAACAAAATTAACATCTTGACCAATCCCAATAGGATCGACATCACTTTTGTAGGGCTACCACTAGTATTTGGTCCCTTCACCATTAATCACCAGATTACTATTACATCAAATCATGAGGTTTAGTTGTCTTGAGGTGGCGAATCTCATCATTAACGTTGTCAGTCATTGCCTTCATGTCCCGATGAACGTGAACTAGGAGACGTTGTTTATGTCTCAAAGCCACCTTCCTTACTTCTTCTTTTACGAAATTTACTTTCAAATATCTGTGTAAATCACTGTTCTAGATGTACCACGGAGCTTGAACTATTCCTCGAAGGACTTTATTTTAAAAGTTCTGGATGTTCTTCATATTTGTTTCCTTCGTACAGCCCCACATTTGGATGTGGGGAAGTCTTAGGTCCATACAGACTTCAGCACCTGCTTGAAAATTAAAAGCTTGTTATGAATGGACAGCTTGTTATGGGTTTCATCTAAGCAACCAGTAAAGTTGCCTGCATTTGATATTTAGTTCTTCCTTCTTTTTCTTCACATACTCCTTCCACTTTAGCTTAGTATCAAGGGTCATGCCAAGATACTTGACTGTATTTACATGGGACAATGTTTTGGCGTTTATTATCAGGGGTATTGGTACTAACTTTATTAGTGAAATGAATAGAAGTTGATTTTTCATCATTTATTTTAATGTGCCAACGTTTAGTCCATTTATTTACTCGGTCCACAGCTCTCTGCAGTTTACTGGTCGCGACGTCAGCATCCTTTCCAACAGCTAAGATAGCGGTATCGTCAGCAAAGGTTGCAATGGTGGTATTATTTTCCTGAGGTATATCACGGGTAAACAGCAAATATAGGTTTGGGCCAAGGACACTTTCCTGGGCTTCATAAGACCTGGTAAAAAAATAAAATAGAAAAAGTGGAAAATAATAAATAAATGGTGCAAAAAACAATACACAAACTCTTTCACTCACCCATTCCTAAAACTAAATAAAAACCAACCAAACCTAATCGTCACTAGAAATGTCAGTCGAAAAATGAAAATGAACTTTTTATGTCGCCTTTGAACAAATATTTATATATTTAAATAGGGTCTACACTTGCTTTGTTTGTGGCATAAATGGATTCTCAATGTAAATTATATTTGATCGAAATCAAACTTTTACGGATGAAGGACAAGGTTAATTAATGATTTGGAGATTAATTGTGAACTGTTATATATTTTTTTACTTGTGATTTTATACACAGGTTTGAGTAATCTATTTTCACATTTCACTCATTTTGAATGAAATCAGTGAGCCAATTATGAGAAATTATAATTTAATCACATATCCGATTTTTTTTGTTTTGTTTTTTTACCATTAACTCATGAACCGGCAATTTTGGAGAGATGGTGACCATTTCGTTTTGTCTGGGTTCATAGGAAGTACATTTAAGGCAAATTTGATCAAAATAGTAAGAACTTTTTTGAGAAAATGTTTAATTTTTTTTATTTGGGATGTTCCCCCAATACAAAGTATTCTAATAAAATGAAAAATATGTCCCAAAATATATTCTGTATTGTTGTCTAGAGCGCTCGAAAAAACAGCCGGTGCATAAGAAATTTTTTTCAGGTGGTAACCTCAAATTAGACTTCAATCAATAATGTCTGTTAAAAAAGAGATGGATTACACAAGACGATTACATAAAGATGAAGTGGAGAGGATAGCAGGAGAACTATTACCATTAAAGTTCCGAGAATTACATGAAGCGGAGTATGAAAGGTTCTGTCAATAATTTTTTTAAAAACACACTTCAATAGGCCTACTCCAAAATGAAATTCCTAACATAGGAATATAATATGTAACAATCAAACTTATACTAGCCTATTAATATTCATTAAAAAATTTTTATTTAAATAATGTTATATACTATAATAATGATGTAATTAATCCGATTTATACTGTATAAATCTAGTATTGTTTATAAATTCAGTTAAATAAATCAAGTTTTGTTTTTATGAATAATGCATTTTTCAAATGTTTACATGTATGTGTGTTTTTTGCAGTATAATTATTAAAAGTAATGTTCATAGCTTGTACCAAAAGTGCTTTGTTTGTTGGAATGATTCCCGTGTTCAGCTCCATCAAACACGAGAAACTTGATCACACACCGAAATACTCACTTTGAGTACTAGTAATGAATGAAATACACTATTTTAGACCAAGGGATCGCAAAAATGAATATATCCGCAAAAAACATCAATTTTTAACTCATCTCAAAAAATAATTACAGATAGATGATCAGCTGATTAAAAGCAATTATATTCCAGATAGAGATTGAGGGACATTTTAGACAAATAACACCTATTTGTTAGGCAAAAATGGGAACTGTGTGTATTGCAGGAAGCAAAAAGCAGCATCTAATTTTTTAACATTATTATAAGTGAGAAAATTCAGCTGTCAACATAATGTGTGAAGCATTAACTAAACTATTTTAGAGTTTACTCAATCTCTATAAGTACATGCTGTTTATACTTACATTAAACAAATTAAGAATCACTAAGAGAATGATATTTCATAATTAAATTATTATTTTCGTCTCTTTATATAATGGACTTTTCAAACATATCATTTGATTATGAATTAATTATCATTACATTTTTTGTATTAACAAATTGTAATTGTTTACAAAGAAACTTACTGCTTCTTTTTTTTTTTTTTTTAACATGTTCTACATACCTTATTTCTTAATAATAAAATTAGTTTTCAATGCAGAGTTCTTTTTTCATGGAAAAATCGCAATTTCGAAAACTACAGAATTCAATGCATTTATACATTAACGAAGTCAAACAACATCGAGCGTGGTTAGTATTTAGATCGGTGACCGCTTGTAAATAACACACACTTTCTTTTTTTCTACCTTACAATATATATATTATATATAGCCACCTTACTTAATCTTGTAAGGTAAAAATTCGCGTACATATCTATTTTACACACATAATTCACTTAATGGACCTTAACCTAGAAAATTTGCATTTTTTTTTTTTTTTTTTTTGTGAAAAAGTTAACTTCACTTTAAAAACTTATTTTATTATTAAGAAATAAGGTTTGTAGAACATGTTATAAAAATTTTTGTTTAAAAAACAGTAACTTTTTTGTAAACAATTATTACCTAACAAAGTATTCATTTTTAAAAGAAAAATAGGATTTTGTAGGGAAGTATATAAATCAATGAATCAAATATTATATTTTAATTGCTACCTTCATTTGTATAAAACGAATGTTTTTAACTTGTTTAGAATTTTCAAAATATTATAAGATAAACTCAACTGCTTTTGAATTTACATTTAAACTCCCGCTGCTGTTTTCAAAGTAGTGCTACCTAGTAGCTAAAGATAAAAGGAAAATTTTGAACATGACGTTTTATTGATCAATATTTTCATTGGTTCGGTAATGTTCCTTGTCAAAGACAACAGCCAATGACGTTTCCTGTCTAGTGAATTCATGAAGATGGCAGCTCTGCCTTCTCCGACGCAGGTAGGTGTCTCAAAACATTTGTGATAATTGTAGTTATAACTGTCGTCTATCAAGTTAAAAATGTTATTTTTAATAAGGATAATCTTCTGTCATTGAATAATGCTGTGAATAAATAAGTATTCTTAGAATTAAAAAAAATACTACAAAGGTCACAGGTCGATGGAGTACAACAGGCCCTGCCTTTACAGCTAAGGGTGGTTTACTACGTGTATATATTTTGATATTATTCAAATAATTTTTATGGTAAATTTCCATTGTTTTACACAGTCAACTTTCAACTATTATATAAAGTTTCCTATAAAATATATTTTACATTTTTTTTACTTTCCGGAAAAAAAAGAATGAAAGCAGTTATGGGTCACAGCAAACTATTGACAGTTTAAACACAATTTTATTGTAAAATTATTTAGTAATATTATAACTTAACCTAGCCCAATTACAAATTGTATATACACAAGACACTTTGAAATTAAATAAATAGGCTAATCTTGTTTTACTTCGGTTTTTATATGTTTTGTTTCAAGTGGAAACAATTTGTTATCCTCCTATAATTCGGTTTGTGAGTTAAATTTAGGCTAATTTAAAAATAAAATACTCAAGATGATTTTCATTATAAACACACATGGGCTTGTTTATTATAGGAAGGTTGTAGTTTAACTATAGAAATACTTGTGTTATCATATTTTGTGAAAAATTTCCTCAATATTTTGAAGCTTATAATTTCTGGGCAGACCTATATCTAAAAAAAAAGTTTGATTAGTCTATCAGTAAAGTTCTCCTTACACTAATATTACACCTTATTGTATATATTTGGACTATTTGGAGATATTTTTACAAAGCTTTCATTATATAAATCATGCAAGGTTTAACTGATGGTAAATATGGAGTGTACTTGCTGGTTAAATTTAGTGGTGAAAAAAATCATTAAATAGATTATTCCTACCTTAATTTGAAAGAATTAGATCATATTTAATGTCGGAAGACACTTTTGAAATACCAAAAAGCAAGAATTTCAATGTTTAAGTAGAAGTTAATCCGTAGTAGGCCTACTACGTTAGTCAAGTTACTGAGCGTATAAATGTTGTTATGTTTTTGTTATGAATACGCTAGTCAAATTAGTGAATATCTTATACCCGTGAATTTATGTTGTATGGAATATTTCAACAGCAATGAAACACAATTTGCATATATAGGGCCTACCATTGTGATAATAAACATGATTCATCAATCATACAACATCATAATATGAAGCTAATAATATGCATGCCTTATATATATATATATATATATATATATATATATATAGTCATCTAGCCAGACGTAATAAAACAAGTGATCATACATTCATTTACTTGATGAACGTCGTTATTAGTATTAACGTTGACATTCCTAACCTATGTATCTGGATTTCATACTTTTATAAAGGTAATTTTTTACTAAACCAATGTATTTTGGAAACGTTTCTTCCAACAAATAATATGAACTGATCCTTTGATTACAAGGTAAATACTTTGTGTTCATAATTTTTTATAGAAAAATCCGAGGACGAGGTAGCCTACAGCTGATATTTACCAATATATATATATATATATATATATATATATATATATATATATATAGGCCTATTCTTATCTGCCCAAACCGTTGCTTCATTACTCTTAATTCTAACAATGTTTTAATATTAGGGTGGCAGTTGCTATATATTGCCCATAACGTAAACCATACACGTAGGTTGAACTGGATTTTGTACTTTTATATTTCTTATTTTCCACTAAACTAATGCATTTTGGTACTTCAAAGTGTCTTCCGACATCAAATATGATACAATTCTTTCAAATTAACGTAGGTAGTAAACAATTTCATGAGTTTTCACCACTAAATTTAACCGGCATGTATATGACTATTTATTTACAAAGAAAGTTGCAGGTATTTTTAGCAATTTTTTAAAATCATGTTCTACATAGCCTACCTTATTTCTTAATAATAAAATAAGTTTTCAACGCAGAGCTAACTTTTTCAGCGAAAAATCACAATTTCAATATTAGAGAATTTGATGCATTTTAAGATCAGCGAAGTGAAGTAACATTTGGCTAAGTTAGTACTTGGATGGGTGACCGCTTGGGAACAGCATGTGCTGTTGACAAGATTTCTTCTTTGTTTTTCAAAATTTTAGTTGGGTTAGATCATGATTTTATTATACAGTATATGGCCACCGGCCAGACCTATTATTTTGTGAAAATACAGCTCTGGACAGGTAAATTATTTCTTTACCTCCATTATTTCTGTACTACATGCCTTTGTTTTTAAGAATAGTAACATTTTTTGGTGACCAAAAATGTTTTCACTTCGAAATTGACATAATTCAATGACGTACTTGTAGCCTATGTTAAGTTTACATAGCAAACACAATGTCCCAATTTTAATATTTATTTTTTGTTATTTTTGTACTACATATCTCTCTTTATGAGAATAGTAACATTTTTTGATGACTAAAAATGTTTTCACTTTGAAATTGGCATATTTCAATGAGTATTTGTAGGTTAAGTTTACATGGCAAACACAATGTTTCAACTGATCATCGAAGTCAAGCAACATTGAGCATGGTTATTACTTGTATGGATGATAGTTTTTCTACCATGTGTGCATGGGATTAGTGTTGTTCAAACCATTTAACAGTTAACATGGAGTGTGGAATGTTCGTTTGATCGATGTTGCTAATTTAAGTAATTTACAAATTTAAGTCTTTTATGTTCGTCACAATATTGTAAAAAGAAAATAAGTGCTGCAGGTGTAATTCTTACAGTTTACTTACACATAGGTAAAAACAATTCGCGTACAAATATATTTTAACCTGTAATTCACTTCTTAACCTAGAAAACTTGAAATTATGTTTTTTTTTTCTGTGAAAAACATTTTTGCTTACAATAAATATTACTATTCTTATGAAGACAGGTGTATAGTACAAAAATAACGAGAAAAAATATTGAGCGCTACAGTAAACAATTACCCAATTTAAAGCCTATTTGTTTATAGGTTAGAGATATTTTTTCCAGCGACAAAAAATATTATATATTAGGATGGTGCAGATAAGTGTAATCTATCATAATTCAATAAACAAAATTAGTATGTGTAGTGTCTATATGTTAATAAATAATATTTCAAAGAAGTATAAAATAAAGGAGTTTTAAAAATAAACTAGCCTACTGTTCGGTTAAGGCAATTTGTTCATTAGATAATAGATTTTATTTATGATATTGTTCATTGATATAAACTAGACCCTTTAGTAAATGTAAAGTCTAATTAGTACATATAAAGTCTAATTATTACAGATAGGCTATATATAATACACATATACAATTAATCTAACCTAACCTGCCCTATATGCTAAATATACTTGTAAATATATATATATATATATATATATATATATATATATATATATATATATATTAACCAATGATAACTAAATAAGTTAATTTCTAACATGTTATTCTGACTATAGACATTATTTATTTCATGTGTTAGATGACGGTCGACAACATTTTAAAGTAGTTGGTAAAACATTTCATTTTATTTTTTTAAAGGTATTATTAAGGTGTTCCGCTATAAGCTAAAATTAAAAAAAAATGTTGACACTAGGTAGTAAAAATAAATATATTTATTTAAATACAGTACTTCAAGATTTTATTATAAGATTTTCTTTATAATAGAATTAATATTTATTATATACTACTTAATAACTAAAGATAGAAAAGGAACATACAATTTTGACAGGTACCTTTGAAACACAAATAGAAGATTATGTCTATTATGTTTTTCTATCTATTTATTATTTAAGCTCCTATTACACAAAGTACAACTAAAGTCACTCCACTAACTTACTCTTCTGTTAAATAAAAATAACAGTACATAGGGACAGATTTACTTTTTTCATATCTCAAAAATAGATACAATAATTGCCCCTACATTGTATTAGAATAGCTAATTAATTACATTACATCTTGCTTTGCTATGTTGCTTCGTATGAACATGAAGACAGTCACCTCTAAATTTTCAGTTATTGGAAAAATGAAATATAGTCTTGAGATAAGCTCAAACTATTACCATGTACTAGATTTGATTTGGGGTATGCGTTTGGGCTGTAGACCTAGAGCATAAACACACATCCCAAAAATCATATTGGATCTTGGAATAAAGATATTCGCAAAAGACTCTACATCAATCATATATATTTTTTGAACAATCACATAAATTTCTTTATACTATGTATGTTTATGTCAGAAAATAAGTTAAAAACGAACAATTGCCTACATAAAGCTCTGATTATAAAACTCAAACTTATACCACAATTATTAACTTGTTTAAAAATAATTCCCATGTTTTTAATGCGACTAATAAATTACAGTCTTCCTTTTATGTAATCAATTAATTAATAAATGTTAAGTACATAAGGTTTCCATATTTGTTACTTTTTTGATAGAGGCTTTCTTACAGAGGGTCAAAATCACAATTATTTAAGAAATGTTGCTCTTCAATACAATTTGATTAATCGTCATAACTTTGATATATTTTATTATTGGCAGTCAATTTCAAATTATATACAATTAGACAATATATAGACAATATATATTAGACAATATATATACAATATTAGGCTATATAAGATTTGTATAATATATGTAGGCCCTAATTTAACCCTTTGCCATCGGAATGGATATTTGCCGCTATTCTTCAGCGATCGCGCAGCCAGCTCTACTGGCCGCCGCCATTCACATGCCAAGTCGGATTTTTTCCACAGCAGTTGTCCTTTGCGATCGGACAGCCAGCGGTGCTGGCCAACATGAAATCCAACAAACGCTCGGGCGTCCAGCAGGACTGGCCAACAATGTATTTTATTGTTTGTAATATTCAAACTATGGTATGATGTCTGTAGAGTGCTGCAAACTTGTGAGGAATTATTGAACTAAATGATCAGCAGGTTTGCAACATTATATTGTAAAAATTGTGGTAAACTAAGGTAAAACAAAGTATTGCGCGGTGTGTAGCGATAGGAGACAAGGAAAAGAAAGAAAAAGAAGAAAGTGTTTTTGTAAAACTAGTTCAAACAATCCTGGACTTCTTATGGGTGAATGTTTTGAAAAATACCACTCAGTGAAAAAAATTAAATAAGATTTAAAAACACAATACTGACTTATCGTTTTTATGAGTGACAAATAGATGTACGTTTTACGCATTTAGTAAATAAGTAATTAATTTCACTTTAAATTTTCAAACAAATGTATGTCATAATTCAATATCTTATTTGTTTTTGAGATTCAATAAAACAGCAGTATAAAATTACAATTGATTTATTACAATTTAAATCCCCTATGCTAACATTGCAGATTTTCAGTGAAAACAATTCCTAGCTGCCGGGAGAAAGCCGACATTATGAATGCCGAGTTGACGCGGAGTACAGCTGGCCGTCCGACCGCCGGAACCAATTTATGCGGAAAGAATTCCGAGTGGCTGCTGACTGCATTGTGGCCTCTCCTACTGGCCTTCCGATCTCAAAGGGTTAAACAATTTTATGTTTCCTGTTACCAATTTTATATAACAGCTGTTTCATTATACCTCACACAAGTGGGGTATACGAGGGACTCTTCTAGTTGAGGTTCATGCTATGAAGATTTTGTTGACTAATAGTTATACTATCAAAGTTACTGTTTTTAAAATCCCCTTTATAGCAAGTGCATTTGAATCAACAACCCTCAATACCACGTTTTGTGTGAAAAAGTACATTTTATTATTATTGTAACAAAGTATGTAGTTACTGTAATGAAGGAGAGGAAGCTGGGTTTTCATGTTTAGACCTGAACGTAAGACATCGTTTCCTTCAAAACATCTGTTCCGTTGCATCACTGACTGTGGGAACTATGCAGTGGGAAGGGTGAAGTCGTGCTATTAAGGTTCCGCCGTGTAAAATGACTTACTACAGAGGGTTAGTGCAGCGATCTCTATCAGAGCAAAAATCTGCGCTATAGAGGTTTTTTAAATAATTATAGTCGTGCTATAGAGGTATCTTTAACATTAAGTGTTATGGTAATCCCAGGAGATTAGAAAAATGCACTTGTTATTGAGGAAGTCGTGTTATTGTATAAGAAAGAATAATATATAATTATATTCATTACTGAGTTTTAGCTTATGTAAGCTATTTCGAATGGGAGATAAGTTTACTGTTGGTATTTTATTTGAATTAGCACATTCTCGTATTATTACATTGAAACCAAATTTATTTATGCTAGTGGACAAACCATTAACAATAATTAGTAATAATTAGAATGAGGTATAGTTATTATTCTATAGAGATGTGCAAGTAGACACACCACATAACACAAAATAGTAAAGAAAAATACATATTTTTATGATGTCAAGGGGGGGGGGAACAGTGTATAACATCACATACTCTGACTTAAATAATAGTATAAATAAACAAATGGAAAAAACAGAATTATTCATAAATATCTTTAAAAAAATAAGAATAACAAACTATGACAAATATCACTAACAACAATAATAAAAATAAATGTAACAAACATATTTTTTTAAGTGATTTAAAGATCTTCGTGATTTTTTGCACATAATTAGACTGCAGTAGTAGTATAAAGTAAACAAATGTGTGAATTTTAACTTCCAAATAAGTCAAATTCTGATTACTGCACATCATAGCTAATTCAAAATTCTTAGCCATTTTGTATGGGAAAAACTGCTTATTTGATACAATCTTGTTGAGCACTGTGGTGAAATTCACAATAATAATATAGATTAAGTCTATATTACTAGCCCAAGCCTCTACCTTACTGGTCAACTGATCCGTGGAGTGGGAGGGATTTTAGTTTGCACTCAGGTTATCATAGTTTTAGGTTTAATTTTATTTCATTAGTAGATATGTAAGGTTAGATTTAGTTTATAAGCAAGACCCTCCGATGATTATAACCATGTTATCGAAATGTACATCAGGGCATTAAGTGGATATAATTAATAAAGAACAATTAATGAAATAATTGTGTTTTATTAAGTTTCTAGTGATTGTGGTTAGGGGCAAATTCGAATTATTATTGCTTATTTGAAATAAATATAATTCCATTTATGTCATTTGGTAATGACCTATTTATAGTAATACAGTATTCTCCTATTTATGATCTCTGTCTCTAGAAAAAAAATCTGAAAGTACATAGGTTTATTGCTAAATAAAAAGCATTCTTTGGTTATCATTATATTATAATAATAAATCTGGATAATTGAGTTACATCATATCATGTAACCTATCAAATTAAAACATGATGTTTGTCATTATTTTTTCCCTTGTTGTTAAAGGCAAAAAACTTATCATCACCTTATAAAAAAAGTGTAAACTTCTAGCCCTCGAATATACTAGTAGTGTCAGGGATCGGAAGAGAACAAGAGTTGGTCAAGAGAGACCTGATAGGAAAGGTGAAAGAGATGGATCTAACCCAAAATAAATTGAGTTCAATCCAGTATTCAATAATATGTTCAGTTCTCTTTACAACATTTGTTTCAGTCAGCTGTTTTTATTTTATAATATAAACACAAAAGAAATGGAGGTTAATATTCTGTTAATTTTTTATTATTAGTATATTGAGCTGGATATTAGACTAACTGCATCTATTAATAGTTGCCATCCTGTGCAATCCCTAGTTAAGTCAAACACTCACATTACATTCACAATTCATAAACTATTCGAAAAAAGTACCAAATGCTTTTTCGGTAATAACCTTTGGCACACCTTCTGTACCTAATCATATTTATGCTGGGTACCAACGACTAGTTGTTAGAGCTTATGTTCCATACCCATGATTTTGATTTTAAATGTCGAGGTTTTGGGGGACTAAACCGGAGATATACAACCAAATATGGTTTGAAAGGGAACAACAGTGAAGGTTGCAACAAGGATGACACCAATTCTCCAAATAATTGTGGTGGCGATCATCCTGTATATGGGATCAACTGTTCTAGATTCAAAGAGGAAAAGGCTATTTTGTCTATCATATATAGGAAGAGGTTGAAAACAAAATATTATTTAACAATTACTGGGGGAAAAAATCCATAATCTCCAATCCCAGAAAAATTCTTTGCTGCTACAAGTACAAATAAAATAACATCGTTTGCCAATTATGATGAACTAAGACAGTTAAAGTACTAATTGAGCAAGTGGCTCATTTGTTAGTAATTTTCTCAAAAACCGTTCGTCGTTCGAAAGATTCTTCTTTGAGTAAATAATTAAATATACTGTAGTGTTTTTGATGAAAGTCTCTCACTACCAAACTCGTCTTTTTGTTGTCTACTAGTTTGGTATGGAAAATCCACTTTAAATCAATTGCTCCTTAATAATAATCTCAGTTTCTTCTTCATCATTAAATTCATTATCTTCTTGATCTTTGTTGACTTATTTCATCATTAAAGTTAACCTTCTTGCACTGTTTCATTTCAGGATTTATATGCTTATAATCCTTTACATTACTAATAAAAATAAGTTTTCGGCTTTATGTTCCCATATTTTTATTTTTGAACTTGTATTTGACTGCTATTAATATTTTTCTTTTTGTTAAATCTAACCGTTTTCCTACAATTATTATTATGTCTACTTTTATTGCTTCTTTACAATAATTAGCCTGAATGTGACATACTTTATTACCCCCACAATGCTGTAACCTTTTCTTATTAGATTTATCCTATTTATGAAGAACAGAATCATCATTTGGTTTAACCTCTAAAGGTTCTTTAATATCTTGTATTAATTTTACTTTAATGTGTCTCCAGTTTTCTCGAATTTTTAAGTACCATTAAATTTTTTATGGTACTTAAAAGTTACTTAATGCCTCCCCTCTTAGTGTTGCTAACCTCTCTATCTTATTCGGAGTTATAAGACTGTTGGCTATTTATTTTAGTGTTGGTGTCATAGCTTCGAAAAATTCCCATGTTCGTGCCACAAAATTCCGAATTCAATATTGTATATATTCAGAACACACATTCCATTTTCGGTTGAGTTTAACATTTTTATGATTCCGAGCTATAGGACACCACAGTCATACACTTTAATATGCATTTTGCCATTTAAATTTATTAAATTCCATACTTTTTATTTAACATATTTGTTTTTTAATTTAAAGAAATTTAATAATTTATAGTTGCAATTCCATATTAAAAAGGTCAAAAATTGGGCCTCTTATAGACATTGGTAACCTCTTAAGATGTCCAAACAGATTACTGCAACATTCAATTTGAACAACTAGTGAACATTTTTTAACAGTTATTTGTAATATTTTTGTAGGCTAATGGAGGGAACAAGAAAAAGGTTCAGCATCAATTTGTTTTTCACTAAAAATTTGGAAATTTTGCAGCTTACTTAAATATTAGTACCATTATTGGTAATATTATTGATATGGTTTAAGGGAATGTTTGCTATCATTTGTATATATAAAAACTAATACATGATGTTTCGAGAATATAAATCAACTCCCTTTATCAAGTGAAAAACCTGTATCATGACAGGATTAAAAAACTCCAACATAGTCTTGAAGCCTAGGACAGAGTTGGAAACTAAACCTAATGATCTAAGAAAGGAAACCGAGGTCAAAAGCTAGAACTGAGCAATCAAAATAGCTAAAACTAAATACATTACAATGTGATCAGGAGAACTACAAGTCACAGAAATACATTAACGCAAAAAATTTGTCAACTAACTAATAGAGAAATGAATGAAACACAATTTTCCACAAAAAATCACTCCACAAATAAAGTGATTTTTTTGTGGAAAATTGTGTTTCATTCATTTGTTTATTGAACTTTCCACAAGTATAGCTCATTACAGTTGATTTACTAATAGAGGTTTTTTCCCCAACAGGAAGGTTTATCGGAGGTGAATAAACTTTGTCCGCTTTTCCAAAAGATTCACATGACAGGGTCATCACTCCAAATAGAAATTTAATTAACAATATTTCAGCCATATTTAAATAACATTGAGGAATGTTTAAACCATATTTAATAATAGAAGCCAAATGCCCTTACTTCAACACTACTTAGGCCAATAGCTTTATATATGAGACCTCAATTATTTTTCATTTATATAAATTTTTAATATATGGTGTGTTGTTTTTACCTCACACCTCATTGATTTTATGATTTTCACACCAAATAAGTTTGTAATTTTCAATTTCTGGACTTCAGTATTATAGTTTTCTTCTGTAAAATAAATTAACTACTCTTTCTCTCTGGTTTTTAAGGTTCAGGCTTATTTATATATATATAAAAATTAAATTAAAAAAATAAAATCTTCTATACTGATGGTATTATTCTTATATCTCCTATAATATATATAGTGCAATTTTCTTTCTTAAATGTGTTTTTTAAAGTATTTAAAAATTAATTAAAAAGTTAAATACATTACCTTTGTTTTAGTAATGTTTAAATTTATCTTTGCTCTATTATGCTTATAGTAATTAATTATGATACAATCTCTTCTCAAATTCACCCTTTTCCTTTACACACTTTAAACCCATGTATTTTTTAGTTTTATTATTTAAAATTTCGGGTCATATCTGAAGCAGCAAAAATACAGATCTTACCCCCATGATTGCCAAAATAGAAATCCCCAACTCATAGTTGTACTAAAAGCTTCACTTTTTATGTCAATAAGTGTAGCTTCTTTTTTTCTTTTTTTTCCCCTTTAATCTTCTGTTTAATCCCTTGTTATATTTTCTTTAGATACTATTACATGCACACACATTTATAATTTCATTTAATTTTCTCTATTAATTTCACTCTTACCAGACTTGTTCCTTAAACATCTCAAATTTGTGTTATTTAGACAGACTTACTTTCTCCTCAAACTTGTTTTTGATTTTAATATATCATATAAAATGAAGAATTTAAGTGATTTGATTTGATTTGTGTTCTAATAATTGTGTTTCTGGGAGAATTTAGATTTC
This sequence comes from Aphrophora alni, assembly GCA_963513935.1. NCBI lineage: Eukaryota > Metazoa > Arthropoda > Insecta > Hemiptera > Aphrophoridae > Aphrophora > Aphrophora alni. The sequence continues at coordinate 83,847,370 of OY740770.1, read as the reverse complement.
GTGTTATTATTATTATTTTAAGCTTGACCGGTATTATAATTTATAACCTAGGCTTACCTTTAATACTTGTCTAATGAATTTAGATTCTATTTAATGACTTTTATTTGTATTATTACTTTACAAATTCTACTCTTCCCAAGTTTATTTATTAATTTAAAACGTTTATTAAATATATCTTTAATTATTATTTTTATTATATGATTTTATTCTATTTAGTTTGGCTTTAAGCCTTATTTTGTTATAGTATGTTATTTGTATAGACTAAAAGAAAGTAAAATATAAAGATATTAAGTTACATAATGATGTCACCAACAAAAATAAGTTGATGTTTTTAAGTCTATCATTGCCTTATCAGTGTTATGATTATTTTTAACTGTGACTTATCTTAATCAGGCCATATACATAATTAAGCTATTAAATGGAAGTCCACAAGGTTAACTTACACCTATAGCCTACAGTTAAAAACTGTGTATTGTCTTACACTGGACCTTTCTTAAATAAATACCAAGGCAGAGATATTGTCAAAAGCGAAGGGTTTGGAGACACTTTAGTATGAACAAGAACAAAACAAATGGTAACTTTGTGGTGGTGACTACTATGAAAAATGAGGTCCACCAGATTATAGATAAATTTGAGAAAAACAAGTGAAAATCTTAATGAAATATGTCACCTAAAAGGCTTGCCAGGATTTAGTTACTGACAAATGTGAATTGCTAGTGACAGTGCTTTAATAAGAAGTACGAGGACCACTGAACCAATTCCTGATAGGAGCTCTACTTAAATTTGTACTGAAAAGTAAGTGTGAGTTATGTCTCTGATACAAGACTTTTAGAGACATTTTAAAGATGAAACTTAGATATCACAGTAATATTTATGATTTTAGTCATAATATGATGAAACTTTTGGACAGAATTTCTCAGTTGCAGTTTGTGATAATTTTATTGCTTTTATTGACATGTTTATGATTTAATAATTGTTTAGTCTTTATGGCTGAATTTATCTATCTTATACCAGACATAGTCTAAAGGGTAAAATTCCAGTTTCTTTTATTTCACAAAACTGTGTTGTTAGAACTTGAGTAGATTCATTCACCATTCTAAGTTGTCAAGGTGTGGGGGTTGGTATGGTATCTGATGTCAAAGTGACATATTATTTGGTTATCTTCATTAATTCAATAGTCTTTCAGTTTGTGAAAGATTAATAAATATTAACATTCTTCAACTACCATACTAAAGTTTGATGACATAGACCTACCTAGGTAGATTTCATTTCCTCTTGCTTTTGATAAAAATAATAGCAATGCCATAAGAAAATATATCTAAATATTTTATATGTAAAAACTACAGTTATTAATAATAATAATTATTTTCAACAATAGTTACAATAATAACAATATTAATTAGTCCACTGAAATGTTATATTATCAAAGTCGTACAAGGTATCGATCTTGTTCGTATAAGGTACCAGTGATCTCAGTTCCGCAACCTAAACACCATAGCTGCATGGATCTGGTTTTCTTAATGTCTGTAGTGCCGACTTGAGTCGGTTAATATGGATACTTTGTTGTCTTGGTTGCCTAGACAATCAACATGAGCGGCATTTATTGCCAGCAGATCCCATCCATACTTGACACTTAATTTACAGAAACGTAGAAACATTCATCCGTGTCCTGGTTGTAGTATCCAGTAATCCTATCGTTTCGTGAAAGTCAATTGATCAGTAAAAATTTTCAATTTTTTGTATAATGAGTGTTGAGGATTTCCAAAGTTGCTTTATTAATTATCAAACTTACTAAAGTAAACTTTTGTTAATTAGCAGGGGTAGGTCTATTTTAATGTCGACTTCTATCCTCTCCCATGACAGTTCTCCAAAACAGATGTCTTTGGCTTGGGGATATTGATTCAACATTTCTTGTGTGAGATTCTGGACCCTATTGCTAATGGATTGTGTCATATTCATGTTGGTAAGACAAGCTAATAGATGGTTTGAAGGAAGAGTCCAGTTTATAGATATCTGTGCCTTATTGGCTTCATGATATATAGAACCAGAGGCTCAATGTTTAACTCAGCCTCCATTGCTGTAATGGGTGCAGTTCTTGGGCAACACAGGTACACACTTAACCCAGCAAACTGGATCGCCTGAACTTTGTTGATATATGTTGGAACAGAAGAGCCTCGATCTTGCTACAATAAGTCATTTTGCATCTGAATAGGTTATGTAGAAGGTTCTTGGAGTCGCTATGTCTGCACCCCCATATATGGATTGCCACCGCTTTGAGGGGATTTAATCTCTGTGACCCAGATGTGCCCTCCAACGGGTTTCTTATCAAGATATAAACCGAGAAGTTTTGTACACTCGTTCAGTTGGAGGTGTGTATTCCAATTTTTACTGGGGAGTAAAATTGACATATATATTCTTCCTTGTGAAAAAGGTTCATTCATTGCAAAAATTTTCAGCGGCTATTTTTGTACCATATGATAATCATGTCAAGAACCAACTGCATTCTCTCATTAGCTTTCTAGATCTCATCAGGTGCAGAGTGTCATATCATCCGCATAAATCACACATTTAACATCTGGTGGAAGATTACACTCATAGTGTAGAGCACAATGAATAAAATCTTAAACCTATAGTATAAAATTATTTCCAATATGTACATACATGAAAAAATGTAAACACCCAGTTATTTCAATGTATCTTTCCAAGAATCACCATGGCTCAAATGAACCATTATTCTAATTATTATTACTTGCTTTTGTAGTCAAAAGATCCTTTGGGTCTATTGGTGTTACCCCACAAAGTGATTCCATAATTGAGACAGGATGTGAACAGACCAAAGTATGAGTATGTTAATTTTAGTAATTTTATCAGGGCAAAACCCCTTAAGCAAGAAGGCCATTGAGCTGAGTTTATTACATAACTGATTTATATATTATGATCTTTCCATGTTAATTTATTATCAATAGTAAGTCTCAGGATTCTTATGAATGATACTTAATCTCTAGTAGATATTTGCAGCTAGCTGAGTACAGTAGAACATTTAGCAGATAACAACTATTGGATACTTAAAGAAATTAATTTATTTTTAAACATACCATACAACCCTCCGCAGATTTGTCGAAAATGTAGTCCAAAAATATTCTGGAAACTATATTTCTCATAGATATGACCCATTAAGGAATGAACTGATTAATCGGAACTACCTTTTGGAGATTTTAAAGACTTGTGATAAACCTTGAAGTGGGAGTTAAGAAATGTGTCTTTGGAATTGTCCTCTTATTTTTCATAACAATATATGTAGTCGACTCGTAGAAATGAAGAAGACGTTAAACCTGGTAGAAACTGCTTATTATATTTGCTAATTTATGTAGTTGAAACGTATTCTAAGGAGAAGTTGAATATTTCATTTTACACCTGATGCGAATGTATAGAGTCAATCCATGGAAAATCACAGAGCAAGGATAAACCTATAGAACAAAACATTTAGTACTTAAATGGAGCTTCATATGAAATGCTGCATTCCAAAGAATTGAGTTTGAGAAATTTTTTAGGGTCTAATAAACCTATGAGAATTGCTCTATGGTATGTGCGTTACTCGTGGATGAATTATTTAGTCAACTCATGAATAACTATGATTTTGGATGAACGGAAAGAGTAGAAATATGTTTAATATATCACATTGATTCACAATGTAAAATTTGGACGTGGTTCCTTAAAATACAAATTTATAAAAGTATATTGTTTATAGATTTTAATGTGATTATTGGATGAATGAAGTACATTTTTGATGTCATAATAATTGAACTTGGCATCATAAAAGTTATAAATCTGTAAGTTTAAACAAAATCAACATATATAAATACAAATTTAACATCCACTTGAATTTTGTTTTGAATTCACATAATGAAAAAAACACGTAAAATAAAATTCAATTTTATTTATATATTTTTCAAAGAGGATTGAAAAATAATACAAGAATAATACAAAATTAATAGCTGAATTAACACTCTACCTATGTAGTTTATTTTTAATTTTTAGGAAATTTGTTTTAGGGGTTTTCTGATAGATTAGAAACAATATAGTCTATAAATAGTTTAGCCATAGATTTGTAACACAGTGGAAGTGTCCCAGTGACTTTTTTTTGTTCTTTAAATTAAGCAACTTAGGCCTCTCTAAATTGTTAAAATAAAAGGAATTATTTTAGACCATAAATTTAAGCATATCGGTTATTATTATTTTTTATATTTTTTGTCTTAAAACTGTTCTAAATGAAGCTGAAGTAGATTCATAATATGTTTATCCGTTTAGTTTAATAAATTTATTCTGTCATTAACATTGTACTTCAGTTTACTCATGGTATGAAATCTAACATCTGATTAAATAGTGAAGCCAGTGCAATTAAATATCATAATTTTGGTTAAAATTAAGAAATATGTAAAACTTCCTATTTTATTTTACATAACCTAACTAACCTGTTGCTTAAAAAATTGTGTAAAATTTATTAAAAAGAGACATTTTTCTATTGTTGTGCCTACATTAATATAGGTTATAAATTATTGAATAGTTTACTCAAAGATCATGTTTTTATTGACCAAAGATTATATTTATACTGTAGTTATTTGTTGTTTCCTAAAATAGCTTCTTTGCTGTTTCAGGTGGCCGGTAGCCATTATTCCATATATGAAGCATATTATCAATTAGTAAGTACCTTTGTAAATGTATGATTTTCATGAATTTTGTTGTTAGTATTTTTATTTCTATAATTTTAAGTTGATAATTACAACATTTTGTTTAATGGAACGTTTTTATACACATTTCAAGAGAAATATTTTTATCACAAATAATGAATACTAATATGGTAATTGTATTAATATATATAAAAATAGTATTCTATTGTGATGTGTTGCAAGAATAGAACACTTAAAATTCAAAGAGATGGGCCCCACATACATGCGCATTAGAAAACTATTTTAATCTACTGTATTTTTACTTTCTCGCATATCCATTGCGTAGTGAAAGTTATGTGATGGTTCAAAATATTAATGTTGTTGAGTGTTTTGCGGATACATCCGTTTTGAGTTCCCTACGTCTGTGCTTTTACATACATGTGGACCAATATTAATCAAATTTGCTAAGTGGTCAATCTTGGGGTTTTTTCTTTTTTTTCCATTTTTATTTTATCACTTTTACATAGTATAGAGAAAGTTATGTGTTGGTAAGAAAATTAATGTTGAGCTTTTTACAAATAAATCCGTTTTGAGGTCACCTGAGTCCAAAAAAGTTGTTTATCAAAATTTTGGGGTAGAATTTGCCATAAAAAAAAAAGAAAACAAATTGTAGGGAAATGTGAAGATTAATAATGTAAAGCTGTGTGAAAAATCAGAATTAAAAAAAAAAAATGTACAGTTGTGGAATAGTTGGCAAAAAATCCCAAAATAAGATTGTACCCATAGTGTATTTTCACTTTTTGACTAGCAACTACCGAACTGACTTTTTTGGTGCCGAATATTTTTTTTTTTTTTTTTTTTTTTTTTTTTTTTTTTTTTTTTTTTTTTTTTTTTTTTTTTTTAGTTTTGGGGATGGGTACTGTAATTTGTTTTGCACCATTAATGGCTAAATATTATATACAAATATTACATTTTTCAAATTAAATGTTTAAACCCAACTATACAACAAATAGCAATGGCAGTGCAAAAGTTACTTACTTTTTTAAGACATTTATATCAGTTTGTCTATATAATATATATATATTAAAATGTACAATAATAATTATATATATATATATATTTATATTTGAAATATGTATACAATAAAATAAATAAATATATTGAAATTTTTTTTAGGTGGACCCAAACAATCAAGGGAGTGTCGGTGCACTTGATGCAGCAAAGTTTCTTAAAAAATCAGGTCTCTCTGATGCCATTCTTAGCAAGGTAATAATGGTTGCTATTGGGTTTTTATTAATTAGATGATTAAAATATTTTTGTTTATGTTATATACATTTTCATAACATGTTCTTATATTAAATGAATATTAGTTATGTGTAGCTAATTGTACAGTAGTAGTTATTGCTATTACAAAAGCACCTTACGTTTCCACTTTCTGGGAGTTGATGTGCTTACCTAAAATTTCAAATCAAACCTGGTATATTTTGTTTATTTCAGACAATTCAAGAGTAATTTAACTGTACATATATTGTATACATTTTATGAACAATCCTTTTGTTAGATGCAATTTTATGAAATACAAGTTTAAATGAATCTTGATTACCAAAGCCATCATAAAATCAATCTAATTAATCTAACTTATTTAAAAAGTGAGAGGTAGAGAAGTTGAGGTTGTACTTTTTTACTATTGACCTATTACCTAAACACACGAAGAATCTATATACATTTTTTATTTTCTTTATCATTCATCCAAGAAAGGTTAATCTACAATATTATTTTGAATTTCTTTATTGTTATTTTACTGGCAAAAGTAATTAACTAATACACTTATGGGATATAATAGAATTGTTTATATATGTTGTAGAACACATATGGATGTTAAGTAAAATTTTTCACATGTAGTTTAACTGGAGGTTTTTTTAAAAATTAAAATATATTAAAAGGGACAAAGTATCAAAACCAAATTTAATATTTTAGAAGATTTAAAACCATATAGTTATCTATAATAGTTTAGTTAATTTAATTGTCAAGATAATAAGAAACAAATGTTAAAATATATTACAAAATGCTTATAAGTTAACATTTGGTGTATAATTTTTACTTATGCAATTAGTTTATATTGATTTTTTGATTACCAGTTTTCTCATAAAGTTAAATAAATTGCTTATTAAAATTATCTATGTCTGTGTTAAATTAACCATAAAGATTTAATGTGGCAGTTTGGTGGGATGTTGACTGCCTTATCTGTGTTCTGGACAAACCACTCTCTTATCTCTTATCTGCAGGCCTAGATGTTGATTTTCTGACTCCACTTTGTTGACATTTTTATGTAACTAACTATTCAAAGTTAATTTTTAGTTTATATTTTTACAAGAAATAGCCAAATAAGGTTTAACAATATTGTTTATCTGTCTGAATCTGGGCAGGCTTCTCTATTTCATTTATGCACTAAATTTTCTCAACCATGTAAAATAGTGGTTTAACACACATGGAAGGAAAACTTAATAACATTACCATAAGAATGGTATGAAATGAAATTATATTAACTTTATAACTCAGCTAAATAGTTATGGATTTATATTTATTGGATCTTTTTTAAGGGGCTTATATCGATTAACAATTTTTTACATTCCACAATTAAAAAATTCAAGTTTTTAAAGATATTTTAGACAGAGAAAAGGAATTTGAAAATCCTTAGATAGTCCTAATTTAAGGATTGGGTTGTGCAATAAATCAAAGTGCACGGTTTTTCACATGAAACACAAATTGTTAACTAATTTTTAATATAGATAAGAATTACCTTAGTAGGTCCGTCTTGTGACTTCAATTTATATCTGGTTTTGCTATGACATGTTTCAAAGTTCAAGACTTCATCATCAGATACATGTAGATTAATTAATTCATTCACATGATGAATGCGTCACACATCAAATGTTAAAACACAAAACACAAACACAAACACAATTAAAATAAATATTCCCGAACGGTATTTAAAATATCTTTCCCTAAGCTTTTCAACTTTTTTTTAGATTATAAATTAAAATAACTTATGTTTGGATACAGATTAAGTTTACAAAGTAAAGTTTTCTTTCAGTGTTAGGTTTATTACAAACATGTAATTTTAGCTTAACATAACTATCTGTTACCCATTTTCTATGCGATAATTATCTTTTTCTGAGTTCCATTTCTATTCCTAAGAAACAATTACTTACTATTTTAACTTGATTTAGTTCATAAGTACAAAAAAAAAAGTTCACCTCCAAAATTGTTACGATTAAGAACAAAAGAAATTTGTTGACTGCAATAATGTAAAATAAATTTTGGTTTTGAGATAAAAATGTGTAAAACTATTTATTCCAACCATAAAAACCAAAAGTTAGATTAAATGTATAAGAAATGTGCCCAAAACAACTAAATCAAATTGGATTACAAGTGTAATCCGCGCGACCCCTCACGTCACCTGTACTCGCGCGCCTACTGGAGTGTTAATCAAATGTCTAGCACATGGCAGTATGTAAATTGTTTAACAGACCTATTCACTTATATAAAATGTGTAATTTGAATAAAAACAAATGTTATATGTCAAATTTAAAACTTTGGTATAAATTATTCTCATAAACTAAGTGATAGGCCTCATCAATAATACTTTTCTGCACAAAAACCAAACAATCCAAACTTCACTGTTAAATATTCAGATAGGCAAATAAGTATTATTAATAATAATTTTGTCACTATCCAAATACCATAAATTGAAAATAAAATTTTTTTAAACACATCAAGGATGACATGATTAAAACATGTATCATAGCAGAGCTAAAATCTAAAGAGGAATACTTTATTATTTCATATTTTTTAAAAGATTTTCTCAAATAAATATGTTTATCTTGTTCAAAATTGGAACCCAAATAGAACACTTATTACTTTATAGCCTGTAAATAAAAAAATACTTGGATTTAGACTGAATTTTATATAATGAATTTTTAATAACGAAGTTCCAGTAATATTTTAAATTTACTGAGCTTCAAACATTGCATTGTATGATGATTCCTTAAACGGGTAGATTTCCTGTATAATTTCACGATGTAATAAACAAAGCTCAACATAATCCACTTAAAAGATAAATTGGTTGCAGATTTATACCGACTTAAACAGTGAGTTGTAATATATAGAATAGCTGAAGAGCTGATTAGGTTAGCAGTATGGAGTATAAAAGCAAATGGTGAGTGTGCTTGGATCTAAAAGGTTTAAATTACACTGTAAAACAGTCATACCTTATGACACAAGAATTAGAAGAAATAACATATAGGTTGCAGAGAGCTTAACCCAATGAAGTCCCATATGAAGGATATGAACCCTATACTGAGTCGCTCAAAAGAGGGACCTAATCATCATCACAACTGCTTCTAGCTGTAAGTTGACATTCGTATCTAGTAATTAAAATGATGCGTTAAAATAAACTGGAATGAAATAGCATTTGAAAAAAATATGATCTATAATAGCATTCTTAGACAGCTGTAAGGGCAGGTCCTTAAAAAAATTAAAACCCAATGGTGAAAAGAGTTAGCAGTCAGGATGTGGAAGGTAGTTCATGATATTCTCAAGATGTCTTTTATAACTGTGTGGGTTTGGATGAGTTACCAATTACATCTGGAGACAATTCTGGCACACCAAACTCATATGGGATCTGAAGCCAGTGTTGACAGGGGTTATTACTAATTAACTTTTAAATAAAATACTACTATTATTAATGTAACATTAATAAATTACCCTGCAGTTACATACCAAATCACTAATCGATCTGAACCAACTAGGCCTCACGTATTATGTGTCATAAATACTGTGAATTTACATTTTGACTAGCAATTAACCACCAACAGCCTCAGAAAGTAATGGTAACCCCAGGGATGGTTAATTAACCAGGATAATAGGTTTTTAATAACTAGAAAAAACTATAATTCGAGGGACTATTCAAACCAAGATGTAACCTGTTGGTGTAAAGATTACACACTGTGTGGTTTCTCCAATCAGCTGTGTTTTTCAGAGAGTGTTCCGAGATTCTCTAATCTTCTAACCACTCGTTCAAGAATCAAAGGGACCCGAAAATTTCCGAACTCTCCTACTACACCAGTGAAGCCTTGAGATAGTATATATCTTGGGTTTTTATAATTTTTGTTTAATTATTTTCCAATAAAAGTAACTGATTACACTTAGTTGGTCCTCCTCAAAGGCTCATTTATAGTGAGTATGGGTGTGGCTAGGATCTACAACTTTTTTCATCTAGTCTTCAGTTAGGTCCCCCTCTTTCATATCAGGTCTCTCTTAACCAACTCTTATTCTCTTCTGTCCCTGACACTATTAGAGCATTTGAGGTTGAAGGAAAAATACACAGAGTTTGAGAAAAGAGTGTTTGAAACAAGAGTTGATTGTTCTGTTAACAAATAAATAAACTCAAAAGCCTCAGAAGAAACCAACTTTCGTTAAAATTGATCTCTATAATATAACTAATGGTCCACTGTTGTTTATGTAACTAGTATTCCATCATCTGTTATACAGTTGTATATTTGTGAAGCAATTTAGTTTTATAATACAATGAAAACTTAAGTTTTAAATATGAATATTGTAGTGTAATAGTTTAATTATGTGAAAATAACTGTATTTTAATAATGTTTATGTTTACACAGGTTTGGGACTTATCAGATCCTAATGGCAAGGGTTACTTGAACAAATCTGGTTTTTTTGTAGCTTTAAAGTTAGTGTCATTAGCACAAATTGGCAATGATGTCAGCATAGCCAGTTTGATGGTGGACACACCGCCACCTAAAATGGTATGTTCACATTTAAATAAGTATATGTATTTTTAGTATATACTATATAGTTCATATTTATTTAATAGTATATAAGTTATAACTTTTCTATATTTTTTGTTATTTATTTATTATAATATGGGTTTAATATTTTTGAATATTTATTTTATCAAAAGGCCTGACTATGATATTAATTTTAAATAAGAAATGTCTACATTATGAATAACAACTTTAACACTCTTCTTTACAAGTTCATAAAATTTTCCAAGTTCTTTACAACTTTTCTTCCAAATCCTTCCAATTTTTTCATCTTTTCACTATTATTTCTAATAGTCTCTACCTTACTCTATTCAAATATTTTCATCATTACTCTCAACATTTTGTTCATAGATGATTCTGTTTTATCCACTAAAACACCTCTCATTTCTATTTCTATCTTCCTAACATTTTCTTCTACCTCTTTTGTATCAGAATATGGTGTTCTATCCCTTTCATCCTGTTTCGCACATTCATCAGATTCCTGAATATCTATTATTTAAACCATTTACTTCTTTCTTAGACCTTTCCTGTTTCTTTGAACTCTCCATTTCTCTCTTTTTTGTGATTCTTTTGGTTTATACCTTAATTCGTATCGTCCTTGTTCAGCCATTTTTGTTTTTCTATTTATAATTATATTAAATTCATTATAAATATATTATTATTATTATTTCAATAGATATATAATTACTTAACCTTCTAATTGCTTATTTTTCGTACATATGAAAATAAATATCTATGTATTCACTTTCGTGCCTACATGTTGTGGCGCCAAACTTTATAACTTTTCGCCTTTAGGTCATTTATTTATTATAATATAGGTTTAATGTTTTTGAATATTTATTTTATCAAAAGCTTTTATTTATTTATTTTATGATATTAATTCTAAATAAGATTGTTTACATTATGAATAACAACTTTAACACTCTTCTTTACAAGTTCATAAAATTCTTATGTCTTGATTTAAATTATTAAATAATAATATAATTTATTATTTAGCATGATGAACACTCTTTCTCTGGCCTCATCAAGTCCACTCGTCTTATTTGTCTACAATCTATCCGTGCAGTTTATATACTTCGATACTCCATACAAACTTACTCAACGTGTAGTTTAATGCACACACTGTAATTGGAACTTGAATGATCTCTTCTCTTAGAAATCATTTATCTATTATATCTAACAACAGAATGGCTAGCCATCTATAAAACATTTATTATTTTCCTTCTTCCTAACAAGTTGTGTGTGTTCCTCTATGTTCTTCGTCAAACAGTCTTTACTTTTGCTGATAAAAAATACCTTTATATAGCTACCTGTTTATTGGAACAAATTACCTCCTTAATTCTTGTCTTGAATTTATTAAGCCATCCACATTGTAAAAATTACTTCTTTTGCCCTGAATTTATTTAACCATGGACATTTAAACAGTTGACACAGCACTGGTTAGTGATCAAATTAATTTTTTTTAGAGCATCATATAGATTTATCCATGTTTTGTGGTAATTTCTAGTTAAGAACATATTTTAAACATTTCAATAAATTTAAAGCTTAATATGATTTTTTTTTTTTAATAATTAAATCTTATAAATAATATTAAAAAGCATTACTAGTTTTTAGTTGAAACCCTTGTTTTCACATCAAAAATTGTAACAAAACTGTTTAACATAGAAACTTAAAATAGTTTTACAATGTTTTGGTATCAACAGACAAAAAAAAACTCATTAAAAATTAATTTTAAATATTGAAAAAACTCTGCATACAATTTTGAAAAAATAAGAGTAGGGGATATCAAGTTTCTGTAGATAAAATGTCTTTGTAGATTATACATATACTACACACTATATTATTTTAGTGTATTATTTAAAAAAAGAATAAAAATGGCCCTGTTTTATTTTTTACTTAGTCTGCCTTATTCTAAATAAACAGGGAGAATTGAAATATGTAAAGGGGAAAAATTTTAATGTTTCCATATATAACCTTCGCATATATCGAGTAACATTATTAATAAAGTTATTTAGTTCAATAAAATAAAACCTATATATCCTGTGACCGCTTACTTACTTTTTTGGTGGTTGATAAGAATTGTCCATAGTAGATTTTGCTGAGTTTTTCAGAACTTTTTTTTTATTTGTTGAAGACAAATTACAGTTGTATAACAAACATCAAACTATATAGTCAAGTATAGTTGAGAGTAAACTGACCTGGTTTAAGAATGTAAATTTTATATGACTGTAAATGGTTTGTATGATCTACAAGGATTTATTAATATTTGTGAATTGTTAACATTAAGGTATTTTATCCTTATTTATCTGTAAATCAGTTATGCAGTACCAGTTTGGGGAAATTCATAAACATTAAATTTTATTAGATTTTTAAAAATTAAAAAAATGGAATATGTTTGACTGAATTATAAGACATGATATATTCAAAAAGGCTTTGAAATGATTGGCAATTATGTATTTGACAATTTAGATGTTACCATATCACTAAAAACATAATGTCAGGCCTTATTATGTTTGTAAATATTCACCCTTACAAAACAAGAAATAGATATAATTTTAAGCTTGACTTTTCGTAAATCAAAAGAGTTAAAGAGGCCAATGTCATATTTTGTCAAAATTTATAGATGTTTTACACAAGAAAATTAAATTAAAAAATAACTATACCATATTTCCTACAATATTCAAATCATACTTTTAAGGAAAAGGCATTTAATTTAGTTCAGGAAAATAAAAATTATGGTGGTAATATCATTAGTATTTATCTTATAGTTTTAAATATTTGTTCTTGTGTCTAAAATTTTGTTAAAACAATTTTTTTACTTAACTAATTCCTTGTAGTTCAAAGTTTTTGCATATTATTATGTACTGGAATTAAAACTCAGGGCCAAAGAGAACAATCTAACAAGTATTAATCCAATCCAAGCTATAAGTACTTGTCCTCTTCAAGGTATATGTCACATGACTGGCCTTGTCATACAACATGTCTAGAATATATAACATCTTATTTCATGTCCAATTTTTATTTAAATGAATTCTTTTAATTTTAATAAACTGAATGATATATTTAATATATAACACAACACATCTTTAATTCAGATTTGATTTAATCATTTCCTTGATTTACAAGGTTGATTCAAACCAATTCATTAATCTTTGAAATGTATGCTTGGAATATCAAACATATATAAAGACTCATTTTGCTTTGTGGGAGAAAAAAGGAGGGAAGGGGGTTATTTTTTCTGCTTATCCTTGAACATTAATGACAAATATTTATTCAAGGTGTTCATAACATTATTTATTTAGGTTAATTTTATAGGCTATAATTTTTTGTTCGTCAACTTTTGGTTTCACTATTCACCTCGAATAGCAGACAATCACTGTTTCTTTTATAAGTCCAAGGATTTTGGTAGGCATTGTTAGTGTCCCTCATCACATGGCATTGTCCTTCTCACATATCTGACATGTTGGGTCATTTTAAAGGAAACACTGTCATTAATAAAGTCATCAGTATAATGAGTTTATCAGCATATAAAAATAAACAGTATTATCATTTCCCCCTTTTATTACTTCTAGGAGAAAATTAGATGCAAACTTTAGGTGAAATTTTCTGTGAGTATTAAAATTGGATTTGTGGTCTACATAATGAGTTGTTTTTTTGATGTTTCAACCATACTTCAATTGTCTTTCTCAAAGTTTTCTGGAGAAGAGCGGTACGTTCATTTTGAACACTGAAACAGATGGAACGTACAGACCAGAAATTTAATTTTAATATTCATGATAATTGCTGCGAAACCCTGAAGGGTGTATTTTTCTAAGGGTTTTAAAATTTGTTCAGAGTTTGAAACAAAAATTCAAAAATTGGGCTTCATAGTCACAATTAGATTACAGAGGAAGAGAGATTAGTGAAAATGGCATAAAATCGATTCGGCCGTTTATGCTGTACAGATGAAAAGTTTGGGTTTCTGTCTATACATCCCAATTTTATTATTTAAGGAATCTTAAATAAAAAAAAAATTTTTTTAAAGTTAAAATAAAAAATTATTAAGTTTAAAACAAATTTTTACCAATTTTGATGAAAATATGTTTAAGGTTGCTACAGAATCTAAAAAGCCGCTACCAAAAACTTAGTTAAGTAGTGTTGTTTTTGAAGTAATAAATGATTTAAATAATAAAATTTGTATTACTTTTACAGGGTGATATACCAACAGTTCTACAGAAGAACGTAATAAACTCCGTGCCTGCAACAGTAAGTGATTGGGCAATGAAACCTACGGAGCGAGCTAAATATGATCAGCTTTTTGATTCACTACAACCTTTAAATGGAGTAATACCAGGCAATAAGGTAATTTAGAGTATCACGATAACTTAAACTTTCATTTCATAAAAATATTATAATTTTTAACAAAACCAAAGCCTAAGCAAATATTTTTATCACTACCTCTTCGGAAATTTCAAATCGGGTTAATTAGTTAAAAAGTAAAAACAAACCGTGATGTCATCCTATCAAATCAAATATCTCAACATCAACCCTACTTTTTTCATTAGTATGTGTCAAACAATCTGTAAAAAAAAAAAATAAATAAATAAATAAATAAAAAAAAAATAATAATAATAATAAAAATAACAGAGTATGTGTAATTTAACAATACTAAAATAAATGTAATGTAAGTCAAGTTTTGGTTCATTTTACTTGTATACAGTAATTATTTTTTTGATGTAGTTTGGGTCATTCATCTTCACATTTTTCCAAAATTTTGGTGAGAAATCCTGGTCTGATTTTTTAAAGATATTCAACCAAGAATGGCATCTAGGATTCTTTTATCATTGTTAATTCCCAACTTTCGTTTATAGAGAAGTAACATCTATACATTTTGTTTTGATTCAGAGAGGTTAGCAAATTTTATTTAGAGCCAATTTTGAAAATTTCAAATTTTTTTATATTTGATGTTATTTGGTAATATCATATATAGTAATACAAAGCTTGAGTTATAAGGTTATACATAATGGCCTAAAAATTACTTCATTCTGTAATGACAGTTTAAGTTCTATTGCACTCCTTTGTGATAATTTGGAGTAATTTAATTTTCCAAAGTAATTTTCTTTCGAGCTTACAAATTATATAATGAAATAATAGACACAATAACATGAACGAGTTGACACAAACCTAACAAACGTAGAAAAGTCACATGCACATCCTAACATTAGAAACTATTGTAGCACACCACTGCCACAACAGAATAATTTAGAAAACATGATACACTACAACACATTATTAAATGACACACACACACACACAAGTTTCATGAGTTTCAGGAAGGGGATATGTTTCTCATCATGTTGCAAAATATTTCCAACTCATTGACAGAAGTGTCAGCCAAACTATTTCAGTTATACCAAACTACCCTATATCATACATCAAAAATAATTAAAATCTTCACGCAAATCTATCACCCATCTAGCCTTAAATTATCACCAAATTGATGTTGTTAAATGTTAAGTATTTAATATTTATTTGAGACAATCAATAATTATTACTGTTAAAATTTGAAAATCCATATACATCAAGCTTGCCAAGCCAATTCAAAGACAATACGCAAGATTAAGAATTGATTTTTATAATTAAAAATTGTAAATAAATAGATTGTAAAAAACAATTATAATTTTCAATAAATAACAGTTCATTACTTGTATCAATTATTACGTTTATTTATAACTGTTATTTTTGTTATGAGAGCAGTCCTATTTTAACATGAACTAAGTGACAATGTCTGTAAAGTTATTCATTTTTAAAAAGAAAATATTTAAAAAATTCTCAATTTCAGTTTTTCTATTACCAATGGATAAACTCATATTAGTATTAGGTTCTACTTGTGTATATTATTTATTGTTCTTGATGTCATTCAAGTAGTGTTTTGTTAGAAATTTGTATTTTAATAAGTTTGAGTTGCAAATTATAATATTTTATTTTAAATAGTATTCCCTTCTTGCTTTTGATAGTTACAATAATTTTCAACTAATCAATTATTTCTCTTACATAAATATGTATGCAGAGTAAATAACATTATTTTAAACGGATTTATGAATTTTATAAAGGTCAATTTTATATGTAACTTACTTACATCTCTTTATAAAACCAACTATTTTAATTAATATTTGAAAATTATTTGAACAAGACTGGGAGCCACTTTTAAACAAATAAAATAAAGAAGACGGCTGATCAAAGCAAATACCAATGAATAGCTATTTTATGAAGAACCACTTTCTTCTTAAAATTAAATTAATTTTCATATTAATTTCGATTTTGCCAGTATATAATCAGTTTAAAAAATATTTATAATTTATTACACACATGTATTTACAATAAGTTCCATTAGTTTGAAACATTACTAAAATATACATAGGTTACTCTACTATCTCATGTTTGTTTTGGAATTCCAAATAAAAGGTTATATCTAATTGTAGGTATATTTCAAGTGTTATTGGTATTACATGTAAATTTAGTGGATTTTTTTTCTTGAAATTTTACTAGTAATTATTTAGTTTATTTCAGTAAATTTTATCCTTCCAAATAACCTAATCTATCCCACTAAAGCTTTTTTATTTCTCACAATTACTATCAATCTTATTACTCTATCATACTTCACCATTACAATCTCTCCCCCCCACACACACACTCACAATCAAATAGAATATTAATAATTTTTATTAAATACCAACCAAACGAAGAAAATATTAAACTATGAAATGAATGGGTTTTTCTGTGTCCTTGGAAGACTTGTAAAGTTATATTTTTTTTAAGTAGATTCATGATACAAAAGTTTGTAAATATAATTTGATGTATTTCCTTAAAATGTTTTCCAGGTGAAAGGCTTGTTAATAGACTCAAAACTACCAGTGGATACTTTAGGTAGAATTTGGGATCTAGCTGATATGGACAAAGATGGTAGTTTAGATAGGCATGAATTTGTTGTGGTAAGACATATCATTGATTTATTTTTCATAAAAATATATTTAATGAAATTAGAATCTCAATTAAAAAAATTATATTGATTTAAAGGCAATATTACAGTTTTTATTTATTGTCAACTGCACTGGATTTAATTCACTGTTTTTTAATTTCAAAGTTTTTATTTATTTATTCTAGAACAACTTTTAACACATTCATGTGTAATTTAATTTGTTATATTTAAAAATAATATAAGAACTTAATGTGATCATGTAAAAAATAGAGTTAGATTCCATTAATAAAATCTATTTTTATAAGACCATCTGTCTGCATCTTGTATTTATTGCTCACTAAACTTAGTAAACTCAATTTTCTTGAATTTTAGTTGGGAGTAAATTATCATTTTAAGTTGGAATAGGTTGATATAAGTTTTTTAATTATTGTTCATCCATAAGAATAAATTTAAAAACTGATTCTCTTGAAATGAGTTTTAACAGAGTGATTTAAATTATTAAACTATAGTGTAGAAGATTCAGAGTACCAACCCTAATGGACATCTGTAGGTAACCTCTATCTTTTGCTTCAGTTTAGTGAGAGGGTATACACGATTTTTATTTACAAAAAATAGTACAGGTGTCATGTCATTCAGAAAATTATTACAGTTGTTTAAAAAAACTCTTGTTTTATATTAGAAAAAAATTAACAGAGAATCTTTTTTGGGCCTACACAAATTTACTTGTTTTTACTTATGTAGAATTTGTACCCACCCGATTAGTGGAATTTAATATTTACTTTGCCAAGTCCTTTTCCAATAAAGCTTATTTATATGTATACAAGTGTACAATTTTATATATCCATGCAAATGTATACTTAAATAAAAGTACAATAGAAATTGTATATATATTTAGCATTCATAAAATCAAGATTTTTATTTTTCAGGAAAAACTGCTCGTAAATTAAAATGAGTGTTTTAAAGACATTTCAATACGCACAAAATGTTTATCATGAGTCTAAACTACAGAAATGATTTTTTTCCTGTTTTTTGAAAATATTTTTTATATTCCTTTTCGCTCTTAAATTTTTGGCCAGTTTTAAGCATTTTTCTAGAATTTTTTTTAAAGTTATAGATTAAATAATTTTAAACTTTGATTTTACACTTTCCTGAATTTTTTCCGATTTTATTGACAATTTTCTAATTTCCTCTCCCATCTTTTTAAACTTTTCAAATGGATATATCTTGTAAAATATGCTTTTTTTATTCAAAAAAAAAGAAGAAAATAAAAAGAAGAAAAATTCTTATTTGAGACCAAATTATATAAAAAAAAAAAAAAAAAAAAAAAAAAAAAAAAAAAAAAAAAAAAAAAAAAAAAAAATGCTCTTCTGGTTTATTTTAGTGTTACCTTTTAAAAAGATGGGGGGGGGGGGTCTATTATGGAGAAATTCATCCAGTTAGAGTGGGGAGATCTGAAGTTTGCCACTAAACATGGATAATTTTACTAAACGAACTTAACGTTGTAACAGGATTTCATTACCACGAGGAAAAACCAATTGGAATTTTCTACCTAAAATTTAAAATTCTTTTTTTAATGTTTAAAAAACAAAGGAAAAATCCACCTCTGTTTATTAGCTTGTAACAGAAAAACCTACATTTAGAAGTCAGATTACTTAACCCCTTAAGTGTTTATGTCGGTTTAAGCCGACGCTACAAATATCGATAAAAAGTGCCGCTGTCGGCTAAAGCCGACGCTCTTAACTTGCCCTATTCTATTTCGTTCTCTGTCGAAATATTACGTTGTAGTTGCTAGTATTGCCGCTAGATAGTGTTGGCATGCTCTCTAGAGCATAACTTATAAAACTACCGTTTTATTTTTGTTCTCTTTGGATCCGCCGTGAAATTATATTTACAAGGAGTCGCGATACCAGTGCAGCGAATGTGATGTTGGGCTGTGTGCTGCCCCATGTTTTAAAATATATCACACCCAAAAAAATTACTAAACATTAGTAAGAAACTGTAAACAATCTTTATTGTGTGTACTTTTATTTTTAACAATGGTTTTATACATTTTACTTTTTTTTAATTGTTAGGTACGGTAAATGTGTTTTTAATGTATTTGCAGAAAATTTTTAAATTATATTAAACATGACATTTATACTTTTGATGTTGCTTATATTTTCTTTTAATGCCTATTTTTTAACTTCCAAGTTAACAAACATTAAAATAATCAAATAAAAAAAATAGGCATTTTTGGGTTGATTTAGGCAAAAAAAATAAAACACTTAAGGGGTTAATTTTTGATTATATAAAGCAAATATGATATTATATTTATCACATTTAAGAGGGAAAATGAAATGACTAGGAATTGTTTATGAAAAGTCAATGTGCATTGTTTATGACCATACATCTGTTAACAAGATAAGATAAAACTAGAACACAATATTTCACATGCAAATTAAATCATATATGTTTCAACAACAATATCCCCATCTTCAATGGTGCTTGAGCTATAATTATAACAGTTTGATTATTGTGGCCATGCATCACTGTAGGTAATGACATTGTCATTGAAATGTGTTTGATTTAATTAACGTGTGAGAAATTGTATTCAAGTTTTATGCTATCTTTTTACTAGATGTGATCATAAAGAATGTACATAGACTTTTCATAAACAAGTCTTGTGTCATTTCATTTTCTCTTATTATTGGTGAAGAATTGTGTTCTAGTTTTATCTTAATTTTAAAACATCTCACAAGTCAAGCTTTGTTTCTAGTAAAAAGAATTATTAAAATATTTATTTTATAACCAATAAAATGTTATTGTGTTCAACACCAGAGAGTAAATAAAAAAATTAGAAGCTATATTGTTATACATTTGATTTTTTTCTTTTCAGGCTATGCATCTGGTGTATAAAGCTCTAGAGAAATATGCAATACCGAGTTGTTTACCACCTGAGTTGTTACCTCCTGGTAAAAGGAAAGAGTCTATATCTAGTGTCCCTGTAATCCCAGTAACTTCCGTCATCCCTGTAGTTAAACCTGAGCCTCCAAAAGTAAGTATAAATATAATATATTAAGTTTTCAGAATAATATAAATATTACAAGATTTTATTTTGATTTATTTGGTGTCGGGGAAAATAACAAATGTAATGTGTTTTGAAAAATATTATTATTTTTTTTTCAAATTGAATAAGGTTGTTCAAAATTATCTGAAACTTTCAGTATAACCTATTAATATTACATCTCAATTAATTATTTATTAGTACATTTTGTACTATAGAAATTCTAGCAACTGTGATGTTCCTCATTATAATCTCTGATTATCAGAAATACCCACTGATCCTACGTATAGACGTTATTTTGCACCACACACACACACACACACACACACGTCAGTCTTTTATAGATTATTCTACAAGTAACTGGTAAAAAATCGACTGGTAAATTTCAAATTAACAAAAGTGTAAATGGCCAAAGTTTGAAACAAATTTTCACCAGAAAACTAACTATACCATTTGAAACTGTACATAATTCTTACTATTAGATTCTGGTTCAGTCTACATCTACAGTACCTCATTTTGTACAGTTTGAAAGTCATATATTGTTAACAAGGACATTTCATTCAAGTTGACAGTTTTTTTAAACTTTAGACGCCAAGCAACCGGGGTTGTAGCTCTCGAAACATGACGTTATAGAGTAATTATTTGTAAAATCAGTAAAAAAAATTATCACTAAAATAAAATTTGAAAATTTGAGACCACAGATCTTCAATTTTAATAGAAATAAATTAGCTTCATTTTTCTCCCATTTCCACATCAACATAGGCGTTTAACACATTTTTAAGCTTTTATTTGTGAGAAATAAGTTTGCATCACCAAATTTTATATTAAATTATATACTAGCAATAATAATGAATTTAAAAAAAAATTAATGATGTTAATTCCATATGCAAAAAAATCCTACTATATTCCTGAAATGTAATGTGAAAATAATCTATTCTGTTATACAGATCAGAATGTTTATAATTTAAACAATCCACTTTAATGTACTCAAAATATTGATTGAACATAGCTTCTAAAACTCTAGATTTTATGGACATTAAAAAAAAAAATAAATAAATAAAAAAAAAAATATATATATATATATATATATATATATATAAAATAAAAGAGTATCACAGTTAAAAAAAAATCACTTAAGATGTTCTTGGTTTCAGTAACATGTTTGAGTGTTAGTGAATTTTTAAAAGATAACTTTCGATCACAATATTCAATTCATAATAAATAAATAATACATTGTAAATAATGTATTTTTCCTATTTAATGATTTTATAAGTTAGAGTTTAATAGGGCACATAGCATATTATGTTTAGATTTTATATGGATAGGAGACTTAGGCTTACTTTAGAAAATGGTCTTTGGTAAATATTTTGTAAACACTGTTCACTTTCTCAATCAGTAGAGAGAATAGAAAGAATACATATTTATTTATTTATTTATAGGAAGTGACATTGTTTACAAAATATTTCACAACTTATGTTTATTGTGTTTTTGTATTTGTGTACTAGGTCCACTTTCTAAGGTAAGCCTGTGTCTCCTATCTCTACAATCTAATGATTTTAGGCATGACAGTCTACTGTCTATACTGTCACTTTTAATTTGTCAATGACATTTTTGTGGATTAGACAACATATTTTATTTTGTTAAATAATGTTTACCTTTTTAAATTAATGCCCTCTGATTGAAATAGTTGCATAATGGTTTTATTATTTTTGTTTGACATAAACCAGTTTGTTGTTTTGTTAACATGTGTTGGCTAAACATTAACAATAATATAAACAATTTTGTGGATTATAACAGTGTTTGTTTTTTTCTCCTAATCACATATTCATATGAATTTTTTATTTAAAATGTATTTTGGAAAGTTGGTGTTTTTGCTCTAATACTAAATGATATTTTTTTCGTTTTCCAATTTAACACAGCCTTCAGTACCACTTGAACCACAGGCAACGTGGGTGGTTTCAGGGGAAGAAAGAGCAAGGTATGACACACTGTTTATCCAGACTGATGTAGACAAAGATGGTTTTGTATCTGGCTTTGAAATTAGAGATGTCTTCCTACAGTCTGGTGTTCCTCAATCAATACTTGCACATATATGGTAAGTTAACAAAAGATAGAGGTGTAATTCAAGAATGACTTGTCTCTTTAAAATCTGTGATGTCTAAACGGTTGAAATTTATAATTGCCATTCCAGGGACTGAAAATTCTAACGCCTATTTTTATAGTTATTTTATTGAAATTGCATTGTTATTACTTGTTATGTTATTACTTTTAACTTATGTTCACCATTTCAAACATTGAAAAAGATTTATTTTTTTTTACAAAATATTAACTTTTTATCACAAAACTGTATCTTGCTTCATTATGTATATTGCTTCCTTCCTGTTTAAAGGTGATAAACCTTTCGGTTATCGGCTAGAAATAATGAAAAAAAACTTGTCCTTGAATAGTCTACATCAAGGAAGGGAGAGAACAAGAGTTGGACAAGAGAGACCTATAGGAGGAGTAAATATGCAGGGAAATTTTTTTTTTTTCATAAAAAAATTTATCCCAAACATGAAATCTGCATTTTTAACAATATGATGAAAGGCATTGTATGGTATAACTGAATTAAAATAACTGTTTGCGCTAGTAGAGATTAGGGATGAGATGATTCAGGGTTGACTGATTAAAGATTATTTCTTATAATCTGCGATTACCGATTACGATTATTAATGATTTGATGTCATTAAATCATTACAGTGTTTTTTTTTTTTTTTTTTGTTATAGAATGAAGATTAAAGTAGGAACAATAAATGTAATAGCTTATTTAATACAGTATCAAATTAACTCAACTGTGGGCGCCCATGCATGTGTGTCACACTTAACAAAAGATAGGTTTCAATGTTCTGTCATTTAGAGTGAAAAAGCAAGTGGTAGAAGAAGGGGACTACTTGTCTTTGAACTTGTTTATTGTTGTATTTCCTTTCATTCAGACTCAGACAGGTACATCTCACTTCAACAAACTGTCGTTTAAACTTGTGTATGTGTATTAAAAAGTAATGTATTTAAATTTTATAGTATGATGGGTGTAAATAAGCTTTTGTTTGATAAGACTCCTTAACTAAAGTAAACGTAATGACTTTCATAATTGGTGTAATATTATTTTAATTTATTTCACAATAGAAAATAATAAAGCATTGTTAAAACTAGAAACATATTGTTTTAACCATTGTTTTTTAATATTTTGTTATAGGTTTTATTAGTTATATTAGTTTTCTTCCATTGTTTTTAAATAGGGAAATAAAATGAAATGTGTTAATTGTACGGCTTTGATTGGCCGAAGAAAACTGATTTTTAGATTTCATAATCGGTGTAATATTATTTAAATTTATTACAATTAATTAAATTTTGTATGTTAATTTATATAATCAAAAAATTGTGTTATTTGAAAAACATTATTACAAAAAATGTTAAAAAAGAGTAAGGGGTAGGGGGGCTCACATTTTAAATTATTCGCATAACATCTTAAAAGAAATATATCAAGAGATCATTCTCAAAACATTTGTTTTTCAAGAGAAGTTTTGTTTCAGTTCTGTGAAGCTAACAAAAGATAAAATAGTGATTAAGGAAGTAAGTTTTGACTTTGATGACTCATTCCTAGTCACAATAAACAAACCAGATCTTTATACAGGCTGGATCTTTCTTATCATTATATCTATGTTTAGTTTAGTATCTGCACTACTGTGAATATAAGTTCATTGATTTCACCAATCCCCCCCCCTAGCCTGTAGACTAGGAGGGGACCAATGAAACAAAAGAAGAGAATTGAGGGGCAGGAGAACTTGTACTGCATAGTAACAGAAATATTTTCCAACATATTCCTTCCAAACAGAGAACCATAGACACTTTTTAACAATAAAGCCACTAGGTTCACATTTAATAGTGTGTCTTAAAACTGTATGTTCAGGATAGTTTTGTTCATTAAGTTTCTCAAGCGGTAATTTTACTCTTTTATAATATTTTTAACTATTTGCTATGCTATTTATTTACCTATATTTCGTTTAAAACAATGTAGCACAATTATTCACAATTGGTAATTTATATTTTCACGAAAAATGAATGGTTTTTTTACAAGGGACAAGTTTTGTTTTGCTTTATTATTGTTATTATTATTTTAGCAAACCCGAACTGATTTTCTTAAGAAAAGTTTCCGCTTAGCGTTTCCTTGTGTAGAATCAGTAATGTCTATTTCCTGCTTGTAATTATTATCTCTCCTCACCTCTCCTCAGTGATTGCTGTTTTACCTGGGTTTTCAGTTCCTGAATGATACACTATTTTCTATTTCATTGCGTCCCTTTTAACAATAGTGTAAGGTTCTATTATTTTTATACCCTATCAAAATGTTGAATAATAAAAATCTTCTTATTGATAAATTATTTGAGTTCAATCGTGTTGCTTTGTGATAAGTTTTCATTATTATAGGCCTCGTGGTAATAAATTTGATAATATTAATGACATGTATTACTGACTAAATAACATGAGTTATAAAATTCTCAATTTTTTATTTAACACAATGTAAATCAATAATTTTTTTTTTTTCAAATAATTTTGAAATTGGAATTTCTTCTTTTACTTTTTTAAATAAAATTATTAAAACTTCTGTGATGCGAGTTGATATTAATTAAGTTGTCACATTTGAAGCAGACAAGTGGGGAGACCTTTCTTCTGGTAACTTCCTCTGATCTAGACAAGTTAATAAATAGTGGGTTTTATCTCATGAGAAGGGTGCCTAAAGATAAATAATATCATATCCATTAATTCGTTTCATATCCAATATCTATTATGACCATTTTTCTCATTTCATCAGTTCACGTTATAGCCAGCTTTCGTTGCAGTATTATATTATTCTATCACTTTGGGCCTTGTTTTAAAACCGAGCCCGGCTTGTAAAAATAGATCTGCCAGGAAAACAATGCCGAGTTTGTAAAATTGTGCCTGGCTTGTAAAATCAAGTTTTGATCGGAAAATCATGTCGAGCATAAAAAAATCAAGCTGGCTTGATAATTTTGGAACTGTTGTCTGAAACTCGAGCTTGGTCTTGGCTCGAAATTTTGATGGCCTGCATATCCTAATTATTTTTTGTTTCAAAATTAGTAAATATTACATTTTATAGAAGTGCTCGCCTTTTGTTTTATAGTTAAAATCAACGTGAATAATGATGATATGTTATTTTTGTTTTCAACTAAAATACGTCTTCCTGTGGCTTGATAACCTTTTTCCTGTTTAAATGGAAATATAAGGGTTTCTATTATATCTTCATTTTTTATAAGGCTATGATGACCGAAGAAAAAGTTTTTTTTTGTGGTGAGCTCTAATCGTTATGCTCACATCGGTAAGAGAAGTATGAACCGATGATAAATTGTAATAGCGGATTACCGTAATAACCGTGTAGTCTTATCTCTAGTAGAGATAACTACAAAATTGTAACAAATATTTGAATATACTGTTTAATTATAGTTGTTTTTAAAGAAGCATGAATCTAGCTTGAAGGTTTTGTTGAAAATTGTATGCATCTATAAACTACAATACTGGAAAAACGAATTCTATACAATTTTTTGGAAAAATAAACGGGTGAATCGATGAAGGGATGTTTTTTTATTTTTAAAAATAATGAATATCTTATACTATCAAGCTATTTTTTTCTCTTCTCTGTATATATGTTGCATCCAAATTAATATCTATTATTTAGTGAAAGTTTACCTTCCCACATGAAAAATTTAATTTTTTCAAATTCTAGAACTTTGTTAGCTTAACCTGTTGACTAGTTCGGACGTCATACGACGTCCTGCATTGTAGTGCCCATTTATTTGAGTAAGGCTCTAGCCATAAAACACCCTGAGGAGTAAGGAAAAAAAAACATTAAACTAAACAAATTTTTTTTATTATGTCATGAAATAATATTTTAAAGGATAAAATGTCAAAAATAAAATTTTTGACAAAATAACAGTTCTTAAAAATATCACTGAATATTTAACAGTCAATGGAGTAACAGAAAACTAAGTAACTGCACAACAAACAAAAACAACTAGGTTAGGGTAGGAGTACGCAACTGTATTCTACACATAGAGAAATACAACTGACATGAGGTGAAATGCAAAAAAAGGTGCCATTTTAGAAGGTTATTTGCAGTATGCATTATTGCCACTAGAGATGGTCATTTTGACTTGTAAACAAGCAGAAAACATGTTGTAGTTTAGATTATGACTGTCACATGACGACTGTACTCATTTGGGAATAGATGTCACATGATGTCCGTACTTCTTTGGGACTTTTGATTAGCAATGCTGTACTGTTCAACAGGTTAATAGAGAGCATATTAAGTAATAGATGTAACAAATGTAAACAAATTAAGGATTGGAGAATTGATAAATGAATGTTGTATGTAATGCACATATATTCAATATAATTTCAATTATACTATATACAGTTTGTGTATTGTAGTATTTGAAATAACTTTGTTTGCTTTAAAATATATACTCTAGATACAGTTTATGTTATTTTTCTTGTGTTTTCTCAGGGGTTTGTGTGATGTTAAACAAACTGGAAAATTAAACAGTGAACAGTTTGCTTTATCAATGTGGTTGATTAACCAAAAATTGAAAGGAATAGATCCACCCAAGGTTCTTAGTCCAGAGATGGTCCCACCTTGTAATAGAAATAAACCAGCAGAGCCTCTAGTTGTAAGTATATTTCATTTGAATTAATTTATGTATTTATATGTTTTTTAAGTGTTTGAAGGCAAAGAGATAAATGAATTTGGAACCACCTCAAGGAAAGTTTACATAGACAATGCTTTATAATGGTGCCACTTTAATTTTTCTTACTGACATTATTGCATTCATCGTGATAAAATTGCCTATGTAATGAACTGAATGTCAAAGTGATTTTCCTTAAAACAAACAAATGATATAACAAGAAAAAATTCTTCTAACCTAACCTTTCCTGTCTAAAACAAAAATTCACACATGCAGTCCCTGTAAATAAATACTGCTGAATTCAAAGATTGAGGAGCTAATTACACAGTGATCAAAAATATATGACAAATTGATCAATAAGTTTTATTTAATTTAATTTATTTTGACAATAATAATAATGAAAAAGTAATTAACAATTAGAATTATGTTATGATGAGGATTTCTCAAGAGAAAGGAGTATCACCAATGCAGGATTGCAAGGTAAAGGCTCTTGTGTGGGAGGCACAAGGACATAAAAGAAATTAATTTGTCCAAGTCAGGTATCGGTGTGAAAGAGGGTTCACTAAATTCCCCATGAGATTTTTTAATATTTTAAAAATTTTATTATTATTTATTTTTTATAAATGTGGCCCCTGGGGAACTTCAATGGTAAATTGTTCCTTTTTTTACAATAGTTTTTAAAGTCCCCCGTTTTTGTTGTTTTTTTGAATGGATGATCTGGTAGGACAGTTGTTGTTTTATTTTATTTTATAATTTTCAATTAATTTTCTTGGACCAGTAAAATCTGTGAAAAATTAAAAAAGAACCATCACAGATGATGCATGATTCCCTAAATTACGATATTTTTATAATTAAATTGAGATTTTACAAATTTCTAATAATTTGTAAATACAAAAAAAATTTGAAGATCAGTTAAGAAATTAATTTTGAATAATTTTAGAAATGAAAAAATTTTTAAAAAGTATATTACGTCAGGCAAGACTTGAGTATACAAGATGAAACATATTCAGACAGATTTTTACAAAGCTCTTAACGAGCACATGTTATAGTTGAAAATCATTTCACCCTATCCCCTCTTAAATAAACAACACTGTTTTCCTTATTCACTTGTAATTAATTTAAGAGTAAAAAGATAGCACCATCATAATGTGCTTATATATATTTTTTAGACAAATTGGTTAAATTTTTTGAGACACTACATATCTCTATCCTGGAACGTATGTAATATTAATTAGCGGTGTGTATTGTTACTCAGTTAATATGATTTTTGTTAATATTTGTCAGATGTACAGCTTATAGTAAGTAATTTATAAACTGAAATATTTTGATTTTGATTGAGGAAAAGTATGTTTTTTTTTGTTTTTTTTTATTATTATTTTTTTTTATTTTATATATGAGACACTACAAATCCCTAACCACTCAAAACATATGTAATACATGTATGTAGTATTGCCAATATAATATTATTTTAATAAAATATTAAATTACCTCCTTGTGACTTTATATTGGTTACTTCTTACTAGTTTCGAGGTCGTAACCCCATCATCAGATAATATCTACGTTCACTTTGAAGAACTAGTCATATATTAAAAACACACTAAACACAAAAACATACACTGACACAAAAACACTCAGTTGGTAGAGCATTGGCGCGTAAAGCCAAAGGTCCTGGGTTCGATTCCCAGTCTGGGTGTATATTTTTCACTTGAAATATTATTGTATATTCAACACTTGCTAGTAAAAACGTATAAGCAGAAAAAAGAAATAATTAAAAAATCAATAAATACATGCGTAAGGGCCGAAAAATGAGTAAAAATTAATTTCAATGTTGCATATGCGAGGTAATTAATTTGGAAACTCAAAATTGCAGCAATAAAATGTAAAGTCAAGTGAGAAGTCTACGCCCTGTGCTGGGAAGCGACTAGGATAGCTCAGTTGGTAGAGCATTGGCGCGTAAAGCCAAAGGTCCTGGGTTCGATTCCCAGTCTGGGTCGTATATTTTTCACTTGAAATATTATTGTATATTCAACACTTGCTAGTAAAAACGTATAAGCAGAAAAAAGAAATAATTAAAAAATCAATAAATACATGCGTAAGGGCCGAAAAAAGAGTAAAAATTAATTTCAATGTTGCATATGCGAGGTAATTAATTTGGAAACTCAAAATTGCAGCAATAAAATGTAAAGTCAAGTGAGAAGTCTACGCCCTGTGCTGGGAAGCGACTAGGATAGCTCAGTTGGTAGAGCATTGGCGCGTAAAGCCAAAGGTCCTGGGTTCGATTCCCAGTCTGGGTCGTATATTTTTCACTTGAAATATTATTGTATATTCAACACTTGCTAGTAAAAACGTATAAGCAGAAAAAAGAAATAATTAAAAAATCAATAAATACATGCGTAAGGGCCGAAAAATGAGTAAAAATTAATTTCAATGTTGCATATGCGAGGTAATTAATTTGGAAACTCAAAATTGCAGCAATAAAATGTAAAGTCAAGTGAGAAGTCTACGCCCTGTGCTGGGAAGCGACTAGGATAGCTCAGTTGGTAGAGCATTGGCGCGTAAAGCCAAAGGTCCTGGGTTCGATTCCCAGTCTGGGTCGTATATTTTTCACTTGAAATATTATTGTATATTCAACACTTGCTAGTAAAAACGTATAAGCAGAAAAATGAAATAATTAAAAAATCAATAAATAGGCCTACATGCGTAAGGGCCGAAAAATGAGTAAAAATTAATTTCAATGTTGCATATGCGAGGTAATTAATTTGGAAACTCAAAATTACAGCAATAAAACGTAAAGTCAAGTGAGAAGTCTACACCCCGTGCTGGGAAGGGACTAGGATAGCTCAGTTGGTAGAGCATTGGTGCGTAAAGCCAAAGGTCCTGGGTTCGATTCCCAGTCTGGGTCGTATATTTTCCACTTGAAATATTATTGTATATTAATTTTGTTGGACCATTTCATATGGATTGACCCATAAGTGAACTTAAGCACACATTATCAATGTCTTTAAAATCGGCACCTTTTTCCATCTTAACAGATTTGGCCAACCTTTTGATTCTTCACAGGCCTCTTTTTAAATCGTCAATGAGGTATTTTGGGGGTTTCGAAAGACCTTTGCAATTTCACCATTCTTCTTCATGTAGAGTAAAGTTTTTAATAGGATTTGTTTTCCTCTACATTCAATGTCTTACATTTTCTTTTCATTGACTCTGCAGCACAAACCACTTCACAATCGCTTTTAATAAATTACAGAACGAGAAGCACATACAGTAGAACCCCTCTTAACCGGTCTAGTCGGGACTGACACCCGGGCCGGTTGCCCGTTTGGCCGGTTAATCCGAGGTTCCTGTGAAAAATCGTTTTTCGTTTAAAGAAAGCTTATTTAATCATGTAGCACCAAGAATTATGCAATTAAGATGTTATTGCAACTCATGTTATTGTACATAAATGTATCGTATATATTATGTTATGTATATTATACATCAAACATGAAAAAATTAAACACTACAAAGCTTTTTTACAGATTCCCCTCTGTCAAGTCTTTTGACACATTAAACCGCGTCTGAAACGAAACCAACACACGCTTCCGAAAACTGAAAAGAAATGTTATATTTTCCATAATGTATACTAAAATGATTCGTGGAAAAAAAGCGGTCCATCAAAGGTTTTTGTGGGTGTATGTCTGCTATACCGACGGGTGCCAATGCTGCAGTGTTTTTATGCCGCCGGCAATAGGATACTGCTATCGACAAAATCGTTTGACTCGCCGCTGCTTTGATGCCGCGGTGTTTTTATGCCGCCGACAATGGGATACCGCTATCGACAAACTCGTTTGATATCGCCGCCGCTTTGGTGCCGCGGTGTTTAAACGCCGCCGACAATGGGATACCGCTATCGACAAAGTCGTTTGATATCGCCGCCGCTTTGGTGTTTCAATTACAATTTATTTTCGGAAACTCTCATCCAACCAGTACACTACGATATAGGCTGGTTGATATAGGCCGGTTAATCCGAGGACCGGTTAATCCGAGGCCGGTTAACAGAGGTTCTACTGTATGTACACATGGTGTGAACAATAGAGCTGTGCTGAGGCAAGGGCGCTATAGAGGGGGAAGTTTTAACATGAACATCTTTTTAATCTTGCAAAATTTGGCTACCCTAATCTTGGACTTACAACGGTCCGGTGGCTAAAATTTCCAGTTATTGAAATGATTTTATTAAAAACCTTGATTTGCAGAGATTTCGACGGTCTACCTTCAAGTTATATATGTTTACCTACACATCCAGGAAACCAACAAAATTCATCTTATGGTTCTTTCTTTAAAGGATTATAGGGGGAAAATTAGCATTTGAGATTATGGGAAGTTGAAGGGGATGGCAAAAATTTGATATATTAATGAATTCCAGCTGTCGTAGTTAAGTTATCAAGGTTCCAATGTATAAATAAATAATTTTTTAGTTTAAATTATTTTATATATAATAAATAATTTACTTAAAAAATATTTTCATTAAAGCCTATGAACATTATTTTTATCACATTAAATTTACATTTCGTCAACAAATAATTTAATATGCAAAAATGACTTGCATTAATTGGAACATTGTATTAATTTTAAGGGGAGTCCAAATGCCATTTAACAGTAGTGTTAACTTTATCATCGATATTTCATGAACCATTAGACCTAGAGCCCTAGTTTTTTTTTATTTGAAAGAATCTTTCTTTACCTAGTTCCTTACACAGGATTATGTCAAAATTATAAAAATTAATAATTTTTACACAAATAAATAAAAAACTAAATTTATTTTCAACAATTGTTTACAAATATATTTTTTATTCTTTTTATACAGCAGCTAACACTTAATCCTCCCATCAGGAACTCCATCTGTAGTCCAAATATCTTTTGTAAAAAATTGGTGAAGTTATCTTTAACGGTTTTTGAGTTATGAGTGAAAAATGGTCAAAATTCTACATTTTCGAGAAATCGTAAAAACGACTAAACTAACTGTATTAACTAAACTTGTGTAAAAAATATTAGGTTTACAGTACAGTACAACCTCGTTTATCCGGACTAATTGGGACCGGAAGTGATCCAGTTAATCAAAAATCCGGATAATCCAAAATTATAGAAAGATAAATAAAACAAAATATAAAATGATAACTTACCAATAATTCATAAATATAAGTCATGAAAAAACCAATATTTACACAGTCATTCAATTTACACAATACACGAAATTAGTCAATGTACTGTAAATGACGAAAAACATTTTATTTACACACCTGAAATATTTACACATGCTTTTAATTTACACAGGGTTTAGTTGTTATTTGCAAAAAAGTCATTTATCTTCCTCTGTTTTAGTTTGGTGTGACGTTTCAATGCGGCCCTGTCTATACGATTCAATGCGTCTAACTTTTGGGCCATTGTAAGCACATTATGTTTTCGTTTCGTCGCCATTTCCACGCACAAACGCTAACACACGAATATAAATAAATAGCAGTAACAACGCCCCCTCTAAATACTATGCCGATTCTCATTCACGTCCTCGATACTCCTGACTGGGGATTTGATGTGCCAACTGCCACAAAAAAATAACGGGGGTTCCCAAAGCTGGCGGCACCGCTTTAAGATGTGACAAAATGTTCACATTTACTGATTTACACCCTTGAGTCTTAGCAACCCGACAACAATAAAGTTGTAAAAATGTCATGATGGTTTATGATGCGTTGTAAACATGCACCTGGTTTGTATTTATTTCACAGTTGTACATTTTCTTTAAGGACCGTTACAGGCATCGTCATTGTATTACACTTTCTAAAATATCAGGCATTCTTTATTTTTTTCCCGGTTTTTTTAAAAAATCCCTGACATTTCCCTAACTTTTCCAGAAAATTCAAATTCCCTGACTTTTCCCGGTCGCTAGACACCCTGAATACTATTAACCGTATCCGATCAAAAATGTAAAGAAACTAAACACGGCACAGCACGATATGGTAATGATGTATTCCGGTCGCTAGCACGTGATAGACTACCCCCCGGCATAGACAATAGACAAGGTCACTGTCATGCCGCATCGGGGTAGGGGGATGGTGACGCAGAGGTCATTGCTCCTCCACTTTCTCTTCCCAGTGCATCAACAACCCGCCCTAATACTTCGAGGCGACACTGTATTGTTGAGGAAATCACGTTTTTATCAACATTAATGTAATAGCAGATATTTCTTGTTGAAACTCCATATTCAAGGATAAAATAAAGCAAAAGCTTAAAGTTTCAAAACATTATAAATATTATTTAAAATATTATTCAAAATACAGTAATTATTAAAATATTTTGAAACTTTAAGCTTTATTTTATCCTTGATTAAATTTTTTATTTTTTGTTCCGGATCGATCCGGATAATCCGGACATCCGGTTGAATGAGGTCCGGGTAAATGAGGTAGTACTGTACTATAACTTTTTTTGTGGAAGTATATGATGTTAGCATAGGTTCTCATTAGGTTGTTTTTATTGGAAAGAAAAAATTAATATGGTTTAGGCCTATTGGTATACGGGTCTTTAAAACATTTGGAGTGCGCCCTCGGTACCTAAGTAGTTGGCTGCACAACGTACAACATGTTGATTTTTATGTTTTCCTGGACATTTGCAAAACTTTGACAGTTCAGTTATATCTAATACTTTTCCTGAGTCAACGGAAGTCAGCGATACAATGCCGTTTAGTGACACATGACCTCTCTTTTGCCATGACCTGTCCAATGCCACAAATAGATTAGTTGTAGGACGATTAGGTTCATCATTACCAGGATCATTCATTTCTCCATTTCATTTCATTCATTCAACCAGATGTTGTTTTACAGATAAAGAGACAAATAATAAACTATTGCCAACTACACAACACAAAATAACACAAAACAGAAAACTATATGAAATACAACTGTGTAACAATGAATCGTAAGCATGGATACTGCTAAAATCAATCATGCAACCACTTAATAAATAATTTTTTTCACCTATAATTATTATAATAAATATATAGTGTTTTATATTACTGGAAAGAGGAGATTCCATAGAATGATATGGGATTAAAAAGTAAAAATGTCAACAAAAAAAATTCTCGTTTAGACTCCCCTTAAATAATTCATGCAATTCAAACCATAAGTTTTATTTTCAAATCACAAGGTGATTAATTTAGTTTGTAAATAATAAATAAATTAAAAAAATACAGAAGTCTTTTCTGTTCTGACCAAGAATTTAAGTACTGTATAACAATTATTATATTCTGTTTTACTTTAACCTATAATCATTAAAGTATGGCTAGTTCTGTAAGTAACAAACAAAACAATAGTTTACCTCTTACAACTTCCATACATTCCAACATTGTTATATTGAGTTATTTAGTTAAATTTATTTTAAATTGAAAAATAATATCTTAAGATAAAAATAGGCTGTTAGGACATGAGTACTATTTTTTCATCTTATTTGTAAATACTTTTAAATAGACAATTCCAAATGTAATCAATATTACAGAAGCTCCAATGAATGTGATTGGACGATTGATTTCTATTTTGCTTACTTTATCGACATACAGTCGTACAGTTCCAACTAATGCTTTTCTTTGCCAGCAACTGATAACAAAACAGAGTAAAACTACAGTAAGAGTTAAAATAACAAATATTTGTAAAGAAAAAGATTAAATTTACATAGTTATGATTTGTGTTGTGTGATTTTTATTTAAGATTTCATTAAATTTACCTGTACACTCTGGCATCAGAGAACATGACATTCTTTATAACTAGATGGTTATTTTTGTTTATGGAGACTCTAGCGTGAGTTTGTTTCTTAAGTAGTTTGTTTACTAAGGCTGTTTTTCCTGTGAACCATTCTGTTGGTGTATTTTTCTTATTGCTCCTATAAGCAATGATTTGATGAGTTTAGACTACAAATTTAACTATATACTATATAACATTTAGTCATAAATATACAAACAACTGTTCCAACGAGACAATTTCTAGTTTGTAAGAAGTTGGACTTTGCCTTCCATTATTTTTTGATTTTTCATGAGGGGATTGAGTAAGATTAAGATAGGAACCAAAGCATTTACCACAAGTGCTGGTTTCTCTTTTCTTAAAACATAATTTTAAAATACTTAATGAATATATTTATTTTAGGCTGTTTTTAATTTCTCGTATGTATGTAGTACAGAGAAAATTATGTAATGCGTTCAAGAATCAATGTAAAGTTTTTTGCATATATATCCGTTTTGAGATCCCCTGACTGCAACATTAATTCTTGGAATGGTCTGTTATCTGTGCAGTGTTCTACAGCCTATACACATCTACCAATTTTAATCGGATTTGGTATGTGGGCATATTTAGGTTAAATTTTGAGATGTTTCTTCATTTTTTCGATAACTCAAAATTTGGGATTAAAAAAAGACACATAATTATGATTTTCTCAATATTGCTTCTAAGAATTTTGACCAAGGTGTCTCAAGTAGCCTCAAAGACTCTAAACAAAACGTATTGGTCCCCCTCTCTTCAAAACTGCTAGTTCATAAATTATCTATATTATATATATTTAATTGGCCAAGGGGCTATAAAGAACATAATTGATCAAAATTAGTTCTACCAGTTTTGTTCAAATTTTAATACAATCTGAAGATTAATGATTCAAACCTGTGCACAAAATCACAAATAAAAAAGAGTAATCGACAACAATAAAAATAAATCAAACATAAGTGAATCTTGACCGCTGTCATTAAAAGCTCGATTTTAATAAAATATGATTTACTTTGAGAATAGATTTATGGGGCACAAGTGTAGTCATTTTAGGCCTTATATGATTTTTTTCTTTTTTTTTTTCCCCAGAGATATATTTGACAAACAATTGCCGATGAATTGTTTTGTTTGGTTTTGGGGATGGATGAGTGTAAAGTGTGTTAGATATTTTTGAACCATTTATTACATTTATTATACAGTATAGACCTAAATTTTGTGTACAACTAATTTTGTCTTTGATAAAGGTATTACATGTATGGGTAAAGTTTTCTAAATATATTAAAGTAAATTAATCAAAGTATATCTACTACATAATTGTTAAGAATATATTTACCCAGGACATATAATGATGATTGATGACTTATATTCTGCAAACATGGCTACTCTCACTACATTTGGAATAGTAGGTTTTCCTTGGTAGTAAGAGTATTCCCCTGCAGAGTTGTTCACTGCATCAATAATGTTGCCTTTTTCATCTGATATTATGAAAATTGTATTTTCAGGGCACGGAACCTGTTACATGAATTTAGAGCATAGTAGAAATATTATTGTCTTTATATTTTGCTAAAAAAAAAAGTCACTAAAATTAGTAAAGTTTGTATGAAATTTCATTAATACAAGATTTCAACAACGAACATGCTATTAATAGGTGGTTATTATTTGGAAGATGATTCCCCCTCCCAATAGAGAGAATGTGTTAAGCACCAGCAAGAGACACATGCCCCCCTGTTCATTTTGATTACCCGCTAAACCCTACCATCTTTTATGACCTTCCAGATGTTTCAAGGCTCTTTATGGAATAGCCTTCCAGTATAACTTCATGAAGAGTAAGGTCCTTATCTTCACCTACACCAGTCTAAATCTTCATCAACTATCGGCTTATTTTTTTTTATCAAGTTTTGTTTCAACATACCTTGCTATTGCATTCCACTTATCCACTAAATCTGTTAGCATCTGTACCATGTTTTCAGGTGATAATCACATCCCTAGTTTTTGGGAACTATTTTCTCTTTTGGGCTGCCATTCATCATAATAAAAAAGTGATTGAATGACATCTTCTACCAAACATTGACATTAATCACTTGGTAAACAGCTTAGTAGCTACCAAGGTATACTATACGAGTGCTATTTGCAAGTCTGTGACCTTTCCGGTATGTAAACATATTTTAAAGTAAAGGTAAAGATTTCTATGCAGATCATGACTCAAAAATAATCATGTACATAAGTATTTATTGCATTATGAATGCACAAAAATAAAGATAACAATTTATTAATCTATAATTTAACAAATAATTAGGTATTCCTTTTTAAGTGTTTACGTAGAAATATATAGAAATAGGCATTGCCCAATTTCTTCCTGGTTTAAGATAATATTACAACAAATAACAAATGGTTATCATGTCATTATGACTGTGTTGTCAATGATTCATTATATATCTGAACATTATTCTTTGTTGTTGTCTTGCACTTAGATGAGTTGTTGAATGATATTGGTTTTAACCATCATATTTTTATTGTGTTTAGTAAATGACGAGTATATGTGTTTAACTTTGATTTTTTGTTTGTGTAATATTGAAAAGTGTCTGATGTGATGGAGATTAATTATTAAATCTAGTTGGTGTTGCTCTTATTTATTGTTAGATAAATAAATATCTGAGAAATCTGTTTTATGAAAGTTTGGCTTTTTATGGAAGACATTAATATTTGGCTAGAGCTGGTTGAAAAAAAACACATGAGGCTTTTCCCACTTTATGTAAAACATCTTTTGATATTAGTAATTGGGGTATGTTAGATGTTCATTTGTAAAGTATAGGTGATGTTATCAGTGAATTAAATCCAAGTATTAGTTTACGTGTTTACAAATTTTGTCAAAAAATTTAATTTAAAATCAGAGGGGCTTTTGAAAGAATATTTTATCATACATGATATCAATGTTGTCACTCGAGCAGAAATAGCTTGGACCATTAGACAAAAAAAAATTTCATTCTTTTCTTATAGCCATGGGTAGTGGCTGTTCCCACTAATGTTTCATTATAGTATCATTACACAAAACATATAATTGTAAAGTTAAAAGGCCTTTATTAAGCACACACAATTATATTAATACTAGTGATTAAGTTCAAATATTTGGCATTTTTTCGTCAAAACTTGTTATATTGAGTTTTATTATAAGCCCTTTTTTAATATTATAATTTAGAATAATTTGGGTCAAGATAGGTTAATTTATTTTAGTCCAATCATAACCTGAGATCATATTTTATTCTTTTCAGTCGTAACATAATATTAGTAAAAAAACTTTGTGATATGAAGTTATGAATAATTTCTGTATCAGATAATATATCATCTTATCCAGATAATTGATATATTAATAATAAGATAGTAGACACTATTTAAATTATTTTTTAGTTGTTGATGGCTCTAAAATTAATTTAAGATTAATCCATTGACAATGCTCAATGATGTACAAGAATACAATGTCATAACAACATAATTAAAATGAAACAACAATTTTACAAAAACCAGATTTGAAGTGTTAGCCTAATCACTTTGGGGGTTAAATAGTTACAGCGATAATTTGAAATTGGAATTGAGGTAACTAAAAAGTAACTAATTTTTATTTTACCACTGAAGTAGATATCCTGTTGATACATTAATTAGATCTATATTTTACTATCTAGAAATTTTATTTAACAAATAGAAGTACCAAATGTCAGTATTGATTTAATAAAAGGTTGAACAACAGAAATACCCACAAATATATAATCACAGGAATAATTTAAAACAAATAGAGACAACCTAATAGTCCAACATGCCAATACATGTATCTAGATATCGATAACTGTTGCACACTTTGCACTCATTATTAGCTTACACATTTCAGCCATGTTCTTGACACTTGGTGTCAGTGAACATGTGATTTGTTCTTAATTTGCTAAATAATACTCATGGCACTTTTAATACAGCTCACAAATAAGACAGATTTTGTGGCTTACAGGTCGTCAGATAATGAAATAGGGTGTCAGATTGAATGATAAATCTGACACCCTATTTCCAATAAGAGATGACATTTTTACTATTACAATTTAAACAAACTCATGTACACCCTAATACCTATTGGTTATGCTGCAAATGTACGTTTTCACTACATACATTGAAATATGTATGATAAAAGTACAAACAGAACAATTTTATTTTATTTTTAATAGGATTGAAATTAGTCAAGTTGATTTGAGATACACTTTTATACAGATTCTGTAACTGTTTTTAGATTTTAGGTTATATTACCTTTAGTGCCCAAACCAACATTTTTAGAGATCTCAAGGGATAAATTTGAACACAATTTGATCAAAATTCTAATATTTGAAAAATCGAGTTGATTTTTTTAAATATACTTCTAAATTTTGATTATATTTTTAATGCATTATATTAAGATTTGAAAAAAATCCAGTTTTGTATAAAATCAAAAACAGTTTCTGTAAAATACAATGGACAGCTTGTGGACTCAAGTGGACCCAAAATGGATATATCTGTGAAAATCTTAAAATCAATTTTTTCCCCCTATCATAAAATTTTCCATATGTATCTAGTGAAGAAATAAAAAAGAAAAATATATCACTTTATTCTTATCTTTATATAACTTTATTCTAATATTTATATCACGTTATTCTTATCTTTATATAACTTTATTCTTATCTTTATATCACTTTATTCTTTATTATGATTATAAAAATCACAAATAGCAAATTTATAAATAAATCATAGCACAACAGTCATTGTAGACACAGGCTTGTTTTCATCAGTGGATGGTGTAGTTAGTGCATTGAGTTCCCATCACTGTAGTTTGAGCTTTCATGACCAGGATTCGCTACTGATTATAGCTCTCCTCATGATGTTGAGTTGACATTAAAGCTTTTTTTGACTCCTCCAGAAATATCAAACCCAAAACCTTTTGCTGATAATTAGAGAACTCTAGCCACTAAACCAACTGGTGGATCATTTATAATTTTATATAATTTAAAAAAATAATAATAAATACTGTGCAATTTTTATACAATACAAGTGTTTTGATACAATAGTATGTGATCTATTTAAAGAATATATATATTGGAAGTGGGATTAGCCCTGGGGCACCTTAGCCTGAAAGGATTTTTGTGTACTTCCTATTTCTAAACTGCCTAGTTCAGTTCAAAGTTCTCCATGAGAGTCAGAATGTGCCCAACTAGATTATTAATTCCTTTTGGAGGTTCTGACAGGCCAAAGATCCTTAGCCTCCAGCACATCACACTTCAGAAATATTTTCTCTGCTGTTTCAGAGAATTGCTTACAGAGTCTGCATCTCCTAACCTAAACTGCCTAGGTCAGTTCAAAGTTTTTCATGAGAGCCAGAATGTGTCCAGCTAAATCATTAATTTCTTTTGGAGGTCCTGACGGGCCAATGATCCTTAGTCTCCTTTGTTCCAGCACGTCACACTTCAGAAATATTTGCTCTGCTATTTCAGAGAATTGTTTACAGGGTCTGCATCTCAAGTCTCCTTGTTAAAAGTCCCTTAGTGGTCAAGTGCTTCTGGAATTTACCATAAGTGTTTAAGATCTTCCTGAGATTCTGCCTGCTTAGAGTTCTTACATACTTTGAAAGATTCTGATCTGAATACCTATAGTCTATGAGTTTAGCTCTCAAAATTTCCTTTCACCGAATTAGGGTGTCTCTATCCACCTTCTCAATGACTTGATCTTGCCATACTTCAACTTATGCTGATTGCGGATTCTGGATCAATGAAAGAGTTTAGAGCTCTCTTTTTGCCAGTTTGTCTGCCTTTTTGTTTCCCTCAATAATATTGTGGCCAGGCACCCTCCTGGTAGAGATATATCTCCACATGGTTCAGAGTCAAAAGTTTAACTAAGGTTTGTTAACAATTCCTCACCAATTGAAATGAGAATTTGTGTGAAGTTATAACCTTGATAGCTGCCTGGCTGTCTAACCGAACAATAATATGTTCACTGATATATCCGATATATTCTCTTGTTAGACACAGTTGATCACATTCCAGAATTGCTAGTAACCTGGAAGACTGTTGCATATTTTCCTAGGGATATATCCCCTGTTGTACTTCCAGACATACCAGCTCCAGATAGAATTTGTGCAGGAGCCATCTCTATAAAACTGTAATGTTTCTTATAGTAAAATTAGTTTCTTCAACGATTTCTCTCTTTTGTCACATTAAAAATAGTGTCCCATGAGACCTTTTTGATTATAAAATCAGTCTACAAAACCAGCACTAAATCATATGATTTGTAATTGTGAATGGTGCCATGTTCTTTGTCCTATCAGCTGCCGTTCCACACACCTTAGCAGTCCATGCTATGTGCATCTAGGCTCGCCTCAGCTATTATGCTGAGATCGAGAGGTGCTATTCCTAATAGGACTTCTAATGCTACTAGGTGTAGTATGTGTTCTGAAAAGAGTATGCTAAATATTGTCATAACTAAAAAGGGAATTGTGATTATACCAGATATGCACAACAGTATCATGCTTTGTTTTGGATGTTGCAGCTGGTATATGGATTACCAAAATCTGTTTGCTATCCAAGCTAGTTACCAAGTCTCATCTTAAAGTACTTATTATTAACCAAGACAGTCAGCCAGCTGTAAGAAGTTAAACTTTAATTCTAATAAAAAATTGTAATATTTATACCAAGATTATAGTCTACTAACATTTCTGTAAGTTCTCCATTTTGTACCGGATGTCATTACCCTGGCCTAGTGACCCAATTAAAAGTTAATTGGAGAAGTAAGCACGGTATGGACTATTTGAGACTTTAAGAGGCCAGCCTCATACTCCATTTTAAACACTCGGTGATGCATTTTTACGATTAGCAACGATGACCAATATTCATACAAGCATCAGTCCAATACACAAAAATGATATTTAATTCAATGACACACACTATGGGGGAAATACTTCATATTTTACTGAACCTCTGGTCCTCTTATACTGAACTTTGTTGTCACCTTCAATCTGGCCACTATATTTCTATCTCGGTATACTAATATTTAATGTAACAACAGAAATTTCTTGTTGAAACTCCATGATACAGGATTCAATAAAGCACTAAAGCTAAAGTTTCAAAATTTTAATAACATAAATATGCTACAATTTTTTCGCCTTGTGGCATCTTCAGGCAACAGTTGCCGAAAGATGCTGCAATGTGAAAAATTGTAGCATATTTATGTTATTAACACGTTAACCGCCACGCCGATCGGGCCGGCATCTGAAATACGTCATTGTTGTTGTTTTGCTCGACTGCAACACTACAGCGCATTCTAGCGGGGACAAGCCGTACTATTTGGACATTGCACATCCTATGTTTAAACGCAGAACACTTGGTTCCCAGTTGAGATTTATTTTATAACTCTCTTTTCGCTGTTGAAAAATGTAAACTTTCGTGGTCCTATCGGGTCGGCACTTTTTTTTTAAAGATAAACCAACTCTAAGTTATATGAAAACTGTTTTCAAGCTGTTAATATGTAAACAATTAATATAATGGTATACATTAGTTATTATAAAAGTGTTGGTAACATATTTTGGTTGATGTATTATACCAAATTAACTAATTTTCCGAACTAACTAATGTTCGGCGGAAACAAGTCGTGGCCCGATCGGGTCGGCGCCTTCACTTTTAAGCGAACTTGCGACGAAAAATGAATGTGCCGGCCCGATCGGTCCAAAACGAACCTCCAATTTCTCCGCATGAATAATTGAAGAGAATGTAAATAAATAGCCTTTGTAACAATAAAAAATCGATATCAGCAACAATACACCAATAATTCAAGTTGGCACTACGGGATTTCGTAGGACCCTCTTATGGTGGCAGTTAACGTGTTAATATTTTGAAACTATAGCTTCAGTGCTTTATTGAATCGGTATACTAATATTTAACTCATGTGGGATTCAAGTTGTTCTCTTTCATATTCATATAAGTTGATAACTGTAATTATTACTTTCTAACTTTTTCTTATTCAATTGATGTAGTGTATTACACTATGAGGTACAGGGACTGTTGGATGTCACTCGGGTGGAGAGAAGACTGAAGAGGAAATAGCCTTCAGATCTGATGGACTAGAGTGATAGGGAATAACCATTGGATCATATCCCTTACAAGTGTAAACGTATGAAGTGTAAATTGCTAGATGGGTACATACTCAGTTGTAATATTGAATTAATAAATTTTTTTTTAAAATTGATGTAGTGTGGGGTTGTGTCTGAAGAAGGGGGGGGTTCAGGGAGCGTAGGATTGGTCCTGAAGTGCCCTTAGTCGGGCCAGGAGGTGACTGGTAGAGGAAGGGTAATGTGGGGCGGATGGATCCGGTAAGGTTGAGAGGGCTTTTTGCAGGGAATGGTGAAGAAGGGTTCGGCTGGTTGAGGACCTATCCTTAGCCCTGAAAAGAGCCAGTCGGTCTCAGGTGCGGTTGAGGAGATAGGTAGGATGCGATCTTGGCCACTATGGTTGAGTGTCCACCCACTATCGCCGGTGCCAAAGCACCTACAATTTCCTTTTCTGGAGGTGATGCGGGTGAAGCAAGATGCTACCGTTGCCCGGATTTCTCTTTTTAAGTTCTCTTACGGGAGGCCATGGGGTGATCCTTGTAGAGGCGACGATCTTGTCAGCGAGGAGCAGGTGGCAAGGGTTTGAATAAACCAAAAATGTATAGGTGTTGAACAGGCAGGTGGCTCAGTGTGACAGCAATTTTGAGGTGTGAATGAGAAGTGAGTGTGAAGCCAGTGAAGATGGCTGTTATCTCTGGAGCGAAGAAGTGAAGCGATGATATGTTCTCGGTAGGTCTCCAGGAGGAGAAGTGTAATGGCGTTGACTGTTGGTCTCCCGGAGGAGAACCGTAGTAGGTCACTGTTGGTCTCCCGGAGGAGAACCGTAGTAGGTCACTGTTGGTCTCCCAGAGGAGCAGTTTAGTAGGTCACTGTTGGTCTCTCTGGTAGGTCTCCCAGAGGAGAAGTGTATTTTTGGATTTTTTCTGCGGGCACTTATACAACTTTAGCTCTGCCAGCTTGTAGCTTAGCTAGCCTAGGATTGGCTGAGTCCTAGACAATGAGCTGACCATTGTTTAAGTTCTATGAGAAGCGAAGCAATCGACGAGCGAGGTGGGTGTGATTGGTCCGGAATATTGTCGCGGAGCTCCATTGTTTGAAGCCGCGGAGTTTTAGGCGCTCGACGTGAGCTGTCGACCAATCAGAGACAAGTTGCAAGTGCGGGACTTGTAAGGTGAGATTGGCCGAAGCAAAGCCGTTTAAGGTCGGGGAAATATGCGTGTGTGTGTGTGTTGGCAGGTTTTGCCGTGTGAGTGTCGGGAAACTAGTCGGGTGAACTAGTTCCCTGTTGTGGTGACGTTAACACAATTAATTAAATTAAATTTTCTTTATTATT
This sequence comes from Aphrophora alni, assembly GCA_963513935.1. Taxonomy (NCBI): domain Eukaryota; kingdom Metazoa; phylum Arthropoda; class Insecta; order Hemiptera; family Aphrophoridae; genus Aphrophora; species Aphrophora alni. The sequence continues at coordinate 83,802,916 of OY740770.1, read as the reverse complement.
TTATTAATGAATTACTCATATAAAAGCACTAATTTATGTTGTTATAATAAATAAAGACATTTTAAAATTTATATTTTGTTTTAGTGAACCTCTTGTGTTCAAGAGTATAGATAAGATAAACTATCTGATCTATTTCCTGCTCCAGTAATAAGTTGTTGTTTTTTCTGGGACATTTCAAAATTATAATTATTTAAGCAATTATGGTGTTTTCTTACCTTACAGAAACCAACCATTATTTCACTAGGCCTTGATTTGACTTCCCAAGCATTCATGATAAATTCTGGAAGTAATTTGCTACGGCATGGAATGCCACCTTCAAATATTTGTAGTATCTCCAGTTTGTTTGGCATATTGGCTAGAGGTGCTGTATATCTGGTTACTTTCTTGTTTAAGAAAGTTGAGGCCTTACTGCTATTCAAATTCTGGTTACCTATGTCAGTTTAGTAGTTAATTATCAATGTTGTAACAATTTAATTTTAATTTCAATGTAATGATAGTAACATAAGAAAAAAAAATAATAACATTTTTTATATAATATTCTCAACATTTCAAGCTTTCAGGAACACATTTTTGTTTTTAAATAACAAGGGGAAAATCTCTTTTTTCTTTCCTATTGGCTCTTTTCTACCAACTCGTGTTCTTTACCGAACATGACATTAGTAGAGTATTCGAGGGAAACAACAAGGAAAAAAATCCAAAATTGTGCACAAAAATTAAAAATCAAATTATACACACTTATATAAAAATAAAACTGTCTCGAACACGACCTGCATATCTAAACACACACTTGCTGCAACAATGGCTAGTACAACTCTGTAATTGCATCGATATTATATTTAGGAATTCTAATTTTTGTTGAATATTTCTGACTTGTGATAATGGAATAAAAATTTTAATTGTTTACTAAGCAATGTAGTTGGCCACATATAATAAATAAATGAGAAAATATAAATACATACAATAAATTTGTATTAATAATTTAGTGTGATGAAATGCATATCTATGTATGAGTTTGAATTTGACTTTGGTTTGTACTTATCTCGTTCATATATTGCGTATATATTGGTTTTGGGATGGAAATAGGGTTTGGATGTAACATGATTGTCACATATTTTCTGAAAAATAGGTTTTCTGAACTCAAAATTTTATAGTTTGGTAGAGGATAAGTGTTCATTGAGTTGATTAGATGTTGGTTAAAAGTTGAAGTTGGCTCCAACTTTATGATAAATTTCTATTAGTTTTGTTCAAATAGTTTCCGTCCTGAAAAAGTATTTCACAGAAATAAATTAAACATGGGAGTTAACCTCTGATAGAGGTGGAGGGTACCTTCATGCACATTCGTGAATATTTTCCCGCTCTCGTAGTGTATCAGTCACCTGCAGTCAGCCTTTGAGAGAGGAAGTGTAGTTTTTATTTTCTGCAAAATGACTAAACGACTTGAGAGGTGGTATTACATCAAGCTAGCAATTTGCAAGTGGAAACCATTTAGAAGATTCAACAGACGTTTTGTAATGATGCCATTGGTTGTATTTAAATTTGAAGGTATACTTCAAATATGATTACACGCGATTCACATTCTGGTCGACCCTGAACATATCGAAGTGGTCAAGCAAGACCATCATGTCACCATTTAAGAACTTGTGGAGAAGATGGGGATAAGCACTGGTTTAATATATTATTCCATTTAGAACAAGGTTTTTTGATGAGAGTATTCATGAAATTTAAACTGAAGCTTTTAATGACAGAAGCAGAAGAAATTTTTTGTCTGTTAGTTTCTCTGGACATGTTGAACTTCTCAAACAGCGACCTCAGCTTCCTGAACACCATGAGTGGTAATGAGTCATCAGTTATAGATTATGACGCAAAAACTCTTAGGTGAAATCATAGTTACACATTCTTGAGGCAAATAAAGAAACACATAGTGTGTGTGCATCAAGGTATTGTTACTGTTTTCTTCATGTTACTTGGTGCATCATGTTTATGCACTGCAAGAAAAACATTACCAAAGAATACTTTGTGCCTGAAAGTCTTTTGTTATCTTCATGATGCCATTCTCATTACAGTGAATGGATCATAAGTATGAACATTGAGACTTGGCTGTTTCCTGGTCATACACAGCAACTCCTGTGATATATCAGGCACCATTACTCTTCTGACGAAGCTTCTTCTGAGAAGATTTTATCTACTCTCAAACCTGAAAATATTCTAGTAAAGAATTCATTTTTATGAAAAATGAAAATACACTGAGTATACTACCAAAATCACAGGCTCAAGTCAGCAAGTTACACTCTGTAAGACGCTTACTAAAGTGATATTAACCCTTAGCACGCTGAATAACAATTTAGGCTTTTTACTCATAACGTGCTATTTGGAAAAAAAATAAATTTTTGTAATTGTTTAAAGTTCTATTTGATTTTGGATTCTTACAGATATATTTGGTAAAAAAAATGTAGATTGGCTTTAAAATATTTTTAAATTTTTTTTACAGATTAAAAAAAGAAAAAATACTTAATTTCACATTTTTGACCGCCCTATGGAACAGATTATTAATTTTTTAATATTTACAAACAAATATTAATTTTTTTATATAAAAGTAGGCCTATTATTTAATTCAAAATAACCTGAATTTCATGAAACAAATAAATTTTACTAAAAAGATTTTGAGAAAAATCAACATACCGTATCAAAAATATCTTTCTACTGCTCATAATATTTACCTACATTCAGGACATCAAAAAAATTACTGATTTAGACTAAATATACATATAAACACACAAACAATATTTGACGATAATACTGTGTCATTAGAAACTGTCTATATTTTAAATGTATTCTGTAGTTGAAAAAGATGCATTCATTATTTCATCGATGAATTGATCAAATCCATGGTCATCAGGGTTTGCCATTTTTATAACTAGCCTATTTCACACAAAATAAAAATGTCTACTATAACCTAAAATATAAATAATACGGCTTAAACAAATCAACAATTAACAGCTATAGCAGTGATAACGCTGACACAAAACATTTCACAACTGACAGTCGTAGCTTACTAGAACGAGAAATCACGCTATACGCGCTGGGGCAGAACACAAAATGGTGCCTGGTTGCTATAACAACCAAATAAAGTTCAACGACAGGTGATCGAGAACAAAGATCTTAGTGGGAGTGTCACGTTACACCAATAGGACATTTCTCTGCACTCTATTGGACTTTACCGAATTAAAAATACTTGTAGAAGTCAAATAGTGTTGAATCGAGATATCCCGTCATACGCGTTACCAATCAAGTTGAGGGTTATGTGAAATCCCGCCATATGCGTGCTAAGGTTAAAAATCATTCTATCTATTGAGTCATTCACACAATTTTATTATGAAAAGGGTCAGTTTGTGTCATCTGTCCAGCAGGTATTTGTAACCACAGGGTCTTATTTAAATAAACAAGTCTTATAGGCGTTTAAGGATTAGTACTACCCAATTCATTGAAACCATTGTGTTAACTAGTTAACTGAAATAAGAACAATTGGTCCAGGCTAAATTTTATATAGTTATTATTCTTTATTTATTATCTTCTTAATATCTACATCAAACCACATTAACATAACTTAACAATCAGTCTTTTTATTGATCCCTTCATAGTTCTTTTTCTCTTGCTCTTAAAAATATGACTAGTCAATAAATATAATATGCTCGCAACTATCTGACCTAATGTAGTGATCAGCTGGGCCGGATAGTAAAAAAGCCCCGGATGTTGAGAATAAATCATGTCCTATGCAATAAACGTCCTAATTTGTGATAACTACAGCCCAGTAGCATTTCATAGCATATTAAATTTGTGTTTATAGGCTTTGATCGAAGAATTAAAGTTAATTTGACAATAATTATGAAAGGAATTTTATATAAAATTATGATAATGGGTATAAAATATTATCATTTATGTAAAAAATGGAACACAACTGATCATAAATCGAAATAGAACACACCAATAAAAGCTGAACGGCTCATACGTAAACGATCTTGTTAAATATCTTTTGCTAACAGAATATTGTTAAATAAATAAACCAATAATTTTCGTATACAGACATGAAAAATATTATGTGCATCACTCACCATGATCTCTTTGTCAATAAAGCTGTTCCAAAGGAAAGCGTTTACAATTACTTGGGATAAAAAAAACACTGAAAATGGGTAGTTTTCTTAATACAGTGGAGTCCCGCAAACTCAGCGTAATGTGGACCGGAAGTGTGCCGAGACTGTGAAATGCCGGGTTATCGGGAATAAGGGCAAAAAATAAATTGTAATTGAAACACCAAAGCGGCGGCGATATCAAATGACTTTGTCGATAGCGGTATCCCATTGTCGGCAGTGTAAAAACACCGCGGCACCAAAGCGGCGGCGATATCAAACGACTTTGTCGATAGCGGTATCCCATTGTCGGCGACGTAAAAACACTGCGGCACCAAAACGGCGGCGATATCAAACGACTTTGTCGATAGCGGTATCCCATTGTCGGCGGCATAATAACACTGCCATAATAACCTGCACCCATCGATATAGCAGACATACACCTGCAAAAACGTTGGATGGGCCGCTTTTTTTCCACGAATCAATTTAGTATACATTATGGAAAATATAACATTTCTTTTCAGTTTTCTTTGTCAGGTACACACAGTATATACAGTAAATAAAAATGAGCGAGTTACGAAAACGGAAGCGTGTGTTGGTTTCGTTTGAGACGCGGTTAAATGTGTTAAAAAGACTTGACAGAGGGGAATCTGTAAAAAAGCTTTGTGACGAGTTTAACGTGGGAAAAGTACCATCAACGATTCGAGCGATCGAAGTTAATGCCCGCTTTGGGATCTGCCGAACTTTTATGAACATCGCTGTTTTTAGAAATTTTTTTTGCTGAGTAATCCGGACTGCCGGGTTATCGAGTGCCGAGTTTGCGAGACTCTATACTGTATAATAATTCTTAAGATACTTAAAATTAACTGTTTTTATATACTAGACTTTTTAACTAGACTAACGAAATTAATAATATTTACACCACACCCCAGCCTGAATAGTACAGGGTGAGATAGTTGCGAGTCTATTATATTACGCTACGCATAGTATGGTACTATAATTTTTCAAAAAAGCTAGTTAATGTGAAATTTCAAGTTGTTTTGGACAAACTAATTTTGAAATGTTGGGTTCTATTTTCGTAACACATTATACAAAATTTACTATTTTAACAGGATCATTCAGAACTTGATGTAACTTATATACAAATTAACACCAATGATTAAAAAATAACGAAACATATAGCATTTGGCATAATAGTTTTAATGAAACTACCAGGCTACTGTTCTTTCTTTCCAATCTTGCACCATCACTGCAAATTGATGAATTTTCCCCAGGCTATTTCAAATGAATTTATAGCTTCGAGGAACAACTGAAATATACATTACATTCATCAGTTGTATAACCTGGTAACATTTTAAAAACAAACTATGATCCAATCACCTAAAGAGAGTTGCTAAATTTCTGATATAAAAGAGGTTGTTAGCTTATGAAGATTGAGGAACCCTGTTGTAAACAAATTATTAGCTTTAGAAATATCACAAATATATTAATATTATTGCAGTGTTTACCTTTATATGTAGCAGTTCTTGGTTCTCTCTGGTCATCAATGAGATTAACATAACATATTCCTAGACGCGTCCTTCTACCCACTTGTCCACATTCACTGCACTCGGACCACTCTGTCCATTGAGTACTTAGTGTTATATGTAACTTTGATATTATACTAGCAGGCAAAGTATGAGGGCTAGGAGCAGTGTCAGGATGTATCTAGATATGAAAGAATTACTGTAAATTGGGAAACATAACACGGCTCAAATGAATATTTAAAAAATTGGATGCTTCCTTATTGCTTGATAAGTTTTGTAAAGGATATGGTGAACAAGAACAAATTACTTTCCTTACTATTAACTCCAAAAAAATGTTGTAAATAGTTTTAATGATTGGTTACAAGAAAAGGTTGATTTTTATTTTTTATAATTTTAATTCTCCATTTTCAATTCTTTATTCTTTTGTTTCAATTTTAATATTTATTTATGTATATTTTGTTATAAACTTAGAGGGAGTGGCAAATTGCCTTGTGCTTATAACTTGTTCAATTTTATTTAACAGAAAGAATGACATAAAGACTGAAATAATTTATAGTTATCATATGTATACAATGAACAAATGTTTAGTAGAAACAGAACAACACTCATAACTTTGTTCTTTGGTAGTTAAACAAGCAAGAAATATTCACAGAAATTATTAGCCAACTTTCTGAATTGTACTATAATACTAATGAATAAAATATTAATTAAAAATTTATTTTATTTTTTGAAAATTGTCTATAATATAAATTCAATATATTAAAGTTGGACAAACTTTGAGATACTAAAAGTTGATTTTCTAGAAAGTTGTAGGAGATTTTTCTTATCACATATTATTTAAAGGAATTACAATTTTTTAATTTATATTTAAAAAAAAATTAAAAATTAACCTAGTGGAACTACAGAAACAAATAAATGACCCAACTTTCTTTAATAAACTTGTATTAATTTGTATATGATATATATCTTGAGGAGATTTCAACTTCTATTTTAATCAAAAAATATTATAGATCATTGACTTTTCGTATTTTTAAAGAAAAGTGCAATGTAAATATGCTACAAAGAATGAAAAAGAATCATCAAATTGGCCCAGTAGGCGTGCAGAAATAGACTCCCAAACATTAAAAAATGTATTAATATATTGGATTATTTTTTAAGAATAAACACTAGTATGCATTTTACTTTGTCACTCATTTTTATTTGACCAAGACGGCCTCAAGCTACTACTATGTTGGTATTTTTCACTTTTATGCTCTAGGTTTATCATCTGATATTAGGAGTTGATTTTTATTCTTGAAATGTTGTGTATTAGTTTTTATATGCACAAATGATGGAAAATGTCCGATTAAACTATGTTAATAATATGAATAATCCATTATTATCAAATAACTTTAAAACTGAAAATAGTCATAATGGATCTTCATTCCAAACAATCTGTGTAATTTTAATAACAACAGAAATAAGTCATACACAACACTTTAATTACAGGTTATTCCTGATTATCCGCAAGTCATGCAGAAACAATAAGTAAAAAATTGTACAAGTGTTCTCTTTACCTGTTTAGTATGGGTAACAACCAGTAAAAGTACGATAACGAAGTTGTGCAGTAGAGATAAGGCTTACTGTCTAGCAAAAGATTGTAACCCTTATAGAAATGTTAGGTTGGCATGGCAGACTGGTCGATAATATTTTTTCAGGTCTCTCAGGCTCACTTTCCCTATTCACATGATCATCGTGGTGAACAAAGCAGTTTCAGTGAGTGACTCACTCGATGGCACTTGATAACCCGGTCCTTCTTTCACTACCCCTCTCCCTACCCCTTTCATCTGCCTTTCTCCTCATTCCAATGTTGCCAACCACTTGTCATAATTATATGATAAATAGTGTGCATGGTGACAGGTGTAGTCATATACTTATGCAGTTGTGTTTTACAGAACAGTATTTTAGAGTTTTCAATTAGTGTTTTTGTTAAGTTTTAAAAGTTTTTTGTTTATGATGGATGGAAAGCATAAAAAAATATTTTTGTAAATTAGCAAAAACTTGAATTAATTGCGAAAATCGAAAATGATGCTTCAAGAAAGCAAATGTGTTTATAGACCACTAATCACCTATGCAGCGGTGGTTTGGTGGACAAAGACGGTACAAGGTGGTGTTGGAAGTAGAACGGATGGTGTCCAAAGGGTGGTCTGTTTGGCCATCACGGGGGCAATGGGGTCTACACCAACAGTCACCTTGAATGCTCTACTGGATCTCCCTCCCCTAGGGGTTTTTATTCAGGGACAGGCCAGGATGAGTACATACAGACTGCAGCAAACGGGTTGCTGGAGAATGAGATGGCTGTTATCAGTCACTGCAGGATAAATTAAGTGGTCAACAAGGAAGTGTTAGACATGCCCTCAGATCACATGATACCTAATGTTTCATTAGAAAAGCCATTCAAGACGAAAATCTTCTCTAGGGAAGAATGGGAGTCTGGAAAGAGGCTATATAACGAGCAGGATATAGTATGGTTTACAGATGGCTTGAAAATGTATATGGGTACGGGCGGTGGTATAAATGGGATCAACCCAGAGAGTTCTATCGTGCTGCGCCTAGGTAAGCACGCCACTGTTTTCCAAGCAGAAGTAGGTGCAATCTCTGAATGTATCAAGGAGAATCTAAGAATGGAATACACAGGTAAGAACATTCTAATCTTCACAGACAGTCAAGCTGCAATTAAGGCACTAAACACGACTAGGGTAAAGTCGAAGCTGGTTTGGGACTGCATCTCATCATTGATAAAGCTTAGTCAGGTTAACACGGTCACAGTGGGCTGGGTTCCTGGCCACTCAGGTATCGATGGAAATGAGAGAGCAGATGAATTGGCCAGGTCAGGTTCAGAATCCCCTTTCGTGGGCCCGGAACCGGTGTTCGGGATCTCCTATGGACATGCCAGAGCAGCGGTTAACACTTGGATACGGGAGAGGATGAACAGGGCCTGGCTAAGTTCAACTTCAAGTAGACTTGCAAAGAAGCTACTTAGACCATGCAAAAAACATGCTGCACAACTAATATCTCTCAGAAGGGATAACATGAGGTGGGTGGTTGGGCTCTTGAGCCACTGTCACCTCAGAAAACACCTACACGGGATAGGGATTGCTGCAGATAATACTTGCAGGAAATGTGGTTTGGCTGAAGAGTCCGCAGAACACATTCTCTTAGAGTGTGAGGCGTTAGGACGAGCCAGGCTATACTCTCTAGGCCCTCCGGGGAAGGTAGAGAGGCAACCTTTATAGGTAGTATCTGTTCCTTTATAAGGATGACAGGTATTACTGAGTGGGTGTGTAGGAAGGAACTTGGGGCGGCAAAAGATCTTTAGGTCGACGCCGGTGAGGCCTCTGAAGGAGGTTTTCACAGCCCAGTACGGAGAAGAAGAAAAAGAAAAAGAAAAAAAAAGTTTTAAAAGTTTTTTGTTTATGATGGATGGAAAGCATAAAATTTTTTTTTGTAAATTAGCAAAAACTTGAATTAATTGCGAAAATCGAAAATGATGCTTCAAGAAAGCAAATGTGTTTATAGACTATGGGATTGGTGAAACAACAGTTCGTGACATTTTGAAACAAAAAGACAAACTTGTGTCATTTGCATCGATGTCCGACAACGTTTCCGCGATGAAAATAAGAAAAACTATGAAAAATTCTACTTATGATGAACTTGATTCAGCATTGGCAGAGTAGTTGGCTCAAGTGCGTAGTGAATGGAATTCAGTGTCAGGGTTTATTGTATTGGTTAAAGCTAAAATATTTTTTGAACTGTTAGGTCTTCAGGGTAATTTTGATGCCTCTTCTGGTTGTCTAACTCATTTCAAGCAATGTTATGGTATTCCAGAGATTGGACTTCATGGAAAGAAGCTAAGTAGTGATCAACAAGCACGGGACGATTTTCAATGTGATTTAAAAAAAAAATTGTTTTGCCAGAAAATTTTCTAATAAACTAATTTATAATTCAGATGAATCGGGACTCTTTTGTAAATGTCTTCCCACATTGGCATTCGAAAGTGAACGTCAAGCTGCAGGTCATAAAAGCATAAAAGCAAAGAAAGGATAAAAATAATGTCATGCAGCTACGCTAAAGGAAGTCACAAGCTTAGGCTGCTCGTCATTGGAAAGTCTAAGAAACCAACGTCGTTTAAGGGACCGAGAGCAGAAAGTTTACCAGTTGATATATTCAACCAGAAGAAAGGATGGATGAACCAACAAATATTCCAAGAGTGGTTAGAAAAGATTTTTGTTCCCCAAGTGCATCTTCAATCAAACAATTTGCCAGAATAGGCTTTGTTGTTGATTGACAACGCATGCTCACATCCATCTTCGAGCTTTAAGCATCCAGCTTAAATCCTCAGATGGGAAAATTTTTGCTAAATTTCTACTTCCAAATGTTACTACAACCCATGGACCAGGGTGAGTTATTGCAACCATGAAAAGAATTTACAGAACTAAGATACTAAGGCAGAAAATTGAAGAAGGTTGCGACCTGAAAAAGTTTTGGGAAAAACTACAAAATTTTGGACTGCATCTATGATATTGCATCTGCTTGGGATTTAGTCTAACACTCAACCCTTCAAAAGTCAAGGAGAAAATTGCTGCCTAGTGTAGAAGTGGAAACAAACGGCAACACAGAAGTGAATGAAGACCTGCCTGGCTCTACACTGGTTGATTTAGTAAAGTCAGTTTTGAAGGTGAAAATGTAGATGAGGAGAACATTAAGGAGTGGTTGGACTGTAATACTAATGAGCCAGGATTCGAGCGATTGATGGACCAAGAAATACTGACAAAGCAAGAGGGGTGAACGAAGAGCAAAGTGTAAGTGAAGAGGAAGAAGGAACAAACGTGCTTGCAAGAATGACACACAAAGTGGCCTTGCAACACATCAATGGACTGCTCCAGTATTTAGAGGAACAAGACGACGACGTGCAGTTATCTGATAAACTGATGCTAAGAAAAGTTCAGTCAAGAATCAAGAGACTGTGTTTTCTCAGTAACAATGTTTGATTTTTTGAAAAACCGTCAGGTAATTATATATGCAGTACTGTACTAGTGTAGCGTAATATGTTTCCTGTATTGTTCGTTTGTTTTACTATAAGAACTTCTCGTTTATTATAATTTTTTATTTCATGTAAAATGTACATTAAAACGTTTTTACTGTATTTAATTTATAGGTTTGTACTGTGTATTATGTGCTTTATGTAAAAGTGTTTTTATGACAAAACTATATTTTTTATTATATTCCTTTTATTTTTAGCATTCTTGCAGATTATCCACGATTTTTGTTGTCCGCGATGTCTGTGCCACTCAATTAGCGGATAATCGGGAGTACATTGATTCTTGTGAATTCTGTTCTAATCTTATATATCCAATTTTTAATACCAAATTACTATTTTCTTAATGCATTTCAATTTGTAAATCCATTTAGAAAGAGTGCCAAAAGTCATGTTTTCCACTTATTTATTTAAACTAATATTGTATTTATAAATGCCATACCTCAGTAAAAGTTTCATTGTTGAATACATGTACAATATATGGAGATGCTGTATTATTGCCTTGTTTGCAAACATATAGGCCTGCTTGTGATAAATGTATGTTAAAAATCTGAAGACTGTCATCGTGTGGTGAAACAACAATATATTCATCTATCATTAATACTTGAGCACCAGATATGTCTAGAGTGTCCGAGAAGTACCATTCTGTCTCAACGTCTATGTCTCTTGGAGATGTACATATTTCACAGTTCAATCTACAATTATAGATACGTAATGATTTAAAATAATAATAACAGTTAAAATTAAATTTTGTATAAATATAAGCTTTTTTAGATGTGTTGAATTATATATTGTTAAACAAACCACAACACAAATATATCTAGTAAAATACACATTATGATTAGGGGTTACACTATTTCACATACTTAACATATTTTGTTATATTCCCGGAATTTTACATTTTTAAGATATGAATTTTCTACCTATTTCCGCAGATTGTGTAATTTCTAAATGTCCTAAACTATGAAAAACTGTAGCTTTATAATAGTCATGTTTTTCTCCTTAGCCATTACATCTGTTTTATGAAACTTTAAACACAATTGAAAGGAGTTGAAGAATTTTTATCTTGTTATCGAAATCTTCCAGACAGTTCTTAAATAAATGTTTGTGTTATTTTTTATAGATATCTGATTAGTAGGTTTCAGTTACATTAAGAAAACATTTGAGTTCCATAAAATATTTTTTAAATCCAAAATTTATGTTCATAATTTAAAATTTATTTAACCAGAATGATAATTTTGAAACATGTGATTCCAACTATTTTGTATAAATATCAAAATAATGTTTAATAAAGGATTAAATAAAGCAATAAAGTTAAAGTTTCAAAATTATTTTAATAATATAAATGTTACAAATTGCTACAATTGTTTTCCCTTGCGGCGGGCAACAGTTAAGTAACAAGTATTGACAACTATTTATACATACACAAGTAACAGGAATTGAAATACAATTAAGAAATCGGGAAGGGTAGGGGGAATGACCTAGCAGGTAGATGAAGGTTGTGTTTGTGTTTGTTTAGTGGCACTAATAGGCAGTTAGACTCTCTTCTTAAAACCTTAAATTCTGTAAATAGAATTTCCATAATTCAGTTCACTATAGAAGTGGGTATAGATAACAACATTAATTTCCTGGACCTTAACATTAATATCACTGATAGTTATCATAAATTAAAAAGTTTCAGAAAACCAACCTATACAGATACAGTAATACTTGCTGATTCTAACCGATCCTATCAGCCATAAACATGCTGCTTATCACAGCATGATACATAGACTTATTACTGTACCCCTCTCACCTAATGACTTCAATGATGAACTGAATGTTGTTAAACAAATTGCTGTTAATAATAAGTATGATGTTAGTTTAGTAAATAATATTTTAAGAAAGAAGTTAAAGCGAAGAGCTGAAAATTTAGTCTACTCTTCACATAATGATAAGCATTGAAATAGTTAAATATTGTAAATTATCTTATATCAACAGAACTAGTATTAAATCAGTAACCTTATTTCAACTCAATGTAATCGTAAAGTCACCTTTTATTGTACAAAAAATCTAGGGGAAATGTTGGTTAATAATAAAGATAAAAAACTAATTTTAGAAAATAGTGGAGTTTATAAAATATCTTGTCTCTAAGTACAAGATTGTAACTCCAAGTACATAGGTCAATCACGTAGATCTATAAAAGTTAGGATTAAAGAACATGTAAATAGCTGGAAACATGCCTCTAGAAACTCTAACTTTGCTAACCACCTTTTGGACTCGGGTCATAGTTTTGATCCGAAATTGAATGTTAAACTCTTACATATAGAAAATAAAACCAATAGATTAAATAATTTAGAATGTTTAGAAATAAATAGATCTACTACACTTAGGCCGATATTCAACTTAAATGACCAAATTGTATTAAATTCTTCACCCTTTCTAAAACCCATCCTTAACATAGGTCATCAACCTTCATCTACCTGCTAGGTCTTTCCCACTACCCTTCCCGATTTCATGTCATTTTATTCTATAGCCTAAATAAGTAAACCCATTTTGGGTATATTTTGGCCATATCTCTAGATGTTTTTTCGATAAATCAAAATTTTAGTGGTGAAGCTGTTATAAGATTGAAACTCAAAATTGGCTCTGTTACGAATCCAAATTGGCTCTGTTACGAATCTGTAACAATAAGTTTTAATGAAATGATTTGGTGGTCCCATTTAGCAAATTCTCTTCATCAATCAATCTAATCCCATGACAGCGCTTTGGTCATCTTTTCCTGTTTGGCAGAGACTTAGATTAGTCCAGTCTTTTCTATAACCATCTGACCCCCCCCCCGGCAACCCCGTGTCAACTCCACCTCCCAGTAATTTATATAAAAAAAAAATAATATGAACCAGACCGTAGTCAATGTTCATTGATTAATATTTATTTTGTTTTATGTATGGGTGTGTGAGAAAGTTTCTGTAATATATTATGCACGGTTTATTTCATTTTATAGCTACAAATTTGAACTATATTAAAATATTGTGGTAGTATTTAGTTTTTTATTTTTCAAAACTAGAATTGTGAAATTTCTTCTTAAGACTGTGGTTTAAAAAGATTGACTGGTAGTTAGCATAAAGTTCTCACAAACATGCAAGGCATACATGTTTGTATTTACAAAGTACAAGATCTACTGTAAGTATATTTTCCAAAACTATAACTGTGAAGTTTCTTTCTAAGATTGGTTTCTGTTGGTTAAAAAAAATGACTGCTATTTAGCATAAAGTTTTCACAAACATGCGGTGAAGCTGGGAAATTATAAACAAGTATTCAAAGAGTAAAGGGGGTTATGAATTTTGTCATATCCTAGATAAGTTTCAATTAATTTAGGGTGTATTTTAAATCATTATGCTGTCACTGTTATACAATTTACTGTGAAATTAATGGTACTTTTCACAAAGGAGTTTTAGTAGGCCTAAAAGTATTAGTATATAATGTAGAGTTTCATCAAATTATCAAATCGTTCTTTGAAAAAGAAAACCATTGTCTATGTTTATATCAGTGTTACCAACTTCAGATAACCGCCAAGTAAAGCAACAACAGCTGATGGAATAATTCTTCTTTTTGTCCCCATAGTATCTACACGTATGCGTTGACAGTTATAATATTCATCCCATAAATCATGAATTTTTTTCAATTTATCTACATTTCCATGTGGGTAGTCAAGTTCAGAATTCGGTGTAAAACTTAATTGGTCTTCATTGTCTGATTTTTCAACAACACCTTTTATGTTGGTCTTTAATTTACTTGCTTTGTTTTTGAGATCTTGAAATTTGTCTTTCCATGTCCCACCATTACAGTAATGTTTAATGCTGAATAAACAAAATACTGTTATCAATGTCAAAGAACAATTCATCAATTATTTTTTAAATAATAATATTCGGATATATAATGATTTATATCATTATTTATTTTTGTTCAGTTTCAATTTCTCAGTTTAATTTTATAAATGGATCTTATAAGATTTATCAAGTTCTTGAAATGTTGTGTAAAACTTGAAGATACAATTTTAATAATTTCATTGAAATAACACAGCTGTTGTATCTATATCAGCTGCCTCGGTTAATTGTTGAAAACTTATTGTCTAAGTGGTGTTATAATAACTGTTTTTCTTACAAGTTCAATTAATTTTTATTGATTAAACATTATTTTTCATGGTTAGTTGTATCTTTTTACCGGTAATTAAAAAGTTTATTGTTACTTATTGTTTATATTATATGATAAATTTAAGTATATATAGTTTGTTTTTAATTAAGAGTTTATGAGTTACTTTGTAAATATACAGAGTGTCCCCACGAGGAAAGGTAAAGATTTTAGGAGATGATTCTACTACTAAAAATAAAAATGTCTAATAAACATAGGTCTAAAACATCGTAGGTAGTTACAGATAGAGAAAGATTTTGCATAGAGGTTAGCTTCAAGAGTGAAATGAATGTAAATAAAACTACCCTGAATAAAATTGTATAGTGATTTTAATGATTTTATAGTTTTGTGGCCTGAAAAATTTAATAAAACCAATTCCAGACCTCTACCTATCTTAGTTTTGAGAAACTGGTGTTAAACCCAAAACTTTTGGGGAATTTTATTTATTTTTTAAAATTTTAAGTTCAATAACTTTAATAAATATCTAGTAAAAGCATGCAATTTGTGAATTAATCTTGTAGAAAATATAATTCTGAACAAATTGATAATAAAATAATTATGTATTGTGACAAAGGAAAAAAATGGTTTATTTATCTTATAATTTAAAATAGATGTAGTCATTCAAAAAAATACATATAATAGATAGTTTAGAGACTATTTGCACTGTTGAAATGTAGGGATTTTGCTAAAAATCCTGCAATTCTCAAGATGTTTGAATAGTAATTATGCCTGACTTTTTCATGGGATTGCACATCAGAAAATACTATTATTCTAACTTTATCATTTATTAGTAATAATAAGATTCTTATTATTCATATTTTTATATATTGATTAAAAATAAGGCTATATCTTATGTTTCAATATTGATACTATTCTGTTTAAACATGATTAACAGTTATGAAGTTATTTATCTATTTATATCTCTAGTGATCTGTGACTAATGATTAGATAGAGCAGCCTAATTAGAATAAAGTACTCAGCTGCTTCAATAATATGAGTAATAGCTATTTGATTAAAGTAATAATTTATACTGCACAAATACACACATTTTAATAATAATACTCAATATGTAGAGTATAAGTTGAGATGATAGGACACAAATTTCTTTTGGTGTTTGTTATTTATCCACATATTGTTTGGTGACCTTGTTCTTTGTATTAATATATACAGATTGATAAGCTTTATAAAATAAGCTATTACATGCTCATGTAACTTCTAAGTAAGAAAGAACAATTAAAAAAATGTTTCAATGAATTGTAGAAACTTATTTACTTAATTTTTACTAAAATTCTGACTACTAGATGTGATATTTCTAATTTTGAGGTTATATTTTAACAATTTAATTTTTTTCTCTTAGAAAACATGTGCTCAAACATTATGCTCAAATCATTCAATACAGATATTAAAGTTGTAGAAATTGAGCTATATTGCGGGAGGTTGTAGGAAACTTACAGGTGTAATTTAAAATCACCACTATATTCAAATTTACAAACTGATTTGACTTCTTAATGAGCTTAAAGCTTCTTAATCAACTATTTCTTGAAACTGAGTTCATATATGAAATTATGGCAAAATGAGACTAAAATTGTTACGCCTAGAGCATTTAAAATACACATTCGCACATGCTCTCTCTCTCTCTCTCTCTCTCTCTCTCTCTCTCTCTCTCTCTCTCTCTCTCTCTCTCTCTCTCTCTCTCACACACACACACACACACACACACACACACACACACACATAAACACACACACACACTCCACCACTTATTATAATGTGAATAAAAAATGGTGACATATGATTTAGGTAATTTTCATTTTGATTCTTTTATAGGAATATAATAGATTGTTTTTTCTTCATCGGTTCTACTTCTTGATATAGATAAATATTAAGCTTGATTTATGAAATGTTATACTTATAGAATAAAACTTGAACATAAATTCTCACAAATAGTATGTTTATTTATTCAAATGGGTAGCACGGACAAAGTTGCCACCAGTTATTGTAGCTAGTGCATCATTGAAGATGACAACTTTGACATTGAAATGTCAAAGTTGCCATTTTCAGTGATGCACTAGCTACAATAGCTGTTACAATACATACCGTATTATTTGTGAGAATTTGTGTTCAAGTTTTATTCAATCACTACTTTTAGATGTCTACACCAAAGTTATAGAATTCTTGTTTGCTTACTTTACCAAGAGTTTCTATTAATCATTAATTCTAATTAAGTTGATTAATAAAACAAAGTAAAATAATGCCTCTATTTTTGTTGATTATTTCAGGAAAATAATAATACAACACCTTATTCGAACCCAGAGCTAGATATGATCACTAAGGATATAGAGGAATTAGTCCGTGAAAAACAGTCTCTAGAAAGTGAAATTCTACAAAAAGAAGCCGACATTAAAATAAAAAATGGAGAAGTCAAAAGCTTACAGGTATGTAATAATTATGGTACAGATTTTTGTTTGTTTATAATTTAGGGGGATCTATAAGATGTACTCCTTAATTCACAGCTGTATATTTTTTTTACTATTATCCAGTAATTAAATAGTATTAATTGGTACATTTATATGTTTCTATATCATATTATTTATAAGTTAGTGATAGCAAGTATATATTTTTGTTAATTAAAACCTTACTAATACAATAGAAATAGATTTAAAAAAGGAACTGATAAGTTGCTTTAAAATATTGCTTTTTTTAAGAAATGATGAGCCCTGTTTTCTCTGAAGAGTGTTTGTTTTTAAGGGAGAAGTAATTTTTGTGATTATTTCTTAAAGTATGAATATTATGAAAAAATATTTAAAAAAACTTTTAAAGATCACTAAATGTTCTTTATTTTGGATTTTTACTAATTTTGATACAATTAAAATTGACTGGGTTATGATGGCCTTTTAACCCTCTAAATGCCTACTATAAAGTCTGGGACATTTTGCTCATTTTCTAATAGTTTTTTTTAACTTCATAAAAAATAGTAACCTTATGCTGAACACAACTTGTCATATATCATTTTTCTCACAAAAGTTAATTAGAATTTATCTGTGTAATAAAAAAAAATGTTAGATGTAAAGGTTTTGGAGTAAGTATGTTATGAATTAATGAAGTGAAAATGCCACAGAAAAGCCTATTATATACCATACAACATTTTTTATTTTTTTTATTTTTACGTAAAAAGTGGAAAATAGGACTATTTTGAAAAATTCACCAAAAATAGTAATATTATGGAAAACACAACTTATTATAAATTATTTTTCTCACAAAGGTGCATTAGAATTTTTGTGTGTATTATATGTAAAAATGTTGCAGTTAGTATGTCAGGAATCAAAAATCGTGCAATCAGTGAACTAAAAATGCCACTAAAACCTTATATATATATATATATATATATATATATATATACACCATACAACAAATTCAAATTTTTTTTTTCAAGATATCCAATAGTTTTGTAATGTAGTTGTGAATAAATGTTGAAAAAAATTAACCAATTTATAAAATTTTCATTAAAAAAAAAAATTGTATGTAAAAAATGGAAATTGACTAAAAAGTTAGACTTCTTTTGAAAAATTCTACAAAAATATCAATAATTTCCCAACATAATATACCATTATGTAAATAAATGTGCAAAAAATTGAACAGTTATTTTAGAAGGTTTCAAAAGTCATATAGTTCAGAGTCGGGTAGCCAAGAACGAGAAAAATTGCCTTTACGTCAACAAAATTTCAAAAAAATATTCACGTTCTAACCTGAATAAAATAGTTGAAACTGATTTTTGTGTGAAGGGGTCGGTATCATTGGCCAAGAAGTATCTACCACTGTACTAAGAAACATGCAAAACATGAGAATTTGCAGAGTCGCAAAACTTCTTTATCCCTAAATGAGCATGTCTCTTATTTGGCATCTTTTGAATGAAAGAATAACAGTTTTTCATGCTGATCATACTTTCATCAATACATATCTCTTGCCCTGGAACGAAATATTTCTTGAAATAATCATTCACCATGTCAACAAAGTCCCGGATTTTCAACCCAGGGTCATTCCCTGGCTCACCCCATTGTGAACCGTCGTTGGATGATAAATGAAACATCACCATAATCAGTTCAAAACGTTTGATGATGATCATCATCATAGGATAAAAAGTGATACTTTGCATACAGTCACTTACCCAATAATTTAAGATTCTTCATATTTATCATCTTGTATAAGCTACATATTTATCACCATTCCCCAGATTTTCTTCATCTCTTCTATGGTTACATCAACCCATTTTGAGAGTTTGGAATGTGCCTCATAGTTCCAACCTCTCGCCTTTGTCGTAACATTGCATTTGTGACGCTTCCTGCCGAAAACCCCCTCGAGATGGATACAGGAATTCCCAGCTAGCAGGTTAAGTAATCACGTCTACTGGAAATCTGTCAGGATGGACCGGTGATCATGATTTTAGATGCAAGTCAAGAACAATGCAGTTTAATATTAAAATATATATGGTCTCAGTAACCATATAACTATTTATATGTGCTCTAAGTTGTTTGGCTCATTTATTTACTCCTTACAACATTATGACTCTAATTTTATTAACAAAGCTCGTGTTTGGATTCTCTGTATGTTTGCATCTACCCAAACATAACCATTACTTATTATTATTTATTTTATTTTTAAAATGAAAAAAGGATGTCAACCAGTTTTCTGAGACTAGTACTCATTTAATTTTATCTTCTTTTTTTTTCTCAGGTCATGGGTTCTTTCTAAAAGTGTACTAGGAAGAAATTATGAAGACAGAGTCAGCTTCTGAAATACATACATAGTTATGTTTATTACATGAAATACTTACACAATAAATTTTAAATTATTACAACAGGACGATAAAATATAGTTCATCTGTTAAATGTCCATACATGTTACTGAATTTTTTTATAACCAGTTTAATTTTTGGCATTACCATAGAATTGTCCCTAATAATCTAGATTCTTTTATATTGTGTATCATTATTTATTACTTAGCAAATGTATAATTTATATAAATGCAACGATACCGAAGTTGATTTGAACACTGATTTTAACAATTTTGGATAACTTGTCCCACTGTTTTACAAAAGGCTTCTTTTTTTTAAAACTTCTTCACAACAACTCTCCCAACTACCACTGTTAACTAACTCACTTCTACTAAGCAACTCTTCCAACCAACTACTTACTACAACTTCTACTAACCAACCAACTAACTCTAACCAACCAACTAACTCTCCCAATTAATATTTTCCAGCGGATATTTAAAAAAAAGTTCTCTCTGCTCCCCTCCCCAAATCCTTTTATTGGCTTGGTTTCTCTAACCAATCAGAAAGGGAACACACAAACACTGTTGCCATATTTCAATTTATATAGTACATAATATAATTTCATACCTCACATTTACAAAATATTCCAGGTCGTTTATTATATTAAACAATATGATTTAAAATGTTAATATTTTTTATTTATTTGCTTGGTTATATAACACTACTTTCATCCATATATATTCAATCAGACCATATACGCAACCAAAAGTAACCACTCCTCTGATTTCATTTTTCATCTTCTGATATACCTATAAATAAATTACTTCTGATATACCTATATATAATCTAACCAAACTTTAATCCACCTAAAAATGTGAAACGCTACAACCATAAGAGTCCAGATTGCATTAGTCATAGATTCAAGGAATTCTGCTTCATTCGAGGATTCTAGATCAGCAACTTGTAGGACACAGTCTTCCGAAGAGCTATCTGAATAATCGCTAAAACGTTTTCAGAATCACTCTCATCAGGGATATCATCTTCAAAAGAAAAGACCTGATGGGTCCTCGAAGGAGAAATCATAATTCTCCCCCTCCCAAATCATCGTCCATATCAGACAATTCAGGGTCAAATAGGATATCCCTGAGATTGTGAGATCCATCCTTTACAATCTTTTTTATGAATGCTATAATAATAACTGTTTATACAAATAACAAATAAAAATAAAAATTTAGGTCACTTAAGATAGGCCTATAACAAATACACTAAAAATAATAAAATTCACTCAGAAAAATAAACTCTAGAAACACTAACACACATATTATAACTTATAAACAAATTATAATAAATAAATCAATACATAACAAAATAAGTTCACAATAAAAGAAATAAATTGAGCCACGTATACAAGACTTACAGATTTATGGACAACGAGACACAAAACATGGCACGGAAACGTAATTTCAACTTCACAATCCTTATCTAATATTAGGCCTATGACATATTGGTTTGTAAAGATGTAAATTTTGTGTTTTCAATGGTATGCAGAACGGTTACAAAATATCAATATAAGTAATCGATATGTGATATTTTGTAACCACACTGAAAAGAAAATGAGACTGGTTCATCTTGGTTACTACTTCGTAGAATGTAATATATCTTAAAAACAATGATAGCAACAATAATTTGGAATATGTAGTTCAAAAGAGGAAGAAAAATAGAATAAAATATTGTCAACTAATGAGCAAGTATTACCATTTACAAAAATTATATGATCAATGAGATCATATTTTGTTATATTCTGATGAAAGTTTTACCTTTTGGTATATAGAATTACGGTTACATGATTTTGGAAGATTGAAACATTAGCTTTACAATGATATATAAATTATTTCGAAGCAATTAATTTTAGTATTCTAAAAGTTGAATTGAAATAAAATGTGATTTTTACGTTGTAAAAACGTGTTAAAATTCTTGATTTTGTTTAATTTTTATAGATTCGAAACTATAACAGAAAGATTTGAAAAGCACATATCAAAATCTAAAGAAACATACTTTAAAACAGTGTCATTGTAGATTTTTTTAGACAGAAATGTGGATTTGTGAAAATTAGATGAAGAATATTTAGTTTTACAACGGTATACAAGTTATTGATAATTTTTAGTAAGCGAATTGTTGAATTTAAAAAAAAGTGATTTTGTGTTGTTTAACGCTACTGGTTTGCTTTCTTTGACACATTTAGTGTCGAATGGCGTTTTGAGGGTTAAAGAGCTGAACATTTTTATGTGCTTTAATTGTTGATTACTCAAGAACCATACATCATATAGACAATTACAAAATTACCTATTTTAGATCATTTAATTGCCTTCTTTTTGAATTATTATATTTTTGCTCTATGATGAAAAATTGATCATTTTGTCATTGAAATAAAAAACTTTCGTAAAATTTATATTTTAAGAAATAATTGCAAAAAAAACCTATTACTTCCCCCTCTAAAATTGACTCTGAGGAATTTGGGACTCGATCAGTAGCCTACTTAAAAATAAACTCTTCAATGAACTCTGAGACTATTCAATTTCTTAAGAAAGAAATATTTTATAGCAATTTTCCATAATTGTTTGACATTTTAAATTTTTTGAGAGAAATTTAGTCATTTTTCTGTACCATACGTCATGGCAACACAAATAATATTTAAGTGAATAGATGTGTAGACTCTCGAGAAATATTTGCATTTTAATAAATTAACTAGTTTGACAAAAGAGCTTCACGAATTTTAATTAAAGGACGACTTATTTTTATTATTTTATAATCCTTATTAATAACGTATGTTTATTCATTTTATATTGAGTGATTTATTTATTTGTGTAGGGTGAATTGGATACTTTAGCAGCAACTCTCAAACAGTTGGAAAGTCAAAAAGGAGAAGCACAGAAAAGATTAAATGACTTAAAAAATCAAGTAAGTATCAAGATGTTACTTTTGGAATTAGAGTGAATGAACAGTTCAGGTTCAGGACTTCCATTTGTAACAAAATATTAACTTGGTAAAGAGTAGCACCAAATAACATAGCACATTATTATTATAGTAAGTTTATTGCTATAGAAGAAATAGTTTTTTTAGTATTTGTTGTTATCATTGTTGTCTGTATTTTAGCACTAGAGCTAGTTCTTAAATGTATGTAGGGGGAATGATAATAGAAAAAAATATTTGTACTGCCAAACTAAGATGGACAGTGATATAAATGTAATATTACGTAATTATTATTCAACTTCTCATCATTATAGAAATTCTGATTGTTCATTGTAATTGTATACATTTTTTTCTTACTAAATTAACATATCTTTCATATGTTTTTACTGTTTTTTAAAACAATTTGAGAAGTTTATTACTGATTATAAACTGTGAGTCTGTTACATATTAATTCTAACTTCAAAGTCATCATACAGGTTGTTAATTGTAAATAAAAAATAGTAATAATTTAATTATTTATAAATTTATTAATCATAATTGAAATGAATCCATTCGTAGTAATCAACAGTAGTAAAACAAGAGTGATAGTCATAGAATTCTGTGTTCAGTGCTTCTATAACTGTTTGAAAGAATTGTCAGCTTTGCTTTTGCAATCGTAATTTGAGTTTTAATGTTAGTGATGTGTGGTAGTCTTGGGAATTGGAAATATAGACTTGATTCTGTCTACTAAGTATTTAAATATGGAGTAAAATAAGTTTAGAATCTGTAATTTTATTTTTCAAATAATTTTAGCATTGTAGCAAAGAAAATAGATTTAAAAAATAATTTTTTCATGCCTTATAGAGCTTTGGCAGACACGTTTAAAATTAGGGTCTATCGTTTTTCTAAGTTAAATAGCAGCTGAAATAAACAACTGTTCTGATACTTTTTTGACACTCTGTATATAGTTAACTTGACCCTGTTATATAGATTGAAATAAATACGACTTCAATAAATACCCTCACAATTGCTAAGCAATTTCCTATTGAAGTTCCAAAAAAATTATAATTCTTATATTTAAATTTTGCCTGTGTAATAGACTCAGTGTAGGAAGTTAATAATAATAAACAATATATAAGGAATATTATATGTATCTATAATATTAGATAAAAATGTGTATGCTGTTCATATATTATTTCTTAATATATTAAATTTAAATTCATATGTTTTGCTTAATTAGCGGAAAATGTGTAAAATTCTCATAGAGAAGTATCTCAATTTATTTATTTTTTCTTAGAAAACTATAAGGAAACAAATTGTAGATAATTTTATGTTTTTAAAATTTAGCGCCTTGTCATTTGTGATAACGTGTACATTCACAAAGATAATACAACTTTGACTTCCAGTGTTTAGGCCTTTGTGATATTTCGTCTGTACTACAGTTTAACCCTCCAGCTGGCGCATGTTAATGTGTCTTAAAAATTCTTCGTTCGTTTAAAAATTAATAAAATATATTATTTGTATACAAAACCTAACTTATAAGATATCATTTTTCTCAGAAAGATACATAGAATTCATCTATGTAATTAAAAAAAAAAATTTTTGACACGGTTTTGGAGTAAGTATGTAAGATGTCAAAAATGATATTAACTTTTTTTCAGAAAAATCTGTATCACCCAAAATCAATAGTTTACTACCTATTTCTAAGATATACACAATTTTTGTGTATTATTTGTGAATATATTTAGGAAAAAATATATATAAATTTGTTACATTTTAAAAATGTAAAAAAATATTTTACGTAAAAACTGAATTTTCTCTTTATTTTTTTTAAAAAAACATTAAAAATAGTAAAATATATTTTATACAGAACTTCTATATATCATTATGTCCAGAAAGGTGCATAGAATGTAGGTGTATAGTGAAAAAAAAGTTAGATGTATCAAATTTGGAGTTTTTTGGTCAAATACCAAAAAATCTCAGAGTAACAGAGCAGAAATTTCATAGAAATGGTGATCAAAAACATACTAATACATTTTTTGCAATTTTTTCAACCATTTATTGAGATTTCTAATATATTTGTGAATATATTTAGGGGAAAAAAATAATATGTTACTTTTTCTAAATAAAAATGACGATTTTTCAAAAATTTGTAATCTGACGCTTGAAGGTTAGGGTGACACGTCAACCTTTTAGGCATAATTAGTAACTTTCTAAAGCTAGGCCTAAAACAAAAGCGTTAGATTTTACTAATACAATATACTTTACAAAGAATAACACACATATTCACTTGTATACTCATATAAAACACTAAATATAAGAAAATATGCATATAGGCTAGAATTACCACTTGCCTTTATAGGTTATTCCATATACACACTCGAAATTCACTCAAAAACAAACTTTAGAAATAAAAACACATATATTGTAACTTGTATACACAATTTATATACAATTTGTATACACAAACCTTCAAAATAAAATAAATATGTATTCCCAAACTATATGCGCTAAGTCATTTGTTACAGTATTTACATCGCACCATTGCGTATGTTCCGGGATCAAAACAAAACCTTAATTTTCAATGCACAAGTTTGTAACATACACAAAATTAAAGATTGAAACCTAGTCTTTCGAATGTAGTAAAATATAACAGTAAAATCTATGACGTCAATGTAGAAATATGGAATAGCGTCTAAATACTCCAAGTAAAGATGAGGATCAAAATATTCAGTAAGCCACTTCGAAGAATGTATATAACTCGTAAACTCTATAACTTAGGATGATTTCGTCTTCATAGTTCGAAAGAGGAAGAAAAATACTATATAATATTGTCAACTTGTAACATTTGGACAAGTTTTACCATTTTGAAAAAATATATGAACATAAAGGTGATATTTTCTATATAAAACTCGCCGCGGCAAATTTTCGCAACCTGGCGTTATGAACGTCAACTTCACTTCAGTCAAGTCTTGTTTTACTATTTTACGCAAAATTTTTTTAAACCTGGTTATAAAAGATTGAAAGATTACCTTTTCAATGGTATAGAATACATTTCGATAATCTAATTTCTACTAGGATAAAAGTTGAATTGCAAAAAATGTAATTTTTAGCGTGTAAAATAGCGTTAAAATTCTTCATTTGGTTTAATTTTTATATAATAAAAACTATACTAGTTGGAAACATTTGAAAAAGACGGTTTTGAAGAGAAAGACGCGATCTATCAAGCAGTGTTAGGTTATATTTGACTGACAGTAATTTGGAAATAAGAAAAATAGGCAAACGAGACGAATGTTTTGTTTAAAACTTGTTAACGTAAAACTTTGACGTTTCGCATCAAAAATATGCGAATTTCACTAATTTTTGAAATATTATTTATAATGTTTTGTGGTATTTTTTTTTTGCATGATATGCATCTACGGAACATTAGCTTTCCAACGGTATTTTATTTATTGCGATGGGACAATTTTAAGTGGGCGTAATGTTGAATGGCAAAATACGTGTTTTTAAGTTGGTGAATTGAGCCGTCACTAATGAAGCGACCACTTTTAAGGCAAAAAGTGGTCGATCACCAGTTGGAGGGTTAAGTAATATTTAAAAATCTATTTCTTCATTCTATCAAATACGACTCAGTTTAAAAAAATTAACCCCATTATAATATGGTTGTTGCTAATAAATAATAAAATCTGTCAAAAATTAAAAAAAATAATCGCTAAACTTAGTAACGAACTAATGAGATGATGATCATTATTCTATTTTCAATTCATACAAATGTATAATGAAGTACATAATACTACCAACTTATTGAATAATTAATGTAATACAGTAGAGTCTCGCAAACTCGGCACTCGATAACCCACCCGGCTGTCCGGATTACTTGGCGACCCGACGGGAAAAAATACATTGTTAAAAACAGCGATGTTCATAAAAGTTCGGCAGATCTCAAAGCGGGCATTAACTTCGATCGCTTGAATCGTTGATGGTACTTTTCCCACGTTAAACTCGTCACAAAGCTTTTTTACAGATTCCCCTCTGTCAAGTCTTTTTAACACATTTAACCGTGTCTCAATCGAAACCAACACATGCTTCCGTTTTCGTAACTCGCTCATTTTTATTGTATATACTGTGCGTAGATCATAACCAGTCAAAGAAAACTGGTAAGAAATGTTACATTTTCCATAATGTATACTAAATTGATTCGTGGAAAAAAAGCGGCCCATCAAACTTTTTTGCGGGTGTATGTCTGCTATACCGACGGGTGCCAATACTGCGGTGTTTTTACGCCGCCGACAATGGAATACCGCTATCGACAAAGTCGTTTGACTCGCCTCAGTGTTTTTACACTGCCACCAATGGGATATCGCTATCGACATAGTCGTTTGATATCGCCGCCGCGTGTTTCAATTACAATTTATTTTTTGCCCTTATTCCCGATAACCCGGTTTTTCACAAACTCGGCACACTTCCGGTCCACATTACGCTGAGTTTGCGGGACTCTACTGTATATAACAACGAAAATGAAAAAGGAGGGAAAATAAATAAAAAAGGCTATTTTTGTATTGTACCTGAAACTTTTTCTTCTGTTGTTTACTAATAGGCCCAATACTACTGGATGCCGGCAAACATTATCCTGGTAACCGATCTAAATTAATACGATCTAACTCTCTTTTCATTGTTTATTCGTGCAATCTTTATTATAGTTTTGTATTTTTTTAGAGCTGTAACAGATTATTAAAATTGAGAGTTTTTTGTATCCTGCATTTTTTGTATCATGTGTGGATACGTCTCATTCAGTGATTCAACCTTGAGCCTATCTCGAAGATCTTAATTTCTTGTTATATCCATTCTTATAACATTTCCTATTCCTCATAAATATCATCTCTATTGCTTACAGTTTGCTGAAATCTTTCTTTGCCAAGTCTGTGACCATATTTTAAAATTGGTTGATAATACACCTTATGCATAATTGTTTTAGCTTTTTTTACTATGTTCCATTGCCAAGTTATAAAACTAATCCCCTCTTCCATATCCTTTGTCCTATCTCCTTGTGTATTTTATCTTTGGTGATGATCTTACTTCCTAAGTAATTTAACTTCTTTACTCTTTCGAGAGATCCTTTCATTCCAATGCCACTTTCCTTTCTGATGGTTCTTTTTTTCTGTCCATTTTTAATATTTTACTCTTTTCCAAATTAATATCCAAGCTGTGCCTTTATATGCACTTGCTCATATTGTTATCTTACTTCCTATGTAATTTAACTCTTCTACTCTTTCGAAATCCTTTCATTCCAATGTCACTTTCCTTTCTAGTGGTTCTTTGATTCTGTCCATTTTCAATAGCTTACTCTTTTCCAAATTGATATCCAATCTGTGTCTGTATATCTACTTGCCCATATTGTAGTTCTCTCAGCAGTTCCTCCCATGACATGATATCTGTATATGCTATCACCTTCAGATCCCCTATTTTTCTATGGCCTTGTACTTCAGTGATGACTTCTTCCATAATAATGGTTTATTTAATCTTCAAATATACTTATTTAACATCTATTAGACTGTCAGGAAATTCATTTCCTGATAATGGAGGTTTACCAAGAAACTACTGAATTTATTTTAAAATGTATAGACTGTCTGTCGGTTGGTAAATATCTTTTATATTTAATTTCATAAGAAACACATCCACTAAATTGCAATTCCTACATTAAAGGTTTATCAATTTATAGTATTTCATTTTTATAGAAAAAAATTAATAAATACAAATTGAGCAGCATATCCCTTAAATTTTAATTTATCCATATTTCTACTACACATTACAATACTCACATACATATAATTATACTACAATACAAGACATCTAACGAAATATTATTACGTATAGTAATTAAATTGTATTATTAACCCGGCAAGTGATATTCGACCCAGAATCGACCTCAGCGCTTCGTCCATAACTAGTCTGATTTCTATAAAACACGTATTTTGCCATTCAACGTTACGCCCACTTAAAATTGTCCGATTGCAATAAATAAAATACCGTTGGAAAGCTAATGTTCCGTAGATGCATAATCATGCAAAAAAAATACCACAAAACGTTATAAATAATATTCCAAAAATTGGTGAAGTTCGCATATTTTTGATGCGTAAAATCGTAGATTTGAACTCTGCGCCTAATCGTTAGCGCGACGCCATTTTTCCCGATATTATTCCAACTCTATTTATCTGTCATTGAAGTCAACTAAAACACTGTTCTATAGATCACATGTTTCTCTTTCCAACCATAGATTACAAATTTTTCTGCGTCTCATAGATCCAGAGATATTCCTACTTGAACGTAGAACAAACTTGACGAGACGAAATTTGGTTGGCATTAGGTTTGCATTTCTCTTTGGTTTCTAGTATTATATTTCTTATATTTCTTTACACTAAGTTGTAGGGGAAATTCCATTCTATAAGTTGGTACCACTTGATGTTGGCAATACATACTTAGAAGGTATTGGTTTGATCTCTCAACAGATGCAATTGTGTGACGTAAATACTGTAGTAAAAGGCGTGGCACATATTGTTTTGGGGTTAGATATTTGTTATTTTGAAGGTTTGTGTATACAAATTGTATATAAATTGTGTATAAAAGTTACAATATATGTGTTTTTATATCTACAGCTTATGTTTTTGTGTGATAGTTTAGTTTTTGAACGTTCTTATTTGCGATAACCTAGGCCAAAACGGTAAGTTTAGGCTATATGCAAATTGTCTTATATATAGTGTTTTATATGATTATAAAAGTGAATATATGTGTTATTCTTTGTAAAGTATATATTTTCTTAGTTAAATCTATAAGTTTTGTCTTTGATCTATCTTCAAATTGGTACTAGTGAGTCTAATTTGTGGAGGTTACAAACCTAACCTCACTTGTAAAAGTTACCTTTTTAGGGAAAATCGGTATTTTTATTTAGAAAATGTAACATATTATTATTTTTTTCCCCTAAATATATTCACAAATATATGACAAATCTCAAGAAATGGTTGAAAAAAATCCTAAAAATCTATTAGTATGTTATTCATTACCATTTCTGTGAAATTTCTGCTCCGTTACTCTTTGATTTTTTGGTATTTGACCAAAAAACACCAAATGTGATACATCTAACATTTTTTTTCACTACACACCTACATTCTATGCACCTTTCTGAACATAATGAGATATAGAACTTTTGTATAAGATAAATATTACTATTTTTTGTGATTTTTTGAAAAAAAAATTATCATTTTACATTTTTTCGTAAACTATTTTTTGTTTTTTTGATAATATAACAAATTTTATTTTTTTTCCCCCTAAATATATTCAAAAATATTACACAAAACTTTTGTATATCTTAGAAAAAGGTAGTAAGCTATTGATTTTGGAATATACAGGTTTTTCCTGAAAATTGGTAACTTCGTTTTTGACATGTAACATACTTACTCCAAAACCGTTTCAAAAATTTTTTTTTATTGCATAGATGGATTCTATGCATCTTTCTGAGAAAAATGATATCTTATAAGTTAGGTTTTGTATAGAAATAATATATTTAATTAATTTTTTAACAAACGAAGAAAGTTAACATGCAGCAGTGCTAGGGTTAAAACCCCTCTTATTCTGCCATACTTGTTGAACATACCGAGTAAAGCACCACCAATTCCTCCTATTCAAATATTCATTAAACTATTTCCTTGTAATTTCCATTTTTGAAAATATAGTTTTCTAGAAGACTAAAATTGAACTTGTTGCCACAAAAGAAAAACACCTTTTTCTCCTTCAGGTTATATAAAGAACAATTAAAATTAAAAATTACTCCCTTTTCCCAAGGTCTGTAGTTTAGGTACAATAACTCTATCCTAAATTTCAATATTGTTTTTATTATTTGTACATTACGATGTAGATATGATTGGTTACATAAATATCTAATAAGAGCAATTACTAGCAGCCTGAAGATTATCATGTTTACTTATGTGACGTATAGGTCCACCAAAGTAAAAATCTGAATCTATATTTATTTGTTAATATTTGCCATTCTTTATACCAGAAAAGGTTTTTAATTATATTACCTTGGGAAAAAAAATTAGGTAACTTATCATTGACATTTTTTAAGGATTTTAGTACATATTGAATATGTAATTTAAAAAAATAATGAAACAACTTATCCAACTCTAAAACTATATACAAAACATAACTTGGTGTATTAATCAATAATTAAAAGTTATGTTTAACAAACAATTTTAGCTGCTTTACTTGGTCGTATTATATGTAGTACCAGACTTATGCTGTGTACTCCATATGTGTACCAGACTTATGTGATCTCTGCACAGTGGTAAAACATTTTGTTGTCAAAGGAAAGGATTTGTTTCCTATTAAACTATATTAATATTACACATTTAATTATAATTTTTGCAGCTGCTAGTTTTTAGAATGATGTGTTTAATTACAGGGTTGGAGTTAAAGTTACACCAAAATATTATTGTTATTATTACTTAGTTGTGAACTCCATTTCAGAAAGAAAGCAAAGATAATTGGCTATTTTGATATTGAAACATCTTTAATATTCTACGAAGTTGTGCACAATGTTGAGATATTTTAACAAAAAAGTAAGATTATCGAAAATTAGTTTTTAAAATGTTTAGCTAGGATTTACATATGCCGATTTGTAGCCTTTTTTGTATTTATTACCATAGTAACCATTTGCATAAAATAACAGATAAAACATGCTGATTGGGTTTCATCAGCATCAATACAGTAGACTCTTGATAATCCGACAGGTATGGGACCGAGAGGGTATCGGATTACCGAAAGTGCCTGGATTATCGAATGTGATTTTTTAAATGTCCAAGATTAGCAGTAAGTTAAGGGAATTACAGTCATTTTCGTATGTAAAACCATTTATGACAGTAGCTTAATAAAACAATTAATTTTACACAGTGAGCACAATGGAGTTATGGAAAATGTATGTACATGTATTAAATACATGAATTGTGTATTACAAATTTTTTAAATGAAACTCATACATAAACTCTCAGTCAATGCTTTATTCGTCTTGAGTGACAAACGTCTTTCTTGGAAGTTGCCACCAATTTAAGCTGGTCTCATTAGCGTTTTAAATTTATTGAGGTGTTAGGCCTAGTTCAGTGATTTTTACATTCAATTTCTAAATGAATTCAGAAATCTCAGACTCTTCAGCAGAAAATTTTCCCCCACTTATCTGTAGGGATCTAATACCATGGCGTTCAAACAGTTATTATTTGCAACGAAACTGAATTGAGGCGTCTAAACAAACTACGACGTGAGTAGGCACATGGAGGGATAGGAGGGGGTTTCCTGTTACAACAGGCAAACAGTTTGGTAAACAAAGCTCTCAAATATCCTCAAGGTTGTTAGCGTAGCATGGTGAATCAACTGATAGGTGCGTCGGAATACCGAGCGTGTCGGACTATCGTGAGTGTACAATTAAATTATTCTGATAATTTTACATTAGGGCTAGGCTGGACTGATGTAAATAATTTGGAATATTATTTGAAACAAAATTTTGGCCTAAAATATAACATTTAAAACGGCTTATTAGTTATGATGAACATCATCAACTTCAATTATTCAAGACAATTTCAAGTTAAGTCTAGCTTAGACTAATATGAACAAATTTGAAACAATGTTTTGACCTAAAATGTAGCAGATAAAACAACTTATTAGGGTTCATCAGCTTCCATAATTGAAGACAAATTAAGTTTAGGTCTAACCTGGACTAATATGAATAATTTGATTATATTTAAAATGAAGGTTTGGCCTAAAATATGATTACAGTAGAGACTCCCTTTTTTAACCGTTCTTGCTTTAACCACCTGCCAGATTAACCGACCTTATTCTTAGAAACCCTTTCCCTTCCCATTACCACTGAAAAAAAGTTCAGTGGAGCATAAAATATCACCCATTTCTAGGAAATTGTAGATGTCACAAAACAAACATTGCAATATCTGTCAGTGTCCTTTAAGAATTCATTTTCAATAAAGTTGCCATGAGAACAGTGTGTAGTATAGTTGTGTATTGTGATGTCTCTCAAACGAAAACATTTAACTTAAACCTTACACAGTTTGATTTTCACCCTTTTTAAATTTACATTTTCCTTGATAAAATAAAGCAAAAGCTTAAAGTTTCAAATATTTAATAGTATAAATGAGCTACAATTGTTTCGCTTTGCGGCATCGTCGGGCAACATTTATACTATTAAATATTTGAAACTTTAAGCTTTTGCTTTATTTTATCCTTGAATATGGAGTTTCAACAAGAAATATCTGCTATTACATTAAAGTTACATTTTCCTTATTTGCCTATTTGTTTTTTCAGTTCTGTAGTACGAATATAATAATAAATATTATTACTGTAGTACTGTAGTAATAAAGAATATTATTTAATTTACATATTTGTGTTATATTGTGTATTTTTGTAAGACTAAAACCATTATGCCAGTTGTACTATACAAACATTGATAATACAGTAGACAGTCGTGAAACAATACTAATGTATAATTTATTTCACTTTTACAAGATACTATTCTTATGGCTTACCATGCGTTATCAGCAGGCCTATATAACTGCATCTCTCCCGATAGAGGACATTTTATATGGTCTGAGCAGTGTCTGTTATTTGGAACTTTCACTATACATAATTATAATTCATTTTTCTTATGATAAAGAGTCAAATAATAATAAAATGAGCAATTAGTAACTAGGTGAGTAACGTAAACATACACTAGTATATTTATTATTGCTTTGTTTATTTTATAAGCCTAACTTAAGCCTACTTGTACTTTAACCCTTACCGCGCGGCTAGCGCCTACAGACGCGGCACTGCCCACTGCCACTACGCGGCTAGCGCCTATAAGTGTGATCGCTCAATCGTCTGCCATTACTGCGCTGTAGATCGTAAAATATCCGATAGAGTGCATAGTAATGTTGATTTTGTCTATTTGGACCCTCTAAACCAATATGGCGACTATTTAGAAATATTTTGTTATCGTTAATGGTTGCCTAGCAACAAAGACTAGTATTCGTTCGCTCCCGTACTGCTTTTTGCGCCTATAAACGCGGGCTACTACGGTCAGCTGATTTCGTGTTTTCACTCTCGCTTGCATTTGTTGTTGACGTCTGTTGAGTGTGTTGAGTGTTGTATGTTTATTTACGTCGAGTTTTGGAGGTAAATAAATATAAATATTTTGTTAGTTTTGTCTTTTTCTGGGACTCTTATCGAATGTGTATATTTGATATACACTGTAATGGCTCATCCAGACGATCCTGATTTTGACGAATTTGTAAATGGACTTATAAACGCATCGTTTTCTAGTGCGGTTGACTTTCATAACCTAGAACAAGAAGAGGCTGAAAATGTAATTTTACACAATATTAGTGAAAGTGAAGTTGATAGTTCTAGTGAAAATGAAGAAAATCAAGAGGTAGGGTTAGTTCCAAGACGTAGGCCTAGCATTATTAAATGAAAATTTATAACATTTCTGTTGTCTACGTGACTAAAACTACCTAAATCTAAAAAAAATTGAGAAAATATTATTTTAATTTTTTTTTACAGTAAATGAGCATACTATAGTATTTTTACATAGCGCTTTAAGAGTTAAGACTATGTTTAAGTCAAATTTACCCATTTTCGTTCATCCAACTTTATTGATATCATACTCGGGGGGGGGGGGGTCTATTCCAGCAGGTTGTGGTAAAACATTTAATCAAACTATTATGGCCAAAATAAGGAGATCTGGCAGAAATGTCATGTAGTGGAATCTCACCGAGTCTAATAGAAGGAGGACATACTTTGCATGATGAATTTAAGCTTCTTATAAATATTTGTGAATCAACATTATCGCCTATGTTGATCGTCAACATTGATCGCATCCGCAGCACACTTTAAGCTGTACGTGTCCCCTGGGTAGTGCTAAATGATCAACAGTGCTGGCAAATGCCTCCCAAGAAAATTTGCTCACAAGAATTGGACTCCATGTATGTTATGGACAAGGATCATCTACTGGTCTGCAGGGGTCTGGACGGAGAGAAGCAAGGACGAAGGGACTTTCCTGGGCTTTATTGGGAGGCAAGAACCAAGATGGCGTGAGCCAGAAGGTGCCATTGGAAGAAGAAGAAGAAGAAGACATTATCGCCTATTACTCCAGATTCACCTCACGCAAGCAGACCTAAGATCAGCAAAAAAATTAACTGTTGGTGAAGGTAACATTCTTTCTATCATGGATAGACTCTTTAAAGACATAAAATTAAATCCACAAAAGGAAAAAAAAATCATTTTGTGGAAAAGTAATTCTATTTAACGGGATCTTCAGATAATGTTTACCAATAATACCACGTGCTGGAAGGTCTGGAACAATAGAATCATGCTTAAAGCATCATCCTCTCTGAAATCAAGTAAAACAATTGAAATTAACTCAGAACATGCAATTCTTCCAGGTGAAGAAAAGTTTGTTTACTTATTAATTCCTCTAGAAAATGGAACAAATACACTTTCAGATGAAGTTACCCTTTCATAATCGTCGTTTAGGTCAAAGATCACAGATAGAGCGATATTAGCTCCTAAAAATGGAGTTTGTGCTTCCATAAACCTTGAACATACATTCTCTAGCCCTGGAAGTGGCCGTCGATAATATATTGTCGAAACTTCGTGTTTCGGTAGTGTGTAGAGAAAGTAAAATCACATTTTTATAAAACAAATTTCACCCACTAAAAATTGTTTTATCGGAATAATCTAATACCATTGTAAAGCTAATGATCTATGCTTATAAATTCTTATAACCAAAAGTTCCTAAATCGCAATAAAAGTAATATAATAAATTGCTAATGTTAGTGAATTTAGTCGTTAAAAAAAAAATCGCAAAGTTTGTCCCAGCAGAAGACCGCAACTATATACTACATCTAGTATTAAATGTTTGAATAGCCAAAAGAAAATTTCTGGTATTTTATAGAAGTTTGTTGTTGATTTTCTTGTTCAAATTTGAGTGACGAATAGACACTTTTTCTTATTCTATATTACCTGATTCTAAAATATATGCTTCTAGAAAATTTATAAATTCAATGTTCAGATCTATGTGCCTTTACCTAATTAATGGTATATAACATGTTGCGTTTTAGATATATTTGGTGATTTT
Source organism: Aphrophora alni (assembly GCA_963513935.1). Lineage (NCBI taxonomy): Eukaryota > Metazoa > Arthropoda > Insecta > Hemiptera > Aphrophoridae > Aphrophora > Aphrophora alni. The sequence continues at coordinate 83,767,128 of OY740770.1, read as the reverse complement.
TTTCCTAATGCAAATTTTTTAAATTGATATAATTTTTACAAAACAAGTATATTACAAAACTGTTGTAGCCTATATCTTGAAAAAATTTAACAATTTTTTTGTATGATATATATAAGCATTTTTGTAGTGTTTTGGCTTCGGTTATTGTACATTTTTCGATTAATTTTTGTAGTGTTTTGGCTTCGGTTATTGCACATTTTTCGATTCTTAACGACTAACTCAAAAATGTTTACATACATTTTTTTTTTTTTTTTTCAAAATTATACATATGAATGAAAAATGATAATTATGTGATATGCCTTCTTCTGAGAAAAATGATTATATATAACAAATTGGATTTTTGATAATAATACTACTATTTTTGGTAAATTTTTTATTGAAGCCCAACTTTTCTCCTCTACCTATGTTACTTTTTCAAAATTATAAATTTTTTACCGATTTCTACTCACAAATAAATTCCAAAACTTTTGTATATCTTGAATTTAAAGAAAGAAGAAAAATTTGGTTATGTGGTTGTCATGGACACTTTCTTTGATTTTTCACTTATTATTATTATTTTTTTTTTACTGGACATTTTTGATTTTTGACATATTAACTCCAAACTGTTACATATATATAGCTTTTTCATTTAATAAATGAATTCTATGAACTTTTCTGAAAAAAAAATGAATTTTTTAAACAGTTAAACAAGTGGAATGCCAAGGTATCGATTGGTTCTTTCATCAGGTACTTTTGATGAAAAATCTGAATATATTGTGTGTTTTAATTATTGAAACCAAAATGGTAATCATATCCTTTATAATAATTTTGTTGAATGTACAATTTTAACAGGAGCAAGCAAAGGGAGGTAATGTCCTTATATCATGAATACAGTTGAAACTAGCAGTAGGTATAATTTTATTTAAAATGGTTTGAAAACAGTTTCCTCTATTGCGTGCAAAGACAAACCATTGGACAAGTTTAGTAGTTTGGACAGCTCTATTAGCTCTCTCTCTCTCTCTCTCTCTCTCTCTCTCTCTCTCTCTCTCTCTCTCTCTCTCTCTCTCTCTCTCTCTCTCTCTCTCTCTCTCTCTCTCTCTCTCTCTCTCTCTCTCGTCATGTCATTTGATGGTGTCAAAATTTTATATTTAACAAAAAATATTGTTTATAACTTCATTTCAAAATAATTTATCATAGGTATTAAACGTTATATTTTAAAACCAGAATAATTGTATTTTGTCATTTATTGTTGTATTACATATTATGAAGGGATGGTGAAAGGTTTACTAGTTTATCATTATTAACATATTCTATCTTGGTGATCTCTTGAACACAACTTCGGCACACAACTTCCCTCCCTTTCTGAAAACCAATATTTTCTACTTGTCCAAATTAACATTTAGGTTTCACAGTATACTTACAAGTTGTTCACCATTTTCTGTAATCCCACTGATGTGGTGGATATTAATACAGTATCATCTGCATGAAGTTCTTCCATTATTATGGTAAAAGAGAAAAGGTGATAAAACAGTTTCTTATCTCAGTCCTTTTTCTGTTTGGAACCTGTCAGAGTATATCTTTTTATTCTTACACAATTTTTTCACTTTTTATAAATATTTTTTATTTTCTGGACAATTACAACCACTCATATATTTCTCTCTGCACCTTTTCATCCACAATTGATTATTCTTGTCTGAAGCCACATTGTTCTTCCCTATCTGTTTCCTCTAGTATTCTTTTAATTTTTTGCCAAAGTAGATTCTCTGATTTTTTGGCAATGACTTGGAAATTTTTATACAGCAGTACGTGTGTAATTTGTACACTCTGTAATTTTTTGTTTCCTTTTTTTAAAGTATGTATAATAATCTCCATTCTCCAATCATCATGTATCTTCTTTCCCTCACATATCAAATCTCATCATTCTTTAGGGTCATTGCATTCCCACTGGTCCTGATGTTTTTATAATCTCTGCAGTCAATTCAACCACTCCTGGAGATTTACCATTTAGTAACTCTTCTGAATTTGGATGAATCATGAAAAGGGATTTTATATCAATATCATTTGGATAAGATGGTAAAGGATGGATTGTGATGATTTAAAAAAATAGAAATAACCTAAATAAAGGGTTAAATCACCAGAGGAGGTGCATGAAGAAACAGGACAGAGAAATCGATTATAGAAAATGCATGTCAGAACATTTGGATATTCTGTAATTTATTTTTTTCCCTTGTTACTGCATGTTTATTTATTGGCCGATTTAAAATATAGTGTTTGAACTAAATGTTATAACTTGTGATTATGAATATATAAAATATTAAAACATGCTAACTGGTAATCTTGATTGGATGTAGAAGTAGAGTGAGGCATTTTATTTTGAACTGTGCATCTACCTGCTCGGTTTTATTGTTTTAAAGTTTTATTGTTTAAATATAAGTGCATTTGCAGTTCGCAGACTGTTTTATGTTACAATTTTGATGGTTTAGTTTATTGAAAACAACATGTTCGGTTATTTATTATTATATTTCCTATAACTGTAATATTTTCGGAATTTACTTCTTACGAATTTTCAACAATTTATAATTTGAATGTAATGGTAATAATAAGTCTTTAAAGGTAAGCCTAAATCTGAATAGAGCTAAGCTTAGAATCTGTGTTTTCTAGTTGTAAACTGCAGGAAAACTTAATAGTTTGTATGTTTGATTTCAATAGAATATTTCACTTATTGGTTGTACATTTTATACCGTAGGGTAAATTTGTCATTTGTAAGTTGATTGTGGGATATGTTACAATTAGGAAATTATTTTGAAAAATCCCTCAAAATTTATATATATATATATATATATATTTATAGTGTAACATAGGAATAACTATGGCAAAGTATATTTTATTAAAAGATTATGCAACTATTTTATTTGGTTAATTGCTAGTTTTTTAAAAGTTTATATATGCTTTTTTCATTAATAACATTACACAATATAACTAGAGTTATTTTGAGGTTGAATAAAAGCAAAATCACCGTCGGAGTGAAATGATTAATTTTAAAATACTACTTGGGAAACATTTTAGGTATAATAGAGAATCATATCTCAAAGGTAGTTTAATCTTTCTGGAGCAGGTAATTTATTTAATCTTAAGTGCACATTTATTTCATTGCACCATTTTTTTCATAATAATTACCATATTATATATTTTTTTATTTTTTTAAATTTTGATTTATATTTAGTTTCAAATAAAAAAAATATCATTTTATAACATTTAAAGTTTTTTTTTCCCCTAAAAAAAAATCGTATTATACTTTTTGGAGGTTAAAGGCTATCGAATATTTGTATATTACTACTTTGCAGTTAATTTTTAAAAACTTATGAAAAATGTATTATTTAAAAAAAAAATTAATCTTTTTATTCAGCCAAAGTAATTATTCATTAGATTATAATTTCTGGTTTTAAGCGGTTGACAACTGAAAGCCTGTTTTTCACCGCTTAGAACCTGTAACATTGCATCAGCTACTCGCTAAGGATTAATAAACTAATATTGTATTACATTGTTAGTTCATTACTTCCTACAATGATCTAATCTGTTTTAAAATAAACTCTATTCTATAATTTAGTATGGCTAAAGTTATTTTTTTAATAATGCTTTTTATATACTTAGAATGTGTTCTTATATTTAATTTTAGAGACCAGTAATAAATTATAGTTATAATTAAGTTTTTTGTTTGAAATTAATTCTGCTTCAATTAGTTTTTGTTATTTATTTAAACTGAAAACAAAACATTTCTCTAGCTTATTGTACAAGGGCTGGAAGTTATAAAGCACTTAATATAGATTATAACAGAATTAAATATTAACAAAATTAATTTATATAACTTTTATCATTATTTGATGTTGAGATTGTGTTCTGGTCAAGGAACTGCATTGGGTTAAAGCACAAACAGTATTCTTTTTTCTTTTTTTTTAAAGTTCATTAAAAGTTATGAAACTTATTCTTGTAAAATTTCAAAACAAAATTATTTGCAAACAGAACAAAAACTGGAAGTAAACGTACCAATTATTTGGTCACTTGTATTATTTTAAATATATCAATTTCATGATAAATCTTTTAAGGAATATATTTTATTTTATTAAACATATTTTTTCTAAACACTTTAATTTGTTTTTCCTTATGTAAAAATGTATATTTAAAAGAATTACTTTATTCCTGTAGGTACAATAACCTCTTTGATGAGAGATTCAGTATATGAATACTCGGGATTGGGTTCATTGGTAAAACCAGTGGTACACTATTTAAAAATCCATCTTTTATGGTGATTTTTAAGTCCATAAAAATAAGAAAACAAATAGCAATATTTATAGCAATAAATATACTTATATTTTGGTGCTATATCTGTTTTTGAGAGTCTCATATATCAAAATGTAATTCTTACAATCATGTCTTATCGTCTGTCTATACAGATTCCAGACTGTTAATATATTTCATAATTTAGCCATTTTAGACCAAACCGTAGATTTCTGAATAATAACTATATTGAATTAATCAAATTTTTTAATAAAATACAGCCTCTTTGGATCCAAACCAAATGTATTTGATCGGATCTCTCCAAACGTGCTGGTTAGGAATAAAAATAAAATAAATCATATACAGGGTAAATCAAATCACCCGTGTGCAATGTATAAGCGACTGAATGAAATAAACTACTGGCTTCGTTTTAACTTAAACCCCCCTATTTCGACCCTAAAGAATTCATTAAAAATGTTCTCAAATCTCAAAAATGCCCCAAAAGTGCTTTTTCATGGGGGTGTTAGTCGTTTGTGGAGATTTTTCAAATGTAAAGGTAGGTCGTGTGATACCTCATTTTAAAGATCTCTGTTCACTGATGTTTTGGAAAAACAATTTTAACTTATCTTACTGCCTATGTACAGTTTGTTCCAAAATGTCATAAAGTAATGTTTTACGGTTAGTTTTATTGTTACCAAATTTTTATGAAAGAGAAGAAACCCTTTCCAAAAATGTGCTTGTCGCCCTTAAAAAAAAAAAAAAAAAAAAAAAACCCAAATAGTAACGTAAGTCATGAAGCACATCAGAGAAAAGATCTTTCAAAAAGAAGCAATTTTTAAAATTTAAAGTTTGACTTTATCTCTAACCGTTTCACAATGATGTGTAAAAGATTGTTTTTTAGGCTGTACTTCCCTTATTGACTTACCTAATACTCAACCTTATGAAAATCACAACTAAACCTTGTAATTTTGGGTCACCAGTTAAGCAAAACATTAAAAAAATTAAAAACAATGCCTCAGTGACCTTTAAAATGAGGCATCACTCGACCTACCTTTACATTTGAAAATTTTTCAAAAACTACCCCACCCCCTAAGAAAGCATTTTTGGGACATTTTTGAGGTTTGAAAACAATTTTACTGAACTCCTAGGGTCGAGATAGGAGGGTTTAAGTTTAAACGAAAGCTGTAGCTCATTTGGTTCAGTCGCTATACATTGTGCATGGATGGTCTGATTCACCCTGTATATTTTAAATAATTCTTTTATTTGTAGTTAAACGATTCCTCTTATAACTCTCTAGTCTGCTGAAACAATTTCTGGACATGTTTGTGGCCTTAAAAGTTCAGATATTGCAAAAATTATACAAAAGAGCATACTTTGTAACGTAAATATGTATAAATATAATGTTTAAAAGTTAAAATGAACCATAAATATTTCGATGGCTTGTTTCACTTGCTTTTATAATTGGAGATCTGGCGAAATGATTTCTATAAAATTTCTATTAAGTTTTTGGTATTTTATAAAGTAAATAGACCCATTTATATTTTCTGTAGTATGGAGCTGATTATCATTATATTTGTGTTCAATTATAAAATTAGCCTACAAAGTTACGAAACGTCTACATAGTCTTCTTTTTAGTTTGAAACATTTGCTATATAACTTATATGAAATATTTAAAAAATAATTTGGTGGATATAGATAGATATTATTTGGTATATCAAGGTAGATATGGTATACAATCCCAAACGATTTGGAACCCGTACTTGACCTGCAAAGCATGGTATTATTTATTGGTCCTTTACAATTGCTTTTATCTTAGATTTATAAACATTGAAATTAGGCAAACAAATATTGACTCAAGCACAGCTCATGATAATAATTCAGTACATTTGAGATTTTTGTTTGCAATTTTTATTTTTTATTTTTAGAAACGAAATAATGTCTAATTCAAATTATCTAAAATAAATTTCACTGGTTATATTTAAAAATCCATTGCATTTTCAATATAGTATGTGTAATTATTACGATATAATTTACAAATAATTCAATCACTAAATTATAATCTTCTACAAAGGAACAACAGAACAAAATAATTATAAATTATTTAAATCTTGAATGTTTTGTGTGTAAAGTATGATGTTGTGTCTATTAAATAACAAAACTGATCAAATAACTCACCTTTATTTGGATCACAATTATAATACTGGTCCCCTACAATATAGTCCTCATTTGTATTTGCATTTTCATAATGATGCAGTTTTGTTTCCACTTTCGAAGGCGTAGAGCAGCTCAGTTTTGTCGGATATCAATGTTTTCTGCTTTTATACCATTAACTAACTCAGAATGTGTTCTTTTAAGCGCAGATTGCATTTTTAAGGTAAAGAAAACTTCACACAGTACCAAATATGGCTAATATGGTTTTTAGCTAAAACTGCTTCAAAAAAAGTTCTGTGTGAAGTGCATTATACTGATGAAAAATAAAACCATTTTCCCACAGTTCTTACTCTTTCTCTCAACTTTGTAAAACTTCCAGGTTTGCAGTCGACATCAATTTGCTGCAGCATTTCAGCATAAATATCCTTTCAGCATTCATTTTGCTCTGCTATGAGAATCCTTGGGACCATCTTTTTATGTTGACATCCCCATTGATATTTTCTAGTCAGTGTCTGTTCATAACTTTGGCTATCATTCGTACACTGAGTCTTGATTCTTCGCGAATAATCATGCTTTTTTTTGTCTACATTTCTTCTGTTCTTGAAGTGGAAGGTTGTCAATGAATGTTCATTATTTTCCATGTTCTAACGACACTCGTGATGGAATCTATTGTACCATTGTACAATTTAAACTACTATTTGAATTAAGAAGTTGTTCAACTTTGAACTTGACATTATTCCAGCACACTACAGAAAACACAATTACACTAACCAATGATACAGAATCAATTGAACGACCGACAGTGTTAATGTTTGTCAGACATGTCCAAGGTCTCTGTCAAAGAGCCAACAATCACTTCTCTCTGGTTTCTTTAAGAAATAGAAAAACAGTTTCTCATTTATTAAAATATATATCAAGTAGTTGTACAACTATTATAAAACCAAAAGTCTAACTTTATAAATCCCAAAGTCAAAATTCCATAATAGTAGAATGTATTTATTTAGTTGATTAATTGGATACTTTCACCAGTTTTTATTTTTGTTTACAAAATGTATTTTATACTTTTATTTGCATTATTGGTATAGTAGAGATAGTAGAAAGAAAAAACTCTAAGCAGACTATTTGTGCTTGACAAGCATGTAGAATGTGTTGCTTTGCTATGCTTTATGTTTACTTAACATAACTCTGTGTAGAGTGAAGGATGTATGCATGTTTAGACAGCATTGATTGAGTCGGAACTGAGTGATGTCAATCTTCAGCTGGACGCAGAGCAGATACAGGTAAATTTATAGTTTAAGTTTTTCTATCACCCGTTGTTCTTTTATTCATACTTCCTATCATGTTAATTTTTGTGAAAAATTAAATTAAACCTATTCTAATGATTTTAATTCAGATTAGTCAAATTCTTATTTCTTTAATATCTTTTGATATGTTTAGCTTAGAAGTTATTATTCATAAAAACTATTCAAGTCATGAAAGAATAGCGATTTAAAAAGATTTAATTAAAAGTAATTTGGAAAGAAAGTTGATTTTCTCTTTAAGATATGGTATTTTTTTAAAAATTAATATTTATTTGTCTTTTACTTTTTTAATCACAATGACAATTACAAACCCATATTTTATTTCTTTCAGGTAGTAAAGCTAAGTATTTATTGTATTGTGTCAATAAATTTATCTCATTGTGTAGGTGGACAACCTACGAAGACAAGCTGAAGAACAAGAAGCATCACTCAAAGAGCAGGAGGAGGAGTTGGTGAACAAGAAACAGGAATTGGAAGGCTTAAAACAAGAAGAAACAAGATTAGAACAACAACAAGAAGAATTTAGAGAAAGATTAGAATCTATTAGTCAGAATCTTCAGGAGTCACAATTACAGATTAGTCAGGTGAATTATTTTCAAAATAATTTGTACATTTTTCATAGAACATTTGTTGTTTCTTTTGTTAGAGTTATGTACTAATATTATAGTTTATATTTAATAGTATACATCTATAAATCATAGATTATTTTATTTACTGCATTTAGATTTTGGCAGTCTGTCTAATGTTGTGAATACCTAATTTTTACAGCTCTAAATAAAATCTTACATATAGCCTCAAACTTAAACTAAAAGTATCAATACTGTAATTGCAATATTTGAACAAGAGTAAACTGTCTTAATTTCAAATTATACAAACTTGTCCAAAATCTGGTTATTTTTTTCTCTGGTATATATAATTAACCTGAAAAACATCACACATTATTTTCATGGTTTTTCCACCTGTTTTACTAAGTAATTATTCAGCATGTAAAACATCTAGTTGAAACTGTACCAATGTATGTAAAAACCAGTTTATACTTTTACATTAGCTATTAACTGTCCGTAATAAAAAAACTCACTCTATAGTTCTGTCTGTCTGTATATGCTTGAAATTGTATAATATACATTTTTATATTTATTAAAAAAAATGACAATATATCCCTTATCCAAATTTTGAATATACAGACAGGCAGAACTTTTAATGATGTTTGTCGTTTTCTTTTTTTCCTTCTGATATCAGTAAAGTTATATACCCTCTGTGCCTTACATTGTTTAGATAACCTGTTAAATCGTATAAGATTACTGAATTTAACATGCTAATTTTCTATTTTAACACATTTCATCAAGTGTACAGTAGTTATAAGCGGTCACAATAGGTAGTAGAACAATATTACTTTCAAAAATTTTCTGAGGTAAGATATATTTGGACTAGGAGATACGTTTCATTAAATAGTATAGAAATCCGTTTAATAGTGACAAAGAACTGTACATACTTTATTTATACCTACTTTTTACAGCTTTACATAAAATCTTACGCATAAAAGCTTCCCAGTCTAGGTCGTATATTTTTCACTTGAAATATTATTTGTAAATTCAATATTTGCTAATAAAAAACGTATAAGCGAAAAATCAAAATTAAAAATTACTAAAAAATTTGCTTTTTTAAATAACTGAAAGGAATGTTCAGATTTAGATTTTAAACATTAACCTTACTATATGCTTTTGTTGGACAATAAATAATAGGCTTTACAGTTTCAAAATAAGTGCCACCTCAACATTCTATGCCATATTGTAACCTGCTCTCAATAAGGTCAAAGTAGATTCTCTCTAGCATCCAAATTGGACATAAATTTTTCAGAAAATAAAATTTTCAGATATAAATAATTATTCAATTAGTTTTTTAATTTAGTTATATGTGGTTTCCAGCTCAACCTATTGTCCAATACAATACCAAGATATTTCAAAGGTTCAGTTTCATAAATACTGATACAACTACAAGTAATACTGTGACTACAATCACAATAACTATATTTTGAAGATAAATTATTTCCAATTTTTCTACCCAAATTAAAATGTATGAAGTTTGTTTTAGCCACGGTCCTATTAAACCAGTATCTCATGAGTTGTATGTCTTCTTCAATTGCTACATCAACCTCTTCCAAATCTTTAAATGAATAGCACAACGCTGTATCATCAGCATAGGCTGTAAGGTCACCGACAAATCTTGCATTGCAAAAGTCGTTAATATATATCAAGAAAAGAAAAGCCCCTAACAGATCCCTGCGGTACCCCAAAACTAACATTCTTAATATCAGAATCAACACCATTAACTCTTACACACTGTGTTCGGTCAGTTAAATAATTCTGAAACCAACAATTCACCACTTCCCTTACACCATAAAATTCTAACTTTTTAAGGAGTAATAAATGATCCACAGTATCAAAAGCTTTTTGTAAGTCCAAAAACAAACCAACTACATAATAATTAATATTTATTCCATTATATACTCTCGACAGAAAATGAATCAAGGCATCACTCGTTCCTTTGCCTTTTCTAAATCCAAATTGCCTTCCCCAAATTAACTCAAATTTTGTAAAGAAGTCACTAAAGACGTACATACATTAATTTTTCTAAAACTTTCGATAATGCTGGTAATAAAGAAATAGGCCTATAATTTTCACATTTCTTCCTATCTCCCTTTTTAAAAATTGGAATTACCACAGCATGTTTCAGTTTACTAGGAAAACCCCCAGTAGAAAAACTTAAATTGAATATATAAATGAATTGAATTTATCACAACCCTGCGATTTCGTACCTTTTTAAGGAATGTATTGTATTAATCATTTTAACTATTGTAACGGGAGTCAAATACATCGAAGACTCAGGAGATAAGTATTTAAGCTTTAATTCTAAATGTTTAACTTCTCCTTTCTCTTTCGGATGCTATCTCAAAGAGAATTGACCCTACAATATCCAGAAAGAAATTATTAAAGCTATTAGCTATATCTACAGATTCATAATACTTCTTACTGTGGAATTCAATCTCATTTATGTCTACCAACACTATCAGAAACACCTATTAAATCATTAATTAACTTCCATTGTCCTCTAGAGTCACCTTTCTTACTTTCAAATCTATTATTAAAATTAATTTCTTTAGATTTTTTAATTAAAATACGTAGTTTATTGCTATACTTGTTATAGTACTCTTTTAAACTGACATTATGTTTATGCTTACAAACTTTTTTACCAAGGTTATTTTTAAATTTAATTTTTTTAAATACTTAATTAGTTATCCAGGGTTTTAAAATAGATGTTTCATTATTTCTACTGCATGAGGTTTCCATACTTCTTTCCATGCATCCCTTAAATATTGACATAAAATTTTCAAATGCTTCCTCCACTTTATTAGACTCAAAAACAACACTAAAATCACAAAGTTTAATTTTTTTGAAAAATTAGAAAAGTTCATCCTATCATAGTTAAAACTTAAGCTAAGTTCGCTTTTATTAGATTGACTTTTGGTACCCATGATATTCATACATATTCCAACCCTATTGTGATCTATAATTCTTAGGTCAAGAAGGCAAGGTACACAAATGAAATCCCCCACATTACTGAACCTCACAAAAACATTTTCCAAACAAGTAGAGGAAATATTTGTAACCCTAGTAGATTTATTTATTTCTGATTTGAAACCATATTTACTCATCAAGGAAAGATAATCATCTAGTGTTTGTGAAGAAGCAAGTAAATCAATATTGATAACCCCTGTTAAGATAATATTTCCCTTACCCATAGATATCAGTAACTCTTCTAATTCAGATAAAATTAACTTTACTGGAATTTTTTGCAGTCTGTAAATTCCTATATTACTAATATTTATCTTATTCCATGTCAAGTTGGAAACTAATACATCACTTACAAACTGTTTTTCATAACCTATTTAGAGTAAATACTTTTTATATAAATTATGACACCTGATCTATATGTATTATTACATTTTTGTATGCCTTGTATAACCCTTTAATTCATGAGCCACTTTCCCAATTATTTATCCACACCATAATATCAGGACTTATATCTGAAAAGTGTGACACAAAAACATCAAAATTTTGCCTCAAACTCCTAATATTTTGATTAAAAACTATTAAATTTTGCTCATTCTTACAAATCATATCTAATGATTCAATTGCCATTTTTTACAGAGACAATAAAAACAGACAACCATATATACTAGGCATACTAAATAAAAACAGCTAGAAATTACATTTTTCTCAGAATAACAAAACAACGAAAAAAATTCCACTGAAAATAAAAAATAAACCACAATTCACTATCATATCAAAATATGATCACACAACACACTATTTTAGCTGCTTTAAATCTTCACCACAGTTAATTACTACAATGTTGGAGCCATCCTCTTTTCTCATTAGTATTTTCCCCTGCCGTATCCAAATATATTTATAGTTCGCCATACGTTTAGCTTCTCTTGCAGCATTGTAGAGTCTACGTCGAGCCGGACAAAGGCTTTTATTTCATACAGCCGTATCAGAAGGAAACCCCAGATGTCTCGTTGACAATTCACGTTTTATTCTCTTTTTATGCATAAACTCTTCTTTATCAATATTTCTAAGAAATTTAACTACAATATCTGGAGACCTATCATTCACAGATTTATTACCCAACCGATGACAAGCATCAATCATATTATCATTTATTGTAAAGTCCACAGCTTTCCCGACCTGCCTTACAAGTTCAATTGAATTTTCATTTTTTATAAAAGGAATTTCATGCACTTCAACACAATTTTTCCTATTATATTGTTCAATAGCCTCTAACTGTGTTTTAAATTGTGAAAGTTCATTTTTTAATTCCTGGTTTTCCTGTAGTAATACATCTGTTTTACTTCTAAAACTTTTCATCTCTTCTGCTTGATTAGCTAATTTTTTATTAACCTTTCCAATTCTTCATGCACAAATTGTATAGAATCACCCAAGTTTTTTTGAGCTAATTTTTGCTCATCTTTAAATGTCTTTAACAGCTTATAAATATTCTCTAAGGTAATTTTACCCTCAGTTACAGACGACTCTAGAACCATAGATTGCCTTCTTTCCTTTCCACACTTTTCACACAAGCACCATGGAAAGGCTGTTTACAGTCACTACAGATCACTTTGACAGCCCTAGATGCTATGTTTTTAAGACAACATAGCACAAAACAAGCAACAGGAATTCATTGAGGGGGAAAAATAAGGAAAATAACAGAACAGGTGTTGACAAAATTATCCTCCACCAAAAACCAATCGGACTGTGAAAATAAAAATCCTTCAAACTCAAAAAAATAAACTAAACTAAACACACCACTGTATGTGTAATTGCCAAGTATACTTTCTACTAATCACAACACAAATAAGATAAGAGAGCAAGATACAGAACAGGTCTTCTCTGCTCGCTACCTTAACTCAGACTCGTTAAATACACTTTCAGATAGTCTAAAATAAGTTCAAAAGAAAACTAACAACTAGGCCTCTAGTCTAGATGAAGAATTCAGTATTGTGGTTCATTATGTTGGTATACACTTTGTTAGACTTTGAGGTATTGTAAACTTGAACATAACTATTTTTATGATGCTATAATTATCTTTGTATGTAAATCCCATTCATATGAATAATGTAATCTCAATGTAACAGATTAACCTCCATATTTAAGGGAAGCTAAAATTAAATAATATGCTAATGTAAACCATAAATGTGTAAACATGTAAAAGATAATGTAAAATAATCCCACACTCACGTTGCAGAGTTCTTCTACAGAACATTAAATGTGCATATTGATTCATTTTTGGTTTACATAAGATACAGGTTAATCTGTAGTTTAATCTTTTTTTAGTATTTGAAAAAAAAGTTACAGGCTATAAGCTTTATGTAGGTAAATTATAGTCAAAACTGTAAACTTTTTTATGGAATTTTTCCCCCCCTTTTTTTCCTTTTTTTTCTCCACATATAGGTTGTGTTAGATATTAAAATATACATAGAATAAGTTTTGAAAAATTTCAATTTTTGCTGAGTAAGACATTCCACCAGTCTAGTGTATCGTAACGGTAAACAAAGCAAACTAATTTTTAAAATATTAGTTAAATCGATTTACAACTTTAAAATATCTATCAAATAACTGTACACTTGACATACAACTGAAGTAATAAACATTGATTTTACTATTTAGATAAGAATATTGAAAATTTTGTATTTTAAAACCTTGACCTCCGTTTATAAGATGGAACTTTTTAACGTAATGAAGATGGCTTTTTCTCTTATCATATTTAGCTGAATATATAACAAAGGAATATTCAATTTAATATAAAAATTTTCAAAAAGTATAATTTGTTTAATATGTGTACTTAAAGCCCTGACCTCCGTCTACAAAGTGGAACTGATTAACGTAATGAAGATTGGTTATTTCTCTGAACATGTGTTACATGCTAAATATATAATGGAGAAATATTCAATTTACTGTATAAACAACGAAATCAGTATATACGGACATTCGTTGAACAAAAACACTACAAAATTATCATTGAAGTTGCATAGTCTCAAACATAGTCTTTGGTAAAGCTAAACACTAAAATCTGAATTGTAATAACTAATTCCCTATTAAACGGATTTCTAACCCAATATAAGGAAATCACTACTGATTAATGACACGTATGTCCTAATCTAAATGTACCTTACCTATTGAAAATTTGTCAACGGATATACAAAGTATGACCGACTAGCTATTCTGACTAACTACTGTACTCTTGTACAATTGTCTTGAAATTGGAGATTAGCATGTCAATTGTAATCTTATACGATTAAACGTAGTATCTAAATAATATAAGGCACAGGGCCTATTTAAATGATATCAGAAGAAATAAAGAAACTAAAAATCCTCATTCTAGTTTTGTCTGTCTATATATTCAAAATTTTGATGAATATATATTGTAATTTTTTTAATAAATTATACAATTTCACATATATATTATATAGATGGACAGAACTAGAGTGAGTTTTCGCCAGGGAAACGACAGGAAAAATAAGATTATTCATTACATATGGGGGAGGGGGAAATCTTATATCACTTCCTAGCATCAGCAATTGAACTTTATTAGAAAGTTAACCCATGAATAAACTGCAATGGATAGCATTTGCATTTAAAGTATTCATAAGTGGAAACTTCCTCTGCTTTTATTCTAAATCATATAATCGGGTGAGTTGGAAATATTAAGATACTCTTGTAAAAAATGTTGCAATCTAGTTCTGAGCAAGAATCACGATAGAAAAGATAAAGGAATGTGACATGTTAGTGTAATTACGTAAATGTATTTATAATGTACATTCTTATAAAGAAATTATGAACTATAGACATTTTGTTTGTTTTTTTAATGATATTTAAAGACATGCTGGTACTACTGCTTATTTTTCTAAGATATGGACTAAAAAATAGAAATTATATTAAATATTTCACCAAATTACAAAATGATGGAGTTTTGAAATTGAAAAACCTCCTATTTAATTGTATTAAAAAAAATTGTACTTCTATGTTGATCTCTGAAAACTCTAATCTTGTACTAACATTTCATGAAAACTTTCATCTTGAACTTCATAACTCAAATTTGTTCAAGACTGGTAGTAAGGTTTAAAATATGTAAATATGGAATTTTCTGTTATAGGTAAAAGCTAGTATCAGTCAAGTTCAAGAACAACAGAGACAGATGAAAGACGCAATAGCACTGTCTGAGACCGCTATCTCTAGTGGAGATGCTTCTTCAGTACCTGACACTTGCCTTAATCTTCAGCCTGAGTTTAGAGAGCCTTCTTATACTAGACTTGTTAGTGATCAGGTTAGTTACTGTTTATTAATAATTCCTTTAATCCCATTTAAGTTTTGTCTTTAATTATAATATATAACACAATATATTTTGATTTTCAATAAAAGAACAATTGAAACAAAATATTGTACCATTCGGGGAAAAAAAAATTAACAGAATTTGAAAGACGTACTGGGCTCGGAATGAATGGTCATGTTAAGTAAAGGAATTTCTAAGTTAGCTTCGTTTTTTGACCTTACCTTCTTTTGTAAACTGGTGGTACCTGAGTTCACTGTTTACAAGAAATGAAAAACAGATTAACAAATAACAAGCCAATTTATTCTGAAAAAGAATCAGATTATATATATTGTAACAATTCGAAATGTCTACAAGATTTTTATAAAATTGATTAAATCAAAGTGATGTGTGAGGAAATAGCGAACTTTATTATAGCCTAGGCTAACCAAATAAAATGCTTAACATCAATAGGCGATATTCCGTGGGATTAATACGATTCTAGAGAAAGGAATATATTATATCAGGAAAAAAACAATACATTTATAAATAGGACGGAATATATTACTTTCAAAAGACATTACCAACAAAATACGAGAATTATATTAATAATATAAACATGGAGTAAATCTAAATAAGTCCTATACATAAACAGCTGATGTGTTAAACTGAAATTATGTCATTGAATAACACGCCCATCTTCGAAACTAACGCTCTGATTGGTGCAATAACACGTGGGATCTGAATCGTCTATCGATCCCGTCAAATTTAAATTTAAAAAGAAATATATATATGTAGATTAGTATTAAGATTTTACAATATAGAAGTTATTTGTTTAATGTATATACAATTTAATATATTTGGAATAAAAGAAACTTACTATTCAAAATTAATTCCTAAATTCGTACAAAAATAAATAAATAAAAATTATCATTATCATCAACTTATTCATACATAGAGATCATTGTGAAAGTGGGGAGTGATTTAGATGGCGGATTATTCGATTTTTGCAAATATTAATTATTAGAGCTTATTGTTAATCCAACTTTCGTTCTGAGCAGATGTATATGTTTTATCCAAGTTTTAGACCTTTATGAAAATGATAGAGATGAATTGTTCAAGTGAAATAGTGCGGTAATTATCTAGTACAAAATATTCGAATTACGTTTATGAAGAAAGAAACAAAAGCAGTTGAATATAAAAGAAACTTTCTAATATGGTGAGATCCAACCAATAGCCTAGATTCAGAACAAATATTCATTATAGTAGACTTTCACCAATATATATATATATATATATATATATATATATATATATATATATATATATATAATTAGTGGACAAATATAAAACTATATCATCTCAATGTAAATATTGAACTTAATTAATTTAATCCTTTATTTTTATAATTTACATCCATAATTTTTTTTTTTTTGAGATAAGATTGGAGAAAAGTCTGCACCTAACCCCGACCCAAGATAAGAGTGAATTTTTTTTTTTGTTACTTAAAAGAAAAGACTAATAGACTTTAATTCATATCAATATAATTTTATTTTCTTTCTGATAAATGAATGAACAATTAATTTTATTAATTATAATTTATCATCTTAAAGTATATTGTAATAATATTTTGACTTTATAATAAAGGTTATTAAAAATCTTAAACGGTTAAATAAATTGTTATTATATTTCATTTCTCAATTTAAATTTTAAATATTGGAGAATAATAAATATAATAGAGTATGTTATTTCAATTTTTGATGCTCCAAACGTAAAGCTAATTTGAATTTTGAATATTATTGTTTAAGTATATTATAATCCTTTTTCTTTTATATTCAATTTAGCCAGCATGCTAAGGTGCCAAATTTATAATAAAATTGTTAATACCATAAATGACTAACTGCCTTTTGTTTTATAAAATCAATGTTTAATAACTGTTGCTCAATTGATGTACAAAATTTCTCTTTTGAGAATTAGCTTTAAACGGAATTACTATTAGCTTTTTACAATTTATACATCTGGATATATTTAATACACACTTAATACTAATATCTAAAAAAATTTTAAAAAATCTTTTTCTCGGCTTAAAGAATCCCTGGCTGTTAAATAGGCAATCACTTAAATATATGCTTAAAACTATATTACAAATTGGATTATTAAAATTAATTTCTATTAGGTTTCAAAGTTCAAATAAATTTATGTTTAATTGGTTTAATATGAGATTTTATACATACATCTTCACTTGGTGGATACAAAATTAACAGTCTACAAAGTTCAAAGGACGCCACAAAAAATTCCAAAAGATATGGCGCACTACAATTAACTCACGGCCATTACTATCATCGTGTTGAATATCCTATTCCCAACAGGCACACTTTTTTGGGTCACATACACATTATTTTCAAAAATGTGTTTCAATGTTCTTAACTATACATTTTACGTATTTTAAACTGTTTATTAACATATTCAACTTCGAATTACTTTTTATTGTTTCTTTTAAACTCGGGAATGTCCATTTTAATATCTCATATAGAATATACTTTAGTCGACGTTATTTCAACTCGATCACTCAGGCACTTTCCTCGTCTACCATTTAGCCTTCCGTGTTCCGTAGTCACAGTTTATTTAATCATTTCAATCACGCTTGTTATTGGTTATGTTACAAGTTACAACCTTCTTTTAATATTCTAACACTAATTACTTATTTAAATTATACACAATGCTTTTAAAACAATTCTTAAAATTATTTACACTAAACATGATTGACTTTACATCGTAAGAACAATGAAAACGTTCTTACCGCTAACTTTAGGCTTGTGAATAAAATTTGGTTGTATTATTAATTTGTTTTGAAAATAGGTTTAGTTTAATTTAGCTTTAACTGGTTATAATATGTGAATTTAATGTTATTTAATTATTATTTTAAAATCCCGAAATACTTAAATTTTCATTTATATGAATTCTTATCCAAATACGAATTTTGAGGTTATATTTACATTCTAGGCTTTATCTTTGAATCTCATATTTCATTGTTCTTTTAAATCTCAGCCAGGACTCTTTACCTTTGAATTATTATTTATTTACCCTTCAATTGTATAAAAAAATGTTACAATATATTTGTGTTATTGTAATATATATATATATATATATATATATATATATATATATATACATATATAAGAAAATTTAATTAATAAGCCCTTAAAGAAAATTTTAACAACAATTGAAGAAACCCACCCCAAAAAAGAAAATTAAAATTTAGTAAACCCTCCCTTTTATTTAATATACAAAATATCTTTTTTTTTTTTTATCAAGCAATACTAATAAATTAACAAATAGTTTAGATGTTGAACAAAATTACATTAAGATTAAATTATTACGAGAAATACAAATAGAAGATATATGATTACATGTACTTAGTTATTATGTTGGCCAACCTTTAAAAAAACTAATTTATTAAAAAAAAATTATGCAAAAGAAAAAATTGTTTTTGACATCAATATTGTAAATTTAGAAAACTCACCTCTTTGGGGTCGTGAAGCCGAAAGTTGCTAGCATGTCCCATCCCATAAAAAAAATAACATTCGAGTCTGATTTGCCTTACACTATTTTTACATTTCACACACAGTACAATTAGTTTTTTTTTTTTCTTTTTTCTTTTCTTTTCTTTTCTTTCACATATTTGATCAGGTTGAAATTTCACTTAAGATGGTTGTTTTAGTAGTTGATCGGAGTCCTTTCTTGGACCAGTTTTATAACTGCATTTAAAAAGACAAGAGGCAAAGTAAGGCAGAAAAACTTAGTTTTCATGTTTTAAATTGAAATTCAAGTTTCATGTTAGGCTTTGCACATTTCAAGTAATCTAGAGTTACGTTACAAAAAAAATTTACATTAAGCTGTATTGCAATTTTTTAAATTTTTTATCTGTCTTATAAATTTGAATTAGAATAAATTTTAGATTGAAACAGACTAGTTAAATTTAACAGACTTTAATTAATGAATGAAAAGAATACTTAAACAAAATCTTACAGCATAACCCAAAATACAAAGCATATAGGATAGCAAACTCAGAGTTGAAATTTCTTTCATTGAAATTTATCTTAGCAAATGAAATGAATTTTTTGATTACCTGGAACAGAGAATGATGATTCTTGAATTTGATACGGGCCCTGACGGCACTACGAAGCTCTGGCACATTTTGATTTTTAAACTTTTCCTTTTACTTAATTTTGAAATGCGTTTGTACCACTCGCACACACGTTAAATTTAAGTTATCTTCTTGACCTTAAATACTTTTTAAACTTTACATTTTACAAGCTTTTTTTAAAAAAATAATTTTAAATTGAACATGACCAAGAAAATATCATGCAGCGGACATCGTGTTCAAGTTCGGAAGACAGACAGGCAGATGAATCATGCCTCGCGGTGGCTATGGCGCATGCGCTGGTCATATCAGCTGTTGCTTTGTATCTTGTAATTCCTTCGGGCGTGTTCCAATCTACATATATAGGACTCACTTGTGTATGCTACGGTTTTTTGTTTGAATCAGGCTGTTTATAAATAAAAATATGTGGCGGATTTAAATAAACGCTACAATATTAACATTTATATCTTCCTCATTGTCAGTTGAAATAGCAGCAATTATATATAATAGAGCAGAGATATGCTGATATCTCTGAGCAATAGGTTTTTAACCTAACAGTACAAAACCATTGTGAACAATTTGTCTTCTGTCATACTACAAAACTTATAATTTTATAGTATGAAGGATTTATTCATTCTGTGTATATTATTTATTCATATTGTTTCTTAAAGAGAACATCTTGAAGATTGTTTTTCCTTCTTTTTTGTGTGTGACATTCAAATAGTAGAATTTCATATACAGGGTTAAGATCAGTTTGTATATGAAATCTTAACATAAATGTATGGAGAAAAATTAATATAAAACGATGGTATAAGTTTATAGAACCATGGCATTCTAATTGTTAGGTACTTCTAGGAAACCTAGTGTCTATTAAGACTGCTATTTCATCCTCAGTGCTTTGTTATATTTATTAAATAAGGTATTTATTGAGGGACTACACACAGTTAACCTCTGATATGATATTTTCTGTGGTCGTAAGGCACATGAATTCATGGGATATTTCTAAGTATACTTTTCAATTTCACTTGAACCTAATCAAGTAATCTAGAATAAGTGTATGTAATTTGTACAATAATCTGATATGTGTGGACCTCCTGCTTATATAGAGTGGAATTTATTATGATATATTAAAACATATACATAAATCTTTAACTGTGTATTTATCAATCACACAAAAAAACAACACATAAAACCACACACAAAACAACCACACACAAAAAACAAAACAAAAAAGAAACAAGGAATGTAAAAAATTGCCTTCATTCCAACAGTTAAATGGGGTTAGAAACTATGTATGTACTTGTTTTAAAAACAATGCAGACAAAGCTGTCTGTGAATCTCTCATTGAAGACAATAATGAGGATTAAGATAAAATTCAAGATATCTTTATTAAATTTTGTATTTGGTTAGAGTTTAATAGAGCACATAGCATATTACGTTTAGATTTTGTATGGACAGAAGACACCGGCTTACCTTAGTATTACCAAGTAGTATACAAATAGAAAAACACACAATAAAACAATAAAGTTCTTTTTATACTCTTCTACTATTGAGAAAGTGAACAATGTTAGCGAAATATTTCCAGAACTTTAGTGTTTTAATTAGTTAATATACCTTAAGTCAAAAGTAGTTCATATTTCCTATTAGTAGCTACAGCTGTTTCGCCTCAACATAAGGCATCCTCAGGCTTAGCACACGTAAACAAACTAAAAACACGTTCACAACACAAAACTTTTTTGAACGTGTTTTTAGTTTGTTTACGTGTGCTAAGCCTGAGGATGCATTATGTTGAGGCGAAACAGCTGTGGCTACTAATAGGAAATATGAACTACTTTTGACTTAAGGTATGTTAACTAATTAATTATATCAGTAGTTCGGAAGGCAAAATGGAAATAATAAATTTAGTGTTTTATTGTGTTTTTTCTATTTGTGTACTACTAGGTATTACCAAGCACTTTCCAAGGTAAATTTTGTATTCTAAATTTTAATATTAACTGACTCCATATTTAGAAGTAATTATGTTGAGTACTATTTTCAGTCATTCCTAGCCATTTCATCTCATTCTTACTAGTTGACTAATTTTAGATTATCTCAAAAACTTACTCCCATCATTGTCTGTCTAACCAAGTTAAAACTATTATACTATTCTATATTTCTGCTAGGACATGCATAACTATGTTGAGTAAAATTTTCAACCATTTCTAGACTTTATAAAGGAATATAAGTAGTTTTTGAAGATGTAGGTATTCTGAATCTCATGAACTAGTAATAATAAGGCTCCTCAGGAACTCAAGCCTAGTGAGTATGAGCATAGCAATCTCAAAGTACTCTAACCGGATCTACACCTTTCTTTCTTCATCCTTGATAGTCTGAGCTTAGACCCCTCTCTCTCAGCTTCACTACCTAGCCTCTCTTGACCAACTCTTGTTCTTTTCTGACCCTCAGGAGTCTAGGCTAGAAATGTTTTTTCTTATACCTTGTCTTATCTTCTGTTTAGGCCATGATGACTGCAATTACTTTTTTACCTTTAAATCACACACACACACACACACATTGCAGTGCTATTCCATTTAAAAATACATTAGTTGTAAGTAAAGTTTGTAAAAAAAATGACCCAATCCAGATATTAGTTAAAAATGTGACCATTTCGTGTTATAAAAGAAATTTTATCCTCAATTGTCAAATGTAAAATGAATATATTGATATATATTTTCTTCTTTTATTAATACTTGTTGAACCATGTCACCCCAACCATCCTCACAGATTATATACAAATTGAAGCAAATCTCTTACTCTTGGAAGAAGTGTTATGAAGGAAGTATACCCATAGTAATCAAAGAGAAGGAAAATATCCAGAAGACCAGTGGCTAAGGGTGTATTTGGATAACGTGTTATAATACACGCTGAATGAAAATGGAACACACCAGTGGGATCCACAAAAAAATATATTCATAGTTCATCCCAATAGGATAAATATAAAAATAAATTGACCCAGAAGTTAAAGCCATCTCACACGTTTTCCTAGGTGTTTTGCATCACCCACACAAATAAAATACAGTAACGGACTGTCTCTAAGACAGTAATAGTGACATTTAAAAATAACAAATACAGAGAAATAAAAGATATTCATTAGAAGATAAAAATTTTACAAAAGAACAGGAAATACACTACACTTTAATAGATCCCTTCACATGTTGGAATAGCAAGAAGTGAAGAGGCAGATTACCAGGTGAAGAAAGGCACAACATTCCACAAAACCAAAATTACACCTATTACAAAATCCATCTCTGACAAAATCTGGAAAAATATCAGTGCTGACAGAGAAGTTAATTAAATGAAACCAAGAGGTCCTTTTTCATCTTTACACCGAACATGACTACCTGAAGAGGTGGAACTTTCATACTACCGAAAAGTGCATGCTATGCCATGAACCCAACACCATAATGGACAAGAAGAACCTTTTGCTCTGCCGTGGGCTGGATGACTACTGGAAAGCTTCGAAAAACATTGGCCAACTTTATTGGGATGTCAGAAAGCTGATGAATTGTGATCCAGGCTAGCCATAGACAACATTTTCTTCTTTTTTTATTTCTATAAAAGTAATCTGTATAAACAAATACATAATTAAAAAACAGGCTGAATGGACTAGAAAGATTAAGAACGTTGTTTGCCTTTCTCACAACTTTAATAAATAATGCAAAAATATTGCACAAATTTTCTCACTCACTCATCCCCAAACTAATCAAATAACAACTAATCAAAAGTAATCGTCACCAAAAAATCAGTTTGCTAGTTTGTCAATCAAAAGTAAAAATGAACCATAGATGCTGTCTTTGAAAAATGATTTCTATATAGTCCTAAACTTGCTTTGCTTATGTCATAAACATATCCTTAGCGTAAATCTATTTGAATAAAAGCTTAGCTCTTATTGACAACAATCAAGGTTCATTTGTTTTTTTTCTAATTATTCCTGAACCAATATATTTTATTATTATTTTTACTTGGAATTTTGCATTTTGGTTTGGGTTATTAATTTTCACATTTTACTAAAGTTTGAATGAAATTGGTAGGGTCAACCTTAACTGAATTTTTGGTTTTTACCTACAACTCTCAATCCTTAATTTTTTGAGGAATGGTAACAAATACATTTTCTTAGGGTCTCTTAGAGCTACGCATGATCAACATTTTATCGAAATAGAGCTAATCATGGGAAAAAACCTTTCCTAGATATGGACGAAATATACCCACATACCAAATTAGATTAAAATCAGTCCACTCATTTGAGCTGCACTGCAGACAACAAATAATCATGATTCCAAGAACCACTTTTTTGGACTCAGGGAACCTCAAAATATATAAATCTGCCAAATAAAAACAACATTATTGCTTGAATCACGTAACTTATACTATGTGTATGTGAGAAAATAAAAAAAGTATCAAGAACAAGAAAATTTTGAATACAATAAATTATTTATAAAATATGGTATATTAATATATAATAAATATCATGTTACAGGGTGAGAACAGTAATGACCCATTCAGTAGTTTAAATGGTCCAGCTGATAGTGGCGGTGAAACATTTACACACAACAATGCCTTCAACAATGGTAAGATCACTTTTATGTTAGTTGAGATATAGCTATTGTGGCCACTCTCAGAACTAAATTAAAACTAGAGAACTACATATAAGTATGGATTTCCCTAAGAACATGTTTTTGTGTATTAAACTCATATGGGTGCAAGATCCTAGAAATCCAGGAAGGTTTTGGTGAAATAATCTTGTTCCAAAATTGACCTCAGTTGACAGTATTTGGTACCATATTTGAGAATATTTTTAGTGCATCCTAATTTTTTACTGTTATTTTGGCAAAACCCAATTCATAAATTCTGCAACTCAATTCATGTTTTAAAAATCTAATTTTCAAGGAAAAACTTGATGAGGCCGTCATGGTACTAGCCAGCTCCATCAAATAATGTCACGTGAGTAGGTATTCTAAATATAATGTCCAAAACTAGTTTCTTAGGCCTTGTAGGAAATGTAAAATTGTATTGGTAGATCAAGGGATCTAACCCAGTAGAGTAAAATTGTTTAAAATAGTTGCTACACAGGTTTTTGAACCTCATAATTGTGTACTTTTTGACGTCGGCTTAGACCTAAATGAGCCTTATTGTTATTTTTATAATAACAAATTTGCACCCGCTTCGTTCATGTCAGTGTCTCAGTTTTGGAGGTCCTTGAAGCTATATATATGTGAAGGAGTCCCTACTTGTTATCACTTAGCATGAGAGTTAATCCATACCAACATTGTGGATTAATTTGTAGATACACAAATGATGGCAAATGTCTGATTTAATTAAACCAACATATGAAAAGTGAGGTTAAGCATCCATATTTTATTTTGCAATTTTATGAATATTACTTTGGAATAGAATAAAAGCTTCAGAGTATTTTTGTGTATATAAATTTGGGAATACAATTGTGATCTGTCTTTGCTTATCAATTCTTACTTTATATTTAGTACCCCCCCCCCCCCCCAACTCACAAGTAGAGAGTTGTTGTCTCTGGTTTCTTTTCTTAAAATGATGAAGTACGCTGGTCTAAACTTAGGAAAAGCATAATATCAAGCTATAACAAAACAAGTGTAACTGACAACTTGTTACACATGTGGTTATTTATTCCAGTAGAAATGACAAAATCGAGAAATTAAGTGCTGCATTTTCTTCACTGTGTTGGTAATCATGGGAATAGCGAGTTATTTAACATTATAAAACATACAAGGAAGTAAGAAAAAAATCTATTTAGTTCATTCTGACTTTTCCTTGTCTATTTCTTATGACAAATATTAAGTTGGTATTTCTTTCTTCTTACCAACTTTTCGAATGACTTTTGGGTTTATATGGGAGGGAGGGGTATAAATACCATAAAAAAACAATTTGGCCCTATTTGCAAAAACCGGATGAGAGAGAAATACTTATTCCTACTTTATCCCCATATTAAATAAATAGACAAGCTCAGAAATAAAAACTTAAAATATTATTTGTTTTATTTTTATATTCCCATGACATCCAGAATACATATTTTCCACTAACTTGCAAATCATTGTGGTTGCTTGGCGTGAAACTGTAATATATATAAAAAAAATAGGGGGGGGTTTGTGATTTTACTTTAAAAGAAGCTATGTTTGATACAAATTGGGCGCCATTGTAATTAATTAATTAATTCCATCGATACCTGAATGGCCAGGAACCCAGCCCACAGTGACCGTGTTCACCTGACTAAGCTTTATTAATGATGAGATGCAGTCCCATACCAGCTTCGACTTTACTCTAGTCATGTTTAGTGCCTTAATTGCAGCTTGACTGTCTGTGAAGATCAGAATGTTCTTACCTGTGTATTCCATTCTTAGATTCTCCTTGATACATTCAGAGATTGCACCTACTTCTGTTTGGAAAACAGTAGCACGCTTGCCTAGGCACAGTACGATGGAACTCTCTGGGTTAATCCCATGTATACCACCGCCCGTACCCGTCTCCGTTTTCGAGCCATCTGTAAACCAGACTATATCTTGCTCGTTATATAACCTCTTTCCAGACTCCCATACTTCCCTAGAGAAGATTTTCGTCTTGAATGGCTTATCTAATGAAACCTTATGTATCATGTGATCTGAGGGCATGTCTAACACTTCCTTGTTGACCACTTGATTTATTCTGCAGTGACCGATCGCAGGCCATCTCATTCTCCAGCAACCCGTTTTCTGCAGTCTGTATGCACTCATCCTGGCCTGTCCCTGAATAAAAACCCCTAGGGGAGGGAGATCCAGTAGAGCATTCAAGGTAACTGTTGATGTAGACCCCATGGCCCCCGTGATGGCCAAACAGGCCACCCTTCGGACACCATCCATTCTACTACCAACACCACCTTGTACCGTCTTTGTTCACCAAACCACCGCTGCATAGGTAATTAGTGGTCTAATAATCATGGTGTATATCCATAACACCACCTTAGGTTGCAGACCCCATTGTTTACCAACAGCCCTCTTACATGCAAACATAAGACACTTGGCTCTGTTTACTACCCGTTCTATCTGCGGGTTCCAGGTGAACCTTATATCCAGCACAATACCTAGGTACTTCACCTGGTTCTCCAGCGCTACCTCCTGCCCAAAAAGTTTAGGGAGCGACCTCACTCCCAGATTCCTTTTTCTTGTGAAGGGAATGAAAGAAGTTTTTCCAGGATTCACAGCTAGCTGTTCCTCCTGGCACCACCTTTCCACCTGGATAAAGGCAGCCCGCATGAGTTCACAAACGACGCTCATGTCTGTACCTCTTACCACAATGGCCACATCATCAGCATATCCCTGTAAGTAGAATCCTTGTTCGTTTAGACGCCTCAGTATCTTATCCACTACCAGGTTCCATAACAGGGGAGATAGGACTCCTCCCTGTGCACATCCACGCTTAGCCCTGACCGTGATGGTTTCATCATACAGAGTAGCCCGGATTAACCTGCTGTTCAGCATGGCAGACACCCGTCCTACAATAGTCTTGTTCACCTCACAATCCTCCAATGCTCTAATCATCGATTGTATTGTTACTGTGTTACTGAAGGCACCCTCTATGTCCAGAAAGGCCCCCAGGGATATTTCCTTTGCTTCCAGACTTTCCTCTATTCTGCTCACTAAGTGATGTAGAGCAGCATCAGTGGACCTGCCTGGTCTATAAGCAAATTGATTTTCGTGCAGGCCTGAACTCCTTAGCACGCTTTCTCTGATAATTACATCCAGTATTCTTTCCATTGCCTTTAGCAAGAAGGAGTTTAGGCAAATAGGTCTGTATGCCTTGGCCTAAGCATATCCCGCTCTTCCAGGCTTTGGAGCGAAGACCACCCTTGCCACCACCCAATTCCTTGGAACATGGCTCAGTGCCAAGCTCGCTCGTAACACACATGTAAGTACCGGCCTGAGCACCTCCAAACCCTCCATGAGTAGTAAGGGAGTGATCCCGTCCGGACCCGGGGCTTTGTGCAGCTCAAACGATCTTATGGCCCAGTCCACATTATCCTCATTTATGAGTCTCCTCGAGCAGTTCCAGTCCACGCGGCCCTGCCCTAGTGTACAGAGAGGAATTACCCCCTCCCTCTATCTCACAATCCGGAAAGTGACATCCCAGAAGTACTTCCAGAGTCTCCTTCCGGACTGCGTGTACGAGCCATCTGGTTTTTCCAGAGATCCCACCCTATTGGTATGATCTGCCCTCAGTATCTTCTGGAGTCTAGCTGTTTCAGAACACTCTTTCACAGTACTTTCTCCAGGAATCCCGCTTGGCTTTCCGAATGGCTGAGTTATACTCAGTGAGTTTTTTATGGTAGGGTTCCCAGCAACCAAGATGTTTAGAGGCCTTGAACATAGTACTTACCTCCCTCTTCATCTTTGCTAGTTCCTTGTTCCACCACCTTACCGTTTCGTGTTTTTTCCTTTGTGTGAGGGGGCAGTTGGCCTGAAAAGCTCCCTGCACCGCAGTCTGCAGCTGCTCCAAAACTTCTTCCAACTCCTCTATCCCCCCTCACTTCAGTCTCTATATCTTGAACAGGCTGCCCCAAGTCCTCCCTGTACTTGTCCCATTTCGTCCTTTTGGGGTTTCTGTACCAGATGTCTATTCTCTGCTTTCACCTCATCTCGAATAGAATGTGCTGGTGATCCGCCAGTGATGGCTCCACCGAGACCCTCCAACCCTTGATGAGTTGAGCAGTGCGTTCAGTACAGACTGTGATGTCAATGATCTCCCTCCTCACTATGTTGATGAAGGTCGGTTTGTATCTACATCTACTACATTAACTACATCTAAATTATTACTAGACATATAATCAATTAGAGACTTACCTCTTGCATTGTAGTTTGAACTGCCCCATGCGAGGTGGTGCGCATTGGAGTCCACTCCAAGGACTAGGTGTTCCCCTTTCCTCTTTGCTTCTCCCACAATGCGTGCAAACTCTTCAGTTGGTGGTGGATTGGCCGAGTCGAACGGGAAGTATGCAGAGCCTATGATGCTTTCTCCACACACCTCCAGATCCTCCAATCTCACCTTAGCTGTCACCAGATCCCTGGAACAGAACTCATTTAGCAAAAAGACACTTAGCTCCTTATTCACTAACATGCATGTTCCGGGCACGTCCGATGACGTATCGTACATCAGCCTGCCCCCAGAATCTCCCAGCCCCAGAACCTTACCTTTCACCGCCCATGGCTCCTGGATCAAAGCCACGTCGATGCCTTCGGCCTTAAATCTGCTGGCTAGATTAAGGCTGGCTGCCTTTTTATGTTGAAGGTTGGCCTGAACCACCTTCAGCACCTTCCTTGGCATCACCATCCTTTGACTTTTTCCCCAATGATTTGGAACTGGATCTGCCCAAGACCGAGCCAAACCCTGAGGTTTCTCTTCTTGAGCTCTTCCAGATCCTTTTCATTGAATCCCAGAACCACTGTCCTCCCCTGAGGGCCCATGGTTCTCGCGTTGATGATCCTCCAGTCTCTTGTAGAGATCTTGAGGTCATGTTGATGGATCCTGACAAGCACATCCTCCACCTTCATCTTGTCAAATTGGGGCGGAAACCTGGTGATAACCTTACTAAGGTAACAGCCTGCTCTAGCCACCCCTTGGTTTCCAGATTGCAGCACTGCAATACCATAGCTCCACTTTCCAGTCTAGGCAACTCATTGAAGCCTGTTAGACAACCATCTGAGAGGGGCTTCATCTGCACGATGAGAGCAGACGAGAGCTCCAGGATGTCCTCCTCAGTGTGTAGCCTCTCCGGAAAGTCCTTAGGCACCACCGCAACCTTGAAGGAGGTCAAGCCTTTCTGCATAAGAGAATTCTAACCCGCTCCTAGGTCTTTTTGGTACCTGTTTTACTCCTGAGCCTGAAGGACTGCTGACTTCGGACCTTTGCCTTTTTGGCGTTCCTTCGTCAACAGCTCCCCCCCCTGCTCTTAGGAGTAGCTTTCGGGTATTCCACCCAAGTGCTCGCAGCCGTTTGTTTCAGATCTACATCTGATGGTCTTCCCTCAGAGGGTAGTACAGTAGATCGACTTTCTGCCTCAGCAGACCTGTCAACACTGTCCCTTGAGGAAGTGGTAACTTGCTCAGCTGGAGCTTCTACCTTCCCTTCTTCTGCCTTCTTGCTGGCCTGACCCATTGGGACTTCCAAAGGCATTTCCTCATCATCAAGAAGCAGACTGAGGACCTTCTCTGCTGGAGATTTCTCTCTGCTCTTGACTGATTATATTCTTCCGGTTCATTAGTACGATCCATGGAGGGTATAATTGGCTTTTTGCCCCATCAAGGGTCCTGAGCAACGTTCTCACCATCCTCGGTGAGGCATTCCCCAGACAAAAGTCCTCCCGCGATTCAGGCTCTCCGTAGCCCAGCCACTGCCCCTTAGCTGTCTATCCAAAGAACCATCCCAGATCTGAACCATAGAATCTGGGTTGTTCCTCCTTCAATAGGCCTACTCACAGCAACTGCACTTGCCTCACTTACGCATTCGCTTAGCGGGAACCCCTGATCTGGGATGCCAGACCCGATCGCGGCTCACCCAAGGCTCCAGAGCGCAAAGTGATGTGTTGGATCCAACCCTCCACAAAGAATCTTCACCTCAATCACCAGCCAACCCTTCATCAAGGGTCACTGTATCGCCCAAGGAGGGTATACCTGGACGCCCCACTTTCCCAGCAGGTGGGAGGATCCCCCTATCCAGGCCTTTATATGATCCTGCACTGGTCGCACTTCCCAATCATCTCTGTATTGGTACTTGTCTGGGACAGAGAGAGGTTTAATTTCCTCTACCCAGGCTCCGCGGCGTCGGTACATTAGCCTGCACACTCCTACTCAAGACCAGAAGTGTGCAGTTTCCAGGTGACACTACTTGGAAGAGTACCATCTGACCTCGACACCCTGATGTAAAGCTTGAGTCATTTTTTAGCTTTAATATGAATCACTTCGAGATATGATGTATGTAGTCTATCCCCTCCCCCTGACCTATCACATGTACAAACAATGATTTGTTAATCTAATTTTTTAAATAGAAAATACAATAATTGTTTGTTGTAATATTTAATTAATTGATTTTGTACGTTTAGGTGATTGTAAAAATCTAATATTTTAACTATTTCTATATAAATATTTTCAGGTCCAAGATTCCTCATACTAAATTAAAATGACAATCCTACAACCATTTTGCCTTCAAGGACATAGGCTATTTTATAAAATACTTTTTGGATTAGTTATTTGCCTGAAAATCTCAAAATGAAGTTTTTATAACAATATTACAATTTTTCCATACATAATGAAGTGTTTATAAATTAATTTAGTTAAAAATTCTAATAGTGGAGTTGTTTTAAACCTAAATAAATATTTATTTTGTTTCAAATCTAGTTTTTTGATATATAATCATAAAATTTGTTTGTGAATTTACTTTGAGGAATAAACGACAGGGCTCTATATATATTGCATGTTTCAGATCCTTTCCAAAATGTAGTATCAAATTCAGCACCAGACCCATTTGCTTCCAGTAATCACTTTAGCTCAAGTTTTACATCAAAACCTACTGTAAGTATAAATAATTAAACACTTATTTAATAAATATTGTAACGACAATATCAATTTAAAACAATTCAACCTTTCATAAAGAGTTCTAAAAAATATCACTGATTTTAGTATGTTTACATATTATTTTAGTATGTATCATATTTACTATTGTTTGATTGATTGCTCTAAAACATGTTTATAAAATACTTAAAACAAGTTGACACATTTTCAATTTGTATGCTATAGACCACACCACTATGACCAAACTACCAAATTATAATATCACTTAATTAAGCAATGTAACGTTTATTTTACCAGAATATATATTTGTTCTTAAATGCTATTTCATCTTTTATTATTTTAAATTATAATTTTCTTTTACAGGATGCGTTCTCATCAGATCCGTTTAGTTCTTTCGGCAATAGTTTAGGTAAGTTTAATTTTAACAAATTTTCTATTTATAAGGCAACCACAACTTATAAATAAATATATAGAATGCCTAATGTATCCTTACGATTCGGGACTCCAAAAATAACATTTTTTTAAAATTGTGTATATATATATAAATATGTTACTTACGTCGTCTCATACACACTGATTCTTGTCTCCAACCGGTTTCGCTGCTTCAATTAGTCAGCATCATCAGGGTTTATCGGCTACTGCTTCATCATTAACATAAAAAACACTACATAACACACATTACAGACACACATGTGGACCAACCAGAAAAATCTAATTTCGCTAAGCATATTCTAGATAACATGTACTCGTATGACACAATGGAGAGCACAATTAATATTTTAAAACAATGCGAAAAGGGCTATAATATGAACGCTTGGGAGCAGTTTTATATATTTGTTGAAAACCAAACCAGCAAAACGAAAATAATAAATGAACAAATAAGGTTTGAATCCGACAGTATTTATTCTGCATATTTGAACAATGATAAAAAATACGAGGTGCAGATTCAGTACGGAACTGGCCGGCCACTTGACAGGACATAGAGTGTACGCAAATATGTAGGATTATTTATTTTATCATGTAAATGTTTTTTTTGTTATGGGCTGTGATAGCCTTGAGCGCCTTTTCTTTTTTTCTGACAGGCGATATTAGAGTATTCCAGGTATAAACAAGCCGCCACGAGTCAAGTCCGTTGAGGAAGGTGCCAGTAAACAACCTAACCTTGAAGAAACCAATAGGGACCTTGCGAGTTTACCAACTCGTTTCCTCGCTGTGACAGCGTTTGACACTGAGATTGCATTCATTTATTTTGTATCACAGTTGCAAACAGCATAATTTAACGAACAGTTGAAATAAAATTACACTCTTAGCTGCTTTCCTTCCTTGTCGGATATTTCTCAACGAAATCAAAGTTTTTCCAACTGAATAAATTAATTGCGACTAAGAAATCTCTCCCCTTAAATTGCTAGAAACTTCAATTAAAAATTAATATATCCGTACCGCTGACTTAATATTAATGTATCAGTTAGACTAAAGTTGTTTAAATTATTTAAACAAAAAACATGTTGGTAGCCTTGCTCGGAAGTTAGCTTCGTGCAGGAAGCTGTTCGAATTGACAAACGCGTGTTACTCTTCCTCTCCTATTGACTATCTGTGGGGCGTATTATACGAGCTCTTTATTTTATGTCCTTTTCTTTCTAATGTCATTTTAAGTAAACTTATGCGATTTTTAGTTTTTGATCAAATTCAGTAAACAATGAATGGTGTACAACATTTAGTGTATTTCTTATGAGAAATGTATGTTTCTACATAACATAATTATTTATGTTATGGACATATTTAAGTATCTTAGAAGTGATGTATGAAATGACAAATTTTTTCCGAATCATTTTAAGTTTCATCTGATCTCTAGATTCACAACGTAAAAAAAAAACAATAATTTTAATGGTTAAGTTTAATAATAAAATATTCTTGGGAAAAAAATATATTGTACTTTGTGTTCCAACAACGATAATGTCTAACTCATCTAGTTTATCTGGCTTTATTTAAACTTATCCTTGGATTAGGGCTTTACCAAAGTTTTATGTCCAAAGTATGTTAAATCTACATAACTGGAAATAAAGAGTATTGAATTGTGATAGTCTTGTTTTAGATCTTTGATTCACAATAGAAACATAAAAAAACATAAATATGTCTCAGTTTTTGTTTGTCTGTAAACATTTGACTTATTAAGAAATTTTATATAACATTAAGAAAAGATCTATTTGTGAAATATATTTTCTGTTTGTAGGTAAATCTGACCCCTTTGATCCATTCACTGATGGAAGCAATCGTACTGCTACAAAATCGCCTGATGATGTGAGTTCTAACAATATATTATTACCAGCTGGCATACTTTATAAAGTTCTGTTATTAGTATTAGAAACCAATCTGATTCTGATGTTCCAAACTTAACCTACCAAGTGTTAATCATGACCTTTACTGTTTTGGTAGTTTTACAAGCATATCATTAAAAAATTGTAAAAATTCAATTTAAAAAGGAAACCATCTATACATCATTGTAATCAGAATATAGAATTGTAAACAGTTCTCTACAAGAATATAAGTAAAAAATCATGTACTTTGATATCTACATAAAGTTGATATAGAAACTTTGTGTTTTTTTTTCCACCCACTAAAAAAAACTGCTAAATATCATTTTTAGACATTTTGAATATGCATTTTTTTTTTCAATTTTATAACCTTTCAGAAAATGTACACTTTGTTTTAGTTATATACAAAATTAAAATGTTCTATATTAAAAATTATACACTGGGACGAATAGGGCTAGTTGAAGGAGCTGCTACTTTCAGGTCGCTTTCTTTTCTATGCACTTCTCATAGGCCTCCAATATTGCTGCAGTTGGTGGAACCACTCCCTGTGTATGCCATAATTATAATCTGGAGACCAAAATGTGCTCCTACCCCATTTTTCGGTTTGCCCACATACTGCATTTAGTGTTACTCGGATTCCTGGAAGCCGTTCAATCTTGTGCAGTATCTCCAGCTGGACCAGCAACTGGTTTGGGATTTCTTAATCTAAGTTAGAGATTCAACAATACCGACAAAACAACCTCGTCTATTTATTGGTTTGTCACTATTGTTGATATAGTGAGTACACATTGAATAGAGTAATTTCAAAAAAATTTAAAATATTTTATTGTTTGGCTGTTAACCCTTTATCTGCTAAGTTTTTTGGACTTGTGCAGACCCCTGGTGCTAAGTTTTTTTTTTTTTTTAATTAAGTCACTTTTATATGTTTTTAAAATAATAATATACAAATTTTAGTCATACAATTTATTTATGTAGTTTTTTTTTTTTCATATTAAAAATATCCTAACCTAACCTGAACGAACTTGCTTTTTTGATATTGTTTTCCAAGTTTTTCACAAATATATTATAATAATATACTTAAAACTCTCACATTATAACTAAACATAGTAAATAATAAAAAAGACACAAATTAATAATAATAACCTTAGTTTTGTATTGTAACCTAACATGGGCTAACCTGCTTTTTCGATTAGATGTTCAAGTTTTTCAGAAAAAATATCACAATAATATCAAAACACACAAAAATTGCACTATATAATGAACATAAGTGAAATAAACATAATAAATAATAAAAAATACACAAACTAAATAATAACCTAAGCGTTATATTGTAACCTAACTTAAACTAACCTGCTTTTTTGATATGAAGTTCCAAGTGTTTCAAAAAAATAACAGAATAGTCTAATATCAAAACATAACACATAAAAATTACACATTATAGTGAGCATAAGTGAAAAAAAAACTATTGTCTTTGCTATTATTCAATACAAAATGGTTAAAAATTTCTTTGAGTGTGATAAATTTCAAAGCAAGGTACAACACATAGTCCTACATTACAAGGTCCACACATATATCTACTGTCTTTTCTTTTTCTTGGATTGGCCGTAGAATGTGCACAAACATGACATACTTTTTGAAGTTTTCTTGGTCCTGGTGATGGAACTAACTGAGAGAAGTGTCGTCGCAGGAGACGTAAAGGTGTTTCTCCGACAGCAGGTCTTCCTCCTCTTGGACTACCTGTAGGCCTACCAAATTTTTCAATTGTCTGTCTAATTACTTCTAATTGAAACTTTGCCAGTGGTACCCTGCAACATCCTTGTAAATTGCATGTGAGTTTAGAAGACATAAGTCAACAGTGTGGAAGAACAGTTTTTTATACCACTTGGTGCTTTTTCTTAGGCACTCAATTGAACTCAGCAACATATCGTTGTAATCAATGGCTCCCATATTCTTATTGTAGTCAATGACACATTCTGGTTTTATTACTGGTAAACCTGTTTTATAAGACAATCTTTTAGTTTTCTCCATTCTATTTTCATGAATTGTTGGTACCATATAAACATCTCTGCGGTCTTTCCACCTTATTGCCAGTTGCTTGTCTGTATGCATTGAAATCAGTTCACCAGATTTTAACTTACCACCTAATACGGGTAAATGTTTTCTGTTTTTTTGTACAATGCCACAAAAATTGTTTTTTTTGGCTATGTAAATAATTTGCTAAAGTTGGACTGGAGTACCAATTATCCGTATATAATGAGTACCCTTTCCCCACAAATTTTTGCATTAGTGTATGAACAATAGCACCGGAAATTCCTAAACTTGAGTCACATTTATTCAATTGTGTGTTGGAACCTGTGTATACTAGAAAGTCTATTATATAATTTGTTTTAGAATCACATAAAACAAATAATTTGATGCCAAACCGGTGACGTTTGGTTTTTATATACTGTTTGAAAGACAGGCGTCCTTTGAAAAGCATTAGACTTTCATCGATGGCTAGTTTTTGGTAAGGGGTAAATGCTAAGGCAAATCTTTTTTTTATATCGTCTAAAACCATTTCTATTTTAAAAAGTCTATTTCCAGGTTCCTGAATATTGTTATCACAAAAATGCAATAACCTAAGCAATAGCAGATATCTATCCCTAGACATTAGTTGTGAAAAAATAGGGTTCTAAGTAGAACATCACTTGACCAACACTCACTAAGTTTTAATTTTTTATTCCTAGAAATTAGCATTGTAATTGCTAAAAACAAACGGATTTCTCCAAAATCAGTTTTTTTCCACTTTTGGAGTCTTGAAAATTCTTATACAGGTACATTTTTAGAAAGGAGGTCAAAATATCTGTTTGTTTCAAACACAATTTTTGCACACAAATCATCTGTTACAAAAAACTCAAAGTATTCATAAAAACTAGATTCGGCAGTAAGTTCAAAGTTTTTATTCACACCTGAAAATTGATAATCAAAATCATAAACTGTAGGTAGGAAACCTGTATTTTTCCACGAATATAGGTTAGGATCCGGCAATGTTTCAATTAGGTTCAGTTGCCGGGTTACGGTTTCAATATCATCACTATCGTCAGATTCACATTCACTATCACTACTTATTTCATCATTTGATTCCTCGTTTCCATAATATTCAAATAAAATGTGTTCATTACTACCATCTCTAACATGACTTGATCCATTTTTACTTTTACGCTAACACAAACAACAAACAAAACCACTATGAAAGTAGGCCACACACCATATTACTGAAAAGTTATACGTATTTCTTGTATATTCGTGGACATAGAAGTAAAAATATAGAGGTGAAATTATTTGAACAGTGTGTCAATAGGTAGCAGCACTAAACAGACTACTTATATTATAAACCGTACAAAAACGGAGATAACACCTGAGAATACAAAGTAGACCGTTTATAAACGGGCGTAGCGCTCAACACGTCATTGCTGTGCCCGTTTATATACGGGCGTAGCAGCTAAAAGGTTAAGTGAGTTATTCTACACAGATTTATCACTTACATCTTTACAATCTATGTATTACGTGTATTTGTGTATAAGTAATGATTTTATACCTTCAGTATTTCCTTTTTTATTTCTGACTATTTGGTCTTCTGCTTAGCATGCTGTTGTTGGAAGAAAGATAATAAACTCTCTCTTTCACCGAATTTAGTTTTTTTTTTACAGTGTCTGATAAAAATTTAGATCTCTCATTTATAGTGCCAGTCAAGTAAGTGTATTAATTTTTTGCAAGAGATAACTGTAAATCTGTGAATAGGTGATAGCTTTTGTTCAACAACCGACTATTTTGTATTATCTCAACAATTACCTTTTTCTAAAGGAATGTCCATCATCAGATGCTAAGTAAACTTTTTTATTGTTTAGTTCTGTATGGTTTATGTAATTGGTATTGCTATAGCAACATTCACTTTTTTATTTATTTTACACTGTTTGTGTTCTTTGACACAATGAAAGAACATCTGTTTTTCATCTTTCATCACTGCAGACATTTTGATAAAGGGTGAAATATTTCTTGAAAGGATTGCTGAAATGATCCAAAACAAACCTCACTTTTTGCCATGAATGGTTTTTTTTTTAACCAGATTCACTGTTACAAACATTTTGTCTGGATGTCAAGTAGAGATTTAAATATTAGTGCAAACCTGTTTGAAGACATAGATATTAGGGTAAAACTGAACTATTTGTGATTTTCTTGTATCCCAGTAAGTTGCCATTGGCTTATTTGATCCATTCAATCCCATATTTATAATCAGAGCAAAAAAAATTTTTTTTTCATTTGAGAGACCCATTGTACGATTGGAGAAAATGATTTTAATTCACCAGAACTTCTTATTTCTTATAATATTTTGTTTACATAGGAATTTGTTTCCATACGAATTATATTTTCCTAAAACTCAAAAGTTAAAAACAAGAAAGCATATGAAATAAGACTCTAAGACAGTCCTTGATAACTGGATTTTTTTTATAGAGCCACTTTCTGGTTCTATAAGATGTCTCTAGCTCTTCAAACATTGGAATGTATTCATCCTCACTGCTCGACGAAAAGTTTAAAAAACATCTGAATGAATATCTAGAACTTCTAAATCACTCCCACTATCATTAAGATCATAATCCAACAAATGATCAATTTCACTGGACCTCAATCTATCATTCATTTTCAAAGAAAACCATAAACATGCAAAACAGATAGACTCAACTCGTAAACAATAATGGCAGAACCGACTGTTACATAGCAAGTTGGATTTGAAATAGGTGTTATATTATTCACATACAAACTATCAATATATCATGTTCACCTAAAGAAAGCTTATAATCAGCTCCTTTAATCAATACTAAATCCAAAATGTTCACAGAAAAATGAACTTGTTAATGAATTCTACAAATCACTATCACAGCATTAATACATCAACATGTACAGGCTGTGAGGTGAGTGATGAAACTCTCGATGCGCGTAGGAGGGGAATTGGGAGGTGAGGAGAAAGACAAACACCACGCACGGAGACATGAGGGGGTTGTTGCCACGCATGCACAAACTTTCTCTTTGCCACTTCACATCGCCAAGACAGTTTCGTCACTCGCCTCACGGCCTGTAACATTTAGATGGTCAACTCATAATATTCGATTTCCAAAATAATTATAATTATTTATAATAATAACTTCAATTAATAATATTAGTATAGAAATGTAGTAATAATAATCCAGTCGCCAGAGACAAAAATGTAGTAAAAGCTCACATTAAATTTAGTTGGTTAGATTTTTGTCCAAAGAATTAACATAAATATTTTCAAAATATAAATAAAACCTGCACATATAGGACCGCTAACCTTTGTTTTGGTACAACCCGCATGTAAATCGGTCAAGTAGAACGGTCAGGGTCGCTGTCATTAGTTTTGCAAATGTTTTTTAATATATAAGATAATTTGTAAAATTTCCTTCACTTTATGATAGAACTGCTTCATAATTATTTTCATTTTGTACAAAAAGAATCAACATTTTTTAAATTTATTTAGTAATGTGTATATTTCTTTTATATAACTCTTTTTTTAATACCAGAAATAAATTCTTGTAATGAGAGTCAACGTGAACGTAACCAGTGGTTTTGTATGATACCAATCCAGTGTAAAAATCAATACAGTATGCAAGATACGTAATATATATAAACTTTAATTTTAGCGTTAAAAATAAACACACATTATTATAACTTTTAATTTTCAAAACTACAACAGATAAGTGTTGGTTTAGATTATTGTTTTTTTTTTTTTTTTTTTTTAAATTAAGCTGCTTAAATAAATATTATACATATAAATAATTATTGTACTATCTGTTCTATGTAGTTTAGTTTATTCTTTTATTCTCAGTAACCATGTAAATGTCTAAATGTCTATGTTCATATTATATATAACGATTTAATACATTTCCACTTTTAGATGGCTGGAAAAGATCCATTTGGATGTGATCCATTTGCATCTTTACATCCACCTACAAGTGGAGGACCGCCACCACGTCCTGAGAGCCCTAGTCCCGCATTACCGCCTAAGAAGAGTAAACAACCTCCGCCTCGTCCGGCTCCACCTAAAGCACTTCTTCAGTCTACTACGCCTAGTCCTGACCCATTTTCTAATAATCCATCTTCACAGTCAGATCCCTTTTCAATGGACCAACAGAATGATCCTTTTACAAGCAATGTAAATCCAGGAGGTTTTGCGGATTTTTCAAATTTCAACAGCAAGGTAAGAAATTCTGAAAAGTTAAACAAGTAAGTGTTGTTTATTATATATTTGACAGTGTTTTAATATAAATTAGTTCTTTCAGATTTCATTAAAGAACAATTTATATGTGTATACGTGTAGTAAATAATGAGACGTCTGAATAATAATTTAATATTTGTATTTGTTTAATGTGTCACAATAAAAAATATACGTTTATTTTACCTATATATTTTTTTATTAAATTTTACACTTTAATTTTTTTTATGACAGTAAAATTCGGAATCCACATTAGATGTTAACTTATTTTATTTGATGTACAAAAAGTTGTAATGATCATGGATATAGTTTCTCTCAAGACTTGAAGTTTTTTTTCCTGATCAAAACATTGTGTTTAAACAAATGTTTAAACATAAACATATGTATGAAACATAAACATAAACATAAACAAATGTTTATATCCAATAAACCATTTATTAATTTTATGAAATTTGTGAAAATCTGAAAGATCTAAATAATAACTGGCCAATAGAATTATTTCATTACAACTTTTTGTTCAACAAAAATGTGCTCTGAATCTAGTTTTTAAGTGTACGGTTCTTTCTTCAATTTTATATCTTTGGTGTCTTTTGCATGCACAAAATGGTTTGCACGAGCATTAATCTGTACATAAACACTGGCATCTTGATAAATTTTTAATTTAGTTCAAATGTGTATGTATATATATATATATATTATATATATATATATATATATATCATAACATATATCACAATATCACATATACCATGTTGGTTTATTTTTCATGGCCATTCAATTTCCTTGGTCTTTGATCAGCAAGATTGTTATTATTGAAAACAAAGTGATATTTTAAAACCAATAATTCAATATTTCATCAGTTTATTTAAATAAAATGTTTTAAACAAGGGCAATACCACTCAAAGTAATGATCATAAACTAAACATATAATGTATTTTTATATATAATTTTTCAAAATTTGTAAGCCTTAATAATTTTGATTTCTATGCTACAATTATCTTACTTTTTACTCTTAGGAGGCCATTTTCAATAATATACTTCTTTGTCAGATTGCATTATCTGTGCATTGTGTTTTTTAAAACTATTACCAATGAGTTTAGGTTATCTTGGGTATTGTTAAATTAAATAGTGGTATAGTATTGCTTTTTATATCAAAGTAATTACCATTTAAATAAATAAAATTTTCTACAGAAGTTGTGAATCTCCTAAAATATAACCTAACCTGTTTGTGGTAAAGATAATGAAATTTGGTTGTTCATATTGCTAAGTTAAGGTGATGCTGTAAGCCAAGCCTTAAAGACGACTGAAATGAAGAGCAAATTTGTAATTAAACTTTTGATATATTGTGTAGAAGTTAGGCACACAAATCTAGAGAATTTTACCGTATTTGTTTTAAATACTAAAAATTATATGATGTCACAATAATTGGCGTGTTATTCTTATAACAAAAATAACAAAAGTGATAAATAGTATAAAGTGTAAAAATATAATTAAAGATATACATAAAATCATCAAATGATATTTAATTATTAGGTTTGATTAATTGGGGATGACAAATTGATTGATAAACATTAAAAACAAGATTTTTTCCCCCCCTTTTTTTCTTCAAGTTATTTAAAAACAAAATTATTAGTGTTCAACTTTTGAGTTTTTAATAATAATCTTCAGTATAATAAACTGAACACTTATAAATTTTGTATTCTAAAGGTTATATGTATATATTGTTGAATAATAAAAAACAAGAGTATAGTGTTTAGTAAAGCATGAATACTGAATTTGTTGAGATAGTATAATGAATTAATCAGTAACAGTTGTTGGCATAGGAACTGCATGTGTGATATGTATGATTTATTGTCAGTTGGTTAAATAAGTGCATGTAGCATGTAATTATATAGTTTATCCATAATTATAACAATAGTAACACAGCAGTAATTAGTCAGAGGGCATTAATTAATTAATCATGTTAAACTCAAGGTTCTGTTTAAAATTTGTTAAAAAAAGATTTTTAGAATTTTACTAGTACAACATGAATTCTAACAGAGCAATTTTTATTTTTACCTCCTTACAACTTGAACTCCAATTCAAATCATTTATCCAATATTATAATGTAAAATATGTCAACTTAACAAAATATATAGAGAGGGGATGAAATTGTAGAATTTGAAAACAGATTCATATGCCTGCTTTTGTAGAATGTATAGGTCTATCATGTTTAAAACAGATTGCTTATAATCAAATTAGTTATATTTTTTATTTCTACTATAAAGTAACCGACTTTTCTTAGATACCATTAAATATCTTATTTCTTAATTATAAATATTTCTACTGTATAAAATATTTCATTAACATACATTTCTTGCTTTACCTTTTTTATCGTGCCAAATTTAAAATTCAATTTATGACTATTTTTTCATCTTGTTTGTAATTTTTATTATTTAGTCCACATGTTACTTTAACAAATATTTAAATGTGTAACAAATGTGGCATTACCCATTCCTGTCCTCACCTAGTGTTCCCAAACCTCA
Organism: Aphrophora alni; assembly: GCA_963513935.1. Lineage (NCBI taxonomy): Eukaryota > Metazoa > Arthropoda > Insecta > Hemiptera > Aphrophoridae > Aphrophora > Aphrophora alni. Next base: position 83,724,704 of record OY740770.1, on the reverse strand, counting down.
AACTTGCCCGAGCCTGTCAACTTTACATACAACTGTCTCGTGACCATGTCTCAGTCTGAAGCAGGAGTTCAGCTTGTTGTTAACTTCCCTAAACAATTGTGGTCTCATATATTAAAACAGGTAAGTTATGTGGGAAATTGGATAGCTGTTAATTTCTCATTCATTGTCTTTTACTTGCCATTTTGTGCTAAATTTATTTTATGTGCTTTTGTTTTGGATTGTTCGTTATAGGGGTAATAAAACCAAAATAAAATTATTTAAAATTAATTAGGTAAACCAATAATTAACTTTAGTGTATACCTTGTAAATTTGTAATCTTCACAATTTGAAGAACATTATGAGTGCATTTTTTACATATGTCCATATGTTTATATTCCTCAGACCAAGGAAGCCCAATTTTACATTTATAAACATTTCTTTACCTCCCTTAAAAACTTGTACATTGATCACAGCTTAAAACATTTTTTAATTTGTGAGAGAAGGGCAATAAACAATACACTGTTTATTATCATACCATTTTCAGCCAGTTACTGGGTCTTTTAGAAGTAACAAATGACTGATACTTGTAAATTACTTTATACATGTGACAAAAATCATTTGTGGATATAATAGGATTTGGTTCTTTTCTTTCTCGTGTTATGTTTGACATCCACATAGTTAAAATCTGAAATTTCAAAACAATTGATTAATAAACCTGTTGAATAAAAATGATTTAAATGCCTTGTTCACATAATTTCTACAATAAATTCTTTATTTGTAAGAAGACAATGGTTACACAAACCTTTGTTACACTCTTCATTTAAATTATACTACAATAATTATGTTAGTATGTTTGTTTTATAAATAACTTCTACGTTTTGCCAAAATTTTATTGAAACTGCTTCACCATTTTTTGATATATGAACTTCTAAAACCTGTTTCCGTGTCTTAATTGAATTTTGAGAAATAGTAATCAAACTTTTAGTTTATATAGGTCTTGGTGTTGTGTGAGAATTGTATTGCACCATTTATTATACTAGGTGGCCTGTTAACAACACGTATAATTTTTGTTACTCTGTACTCACACATATGTATTATTAGAAGAATTAAATATGGACTATGTCTATATAGTCAAAGTCAAATTGGTTCTAGCTATAGTTTATTTTAAGTATGGTAGAAGGGGCAATGTACATTCACAAGACACAAAATGGAAATATTCAAATATTCAAATTCACAGTCAATCAATTCAGTTATAAGGTTCAATTACACAAAGAAGATATTTACTTATTAGTCCTGTCTTTTATATTTAAGATAGTTTTTTTTAGCATTGGGAGTTTTGTTCAGGAAAAGATGGTTGATTATAGGTTGAAAAAATGGAATGATCTCACCAGATTTAGGTTGAAAAAATGGAATGATCTCACCAGATTTGTTAATTTTTGTTTCTATATATAAATTATGGTCTATTTTTTTGTTATCACCATTTTAACTCAATTTATTTGACTTTTCTCACCCAGAATTTTAAAATTTTAAAAATTGCTGGCAGTATTGTTGTAGTGCAAACGCCTTGTAAACAAATGATGTAACGAATAGTTATTTCTTTGTTGTCCTTATGGTACCGACCCAGAGTGAGCTTATCTTTATAAATGCACTATTCAAATTAACAGTATTTTCATCAATTTATTATCGACAATTTTACTCTGTCAATATTTTTTATTCAGTCAGATGTTATATTTAAAAATCTAAATACGTTATTTTCTAGTTTCTCCGATTCACCAAACACTCTGAAATTATAGATTTTGGTAGAAAAGGATGGGAAATTTTGGAAAAATAGGCAGGAATTCCAGTACCCAGTGTTATTAGACACTCTTTCATTGATTAGTTTATCTTATTACTTTTTTGTACTGTTTTATTTGTATTAAATATTGTTTCTTTTGGTACTTGTTAAGTAGGTTTAATTTTGTCTTATAAATTCAAATATGAAACTGTTTAAATGATATGTAGAAAAGTGATCCCATAGTGCTATGCTATGAATTATGTCGATTTCAAAATATCATCAATTTTAATATTGGCTTCATTACGAGTCATAGGTAATTAATTGTTTTGTGGTGTTAGTAGTTTTCTAGTTATGTTGATGGCAGTTGTGGCCAGTATCTGTCCTCCATAAAGCAGGATTGGTCTGATATAAATTTTGTATGTTTAAATTCACAGATCTAGTGTTCCTCTCCATTTCATGTCTATCTGTCTTTTTAGAATGCTTCATTTTGCGGTTACCTTAGCGGCGATCTCAGCTGTATGTTGTTTTAAAATTGTGACCTCTAGATTGTGTAAAATGCACCTTTGAAATCAACGAATACTGACTCTTCTCCGTTGTATGAGTCTTTAATGCTCTGCATTAACCTCAGAATTCGGTAGCTAGTGTTGTAGTGTGTTCTAAATCCTACTTAATTGATACAAATTAGGTTGTTGCTTTGAAGTAGTATTGTAGTCTTGTGGCTAGCATCCTTCTATGGTTTTTGCTATTATTGAAGTAAAAGAGATTGGTCTGTATAGTTGGACTTTGATTCTTCTCCAGACCGCTTAGCCTTCCTTCACATCATTAACATGGTAATTATATATATATATATATATATATATATATATATATATATATATATATAGTTTTACATCCCTTATAGCAACCAAGATAACTCTGTTAATGGTTTAGTGAAATATTGGCATGTAAATTATTTTACTTATAATTTAAATGTGATGTATCACATCAGTTTTTTGTGAATACACACATTTCAAAAGAATTTTACTTTCTAAAGTATAAATATTGTTTGGAAAAAAGATGTGTAGTCTTAGAACTTTGTTGCATGTTTGTTCTGTTTTTGTATACATGTATGAACTTTGGGTTTAACAAATAACTGTGTGTATTTATATGTACTTGAATTCAGTAGTTGTGGTATGGACATACAATGTTAACTCGGTACTAATGTTTAAAATTGAGTGCATATGGAACAGAGGAAAAGATGTTAAATCTAACCCCCTATGGAGAGGCTTTCCTATCTTGTTCTACTGATAATTAACAACACTAATCTCTCTCTTGTAATTGATTTTGTTTGCGTTTTGTTTCTTATAAAACCTTATAATATTTATAAAGTTGAGTTGAGACCGTTATTGACCATCCCAGGTATGTTTTTTTTTCCTTAAAGAATCTCCATCCCCAACCTACCTTTACCATAATATGTTATAGAATTGTTGATTTATTTAAGTTATATAGTTTTCTTCTAAGTGGAGGGCTGTGTGTTCTGAGCACATTATATTAGCAACTTCCCAAGACAAAGAAACTATCAACTATTAAAAAAATCATAAAGAGTTGAACATATTATATAATTAGAGATGTCACATTTCAAATTTATTGAGACTGTTATCTAATGCAGCATATATATATATATATATATATATATATATATATATATATATATATATATACATACATACAGGATGTTCCTGAACTCTCTGATAACCTTTTTAGAAATTTTCCTGGGCCAAAGACAAGTCAGAATATCATATTTAAAATGTCCAAAACTCCTTCGTCATATTGAACAACTGGTTATTGTATTGAATTCTTAATGTAAATATATAACTTTTTTTTTCTACATTTTTTCAAGATATACAAAAGTTTTTAATATAGTTGTGGTAAAGTTTGGTAAAAAAAAAAATCAATTTAAAAAAAAATTTTACATTAAAAGTCAAAATTTATTAAAAAGTTATTCCTAATTTTAAAAAATCACCAAAAATAGTAATCATACCTTGTAAAATATCATTTTTCACGGAAAGGTATATAGAATTTATCTGAACAATGAAAAAAAAAAAAAAAATGAGATGTAAACCATTTGGAGTTAGTATATCAGAAATAAAAAATTCATACAAAAGCCAAAATGAAAATCTATATTTACATACAAAATTTTTTGTAGATATAGAAAAGTATTTGTTCTATATTTGTGCATAAATGTTGGCAAAATCAATTTATAAAATTTTCATATGAAAACTTTTTTTTTTAATGTCACAAGTCGAAATTTGCTAAAAAGTTATTCCTAATTTGAAATGTCATCAAAAATAGTAATATTATATAAAACATAACTTGTAAAATATCATTTTTCACTGAAAGGTATATAGAATTTATCTGTGCAATGGGGGGAACAACTTCAATATAACCAAATACAATAAACTATCGAAAATTAGCGTTAAAATTTCGAATTGTTCATTTTTGGCCATTGGGCGATATGCGATCGGAACAGGAAATCTAAGATTTTAGCTGACAGCCGACATAAGAGTTGTAAGGGATTCTTTAAATTATAAAGATCCATACCAAATTTCAATTCAATACAGCAATTCGTTGTTAAAATAAAAATGTTTAAGTGAAACAAACAAAATGGTGGCTGTAAGGATAAAGGATTTTTGGAGATTTGAAATATGATATTTTTATTTGTCTGTTTTAAACAAAAAATTTTACACCACTTTGTCATTATCTTTTATAGAGGATTTTACTCATTGTAAAGCAAAATTTCCACTTATTGTTTTGATACAATCAATAAATTATAGAATTGTTTACTTTTTATATATAAATGTTTATTATTTAAATTGTCCATTGTACATTTTGTAATCAATACATCTATATGAAATAAATAAATTTTGTTGAAAGTAGCCAATGTGTACACTCTAAAGACACATATACAGCCAGAACACTACAGTGTATCCAATCAAGATTATAAAAACTCAAACATATTCTAATAAAATATTATGGTTTATTTTTCATTGTCAGTCTTAAATTGGTAAATAATTACTGCATGAAGAAATAATAATTATTGCATAATTTCCATATTCGAACTGAGATGTATAATTGTTAATTATGATCGACATGAGTTTGAGATGAGAGAGTCTATGTATATTGAGCAGATGTAGATCTATGTCATTTGTAGCAGTTAGATTTAGCACATTCTGTCTCTTCTTAGGTTATAGACCCACAGGTTTTCTTATTTTAGAACTGTGTCCATTTAAAATGTTCAAATATTTGAAGAACCTGAATAGGTAATCGGGGGGGGGGGGTACATTCTTTCACGATAACAACTTTTTGTCACCTAAGTCATCACCCTTAGTTGTTTGTATGCTTTACAAATGTAAAAGAGATATATAGGCTAACAATAAATATATATTTTGTGTACATAGAACAATCAATTGTATTTCATTTTTGATTAGTTCCTTGTTTATCTAACTAAATAATTTGGTTGCATGGGGCTTTAATAATAAGAAATTATTTGCATGAATTTAATCATACAGCTAATAGGTTTATGTAAAAAACTAACCTGCTTTTTTTCTGCTTTCTTCCATTCTACCTAACCTCACCTGATTATTTTGTTTCTATAATTTGTTTTTGTTAACAATCCATTATTTTGTGTTAAGCCTTAAGAACATAATCAAAGCTTGTTTGTAACTTTTCTCTCACCGCCTTTCTCCCTGTTTCCTTCCTCTTTTCTCTTCCTTCTTTAGTTCTCTGACACAACAGGAATTGAAAAAGCTGCTCCGGCTGTACCAACAGTGAAGCTAGATTTTACAGAGGATCCATTCCGAGACTATCGTTATGAAGATCCTTTTAATATTACTGATCCTTTTGATGACACTCCGCCAGTTAGAATGACACCAGAAGGCTCCAGCAAACTCGATCCATTTGGAATGGAAGTTATAGCTCCACCTCAAAATAAAGGAAGTGGAAAGTCATCTCCGATTAGTGGAAAAGCAACTCCAGTTAACGGGAAGTCCACACCTTCGCCCTTACCTTCAGAAGATCAACAGCTAGCCTGGGCAGCCAGTGAGAGTTTACGTTTAGAAGAAGAACGGCGCAGAGCAGCTGAGCAGGAACGTGTTGATTTAAAAAGAGCGCTTGCTTTAAGTAAAAAAGAAGGCAAGAAACGCACCAGTGCACTCTCTAGGATTCTTTCTTGACGTACATCAGAATAATCTGAATAAATTATTGTTACAAGTATTACGAGTTTTGTATATTGCAATTTTATTTCTTTTTAGTCTATGAATTATTATACAATTTCACAAATACCATGATATAGACTTTTATAAATGTTTTGTTGAAATATATTTTTATAATATTATATTATGGTAATTTGTTTTCAATTTAAACAGTTATAGTCTAACTGCAATTTGGAAGTGAACTGTATTTATGCCGTTGCTAATGATTTCAACTGCTTTAATTTTTGTTTAAACTATATTTTTATAATTTACATTGTAAATTAATATAGGATTTTTATTTATTATTATAACTGTGCAGGAAAATGTAGTAATATACTGCCAAGTACAGATAAAATTCTGTTGTTTTGAATACTCTGTAAACATTAGTTTTTCTTTGTATATGTTTAAATTATATGCAGATATAATCTGTTAAATTAAAACATGATGATTATTACTTTTTTCTTTACGTTATTAAAGAAAAATATAAATCCAGTTACATTTAGCATTATATTTGCCAAAAACATATCAAAGAATCATATAAGATATTGGCATAGTGACCACGTTAGACAATATATATATGTGTATGTTATTATGTATTATTCCTGTTTAGTTAATATTTTTAGAACAAGCATTATGTATGTTTAAAAAACACAACTTATTGTGGCTTGAAAAGGTTCTGTAAAAAAAATTAAAAACTCTTATGAAAAGAAATGTGTATTTAGTATTGGTTGGGACAATAGTTTTGAGTTGAAATGACAGTCTGTACATTATTTCAGTATAAACATACAAACTATATATTATTGAAATAATTAAATTTTACTTTACATGGTGTTTCATGTTTATATTCTGGCCATTTAAAAATATTTGCTAATTTTTGTAGATACATACTTAGACTTAGACTTAGATACTTGCTAAGTCTTGAATTACTATCTTTTTTCTTTCAAATATCTTTACTCGTTTTAAAGACCGGTATTTTTGACCGCATATATTTACTCGTTTTACATATTTATGACCATATATATATATATATATATATATATATATATATATATATATATATATATAATTTGTTCATGGAAGTATTGAACTCTTTAAGTTTAAAGGTTGAAAAACTAGTTTTTGAAAGAAGTTTTGTCCAAGAAAGAAAGAACTCTTAATTTCAATGCAAGATATTTGTTTTACTTGTGCACAAAACTGCTCCTAAAAATGGATTTAAAATCATTTAACTTTTATAACCTTTATAAATTTGAATGAAATAAATTTGATGCAATGGTATTGGAAATGTGGTTAAAATGTTATAAAATTAGAAATCGGATTCTTGGTTGATTTTTACCAATTTGACTAATTATTATTTAATCAGACAAACCACCATAGTTCTTTGGACTACAACAAAAAATGAAGTTGCATCATCAGTGTAAAACTTATATTTCAGCATTTCCCCCCTGAATTTACACAATTATATTATTCATTAAAATGGTTTAAAATCTTGTTCTACATTTGCAGTAATGCCTTTGTTCTATCATTTATTCTATCTTGCTTTCATCAGTGATATTTCAGAACAACCCAAAACTTACTGTCGAACTTTAGTTGTAAGATTTTTTTTAAATGGCTTTAATATAATCGAAAGCAAATACTTTCAAAATTTAAAACATAAATATCAATAAACTAATTTTTCTTTGTTTATTAATAAACATATAGTCTAAAAAATTTGACCTATTTTGTAAATGGAATGTTGTATACTGTAACATATTAGATTTAGAAACCTTGATTTGACCTAAACTTGTTACATTGAAGTGACCTGAAGCCTTGTTAAATAAAGACAGACAATACTTTACTAGTCTACTGTTAACATTTGTCTCTTTTTTTTTTAAATCTAAGTTGATTTCTTATTTAGAACCATTGGTGTGTACTAACTGTACTAGATTAGAAGGCAAATTGTGCAAATGACTGTTCTTTTATTTTATTATGTAAATACGAATACCATTAGATTTAGATTTGTACACATTTTATATCTAATCGAAAATGAAGTTGGCTCTGAAGTTTTGTCTGTTAAATGGAGTTGTTATATAAATTACTTGTATAGTTAGTGTTGATACTACAATACTTCCAAGGATTATTAACACACAATAAAAATATAAGTACTGTAACATCAAAACAATCTAAATTTTAGGTCTTTCTTTAAGAAAGGTGTAAAGCAACTATATAACTTATTTTTTGCTTCTGTTTATAAACTGTATATGACCAGGCTTGTACTTTAAACTTTTATATCATATTAGTTTTTGTGTAATTAAAATTAAATACAAGTGAATCATCAGTTACATTATTTATTAAATTTCTACTTTTAGAATCTTTCTCTTTCAAAGAAAACAAAAAAAAAAAAAATTATAGCAAGTAAAAAAAAATGCCGATATGACAAAGATTTAAACTCATATCTTCAGACTAATTGTCTATAAACTGATATATCTGTTAAATTTAGGCCGATGTAATTCCATACTGGGTAGCTCTCTTGGTTAGTTCGGAAATGTTTCTACTCTTCCTTTGAAAATTTGATTAAAAATTTAAGTAAAAGCCGTTTACAATTTGAACACAATTATCTGTATAAATAAGTGATATCAACACTTATTAAACTTAGTTTTATAAAATCATTTATTGCTTTATTAAGAGAAAAATGAGTAGTGGTTTTTAACAAACTAAAAATGTATTTATAGGGATGATTTTGCAACAACAAGAAAAAACACAAACAAATAATGTGGGTTTTTAAAGCAAAACATGTTATTCCAAAATTCATGTGTCATTTTACAATAAAACATTAAAATAAATTTTTTTAATGATTTTCTAAGCAGAAGACAAATGACATAAGTTTATTCAATTTTTTTTATTTATTTTTTTTTTATTTTTCTGTTTCTGCATTGAAATGTTACTTGATTCATATTTAAAACTGATTAAAGCTATGTTAATGACATTAATTAGTTTAAAAATATACAGAATCAAGTTATTTTCATTTATGTTTTTAGTTTCTGTTGTAGAAGGAATGTCTTTTTGGAAATTGTAGTATAGATAATTCATTTTGTTTGTTCCTTCTATTACAAGGCATACGTGGTAACAATTTGATTTAAAGTGATTTAATTGTAAAGTAAGTACAAATAATTTCAAAATTATGATGCCACTATCTCAAAAAGCCGTATAAATAAGAGGTGAAACCATTATTCTAAAACTTAGGTTTGGTAAAAGTTAATGTCATAATCAGACTGGTTAATGATAAAGTAAAAAATTTGATTACAAGTAATGTTAAATTTTTTATTTATAGAATCTGACATTATTATTATTATTGGTTTCAAAATTTTTTTTTCTTTTTTCTAACGTCTACTAATTTATTTTCTTTATACGATTTGTTTATAACTCTTTATTTCAATGCTAATTTGAAATTTTAATAAAGAGCTTTGATGGTTTTAAACATACTTAAATATTACTTACTTTTCTTTTAAAGAATCAGTCAATTGCACATTCGAAATATCTACTTCATGTAAAAATAAGTTACTGTTTGTAATATAATGTGTTCACTTTTATTTGCAAAATCAACCAAAGAATGCTTTCTTAGTAATATACGATAATATTTGTAAATACAGTTTTTTTTTTACTTAATAATCCCATAATCCCTCGTATCATAGCAAATATATATTAATTGAGAGGTATGTCAGATTTAAATGTTTTTTATGTTAGAATACAATTTTTTTAGGCCTAACATTTTCGTCTTAGATTAATTATTTATACAAGATTGTGCAGCTAAAATAAATTGAATTACATGCAATTTGAGTCTTGCACAATTTATATAGAAATCAAATTCTATTATTTAGTAAAGAAACTGAGTCTAAAATCTTCATTATTTCTTTTCTGTTTTAATATTCACAGTATAATAAAAAAAGTGGTTAAAATTTAATATGAATGATATTAATTTCATATTTTACATAAAAAGTTCTTCGTATTCTAGATTAACATTTAACCCTCCAGCTGGTGCATGTTAATGGGTCTTAAAAATTCTTCGTTCGTTTAAAAATTAATAAAATATATTATTTGTATACAAAACCTAACTTATAAGATATCATTTTTCTCAGAAAGATGTATAGAATTCATCTATGTAATAATTTTTTTTTTTTAAAACGGTTTTGGAGTAAGTATGTTAGATGTCAAAAATGATATTAACTTTTTTTCAGAAATATCTGTATCACCCAAAATCAATAGCTTACTACCTTTTTCTAAGATATACAAAAGTTTTGTGTAATATTTTTGAATATATTTAGGGGAAAAAAAAATTTTAATTTTATATTTTAAAAATTTAAAAAAATATTTTACGAAAAAACTGAATTTTCTCTTTATTTTTTCCAAAAAACATTAAAAATAGTAAAATATATTTTATACAGAACTTCTATATATCATTATGTCCAGAAAGGTGCATAGAATTTAGTTGTGTAGTGCAAAAAAATGTTACATGCATCACATTTGGAGTTTTTTGGTCAAATACCAAAAAATCGAGAGTAACGGAGAGTAAAATTTCACAGAAATCGGTACATAAACCATATTAAAAATTTTTTATGATTTTTTTAAAATATTGATACAGATTTGTAATATATTTGTGGATAAAAGTTGCTAAAAAGAAAAATAAATTTTGAAAATTTTCATTAGACGAGGTACATTTTTACGTAAAATGTGAATATTGACTAACTATATTCAAACAGTAACCAAAAATATAATTTTTATTCTAAACAAAAGTTTTTATTACCTATGTTCTCACAAATATACATAGATTTTATGTGTGTAATGCAAAAAAAATTATATGGAAACATTTTAGAGTTATTACAGACGGAATCAACAAATTTACCCTGTAACCGAGGCAAAATTCCACAGAAATAGGTATATAAACCATATTAAAAAATTTTATGATTTTTTTAAAATATTGATACAGATTTGTAATATATTTGTGGATAAAAGTTGCTAAAAAGAAAAATCAATTTTGAAAATTTTTATTAGACATGGGTCATTTATGATAAAAATCTACCTTCACAATAGCCTAGACGTTGAGGTTAGGGCTGTGAAAAAAAACCAAAAATATGAAATATCACTAATAAATACACTCTACAAACATTGACACATTTATTATAAGTTGTATATACATTTATATATTATGTATATACATATTATAATAAATAAATGGTTTCTTGAAACTAAAAGTTCCAATAGCAAATCTAGAAATAGGCCTGACTAGTACTAGATTTGGCTAGACTAGGCCGAAAATATGAATTATCACTCATAACTACACTCTACAAACATTGACACATTTATTTTAAGTTGTATAAACAAATTATAATAAAAAAATCACTTCATGAAACTTATATTCACTATAAAAACAAAGCTATTGCACTTTGAAATTTCCACATCGGCAAAAATCTTGCGAGATCGAAGTAACAAATTTGAGGTTATTCTACGTTTTATAAAGTACCACAGCCTTTGTATTTTCCCTTGTAAAGATGTGTTTCAAATACAAGGTTAAACATTGAAACCTCCTCTTTACAGTTATATCAAAAACGACAAGATTGTATAAAAATAAAGATCGGATTCTTCAAGACTGTCTAGAAACTGAATATCGCAAACCGGTCTGAAAGTTCAGAGGATCATTTCCTAGAATGGATATAAATCGTAAACTATATAACTTAGGATGATTTCGTCTTCATAGTTCGAAAGAGGAAGAAAAATACTATATAATATTGTCAACTTGTAACATTTAGACAAGTTTTACCATTTCGAAAAAATATATGAACATATAGGTGATATTTTCTATATAAAACTCGCCGCTAGAAACTGTTGCAATCTAGCGCTAACAAGGTAAACTTCAGTCTAGTCTTATTTCTTTACTACACGCTACATAAAATTTTCTAAACTTGGTTATGAAAGATTGAAAGATAACCTTTTCATTGGTATAAAATACATTTCGATAATATAATATCTACTAGGATAAAAGTTGAATTGCAAAAAATGTAATTTTTAGCGTGTAAAATAGCGTTAAAATTCTTGATTTGGTTTAATTTTTATATAATAAAAACTATACTAGTTGGAAACATTTGATATACATGGTTTTGAAGAGAAAGACGCGATCTATCAAGCAGTGTTATGTCCGATGTGACAGATTGAAATTTCGAAATAGGAATAATTGACAAACGAGACGAATATTTTGTTTAAAACTTGTTGACGTAAAACTTTGACGTTTCGCATGAAAACTATGCGAACTTCGCCAATTTTTGGAATATTATTAATAACGTTTTGTGGTATTTTTTTTTTGCATGATATGCATCTACGGAACATTAGCTTTCCAACGGTATTTTATTTATTGCGATGGGACAATTTTAAGTGGGCGTAACGTTGAATGGCAAAATACGTGTTTTTTAGTTGGTGAATAGAGCCGTGACTAACGAAGCAACCACTTTTAAGGCAAAAAGGGGTCGATCACCAGTTGGAGGGTTAACAATTCCTCACCAATTGAAATGAGAATTTGTGTGAAGTTATAACCTTGATAGCTGCCTGGCTGTCTAACCGAACAATAATATGTTCACTGATATATCCGATATAAGTCTTCTAATTTTCTCCTCATTTCTTACGCTGTGTCGGTCTTGCCAAAGCCTAAGCTCAAGACCGGCACAAATTCTTAAAAAATGTCTAATTAAATTTTTTAAATTAGTTAAATCATATTTACATTTTTTTTTTTTTTTTTTTTTTTTTTTTGTAGTTTACTTGATGATATTTCGAAGGCGTTTTGAATTAACCATGCATTCTGATAATAATGTCAGATGTTTTATTTTGGTTTTGCCGTCATTTTGAATAAATTGTTAAAAATTGAATATACATATCATTTTTCTAAATTAAATATGATTTAAAATCTGTGGAAAAGAATATGATGCAAATGTTATGTAGAAGTATAGAGCTAACTTTTTTGTAATAACTAATATTGATTTTAAATATATTACCTAGTGAAAAGGTTAATCATAGTATTTAGTATTCATTCTCGACTATTTAGGAATTTTATCAAATCTGTTAAATATTTCTATTTGTTTAAATGTTTTTTAACAAAAGAAAAAGAATAAAAGGCTGCTTTTAATAAATAATGTTAATACTTATGGTTCTATTTGTAAAATATTTCTTTTGTTGGGCAATAATTTGAATAGTGTGGATGTGCCGGGATCGTAAGCACTAAAATGTATCGCTCAAATTAAAGGTTTGTTTGAAAGATTGTAAAGAAGACGAAGGTGCCTGGGCAAAGTTATTATTGCACAAGTCAGCTGTATTACATGTCATGTTCACTTAATTTTGTATATACAATATCTTATTGCAAATAGTGTGTATTTGTATAGAACAATTAATGTTTGTATATTATACTTTATATAAATATTTTAGAATTACTTATTAAGCCTATTTATTGTTTTTAAGTTGTCAGCATGGAAGTGAATGACTGGTATAGGTATAACAATAAATTGTTTTTCAAAATTATAAAGAATCTATATAGACTTTTTAGTATATGTTTATAGATTTGTACAGTACAGTGTTACCATCTTTTCTCAGGATATTCAATAATTTTTTTAATTAAAAGTGTTATTAATACTTTTAATTTTGTTTAATGATTTATGCGGTTTTAAATTACAGACCCTGAACAATTGGAGACTTTGTTTCTGAGTTCCTAGTTAAATTTTTGCCATTTTTGGACAAAGACAATGAAATAACTAAAAAGGTTAACTGAGAGTCAAACTTGTGTCATTTATGAAAATCAGCCGACAACGGGTTGTCTTTTTTCACTAAATGATTTATTTCAACAGTTAAAGGATAATTTTATTTTATAAATTCACAATAATTTAAAAATATATATATAATGAGGAGTTGACTTTGTAAAAGTCAAATATTATGTAAATAAAAAACAAATCACTTAGTTATGATTTACCAACACATTCATTCTTGATGGAACTTCATATTAAGACAGATTTTTTAAACCGCTTATGTACAGTTTAGTTTCACAAATAAATAGTTTTACGATGGCTATTCAACAAGTCAGTGACTTTGAATTGGAAGAATTTTTTCTTACCAATATTCTATTTATATTTTATAAATAGTCTCCTTTTGCTTGACACACTTTGTCCAGTTTTTCAAAAAATATGATTTCTCAAGCTCTCTACTAAATAGACGTTTGTTTCAGTGATTACCTCTTGGTTCAATGCAAATCAATTTCTACCGAACCATTTCTTCTTTGAAAAGATAAAGAAGGCGTAAGGGACTAAATCTGAAGAATAGGGTGTATGAGAGAGCAGGTCATAGCACAAATCGACAATTTTGGCTATGCCAATTTCAAACATATAAGCTTGAGTTTGAATTAAGGAAATGAAGTAAGGAAACTGTCATGATGGAAGAGACCTTTTTTATTCGCCAAGTGGGGTCACTTTTTTGGTAACTTAACATTAATAAATTGATCCATTTAAAAGGCTCTGTGATTGTTTCCCTTTTCTAGATAGTTGATGAAGATTATGCCATGCAAATCCCAGAAAATATGGTCATGACCTTTCCAGGCGATGAAACCACCATTTTCCCCGTCTTTGGAAAATGTATGCCAGGAGAAATTCTCAGTTTTTATTTTTCATTTTATTTTTGGAGTATAGTAATGGATGTATGTTTATCAACTGGTGATTATTTCAAGAACTTATTATTTTGTAGTCCGATTGAATCCAGATTTGGTGTTTAAAAGTATGTTAGGTTGGGTTAGGTTAAGTGTGCAGGATTATTAGGTTTTACTGTTTTGAAATGGTCGTATAATTCCTTTTTTGGTCAAGTGTGAACAAATGCACCACCAATCTTGCTGATACCTTTCTTGTACCCAAAAGCCTATATAGGAGATTAAAGACATGTTTACCATCTTTGCTATCACATATATCATCATTTGATGGTTATCCAACACAATATCATGAATTTTATCGATCATATTTTCAGTTGTGATCTCATTTGGATACCCCCATAATAATACTTTTATAGCTCTTCTTCAGATTCCTTAATGATTTTTCCATGCAAAAAGTAGTGCTTTTACAACACGTAAAGTTCACTTTTTTCCATTTCAGCAAAGAAATCTAAACTTATCCATTTTTTAATTTATGTGTATTACTTAAACAGGAAAGCATATTTTAAAGATAAATTGAATCTTTCGATTTGGGCTCCATCTTTTATCAAAAGTTGCTGAGTTTATTATACAGCCCTCTCATTCTATAAAATATGTTTCATGTTCATAAAGTTGCCTATTGTTACTTAACATATAGACCAAAATAAATCTATGTATGAAACTAAACTGTGGCCCATTATCAAGTGAAAACTAGGTAAACACCTTTTTATTTCATAATAACCTAATAAATATTGAAGCCGGTTGAGAAATATTTTTTTAAAATTAATCATGAAGTACTGTACATATTTCATAAAAAATATAATAATTTTTTTTTAAATACAATTTTCAGCTTCAACAAAATATTAACATAAATCAGACAACACGAATGAACATAATAAATAGTTCACTGTATTGTTGTAGTGTAAAGTGCTATATACACAAAAGTTCATTTTGACCTTCTAACTTCATACTATTATTTAGTTTATCATGCTGATAACAATATTTAATGTTAAATTTAATTTCTTCACACATTCCAAATAAAAAATAACTTTAAACCATAATTGTAAATATAATTAAAATATACTCTTAAGTTATGTTAGTCTATTCCAAAGACAAAAAAAATGAGCAAATATATAATTGTTTAAAACCAAGAATATAGATAAAGAATATATAATCCGTTTAGCGAACATTTTATTTTTGTTTGTAATTTTACTCAAGGAAAATGTACTAAATATACGGAAATATCTACTTAGCAATTTGTTGTCTGTTGCAATTAATTCAAATAATTCAGATTAGGTGCTTTTAATGTGTTTGATTTCAGTTTTCTAACTTTAAAATAAAAATATGTATATTTGTTTTTGTAAAAAAAATCTGTCGTAAGAGTTTAACTCTTGTATTTTCAATAAGTCATTCTTTAAAACTGGTAAGGCCTATTTAAATGTTTAATGTTTTTTTATATATATGATTCAGTCATTTAAAATATATATATTTGTACTTTTTTGTATTTATGTCATTTAAAACAAAATATAGATAACTAATTTTAAATTTCATACATTTCCTGTTAAAATTTCTATATGTTCTCTTTGAAGTTCACCATATTATAAACTATACAACATTTTAGGTTGACGTAAAGAAACACTTCTTTAATATTTATTGTAGGTTTTAATTTGTATGAGTTACAGAACTTTATTATGTGCATATCATACAAGTTACTTTAACTTCATGAATGTTCCACTGCCGTAATGATAATTGTGTTTGATTTATTTTTATCATATTAAACACTTTGATCAGTAAATAAAATAATAACAGTAACTGGTAAAATATATTTGGCAACAGAAGCTAATTTTATTTAACCAAATGTGTTACAGTTTCATTGTTTATTCCAATACAATATATTATATGACATTGTTTACAAAATGTATCGATTGATGTTACCTTTAACATACTTGTTACATATATGCCTATTGTGTAATTCTAAGAGTTTTAAAAACTTGTTAAACTTTGATGAAATGTAAGAGTCTGCTTGCCGAAGACCACAATGTAATGTACACACTTTGTAGTAATATACAGTACCTTTGTAAATAAAATCTGTTATGTAGTACAGTATTGGTTGTATTAGCCTTACACAATAAGTGGTTCAGTGAATGTACATTGGTGTTTTCGTTCATTGAAATCTCCTTGCCTTTGATTAGGTATAGTATTTCAGTTAAATAAAACTATATACTCTTACTAGTTATATGTTTCTTATTTTATGCCATTTCTTCAGAGTTACAGGAGTTTTGACACCACAAAGCAGGTGAGATGGCTTCTTTTTTATATTGATTACTTGCTGTTAAATACCCTTTTCATATAAAAAATACCTATTTTTTAAAATTATTTTGTTATGATTATAAATTTAGCAGAACTTGGTTGTTTTATGAGTTTACAAAATAAATAGTCTAGGCTTAAAAATAATTTTAATTTAAATAAAAACTTGAAGTAAACACTATATGCTAATTTTCAGTTTTTAATTGAATATTCATAAAATTTCTATTGCTTTTCTGTCTTTTTCATTTAAAGATCCAAACATCCTTTTCTAAACCTGAAAATTAGGTTTGATAGAATAAAATTTGCACACAAATTCTCACAATTTGTAAGTTTATTTCTTCAAATGCGTTTCAACCACAAAGTCGCCATCTTCAGTGATGCATGAGCAACAATAACTAAATTTAATAATTATTACAATAATTTAGTTGTAGTTTGTTATTATAGCTTGTATCACTGAAGATAGCGACTCTGTTGTTGAAACACATTTGAATAAATAAACATACAGTGTGTGTTAAAAGTTTTATTCCAACTAGTGTACCATCTAACAAACCTAGCTCAATATTTATTTATGAAAATGTTTTCATTAGCAAAGTTAACTTTAGATAATACATTTTTGAAACTATATTTGTTGTGCTTTTGTAAAATTCAATAATTGAATAATAATATTGAAAGCCAGAAAAAATTTTACTACAGTTGAAATTTAACAAAGCTTAAATAAATATACTATTAAACCCGGAATTTCTGATAAATCACAACTTAAAATTTAGGCTACATAAAAAGTAGAAAATACAATATTTATCGATGAAAATACATTTTGGCTTTTTAAAAAAGTGACTACAATAGTTTTTGCTTTTAGCCTGAAAAGAATTATTAATATTAAAGAAACATGCAGATCATATAAAATTACCATCATACGTCAAATTTATGTTAGTTTTCATAACAATGACAAACAGACATTGAACACACATTTTAAAATTGAAAAAAAATATTCTTAATTACTGTACAATAGTAAATTCTTCAGTCTTGTGTTAAATACCATATGATTTATCGTTTACATTCAATTTACAGCTTGTTTAATAAAATGTAAATAGCTTATTAAAAAAATACCAATAAAATGTCCTATGTTGTGAACAGACAATGATTTCAAATCATTCTAACAGTACCGGGTGTAAAAAAAGGACTGGTACAGGTAAATACTTTTTAAACTTAAAAAGGTTGAAAGCTGAAACTTGAGAAGTGTTTTATGGTTTGTATCACGTTCACTGCTATTCCTAAATATAATCAATTGAAATAACATGCTCAGGAGCTAAAAATATTGTTTGTCAAAAACTTACCAAATATGTTTGTATTCCATAGTAAAGGGCTTACAATGTCTTTTTTGGACTTAGAAACACGTATATATATCATCACTATTTCCGGTGCGTTATCGTACCTCTCGCTTGCATTATACTGCACAAACCGGAACTGTGGTTGTAGTCTTATTAAATGTCACAGAAACTAAAACACACAGTTTATAGATAATATATGTTTATACAAAATATTTACACTATTTACAGCCCTATCAACCACCCATTTTATTCCTTTTTACAACTTCTTGTGATAATTGTCAAAGCATCCTACTGGACAGATTGCTGTGTTCCCAGGGCAGGCAGAACAAACAAATGGTCCTCTTCTGTTCTCCTTTTTCAGAACAAACTTTGCACCTTTTTCTAGCTCTGACACCACTTGCATTTCGAGTATCATTTTTTATGAGTTTGTGTGTAGCAAATTCCTTGGTAGTGTCCTCAAAGGAAGATCGGGTTTCGGTGGTAGCAGTGCTCCAATAAGTTCATTACGAAACTCGTAACGGTTTTTTTTTTTCTTGATTGTGCATGTTGTACAGTGCCAATGAGTTTATGAGTTCATTTGGAGCATGTGTACAAATATCTTTTTATACCACCTGATGCTCTTATGCTCACAGGGATAATATAGCATCTGGTCGCCACGATCAACTCCCTTCATGTGAGCATTATACTGAACAATGGGAAGGGGTTTTTCCTTTTCCTGGTTTTGCTTATTTATGGCGGTCACCATGTCGTTCTCAAATTCTAAAGATATATACAAAACATATCTCTTAAGCACCGAGATAAACCAGCTCTTAACAAGACGTCAATATTGAGGTTAGACACTAAATTTAGAGAGAGGCTCTGTTAGGAATAACAAGGAATATAAAAGATCTATGATGGTGTTGAATGCAAACACAGTCATGAAACCAAAGACCAATTAACTGCCTCATCAAAAAATCAATTAAACGCTTGTCAACTGAAATTAATTTGCCAAATCAACTGTTCATAGGGCGACCAAAGAATTAAATTACAACCTTATGGAATTTAAACAGTTTATCAATTTCTTGATCCCGACAAAGAAAAACGGCTAAAATATTATCATTGGTTTCATCAATTCGTGTGTGAGGGCATTTATGTTATGACTCGTTATTTTTCATGGTCTAACAAAACTATTGCTCTTGCGACTAAAGCAAAGTCCAAAAAGAAAGTAAAATCACTTTTAAGGTTAAAGGCAAAACTCGCCAATGCAAAAAAAAAAAAAAAAAATGTTTTCAACAAATTATTACTTCTGAAATGATTGAAGATATTGTACAATATAGATATATAAATAATACCTGAATTCCGTGTGAGAGACTACTAAACCGCAACTAAGTCTGAAATTTTTGCTTTACTTTATGCTCTATTTTTGATGCATATAAAAAGGGGATATCGCCTAGATATCTTAGAGTATTTTAGTAAAAATTGAACTGGATTGACAATTATGAGGACGAATTTGAGTGAAAATTGTTCCAAATTTTTGCTTAGGTCTCTCAGGCTTGATGATGTTAATACGAGAGTTCAGAGAATTGCAAATGATAAATTAGTTCCCATTTGTGAGTTTTATACTAAGTTCATATCCCAGTGTCAAATGTCCTACAGCCTAGGAGAACAATCGATTAGAGGTTGGTGCTCGTTTATACAGAATATGACAAAAAAATCAGCCAAGTATGGCTTGAGAGTTTATGTAGTGTGATGCTCAAACTTACTATACCTATAATTTAGAACTTTATTGTGGTATTCAAAAAAACTGGACTATATGTGTGTTCAAACAAGCCGTTCGATACTGTTACAAGGTTGATTGACCCAATCAGAAAGACTAAGCATAACTTTGACCACAGACAATTACTTTAGTAGCTTTATATTGTCTGAACATTTACTCAAAAATCGAATAACTTTTTGGGTACTTTGACAAAAGATAAAAAAGAAATCCCTCCAGAGTTTGTCGCTAAAAATAGAAATTCAATTCCCGGAAGTTACATGTTTGACTGTCAGGATGACAAAATATTGATCTCTTTTGTTACTAAGAAAAAGAAATCTGTCTAGGTCTTGTCAACTATGAATGATGAGGACAAAATTGATGAAGAAACTGAAAAACCAGTACAGGTTGTAGTTTAAAATTCTACTAAAGGTGGAGTCGATACAATCAACCTAATGTGTTCTAGAATAACCAACTCAAGAAGAACATAAAGATGGCCCATTTGTATGTTTATCCGCTTACTGAACATTTCAGGAATAAATTCATTGAGAATTTTTCAATTTAACAGTCTCCTTGACAAATCTATCAAAAGGCCGTTTATTTACCATCGGTCTCTAGCTCTTACAAATGAAAACAGAGAATGGGCAAAGCTGCTTCATCTTTTAATTAAAAATACGAAGAAGCACCAACAGCAGCAGACACTAATCAGCCGCCAAGAGGACTTCAACTTAACCAGAGAGCCATTTGTTATATATGTGGATCATAAAGGAACCACAGAACCCAGCTATAGTGCAAGGATTTTAGCAAATAGGGCCTGGGTAAATACAAAAGATATATTAACGTTTCATTTCATGTATTTATTATTTTTTAAATTGCTTGTTTATTAATATTCCTAAGCCCTATTATCATTCTTATAGCTTTTGACCCTTAGCAACAGCCTATCTCTATTAGGTTGCAGAAAGTTTTCAACTTGACAGCAGACATGCGCACTGCATAGTTTACACTTGACTATGGAGTGGACTACAGCAGTGCTCCTTTGTTCATCTAGTTATTAACTGGGGTCAGTCGTCTGTTTGTATTTGTTCTTCAGGTTGTTTTTTTAATGGTTCTATCACTTTCAACCTTTATTGTTCATCCAATAACAAAAATATCAGGGATATTTTGACTTCAGTATTAGGTATTTGTTTTAAACAGTGTTGGAATTATTTTCACCTTGTTTGTCCATAATAAATAAAACTTGGTAATCATGTTTGTTCTTATATGAAGTTGTGTGCATTTTTTGAGTGGTTCCAAGTAATATTAATTTTAAGATTAAGATGAGGTTAAACTATTAGAATGACAGTTTTGTTAGGACGATGAATTCTGTTGGAAAATTGTTACAACGACCTTTCAGTTTGCTGTCAATTGAAGAAAAATGTGAAATTAAACGATTGGGTAGGCCTACTCCTGACCTTAGTAGTTTTACCCACATTGTCCAAACTGGAAAAAGGTTTTTTTCTGATTTATACATAAAGTGCAGTTGGTTTTGTGACTGTGAGTTAAAATTGGCATTACAGTATTTAGTTTCCCCTGTTTGATTGGTGGAGAAGACACAGGTGTTAAGACAGGATTTAAAAATCTTAATCATATTGCTGATAGAATAAAAAAACATGAAGCATCAGCTATGCTCATAGAAAATAGCTTACAATTAGCTACCAGAGTGTTATTGAAAAGTTCACCCACCAGAAAGAAGGACGAATGGACTTCATTTCAAATAATTTAAGTTCAATAATTTATTCTAATTTATATCCTTAATACAAATATGGGTTTGAAGTGATGCTAAGGCTATGGTACATGGGCTCCAATTCAAAAGTACAATCTACAATACAAATAATATATTGTTATTTAAAACACTTGCAACCACCAAGTTTTTTCAAGCACCAGCCGCTACTGATGTATGCAAAATTAGAATCTGTTTTTATTTTGTTGTAATAGAGGGAGTAGTAGAGACTTTCCACATACGGTATCTTATTTGATTCTCTGATTAACCCATTTTTAAAGTGAGTAGTCAATATATAATTTATAAACATTCTTTATTTACAAATTGGAATTATACTATTTACATATATAATACAAAATTTTAAAAGAACAGTCTCTTTAGATTAAAAACTAAAATATTCTCTAATCAGTATCACTTTAATATTTCTCTACTATAAATTGTATAAATAATATACAACCTTAGTTTTGCATTAAATAATAATAATAAATACAAAATATTATTTGAATGTGAACACATGTTACGAATGTGTGTCATATAATAATGCTAACTGGTACTAGACTATGTGAATTAATGAAAATAGTATTACTTTATTTAACATAAGGAATACAAAAGAAAATAAATCATTTTTACTTTAAGGAAAACTGACAATAGTCAAGAAAACACAATTTATACACTACAAATGTTTCAAGGTACATATTTTAATACTGTGTTCTTAAATAATAATAAGCACTCACATTGCACTCACTTTTTGAGGCATGGAAAGTTGAATTAATTCAATTTTTTTTTTTTGTTTTTTCAAGAATTTGTTTAGTTCATTTAGACCTCACATTGTAATAACATTCATATGTTACTATGAAAATTACACAAAGAACATATCTTTATGCATATATGCAACTATGAATTAACAGGCTTTGAAACATCAAACAGAATAAAAATCTTCTAATTTTATACCAAATTTATTGTGCTTTACATGTTGAATTAATAGAAAACCACAGACAAGTTATTTTACATGCCTTTAATTGTATTGCAATTTTTAATAAGATGTTTTTCAATTTTAATATGCTATGGAACGGGTACATAAGAATTTAGGCAAATTTTAAGTCTATTCAACTCCTGATAAACATGTTGAAAAACACAGTTTCTGAAACTATGTTATAATACAAAAATCAGAAGCAAATGTTTGCAATGACCATATTTAAAATTCTAGGTAAATAAAACAATCATAAAGTATGTAGTATTTGAAAAATTAAAGGAAAAAAGTGTCACTTACTTTCTAAATATCAATGGTGTACCTTTATTAATTAATGCTTGGACTCAGATTTTTTTTTTTTTTTTTTTTTGGTTTTATTATTATGTCTCAACTTTATTACCTAAAGTGTAATATCTAATTTTAATTAAATTTTCTTTGCTTTCTTTTTATTAGTTCCAATTCTGGGTGATTTTATTTTATCCATTTCATTAGAGAAGCAAATTTTATCACTTTTGTTGGATCACTTTTGTGCTTTGTGATTTATTTAATAAAATATGCACAATATATCTTGAATATAAATACTTTTTCACATGTGCGGCATTTCTTCACATAAAAAACACAAACATTACTAGAAGAAAGACCACATGACTAGTCTATCAATTAAAACATCAAATAGCATTTTGATACATATTTTAAAATAAACTACATACTTTATAAAAATCAAAATGGTAGATGGTGGTAACTAAGTTGTACGTATTCATTTGAAATCTTAACGTTCTATATAAAAAGACTCTCTGAGTTGTACATAAAATATTGTGCTAAAGTTCTTTCTTTTCATAACACAAGAAAGAGTACATTTGAGTGTTTATATAAAATATTGTAAAATTAAAGTATTAATTTTATGAAAATCAGACAATCTTTTGGATTTAATACTTATTTGACATTCACCATGTAAGGATAAAACTGGTTATGAAGTTAAGTTTTTTAATGAATCATAACAATATTTTTTCTTTTATACAAATATTGAACTCAAAATTTTACTAACATAACATACTGATTTTCATAACCATCATTAGATTTTTAAGTGATCCAAGTTTTAAAATGATTGTACTATACCATATAGATTGTGCTTAAGTAAAGTCTGTATACTACTGACAATAAAAATTTTAAACATAAACATATAATTATTTCAATATCTAAGCCCTTCTTATATAAATTTGTTTTAGGTCCAATTCTTTTATAAAGATATGATGATGCAGAGAAACAAAACTAAAACTAGAAAGTTATTAACCTGGCCATCTTCTATCAATTGCGCACTGTATGTTTTGTAAATTTTAAAATATTGAATGTGTTGATAAATCTAAAAATAAATAATTAATAGCCTTAAAATGCACAAGTGTCAAATATAACTGTCAGCTTCTGAAAATAGAAGTGCTAGTGTGAAATTATTTTACTGAAAGCAAGTGACCAGTTTGAAATCACTATCAAAATAATTCTATACTAAAAATAAATAAGAAATAATGAATGAAATCATGTCAATGTGACATCACTTATTGCTTGTGTGTCTGTGGAATAGTTTGAAGTTGAAGGCAATAATCTTCTGGCTGAAGTGTTATTGTTGTATAGACCTAAATGTCCATTTCCTTTGGCTTTAATTTCATTACTACTGCTAATATTCTTGTCTGAAGTTTTTAGATTACTATACTTGCCCAAACGGAAACTGCAGCAAAAATGATTTACCTGAAAGAGTACAAAGTATTACAAATATTTATGCAATATATAATCAGATAAAACTTTTAAAGTATATTTCTGAATTGTGAGATAAATATAGTGATTGACAAATTAAAATTTAACTTCATAATGGAAGGAATATAATTTTTGTGTCAAATATTTCATAGTCCTATATTAATACATAGTTCATAGCTCTTAACAGAGTCTAGGTTTGATCATGAAGTTCCATGAATCGCTCATTTCAATAAATAAATGTTTTTCTATCATTTGATCCACTTGTGATAATTAATCACTACCATGGTTTTTAAAGAGTATATACCAAGCCTGGTATAATTTATAAGTTCTTTAATATCAAATGTATTTTTAGCAAATCAAATATTACAAAAATATAGTAATTTAGAAAAAAAAATACTAAAAAAATCCGAGTATCAAAATGTTCAAAAAAATCGGTTGAGGGAGGAGTGAGCCCTTCCATATTGGTTCAATATAATTTCATTAAAGTTTTACAAAAAATAATGTTTACCAAATTTAGTTCACATGGTACTAAATTAGTTATTAACCTTTTGGCACATAGTTATGATGATATTATCAATCACACCTTTTACAAGAAGTAACTAATATTAATATATTTTATTTCAATCCGAAGGATTAAATTAACAACTGTTATCACGTTCGATGCTACGTGTCGCCATTTACGCCGGCGTCCTGCGATTTTTATAGTTTTTACTGTCAGATTAGTTTTAGTGTGTATTCTAGAGTAGTATTTTGTTATTTATTATCAATATTTATAGTGTTTTATGATTGCTAGTACTTCTGGAAACAATGAAGATTTAGTTATGGAATATAATTTAAGTTCAGATGAATCAGATAGTGATGTCGAGAGCATTGAACATTGAAGATTTATGGCGGTGAATGAGGAATGTAAATACAAAATTACACATTTTTTATTTTTTACTTTTCCTTATTATAATTACTTTAGTGACTTATTGAACTTTACATATTATAAAAACAGTTTCTAGTGCATATTGCAGTTTGTACAACCATGACTGTTTGTGCGGCCGTTAATGCGGGCCCGATGCCAGGTTTTACCGACATGCCTTGTGACGTCATCTATGACATCATTAACATCAAGGATAGACTTTCCGCTGCATATTTATGGATTCTTATATATAAAGGATGTTACTATGCAATAAATTTTCTTTAGGCTCTAGTTAGGGTTTTATCAATTTTACATAGCACCCAATGTGTTAAAGTGATCAAAGTAATTTAAGTACTTACTGTGTAAATGCCTGCAATAATGCCTAAAACTAAGCCTGCAACAACATCCCACCAATGATGTCTGTTATCTGTGATCCTTGTCAAAGAACAAGTAGCAGCCCAACATAGCCATAAGACTTGCAGCCATGAAACCAAAATTAAGCTCACTCCGCACATACGTCTTTGTAAAAACCACTGTAACAACAAATTATATAATATTATACAAAAATATTTACATCTTTTTTTCAGTTCCTCAATAAATTTGTCACCTGATTTCAGGAAGTAGTGATGGACACTTTAGATCATTTAGTTAAACTTGTTATTTAAAAAATTGTAAACTTTTTTTTAAAATAAAACTGTTACAAAAATCTGTTAGATGTTATTAGAATCAATGTCACTTCAGTGCAAAACTAACCCACAGGAATTTTTTGGAAAAAGTGTGATGTTTAGTTAAAAACACCTGGTCATATTCTTAGACCAGCAGTATAAAGAAATTTTTAATATCCCTTTCATCAAGTAGCCTAGTTCTGCAATAACAAAGTGTATTTTTTTTAATTGTAACTTTTTTGTGTTAAAAAATAATATTTTGTTTATGTATTTTTCCCCTTCATAAATTAACATTGGTTTAAATGAGAGTTTATATACTTTTCATTATTAACACAAGTTAAAACAACAAAACATGTAGCTTATTAATTGACACAATCTTCCATAGTTTTTAGTCTAATCTCCATACATTTTGTGAGTGTTTACTTCTCAATTATTCCAAGAATTAAGCAAACTATATACAAATGGGTTGAAACTGCTCTTATTAGCATTCACTTTCTTTTAAACTCATAAGAATCAATTATTTAATCGATTTCTTATTATTAACACATTTGTTTAAGCCATTATACAAAAGAAGTTTGTACTAAATTTAGAAAAAATCAGACAACAGTATGTGACTGTTAAAGAAGATATGCATTTATTTACCGACTTTCTAGTGATTCACATTTCATGATCCAAAGTTCAGATCTCACGACAAGACTGGATAACTTCCAATATGTAATTCAGCTATTAAGTGTTTAAACAGCTCATCATTATGACTATAACATTATAATTAATTAGTATAGGAAAAATTGAATTTAAAATGATATAAAAATTTCATATAAATCAGTTTTAACAAAATAAAATTCCATAGGGGCTCACTTATAATGAGTATGGGTGTGACACTCCTTAGGTACTTTAGCTACATTTTTGTTCGTCTAATCTTGTGTTAGATCCCTTTCTTTTATTTTTCTTATCAGGTCTCTCTTAACCAACTCTTACTCTCTTTCAACCTAGGAGAACACTAAGAGGTATCCAAGGGCTAGAGGTATTTTTTCTTATAATTTATCTCGTCAATTTGTAATTATATATGAAGTAGTGAAAAGAAGGTTGATTTGACTATGTTGCAGGGAGTTTGATCCCCAGAACTCATCAGTGAAGGTAAAGTTTTATCTTATTGTTATTTGGTTTGTGATTAGTTGGTTTTATATTAATGAACATTTTATGCTCTGTTTATCTTAAGGCGGTGAATAACTGTGATAAAAAAACACTTTTCCCAATAACATGCCTTATTAGTCGAAATTGAACATAAGATGTTCATGTAATACTATTTAGTCGCAAAAGGGTTGTAATTTTATGTACATGTTTTTTCAGAGTCTGAAGATATGCATTAGTCTAGTTGTTTTTAAATTTTTTTTTTATTAAAATATTACCCTGGGACTTTTGTATAAGTTTAAAAACAAAATGTTAGTGATATTTATTACTATAGTACCCAGTATAATAAAAAATAACAGCTGACTCTGTGCACAAGTGTAACAAATTGAGGTTATATTAAACTAAATATTCATAAATTAACTTAATTTTTTTAACTTATTACAGTTTATTTTAATGAAATAGAATAAGTTGTCATAATAAGAATTATTGATTTATTTTAAATATAGGAACTTACTGCTGTAAAAATAAAAGAATAGACAGACAGTGCAGCATGACCTGATGGAAAAGACTTGCTCGCATCTCGTATAAGGAAGTTACTTGAATTTTTGTTAGAACATGTATATCTTGAAACATACCTGCAAAATAGAATCGGAACATAATCAAATATAAAGGTTAAGTCTAACTTTAACCTCTAGTTAAGGTTAACTTAAGCCTATCCGATTATTAAAATCAAGATAATAAAAATTTTAAATCATAAATCAACTAAAATGGATTTAAATAAATTATACACACGCTATTAAATTAGAAATTTTTTTCCTTGTACTGAGTAATCTGTTGAATCATAAAACAATTATGGAATCTTATTTTGTATAAAGTGCGATAGTTGTTTCAAAGGCTTTCATATACAGTAGGTGTGGTAATCTCAAAGTAGCTAGCTGGATCTACACAGTTTTTCATCTAATCTTGGGTTTAGGTCCCTTTCTTTCATCTTTCCTATCAAATCTCCCTTGACCAACTCTTGTTCTCTTTCAACCTTGATGCTATACTATAGAGTATTTGAAGTCTAGAGGTCTCTTTTTCTTACGCCTTATTTTCCCTATTTGATATGAAAAGTGAAAAGAAGGTTAATTTGATTTCTATCAAAATTCAGTGAAGTTAAACTTTTTATGTTATTCTTGTCCATTTTTTTTTATTAAGGGGATGATGGTTTTGTGTCTCTAAACAAATAAAACAATGTATTATTTAGGTACAAGTCCTAATACAGTGCATATCTTACTTGCACATCAGTAGAAAGTATTTTTACTATATACTTGACAAGTTGCAGAGAATACACACGCACAGTGACAAATTGCATAGATATTAGGTTATGTTGTTTTTTATGTTTCTAGTTTACCCTTTTGCTTGATAGCGTTAAAAATTGGTATTTGTTAAAGGAATTTATTTATTCCAACCAACCAATATATAGTAAAACATAAACCTTGGACCATAAAATGTCCACAGACTCTACCAGTTTCAACATTTTGGTATAGATTATAGATTTTACAATACTTTAATATAATTCATATATATACAGGGTGTCCCGGAACTCTCTGGAACATTTTATAAAAAAATGTTCCTTAGGTCGAGACAAACATATTTCACAATATAAACATGGGTCTCCGGTGACTAGTTTTCTGTCTGTCGGTCTGTATGTGTTTTTTACAAAGGATTTTATAACTCAAGATTTATTTAAGATAGAAACTTAAAATTTAGTATAGATATGTACCTTAATAGGTAGAATAAGTGTATAAAATTTCGTTGCTGGAACTAAATCCATTTTAAAATGGCGGCCGTTTAAATTTTTTAGTGTCAAATTCCACAAAAACCGTTATAGCTATAAAAAATTATTAAGATAGGTAAAAGATGCACAATTAAGAGACAAATCGAACGACATCTTATTTACTAAAATCTAATAATAAACAACTAAGTTGTGACAATTTTTGCAAATCAATTCAATTTTCATACTACCACAATACATACCTAAAACATTGTTTAACAGCACCTATGAGACACTGTGTATCATTAATCAGCTGATTTCTGTCCACTTCGTGTTAAAAATGAATCAGCTGTTTACATAAAACTGATATGTCTTATTTAATCATGTTACACTTAATTGTCCCAGTTTCCTTTTACTGAAAATCAAGTTCGTTTACCCCGAACACCATCTTTAGACACTCAAAAATACATCTGTCCATTTCAGACGCTGGCTTTCAACTTTATAAACATCTTAATTCCCCAAACGTTCCTAACCAACTCTGACTGCCAACTAACTTGTTCAAAATTTACTTAAAAACACATTTTATTGTCCTTTGAATATTTTTCTCATCACTCAAAAAATACATCTGTCTATTTCAAAGGTTCCCTTCCAACTTTATTGCCCTTGTTTTAATATTATTTTACAGTCATTTATTTGACTCAAGTTGTCTTCTCTTTAGACCAATTATAAATTTCCCTGTTTATTTTCATATTTCAAATCTCAAAACAACTATTTCTTTCGTATCAAAGCTAAAGTTAAAATTTGAGAATTACAACATATGACATGTGCAATGTCCTCATACTGTCCAACAAGTTTTTGGACATTTCACACAAATTCTGATACACATATCGAAGTGAAAACTGCTTAAAGGTACATTTACACTTGAATCCATATACTACATCTTATAAGAGGCTCAAATAATTTTGATAACTCCTGATATTGCACATCATACAATAGTTCACACATTTTGTACTTCCATTATCAGAAGCTCATGTTTTTCCTCGCATATTCTGCATTATAGCAAATTGTACGATATGTGCATAGGAAATGATCAAACTATTTAGAGAGTATGTTATAATTTATTAGATTATGTTATTGTTTGTACTTCTAATGCCCTGTTTTGCTTGCAAGGATTAAAAATTTGTTACTTTTAAACAAATTATCACAGGAAATACTTATTACAAACTTCTTCATTTAAAACCATAATCAAAGTCCATAAAATGTTGCATTTATATCATTTAAAAAAAAATTTACATCATTTCATATATTTGTATATACGGAATGGAAAATTCCGGCAACCAAAACTAATTTTTTAAATGTGATAGATAGAGATCTTCAAGAGTCAGTTACTTAACCTTCTCGTTACGTTTAAAAATATTTCCATCACTTTTTAGACGCAACTCAAGAATTTTAAATGGCAAATCCAGTTCTTTTAGATAACTGAAATGAGGTAAGATTTTAATTCTACTTTATTACTGTACCTAACTTTCTACTGATTTTTAATTAAATAAAAAATTTATTGGTAGAAAAGCCACTTATAATTTATCGAAATTCCATAGGAAATTTAATGATGGATTTATTTAATCTTCAAGTCTCCCCTCCCCTCCTTATTTTGGATAAGATTGAGATAAGGAAATTATTTTGAAAATTAGATTTTATTTAATTTTGGTAAAACAAAAACTATATTTAATTAATTTTTACACAGGATTTAGTACCTAGTTTCTGAAACCACCATATTGTTTTAAAATATCTTTTCTAAATATATATATTTAGAATTGTGAATCAAATGGAATATAAAGTTAAAACAATATTTACTATATTTAACTTTTATCTCTTGACCTTCTGAGATGAAAGAGATAACCTAAGAAATCATTGTTTATTTCAAGTGACTTTTGATTATTTTTTTCTTAACTTTATTAAGATCTTAACACTTAAAATCTAAATAAATTATATAAAACATTGTCATGCTCTTGATATCTCTCAATCTGTGCCTACAGTTTTGTAAAAACCAAACAAACAACATTTCAATAAGAGATCTGTTGGTATAAAATAATAATAAATGTTCATATCTAAAGAAGAGTTGCTTTTAAAATTTACAAATTTTTTTATATTATCACAGGTCCTGAAATCATTCACTACTATTCATTCTTTAACAGTATATACATTGAATAATCATATTTAAACATATAAACCAATTTATTTATTATATAACAAAAAAAAAATTATAAACACCACCAGTTTCACTCTTATGAGAAACAAGAGCGCTATTGAGATTACATTTCCTTCTTCATGCACTGTAATATTTTTGTTTAAACAATTTTTATTTGGGACCAATTTAAACAACATTTTCCCAAAATCTACCCAGCCCTCCTACAGTAATAATAATGATTCTGTTGTTCTTTTTATAAAAATATAATCTTATTTATGAAGAGGAAAATTTACAAAAATCAAAAATAAAATGGAAGATTTTTTTGTATATATATATATAGCTTACTCAGTTACAATTTTATATTCAAGTTTTGTTTTTGGGAGTTATTAGGTTGAAAATGTCTACATATGTATGTTATGTATAACAAAAAATACATACTCTACTAAACTAAGCAATTATCATCTATCTTTGGGTCCATTTTAGACTCTTGTGGACAAATTGTTAAAACTTTAGATGTTTTATAATATATACACAAGTGATATATCCTCAATATAGTTTTAATATATTAGATATTCTGGAACATATACTCATGTAGTTTACACAAAGAAAAAAATTTCAAAAATGTTTGTATTTAAAGGTCTAATTTTTAACCTTGTTGACACATTTTTCATAATTACTTTTCAATCAGAATAAATCAACATGTAAGGATGTTTAATCCAAGAGGTATGACTTACCCTGTAGTGCAATTAATAGCTTGGTAAGGACGGCAAGTGTCAAGAAAATGAGGTCTGGGCTCGCCAACAAGCACTTTGACTAAATCTGTTAAGAAGAAAACAATAAGCAATCCAGAAACATATTCTCGATACCATAAAAGTGACTGCGGCAACCATGCCCATCGTCCCCCACCTCGCTTAGCGTATCCTTCCGCACCATGGCAGCTCCATTCAACACCACATAGCTACAAAACATTACGACTTGTATATTTATATGTTTATGGTAACTTTTAAATTAACTTGGTTGAATAAATATAAAACTTTAAGTAACTTTTAATTATCAAAAATAATGTTGTCAATGCTGTGAGAACTTTTCATTAATTGAATATATCTTAAACTAAGATATTTCATCAACAACCATTCATTAATGTGTTTAGTTATCTACAGATAACAGTTATTTTATTGTATTTTATGTAGTTTATGTTTGGATTATAGTTTTATTCTCTGTAATAGAGTTGTAAATCTGGCAACATTGTTCTTGTTTCAGTGCAAAGTTTCAATGAAGTATGCTTGGATATATAAATCTCCTGTATTGTTTTTATCGCTTGCCTACAACAACTATAGTTAAATTGTTGTTTAAAAAAGCATTTTAAAGAAAATACTTCATTAAAGTATTATATGTTAAATACATATAATTTGTTTGGAAAACACTGAAAATATAACATAACAAAATTAATAGTTTTAGGAGCTTCACTGAACACTTATTTGCACTCCCTTAGTTGGATTGTTTATTATTTCAACAAGGAATTGGGTCTAACTATTTCAAAAAGTACATAATTTAAGGTTAATTTAGGTGTAGCATTGATAGTCCAGACCTATCTTAAAAATAATATAATACCAAAAGGTGCAGAATTAATCCCACATTAAAATAACTGTAAATGTCCAGTTGATACTATGTTGCGATAAATATAGAAATATCATGAAATCGTGTTTTACATACCTCTATTAAACAATTGGATCTTCCTTAATCTGGGAAGACCCTTTTCAAGTATGAAAATTCATTATGTCTGTCTAAAATGAGCAATTTAAAAGTACGAAATCCTAGCCTTATTAGGTTAAGGTATCTGTTTGCGGTAATTCATATGGTAATGATTGTGAATATATTGAGTAACTCATCACTCGATGTATATGTTCATCCACACAAACCAAATAGGTGTCCTGATAGGTAATTATATGTATTAATGTATAATTAGTAAAGACAGGTCTGGCAAGGTAGCTATATATATATACACAGGGTCTCCGAAAAAGAATGCAGTAATTTCGAACGGCCGTTATTTGGGGACTATTCAAGATAACTAAACGATTTAATTGTAAAATAGAAGAGAAAAGAACAAAGTTTTGTTTTCCGTGTAGCATGGGAGGAAGCGTTGACCTTGGCATGTACAGAACAGAGCTGTGTGGTGGCAGGCCGCCATTGTGACTCACACGCCTGACGCCAGTCGTGAGTACGATGTTTACGGAGCAACAGAAGGTACAGTGTGTTCTGTGGTACGCAGAATTTAAATTGATTGTTAGTGTGCAGCGTCGGTTTCAAGTTACATATCGAGGTCAAAATACGCCTGATGATAAAGCAATTCGTCATTGGTTTAACCAGTTTCGTGACACAGGAAATGTTTTGAAAGGACATTCACCTGGCCGGCCAAAAACAAGTGATGACAAAGTTGAAGAAATCTGACATTCTTGCATCAGAAGCCCGAAAAAATCGATTGTCCGACGAAGTCTTCAGTTAAACATACCCAAATCGACACTCCACGATGTTATTCGTAAAAGATTGAGACTTCGTGCCTACAAAATTCAGTTAAGACATCAGATTAAACCTGCCGATCGCCCTAAGCATACAGACTTTGCCAGTTTTATGCTCAGTGAGATTGATGAAAATCCCAATTTTATTAAAAGAGTGCTGTTCTCAGACGAAGCTACATTTTACACAAGCGGTGTTGTTAATCGTCATAATTGTCTTATATGGGGTTTGGAACAGCCTAACATTGTGCAAGAACATGTGCGCGATTCGCAAAAAGTGAACGTATGGTGTGGATTAATGTATGACCAAATGATAGGGGCCTTTCTTTTTCGCCGAAAAAACAATAAATGACATAATTTATTTAGATATGCTAGAACAATTTTTGTTTCTTCAAATTAAAGAAACTAAAGAACAAGCCGGTGAACGAGTCATTTTGATGCAGGATGGTGCTCCATCTCATTACCTTCGGAAAGTGCGTGACACACTTAACAACAGGTTTCCAAATGGTTGGATAGGCAGGGTGCACCTATTCCCTGGCCTCCCAGGAGTCCTGATTTGACCCCTTTGGACTTTTTTTGTGGGGTTATGTAAAGAACTTGTTTATCCTGAGAAAATTCGTGATTTGCCACATCTGCGTGGGCGAATTTCGGAAGCGATCGCAACTGTGACACCAGAGATGCTACACATCACTTGGCGAGAAATCGAATATCACTTCGATATCTGCAGAGCAACAAATGGAGCTCACATCGAAACATATTAAAGTATGAAAAAAACTTTGTTCTTTTCTCTTCTATTTGACATTTAAATCGTTTAGTTATCTTGAATAGTCCCCAAGCAATGGCCGTACGAAATCCCGGTATTCTTTTTCGGAATATATATAGTTACCTAACCAGACCTGGTAAAGAAACTACATATATACATTTACTTCCCGAGATCTAGTTCACAAAATTCTGAAATTATATAGCGTAGTAATACATATCTGTTACAAGACACTTTTAATGACACGCTAATCTTGACTTATGAAACCTAGACGCATAGGCTCATCCTCATCTTGTATTCTGATCATTGAATGCAAACTTTGAAATTGGTTATTTCAGACAGAAATAATGGATTTTCATACTTGAAAATGGTCTTTCCAGCTTAAGGATGATCCAATTGTATCTTAATGAGATATGTAAAACATGATTTCATGATATTTCTATATTGAATCACAACGCTGTATCAACTGGACATTGACCAAAATAACTTACTAGTTAAAAGCATAACGTGATGGGTTTTAATTAATGTTATATACAGATTTAATGTATATTCAAAAACTTTTTATAAAAAGATGTTTTTAGTAAAAACATGTTAGTAGTAAAAAAGCCATGTGGAATAACAAAGGATACAAAGACTATGTTTAGTTATAATCTTGAAATGCACCACATTGATTTCATCAATAAGATTTTGAATTGAAAGAAGATCATGTGAAACCTAATTTTAATGTAAAAAATCGATTTTATCCAACATTCACATATACATAATAATAAATTTAACGTTTATAGGTGAAGATGTTAAATTATTACTTACAAAAAGTAAAGGAAATATGAGAGTTCCACCAATTAACAATCTGGTACTAACAGTGTCCCCATTATACTTGTGGGAAATCTTTGGGTCTCCACAGTAGAACCCAATGTTTTGAATCTCTGGTAAGACCCCAAATTCCACCAACACCAACAAGGTAAGTACTAAAACAAAGAATCACAATACAGATTAATACAAGTCCAGTCAAAAATAGAAATTGCATACAAACAGAGATGGTTTAACATTCACAAATTTTGTCAATTTCTATAACTACATTATACACCTACCTTCTTTGTTCTTTGAAAATTTGAGATTGATTCTTTCAACAGCTATTTACCTGAGAAACATTGTTATCATCTCCTATTATTGTTTGGATAATTGTAATTTACATATTGTATTTACACATATATTTTAATACAATCTGAAATAAATTCAACTAATTGCATTGGAATAAATAGTAATAATATTAATTATGGAAAATTCAGGTGAAAAGGTAGTGGAACAGGCTTTCAAATGGAGGGATATTTTTATAAATATTATGACCAAGTTTGACAAAAATGTGATTAAGAATTTAGTACAATTTGTGACAAAATTATGTTGATTGACAATTCATTATAATTTTTAAAATGTTATAATGGGTCAAGAAAGCAAAGATTAATAAATACAGTACCTGGAATCAAACTTGATGGTTTTCATTAAGATATAGTTATTCTGTAACCAAATACTAAGAAACTAAGGATATTTCCCTTGGTTTGCTAGGTTGTAAATACAATACGGCCACAAATGCAATAAAAACAAAATACCAACAAATTAGAATGTTAAAATTATTATGATGTCTATATGGATATACACAATTGATTTGAGTACTTCCTTCTGTCACATTGTCCTAACTTCTGCTGGTGTTTCTAATGAACTCCATTTTTAAAAAGCTTTTTACATACTCAAATTATTATTACAAAATTATCAGAAGAATGCACTCAAATATAATGTTCATGTTATTTTCAGCTAAGATCTGTGTATTATTATTGTTCAGTGAATATATAATATTAAAAAACTTAAAATCCACACTCTTTATCCTTCCTACACACATCCAACCAATTACCAATTCACTTTTAAAATACTCAACCTGTTCTAATAACCGTTAAAACACTTCCAAGTTGGAAGATAGGTGGCATTTAGTGTTCACACATTGTAAAACTAATTTGCTACCATTTCATTGTACTTGAAAAAAGATAATTTGAATGATTCTGCTCACTTACAGTTTTATTACTTCATGTATGTATTAACAATTATTCATAAGAAACTAATTTGATTCTTATATTGTGAAATAATATTTTAATTAAAGAGTTTAGGAAAGTGTGAATATATTCGACATGTCTAGCAGAACACCTTTGTTTTGGACTTTAAAACAGTAATATAAAAGGTAGGAACATTTCCTAATCTTTAATGAATATAATTAACATACAAAAACTATTATTCACTGTTTTTTGTAATTGTAATTGTTTCTACATTACATTTAAATGACTATGTGTAAAGTATTTATTACATTTTGCACAATTCACTACCTACACATACTTTGTTCCTCCAAAGATCCCATATTAAACAATTACTATTAGCAAATGCAATAATATATCCAATAAAGAAATATAAGTATACAAGCTAATAAAAAGTAAATACACACAGCAATTTCAATGGATAAACAGATCCAAACATTTTCATATACACAGTTGCTCATATGTAGGCTAAAGGTTAAAATTAATGGATCAGTATTATGTCACCATATGTTCTTGCAACAATTAAATGTTGGTTTTCATTATTTATATATTGTCGATTAATCATCATAATTCTAATCTTAATTGAACTTACAGTTAGTTCAAGGGTTCTTTAGAAATCCAAGTTTTGAGGAATGAAAGTGGATTATGACGGAATATTGGAAGTGGAAGGACACTGAACCTATTCGAAGGAACTAGGAGCAATCATTTGGAACTCGACCACCATTCAGATTTACAATTGACAAACTGTGAAATAAGTTTTAAAGAACAGGGTCGGTTCGTAATGCTAATAAATGATGTAGACAGTTACTGTTATGACTGAGGATAATGCACTGTTGGTTACTAAAGCTTTTACGAAAACCCTTAACAAATCACAAGTAAGAGCTTCAATTGAGCTTGAAATCTCAAGAAGATCTTTACAGAGGCTGCAATGTTTTTTAAGTTGTATCGTGCAAGACTTGTGCATCGTTTGTTGGAGGGTAACCCACACCAGCATCTCCAGTCTCGTATTAAAAAAAAAACAGGGAGAAGACAATGGGAGTCTTGATGAGGGTATTGTGGTCTGACAAAGCCTGTTTCAAGTTAATGGAGAAACCTGCAAAACTGTATTTACTATTCACAGGATAACCCTTATGAAACCATTGAAAGAGAACTTAACCAGTTAGGGTCACAATTAAGGATGGCCTGACCTGCAACAATATTTTTGGCTTAGAA
This sequence comes from Aphrophora alni, assembly GCA_963513935.1. Taxonomy (NCBI): domain Eukaryota; kingdom Metazoa; phylum Arthropoda; class Insecta; order Hemiptera; family Aphrophoridae; genus Aphrophora; species Aphrophora alni. The sequence goes on along the minus strand of OY740770.1, from coordinate 83,686,996 downwards.
TAACATTTCCCAGTATTAAGGCACGGTCAATGGTAATGTATACCAAAATATATTGGAGAATGCTTTTGTTGCTCAAATTAGATAGTACTGTGGCAATGGTGTTATTTTTTATCAAGATGGCAGGCACCCCACCTACTATAGCACTTCTGCCCAAGAATTACTAGATCAGAAGTCACCCAGTAAATGGGTGATCCAATCGATCAGCCTCCACGAACACCTGATTTGGCACCCATAGATATTTTATTCTGGAAATTTGTCCAGGGAAAAAGTGTTTTCTTAGAAGCCACGCCACACTAAACAAAAAGAAACCATTCATCTCTGATTCATTTCATAAAATTGACAATGGCAAAGATCTTTGCCACCGTGTTTAGCTCTGTTCAAGAAAGACTGCAAGAGTTTGTGTCAATCAAGATGACAATCATTTTGAACATCTACAAAGTTAAATTGTTTCCTACATCACGATATTTATTTTTTGTAATTGTAGACACTGTTATTAAAATCTGAATTGTAAAAATAATTAACATTGTTATAAAAGTATGAACAATTTTCAACTGTTAACCTACATATGAGCACCCCTGTATATCTGTAACAAAAATACCTTTCTTTCTTTTATTTATTCCCGCTTTTGATGAAATACAATTATTTGTATGGTATATACCATAACAATAACATTAACCCATTAAAGAAGTAAAAAACTACAATAAAAATGATTAAAAAATAGTTAAAATGACAATCACAGTAATATAAATAATCATCTAATAACATAATATAAAAAACAGTATACTTAACAACTTTAATGTGGTTTCAAAAAACTCCCCAATCAAGTAAAATGCACTAACTCTGGGCAACTTACTATACTTCAATAGATAGTATTGAAAATTTCTATAGTGAATAAATTATTCAAATACAAATTTATGATTTTTATTGGACTGCTTGTAATTATAAACTAAAAATATCATCAAAGTCGCACTTATTAAATTCATTTCTTTCACTTTATTACATTATATCAGGCATATTTTAATTCCTCTATAAATGTGTTTGGTATCATTCTTTTTTAGAATTTATCCAAAATAATTAATCTAACACGGTTGTAGTTTCAATTTTTTATTCCATTTTGAAATTATATTTTAAAATAGGGCCCAAGCATAGTATATTGTACGATACCGGTATGTTTATTTTGAAATTTTTTTTAAAGACTATGAAAATGGAAAAAGCCCTAATCAAGTATCACACCATTAAAATTCCAAGTATTAAGTCATCAAAATACAAGCAGAACTGGCCTATCATACTGGAACTCAGTGGTTGGGCGCCAGAGGGCTGTCTATAGTAGAGCTGTCTAGTATAAAAATATATAAAACAGCAGTTAACAAAGCTGGCTGGCTAATCATTGTGGTATGAGTGAAAATATTGAAAGCAAATTCAATATATATATATATATATATATATATATATATATATAATATATTTAATCACATTACAATTAAAGAATTATAAAATGTAAAAAGAGTAGTACTTAGTCTTAATTTACGAAATGTATAAATAACTAATTGACCATTGGCAATTGATTCTTAGGTCTATAAATATGTAATTAATTTTTGCCTATTAAACCAGTTTTGTTATTGTACTTTTAATGACTAATGATAAGCTTAGATGAATTGAAATTAAACTACAAACATGTCCTTGTTCTTCATATTTAACAACGTATAATTAACAACCCACTATAGATTATTGGTATTGCATCAAATTGAGCCTCATATACAAGCACAATTAATTAGATGTCCAGACATACTTTAATCTTTAACAGTTAATATTTGTAAATTTTAAATTTATTTGAAATATTTTAAAGGTGAGTATATATGATATGAATGAATGATTATCTCATGAATGAGTCACTGTTCAGTTACAATTTAAGCATGGTAAATTCATTTGCATTCACATGTAGTCTACAGGGAAACTATAACTCCAACTTATATACAACTGTCAAGGTTATATGATTTCAAGTTCCCTGATATTTCTAATTGTTTTCTCTATATCAGGTTAATAATACTACATTGCAATAATTTTTTTTCCAAAAAACTATCATCAAATTTAATTAAATTCATTTCATAATTTTTAAAATACAGTATAAACAATTGAAATATCTTATCAGTAAAATTATGTTTTTGCTAAATCAATACTAATTTTTAAAACTGTTGCTGCCATTTATTAAATAGAAAATTTTGGTTAATTCTAAATTTTCACTATTTTTTAACGATTTAACATTTAGAAATTAATTGTAATCTAATTAAGCACGTTCCAAAGCTGATTGATAATAAGTAATTTTATACAACTAATTTCTATGTTTTGATTATCTTCATTGGGTTTCTTATCAAACAAATATCCAAACCACAAGCCATAATGATTCATAACAAAAAACCAAATTTAAAATGAAAAGTTCCTTATGACTTCATTTAAGGCAAGTAGACATTTAAAAAATCCCTTGAAAAGTCAACATCCATCCATAAACCATTGTATGTTATTTGCCTAATTGGGTTCAGTTTAAGCAAATCAATATAAATTGAATAACATTTCTCAGTGGGCTACTTATACAATTGACTAAACTGATCAGCCATAGTATGAAATAAATCACCAATATCCACTCTGTACTTTTATTTTGGTCACTTAATGAATCTTAAAATCTAAGTAAACTATATCTTCGGTAGGCTATATTATTTTTCTAATTTAATTGGATTGGTTTCAATAATACACTGAAAATTATTTTCAAACTTAATCTGTGACTCTTCATATACGATAAATATTTTTAAGTGATGTTAATTTTCAGTAGACTAATTTATCAATTTATTCAGTAGACCTGGAAAAGTCTCAGTGAAGTGGGTCATGTAACTTAGTTACATTAAGATATACAGAATCCTAGAAAAATGTAAATTCTCATTCTTATAAGAGAAGATACCTAGTTTAGTTTACGGTTACGGCCATCACCCATGCTCAGCTCTAGTATCTCTCTCTCTCTCTCTCTCTCTCTCTCTCTCTCTCTCTCTCTCTCTCTCTCTCTCTCTCTATATATATATATATATATATATATATATATATATATATATATATATAGAGAGAGAGAGAGAGAGAGAGAGAGAGAGAGAGAGAGAGAGAGAGAGATACTAGAGCTGAGCATGGGTGATGACTGATGACCGGAGATGGGAGATATATAACAACTTGTCCAATGGTTTGTCTTTGCGGGCAATAGAGGAAACTGTTTTCAAACCATTTTAAATAAAATTATACCTACTGATAGTTTCAACTGTATTCATGATATACAGACATTACCTCCCTTTGCTTGCTCCTGTTAAAATTGTACATTCAACAGTTAAATTTTTTGCTGATCTTAGGTCTGCTTGTGTGTGAGGTGAATCTGGAGTAATAGGCGATAATGTCTTCTTCTTCCAATGGCACCTTCTGGCTCACGCCATCTTATTCACATTATAATAAGAGAGGGGGGGGGAGAGAGAGAGAGAGAGAGAGAGAGAGAGAGAGAGAGAGAGAGAGAGAGAGAGAGAGTGAGTGAGAGAGAGTGAGTGAGTGAGTGAGTGAGTGAGTGAGTGAGTGAGAGAGAGAGAGAGAGAGAGAGAGAGAGAGAGAGAGAGAGAGAGAGAGAGAGAGAGAGAGAGAGAGAGAGAGAGAGTGAGAGAGAGTTATATTAGCAATTGCTAATTAATTTTTTAATCTTGGCATTAATTTGTAAATAAAACTAAGCCAATCTAACTTATTCAGGCGACAAGTGGGATAGAATTCTTTAGCAAAATAAGCTAAGAAAGTTGACAAGATGGTGGTTAAAGTGTAAACTATTGGTAATTTTATGAATACTAATTAAATGGCAGTATGGGTTTCACCTGCCCAAAGAATATTTGGCATCTAGGACAGGTTAGATTAAGTTGATGTCATTTTTGACAACCTAAAAACCTTTTAGTTTTATTGAAATAGGCCCATAAATATTATAACATTCACAACATGACCATTAGTTTGTTACAATCAGTATTTTGTTTAAATTTTTTGCACTTTTCACTACTAAAGAATTCTCCCATTATTAAAAATTTGTCACTTATTTTTAATGATACAAGAGTCAATACGATGTTATTGGCAAACTAAATTAAATTATATTAACTTTGTAAGGTGTCCAAATATATATATATATATATATAAAGTAATTATCTATAAATAATGTATAATTTATACTTTGCTCTACGACTTGCTAATAACAAATTATAATGTTTCTACTTAGTTCTTGTAGTCTTTGTTTGTGATGTTTATTTCATTTTGTCATGACAGCTGTTTCAGTACTAGTACCATCATCAGATGACATTAACACACAATTCACAAAAAAAAAATGAACAAATATATTACATATATTGGTACTTCAATATACATCAAAGTATAAATCGAGGGGTGTGGCTACATTCTACACTTTGATGTTTACTTCAGTACTAATATTATGTAATATTTTTCTTTCTTTATTTTTGTGTATTAGTGTTTAGTGTGTGTTAATGAGATCTGATAATGGTACTAGAACCAAAACAGTTGTCATGACAAAATGAAATAAACATCACAAAGACTGCAAGATGTAAGTAGAAACATTATAAAGAATATTCTAAAATAAATAAAGTTTATGCCAAAAGGAACCTAAACCCCCCTCATTGAAATGAACAATGACCCCCTATTTAACAAATCATTTCTATGCAAAGTGTATCACTAAGAGAGTAATTTAGTATCTAAAAGTTTCCTAGTCCACGCCTATACCAAATTTTGTCAAAATCAGTTGATTGACTTTGTTAAATAGTTTATATATGTAAAGACACAAATGCACTTAAAGTAAAGATCACAGAGATATCCAAACTTTGCTGTATAATAATAATACCTAGATTACCTAGAAGGTAAGTGAATTGCACTGGACTAACCTTACTCAATTCCTAATTCTTATGACAGGTGCCAGAAATTAGGTTAGGTTATTTGGGGGTGTGTTCATTTGTTATTTTGTAATAAATAAAGACTCAAATAACTATATTAATATGGGAAAAGATATTATTTTAATTTCATTAATTGACTTAGTATAACATCCGTAATAATTTAGCATAACTATTATAAAAGGAAATACCAAAATTTAAAATAGATACATTTAATTGATGATATGTCAATAGCGTTTAAAGTAACCTTTTACATAGATGAGGTATAATAATTATATAATTTTAATGAGAAGATAGGTCTTTAGCATCTCATAAAACTCATATCTAATTAAAACTACATTATTACATTCAAAATATAGAGCAAAATCTGACATAAACTGCAAAAATATAAATTATTGGCTAACTACTTGTCAGAAAAGAATCAGTTGTTACAATTATTTGAATGTAGTATAAAATACTAAGTATATACTTACACAACATATTACCAACACGCCTCTGCATATTTACTCAAATTTTAGAACTGTACTTGTTTTGTAATTTATTGTGATATTGCAGATAAGAAGATTACTTAAAAACCACACAACCGCCACTCTATGGCGTCTGCCACAGACTGAGACAGAACAGCTGACTACTCATTGGTAGCTAAGCAACGAGTCAGCGCCTTGATACGTCATAACACGGAACAGTTTCGTGTGAAATAAATTGGTGTCTCAAGGTTTAATGAATAGTACATTGACTGCAACAATGATGATTTATTTTCAAGAACAATAAATAACCTAACAATAGACCAAAACATGCTGCAAAATTAAATTGAACGACAGGATACGTCATTAAAGAGTGACGTTGTTTTTTACGTCATTGTCAACTATTACAAACTGCTCATGACAGAGGAAACGGGAACAAACCTCAACAGGAAGGCATTGAATTTACAAACAACAAGCAAATAAATACTAATTTAATCAAGAAAGGATGCAAACAAATTGATCAGAATTTAAAATTAAGGATCACTGTGGGGTTTACACGGGTGACTATAGCAGCACGATTTTCGCCGCATGACGGAAATCGATTGTCTAAATATCAATTCGGCTAGTCCGCAGGTGACTAAAATCGCAAACTCCCAAAGTAGATTAGGTTTCGACTTTTATCGTGCAGCGAACATATCGCAGGTGACGGGTGACTAAAATAGCAAAACTCCCAATGTAGATGAGGTTTCGACTTTTATCGTGCAGCGAACATATAGCAGGTGACGGGTGACTAAAATAGCAAAACTCCCAAAGTATATTAGGTTTCGACTTTTATCGTGCAGCGAACATATCGCAGGTGACGGGTGACAAAAATAGCAAAACTCCCAAAGTAGATTAGGTTTCGACTTTTATCGTGCAGCGAACATATCGCAGGTGACGGGTGACTAAAATCGCAAAACTCCCAAAGTATATTAGGTTTCGACTTTTATCGTGCAGCGAACATATCGCAGGTGACGGGTGACTAAATCGCAAAACTCCCAAAGTAGATTAGGTTTCGACTTTTATCGTGCAGCGAACATATAGCAGGTGACGGTTGACTAAAATCGCAAAACTCCCAAAGTAGATTAGGTTTCGACTTTTATCGTGCAGCGAACATATCGCAGGTGACGGGTGACTAAATCGCAAAACTCCCAAAGTAGATTAGGTTTCGACTTTTATCGTGCAGCGAACATATAGCAGGTGACGGTTGACTAAAATCGCAAAACTCCCAAAGTATATTAGGTTTCGACTTTTATCGTGCAGCGAACATATCGCAGGTGACGGGTGACTAAAATCGCAAAACTCCCAAAGTATATTAGGTTTCGACTTTTATCGTGCAGCGAACATATCGCAGGTGACGGGTGACTAAATCGCAAAACTCCCAAAGTAGATTAGGTTTCGACTTTTATCGTGCAGCGAACATATAGCAGGTGACGGTTGACTAAAATCGCAAAACTCCCAAAGTAGATTAGGTTTCGACTTTTATCGTGCAGCGAACATATAGCAGGTGACGGTTGACTAAAATCGCAAAACTCCCAAAGTATATTAGGTTTCGACTTTTATCGTGCAGCGAACATATCGCAGGTGACGGGTGACTAAAATCGCAAAACTCCCAAAGTATATTAGGTTTCGACTTTTATCGTGCAGCGAACATATCGCAGGTGACGGGTGACTAAATCGCAAAACTCCCAAAGTAGATTAGGTTTCGACTTTTATCGTGCAGCGAACATATAGCAGGTGACGGTTGACTAAAATCGCAAAACTCCCAAAGTAGATTAGGTTTCGACTTTTATCGTGCAGCGAACATATCGCAGGTGACGGTTGACTAAAATCGCAAAACTCCCAAAGTATATTAGGTTTCGACTTTTATCGTGCAGCGAACATATCGCAGGTGACGGGTGACTAAAATCGCAAAACTCCCAAAGTAGATTAGGTTTCGACTTTTATCGTGCAGTGAACATATCGCAGGTGACGGGTGACTAAAATCGACTGTGAAAATGCTATTGGTTCAAAAAATTAATCCTTATATCAACAACAGTCAGTCACCTTATTAAAATACTGTACATCAATTTACTAATCAATTCAATAAAATACCTACTGGTAAAATTCAATAAAATTTTACTTTTCCACAAATATATGTGATGAAATTTATGTGATTGGTCAAAAAGTCGATCTCCAGTAATTTGAGAATATATTCGTTTTGAGATCCCTTTGAGACAAAAAAGTTTTTCTTTTTATTATTATGTTTGTCTTGTCTGGTTGGTTAGCGTCTGCCCAAAAGCGTGGACCGATTTTAATTTAATTTTTCTATAATTCAAAATTTGTGTGCAAGATAAAAATATAAAATTCAGATTTTGTAGTAATCGGCTCTACGATTTTGATACGACTAATTTCGTTCAAATTTTAGTGAAATATAAAGACTAATGACCTAAAACTTGTACAAAATTGCAAGTCAAAGATAATTACGAGATTTTAATCAAATGCAAATTACCGTCGAGGATGCATTTATGGGACAAGCGAAGAAAGTTGAGCTTTATTTACTTGGTTCATTTTCACTTTTTGACTGACATTTTTGGTACCGAACAACTTTAGTTGGATTTATTTGGTTTTGGGAATTGGTGAGTGAGAAAGTTTGTGAAAAGTTTTTTTTTTTTGTTTATTTTTTCTTATTTTCATAAAATTGTAATTTCCATTACTATCGAAACTGAATATAATATTTGGCAGTTATTTTCATTATGGGATAAAATCAAAACAGTGAACTGATTTAGATGTAGTTTTTTAAATATTTTCTTCCTCCTGGGGTTTAATTGTCCCCAATTTTCATATTTCGTCGTGATCTTTGAAAATTAATTTTGTATGAATAGTTTTGGAAATCCTTTCTCAGAATAAAAAGTGATGACGGGGTGATCTATATTTGTAATCACCAGTGGCGGCGATAGCGGGCCCTCAGGGCCCGCGGTGCGCGGGGCATGAGAGCTTCGGGGGCCCGCGAGCCTTGACCGGGATTTTTCGGGAAATTTTACCGGGACCCGGACGGGTCCTGCCACACGGGCCCTTCCACACGGGCCCTTCCACACGGGCACTTCCACACGGGCCCCCCTATCATAACAATATTTTTATGAGTAATGTCAAGAAATTACTAAAATAAGGTAAAATGTCTTCAGACAACATTGTGCATCGTGCATCCAAAACAGCAATAACCATTATTTTTTAGAGAGCAGTATTTATTATTTAATGTCATAATACGAAGTATGTGTATTGTTTACCGTTGGCCGATAAGTAATGCAGCTATCGTTACGTCGCGCATCGCGGTGACTCGCCGGCACCGGCCGGCGAAAAGATAAACAACCGGGCCGGAAGGGGAAGATTAAAATTTAAAAATAGCATCAGGTATCAGGTCAACAAATAAACTTTCAGTTCAATTACCTAAATAACTTATAAACTATTACAATACAATGAACAAAACTACAAAATACTCATTTTAAGGCATTGGCATTGGATAAACTAAGGACTGGAGATAATCCGAAATGTACCTATATACAGTACTAGAAAGTAACCAACTGTTGCATCAAAGCATTAACTGTCCTCGCGACCTGCGTGAAGGCGCTAGAATAGGTGAAATACGAAATTCTATTAAGCGATGTCTACATCAGTAGTTAAAACTAATAAAACTTAGTATGTGGTGAGTCAGTAGTGGAATGTTCGCAGAAAGGTGTTTACCTAGCATCCATCCACCCCGCGCCAAGCCCAAGTGCAAGCTTAGGTGGAAATACCCGTAATAATGTTTTTAAAGATTATTGGGAGAGGGGGGCCCGATGAACAAACTTGCGAGGGGGCCCGCGGGTTCTTATCGCCGCCACTGGTAATCACCATTGTGTTGGTGGAAGGATTTTTCATAAGCGGATTTCAACGGAAACCCGATTTTGATCTCCTGAACCTAAAATTATTATTATATTTTCAAGTTACTATAGGCTCCTTCTGGGATCTACATAGACTTTGATACAATGTAATTTGTACAATGTTCATTGCATTTTTTAAAGCTTTTCATCGAGTAAGAAATCCCAGTTTGAAGTTACAGTAAATAGTAAAATCTCTACGTCTTGCGAGCAGATTTGATAAATTGTTATTAAATGCTAACTAAGATGTCACAGATTGTAGGGCCTGTCCTACAAAAATAAAACTTTGGATTGATTAAGAGTATAATAACTTTTCTCAAACCCTCCCAATAATAATGGGCTTATTTCTTAAAATTGGCTCTCTCCTGATTTCAGTTTAGTAAACTAATTAAACTAATGTTATAAACTACATAACGAGAATTGGGTTTTAGGAGTAATTGAAATTATATATAATAATCTTGTTTGCAGATAAAAAAATTGTAATGATTGTAAAATTTACAGCAAACTTTCTATTATCTGATCATGACAAAACATTTTTACTTTATAGCATCAAAGGTAACCTAACTATTGGTAGCTCTGTATATACTCTCATTGACATTGACATTGACACTAGTGTTCTATTGGAAGTCAAGGTCACCCGACCCCTGACCCCTCCACCTGCAACCTGGGAACTGTGCCCTCTGTTGGCCAATTTAATTAATTGATCGTGTTTATTTACTTTGCTGCGTAGACACATCAACATCCACACAGACGTTGAGTCCGCGAATACTCTAATAGTGTCAAGAGAGACCTGATAGGAGAGGGACTAACCCAAGACTAAATGAAAAAAAATGTGTAGAGAGGATCAAGCCTATACTCATTAAAGTGAAGTTTGAAGAACATTACTTTTCCCCCAAATCATTTTGTTCGCAAAACAATAAAAAATAGTAAAAAACCGCCTCTGTCTATCAAACTTTATTATTATTATTTTTTTTTTTTGCAAAGGCTACTTGAAATATTTAGCTCTAACTTGAAAATCAACACACACGATCAAATTTAACTGTTAAATCGATAGTATAAATGCTTCCAATCCAACAATGTATGAAGAAGAATGTCACATAAAAATGGATGTCCAATATTATTTTGATTTGAATGTACGATTTGATGCAATAGAAGCTGTCCCACGGCTGTGATTTTCAATACTCAAGTCGACAAAATATGGTTTTCAGCGACTTCTAATCTAACTTACCATCAATAAACTAAAGAAATTATTAGATTAGCCTATTACAGGATTATTTCACTAGCCTGAGTGTATCATTTGCTTTATTTCGCGGTTTAATATTTTAATATCGAGAGTAAACATCGAACTTACATTTAGGCAATTTAAAAAAAAAAATTCTTCTTCAATATTGCAAGTAACTGATTAGTGCTTGCGTGGTTAAAGCATTGTTGCAATATGGTGATGGAGGAGGAAGAACAATAATTGTTATTGATGTCAGTAATGTGGTTATTGATGGTTTTTATTCAGTTAATGAAAATAATAACGAAGAAAATAGTGTAGTCCTAATAGTAATAGACAAGCACAAAACAATAAACTATATACATTCAATAAATCTCCTTTAAATTCATTAAGGGCACACATAGATGATTACCAATACACCAAAACAAACTTATATATGATATTCCCAGAAAAACGTACGTTAGAGTGTAATTATATAAAGCTAAGAGTAAAGGACCTTTTGAAGCGATTTAACAAAAAAGGATAAATATAAAATGCATCCAAATCAAATAGGAAAAACTTGTTCCAGGTTGCCAGCAAGATCTCCCGAACTAACTCCGTCCAACTTCCTTCTCTGGGGGTTATGTTGTACAGACATAAACCACCCACAAATCCACCCTTGAAAGACACTATACCTCAAGAGACTGAAGTAATTTCGAATGACACTTTAGTAAAGTGGTCGATAATTTGCAGAGGCGTGTTACAAGTGTGCTTGGATGTGGAAGGAAAACATTTTCAACACCCAGGTCCTGTTTTGCATTGTTCATGTAACCTACATACCCAATATTAAATCGATCTTTCAGAAACTACCAATTTTATTAACAAAAATTTGAGGCCTCTAATATAATTTATATAATTCAGAAAGAAAAGATATTATAACCTTATTAACTGGGGGGGGGGGGATAGCAACAAAAATCATAAATGTTTAACAAAAATAAGTAAAAATTTATGAAAAACAAAAATAAACACTAGACGAATAAGTTAAAACTTTGAATATTAAAGCATTGTTTGGATAAAAACATATTTTTTTAAGAAAACTGTAAATAGCTTCACATATCCAAAGCCAACACTGCTGTAGTAATGGTGTTGAAAAAAAAACAAGAATTCATTATATTATTGATATTATTATGTAACAATAATATAATATGGTTATAATAATATTGTATAAATTTATATAACATATACTTTATATGAATAAGGTATTAATAATAGTCTACTGTGCATGGTTGGTTTTATAATTTAGCTTATATTATTATAATAGTAATTTCATCACTAGGACCAAAAGTGAAGCTTTTCAATACAAGCTCAAATTTAACAGCCAAGGCCGGAAAATGAGAGAGGATCGAAAAGCTTCTTTTGGTCCAAGTTATGAACTATATTTTTCGTTATACTGCAATAATATAAGAAAACAATTTCACTAAAACTAAATTGTTATAACTTATTTACATTCAAATCGATGGCAACAGCTGTTTTAATGGTTATTAACCATCGAGAGTATCGGTTGTTTTTATAAATGCTTTACAATCGTTAATTAATTCGTATAAATGAAGTAACAGCTGATGACCTCGACCTCAGCTGATGTTTTTAGGTCCTAGGACTAAAAAGAACAACTTTAGCAGACAATTCCAAGAGGAATAAAATGAATTTTGCAAATAATAACCCTACGTCTTGGACTATCTGTTGGTGTTTTACCACAAGCAGGAAGTTTATTAATTCTAAAGAATAGGCTACCTCTCCATAAGTGTAATGTCAATGTAAACTAGTTTGAATTTTTACAACAATTCAAACACATAGTCTACAACAATAATTCTAAACAGATATTTTCAGAAGATCAGCTGTTATAGTTGTTTACTATTTATGTTTTATATCAATTCACAAAACTTCTACGAAAAGGCAGCTGTCAACTCGCCTGTAAGAAACATTATACACTCTACTTTGTAACATTATTAAATGTATTAAGATTCGCCTATTAACAATATTGACGAATTGGATAATTGATGTGATAGTGTGTCAAGTCATACTTTCAAATCTATAAAAAAAAAAAAACCTCTGTACATTCGACTGTATGATTTGATCATGTGTTTTGGATTTAACAAGATAGCTTGTTTAATACACTCTATATATATGTATGTATTAGGTAAATAAAAATAAATAAGAGGTTTAATTGTTATATTTGAACGTTTTCCTTTTACCTAACTCAATTAGTTGATTACATTACATTAATAATTGAAACTGTAACCAATTGGGTATTTGTATCTATACCCAAGTTAGCCTATACGACGCAGAAAATTTTATTCAACAATTTCAAGGTCATTGTAATATAGGTTGAAATCCCAATAGTAAATAGCCTACATGTATGCTTTTTGAAATCCAACTATTATGACAAGCACAAGAAGATAAATGGTTTCCATTAAATCATTTTCATACTCTTTATGTCTAAGCTCCCATGCTTACAGTAGTTAATAGAGTGTAAAGTTATAACCCAACTATTACCTTCTTCCATTCTGCTTCCATAAGCATATGCACACACAGTACTAACATAGATATTCACCTACTGTCAGACTTATTTACAAAACATGTTCCTTTACACACAACTTTTTTTAGTAAATAAAAATATATCGCTACAGCTGATGCTAATGTTAGAGGATACGACTTTCTATCAACAATATTTATTGGTGTTGGTATTAATGTAGACCCTTGGAAAAATCAACTTCGATTATTTACCATAGCAATACTTTCTTTCTATAACAGGAGTGAGAATACAAAAATACATTGCACTAACTTTCTCGTACACCTAACAAAAATAACATGAAAAAACCATTACACCCTCTCCAATTCTTTCAGAAGTCATCAGACAAAAAGTAAAACAACCATTTACGCCGCCCGCGTTTTAAAGGTAAAATATTCCTTCAAAATTGGTTCACGCTGTTTCCATCACTACTAAAAGAATTTTACAATTTTATAATTTTCTACTAGCATTTTCATAATTATTTTGAGTAAAATTTTCAAACATTCGTAGCGAATTTTTCTTAATACAATTTAATTACGGCGTTTCGGAATAATTTAATCTTCATAACCTAGTTATGTACTTTTGCTCCTGAATGTACCAACTAAGGATATGAAGAAGATAACGTTAAGCTGGCATGTTATTAAGGTGACGTTAAACTGGTGTATTCAGTCTAAGTAATTTTATAAAATGCTAAATATTTCCGACAGTTGTTACACCTCATTTTGGTATGTTCCAATCTAATAGAGAACCGTAAGGTGTTTTACAACATTGCACAACAAAATAATATCAAAATATATTTTGTTGTTGTTAATTAAAGTCGAAAAACATTTCAGTTATCATCACCTTCAAAAAAAAATAAAAGAGGATAAAATAGAAACACCCTAGTCCTCGAATACTCTAATGGCATCAGGGTCAGAAGAGAACAAGCTTTGTTCAAAAGAGATCGGACAGGAAATATAAAATAGAGTGATCTAAGTAGAGGTTAGATGAAGAAAGTTGTAAATCCAGCTAGGACCACGGGATTGCCACATCTGTACTCACTTGGATGGTGTCTTCTAACGAAATAAAGTTTAGATATAGGTATAGACATTTTTAATATTCTACCAAACCGACACGGCAGCGTATCAGCTGAGATTGAACAATATTTAACTTTTAAACGTGGAATGAATGGGATACCTAGTTTAGAGTAAGGTGTTCTTATCAAGCGCTCATTGTTTTCTCAAGAAATAAGAAACTTTGCAGTTTAAAAATTCCTTGAACACTGATTCAGCCGGAAAAAGAGCAGACTTTGTCTCATTTATTAAAACATAAGTCTACATTACAAGGCTAATGAACTTGTGAGAATAGTGTCCCACACTCGACTATCTTAGTTATATATATTTTACAAGGTAAAACACTGAACTTGTGAAAACAGTGTCTCACACTCATTTCATTATATACTTTACAAAACAATGGGCTAATGAACTTGTGAGATAAGTATCTTAAACTTGTCACATTATCCGTCTTAAAATTTGTGAAACGCTATGAAGGTAACGATCTTGTGAGAATTTTGTCTCACACTCATTTCATTATCTACTTTACAAGGCAACGAGCTAATGAACTTGTGAGAATACTACCTCATACTTGTCACATTATCCACATTAAAAACAATAAAACACCAGAAATCTTATAAAACTTATGATATAATGCCTCTCAGCCGTCTCATTATCCACTTTAAAAGGCAACGCACTAATGAGATATGAGATTATTGCCTCACATTCGTCTCATTATCTACTTTGCAAAGCAAAGAGTTTCTGAAATGTGAGAATACTGCTTCACACTCGTCTCATTGTCTACTTGACAAGGCAAAGTGTTTCTGAAATGTGAGAATACTGCTTCACACTCGTCTCATTGTCTACTTGACAAGGCAAAGAGTTTCTGAAATGTGAGAATACTGCTTCACACTCGTCTCATTGTCTACTTGACAAGGCAAAGAGTTTCTGAAATGTGAGAATACTGCTTCACACTCGTCTCATTGTCTACTTGACAAGGCAAAGAGTTTCTGAAATGTGAGAATACTGCTTCACACTCGTCTCATTGTCTACTTTACAAAGCAAACAGTTTCTGAAATGTGAGAATACTGCTTCACACTCGTCTCATTGTCTACTTGACAAGGCAAAGTGTTTCTGAAATGTGAGAATACTGCTTCACACTCGTCTCATTGTCTACTTTACAAAGCAAACAGTTTCTGAAATGTGAAAATACTGCTTCACACTCGTCTCATCGTCTACTTGACAAGGCAAAGAGTTTCTGAAATGTGAGAATACTGCTTCACACTCGTCTCATTGTCTACTTTACAAAGCAAACAGTTTCTGAAATGTGAGAATACTGCTTCACACTCGTCTCATTGTCTACTTGACAAGGCAAAGTGTTTCTGAAATGTGAGAATACTGCTTCACACTCGTCTCATTGTCTACTTTATAAAGCAAACAGTTTCTGAAATGTGAGAATACTGCTTCACACTCGTCTCATTGTCTACTTGACAAGGCAAAGAGTTTCTGAAATGTGAGAATACTGCTTCACACTCGTCTCATTGTCTACTTTACAAAGCAAAGAGTTTCTGAAATGTGAGAATACTGCTTCACACTCGTCTCATTGTCTACTTGACAAGGCAAAGAGTTTCTGAAATGTGAGAATACTGCTTCACACTCGTCTCATTGTCTACTTTACAAAGCAAACAGTTTCTGAAATGTGAGAATACTGCTTCACACTCGTCTCATTGTCTACTTGACAAGGCAAAGTGTTTCTGAAATGTGAGAATACTGCTTCACACTCGTCTCATTGTCTACTTGACAAGGCAAAGAGTTTCTGAAATGTGAAAATACTGCCTCACATTCGTCTCATTGTGTACTTTAGAAGGCAAAGAGTTTCTGAAATGTGAGAATACTGCCTCACATTCGTCTCATTGTGTACTTTAGAAGGCAAAGAGTTTCTGAAATGTGAAAATACTGGCTCACAGTATTCTCTTTATCCAATTTACAAGGCAACGAGCTAAAGAACTTGAGTGAATACTACCTCACACTTTGTCACATTATCCACTTTTACAAAGTAACGAGCTAGTGAACTTGTGAGATAATACTTGTATCTCACACTTGTCTCATTATCCATTTTAAGGACAACAAGCTATTGATCTTGTGAAAAAAATATTCGAATTGCACCCTTGTCTCATTATCCACCTTTAAAATCGTATTTAATAGAACAATTGGTTAGTTATCATTTAATACACCCACTTTGACATAAGTAAACATTTATTGTGATTCATTTCTCCAGTCAAATAATATAATTAAGAAGAACTTTAATAGTTCTCACCACGCCGTAAGAAAGCGCTAATGTGTTGAACCTTACGCCGTAAATGAAATGTATAATACATCAAATTTTATGAAACAATGTGTATACCGAAATGATTACAACTTTTATAATATAAGAAAATCATAGGTTACATTGTCTAGCCTACAACCAAGCCACCCCTCCAAGACTAAAAGAATCACAAACCTCATTATTAATTAAATTACAAAGCATTATACGATTACGCTGGAGGTCATTATATAACTGAAGCAAGGTACAGTATCGAATCTTCGTCTCATAGCCACCATTAAATCAAGTTTGGTCCAGGCGAGTGGGCAAATGTCTCGCGCCAATTACCCATATCCACCAATTATAATTTAGGAAACTTCAGGTTCGGTTTCCGGCTATATATTACCGGTAAAGTTCAAGTTCGCCTACGCGACACTATTGATCATGTCGACACCTTTAGAATTCAGTTTTGTACATAAATAAAATATTATCCTAGTAATAGTGTATAATTTGTGTCATTGTCTATAGTCCGTAGATATATTATTTTACATTTAAGGTAAAAATTTTAAATTCCCAAAAAGGCTAAAGTGGATGTTATCAATGTTGACAGTGCAGATAAAAGAGTAGATTTGTTAATGACAAATCAATTTTAGAATAAAAGAAAACAAATTTCTAAAATTTGTGATTCTATATTTTTTAAAAACTTTTTCGAGATTAAAATGTTTAAAAAATGTGATTACGAAATGTTACTGTGATCACGAAAATTAATTGTCTGTGAAAAATAAAATTAAGAATTCACTTTAAAATCTTTTTGGTGATATTTGTTCGGCCGCTTTTAATTGGTATTTGTTCTAAATCAATCAATCAACCTGGATTTTTTCTTAATATTTGTAACAATGAGAAAATATTTTTAGAAGTTACGGAAGAAACATGTCCTATAAAAAAAGACTTTCTATTGTACTGTATTTACTGTTAATTTTCTCAAAAAACGAAAATCGAAATAAATTTATTTCAAAATATGTTTGATTGCTCTTTTTAACGCACGAAAAAATAAAAATATAAAAGGCAACAAAGGTTTAAGGATTATAATGAATGTAAGTAATTTGAACATTTTGAACAGAATTGTAGTTTACTAACTTAACCAAAATCATAATCCTGTTTTTGAATGATGGATTGTTCATATTATTGAAATAGTTTATTCGGACATTTGTATATCATGTATATACACACGACGTTTCTAGAGTATAAATCAAGTAAACTTGAGGCTATAACTTAGAACATGAAACATGTGAAGCCTAGCTAGATTGTAGCCTGGGGGTGTTGTAAACTAAAACTAAAACTTATGTCAAAATAACTAAGACTAATATACAAACGTAATCAAGAAAAACAGGTCTTGTGATCATATTATTTGTAAAATCCTAGTTATTTCTTCTTAGGCCTGCTTCCCTCATTAGATCACTAGTTTTAGTTAACCCTATGATCACTCTTTTCACATTCTTATGTTTAAGGTTTTTCATTAGAAAAATCGTGCATTAGTTTGTATATACACTAATGTTGAATAATGTCCAAATAAACAATAAGATCCTATTATTTTCTCCCAAATCTGGAAAAAATGTGAAACTGTTCTAAGAGGAAAAAAATATTCCTATATTCTGGGATATTAAAACAACAAAACAATAGACATAGATCAAATATTCATAAATACTGTATTTATAAAATACATTTAAATTTATTTCAGTTTTTTTTAATATACAAGTAAAATACTTTAGCCTTAACTGTAAACGTATATTATTAAAATTAAATCAAATAAAACGTAAAATTACTATTAAAACTCAGTTTCTCATTCACAAATTACTGGTTGCTGCACTCGGAAAATCAAAATACTTTATATGCACAGATGCAAATTTCCATTTTGAACAAGAACGATTATTTATTACTCTAAATTTTAAAATAAAATGTAATAATGCATTCTCTTGTTGTGAAATAATAATAAACATTATAAGGAAAATTTGTAAACATATTATTATTATTATTATTTAGTTTGTTTTTGTTGTTGTTTAAAGAGAAAAACCATCTCGGTCATCATTGCTTTATAAAAATCGAAGAAACCAAAAAAATATATAAGCCGCTAGCTCTGGAATACTTTAAAAGCGTCAGGGTCAGAAAAGAACAAGAGTATGACAAGAGAGGCTTGATTAAAAAGATGAAAGAGAGGAATTTAACCTAAAACTACATAAAAATGATATCGATCAAACTAGGTATCCCTCGGGATTACCAGGACCATACTAACTACGCCAGTCCCTGAGGGTATATTATTATTATTACAATTTGTATTTTGTCTGAAGAATAGTTAGTTACCCGTTAAGAGCCAAACTTTAAAGCAAAACGAGACAATAGTTTAGTTCTACCCCTCAGGGGTTCACTTATAGTGAGTGGGAGTGCAGCTATCCCAAGGTAACCTAACTGGTTCTGAACCTTTCTTCATCTGGACTTGAGTTAGATCCTCTATTCGAAGATTAAGGGTCTCTATTTTAAGCTTTTTCTTTCTTTTAATTTATTGATTTTACCGCTTATACATTTTTTTTACCAAGCTAGTATTATTAATTAAATAATTATTTCAAGTGTAATATATATTGGCGCGTAAAGCCAAAGGTCCTGGGTTCGATTCCCAGTCTAGGTCGTATATTTCTCACTTGAAATAATTATGTTTCTTTCTTTTTTTTAATGCGATAATGATAGCAATGTTTTCCCTTTTAAACTTAAAAAAGAAAATTGGGTGCGTAGAGACTACGCGCGTTAGAAGTGAATACTTATTTAAACCCTGTTTTTACCATATTAGCTTATTAATGGCCTTATCTCGAGGTTAAGTAATATATATTTTGAAATGTAAATTTAATTATTTATTATTTTAAATATTTAATATCATAATTATATTCGTAATTTTGTAGTTTTATTTTTATTTGTAAACAGTAATAATATTTAAATAGGGAAAAATAAAAAATAAAAAACACATATACATAAAATAATGATTTATTTATTTATTATTATTATTTGTTTAATTGTCATTTTTTAAGTACGATATAATTGGTTTATGGTAACTATAGTATGATGCATAATTAACTGAATGAAAATGATTAATATATCTTGAAAATAGTTCGTCAATTGTTGTCCCATATTTTGTTGTTGACTTTGTTGGATCATTACTTAAGGTCAAGTTAAATTCTTCCTTTAAAAATTCTATTAATGGCCTTGATTCTTGGGAATTAAAATGAACATTAAAATCTCCACCAATAATCATTGGCATTTTATTAAAAAAACCTCTTGTGTGTTCTAGTAAACTACCAAGATCCGTTTATTTATTTTTTTTTTTTACCGATGTCTCGTAAAATATCCTTCAACGGATAATAAATATAATATGATAAAGAAAAGCTCTTGTGTATTCTAGTAAAATACAGAGATTTTAAAAAAAATTAATTTAATGCATAACAGCAAACCAATATGTCCTCTACATAAGTCCAGCTGAATTAAATTTTACATAGAAGCGTAAAGAAGTATTCACTTCAAAAACCATAAAGTTCTATACTTAAACCCAATTCTAGTTCTTTATGTACTGACTGTGTGTGCGAGGGAGCGCGTGTGTGACACAGACCTACTAAAAACTGTATAATATACATTTGACATTTTATGTGACGGTATTTCTTTTTTACAGCGGTAATAAACTAAATATAATTTATGTTTTCATTATTTAATCCCATGTCACTAATATGAAACCCACTTGACTTAATGTACACGAGTAAATTTCCTTAGACATAATACTCGAAACACACATATAAAGATAGATTACCGCCTAATTATAGTGAGATTCAAGTACATGATACCAGACCCTTCACCTGGGTGGTAGAGATGACTTATGTCGTAAATAACATAAGCGAGGAGGTGTGGTTATCTGTAACTATGAGAGGGTTTTATATTTATTGTCAATGAACAGAGACCATTGTGTGGACATTGAGTAACTTTGATTTATTTAATGTTCCCGACTGTAAACAAATCGGGAATTTTTAAATTAATAATACATTTCATAATAGTATTCAAATATTGAATACACAAAACAATCGGACTTTGTGTTCATACAAAACTTATTCTTTCAATACGAATAATGAAGTAATAAATGATGCAAAAATCTAACAAACATTCTCTTTCCCACATACAAACACCCCAAATCACAAACAATTAATTACAACCTAAAAATTTTAAATTGGGGAATTTATAGAAATTAGTTTTACCTCAAAATAGATAAGAAAGATAATTTTGAACCAAATGTTTTATTAAAACATGTGAAAGTATATGAATGAAACCTTCATACCATAAAAGAAGAAATTATAATTTGCGAGTAATTTATAATTAGTAAAATATATGAAAATGTAAATTTTTTCTTTTAATATGCGCCAATTAAAACTTAATGAGGCGATAGTGGCTACCGCTGTGAAGAAAGTACAGACCTGTCATTCTTTGAGAAAGAAAGAAAACTGGATATTATAAAAGTGAACTGAATACTATAAAGCGCGAACTGAATATTAGAAAAGCAAAATGAATATTATGAAAACAAATTGAATACTATAAAGCGAACGGAATATTAGTAAAGCAAACTGAATATTATAAAAGCAAACTGAATATTATAAAAGCGAACTGAATATTTTAAACGCAAACTGAATACTATAAAGCGAACTGAATATTATAAAAGCGAACTGAATATTTTAAACGCAAACTGAATACTATAAAGCGAACTGAATATTATAAAAGCGAACTGATTACTATAAAAACAAATTGCATACTATAAAACGAACTGAATATTATAAAAGCAATATAAAAGCAAACTGAATATTATAAAAGCGAACTGATTACTATAAAAACAAATTGCATACTATAAAACGAATTGAATATTATAAAAAGAAACTGAAAATTTTAAAAGCAAATTGAATATTATAAAAGCGAACTGAATATTATAAAAGTAAACTGAATACTATAAAGCGAACAGAATATTATAAAAACAAACTGAATATTATAAAAGCAAATTAAATATTAAAAAAGCGAACTGAATATTTTAAACGCAAACTAAATACTATAAAGCAAACTGAATATTATAAAAGCAATATAAAAGCAAACTGGATATTATAAAAGCTAACTGATTACTATAAAAACAAATTGCATACTATAAAACGAACTGAATATTATAAAAAGAAACTGAAAATTTTAAAAGCAAACTGAATATTATAAAAGCAAACTGAATATTATAAAAGCAAACTGAATACTATAAAAGCGAACTGAATATTATAAAAGCGAACTGAATATTTTAAACGCAAACTGAATACTAAAATCGAACTGAATATTATAAAAATGATCAAAGCAAATTGAATTGTAAAATCAAAGTGGATATTATAAAAGCGAACTGAATTATAAAAGCGTTCTGAATATTATAAAAATGATCAAAGCAAATTGAATTGTAAAATCAAAGTAGATATTATAAAAGCGAACTGAATTATAAAAGCAAAGTGAATATTATAAATTCGAACTAAATATTCAAACGAACTCTCTGAGGAAATAGAAATTAAAAATGTAGGTATATGACTAACGTCACGTGTAGTCAATTTGTCATGATTAATATTTAGCACTAAAGAGAAGTACATTTAGAAATTAAGTCTGAAATAATTGCCTAATGAATAATTTATTATCTTTAAATGGGAGAATAAATAATTTTTACTTTCGTAAATAGAATAAATTGTAGGATAATATTAAGAAGTTGTTTTCACAAATTAAACTTTCATATTTAATTTGTTTAATAAGTGTTATTGTAAAACTATGTGATCCTAGTAGATTACTTATATGAATACTTAAAAAAAAATTTTATAGTTACTTTTTTATTGAAAATAACGGATTTTTTTTTAAATTTTAAAATTATATTTATTTTCGAGTATTTTAAAAGAAAAATGTATTTTTTTTTTTTTTTTTTTTTTTTTTTTTTTAAGATTAAAAATCGGGATATTAATTGCAAAACTATACTGTCAAAAAAGGGTAGCCTACTAAAAATAGTATTAAATACCAAAATCTTTGTATTATCAGTGTAGAAGAGACGGTTTCAACAAAAAAACCTTATTAAAACATTGAACCTAAATACAAAAAAAAACATAAATAAGATTGCATCAAAACTGGGTGATCCGTTTAGGAATTAAAGGAGACTAGATGTGTAGAATCTAGACTTGCGGTAGTTTCTAGTGGCGTTTTCCATTTTGTGTAAAAATTATTATATACAGGGTGTTTAAAAAATTTCAGCAATTCAGAGACTTATTCCTCACATCAAAGTTTATATTAACATATTTCCTAAAAAGTTTAACTTTCTATCTAGCTGCCATTTTGTGTTTTTAACAACAAAATCATATCTTTTTAACGGTAATACCTCCAAATCTTTATGGCGAAACATATTTACACTTCTTGACTGTATGTATATATACACTCTGTATGTATATATATATATATATATATATATACTCTGTATGTATATATATATATATATATATATATATTACAGTGTACCATTTCTTCAAACGAAGATATCAAGTCTTTTTGGATTATCATATTTTAACCGCCCAAAACCAAAATGATATAAATATAATGTTTAATTGTGGCTAAAAAGATTTATGCCATTTCTTACGCACTATTGTTCCCAGTTTCTGTGGATTGAATTTTTTTTAAACAAACACTTTTTGCGTCGATTAACATATTTTTATACGGAAATTAAGTAATTTAATTACAATGGACCAAAAAAAAACCACAGAACTACACAATTTTCAATTTCTCACATCGAAAATTCATATTGCCAGTTGTAAATTTCAAATTTGCATGTCATGCAGATTTCGTGTATTCCAATTAGTTGTAGCTTAATTATTGAAACTACTAATTGTGTATCTGTAAAACAGGCGTCAGAGTAGAGCTTCGTAAATTATTTTTAAATAATGAAATAATAGCCACCATTAGAATAATTTTCACATGTTGCAGAGAGGAGGGGGTATGTATTTATCATTAGTGTTTGTTTAAAAAATTATCACTATTCACTTTAACTCCGCTATGCCGGTCACAAGCCCGGAGCCTAGTCTTTGGACTAGGAAGGAGGAGTGATAGAGGAGTAACACCTCTATAAAAAACCTTGGTTCAGCTGGCCCGGCTGATAGTACCATGTGAGGGCCCCTTGCCAGGGTACGGTGCAGTCCTTAACGAGAGTTGTTCGGCGGAGAAGAAGATCTTTGCTGCGGCGAGACTGGCGGAAGAGGCAACCCTGTGTCTCTTGGGCTTGTTAAGTAGTAGCCTTGTAGGAAGTAGTTGGCTCTACAAAGGCTAGAGGAATTTAACCTCGATCAAAAATATCAACCTGGTGTCCAGGATAAGCAATGGATAAAACAATTTTGGGAAATTGTACCCCTAGGTGGACATCTAGACATTAGTCTGGGAATTCTACCCTCAAGGATTCTGGGGGAGGTCAACTATTGCATTCTGAACACTTATTTAAGAAGAGTTCCAAAACCTTGAGATCCCCACCGGGAATGATTCAACAGGTAAAACTAAATCGTTGACAACAGATTAGACCACCACAAAGCCGTCACAACAATATCATATCTTATTCGAAGCAAATCAAACGGGAAGTAAGAATGAACAAATTCTATATAATGCATAGATGGAGGAGAGAGCGTCTAGAAACTACATTAAAAAGCATGAAATTCCAATTAGATGCTCTTCTAACTTCTTCTAGATTCGACGCCTCAAGAGAACTAAACCTCATGATTTGATGTAATAGTGATCTGGTGATTAATGGTGAAGGGACCAAATACTAATAGTAGCCCTACAAAATTGATGTAATAGAGATATTAGTCTTTAGTCGGGGATTGGTCAAGATGTTGATTTTGTTTTGTTTGTTATTTGTAATTGTATTATATAATAATAAATAAAATATATATGGAAAAAAAGAAGAAGAAAACTATTCACTTTAATTAACGAAACACGTGGAACAACGCAACGACATCAACACGGTTCGAACCTGCGTGACTTCTGACGGTTCACTTTTCCGAATTGTAAAGCAATAAGCACGGGTCTAAACTAACTGAGCTACGCAGCTCCCTTTGAACAGTTTAAATGGCGACTATTGATTATTTAGCGATTTTAATGAAATTAAATTTTTCCGTTAACATGAATTTGTCACTAGTTTTGGTCTATTTTGATCCAAAGTAAAATTCGAAATGGGACCTCCCCCCTCCCCCAAAAACCATTAAAAATAATATGTACGAATATTTTCGTAAATATAGCAATAATGTCCAACCTAAGTAAAAGTAACATTATAAATGAGTGATTATTTTTAATTTTAAGTAACTTTAGAATAACTACACCAGCAAATTTTTGGATTATACTCTTGTCTTGTTAATATATGCAACATATAGACGTGTAACCTACGACGGATTTACTGACACTAAAATAAGACGAGAGTTGAAAGGTCAACCGAAGCTCTACATAGTTCAAGTTTCTATTTTAGGAATGCGTAAAGTCTATATTTTACATATTTAACGAGTTTATTAATAGAGTTGAAAGGAAGTGAATATAGAGACCAAAGTATTTTGTCTTAATTAATTGCAACGGAGCTAACCATCGTGAATGTTTTTCCAATCATTTTCTTTGTCGGTTATTGATTGAAGGCACAGTGGTCTATTATGCATGTAATGTGTACAATCGATATAGTAGTTTGACGATAAAATATCTTGATGTTTCCCAGAAATAAACTAGAGAAAACATATACCGTCAAATTGTTGGTTTCATTTTTGTTTTTGTTTTTACTTTCCTATATCAATACTTATTTAACTTACGTTCACTACTATTACGCTAATGTCTTGGTTTTGTTTTATGACAATATTTTCAAAGTTCAAAACTACTGCTTTACCCTAACAAGATATTGAAATCTTGACGTTCATGTCAGAACGTTTTCATTTTACCTGACATATAAAGTTCCCCTCCCCTCTTCAATACATTTTTACAAATTTCTGTCATATCTATTTGCTATTTATATACTTGGTTTTACGCTTTATGAAATTTACAATGTCGATTGCCAATTTAACTAATGACAAACACTTTTATAATATTTTAACTATTTGTGACACCTGATACTACATAAGACTTCAATGTTCATCCTAAAGGTTAAAACTATTTTTCATTAAGCAATTTTCTTTATTTACGCCCTTCTAATTTATAATATAAACAAAATCAAAACGTTTATGTGAATAGCTGGAGATAGGAGACTTATTTTTTTTAAAGTTTAGTTGTATATCACACGATCATGCTAATATTTTAAAATATTGACTCAAATTCAAAATGGCGCCCAACAGTTTTAATATACAACTGTACGAGAGAACAGGGATAAACTTCATTTGTTCCCAAATCGACATGACCAAAATTTTAAAAATTAGGGTGGGTGGGGAGGGACCCTTCCCGTCAAGTATTCTTGTGTTGTGTGTGAATGATGTGCTGATTAACACGATAACGCGAAAAATGAGAACATAAGTTTGGGATAAAGGCTAAAAGTGTTAACACCATATTGCTTTGGTTTATCTCTTCAAAAATTTTCCTTTCTTAAATATGGAGAAAGTTATGTGATGGATGTTGAGTTTTCACGGAATGGTGAATTCATTTGAGGTCTCCTGAATCCAAAAAAGTGGTTTTGGTTTTCTATCTCTCTGTCTATATATTCCACATAGGAGAGCATATATAAGGTGTAACGAAAAAAGTGGACTGGTTATTCATTTTCGGATTATATACATGCAAACCAATAAAAAAAAAGTCAAATAACATATAGTCAAATTCCTCTTCATTTTCCGTCTATCCGCCATTAAAAAAAAAAAAAAACTGAAATATAGTATCTTTACTATTTATACAGTAATATTGTTTTTTGAAAAAACAAAAAGGCGGATAGACGGAAAATGAAGAGGAATTCGACTAGTATATTATTATGTTATTTGACATTTTTTATTGGGTTAGATGTATATAATCCGAAAATTAATAACCAGTCCATCTTTTTCGCTACACCCTGTATATATTGCACCTTATTGGACTTAGCGGTTTGGTCCGCTGGGCTTAGGGCCCCAAACACACGTGCCTTTATCGTCTATGTATGTCTTCTAAATTACAAAAGAATGTGGTGAGATATTTTGACTATAAATCAACTAATTTTTGATGTTTTAAATTTTCAAATTTTAATGGTGTATATGGTAGCTGCCATTAAACCAAAATTTAAAATATTGATTTTATCAAAATCAACTCTAATGATTTAAATGTTTTATTTATTATTTTTTAATGTAGCCTCATGAACCCACGCAAACTGAATGGTTTCTATTATTTTCGGAGTTTCAAAAAACGTAAATTCTCATAATCAACTCTACTGTTTTTAATTAAATTTTGGTGAAATGGAAAGATTAATGATTCAAACCAGTATGATAAATCGCAAGAAAAAAAAATTAGCGTGGAGCAATAAAATACAATGAATCTTGTTCGCAGTATTTCAATCAAATACGATTTCCATTTTTTTTTCTCACACATTATTTAGCAAAAATATTGCACTAACTTTCTCATGTCCCGTCCATAAAACCAAATACAACAACAAAGACGAATTTTGTTTTTGGTTAGTATTGGTTTTGTTGACAGGACATTAGAAAGTTAGTGCAATAAACCAATAAATTTAGTTATTAAGTAATTTCTGTGTTCCTCCCCAAAGACATTTTTGTAAAAATGAATTCTTCGTAATATTTTAATTCAGCTTTTATTATTTTAAAGACATGCTTCTATGTTGTGTTAAAAAACTAAATTTGATGTCAATTTCAAAAATTAATTCAGTTTTTAAACATATTATAACAAGGATTCCCCGAACCACAAAAACGAGAAACAAAACTAAAACTGTAGGCCTAATAACTCCAGTTATGTTTATTAAATTACCCTTGAGTACTTTTTGATGACATTCAGAGGTTTATTACTAAACTCACCAGTAGGCTATTATAAGGGTAATAAATATACTAAATATAACTGGATTTATTACAGTCTTAGTTTTGTTTCTTGTTTTTGTGGTTGGGGGAATCATTGAGTGTTCCTTGGACATTTTTTTTTCATATATGCTCAACATGAAACTACAATTATATTTCTTTAGTTAACATATCCTTACGAATTTCAATTTGATGTGTTCTTTTACTTGTATACAGTATAGGCCTACTGTACTTTGGTAGGAAGTGTAATACGATGTTAGACTAAAATCAGTTTCTCGCCTGTTAAATATATAGGAAGAAATAAAAACCATTAATATCTAAATACAGAAATGGTTAGGTTAGGTTAGTAATGTTAGGGCGTTAAATTTATTAATTTAAAAGGAATACGTTATAAGATGTTATAGTCTGATATCTAGAAGTAGAAAAACTTCTTTCCTTTTTTAAATAAATAGTGTATAGTTACCGTTTACTTTACCAGTCCAGACTTTTGAATATTTCAATAAATATACAAAGTGCCACTGACAAAGTTCTATTAGTTTAAATTGAACGTACTTTAAGGAATTTTGAAAATAAATAAAACACTGTGGACTGTGTAAAACGATTTTGCCAAATAATATGGCTGTTCATGAATTGATTGATGTATTTTTTATTGTAGGTACCCATGGTTTTTTTTATTTTTTAATTAATTTGAATAATAATTGGATTAATTTTCATGATAGAATAAAAGGTAAGGATTCAAAATGAAAGCAATAAATTATATAAAATGAGCATTTTTGGAATTTTCGAAATAACATATGGTTCTTGAGACGTTAAAAAACACGAGGGTATATTTAGCTCCATTTTTAAAAGACTAGGTTACATTTAATCCCACCGAAACCAGTAAAAATGTAGGGAATTTACGATCTTTAAAACTTGTCTTAAGCATATTTTCATAAAATTCAAACTTTGAGAGTTATTCACAAAAAACTAACCCTTTCGTTTCTACCCTTAAAACCGATTCTTTTGGGAACTCGGGCTGAATACATTTCTAAAAGGGAATGATTTTATAACAACTTCTCATAGTTTTTTTTGACGCTTCACTTTTTCCTTATTAAAATCTATTTTACTACAACAACACCATGTTTTTAAATTTTAAGGCATACCTTCATAAGAACGGTTTTAATGGTTCATTTCAACCATAAACATTTATAACGATTTAGAGATATTTTTAACATTGTATACTTACAACAATTATAACAGATCAGCTGTTATAAATTTATTGGCTTATTTTGAGGTTTTGTTTGTATCATTGCTTGTATAATTGTATCATTGTCCAGTGACAGTTAAACATATAGGAAACATAAAACAATCATTTTGTAGGTACCAAATAGAAAATTCGAATCACATTTATTCTTGTTGATTTTTAATTATTAACATATTTGTTCTAACTACACATTATTTAATAACAAGCAAATGAATTTAATATAATTCACACTATGTTAATAGTAAGCACACAATAAACAATATAAAGAACCCTTTGTCTAATAAACAAGTACCGAACGTAGGCTATCTACCGTGATACTACGACGTTATTGTTTCTTTACTCTCACTCCGAGGATAACCCATTAAACGTCATTAACAGCTGTTTCTAGTCAGGGTCATTGACCTCGTAGCTGGCGGCTATAAAGTGACAGCAATATAGTGATAGGCCTATCATCAATGCTTTCTGAATCATAAATGTGTTAGTTTTACCATTGTTGTGTAATCAAGTTGCCGCTGTCAGTTACAAAACAATCGATGTAAACAAATCCGTTTGAATTGAATGATACAAGCCGGCTGTATTACCGATAGAAGGGAAAATATGCGAGTCAGATGGATTTCATTGTTTCGGTTTACAGCCTGAAAAGGTTTTTTATCTCAATGTGAAAGATAATATTTTCTTGTGACAGCTTTCAGCGATACCTGGCGGTAATAGTACAGAACCACACCTGTGAATGTTTCTGCGTTGCGAGACACTATTGATAAGACATTACCGACAAAAGCAACAAATTTAGATAGGTAAAATAAACTCAGACGAAAGTGATGAAATGTTTTTTGTGTTGGTGATTAGCCGAAGAGTTGATGAACTCTTGTCAAATAATCGTAGGTTTCATTAGGTCTGGTATTTGTTGCGGGTATTTGTTGAAGCTCTTAAGTTAGTAATCTTGTAATTTGGAAGTTAAGTCCATATACTCGATAAAACAGATATCATTCAAAATACAAAGGACAGCTTATTTAATCTTCTTCTCTTCTTCTATCTCTCCAGGATTAGGGATGATACCTTTTCCAGCTTCACGAAAATTAAAAAATATTAATGACTAATTGTCTCGGTGAGTAAAAGCGAGTATAACCTAGAAAGTTATTGTGTTTATAAAAATTACATGTAGTTAAAGTTTTTACACAATTAAACTATTATTTGATTTAGTGTAGGTATTAAATATGCATGATAATGAGATAATTTTAAACTAAGGTAAACAATACATTGTTTTAATTTTAAAATGCACCTTATGTTCTTATATTTTCGCTTTTGTAGGCTATCAAAGTTTGAACCCATCAAAATTTGGAAAAAAAAAAAAAATCTTGATTAGGTTTTGTTTGAGACTTATCTAAGAAAAAAAATCCACAAAACAAGAGAATAATTGTCCGAATTCTACAGTCCAAACGGCGGGGTCAATAATTTTTAATCAGTTTTTACTTTACTAGTTTGGTTACCAATTAAGAAACCAAAATATTAACTTATTGTTTTTAATTCCAGAAAAAAAGTAACAAGTATAATAAATAAATACTGGAACATTTGAAAATTTTTTTTACTATACACTTCTACATCGATGTGTCCCGCTATAAGAAATAAATGGAGAAAAAAATACTTATACAGTATTTGTTTAAATATTTGGTAACAACACAAAGGATTTTCAACCTATATTTGGCATTAACACTTTCGTTTTTTCGTTCTCACATCTAAAAGTAGTATAAATGGTTCACCGAGCTCAAAAGTGAACCATTTTCAGAATTGTTTCTGTCCGTCATCTATGCAGTACCAGTGAACGATTTTGATAAAATTTAGGTATAATTTTTCAATATCTAGAGACAATTTTTACCATTTAAAATTTAATGTTGTTGAAGTGACACAAGGAACAAATCGTTAGTGGGTGGGACTGAAAATAGCGAGAGGATTTAAAATGATTTTCTCTCGTTATTTTAAAAAAAGAGTGGTACAAAATTATACAGTTTGGTGAATAGTGGATGTTCTGTGCCATGAATTATATTTTGATGCTATTACTTTAAGTGAAGAGTTATAAATGGTTCGATTTTATTTAAAGTATTATTTATTTATTCTGAAGCAGAGTTCCAATTTTACGTAACTAGTCCTCATACATATCTCAAAAACATTAAAAATTACAAAAGGTTTTAGTCGTTGATTTTGATGAAATTTGTAATTTATTTAAATTTTTGAATGAATGTGGCAACCATAAATTTTTTTCATAAGTAATTGTACCACTTGTATTACTATTATTATATGTATTACATGGACTTCCATATTATTCTTGCATGTTGCATACACTGCACCGGGAAGGAGATAAAATATTCCTTAGTAAGCTCAAGACAGCATCTCTAAGAATTGTGGAACTTCCACTGTTAACTTATTGACGGGGCGGTACTGATTCCTTGGAGCAATAAATTTTCGTTTACAAAATACCCAAGACGGAGGAGGGGGGGTAGTGATAGTTATTTCTACACCTGTAGACTGTTCCCACGCCCGACAATAGGATATCTTTACATAAAAAAACAGCTGTCGAACCTAATATCAAGATGCGAATACACAAGAACCGGTCCTTTTCAGCCTACAATGTCACCAATAGCAACCGCAGAGGGAAAAGAATTTAGGCAATTTGTCAGAAAATGTAACTCAAAAGTTTTATAGTGACACCCACTTTATAATCCAACCAGACTAAAAGTTTTAACTTCATTATACATTTAGTACTTATTTACCTGAGAAACAAATTTTACACACGATTTAGTTCACAACTAATTGTATGTAACCATACTATCAGCTTTCCCATCCGTTTGTCACGAATTTATAAGATTGGGCGCAAATTAAGTTGTTTTTTTTAGTAGCTTCAGGTCTTGTTTATTTCTGTTTAGATTTTAATCGAATGTATTACTTATTCATATACAACTGTAAATAAAGTGTCCTGGTAATCTATATTAGGATTTCAACTCATCAGTAGAACAAAAAATGTTCAGTAAACAATTTGTGTTTTTAGGGTCTGTGTTTTATTAAATACAATAATTTCTATGGAATGTTTGTATATATTGAGTCAAAACTGTGTGTACAGGTTTGAATCATAGTGCTAACACGTACATAATTTACACACCGTTATTTTTAAACACATTTACAATAAAAATAAGTTTTAACCTTTTTTAACGACGATTATTTTATGAAAATCAAAGGGTAGCCCAGATTTTGCTTAAAAAAAACGTTATAAATTGATAATTTACACACAAAAGCTTTCCCACTCCCTTTAAAATTATAGAAACTTCTACATTAAAATACAATTTACAACTGTATATCTATTAATTGGTTTAGAACAATTTAGGCTATACAGTTGGTTCTCATAAATACAATTTTACATTTCATTTACTTAAATTAAATGTAACTAAGAAAATCTCTGAGTTAAGAATATAAATTATTGCTTTTGGTTGGCCTTAGTTTGTAAAACTGTAAACATTGTCTAAGTAATTGATTGATAATCTACTATTTAAAATAAAGGTAATAGAAATGAAATTTAAGTTATTAATTTTATAAAGGTAAATTTTATTATTAGTCTATTATTTTTATTAATTTGTTCACTATCGTGGCTGATACAATATAAGGTGTCACTATGACCTTTGTATGTAATGGTAAAGAGTGCAAAACTAATGAGTTCCAGTTATTACACCTTCATACGATGTAATACAAGCAGATTCTATAAATGTAATGCCCTAAAGTCGGTTTCTCGGGGCTTGTAAGAAGGGTTCAATTGTATTGTTAGAACGCGGGCAAATGTAATTTTTGTTTATAACAGTTGTTGTTACACAGATTTTCTTAACATCGTAATTAATTGTGTATAAATCACCAATTTCTTTGAAACTGTACGAATATCACATATTTTTAGAGATAAGGTTCAAAATTTCGCTATTTGTCATGGTAAGAGAGGTCGGTACAATTTCATGCAGAACTGAAATGTGCAAATTTTTTATCTATTTTAGTTAAATAACACACGAGATATTAATAAAAAATTGTTTAAAATGGGCGCCATTTTGATATTTCCAATTAGATATTTTCTGAATTTCAATACGGTTCTATATGTGCACACAATAGTCTCTTATACCAAAATGTATGTCCTTTTCTTAATTTTTGTGTTTTCGAATAGACGACAACGACGATGAACTGTATTTTGAAAATCACATTTTCAGTTTCCTGAAGCCTTGAAATCAGTCAAAAAACAGAGGTTGGATTTTTTGCAATTATCAAACTTGCCCTATACTTCGTATATTGGGTAAGTAAAAAGTTCTAAAAAAAATCCATGGCTCCATTAAAAAACTATACGATCTAATAATATATTTTATACTATTAACCCCGTACATTTTGGGTTTGAGGCATTATAAATTTCTATCATGTAGTATATATATCGTTTCATAATTTCTTTTTAATGCTGATATTGTAATGGTTCTAGTCATCCGCTGTTCCGGGAACGTCTATTTCCTAAACACTCTTCAGTGTTGATTCAGTGAGTCTTATAAAATAAACAAAGTTGTAAATGATAACAACGTCGTGAGTGATAAGATGACAAAACATATCTCCAGAGTCTTGACGCAGACAAAAGTCACGGAGTGCAATAAAACGAAATCATTTTATCTGCAGATGACTTTATAGCAAAGGGTTTTGTTAAATTTATCCCACCTGTTTTTGTGTGTTTCTTATCATTACATATTATTTATAATTCTAACTATTACGATCTCAATCATGAAAACCCAGAGTTTTGAAATCTTCACCTATTCTTACATGAATACAATTTGGCTTGCTATAAATAATATTAAATAACTCTGTTAGTAAACTGTTTAGCTGTAGAAATTTTTGTAATATTTATATGACTTTTATATGTAGATATCATTTTCCGAACTGTTGGATACCACTGACAAGGAGAAAGAATAAAAGTTAGATTTTATAAATTAGTTTATCAAAGTTAAATGCTTTGTGGGTGGCTGTGACTCTAATTTACTATTAATGTAGTATTACCGTACTACAACGATGTAAACACCACTGGTGAGCATCAGTGGTTGGTGTGCGAATTCCTAACTTATTAAATACGATTACTGTTTAATATTTTATTCTAATTCACATGTATGCATGTACAAAGTGCTCTTAACGTCTCTCACCCCACAGTTTTTGTCATCGATTTCAGACTAAATGAAATTTGTGTAGCCTATAATTAATTATACTACGTTTTGTGATATGTTAAAATTTTCAGCCATCTTGAATCCTTCATATTGAATTTGAATCTTTTTTTTTTTTAATGGGAACATTATGTTTTTGATACATGATTAACATCAGTTTTCAACCTTGAGTTAAGTTATTCACGAAAAACCACAGGAAATGGATCAAATTTGACTTTTTTCGAATACTGCACATTTACTGTTTTAATTGTATGAGACTCATGCTACTGCAATATACTTTGATTTTCATCCCAATGGAACATTGTAAAACATTACATCATAAAACAACTTCAAAATAGTTTTAAAAATAAGAAACCAACACACTCATTAGTAATGATACATCAATGATACCTACTTCCGTTGTACAACTAAAACATTATATTTTTAATTTTTCGAAAATAATTATTTCATACATTTCCTATAGATATTGTACATAACTGGAGATTGGAGAGAGATAAAAAAATATATTTATACCACTGACGCAGGGTTGAAAAACGATATCAAATCACCATGTTGTCGTTTAAAAATTGACTTAAATTCACGATATGACGGCCGAAAATTTTAACAATTCACAAAACATAGTAACACAAATTTTATTTAGTCAGAAATCGATGAGAGAAAAACTGTGGGAAAAAGTAGAGGGTTAGAAACTTTATATATCTTGAAAGATATGTCGTTTTAAAATAAATATTATATAAATAATAAATGATTTGATAATTTTGTAACCGTATAAAACTAGGTTTTAATTTAAATGAATGAAAACTTAAAAAAATAGTGGAAGTAAATTTTTTTTTATTTTGTGGTTAGGTTTTTAAAAACTTGTCTTATTAAATTTTAGAAAATAGTTCAAATTTAATTTTTCATTTGAAGGTTTTTTAATCAAGAAGGTTACGTCTTGTTCACAGTATTATATTTCATTTTCGGTAAGAGCATTTTACTCCAAAATAACTATCAGTGGCAGCCATTTAAAACGGATATTCAAATAATAAAACCTTATATACATGGTTCAGTTTAGTTGCAAATAAACTTATTCTTAAATTATATAACGATCTGTACAGGTTTGTTTGGCCGTAACTGCCTTTCAAAAACAGATGAAATGCCAAATGGTTGCATTATAATAGGACCTACCTTAAGATTGGTCAATTATTTTAAAATGATAACCTTAAAAAGACAGAATTGTAATAAGGTACCAGTTAAAGACTGTATACTTATCTATATATCATTTCATAACATATAAATCATACCTATATATAGAAACGGTTAATAGCCTAATGAATATATTAACAAATCTACACAAGGAATAAAAATGAATGATGCAAACAATAGTTCTAACCTATAGATAAACTATAAACCATCCATACAGGGTTAGAAGTTTATTTAATTTTAAAGTTTTCTCCATAAACATAATGTTAATGGTCTATCGCGACCAAAATCAATTTTGCAGTTTTACAGCGATTCAAAATGGTATATTTTATCACTAGGACCAAAAGTGAAACTTTCGATACAAGCTCAAGTTTAACGGCCCAGGCCGGAAAATAAGCGAGGATCGAAAGCTTCTTTTGGGCCAAGTGATGAACTATATTTTTCGTTTACTGCAAACAATATAAGAAAACAATTTCACAAAAACTAAAATGTTATAACCAATTTACCTTCAAAGGTTTGGACAAGTTACACAAGTTTGCAGCTATTACAGCTGTTTAGTTTGTATTAGTGGTACTTATTTATAAAATCGATGGTAACAGTTGTTTTATCTGTTATTTGCAATCGAGAGTATCGGTTGGTTTTTATAGATTCTTTACTGACAATCGTTAATTAATTCGTATAAGCGAAGTAACAGCTGATGACCTCGACCTCAACTACTGATGTTTTTAGGTCCTAGTACTGAAAAGAACCACTTTAGCATCTCAAAGCATGTATTGAAAACAGCTGTTTTTGAAGCAGTATGACGAAAGGATATTTACCATTGTAGATTTGTTACGTTTCTAACAGAGGTTTTAGTTGATCAGTTGTTATACATTTATTAGTTTGTTTGAGGTTATGTTTACATTACGTATTGCTGAAAACGTATTCGCAGTGTAGGTAGTTAAATCTGACTTAAAATAAGGTTAAACTGCATCTTAGTAAGACATTGAAATTTATTGATTCTATGCTTCATTAATAATTAAAACTACAAATTTATTGAAACTTTCCGACCACGGTTTCGCTACTTCAGCATTGTCAAGGTAACAGAATAAAGAAAATGAATCATTTTTTATTGTTGTAAGATACATTGACAACAATAAAATGTAACACCAAGTACCCCACGGTCTTTAGCATAAATACTATGGTTCATTGATGAAGTGAGTGTCCACCATAACATCTCAGGTTTATGACGGTTACATTTAACCGGTTCCTTTTTTTAGGCGAGACTGCACCAAAATAAATAACAGAGTTAAATGATCTGAACCCTTTTAAACCTGTTATATCTGTCTATCTGCCTCCGTATTTGCTTAAACTGCGCATTAATTATAAATGATTTAATAGTGACTGGTTGTTTTTATTATTAAAGTTATCTTTGGTTAGTCATTTACGTGTGATATCGTATGATGTATAATAAAAGAAGATTTCTATTGTGCAGTACAAGAAAAATCAGTATGTGTTTACTAATTGTTACTTTACCAATTGTGTTGGTAAAGTATTAAAGCAAGTTGTAAGACAAAAATTTGTTTTAGTGGAAAATTTTGTTAAAATCATATGTATAAAATTGTTAAAGACTAACAAAAAAGGTGCACTAAATCAAAGAGTCAGCAAGTGACTGGAGTCGAACACTTCAGAGTAAAAACTTGAAAATTTGAAATATGGGTAAAACATGTTGGTTCACGCTCAATAACAATAATTGTAAACTTTTTAATTTTAATACATTTAAAAAAAACGTAAAGTAAAACTTGTTTTCAAAATTCAGTCAATTATTAAATCTTTATTTTAGAGTAAAATAACAACATATTAGGATTCTTACAGATCCGAAAACATGACACTCCCTCTATTTTATTCCTTGAAGAGTATTCAATTTATGGGGGGGGGGTAGAAGGAAACAATGATTGATTTTGTTTTCTGCAATGGTTAACCTATTGTAAAACAAGTAAATATTATCAGATAAACAGGTTGTTGTTTTTATCTAGTAAATATTCCCGTCATTTTAGAAGACACAAAACCCTATATTATTTGGTATTTCACATTGAAGTTAAGTAGGGGAAAATCATTGGTATTTCCTTATGATATAAAATAGACAAGTTCATCTGTATTCCCTTATGAATTCACAGGACTTCAAAAATAACATTCGTGAAAAACTCCGGAAATAGTCATTGGACGAAATAATAATAGCTCAATTCGAAGATTGGATTTTTAAAACTACCAAAGTTTGAAATATACTGTGATATTAGACTTTACTTTTTATATGAACAAACCTAGAATTGTGGAAATAAGAAACTTACAGAGCGTGTGGTAGGCCTACGTTGCTATAAATGGTGGACCAAAATTAACTTTATCATTGGTAATAAAGTAAGTTGTAGAGAAATTGTATGTTCAACATTATCTATTTGATAGACTAAAACTCGAACACAAGATCTCACAAAAATTACGTATTACTGAGGAGTCTAATATTATCTCACAAGTCAAGCTCAATATTTATTTATAATATCTATTTTATTTATTTATTTTATTTTGAACCTGGCTACTTTTCTTTTATTATAGTTTAAATAAATATTAAAATAATTAATAAAAATATGGACATTCATCCCGCATTTCAACTTTGGTTGGAAATTGTATCTCATTTGCACAATTCAAGGTTTGCATCTTGACGGATATAAGGTGTAAGGAAACATTTTGGGTCCTTTGTCTCAAGACATATGTCCAAGTATGAAGCAGGAGATATCATAGCACAACTTAAAATAAAAATACCATTCACTTAAAATCAGTTATTTTCATTAAAGCTGATTTTTGTATGACATTTCATACTCTCAATAGTTGGCACAAATTTCATTTTCAGCCAAACATAGGTTATTAAGTTTTATATTTATATTCATTTTGTCACAATTGAACCTGCAGCGCACAAGGTGAATATAACATTCCTCATACCGCCATATTTACAAAAAAAATCTTCCCGGCTTTAATAGTTATTCGCTTACGGTACTCTGTTTTTGAAGGTTTTATTTTCCAGTTTTCAGTGATTAAGAAGTCCCTTCAACCTGTACGATAAAGAGTCACCGCGATTGCTTTTTGCGCGACCTTAAAATGTGACCTAGCAGATATCATTGTATATTTCGTTTTGGACTATTTTAGAACGTCCAATCTTGAGATTGAGTGTTTGTTTTGACCTGTGACTGTTATTGGAGTTCCCTCCCAACGTATAGGTGGAAGTTTTGTGTAGCTTTTAGAAATATTCTCAAATTTTATTCTAACTTATAGCGAACAATATTATTCATAAATTTGTCGGTTATGTTTGTTAACCAGTGAATTACGATTAGATTTTTATATGACAGCTGTTCCAATAACAAATTTGAAAATAAATTTTATCTCAAGCTATCCTGTCATACAAATAATAATAATAATTTCACAATCTGAAAGAACAACAAAAACACAAACAAATACATAGTGAAGAAAACTTATTCCATTTTATTTATCGAGTATACAAATAAGTTTTGCTTATTATTTATTGTACGCAGGCATATCTATGTATTGCTTTACGAGAACCGAAACTAGGTCCCCGGTATTTCATTTTAATCTGATATAAACTCACCTCCAGATGAGAGGCGTTACGATACCCGACAAAGCGTGACCAATGTGCCGAACATACCTGAAATGAAACCAACAATTAATTTAGTGTAACGTTATTTATTTGTTACATTTTAATTAGACTTATTGTTAGCTGTTCAACTTAAGCAACCACAAACATCATGTATTAAAATAATAAAAATTTGGTTTCCTTGTGTTCTGTATTTTATGGTATTAGTATTACTTAATTAAAAATAACAGTGCAAAAACATAGCACAAACTTTCTCACTTACCCATCACGAAAACCAAATACAAATCAAACCTAAAGTATCAGTTCGGTAGTTGTCAGTCAAAAACTGAAAATGAACTATGAACGTAATCTTTGAAAATTTTAAATAATTTTTCAATATAGCTTAAACTTGTTAACTTGTGTCCACGGAATAAATCGTATTTAACTAAAATCCTGATTTTAATGACAGCGGTCAAGGTAATTTTGTTCTTTTTTGACAATAATTTCTAAATAGTAATATTTTTTTACTAACGATTTTGAACACGGGTTTGAGTTATAAGTTTTCATATTTCACTGAAAATTGAACGAAATCGGTAGTCAATTTTGAGAAATTAGTCCTTCAACAGCCCCATGGCCAATTGTTCGGTTTTTTACCGATAACTCAGGAACCTGCAGTTTTTGAGAAATGGTTATTGAAACGTTTTGTTCGAGTGCTTGGAGGCTACACATGAGAATTGTAATTGTGTACTTTTTAATCTTATGACAGCTACCCTCAAATTTTGAGTTGTAGGAAAAAATTCCAAGATATGGCTGTAGGGCACTACAAACACACCATTAAAAAAACAGTTTCTTGGATTCAGGGGACCTCATAACGATAAAAATACTGAGAAAATAAAAACGGTAAAACATTACAAATTATTACAATGACACTATTTGGTTAAAACAAATTATTAATGGTTTTAATTAATTAATAGATGACGTGTTCCACAAACACATTCATTCCCCCTTGCTTAGACAATATAATACATATTTTTATAATATTTGTTTAGATAACGGGTTATCTAGTTGTAGGCTAAACTTCAATGAGACTAAATTTGACCACGACGTGACTAGTAATTTACTCAATAAAATATCAGAAAAGTATTTTTGGAAAATTAAAACAAAGTAAATACACTTAAAGTGACTGAGAGGCTGTAAAGATTACATGATTTAAAATAATGAGGCGTATAAATAATTCCGAAGCGCATATATGAGTACATTAGCATGGAGTAGGAGGATTTATTCTTGAGTAAATGGTCGGAGTATGAGCATTTGCTCTTTGAGCTATGAATAACAACTATGATATAGATACAAAATTGTTGAGCACTGTGGTGAACAAGTGTATTACATATATATACATACATATATATATATATATATATATATATATATATATATATATATATATGTTGTTAACTATGATATAGTTTAAACCTTCTACTCAATAATTGGAACAGTAAAGATTGAAATCGTTTTGATTCTTGTGGTGAAGAAACGTCATTACATAAGGTTACCGGAAACTCTTCCTTTTAATCACTTCCGGAACGAGTGAAGAATAACAATGGTCAAGATATAGTTCATTGATTTGTCCGACTACATAACCTATAGTTCTA
Organism: Aphrophora alni; assembly: GCA_963513935.1. Lineage (NCBI taxonomy): Eukaryota > Metazoa > Arthropoda > Insecta > Hemiptera > Aphrophoridae > Aphrophora > Aphrophora alni. The sequence goes on along the minus strand of OY740770.1, from coordinate 83,646,579 downwards.
GTAATGTTTTACTTAGAGAAATCAAGTTAAAGAAGGACTTTAGACAGTAACTATTAAAATCAAACTATCTAATTTAAAGTTTGTTTTACTTCTAAGAAATTAAATGAATCTAAATAAAATTACGAGTTTTTAATGTGAATTATTTTGTAACAAAATCAAGCTTAAGTGTATTCTAAAATAAAATGTACATTTATATTCTGAATTGTCATGGCCCACTGAGAGTCATAAACACTGTCGGACCAAAGTAAGTTTCTCTTAAAGAATCTTGTTCCCACTTATAAAGCGATATTCCTCATTCGAATGCAGAGAAACATCTAGCACCCTGTGGAGACAGGGACTATCTTGTAATGAGCTATGAGTTAGTGTTTACATCGGGAAACAAAAGATGAATGCCTAATTATCATGGAACACAAATCAAACCTATCTCCACGTGTTGTATAGTGATATGTTGTAAAGCTTGGGAAACTGTGACCACATTGATAAAGAGTGTATGAGCAATGTCGCAATTCTACGATCCTAATAGTCAAAAAATAAAGTAGAATTTTATAGCTAAAAATAACAGTCAAAGAGTAACATACATTTGCTTCAATTTACATCCATATATTCAAAAATCGCGTAGGGCCATGCTTGCATTTTACAAAATTTTATAGTAATTTGTTTGGCCCTAAGAAAATTTTAACCGTCTCAAAATTATAAGAAAAGAATAGATTGATGTCCAATAATTTTTGAAAGAAAAACCTCATCGAATGTTATGGAAGTATCAATTCCATTACTGACATTAAATGTAACATAATATACGTTCTACTGCATGGAATCGGACAAGAGGTTTTGTAAGGATTTGCAGCTAGAGGTTTTTACTTTCTCACAAATAAGTTGTATAGAGAAAGTTATATGATGGGTTAAAAAATCAATATTGAGTTTTCTCTGGAGATATCAGTTTTCTAGTAAAAAATGTATTTAAATGATGTCTGTGCAGTGTAGGGGCTACAGCCCAAAGTGTGGACCGATTTTAATCAAATTTGGTATGTGGACGTATTAAGCCGTATCTTGGAACATTCTTCGTTTATATAAACAGAGTGTTTTTTGAAAACTTACCACTTCTATTATTTAAAAGACAGAAATGCATAATCTGTTCTTGGGACAGTTATTCACCTTTAGAGGGGATCTTAGAATACCTATTTACAAAAATTAAAAAAAAAAAAAAAACACTTTCCTTCCCACCGCCCTATCTCAAAAATGTGTAATGGCTTGTGATAGGCCTACCTCAAATTAAAATCCTTTAAAAACCATAAATTTCTGTTGTAAGAAGACAAAAATCGTCCAACGCATTCAATCACTATGCTGAAAAATGTTATTTTGTAAGTAATTTTTTAGAATTCTATAAAAATAGGTATTTCCACTATACAAACCCCTTAATTGATGGAACTAAGGAAAACTGACTTCTTATCACTAATTTTAATGAAACTTTCTCTCAAAAATAAAATTGCTATACCGGTTATGACAGCCTTAATAAATTATTGTTGTACAATAAATAATTAGGTCGATTGTAAGAAATGGAAGTTAGGACTAAATAAAAAGACATTTTCAACAATCTAGAAAAGATGACAAGAAAAAAATATTGCCAACTTACCTAAATTTTTCTTTGTTCCAGTTTTACTGTCATAAAAACGATACAACTTGTGTATTGAATACTGTTGGCTGAGACAAATCTTAAATATTGATTTGTAATAAATGGAATTTTCATAATGCAATAACCTATTTTTATAAAATTTTAGAATATAATTTTCAGAATAACATTTTTAAGCGTAGTGAACAAATTCCTTGTCGGTTTTTAATTTTATTACAACAGAAATTCATGGGTTTTAAAGGGCTTTATTTTGAGATATCACATGAGTTAAGGCATGAGTTCATTACACATTTTTGAGATGTGTGATGGTGGGAGGGGGTTTTTGTAAATAGGTTTTCTAAGATTCCTCTTAAAAGTGAACAACTGTCACGAGAATAGAGTATATCTCTTTCCATCTTTTAAATAACAGAGGAATTATATATATATATATATATATACGAGTTACATAAAATTTATATTACGTATTAGAATCTAAGAGAATAAAACAATGTTAGTAATTTGTTTGATATTTTTGTAATATTATGAAATTGTAAAGGTTTCAATTCATACAAATTAAAACTTAGAAAAGGTAATGAGTGTGGAGATTTTTTGGTCAGGTAAATACTTGCTGCTGTAAAATTTTATAAAACAGTTCAGAGCATTTTTCATTTAAAGATATTTTTTAAACTGCTCGCCTTACCTAGTTCATATCATGTATTGAATACTTCGGAGACCAAATTTGTATTTCTATTTGGAGCACCCGTATCCTTAACTTGGAACTGTGCATTGTTTTTAACGGAAAATAAATTAAATAAAAGCTCTTACTTGGATCGTTTGGCGTTACATAGAATCTCTTTCCTAAATTCCATAACGATTGGTATAAGTAACATCTTGAATAACAAACACAAACATCCACTTCGCTCGGACAAGAAGAAAGGAAGAGTTTTTTAAACTTTTAAATATTGTTGGTAATAATAACTAGTGGACCAATCTGCATGAATTAACCTATAAAGACCATTGCAAGATTTACTGGTAAAGAGTTATTTGAGAAAGTTCAATTAAACAGTTTTTTTCATTATCAAACTCATTTTCTCACTTTATTGCCAGGTTGCATTGAGATATTTTTAGTAATACCAGACAAAAATGAATCTCTGACAGCGGATTGACAGGCACCAAGTAAGATGTTTAAACAAAATGTAAAGCGTGTCATTTCCCCAGATACATTTTGTGTGACTAAAACCAATCTCTATGTTAATTTCTTTTAAAAGCTCCCACTTTCATGCAAAATTGCATTACTGCATGTATATTTAACTGGGAAAAAAATGCAATTTTCTTTGTATAACCTCAATAAACGAATAAGTAATCGTGGGAAAATTATCAAAACGTGATAGTACGATAAGAAAAGTTCATGCAAAGGGCGAGTAACACAAGGTCAACAAACAAAGCCAGGATCGAGTAACGAACCACCTGGTTGAGGGATTGTTTGTCTGAACGTTTCATCAATCAGAACGCTACAAGATGGAAGTGTTGACAGCCAAGGACTTACAACAATTTACTAATTAATTCCAACACGTCAAATGCTTTAGGGTTATCTGATATTAGGAGTTGTACCTTGTTCTTCACAGGTCGGAGACAAGGCGTGAGATCTGGAACGTTGATTGTCGATATTTCTAATCATGCTAGAAAACTAAACATTTCTTTTGATGAGGCTATGTGAGCGTAGGTTGCTCTTGTAAGACATTTTAAATATACTTAATTAATTTCATAGACACATGATATAGTAAACTATAAATAGTTTTAAGTTAAAAGTATCAGAACTTTTCATAATCATAAAGATTATTATCTGAATAAAATGTTCCATGTTTATTTCTTTTACTTTCTTAACGTATTAACAGGTTTTCTGCCATGACACCCATTAGTGGGTATCATCGTATTTGTTTAGCAACCCATGAACGCCAAATGTGGGCTGTCACAATTTCTTGTGAGACCCACTATTAGATCTTACTTAGAATGCATTTTAATACGCTAATAGTGTAGCTGTGGTTATCTATACTTTGCATGGGTGGTTTTGAATTTTTTATTTTTATTAGTTGCCCAACGCCAAACCATTTCGTAAACTAAACATATCGTAACCTTGTGTGATCTAGCCTAATCTGTCATATACAAATCTAATATCTATTCTATTATTAAGATAGTCTTTTTGCAATGAGAAATATTTATTATCTATAACAAAAGAGCCAAAGACTCACTTTGGATTTCATGGCTTGGGAAGTGAATTTACTTCATTAGACCAGTTGATCCAGACATGGATCTCGATATTGATATTTACAAGTATGTCCTTTGGCCTATTGATGTATATGTAAATTTTATTTTACTTCAATAGGTCATGTGATGCAGACATACTCATAATATTGATATTTTGAAGTGGGTCCTTATTGAAGTAAATGTAAATTAAATTTTACTTCAATAGGTCATGTGATCCAGACAAATGTATCTGTAGAATCTTGGAATCTTTTTGAGATTGTAAAATTTGTATTGTAAAAGTAGAAAGAAGAAAGAAAAATTTATTATGTGACAAAGTTGTGGGGAGAAAATGAGTGTGACAGGGCTAGTCTTACTCCAAAAACGGGGTGGCAATCATCCAGTATAAATGTACCAACGATAATGCAATTTTTATTAAATTAAAAAGTTATACGTAGATACATATTAAATTAGAATAACCGAAAAACAAATAAATAATATGTAGTGCACAATTTGTTTCATACGAACTCTCTCCTAGACAGACATATGAGTAGCCTACTAAAATATGTAATCTTGTAGTAAAACGTTTTAGATCGGGCGTTAAACGGACACTTAAGTTTAAACATTGAGCCTTCAATTGTTGCAGTCAAACTCTATTGTAATATTTCAACCATCATTAAAAAACAGCAATAATTGTTTTTTATTTTGATTTAAATATTTTAATCGTACATTTGCCATCATTTTTGTATATGTAAACTATTCACGACGTTTCGAGAGTATAAATCAACTCCTATTATCAAGTAATAGACTTGAAGCGTAAAAAAAGGAAACACCAACATAGCCTACTGACCTAGCGCCATGTTGTTAACTAAAACTAAAACTACAATCTATTAAAGGAACCCAAGCCTAAAACTATGCCTGAGCAGTCAAAACTAAGACTATCTATACATACTAACGTGATAAGACAAAAAACAACCACACAAAGGACCTGTACTGATAACTGTAGTTGATTTATATTTTCAAAACGTCGTGTATTAATTTTTATGTACACAAATCATGGCAAATATCCGATTAAATCATATTAATAATATGAACTATTCATCATTATTAAATAACTTTAAACCCGAATGTTTTGTTTTGTTTTTTCACAAGTCCCTTCAGGGGTCCACATTAGTGAATACGGGATTGACAATCCCGAGGTCCATAGCTGGATCTACACCTTGTTTCATGTAGTCCTGGGTTAGATCCTTCTTTTTCGTCTTTCCTATCAGGCCTTTATTAATCAACTTTTTTTCTTTTCCAACCCTAACGCAGTTGAGTATTCGAAGGGTTGGGATCAAGAAAAAACAAGACAAAATTATTTAAGTTTTTATGATTGAAATAATTAATCTTTAAAATTTCCTGATTTAAAAATTATTAAGTCCATTTTTGAGAAGAAAAGTATCTTTTTTTCCCCTTTTTGCCATAAACCTTCTAGAAATTTTGTGGTGAAATGCACAAAACGTTTTGTTTTGTTTGTGACTGCAGAAGTTTAAATTTATAATATTTGAAGCAAAACCGCTATATAAGCCAGATTTGTTACTAACACATATTTTTGTCAATTTCTAATGATTGCTACTTTTAAAATAATAAATCAAATATTGTAAAATGAATATTTTTGAACCACAACCAAGATTGTTGCATATTTTTTGCGTCATCTGTTCAACGAGGTGGAAAAGTTCAAATAATATTTTCATTACAAACTGAATCTATTAATTGAATGTCTCTGACTGACAAGTGAGATAATAAGGAAATAATGCAGGTTAAATTGAAGGCCAAAATGGGAAATCGTTTCACAAATGATCCGGACGAGGCGAATATTTGAAATATTTATTCTTGTATTATTGTTGTAGAATCATTAAGAATTTCTATAGAAAACGAACTGTAAAAACCCAACCTTTTCTTCAGGCAATTCTCAATCATTTTCCACCTTCAGATTATTTTCACCCTCCATTCCTTAAGCAATTATGGTTCAAAATAGTTTTTTTTTTTTTTATGGCATCAGATTTTAACATTTTTACTTAATCGGAATAACTTTTCTAGAGATAATGCGTGACAAAAATGTCATAAACAGTCGAAAAAAGGATAGAAAGACAAACAGCTAGAATACTGATCTAAATCTGTTTCCAGGGGCTCAGAACTTTGATAACGAACGAAAACTCGATGTAGAAATTTTAGCACCATCACACTTACTACGTAATAATTCGTATAGGTCCTACGAGTAATTACACATTTGACGTTTTTCCAATAAGACGAACATAGATTTTTGAGCCCGACATACAACGTTGGTAGACGAAGCCATTATGTAAAAAAAATTAAGATGATATTGATTTTTTTTTAATGAATTTCCACGTATAGATACATAAATAGATATGATTGTATTCAGCATGTGTTACAACATATTATATACATGTGGTAAAGAACTCACGAAAATCTGAACTTTATGTGTCTACTGTCGCAGACAATAATCGAATACATTTAAAATGTTAAACGATGTCTGATAGTTCTGAAACAATGGAAGATTCGTCAAAGTTTGGGCGTTCTGCCCAGGCCTTTGGACACCCTAACCTAACCTCATTTACATAACAATAGTTATCACTCAGTGGGTAAAGCTAATTTTGTTAAAACCTACGTGTTTACCCACGGAACTTGTACTTGGATCATCATTATGACGTAGTGCTCATTCATTCAACAATACAGTCATGCCTACTACCAACAGCTGACTGCCTCTGTTACACTACATTCCCGTCACAACTCAACTGCTGCTGCTGCATTTCTCATTCCGTCTCTCACACACAGTTTCTCTCTCTAGTTTTTGTCTTATTATTTAAAGGCGAAAAACCTCTATGTCATCATCGCCTTATCTATTATATAGCAGGTGCAAATAGACGAAACAAAATATAACTTATCTATAAAGTTATTTGATAATAATAGATTGTGCATAATACTTATATGGGTTAATCGAATGTTTGTGTATATAAAAACTAATATAAGAAGTTTCGAGATTATAAATGAACTACCATTATAAAATGATAAATCTAGAACGTGAAAACGCCAACATAATCTAATAGTTTAGTTGGAAGCTAAAACTGAAATTACTAAGAAAGGAACTAGTGTAGAGATAAGCCCAGTTAATACAAACTGAAAATAAAAACTCTACTTTAAAAAAAGGCTTAGATATTTTGTTAAAATCTCCAACAACAGTGAATTCTATCCCACTCGCTAATTTTCTGAAATAGGATACAAAAGTTGTATACCCGATAAACCGTTAGGTCACCTCTCCGTTGGCACACAACCCCTTATTAGTTAGCTGGCCAGTTGTTTATCGTATTCTTGCGTGCAGTTGTGTAACTTGTGTTTACTGACCACGTTTGTATTAAGTCTTAGTTACTTTGACTGCTCAGGCCTATTATATGACTGGGTTCCTTTTTTAGGTTACTAATTTTAGTTTCCAACATGTTTTCACTTTTCATGTTCTAGTTTTATCACTAGATAATGGAGATGAATTACACTCTCGAAACGTCAAGTATTAGTTTCTACATAATGATACGACAACCGTTCGATCAATAATCTAGTTAGTTGTTTATACACATTATTTATCAATGGAATAATTACATCGTGTATATTTATCAAAGAAGTTATTAAAAAGTCAGAATTCTCAGACGAAAATAGTTCTACTCAGTACAGTTGTGTAAATCGCTTCTCTCCACACTACTGTACATGAAAATGTTGGCTGTCTATATTCTTGCAAATCGTCTACAGAAGATTGACAATATACAAACGATTAACTCTGCTCATGATTATGCTCTGCGACATCATTTTTTATTGCACAATCAGCAGTCATTGACAGTTAAACGATTACTTTATATCATTTGCATAAATGTGTTTCGAGATATAGCGTTTAGAAAACTATTTAGTTTTGTCGTTAAAACATTAAGAGCTATATCTATTCAAGGTTAATTGAGGTCCTTAAGGTTATCTAAAGGTCGACGGACTAATGTTTGATATCAATTTTCAAACTGAAGACAAGTTTGAGTAGTTGGTAAAAAGAATTACAAATAAGTAATAAGTATACTTTAAATTTCAGATGCTAAATAATGATGTTGAGTCGAAAAACATAAACTAGCATAAATTGTTTTCTCTAATTGACAGTTTTCACAATGTGTCTTAATAGGGATGTTGAGATTTTTTTTTTTTTTAAGTAGAAGGAAAAAAAAGAAATTAGAATTATTTGTCGGTAAATTCGTTACTATAATTTTGTTTATTTATTGTAGTGAAATAAACGACGCTGATATTAAAAAAAACAACCTAAAATTAGATATAAATAAGAATTTTTAATTGAACCATTAGAAAACCCCCAATTGAAATGGTACGGATACGTGAAATGTCAAAGAAAATGATCCCAAAGCATGTTTAGAGGCACGACCAATCGGGAAAAGAAGTGGAGGACGACCATGTATAACCTGGATAGAGAGAATAGAAAAAAAGAGAAGGATGACAGAAAGGGAAATAAAGCTGCTAACTGTAGACAGAAGGGGATGGAAGTTATTTTCTGAGGTTCCGACTCCACTGGTATAAGGGAAGGAACAAGTATAGGATTTCTCGAATTCGTCTCGTACGGCATATCTTGTGGTTTCATTTGTCGTTTTAACTCTAGAATCATAATACTTCAGAGATCGATACCATTGTCTCCCAGACTCCTGGAGTTTGTCTCTGGCTATACTCCTACCAGGTTCTTGTAGAGTTCAAGTATAAAAACTTAACAAGTTCCGATGAACTGAAAGGGCAGACGTACCTAGAGCCATTACGGCACATCACCTTACCCTCATTCTGGCAGAAAAAGTAACAGGGAGCAATCTCACTATTAGCACACCAGTACCACCACGAAACCATTCCTCAAACGCACGCTCCCAGAAGTCGAAACCTCTGGACAGGCTGGTACCCTCATGTCGGTAAGATTTCTCCAATGAGACGTTTGATGAGTGACCGTCGGGTCGCTTGCGCGATACCCTCCCCCACGACATCACCTACTGCGGGCGGGGCCCGTTACCCACCTACATGGGATTCGGTAGCCCACCAGACAATCCTGGATGCTAAAAAGCTTTCCTCCAGTTTTCTTGGGACGACACCGTGGGGTATAGTGCACGACCCGATTTTAGGAGGCTCCTCCATTCTCCTATACTCATGTTAGTAAAGTTCCCCAAGCAACGTTTGATAAGTAGTCGTCAGGTCGCTCACGCGAACCTTACCTCATATCTTTTCCGAGGGCGACGCCCATTACCCATCTACATGGGATAGGGTAGTCAACCACCCGGTTTTAGGGGTCAGCACCGTGAGGTACAATACTGACCCGGGTTATAGGAATTAGTGACCATTCTGCTTCTTCAATTTTAAAAACAACATCGTGAAACTCCTTAAATCCACACATCTCATGGTCGTGAAGCCGCCAAGGAATCTGTTCTTAGTAACGACTTCACAAAGGAGCGTCATATTAACTCAATTTTCTATTTTACTCGCAGCATGAAAAATTATGATTTTTTTTTGTAAATGATTAGACCTACATACAGCATTTACCAATAATTAATTTTCAGCATATTTAGGCTTATTAACTGCCAACAACATGGTAACATTATCATCTAGACAATGTCTTCATACAATAAATTTATTATTTGTTTTATTTAACAATAATAATAATGGTATGTATTTGAATATGACCTTATATGAGTATAATATTACAAATTACATGCATGTACGTTGTTGTTCAGGATCTATTTTCAAGCTTCTTAACGCATAATTGGATTCAGCAAAATACTTTGAAAAACAAACTTAATTGGCTATTTCTAAAGCTGTAAACTCAAATCTAGCAATATCGATGGAAGGATTTAACATCGAATTGTTTAAAGACAGATTTAAAAGTGACCATCAGATAGTTTGGTGGCCAAAGTATGGAAACCTTTAAAAGGGTGAATAGTTTTGGACAAACGGGAAGAGGAAGAAGAGAACCATAAGTCTCCAAGGCTGACACGTGGTTCTAAGAGGTCAAACACACGGGCTATTGTAATTGCGTCACCGTGTTTATAAATCAAGTCATCAAGTTTGACATTACACCCAGACTTATATTGATTACAATACCACACGCCCAAACCTATTTAGTCATGAATAAGCTGAATATATTTATTTTAGTTATAGTTATCCATATTACGTTCAACAACCATCTTAATGTCAAAACGCAGCCTACATAAGATTGAGACTATTAGGAGAATTATCAAGTGTTTGATCTATAGTAATGAATGGAAATCTAAAACTATCATCCAGATGTTATGTTAAGAGAACCGCTTAGTTAGCTCTACCAACTGTTTACGTTCAATACTCAAAGTTTGTTTTCCAAATATTTATATATTTCAAACAAAGTTAATTAACTAAAAGTACAACTAGTTTATTAAAGTTTTATCACGGACTAACGAACAAAAAGCTTAATTATGAATTTATGAAAGTTCTTCAACTTTATCAGAATGGAAGAAATTAGTAGTTTTTAACCAAACTCTTCCTGAAAGTACTTGTAGATTTTAGGTTAGCGACATTTATTTCTATAACGGGCCTAAAGTAAAGTTGTTAAGAAAAAATACAAATAAAAAAATAATAATAATCTTTTTTTAAATTACTGTATAGAGATTTAATCTATAAAACAAAACACCATTAAAAAGAGTGACTATCCTGACCTCCAAATTCGTACCCAGTCCAAGCGTCATAAATAGATCCTCATGCATTTATTTTTCTTTTTTTTAAAAATACCAATTAGCAAGACGTTTTCAAAAAGGGAAAAAAACAGATGATTTCTATAACTAAAAATAATCTCAGGTCTGTAGTCTGAACAAAGTGTGAGTACTTTACTGGTTTATAATTTTATTTGATTAAGTATCCTTAAAAAATGAAAAGAACAAATGGAAAGGAACATTTAGGAAAGTTTAGGCTCTATTTAAATCAATATATTTTTTGTCATACTACTTCAAAAACAGCTGTTTTCAATACATGCATTGAGATGTATGTAAAGTTGTTATTTTTAGCCCTAGGACTTAAAAACATCAGCTGTGGTCGGGGTCATCAACTGTTCCTTCGTTTATACGAATTAATTAACGATTGTAAAGCATCTATAAAAACAACCGATACTCTCGATTGTAAATAACAGATAAAATAGCTGTTACCATCGATTTGATGGTAAATAGGTTATAACAAACAATTTTGTTATAACAATTTTTTTTGTTATAACAAAACTCGGTTCCGCCTCAGGCGTTTAACTTGAGCTTGTATCGAAAAGCTTCACTTTTGGTCCCAGTGATGAAATAAGATGGCGACCAAGTTTTATTTCACTTTCGACGGATAACTACTGAACATTTTTGGTGACGGATAATTTGGTTGATTGTTGTTTAATTTTGGTGATGGATGAGCTGGACATTTTGTATTATGTTTATGCACCTTTAATTTATAGATAATCGAACTGAAATTTTTGGCGATGAAGATTTTTGTTTGCTTAGTATTTCGATTGTGAATGGGCGTGTGATAAAGTTCGTGCAATGTTTGTAAAATGTTTATTGCACTTCAAATCGAACATATCTTATGAGCATAGTTTTTGATTCCTTATATATTTAACTAATAAGCTACTTTACAAGGATTACACAATACTATGCCTCTTCACTTCCTCTTTCTACTTACTTTTATTTTTTACGGTTCTACTGATCCAATCGCCATATTGGATTCCCACATTCATAAAACCAATGTTCAAAAAGTAAACATATAAAGAGAATAATAATCTTTGGAAAACTATTTGCAAAATATAAAGCTTAGAAAAATAAGGTAGTAGTTTAATATTAAATTTTGTTTTAAATCATTCATTTTTATTTATCTCTAGCTGAAAATTCAGTTAAATTGCAATTATGTAATGAAGATGTCAGAAATGTAAAAATTAGACCACATTCAGCATTTATTTTTCTTTCAAAAGATATTATTTCCTGATAAAATATGGCGAAATGAATCTGCTTTAGTTTGAAAGCTTGCCATCGTGGATTTTGCATTAGTTAGATGATACAGGTATCGCCAGATCAGAAAGTTCATGTTAGCACAATGAGATTTCTGTTCGTTCCTGATGAAAATAAATGCGAGCTTTAGTTGTGGGTTGCTCTTTAGATCGTATTTCCCGTCATTTCTAAAACTTATTTCAGGTGTAACGAATTTCATTCTTTTAATTATTACTTTGTACTTTGTGCCCTCTAAACAATTTTCTAACCAGTCCTTTTCACCTGAGATTGACGTCGTTCAGCATGCAATATATTGTTAAACGTTTAGTATGTTTTCTTCATTTTCAATCGTAAATTTTAAATTTATATCTAAATACTAAATACTAAATACTAATATAGAAAATAGTTGCGTTTTTCCTCTTTACACACACTTTTGCCTGATTATTAGTTTTCATCCTACTTCAAATGTAGGCCTACTGTTAAATACATATATTTCGTAGACGTTCGTGTTTTCGATGATACAATATAATAATATTTTAATAACAAATTAATAGATTTTCATTTTACTAGGGGGTTTCAAATATAAACAAGAATTTTCATGCTCTCTTCTTGTAAAGAGGTCAAGGTAACTCATCGGAAAAACACACGTGTATTAGTTATGATAGTGGCTCATATCATAATTTTTGTCAGTTTTAATCAAATGTCAGAGCAAAAAGTACACAATAGTATTGAGCAGCAAAACAACTTTCGATTTTTGAGAAATGAAAGCGTCACATTTATATGAAACTTAAAAATCAGTTTGGATGTGAGTATGTCTCTCTCTCAGTCCAGAGTGTACGATTGGTGCAGTCATTCAAAGAAGGTTGGATAAGAATTGAAAACTAATCATATTAATTGTTGACAATTAATTAATTCGAGACAATCCGAGAATCACTGTCAGAGAAATTGACAAAAAACTTCAAATAAATGTTGGTCGTGTGGAAACATAGCTAAAAATCGTCTTAAATTAAACTTGGCGAGTGCTAGGTAGGTCTTTGGAGTTTGAACAAAAAGAAAAAGATCGTTTGTAGTTTCACAACTTTAGCAGTGTTATGAAAAGAATGGGGAGATGTTTTTAGACCTTTTAGCAATTTGTGGTAAAACACGATTGCACTACTTCACTTCAGAGTCAAAAAGAGCAAGGATGTGTAGCAACATCCAAGTTCATGTCCACCAAGAAAAGCCAAAACCACATTTTCATCTGGAAAAATCATGGCCACTTTTGAATTCTTTTCTTAGAATAAAGACATATAAAAAACACATAAAACTATCTCTGGTGAGTATTATTCTACCATTTTAAAAGAGAAAATGGAGCCAGCGATTCGACCTTAAAGGAAATTTGCCCAGCAATCTGTTGGTTTCTCTCAAGGTAATGTTCATCCTTAAATGTCCTACCTCATCCTCCACAAGAGGATATAATCAGGAGATTACTGACGCTGTGCAAGAATGGAGAACATGCAATCAAAAGACTCTTTTGAAATTAAGATATTTACCCAACACTGGAGCAAGTTAGTGTATTGCAGTGGCAGTGGATTACATGGAAAAATAGTGTGCAAGTCAATAAATAATTATAATCTCACGAATTTCTTTCTATTCCATGAATAAAATTGAACAGATATATTCCTGGTTATTTTAGTTATCATCAATAAATATGACACAAGTGCTATGAATGTCTAAGTGCATTTCTGTTCATTAAATAAGAAAATCAATTTCAAGTTAAGTTTAAACAAATTGTATGAATTAGAAATGTACGCTAAAACAGAGAAATTATAATCTGAAAAAAAAAAAGTGATTATAGCTTGGAATTTCCAGTTCAATACAAACCTTTCTTAACTTAAACAAAAAACTAATCACAGATATAGATATTAAAGTGTATGTAGGTTTTCCAACACAGGGTCAAAATAATGGTTAGAAAGCGGGTAACTTGAAGTATGTTTATGTTGCCTAGAGACAGAACTGTTTGTGCTGGGGAGTTGAAATGGAGGGTAATTATTGGAATTGTCGTTAAACACGTGTTCCATGACTTGAAGAACAGAGTAGAATAATAATCAATGGTTTCTTAGAACAGAAGCATAACTGACAAATTGTTTATTGCCTTTGTGTGATGAGCCACACAAGTTGTAAGATAAAGGGTTTCCTTTGTAAAGGGTTGGTTTTGATTTTTGGTTCTTAAGTGTTTCTTTCATTAGACACAATATTATAACAAAATGATGTTAGGAAATACTTTCATGTATAATTGAAATAAAGTATCAAAAGGTGTTAATTTATTTTTAAATCTCAGTTAGTAGACGAAGATGTTATTTTTAAGTTGGCCAGTTCAATTGATGCTTACTTCTTACATGTTGAGAAAAGTGAGTGATGGATCAAAAAATCAATGTCGTGTTTTTGAGTTAAATGTTAGTTTTGAGCACAAAAAACTGGTTATTGATCTCTGTCTATCGTCTGAACATTTCTCTACGGCCCAAACGAGTGGACAGATTTTAATGACATTTGTTATTTGGGTATATTTTCCCCAAAGTTTAAGGATTTTTAAAAACATTTTTCGATAATTCAAAATTTGTGTGTAGGCCTACATGTCAAAAGATAAAACACAGATTTTTGTAAAATAGGTTCTAACGATTTTGATCAAATTTTGGTCACGTGGAGCTTCTAAGGACCCAAAGAAAACGTATCGATCCCCATATTTCCAAAATGCCGGTTCGTAAATAATCGGTAAAAAATCGGTCATGTCACCGTTTATAAGAAAAGTAATTTCTCAAAATCGGCTCTACCGATTTCGTTAATCTTTGGGTTCTTAGGAGCTCCACGTGACCAAAATTTGATCAAAATCGTTAGAACCTATTTTACAAAAATCTGTGTTTTATCTTTTGACATGTAGGCCTACACACAAATTTTGAATTATCGAAAAATGTTTTTAAAAATCCTTAAACTTTGGGGAAAATATACCCACATAACAATTGTCATTAAAATCTGTCCACTCGTTTGGGCCGTAGAGAAATGTTCAGACGATAGACAGAGATCAATTAAAAAACCAGTTTTTTGTGCTCAAAACTAACATTTAACTCAAAAACACGACATTGATTTTTTGATCCATCACTCACTTTTCTCAACATGTAAGAAGTAAGCATCAATTGAACTGGCCAACTTAAAAATAACATCTTCATCTTCGTTAGAACCGATTTGACAAAAATCTGTGTTTTTTCTTTTGACATGTACTCACAAATATTTAAATATTTTTACAAAGACAGCAACCATGGTTTATTTTCGCTTTTTAACTTACAACTACTGAACTGAGATTTTTGATGAAGAATAATTTTATTTAGTTTTTATTTGGTTTTGGGGATTGGTCACTGAGAAAGTTTGTACAATGTTTTTGCACTATTAATTTATAATTGAAACATACCTAGGATGTTCTAGATGTGTACATTATAACAAAATGAAATTAACAACATAATAATAATAATAACAATAATATATACAAATAAACCTTAATATCACATAATAAGCATAAATATATACCTACAAAACGACCGTACGGAGGAAAAATATCAATCAAACAAAGACTGTTATAATCACTTCACTTAAAATGAATTAATATGACTAGCAGTGTCAATCAAGAGTGACTAGTACAAACTGGTAGTGACAGTTAAAACCGGTACACGGTAGTGAGATTAATCTCATTTTTATGGATTTATCCACAACGATTTTTTTTCCTCCCCTTCTCATACAATCTTTGATTTTGACACAGTTAAAGCCTCAAATTAAAAAATCATCTTTCAGCACATTGTGGTAAATAAATTTTCACATTATTATGAACTGAATAAACATACCTATTCCATAACAATTACAATGATCTTAATTTTTGGTTTAAAAAATTCTTATCAAAAATTAATAATCGTCTAAGGTTACTTCAAAAATAAATGTGTTTTGGAATATTTTTAGTTCCTTTTTTAAATGGTGAAGTCAATATTTAAGATGTCTTAGGTAAGATAATTAGTACTGTCACAATTAATTGGATAATGAACTTGCACGATGTCTTTAAGGTGTTACAATTTTTCATCAAGTTTAGAGAAAATTGGAAATATTTTCGAGGAATAAAGAGGACACAAAAGTTACCACGTATACGTACGTCATATAGCCTTAATATACAGGTGATTGTTTAGCCTTTATTATATAACCTATATACAATTTCGATCAAATATTATTTCGAAATCTTGAGGCCATTAGGTTCAAAAATACTTAAATGGTTGCTTTATTTTCTATTGAAATATTGATAATAATTATTTGAAATAATGGTTAGTAAAGAAAGTTAATTTCTTATTACAGTATTATCTATAATGATCTTCTTTTTAACAGTATGTACTTGTAAATATAAAAAAGTATTTTAAATGGTTGACCAAAGTTGTCAAAATAATTCTTCAAACAAGTTCTGCCAATCTAATGAAAGATGTTTCTGTCTTTTGTTATTCTTTTTGTTGTTCTGTTATAAGTCAAATGATAAATGAGACAGAGATTTTGATATATCTTCAAAACATTACTATTTGAATGATGTCCATTTTTAAATAGGTTAACTTGATTCCTTCGCATAATAAAATAAAACGACTGATATTCGTACTGTGTTAGATTTAATAAGAAATATTAAACATTGTACATTATAAAAAACCCACACTGATATCAAACTCAGAACTCAATTTTATAGTAATATCTGTGTAATATTATCCTAACAGAAGTTCCGCAAAGTCAAGAGAAAAATTAACCCTTATTAAGAACGGAAAGTTTAAATTATTTGTTTAGGTTAATTAATTTTTTTTAAGCCTACTCCATATTTCTAGAAGAAGAAGATTAGCACACAATAGATTGTGGTTATGAAAGTCAGCTGAGATTGTTATGTGTCAAAAACTACTATGTGAGATTGTATTTCTAAAATGCACATATTAATCATAACATGGCCACACATCGATGTTTTGCATATTCAATTTTTAGATTACACAAAAAAATACAGATAACTAAGTACATGCACAAGGAACGCCAGAGGTGCAGATATTCTATTCCTGAAGCTCGTAGACATGCCAGAGATATCCAATTATATAAAGCGACGACCAGGAACATAAAAATGATCGATATCCAAGCCTGTACTATAATGAATAATTTATAATTACAAATCATTCCTCAGAGCTAGCAGGAATGTAAACAGTGTTCATCCAATTGTTTACATAAATAGACTTTGGGCCTCGAAGCAGTGGAATCGAACCACAGTAGCTTTCCCTTGTGTTAGATATCCCACAGTAGCGTTCATTCAGAAAGGGATCGTAATAAATCAGAAGAAGAAGAAAGTAAGACCATAGTTTATGAACGCCTAATGGTCCGTCAGTCAAACTGAGATTAATGGTAATTGTCGACCAGACGTCAAGCTTGATTATAGTTTGACTCTAGACATAACAATCAGTTCCGTAGATTGAAGTCATCAAAGTTAGGTCCATTTAATAATAGGTTGAATCATAATTAGTCAACGCTGTGCTAGTATAGACGAGAATAGTAGCTTTTTTATTCTCTAAATATTTTTATGGTTTCTATTTTTAAAATCTACGTCTAAACTTGATATATTCGGCGCAACCGTTATACATGTCTATCAAATAGTAACGAAAAGGAGGATTTCTCAAAATAAATGTAAAAAAGAAATGATTTTACTTCCACGAAATTTAAAAGAAAGCTGTTTGATATGCTTAAGGTTAATAGGAATTGGAAGATGTTTCGCATTGTTTGTGGAGTATATAAACTAATATACGATGCTTAGAGAGTATAACCAACTCCCGTTATCTCATTTCCATAACGGTGGAAAACGAAATCAATAATACGCTTCCACTTTTGGATGTGGTGTCTAGAGAAGTACGGACTTCCACCTCAGTTTACAGACAAAATACACACCAGTCGGTATCTAAACTTTTTTCTGACCACCGTAATACTGTACAGGAAGGAATAGTTCATTCCTTACTTGACAAAGCTAATAACTAAAATGAATACATTGTTCCGCCTTTCCCAACTTCGTTAATTTCGGGCGTACTCCATTCTCAAAATCTATCAGTATCTATAAATAATTAGTGCATAAAAACACGCTATTAGGCCTTTACGAAAATAGCCAAACCTATTTCTTACGAAATCATAAGTTCAATTGGGGAAAGACAACGATAATACACTGAGGAATAAACTTACATGTACGAAAAATAATTGAAGCCAGAAATAAACTAATATAAAGCAATAAAGCTATCGAACAGTCTTACCAGCCACGCAGTATCAAAATAAGGCGATTAGGGCTTTCGTTAATAAAAACTGAATTCAAAATGCCTCTACTTTAAAAATTCTGAAATTTTGTCACTTAAATCTCCACTAGAAGTGATGTGGGCTAAACTTTTGAAAGAGGGGACAAACCGTGAGGTCGCCTTCAGTTGGCATATAACCCCTAACAGTTACCTGCCAATTGTTTGCCGTTCCTTGTGTAGTATAGTTTTGCGACTTGCGATTTTCCTGATCACATTGTTTTAGTCTTAGTTTTTTATCTGCTCAGGCCAGGGTTTACTAGTTTTAGTTATAGTAAACTGGCCTGAGCAGTCAATAAACTAAGACTAATACAAACGTGTTAGTGTTTTTCACTTATAGCGGAGGTTGATTAATAATTTCGAAACGTTTTGTATTAGTTTTTAAACACAAATGATGGGAACTATTCAATTAAACCACACCAATACTATTAACAACCTGTCATTATCAAATAGTTTAAAACCAGAAAAGCTAATTCCTAATAAAATATTTGCTTTTTTCAACAATTAATTATGGTTTTTTACTCAATTCGTCAATAAATTAATAACATATAATTTTCTTTAAACGTTTTAAAAAAAATTACTATCAACCTAACCTAAGGTAAAAATACATTTTAAACGAGTTCTAGAAGTTAAGCAAAGATACAATTTAACAAACTAGCCAAAATGGGATATCACTAAAACAAAAGAAACTGTACAAGAAGGGTAAGCTCTCTCTTTACGGAAGTTATATTTTATCAGATATCCGACCATTGTTACAAAAACAGCAAACATTGCTTAAGCAATTATAATAAATCAGTTTGACTCTATGAAGTTCTACAATCCGCAATATATTTGTGAACTAAGCTTATTTCTTTCTTCATTATGTAGCTATGTTGATATTATTTTCACCCTTTACAGTTTACACACATGTAATCTAAGTTTTATGTTACGTCAAAGTGAAATAAACAGGGTTTTAATGATAACGTCAATTAAGAAATCTAAAAATAAATTGTTTTCCTTGTCAACTGTAAACATGATAATTTCTGAAAACACGAGTTAAAATAATTCTGTTATAAATTCTGTCTAATTTGTACTTTATGTCAAGGATAAACTGATGATATAGGCAGGGATATCTTCATAAATAACCATACTATCTTTTATAGGAAACAATGAATTTCAATATTATATAATTTATGAACAAGATGGAAATGAAAACACTACTTTAAGCTGATTTTTTTCCCGTTTTAAAAGCAAAAAAATCTCAAGGTTATCTTCGCCTTATATATATAAAAAAAAGAATAAAATAATCACACCTAGGCTTAAAATACTCTAATAGCGTCAGGGCTCGGAAGAGAACAAGAGTTGGTCAAGAGATACCTGATAGGTGAAATAAAAGAGAGGGATATAACACAACACTACGGGATTACCACGCCTGTACCCATTATAAGTGAGCCTCTGAGGGCTTGAAAACATCCAATTATCATTTCTTGAAAATACATTAAATGGTCAATATTACCCAATTGTATTTTAATTTGAATAGCGGGGAAAATATTAAGCGAAGTATTAAAATTTCCAAATTACACAAATAATGAATTGTCAATAAAATATTACTTACTAAACAATATTTATAAATAAATAGGAAGAAAAACACTAGGGTAAACGGGGGGGGGAATTGGGTGGTATGTTTTACAAATTGATCAGGCAAGACCTATTTTCTGGTTGTTTTTGTTATATTACTGCCTATTTATATTTATTGAAATGAGAACAATCTTTTTACAATGTTTTAATCATTTCCACTAATTACAAAAAAATAAAAATAAAATAAATTAGTTTTACCACCATGGGGGTAATTTTATTGGGTTGTAGGCCAGCAATCCATAAGTACATAATGCTAATTATTGTGGACTTTTGGGTGGTATAGATAAGACTAAAAGCAACATTTTTCAGTGATTTAATTTTTTTTTTTTTTACATTTTTTATATAAATTTTGGACTCATAAATTTAAGTTTTCAAAACTTTTCATTATTTTTTTAAACGTTGACAAAAAATTAACCCTATTACTAGGTTAGAAAATTACAATAACAAATAGTCCTTTAACATATATAACAGAAAAAAAAACATTAGTCTTAGCTGTTACATTCTCTATTTAAATAGTTGTAGTAGAGTTTTGTAACTTTGTTGTAGTCGTCTGCGACTAGTCCAATGTGCTGTGAACTAACAGGAATTGGCTCTTGAACAATGCATAATACATCTTCCAATAGAGTTGGAACTGCAACCACTTTTTGAGGCCAGATAAACTTATTACTTCCTTTGCACTGTGTAAATTCTAGATAGTAATACGTTATCAAATCCAGATGGCTATTGAAGTTGGATGTCCCGATGACCTTTGCGATAAACCACTGATAAACCCCCTTTGCCCACATGGGGGTAATTGGGTGGTAGAGGTAAAATACGAACTTAAATTAAGAAAATGGTTTTAACTCAATTTTAAAATTTACCACTCAATTTCCCACATGGGGGTAATTGGGTGGTCATTTCTCCCCACCCCCCAAGAACAATTTGAGCTATTATTAAAGCCAAATGAAGTATTGGGTAATATCTTGGGATATTTTTATTCATATTATCGCCGTTATTCAAAGTACTTTCACATGGGTAAAATTCATAATACATTTTATGTTATAGGGCGACAAAGTTAACAGGTCACTTTTAGGATGGTGAAATAACAACAGTGTTTACAAGTATACACTGTAGATAAATGACGGGTTTCAAAAATCTGAAATAATTTTGGGTCATTCTTAAAGAGCTGAGCTTTACATACATGTAATTAAAGTGTAAAAAAAAGTTAAAAACAAAAGTGGTAAAATTGGGAGAAAAATTACCACCCAATTCCCTTCGTTTAATTATTTAACCTGAAGTAAATGAAAACATCCAATCATCTTAATTATTTTCTGTTTGCTAGAAATTATAAAGTGTATTTTTCTTTAAAATTTACAGTTGCACAAATGTGTTTAAAATTGACTTTAAAATTGCTATAAATAAGATCTTAAGTGCTTCCAAACAATTCTCTAGCCACTGTAGACAACAAAGAGTATAATTCTTTGTAGTTCCTGGTAATTCCGCACACTTACGAAACTCTACGTTTATTTCATGATTGTTTTTAATTTTTCGAATTGTAGAACCAAACACTATTGTTTAAACCGCAATAGGCTTATAATTTTGGTTTCTGACATATTTGAGAGCTAACTTTATAAAAACTGTCGTTTCTGATCCATAGCCTTTCAATTAAACATATAATTAATTATTGGAAGACAACATAAATCGAGGAACGTACCCTAAATTAAATCAATAATGGGTCGTAGGTCAACTTAAAATTTATATAGAAGATGTTCCATCTGAAATACCTAACAAGGGGCCACGAAATTATTTCGTTAATATAATTTCGTGATTGGCATTTCATTTATAGAAGTAGCTACAAATGTTAAGAATTAAATGTTGTATTTTCGCGTGTTTTAATATTGTTTTGGAATGGAGAATTCATTTTAATATTGTTTTAATTCGTGACAATTGGTGTCCCCAGAGGTAAAATTATATAGGTGTTAGTCAGGTAAGAGTGGAGGCCACTCAAACAGCTGCAGCAATCCAGGACGATAAGGAACTAAATATCGAGCTATTGGCAAACGTTGTTACTGCAATGCGTCCCATCCTGTTAGAACAATTCTGGAAAAGGACCTTCGCATTCAGAATATTAGACACGATGAGTTCCTGCAGAATGTTCAGGTAGTCTTTAGTCATATGTCATTAAGTTTCTGTTAATAAAAAAGAGTTTAACACCATATGCAGCACCAAACCATCTGTTTATCGAGATGTATCATTTTGCTAGTCATCGAATGCGTGTTCTGTTCCATCAATAGCGAGAGTTTTGTAGGTTAACCTTCCAACTTAAGTAGGAATTGGATTTAAGGAGAAACAATGTTTGATTTGGAAACTAGGGGTCGTTTCCCTGACCATTCCCCGTCGCATATTGATCCATTTGCATTTTTGCTGTGTATGAATTCTACCATTTTTTATCGGGATGCAAAAACCGAAGGATGCTGGTACTAATATCTGTTTATAGGGATATGTGCCGATAACGTTTTTGAATTCCTAACCATATAGATCTCAATTACTGCAAGCACCATAGTTGTCTCTTCACTCGATCTAGTTCTGAAACGGGCAGATATTTTTGATCTTCCATGCTACAACATTATTTTTTAAATTAAAATTTTCAACAATGTCATGGTTTACTTGGTTTTGGAGGTCGCGTTGAAATCTACCACCACTCGTTGGGTGGACCGGACCCTAGACCTTGCTAATAAAATAACATTGATCCTGTTTAATTAGCGTCATGCTGTTATCTGGTAGAACAAAACTCCAGGCTATTACAATGCAGAAGTTTACAACAAGCTTGTATTAATTACAATTAACAGGTGTCACAGTCGTGATTATTTTAATTTATGATTATAAATCAAAATGTATGTACAGAGACTTTTGGACCACCCAGTAGAATGAGAGATGGTTCAATATCAGTTACTCTGCAGCTGAATAACAGATGAATTAATTAATTCTTTTTTGGTGTTGTTTAAAAGACAAACGGCTTTTCTATTATCTGAATAAAACAAACTACATCTTGTTTATTATTCATAGAATATCACGAAACATATTCTTCTTCCAGGACCACAGAAAGCTTCTAATTTCACTGCCTCTCGTCGCAATTAATTTCGTTGCCAGAAGTCGTTGTGTGTTACAACCGATACATCAACGTCCAAGAGATAACAATCTATAAGGCTGTGAAAGAATACAGACAAATGAACTTTGATGTACAGTATTAAGCCTCCTAGAGCGATGTTTCATAGTCTCTTTATAAATAGAGTAGCCTAAACGTCATATAATTTGTCTGGATTATGTTTCAAGTTAAGAGGTAATCTATTACTTTTGTCTGTTTACTTCAGGTTACTAATTTGTCAGATCTGACCAAATTAATGGTGTATAATAAGTATGAAAAAGTAATTAAAATTATGACTGATTACAATTAAATGAATTTTTCTTTTCAAAAATGTATTAAACATACGAAAACGCAATATTCAGTTTATGGCACGGTTGTAATCTACGAGTTACGCCAACAAATGAAATGCCAATCATGAATAACAAATGAATCAACGTTAACGGGAATATTTCATGACTCTTTCTACACAATACAATTTAATCTGCAAATCTTAATCTATCTTCCCTAATGTTTACACATTTATCAGGTTTAAGTTGACAATTTATGCATAACATTCATTACATATAATGTAATTCGATACATGTTTCATTTAGTGTTAACTAGCTCGGCCTATGATGACTCAACAAGAAATCGTTAATCGTTTGTTTAATGTGAAGAATGTAAATCGGAAATGCCAGTTTTAATCTAATTTCCTCACAAATATATCAGAAACTAAAATTATAATCCTAATTCCATGTAAACTATTTTGTTTGTATAGTCCGTTTCAGCAATTAACCAATAATTAAATTAAAATACGTTTGACTATTAATTAAAGTTAGTTGTTTCGTAATCGTGGTCAACCTATTACGTAAGATGTTAATGAAATCTGACTAAAAATTGTGGCTAATTTGCTATTTATTTTGAACATTTTCCCCTAAAATATTAACGTAGTGTCGTAGATGATTAATGGGCGAACTGAATGTTAAATTACATAAAGTAAGCTATGGCGAGTCAATGTTTCATTTGCGCATCTCAAATTATGAATTTGACAAAAACGATGTCAAACTGCCGTCATTTCAAACGAGTAGAAGTTTTCCATGTTCTAATTTATTTGTTTAAGAATGACTATGGGAATAACTGTACCTAAATTTAATTACACATGTTTAGACATTTATGAAAATTTAAAAATGAGACAGGGAAAAGTGATTCGTAGAGATATGTGATTTTCCAAAAGCGGTTCAAAATTGGCGGTGCAAACCGATTTAAGATATCAAAACTCAAGAAATCGGTCTCACACAATTGTGCATTGTTGATTCAAAATAAAAATATAAACTTAGCATGAAATAAGCAATACTACTGGAATAAAATCCTTCATTTATAAAAACTAGATTTAACTAATAGGAATAAATAAATCTTAAAATCTAAAACTAAGAGAAGAGAGGAAAAGGAGTAGCGTGGTCCAGATAACCAAATTATAAACAATAAAATGATCAAATGCAGTGTAAATTTAATTAAAATAAAAGTAACTTACAAATATAAATTTATTAAAATCAAAACCTTTAAATGGGAAACTCTAAAGTTAATCTCATATGTTTGTAACAATAGTAATTAAGTGAAAATTTAAATAATATATATAAATGTTGATAAGGTGTAGTTTAAAAAATATATAAATTGTTTTTCCTGAGGTCTATTTTTAATATAAAGTATATTTCAAGAACTCTATTTTAGTACATATTTCAATGTGTTGTAGTATTTAAATTTTTAAGTAAAGGAAAGAATTAAATGACATTATAAGTAAGTAGAATCATAATTGGCATTATAATTTATTTATTTTTGTATAAGGCACAATTTAAGGGAGAAAAATATATTTCCGAATTTTCAAATGTATGTAGTTGTTATCTAACCTCAAAATATTTTAAGAAATAACCGAAGAAAAGTAATATTTTGATGCGAGATAACAACTATATTTTCAACAAATATTATATATTTATTTAAAACAAATTGAAAACTAAAATTTATAAAACTTTATTTAAATAAAATTAAAAACTAATAATCAATAATTTTGTCATAATTATGATTTTGATATCTGTATGTGTGTGTGTGTGTGTGTGTGTGTGTGTGTGTACGAGTGTTGAAGTAATGCGAGTGTAAAAAGTAAAATGTAGATTAGTTTACATAAAAATTTATTATTAAATGATTAAAAAATCTCTGTATTTAATTCAATTCGTAATACTTAAAGTACGGTCAAGCAGAAATCATTAGTTTATCTTTAAAGAGATTTTATAATATTTTAAAGTTTATAAAATCATACAAAAACTTATTAGGTTAAAGTAGCCCTTACAAAGATTTACAGAGGCGACGATTATTTTCTTATTACAAAACTTCCCTTTCATGAGAGGTCTAAATTAAAGAACCAATTTTGATAAAATCATGTAAACAAATTTTAAATGCTGAATTTTCCGTACATTTATTTACCTGTAGATTTGTTAATAGGCGTTAAACAGCTGATGTCAATCGAAAATAGCTGATAACATTGATGATAAAATCAATAATTTGCATTTTTTAAAATTATTATTTGATTTAGAAACAACTAAGATTATACATTTTCATTAAAAGATTTAAAACGGCAAGTGCTCATAATAACAATTAAAGTAGATAACTTTCATTTTTTTCATTTGGGTCATAAACCCGACCTATATATGAAACTTTATTTTAAAACCTCTATAACAAGTATTTAACTAAAATTCGAGCATAGTTTAAGTTGTTATATCCACACATTTTTCAGTTTTTGTAATAGTTATCTAATAACTTCATGAAAAAGTGTATTTTTTAATCCTTTAAGTTGTACGAAAACATAAGTACAGTAGTTTGTATCTTTTATAGGGTTTTTAGTTATTTTAGTTTTTTTTTAGTTTTAAATTATTGAGCAAATTTATTTCATGTCTTTTCTTTTAAGCTGCTATTTGAGCAAGCGTGTTGTACTAATTAGCAAAACTACCTCTGGGCGTCAGGCCTCTGAACAATTATCCCAAATTTACCAAAGAGAGAAGATCAAAGCAAAGCGATCATTTGAATATAAAATCTAGCCTAACCTGGTGTTGATGCAACCAAAAATGTAATTCAACTAAAGCTATGTTGAAGTTCTTTCACTGTCATGACCATATACAGTATTTAGTTGTTTTTTGGTCATTTTACAAATGAAAGAATAAATTTATAAATTGAAGAATATTATAGAAAAACAAAATTAACAACTGTAAAAATAATTTAATAACTAAAATGCTTTCAATAAAATTTTGAAATATTTTATAGAAATTAAAAAACATTTTTTTCTACACATCAACTTTTTTTAAACAACAAATTTATCCAGAACAATAATTCTAAAGAATTTATTCAAAAAATAATTTAATTAATAAATATTATTAATTAGTTCACAGCGTTATTTCGAGTCATAGTCCAAGTTGTGTGTTTTAAATTATCTACAAGAAATTTAACTATTAAAAGGTTTAAAAAACAAGAGCATAAGTTATACTTTTATGATCAAATAACTAGAAAGATATAACTTTAGAACCAAAATATTAAATTATGAATGCAGTTTATTTTGACTACCGCCTACTCACACTAAAATATTAATGACTTTATTTCCATGATTGAGTAGCAATTTATGCAAACCTATATCGCGTGCGTAGGCTAGGGACTAAGGATACGAACGTCTCTATCCTAGATGTGATCAACCTGTGAACATAGAGTTTGGATCCTAGATATAACTGTGTGTACTGAAACGTGATGTCTGGAGTACAGTCACAACTAACTTTGAATACACAATATACATCTACATGACCGGATAACTGCAACTGGATTAATACCAACTACTCATTTACATTTCAAACAAGAAACTAAAGCATTGTTGATACTTACAAGTTACAAATTACATTTCTGAAATTCTCTCTTTTCTCTCAATTTTACAGTTTCTTATTATGTAAGAATATAACTTTCTCTCTTCACTATTTAATATAAATGGAAAGGAACACCAAGAACTCTTATACATTTTATATATATTTACCGGGTTTTTTTACAAAATCTTATCGAAATATTTGTATATAGAATTGTGAAATTTGATCACGGCTCTATCTTAGCAGGAGCAGTTGAACAGGGAGGTCAAACGAATCAGTAAACGCCCTGAAATTAAAAGATTGATGGTTCAAATTATTTCCTTTTACAAATTTTTATTCTGACGAATTCTGATATATTAATCATAAATCACCAAATATAATAATTATTGTACTAAATAATGATAAATTATTCAGGTAATTTTAAGAAAAACTTACATAATTTATTTTTAAGATAAAATTTGTTTAAGCTAGATTTTTTTCAATGATTATGTTAATATCATTGCTTACATTTATTTAATTTCATTTCGATAGACTACGTGTTTAAGCAGAAGATTAAATATGTTGCAGTAAATTAATACGATACTTTGCTAGATATAAACTAATAAAAACACTTAAATGAAATTAACAAATAAATTCAGATTTTAGTAAAAGTTTTTTGTTATGGGTGTTGTAAAAAAAACAAGTATCAACTATTTAAAAAAATAAAACAAACAAAACATACATAATAATCAATATTAGGAAACTTTTAGAATTAAATATATTTATATTGATGAAAACATTAAACCTGCTCAGAAAGGTGAAAGCTGTTTTGTGTAAGATATAACATATTGCCTGACTGATATAGTCGATTCATAATTATTAGGGTTGTCCTTATAAATGTTGACCCCTAATGAAAACCATACTCAGCCACCTCTGTTAGTTACACAGGACATAACAGTAAATCTCATTATTTGGACTCAGATAAGCGACATCATCATTAAGCGCCATTTTTTTTAGACCTAATTTGTTCATAAGAACAATGATTTCGATTTAATTTTGAAGATAAGTTTATTACCAACCAGCATAGCTAAGATCGAAAGTATACGAAATGAAAACCCCCTGGTAAAAAGTTAGTGAAACAGTTTGGATTTAGAAAGTTTTATGTGACTGTATTTGTATGAAATCGTGTAAAAGTTTATGTATTATTTTGCTTAGAAATGTAGTAATAATGTGTAGTTATCACGAGATGAAGTTTGAAATGAAATGGGAGAAAATAGACAAAGCAAATGAAGAAGAAGAAGATCGTAAAATGTTTTATGTAAATAAACAAAGTAAAGCTCATGTCCAAGGAACAATAAAGTTGTTGATCATCCAATTAAATGATCCAAAATGCAATCTTGGTGTTTATCTATCTTGGAAGTTTAGAAGGTGAGCCTGTTAATTATAGGTCTAACTTTAACATAAAACCAGTTTAACGAAAATCTCTTCATTAAATAATCAGGAGATGCGAGATTTCAAAAGCGCACAGGTAAAGTTATTTAAAAGCTCCGCGTCTGTTTTTTGTAGACATCTTCTAGGATACTATAATATTAATTGGTCTTATAAACAAAGCGATCACAATTTACTTTCATAATACAGACATAGAGTAATATTTGCTTAGGTGAAAAGACAACATCAATTTTCGTTAAGTTACTTTTGACTTTAAAAACACAATTTTTTATCAAACACCTTTATACATCACCCTTATGTTTCGTAAACTTTAAACTGTTTTAGTGCTTGGTATATAGAGATATTTACTTCAAGAAATTACGCCTAAACTATTATTACATACAAATTTGTAAGAATCTGTAGTAATAATAAAGTAAATAGGATAATAAACCTTATTGACAATAAAAGTCTACTACAAGAGAAAGAGAAAGAAATGTATTTTTTTCCCTTTTGAAATAGAAAGTCCTATATAAAAACATTAAAAAATTTGCCATACCGTATCTGCCGATTCTAAATTCTATACCGAAACGTCAAATTACTAAACAATTTAATATTACTCTAAATATAGAATATTATAAATATATTTCTGAAATGAAATGTTTGGTTATATATGAAGAATTTGGGCATCATTTATTTTTATTTTACTGTCATATTTAGGTTTAGAAATATATTTCGGGTTAAACCAATTTAATCGATTATATATTTTTAAATTCATTATTTACTCAAACAAAATTAAAATTGTGTATACGAACTGGATTCTTTTATTTAAATTTAAGTAAACTTTAAACTTAATAATTTTACTGATTGGTCATCTGGAGAATTTTTTTTCCCCTTTGTTGGGGTTTAAAGGCGAAAAACTTCTTGGTCGTCATCGCCTTTTAAAAAAAATGAAGAAAAGAGCATAAAATAGTTACCCCTAGCCCTCGAATACTCGCATAGCGTCAGGGTCCGAAAAGAACAAGAGTTGGTAAAGAAAGATCTGATAGGAAAGATAAAAGAGAGGTATCTAACCCAAGATGTAGGTTCAGTTAGGTTTCCTCTGGATTGCCATACCTATATTCACTATCAGAAGAATTGTAATGTGTTTCGACACTTCCCAGTAATCTGTAATTAGATTTTATATTTAGAGACAGATGCTTACCGGTTTTAGAAATAATTGTATTAAAAAAATAAGTTGAGCAAGTTATTTAGGAGAAAACTTTCTTGGACTAAAGTTTGGTCGGAGAAAGTACATATATAATTTGGAGCAGTAACAGCTCTTCTTAATTCGTTTTGATTCTATTAGTTATGTAAATATTAACAAGGAACATACTGTTATTAATAATTGTTCATCTGGAAGGATGAAAAAAAGTGAAAAGATCAAACCCAGAAGTAACAGTTGTCTGATAAAGCGGTAAATAAAGTGACAAATGACTAATTTACGTTTCATTGTAGGATGGAGACGTTAACAAGATAATGTCCAACAGAGGTCTTCCGTTAAACTGAAATTCCTACAACTCACAATTAGGTAATTTGTGAGTGGTTTATTTAAATTAAACCCATTAAATTAAACGTATCTCTCCTTTTTTTGAATAAAACATTTTATTATGACAACAGAACGAAGAGGAATTTAGAGTTAATCAATTAAATTCCAAGAACTCTTTATATTGTATTTTATAGTCACCACAATGAAGACGGCTCAAACATATAATTACTACTAATTATTGGTCAGCTAAAATGTTTTCTTGTAGTTTTTATTAACAAACTACTTATACAAAAATAATATACCAACACATTTGTTTATGAATGAATTTCTAGTATAATAAACGTTTTCTCACCCATCATCAAAACCATAAAAATACCAACCAAAACTATGCGTCACCAAAATGTAGTTCAAGAGTTGAGAGTCAAAAAGTGAAAATAAACCCTGAAAGCTGTCTTTAAATAATATTTAAATATAAACGCTTCTACGGTGTAATCTTATTTAAATAAAATTTAGCTTTTCATGATGGCTCTCAAGGTTAATTTATCCTTTTAGCCAAATTATTCATTGACGGTAATATTTTTTCTTTGCAATTTTGCATACGGGTTTGGGTCATTAATCTTCACATTTCATTAAAATTACAATGAAATCAGTAGAGCTGATTTTGAGAAATTAGATATTTTATAACAGTTCTATGGCTGATTTTTGGTCAATTATAGATTACTCACGAAGTGGCACTTTTATTAAATGGCGATAAATAACATAGGTCCTTAGAGACTAAGACTTGAGCAAATTGCCGATAGGCTATACATATTTTGTTAGATAGTAATAATAGTTTAATAATAATAATGAGTTTATTTCCAAAAAATCTTACAATTTACAAATACATAAATAAATCTCTCAGCAAACTCAGTTACATGGACCAATGTCCGGCTGTAGAGTTGCTATTTAAACATATTTTGTTAGATTAGTATATATCATATATTTAACTCTTTTTTTTTCAATTATAAGGGCAAAAATTATAATAATATTATAATTATATTAATATTTTTCACATTTAAGTCACTTTAAAGCCTTTTTTTGTGATATAATGATCACTCTCTTTTATCTATCCTATCAGATCTCTTTTGAACAACTCTTGTTCTCTTCCAACCCTTGACGCTATTACAGTATTCGAGGACTAGGCGTGTTTATTTGATTTTGTTTTATTTCTTTTGTATAAGCCAATGATGAACGATTGGTTTTTCCTTCTAAAAACAAAACTAAAATCAGTTTAAAGTACTGTTTCCCCCCTCCCCGTGCTATTCATTTATAAATATTATAATTAAATAGGTGATTTTAAAATTATTGTTTCCTATAAAAGATACAACTTCTACATAGAATATACAAAACTTTACGTTGATATACGTACTGATTTCATTTAGAATACGTTGCTCGGTTTATTTTGTCTGTCAACAATTATATGTTTGATCGGAAATGCCAGTTTTCATATTGTTGTCTTTCAAATATGTCAGAAACCAAAATTATAAACCTATTAAGAACTACCTTTAACTTAGTATTTACATACATAGTAATCCTGCTATGTAAGTGTAAATATTGGCTATTTAAAGTATATTCAAGAAAATATAATTTGGATGTTCTCAAGCCCTCAGGGGTTCATTTATAATGAGTTCAGAATCCTGAAGGACATACACTTTTTTTTCATGTACTTGTGTTAGTTTTCGACCCTGACGCGGACTATTCAAGGGCTGGGCGTGTTTATTTTATTCCTTTTTTATAAGGAGATGATGACCGAGAGAATTTTAAAACGAAAAAAAATCAGTTTATGGTGTTCATTTCCCTCTTTTTCATTTATAAATATGATTAAATTATATAATATTCAAATTTAAAATTATTGATTACTATAAAAGATAGTATGATTATTTTATGACCAAATTCCCGCCTATCTCATCAGTAAATCCTTGACATTAAGTATAAATTAGATAAGTAAATTTTATAACAGGATTATTTCAACTCTTGTTCTCACAAATTATCATCTTTATAGTTGACAAGAAAATAACTTATTTTAGATTTATTAATTGCCGTTATCTTTTATAAATAACATGTCTTTATTTTATGTTCTTTTCTTCCTATTTTTAGAAGGCAATGATGACTAAAAGGTTTTCTACTTTAAACAAGAGGAAAAATACTTTCTATTCCGTACTATTCTACTCTATTCTCATTGAAGGTAAGTCAAAACATGTGGGTGCGATGTTTGGGTGATTTTCTTACCTGTGGTGGTACAACTGTAATTCTTTCTCCTTCCATTCTTGATCCTTATTTTCCACTCCAGTTACACACGACATACTGAATTAACACTGATCTTGTTCCCTACTGTCAATCTGCTTGTCACTCACTGTGCTACTCCTTTATTTAATTAGCAATCATACAGGAATACAACATCTACATTTCTAACAATCCTACTGTATGCCCGATAGATTAATGACGACAGGAAACCACCATATCCATGCGAAAAAGTTACGGAGATAACCATGGTTCGAACCCTCGATCAGAAGGTTGTCACTGTGGCGAATCCTAGAACGATTAAGCTATCTTGGTCACTGAATTTACTTATTTATATCAGCCCACCCCTTAGTAAGAGTTCTCACATGCTCTGTTAGCAATCCACCACGATCCCACTAAATTTGGGTGGAAAATCAAACCTTTGGGAGTAAAATAACTACACTATGTCTAGTCCATTTCGCAATCTGTCTTTTTGTATAGTTTAACAATTTATATTATACTAACTGGCAATGCGCAGAAGTTCTACGTATTCGTTTATATAAAACCTGTGTATCTAAAAATAATATAACTGTACAATGGTAAAAACTAGGGCCTAGTTGTAAAACTGCAAAGTTGTTTATGGTTACTATGAACCATTAACATTGCTATGAAGGTTATACACTTAGTAATTCAATAAATTGCCATATTGTAAGACACCAATGTATAATTTTTACGAAGTCTATTGACGTAGGATTATGGTTTGCAACATTCATATTTATATGTAGGGGGCGATATTTGCCAATATAGACACAAGGCCATTAAAAATTTCTATATACAGTACTAGCTGTACCCGGCCACGCATTGCTGTGGCTCATCTGGTTAAATGGAAAATAAATAAAAGACATAAATAAAGACATAAATTAAAATATGTTTATTTAAACAATGCTTGTGGGTACACAATATTTTTTGTAGTTCCATTGTTTGTGTATATATACAGATTATCTGGTTAACGTAGCAATCCGTTTCTAGATCTAAGCCACACAATTCTAAATTTTGGCCCTGAGCTTTGTTAATGGTAATTGCAAATGCCAATCGAATTGGGAACTGCAATCTCTTAAATTTAAATGGCATGTCTGTTGGAATTAAAGGAATGCGAGGAATGAGGACATCATCATTTTTGTAAGGTCCTGTCAAGATTGTTGCTTCTATGACGTTGTTTATTAATTGTTTCACTGCAAGTCTTGTGCCGTTGCAAAGCTTTGGCTGGTTGATATTTCGCAAGATGATTATCGGCACACCGATTTTCAATTGCATTAAGTGTGGTGGCATCCCTAGCAGATAGAGTGAATTTAAAAATTCTGTTGGGTAATTATTTGCTTTTTTTGCTTCTACAACAGTGTCGACGGACTTGTATGTGACTACCTCGCTTTGAATTTTAGTCTGAATAATATTATTTAGTTCGTAGACGTCTTTGTTCTTGGAGGCAAGAATAGCTCGTTCACTCAGCCAATCGCAATTCTTATAATTGGTTTGAATATTGGGAAATACTTGAACATTTTTATGTTGGAAATATGGAACCAATTGAAACATTTTTTAAATAAAAAGCTACACTATCCCAGAGTAACATAGAGTAGGATTCATTTTGATAAAAACATTTTTTATAAAATATTCCATATTTGTAAATTTATTTTGAAAATCGTAAAAAAATCTTTGGGCATTAAACCCAGTGTCTAGCAGCTGTAGTATCAATAAATAAACAACATTATGAAAAACTAAAAAATTACTATTGAAAGATGAAATTTATAAATATCAATAGAAACGTACTATGCCAAAGATGTGCACAACAACATAAATTATGTGTGTATGTTGCCATTAAGGTAGGTAAAATAAATTAAATATAATTTTAGGTTAGGCCTAGAAAGATGAACCAATACATATTTCTTGAATGTACCTATTGGCATTCATTACCATAGCAGCCAATTTAATAAAATAACTGATGAAACAGTTGATTCGGATGTCCAGCTAGTACAAATAATATTTTTAAGTTAGGCCTAGATTGAACCAACATATATTTCAACACACACAAACCAATAAAAGCTTGCGTTAAGATAATAATATTTAAAATTAAGAAAACAATATGTTACAATCTAATTAAAAAAAAAGAAAAGACATTAGAATTTAATAGTAGGCTAGGCCTATTTATAATATGGTAAATGATATATTTTATAAATTGAAAATTGCCTCTTTTATTTATAACAATACAAAATCTCTGTCCTAATTAATATTCCCGAGAAAATAACATTGTGTACAATAACCTGTTTTAAAAAAGTTATTATTTATGTAACATTTACATAAGTTTTTATTTAAATTGTAGGCCTAACTGTTACAATTTTATGTTTTGTATTTATAAAGATTCTTTAATTTTAAAGTATATAAAAACACTCGTGGATTCGAATGGAATACTGTGTCCAAATTTCAAAGCAATCGGTGAAGAACTTTCTGAGATTATCGATTTTGAACAAACGCACATTTACATTTTTATTTATATAGATAGATAGATAGATTAAGTATTAGAGCCTTAATTAAAAATCTTCTGATGTTCTATTTAATAAATTTTAATACTATTATTTAGGAAAACTGAACAGTCCAGAAAAGCATCCATATAGTCTTAATGGCTTCTAAATATACACTGAAAAAAATTATTCAATTGTTTTTTTTCAACAAAGGCGTACAGAGAGATTGTTTTTATAAGTTCATTGTCTTATGCAATCTTGTTTATTTTTGGGGGAAAGATGAAATGTAATTTATGATCCTACTTATTCAAGAAACTGTTAATAATTTATATATTTAAATATGATTTTACATTATTCAATTAAAATTTAGAATGTTGAATAGGGTTAAATAAATTCTCTCAAAGGATAAAGAAAAATATCTTATATTGATATATATATATATATATATATATATATATATATATATATATATTTCTGTGGGCGTGTATTATATAACTAACGTCTTGCTTCTAATGGTCGCCATCTTAATTCCAGATTTTCGTTCATATTTCGACAGATTATGTCTTTGTTATTAAATATTTATATGAACTCAGGTGATGTTTTATATTTAGAAATATCTACTTCGTATTTCTGTATATCTCATTTTGTCTCTAGGTCTTCTGTATTTTTATAATCGGCGAAAGATCGGAGTTATATTTTCAATTCGGTTATTTTCCAAGTTGACCTTTCACGTCTAGATAAAAACAAATTATTTAAGTTTTCTTGTCTTTAACTGTGTATTTTTATTTTTTATGGATTAATCAAATTCTTAGGCGCAATTTTAATATAGGTTTTGATTTGTTTTAGATTGACAATTTTCTGGATTAGTTATAATTGGGTCGGAAAATATTCGATTTAGAATTTGTTTTGATTCGAGTCTTATCTTTTTGCCGCTAGGCGCGTGTATGTTGACGTTTAAAATTAAATGAATGAAATTGACTTGTTTTTCTTTTTGTATTTAATACCCTTTAAAATTAAAATTTCGCAAAATCCTTTCTTAGTGAGCGTCTATGACCTCATACAAATATGCCTTTAAATTTTGGTATCAATATCTTTGTTGGTTTTTGCTCTACATTGATTCTCTGTCAGTCATTCATTCAGTCAGTCAGTCAGGACAAAGCCGTTTATATATATAGTGATACTCTCTCTATCTATAATATTATAATATTGTATTAACTAAATTTCATAATTGAAGAATATTTATCACATTGCTAAGCTAGACCTAAACTTGGGAACATGGAGTGTGCACCAATATCGTCCTTAGAACACGTTTGGGGAGAACATTTTAAACGTAGGCCTATATGTGTCAATATGAGATAATATATCTATGAGAAATATCTATTAAAATTTTTGTTCGACTTTCAATACATTTTTTACAAACATCAGAATTCGTCTCGGACAACTCGTTAATAAAAAATAGCAACATTCAAGTTCGTTCTTAAGCCAAATTTTGCAGAATGTTATTAATTTTCCACCATATAAGACGAAGTTTTCTCCCATAGACAGGAAATTTTGTAAATATATTTAATTTTATTTAAACTTTAACAAAAAGTCTAAAATCGGAAGTCACAGATTTCTACCGAGTTTAATTTAACTTTAACTAGTTTATTTTATTATTTTTTTAAAGGAATATTTACCTAGTAGTGTAGAAATACTGTAATTTCACTAAAAAACTTACACAATAGCAATGTAATTCCAGATATTTTTATTACTACATAAAAATATATGATCTATTTCAATTGTAAATGAAGCTGTAATATCAGGAATTAGAAAAACTCACCTTAATTGAAAATAATTATACAATACAACAATACTTGTTTAGAAATATATCATCAGATGTTGCAAAACAAGGATAGAATATATATATTTCTAATTGTTTAAAGATGGAAAAATCTCTCGGTCATTATCGTGTTGCGAAAATAAGAAGAAAAGAACATGAAATTAACACATGAACATGACTTTATGCTCAAGTTTGCAGTTTTTTAAATACTATGATGACTGCAGGACTTTTTTCATTTAAACAAACTTTTCTGAGATACACTCCCCACCTCCTTTCATACCCATCCCTTTCTATACGGTGCCCATCCCTAATCACTATTCAAATTACTTATAGCAAAAAATAAAAAAAAGTCGCGTCACACAGGTAAACCACCAAAGTAAATCTTCCATACTTTCTAAATCTCTTGTCCCCTAATAGAGTAGAACGTAATAAAGTTACAAGATTGTCTAGGGTCTGAAATTGTTTCCTTTTCCTTTAAAACTAAATAAACACATAAAATATATTGAAATTGAAAGATAGATCAAAATTGGCTATAAAACTGATTCCCGATTTTATAAATATTATACAAAGGTATTTTCTTTCGCCTTCTAAATTATAATGGTTCTTAAATAAATTGTTACATTTATGAAAAATTACGACTGATAAAGCTGATAATCAGGAAAAACCGTCTAGGAACAAACTTCTGATTGTTTTTATAACGAACCCGTTTAAGCTAAAAATGGATGTTTGTACCACATTTTATTTATGAAACTCGGAAAAAAAGCGTCATGTATAACAACATCATGTAGAGCCTAATAACTGCATATATCAAACAGTAACGTGTCTATGGTAAACTATTTATATAAAGGTCTAATATAAGTCTTATTTGATTAAAATCAAGTTTCTTTTAATGACGCCGGTCTAAGTTAATTTTAGTTTTCTACCAATTTTTAATGAACTGTAATATGTTGTTTTATTCGCGATTTTGCACACAAGTTTGAGTAATTAATCTTCAAATTTTAATAAAATTTTAACGTAATCGGTAGAGCCGATTTTGAGAAATTAAGTATTATTGACAGTGATTTTTTATTTATTACAGATAACTCACGAACCGGAATAATAAGAGAAATGGCGCCCAATATGTTTTGTCAATAATGGCGCCACTTAACCTAACCTTTATCCAATTTTTTTGACTCAGTGGAGTTCCAAACGAATATATCTACAAACAATTCCACTTGATTTTTGCGAGCCATCACAATACTATCATTATACTACGAAAGTAATAATACAAAGAAATAAAACAAAATATTTTATTTTTTTAATTCAAAAAATTTGGACATAACACCCACTTGTGCGCAAGCCTATGAACCGAACATCAATGGATAGTCTTCGAACTTTTTTAATCACCGAGAGGTTTTACGTCTTTAAACAAAAAGAAAATAAAAAATGGCGGAACTGTATCTGTTCATAGAAAATGGTAATAAAATGATCCATATGATCCATAAGTTAGTCAACCATATGCGAACATTCGGTTCGGGCATGATCTCAACAGTTCGTTCCATTGTAACAATTTTTTGTGATAGAAAACTTTAAAATATCAGGTGATTTTCCTAACGAGGACAAAAGTCTCAGAAATACTTCATGGATGACAGATGAAGGTAATAATTATTTCTTCTACTTATTGTAATTCTACTTTTGTAAACGAGGTCATACTTTTATTTCTTGCAACCATTTTAAAACCAGTGTAGATACCAAATTATGACTATCACAGGGTTCAAGTGCTTCAAAATGAAATTCCCTCATTACGTTTCTCCTAACTCAAATTTATGTTGCTTTCAATCATCACACTAAATTCAAATTTAAAATGTAGACGATATAACGAGCATAATATAAACAAATTAGAAAACTTTACTATATTGCAGAAAATGATAATCCTTCTAGCAGGATTAATTTACCATTGATTGGAAGATTGAGATGGACCCTTCAGGGGTTAACTTTAATGAGTGCGGGCTTGGAAATCCCAAGGGACTATATAAACAACTTTTTTCAAGTAGTATTGGGTTAGATCCTTCTCTTTTATCTTTCCTATCAGGTCTTTTTTGACTAATTCTTGTTCTTTTCCGACCCTGACGCTTTCGAGAACGGGGGTCTTTATAATTAACTATCCTTTTTTTCTGGATACCTTATGAATCCCGGATGAATTATTATTTCACCCAAGGTAATAAAATAGCTAGAGTTCAGGAAAATCGCTAAAACAAAATTGTTAACACATAACCTCTAAGAAGAAAAACAAATCTACAATAATTTGTCTAGTAGCAGGAGTTTTAGTTGAAATTTATCATAAACTCAGTTTTATATTAGTTGATATGAGTTACCAACAGAAAACTACATAATAACAGTAAGGTAGTAGTATGATTTTTTTTAAATTATTTTTATAGTTCCTTCGTATCTATGACTTTCGTCAGTTTACAATAGTTCATATTGATGTCAAGACTGAAGACGGCAGAAATTCTTGTCCTACTAAGACAGCAAGTTGGATATTTGGCATATATCTAACTAGATTTAACGGAATTTACATGTAGTGATGTAGAGGAGGTAGGTGTCAGCAGGCGTGAGCGTGAACTAATGGCAATATGCTTCGACAGATGTAAAGGCGAGTCTAGAGAAAGGGTAGTGTAGACCCCCTGTGTCATGTGGCGTAGGTGTCAACATCGTTATCTTTAATTTGTAGTCAATAGACGATGTAAGCCGATGTAAGCAGTGTGTGAGACGCCTCTTCCATACCCACTTTACACTTTAGGTGGTCTTCCTGATAGTCATCTTCAAGTCTTGAGACCTCTTAGTGGTGTTAATGGCGATGTTTTGTCTTCATTACAGTCTAAAACTTCAAATGTTGTACTAACTTATACGTGCAGGGTAAACGCTGTGAAGCCGCCTCAAAATACGAACCTCTTGTTTGTTTCTATAAGTATTTTATTATAGAAATATTTATAGCATAAAAAGAACTGATTCTTTTGATTGTCAAAAATTTATTTTCATGCTAAGTATGGCACATTACTTTAAAAAATGATTTAGGTAGTTCGAAAATTAAGAAGCAAAATTATACTCAATAGGATTCTGTGTTATAACAAAAATGTAGCTAACAATGGTGTTGAAGATATTAATTTCAAAATTTCTGTCTGAGATTCACATATTAAAAAAAAAAGATTTTATAGAGAAGAATTCAACAGTCATTATATGTTTCCCTTGTTGTTTGTTAACAACAACAAAAACCTCGAAAAACAACGAAAAATATCGCGGCCATCATTGCTTTAAAATAAAAAAGAAAGAACAAAAAACAGAAACCAGTGTTACAAGAGACCAAGAGTTGGTAAAGAGAGATTTCATAGGAAAGATCGAAGAGAGGGTTAATGAAGATAGGTCTGAGTACCTCAACTGTCACAACCTATACCCACTATAAAGTATATACCATAGCCTCAGATGAGAATAGTCACTATACCATCACAAAAAGGAAATATTAAATACACACAAATACAAGTTATCGTTAAAAATTAGTATATACAAATATTTATAATATGCAGATTGTTATTTGATAATTTTAATCTCTATTTAATAGGAAATTTGAAAAGTCCAGTATGTTTATTTTTTTCTGGTGACGTGGAAGAAACTATTATTGTTTTCAAAAGGTCTAACTTTGGAGATATGTGTTTTATAGATTAATGTGAGTAAATTTAAGACCACCCTCTTCAAAATATGTTAAAACAACTTAAATCAAAATTTCTGAAGACAAACAGTTTGACAAAATGTATACATATCATTTTGCGTTCATATTTTATTTTATTATTTTCATGTTATAAATATTGACAGTGTGAGAGGCTGGGCTGTATGATGTCATATATATATATATATATCACATATATTTATTTTTTAATAAATTATTTATACACCTTCTTAAAGAAAAAATACATTTACGTGTATGACCACTATCTTCGTAAAATTTTTAACACGCTTTGTAACTAACCATAATAAAGTATAAAGTCTGATTGAATTCAATTAGAGTTTTCATTACTAATCATGTGAAATAATTAACAGTAATATAAAATAAATGTTTTATTAAAAGTAACGCGAGGAGATTTAAACAAAGTCTGTGAAGCTATCTCCATGTAAAAGGGAATGTCGACTTGTAAATTGAGGTTACAATTAATGGAACAAGATATAATACTAGTTAACAACAATAGACACAAGCTTTACACCATTACTTAATATACGACATTGTTTCCTAGATAATCTCTAATTAAAACTTACCCAATAATATAACCTTTGATTGTTTCGTACCCAATTGGAAAGCCGTTTACAGTAATACTATGAGATTTAACTGGAGTCATTTCCTGACAAAGGATTGTCTTAGTCTTAGCAGGAAGTCTAATCAGATTTAGTTAAACCGGAAGTTGGGAATCACATTCAACTACTCAAGTGTTTGACTCAAATTGGAATCGTTTAATCGAACACACGTGTAGAAGTGGGGAAATAGTACTATATAATATGTCTAAATGTTCAAATGTAAGTATGCGACTTGATAAAACATACTTTTTGTCCACTTTTTTAAAATAGAGGTTTTACATAATTATTACAGCGTTAACAACTTAAAACCGGCTCCAGATTAACGTTCATGATTGTATAATGTCCCACATGATTGTGTAATTTCAGTTGAACATTGTGAATGCTGCAGTGCGTTTAGTGTCATTTTACGTTTATCCCCAAATTCCTATTCTAGGATTCTTCAACGAAACAGGGTTGAACCTATTTTCTGATAAGGTTCCTCCAGCAAAGAGTTGCAATCAAGATTTAATTTTAAGAATGGCGTACATCAGGATATGTGACAAAAACAGAACGCAATAAGCCATCTTCTATTAAAGAGTTTAAAGGGTGTCGCCGATATTCAACAAAGGCTTTCCGCAAGTCTGACTAAATTTGTATTAACGTTATAACAACGATGATTGAAATCTGAGTCATATCACGTAATATCTGTGCAACAAATGAAGGCATCAGATAATCTCAATCGTTTTAACTACTATATATCGATGGTGTGTTAGACTCGATGTTGTTTCACGGTTCCATCTGGCCAAGTTAATTTGCAAAATTGGTCTACGGAAAACCCCCTTACCAGCTGTATACCTTACCACTTAATTTTGAGGAAATTTACTCGTATGTGGTGTGTTGGTAATATTTTTAAGCAGGATTTTCAATATAATTCAGAATCGTCGACGAATTCTACGCTCAGTTGATTGAAGGTGAGGGCGAGTAGAGCTTCTTTCAACGAGAAGGAACGTCACGTCATATTTTTTGCGCTTCACTGGGTCGGATTACAGAAGAACGACTCGTCAACACAGATCTGTGGCCAGCACTTTTACCGGACTTGTTTACCTGTGACTTTCGTGAGTGGGGCTTCTTGAAGGATTCAGTTTATGTAACAGAATCTCCATACTTAGAAGGAGCTAAAGGTAAATAAAGCGTTATCAAAGCCATTTTGCCTCGGATGTCTCTCAATTCGAATACATTGCCGCGCATTGTGCTCATACTTATAATAGCCAATGTATTGCCTCGTAAGTGACTGAGGGTGGGCTCTAGTCAGCGTGCCGCTTTGTAGTACATTATGCTCACTCTTTACATTGTAACTCAAGAACCGATAGTCTCATAATTTAACCCAATAACAAAAATCTAAGAAAAAACAACAAATTTGCAATTATTCGAAATCAGAGAAGAAATAAAAGAAGAATTTAAATGTTTATTTAGCGATATCTCAAAAATAAATAAAACAAAAATGGCTCCAAATTTGACATCTAGTGTTTGTGACCTACGGATTTGTTAGATTATAAACAAAATTACTGCGGATGGAAGTAGAGTTGTATTTTGTTTTAATTATTTTTCTCCTCTATTTTTTATCATTACATTTTGTTTAATGCCTTTACGTACATTCAGCTTAATCTACAAATTATAATCAATGCGGCAACATGTGTGTTTAATTATGACTATTCTTTTAATTTTAATGGGTTTTTAATGTTTATAATTGTCATGCATTATTGTAATGGTGCCATTCCCATTAAAAAATATGAATAAAAGACGGTATTCTAACAGATTATAAATTTGTTTTGCAAAATCTAAACAAAATTAAAAATGAGCTTACAAAATGAAATCAGTACCGATATTGCTGAAACAAAACTTTATAGGTTAGAAGTAAGCTGGGATAGTCATGATTGATCTACCATTGGAAACAAATAAATGTCTCAGGGTGACAATAAAATACGTTCTTTTCTTGTATCGGATATATAATAAAATTCCTCCCTAAGATAAAGTATGTTAAAGGTTGACGACCTGATGAGGTTATATTTGCTTTGAATTAGTCAAAGTTATTGATGGTATATTCTCAAGATAATTTTTTATCACATTATAAGTTAATACGGTTGTAAATCAATGGTCAATAGTTATGTAGTAATATTAGTTTTTCAGTTCATTTGAATCTATAAATTTTGCGGATTATTAAAAACAAATTAATTAACATATCAATATGTCTGGCGGTGTCTATTTTCAATATTAGCAAACTGATATTATTTTATTATATAACTGATATTTATTTATATTTAAGGTTCCAAAGTTCATCTTCTCTTAGGAGCTAGTTAAATTTTTCTATTTTGTTTCTTCAACAGATTGAATTGTTTTTAACAGGTTTATAAGCAATGGAGTGGAGTGAGATCCTATACAAATGTCGCTGGGACACTGAGACAATCTATGGAATATTTGGATTTAAATAGTCAAAAAGTGCAGAAACCTCTAACGCTAAATGGAACAAGATGCCATCCGATGATCGAGCGATGTAGTTTTCAAGTCTTTTGGCGAGGATTTGACGGGAAGAAGAATTATCGGTGACTATGGAATAATATCATTGGAATAAGAACACTAAAACGAATACATACTTAGTCCTGCAGTCAGTTACGCAAAAATGATGTTTTTTTTACCATTATTAGATTCGTTTATTCCTTGACATTTGAGGACCGCAGTAAATCTGGCAGCTCCTACCATGTTGAAAATAAATTTGTACAATTTTTTGAAATTGTTTAAATAACTATGCTTTTATTTTAAGTATACTATACTAAAAAAAGTGCTGACATCACAAAACGTAAAAATATTGTCTGAAGATTGGGCATTGCGAAATGAGAGGCTACAATGGTAAGCAAACAGTTGCTGAAAATGAATACTTTCTCAGAAATAATGTCATTTTCAGAACTGGAAAATATTGTAAGATTTGAATTGTTATACTTGGAATTAATAAGAAAACATCCCTAAGGTAAGTTAGGAGTCGGGTAAGAATAGTTTTATCACCCGCTCACGACTTCAGACTTGTAGGCTCTTCTAATGGAGCATGGCGCCACTTGTTAGGGCTAAACATATTAATACAATCTACAGACTTATCCCTGTCTGGCACCTGAATATTTCAAAACAGTAGCAATCGTTACACGCCTCATTACTAATTACTTTCCAGAAATATATTCCTGCCTCAAAATATAAATGTATTGCCTACGTAATTAGCCACTGGTTTGACTTTCATTTATGAGACTCTCAATAGGAATTTGCGACAATTATTTGATCTATTTAATATAAAATAAACATTGCAAAATACGCACCAGTCAAATCGTTTCCTGT
Source organism: Aphrophora alni (assembly GCA_963513935.1). Taxonomy (NCBI): domain Eukaryota; kingdom Metazoa; phylum Arthropoda; class Insecta; order Hemiptera; family Aphrophoridae; genus Aphrophora; species Aphrophora alni. The sequence goes on along the minus strand of OY740770.1, from coordinate 83,602,518 downwards.
CTCGTTTGTATTTTTAATTTAACGCTCTCCCACAACTTCAATATCTGTATGTTTCAAACTCTATTCTGTCCTGATTGCATTACTATATTTAATATTTATTATTTCCTGCAATTGACTGTTAACTTTTCTATTATTTGGCTTAAGTTAAGAGAGAAGAGTAATTCCTTAGGTACAATTACCGTGACACTGCAGCATCCCAGTACAGATACTTCCACATTACACAGGAATAGAATCTCAACCTACGGATTTCTGTCCTAAGAAGTAAAGAACGCTCAAGTATATGTGGCTTTATTTTCTAATCGAAATAAAATCTCAAGAAAGGCAGTGTCTCGTATTTGTACCGTAATTATTGTCATAGGAATAAGTTGATGCCGTCATCATGGTAATTACCCAGCCCCATTATACAATGTAATAAAACCAGGTTCTCCAAATGTAATGCCCAAAAGTTGAGTTCATTGACCTAGTATGTAATGTTAAATTGTATTAAATCAAAGGGTCTTACCCATCAGGGTAAGTTTTTTTAAATTTCTTTAAAACAGTTGTTACACCGGTTTTCTGAATTTCGGTATTGTATATAGGCTTTCACTAATTTCTGGGTATTGATTAACACTATCGGGTCTCGTATAATATGTATAAATATTAAAAAGTATCCACACGGTTAGCTCGTATCAGGGCTCGGCCCTAGCGGCTCTCGATGCTGTACATGTGTGAAGGAGGCTGCACTCGTTACGCCGGATATTGTAACTAAACGAATATCACATTTCCTTGTTAGATCGGAATTCGAAATTACATTTCTGAAAATAATTCCGCTATTCAACATCGTAGAGAGTATTCATTGGTGCCATTATATACAGAATAGATTTGAAAATGTTTATCCAATTTTGTGATATGAAAGTATTCGTTGGTGCCATTACATGCAGAATAGATTTGAAAATGTTTATCCAATTTTGTGATATGAGAGTATTCGTTGGTGTCATTACATGAAGAATAGATTTGAAAATGTTTATCCAATTTTGTGAAATGACAGTATTTTGTGGTGTCATTACATGAAGAATAGATTTGAAAATGTTTATCCAATTTTGTGAAATGAGAGTATATTTATTGGTGCCATTACATGGAGAATAGACTTGAAAATGTTTATCCAATTTTGTGAAATGACAGTATTTTTTGGTGCCATTACATGGAGAATAGATTTGAAAATGTTTATCCAATTTTGTGAAATGAGAATATTCATTGGTGCCATTACATGGAGAATAGATTTGAAAATGTTTATCCAATTTTGTGATATAAGAGTATTTGTTGGTGCAATTATATGGAGAATAGATTTGAAAATGTTTATCCAATTTTGTAATATGAGAGTTTTCGTTGATGCCATTACATGCAGAATAGATTTGAAAATGTTTATCCAACTTTGTGATATGACAGTGTTTTTGGTGCCATTACATTCAGAATAATTTAAAAAATGTTTATCCAATTTTGTGATATGAGAGTATTCGTTGGTGTCATTACATGAAGAATAGATTTGAAAATGTTTATCCAATTTTGTGATATGAGAGTATTCGTTAGTGTCATTACATGAAGAATAGATTTGAAAATGTTTATCCAATTTTGTGATATAAGAGTATTCGTTGGTGTCATTACATGAAGAATAGATTTGAAAATGTTTATCCAATTTTGTGATATGAGAGTATTCGTTGGTGTCATTACATGAAGAATAGATTTGAAAATGTTTATCCAATTTTGTGATATGAGAGTATTCGTTGGTGTCATTACATGAAGAATAGATTTGAAAATGTTTATCCAATTTTGTGATATGAGAGTATTCGTTGGTGTCATTACATGAAGAATAGATTTGAAAATGTTTATCCAATTTTGTGATATGAGAGTATTCGTTGGTGTCATTACATGAAGAATAGATTTGAAAATGTTTATCCAATTTTGTGATATGAGAGTATTCGTTGGTGTCAACACATGAAGAATAGATTTGAAAATGTTTATCCAATTTTGTGATATGAGAGTATTCGTTGGTGTCATTACATGAAGAATAGATTTGAAAATGTTTATCCAATTTTGTGATATGAGAGTATTCGTTGGTGTCATTACATGAAGAATAGATTTGAAAATGTTTATCCAATTTTGTGAAATGACAGTATTTTTTGGTGTCATTACATGGAGAATAGACTTGAAAATGTTTATCCAATTTTGTGATATGAGAGTATTCGTTGGTGTCATTACATGAAGAATAGATTTGAAAATGTTTATCCAATTTTGTGATATGAGAGTATTCGTTGGTGTCATTACATGAAGAATAGATTTGAAAATGTTTATCCAATTTTGTGATATGAGAGTATTCGTTGGTGTCATTACATGAAGAATAGATTTGAAAATGTTTATCCAATTTTGTGAAATGACAGTATTTTTTGGTGTCATTACATGGAGAATAGACTTGAAAATGTTTATCCAATTTTGTGATATGAGAGTATTCGTTGGTGTCATTACATGAAGAATAGATTTGAAAATGTTTATCCAATTTTGTGAAATGACAGTATTTTTTGGTGCCATTACATGGAGAATAGATTTGAAAATGTTTATCCAATTTTGTAATATGAGAGTATTTATTGGTGCCATTACATGGAGAATAGACTTGAAAATGTTTATACAATTTTGTAATATGAGAGTATTCTTTGGTGCCATTACATGGAGAATAGACATGAAAATGTTTATCCAATTTTGTGAAATGACAGTATTTTTTGGTGCCATTACATGGAGAATAGATTTGAAAATGTTTATCCAATTTTGTGAAATGAGAGTATTCATTGGTGTCATTACATGGAGAATAGACTTGAAAATGTTTATCCAATTTTGTAATATGAGAGTATTCTTTGGTGCCATTACATGGAGAATAGACATGAAAATGTTTATCCAATTTTGTGAAATGACAGTATTTTTTGGTGCCATTACATGGAGAATAGATTTGAAAATGTTTATCCAATTTTGTGATATAAGAGTATTTGTTGGTGCAATTATATGGAGAATAGATTTGAAAATGTTTATCCAATTTTGTAATATGAGAGTTTTCGTTGATGCCATTACATGCAGAATAGATTTGAAAATGTTTATCCAACTTTGTGATATGACAGTGTTTTTTGGTGCCATTACATGCAGAATAATTTTTAAAATGTTTATCCAATTTTGTGATATGAGAGTATTTGTTGGTGCCATTACATGGAGAATAGATTTGAAAATATTTATCCAATTTAGTGATATGAGAGTTTCGTTGGCGTATATATAACTTGAATAACACATGAGATATGAACAAAAACTGTTTTAAAATGGGCGCCATATTTCTTTATAAATTTGATTTCAACATACTAAAGTTTACGTCCCTATCATAATTTATATGGTCGCTATAGTGTTTACGTACAGAAGACAACGACGACCAACAGACAGGATGTCTAACATTACTATTTTGGTTTCCTGAAGCCATGAAACGTGAAGATTAGTCTAAATCAGAGGTGATTACCAAACTATGTTTCTTATTGCTGGGCAAGTAAGAAAACAAAACAACAAATTTAAGTTTCCTCCTCGTATCTGTAACGGGAGATTAAATATTTGGTTCACCCTTACCTATTTTTTGCGAAATGTATGTCTGTTTTGACTTTTATTATACAAGTTTTTTCATGATTTAAATTATAAAATCGAGCTTCGTGGAGCAAGCACCACCCAAGGAGGAAAGGATTATAAAAACTGCATGAAATTCGATTGTGCAGTTTGCTGGCGTCTAGACGATAAATCCAAGTTACCGGACATAGCCTAATTTTTATGGATTTTTAGCCTTTGATCCGATATGAAAATATATGAAGTTTTTTCCTTCGTAGTTTAAAATTGCTTATACAAAGTTTTTAAATGACTACGCAATTTCGTATCTAATAAAAACTTGATTATAATTATTTTAAAATAATAACAGCTTAGGCTAAACGTGTTTAGCAGTTTTTACATCAATGTATAGGCCTATAACATTTTATCAGGAAAAGATAAAAATTTAATTATTTTTAGCGCTATCAAGTAACAAGAAACTGATTTTACTGTTATTTATTTGATTTTAATTTAATAATCTACAAGTGTAGGGAATATTATATACTTTTTATTATCTTTTGCAGATAAGAAAAATGTACAAAACTAGATTTTAATGCAGAAATTGGCATACAAGTGGAAATTATAAAGCTGTAGACTAAAGTCAAAGTAGTAAAAACAAATTTAACATGTAAATTACGCCCACAAGCTGGGGGGGGGGCAATTTCCATTGTACCTTCAAAATGATGACTTTATGCAATAGGTGATATTTTGAACATATTGAAAATAAATGGTTATTACAGATATTGCTGACAAAACATACAGCTCATAGTTTGTTAGCAGTTTCTTCAAAAACCTATTTCCCCTATTTCAAAGGTCACAAATGAATAAATTAACGGTACACAAACTTTCTCATTCGCACATCCCCAAAACTAAATAAAAACCAACTTAAACTGTTCGCCACAAAAATATTCAATTCTGTAGTAGTCTGTCCAAAAGTAAAAATGAACTATGAAATATTTAAAGTCTTTCATAAATATTTATATATCCAAATAGGGCCTAAACTTATTTTGCTTGTGCCATAAACGCGTCCTTATCGTAAATCGTATTTAATTAAAATTGATATTTTAGTGGCGGGGGTCAAGGTTCATTTTTGTTTTTCCAATTATTCCTGAACCATAATATTTTCTTATTTGTAATTTTACACACAGGTTTGGATCAGTAATCTTTCAATAATACTTGGACGAAATCAGTACAGTCACTTGTAATTAATTACAGTACCACAGTCGATTTTTTGTTGTTACCGATAACGCACAAACTGAAATTTTTTTATAGATGGCGACTAGTATAGCATCCTCAGGGTAGGAATGTGTCTGGAGTGTAGAGAAAAAGAGGGGACCCACACTTTGTTGCGTTTACTTTCAGTGGTACAACCCCAATAAAAAAATATAGACCTCAAATGCTTCTGTGTAAACGCATACCCTACTTTCGTTTCTTTTATCGGTGTAAATAAGAATAAAACGTTTATAAACGTCTGTCACGAAGTTGTAACTTTAAGAATTAAATGTAGCTAAACAGTAATTTGTGTACCTAGTTGTTTTGGAATGGGTTGTACCGTTAAGTCAGGCTAGGGAAGCAAGTAGAAAGGAGGACACGCCCCTTACACCTGACACACTCCTAGTCTGAGGCTACTGTACATATCGTTTGGGTCCTTAGAGGCAACACTTGAGGAAAATTTGATCATAATGATAATTTTAGTTTTTTTATTATAACAGCTAATTTAAAAAACCCCCTTTTTAGATGCATCATATAACTTTCTCTATACTACATAATTATATCCGTATATATGTAAGTAAAATATATGTATTGTCTAAAATACAAAGAATAGTGCAAAAATGAAAACACTATTACTGTATTAATCCAAACATACCTTCCTTTTAAGCCCAGAAAATAACTAAACTATACAGTTTTAAACACACATAACTGTTGTGTATTTATAATAAGTGTGTTTGTAATGGGGGAATAAAAATAAAAACAAAATATTGTTGTTCTGTAAAGGAAAGTTGGAGGCATCAAATATTTCATACAACAAAATTACAACGTGTATAATAAAAATCAAGTTATTAAATTGTTTATTTGTCTGGCTTGAGAAAAATATGTAATAAAATTATATGCCAGGGCAGACTTCCTGCCCTCGCCTCTTAAAACTTGTAGGGAATCACTGAAATATTCAAACATCATTTGGATTACATTATCCAAGTCGAGTTCAATGTGGGTGTAATATTTAAATAATTTTCCATGTAGTCATGAACATCCAAGTTAAGTAGGAAAGTAGACTGTATAATTTGTACATAGTCGTTAACAAATCGATTTAAAACCATTTTGTCTGTGACATTCATGGTAGACAAAACAGTTTAGAGACGTCTCTGAAAGATAAATTTCTACGTACATTATAAATCTTCAGAAAAATAGTTCCAAAAGTTTTAAATTACCATAAAACACAATAAAATGGCAAAATGGATTAGATAAAACAATTTATAATATTAAAGTAAATAATTGTGATGAATTAATCACACGTTTGCAAACTAATACACGACGTTTCGAGAGTACCCATCAACTCGCGTTATCAAGTGATAAATCTAGTCTGGAGACTTGTTTAAAACTAAAACTGGCAACCTATTAAGCTAGCCCTTAGGTATAAAAATAATTAAGACTAGATACTGCAGTACAAACAGGATCAAGAGAAAAAGTTCCTTTGTTAGCTTACTAGCCCTGTTAGTTAGTTTATATAGAAGGTAGATCATGTTGGATTTTATTCTTGTTCTAAGTTTATCACTTGTCTTGATAACCTGATGTTAATGTATACTCTTGAAGCTTTGTGTGACAGTTTTACATACACAAATGGTGGCAGACGTCCGATTACACTATATCGATCAATAAGTTAATCCAGAATAAATAATTATTGTTTGTTCTTAAAGAAGACATTATTTTATAATTGATGAAAGTATAAACAAAACATAAATTTGATGAAAATGAAAATATTACGTTTAATAATAATGTGTACAGTTCAAAAATTAAACTCGCGACGTAAATATAATAGGTTTAATTGGTCCATAGATTTTTTAAAAATTGTAATACATCATGGGGTCGCGAAATTGGGTCCTTAATGTTTAAAAACCTTCCTGATAATAAATAATTTTTAAATAAAATAAATATATCCTAAAAATGATAATATGTAATGTGCTAAATTTGAAATATTAGAGCACTATAGTAAGTACTGTTTTTACATTTTAAATACACAGACTTTGAGCGTGCATCAGAGCTTTATTTTATTTTTCAAAAATTATACTTAAAACTAACATTTTATAAAATTAATTAATTTTTTGTCGTTATTTACTTTAAGAAAAGTATATTGAAAATCGGTAAAAAAAAGTTAACCGGGACATACAAAATTATTTCAAAGGGGCTATATCTCGTAAATATAGATGCAGGCGGGTATTTTGTTTTATTTGCTTGATTATTATTTCCTTTTTTTACAGTTCGTACACATTCATAATCGTAAAATATTATTAATATCTCTTCTTCTTTTTCTTTCCCACAACTGAAGTATGTCTAATGAATGTGAAAACTAATATATATAAAAAGTTTTCAAGTTATATCAAAATGTTTAGTTGATTTTAAATACTTTTCGCCTACTTTTATAAATAAAATCTGAGTACTGCACATGATAATTTTTTTTTCTTTCGAAAATAAAGTAAAATATACAGATTGCTTAATATACAAGTACAGTAACTCAATATAAAGCTCTCGACATGTAATTGTAGTAAAGAATGTAACATTCCAACATTCCCTATAAGGTTTTTCATTCACTAAAAAACAATATTTTAGAAGAGGGTAAAAGACAACCTTTAAGTTAACTAAAACAATTACAAAATATATATATATTTTTTAAATTGAACTGAAATAATTTTCCAAATACATTGATAGACATCATTCAATACTGCTCAAATTATAATACAAATTATTATCATAGAAAAAGACTAAATCATACATATAATTTGTATTATTAATTTTTATGTTTTTGAACTGAGTTCTATTTGACAGAAAACCAGCCAATTTGTGACAATAAGTACCCAAACAAAATTAAGAAGAAGCTTTAATTTAAACTTTATTACCTAATTTTTAAATCACTTTTTCTATATATATAATTTTAAAATAACAATAATTTTTTTAATGTAACACTATGGTGGTAACTATGGTGGTAACTTATGGGTTATGTAACTTTGATGATTTTCAAGATTTAATGGTTGAATTTTAGGTCGTAAATAAAGTGGTCAACCCATATTGTCTAAAGCTTGGTTTACAATATAATAATAATTTTGGCAAATTATCTTTCATATCACATTCGAGGTATTTCAAATTGTTTGCGTCTTTCTGTACTCGGTACTTTACAATAACACTTTTAAAATAAATCGTCAATGAAATCTTTTTTTATTCTTACATAATAGTAGTGTTTATTTTATTTAATAATTCAAATTAATAATAATCTATATGTAAATAGTTTGTTGTTGTCAAGGTATGAACTAATATTAATAAACTTAGAGAATATTAAACACAAATTAAGGTTATCGGTTTTGATTTTTTTATTCTAATCGAGGTAAAAATAAAAACTGACCTGAGCATATCGTGATTACTTCCAGTAGGAGTATCCACTTAGTTTTGCCAGGGCTGGCGTTCATCTTGTGTTCCTCTTGCCCGGATGTAGGACTTCGCTAAAACACAACAAAACTTTGCAAGTCAGATAAAGGTAAAACTCGAAGTAAACAAACAGAAGACAACAGACTAACACATAAACACCCTGCAACAAACCATGCGGTACTGTCGCAGCTCTGTCTACAGCACGTGGTTATACGAGTCCTATCAACCAATCACCACTCTCTGTTCATCCTTTCACCCAATCACAGAGCATGACTCTATCCAATAAACCTTCAACTAAATTTAACTAACACACGGCTTTATAATTTACAAAAACATGATACTAAACAAAGAAGTTAAAAAGTAGTTTAAATATCACTTAAAAAGGTAGGCAAATGTTTGAAGGTCAACTGAAATGTGTTGTTCTTTTAGGGTGTAAAAGGAGGTTTCTGTTTTTGTTTTTTAAATTTTTTATTTGGAAGGATTGAATTATCTGTGTTCGTCCGTTTTCAACATACATATAATTTAACATTTAGGATTGAATGTATAAATTCTAATTTACATATGCATATGCAAATTTATAGAAATAGATTGTATCACAGTTTTTATTTTCTGGTTTAAAATCACAAATTTAGTAATGTACATCGTTTTTCCTGTCGATGAAAAAGTAATAACAAAATTAGACCTTCAATTTGGATTTAGTAACTGAATAAATATCAAAATAATATTTGTATTAATGTTTTAAAAAACATGTTTTTAAAAGTTTTTATGATTTAAGTAAATTTTAATGTATTCCCCTCCCACTTTTAACACCCACTCACTTTTACTCTTTAACCATTTTTAGTAGCTTCAAATTACATTCATAACACCAGGGCTTTATCAATAACTTAGGTACGTTTAACCGAAAAAAAAATTATAGTTGCAAATAAAAATTCTTAAGAAAATTCCTCCGAATATAAATGGAAAATACGATTAAAATCAGTTAGGAATTTACACTAAAAATACCTTAACCGTTGCTTTGAAGAAAAAGAAAATGTATATAAAAAGGAAAATAAAATGAGAAATATTTAAATATTAAAGCTATAGGAAAGAAATGTTTTTATTTGGTGTTATATTGCACTTAACATCAGAGAACTCAATTAGATGGTTCATATGTCACAGAGAAGATAAACAGACTAAATGTTTTTCATGAAAAAGTCCACATAATGTTTACAGTCCCTGAATACTGTGCAGTGTATAGTCCCGCAGGAAAATTAGTGTTGATAGTGTGTAATTTCAAGTGTTACACTATACGACAAATGTCCAAGGATCCTAGGTGTACGTCTACTGCTAATAAATGCCGGCGGTGAAACTATGAATGGGTTATAAGACTGCAAGAAGTAGCTAACCCGCAACAGTAGCAAGTTGTACAGCGAAACGAGCTGTAGGTTATATTTATGGCTGCAAAACATCACTCAAAATTAGATATATCCTCACTTTTATATATCCTCATAAAGTAGAATAAAAACTAAAAGTCACCGCTCTTCGCAGATTTCAACAAGAGGTTAGTAAAACTGGTACCGATACTCCAAAAAAAACTTCTAGGTGACATCACTACAAGAAATGAAATAAATCTTTAAACTCTATACAGTTTATGACGTGCTAATACAAGCTGAGGATTTTTTGAACTCTGGCAAAGTACTCAATAAAAAATTACAACATAACCTTTTCAATTGTTATAGAAATTCATAGCGTCCCAGAGCAGAGAAATGAAAACATACTCAAAATAATGACTAATTTGGAACCCATTGGAACGTGTAGACCTGAAACAATTCTATTCCGATTGACATCTAGAATTTTATTTACCAATTAATGAATTTGTATGCGAAATTTCGTTTAACTCTAAATCATCTATAACAGCCCCTCTTACGAAAGCTCTTAGGACATGTAACATGAAATGTGCACCGATCGAACCCGTTATAACCTATAGAACCCGTATCGAAGTTCAAGTTCATATATGACGTGTGTTTTATACCACCCGTATCAAATGTATATTACATAGGAAATGATTTGAGATACATACTTGATTTAAAGTTTTATCTTACTAATTCGAAGAGTTTAAGGAAAATATTTTGTTTTCAAATTGGGGGTTTTAGGTGACTGTTTTTAGAGATTTTTAAATGTAGTAATTGTAAAATTACTACCATTAACATTATTTAAAGGTAAACCGTTATTTTAAAAATAAACTCAAATATAAAGTTTGTTTGTAATCAAAATGACCGCCTGAAATATTTTAATTGTTGGTGTTTTCATCATCCACATCTTATTTAGCAAATAAATAATTTGTATGAAACCCACCCCCTCTCCCTTCTGGCTGACATCTTTTTTGCCTTTGTTTAAATGGAGATAAATATAACAGATCAATTTTTTTTAGATAGTACAGTACTTGGATTGAAAATTAAATATTGAATATTAAATAGAAAATATTGGGTATCAAATAATCATTATTTTTATACATTTTATTACTGGTTTCTTGCTTTTTTACAAACTATACTTTATACCACAAAGAAGTCTGGAAACAGTATTCAATAAATGAGAGTTTTTGGCTGTTATTTTGAAATTATAAAACATGAAAATCTTCTTGACAATACAAAAAAAAATATTCAGATTTTCCAATCTTACATTTGATGTAACACTCGACCTGTCCTGTCATTTGAATATTTTTAGAATTAAAAAATTTAAGTTGTGGAATTTTTGAGAGAGAAAAAACTCCCAATATTTGAGACCCAAATTCGATAAAAAATATTTTGTCTAATTATTCATATGTAAATTAGTCAGATAAAACTGATAAGTTTCTAACTCAAAAGTTTGCCCTTAAATTTTCTCACGGGGTGGTTCTGAAACACATGGTATAAATATAATGAGTTGAACGAATAAATACAAATTCGATAAAAAGTCCAATGAAATTTCTAAAAGCCATATTTTTAGTTGGATTTTAGTCAAATCTGCCATCCAAGGTAGGTTTTATCATTCGTTAAATGTTACTAAAAATATTCGTCGGCTAATTTGAAACGGTTTTATGGAAGTTTTGTTTCAACTTTAACAACATTATTGTTTCAACTTTATTGGCTATAATAGCTCATTTAATGTTGCCTGCCAATCTGGACATATAACGTTATCAAGGCCTAGGTTATCAAACAAGCGGATACATAAATATTGTACGAAATTCTTGTCAGCGTATTATTCCAATGGAAAACCAATGCCAAGCTGTGCAATGCCAATGGTGCTTAGCAGATAGACGCATTACTGTCGTGACTAGTTTTCAAATTTCTATTTGTAACAACTTTATATATTTTTGGTGACCTCATTTCAATAATTTTTCAAAATTGTGGTGATTCAGAATTTTTTTTAACTATACAAGTTCATTTTCAATTTATGATAACATCGCAAATTCAAATAAAAAATTTCATCAAAATCAAATTTTAAGTTAATTAATTTTAATATTTATAAACTTTGAGAAACTTCTTTAAAGAAATAATATTATAGTCTGAGTAAGTAAAGTTGTTTTTAGTTTTAAATGATCTGCTTGTGTTATATAATCTAGAAGTGATCAAGTTTTATTTTTAAATTGTGTTTTCTAACAATTTTAAAAAACTGAAATTTCAGACGCTAACATTTTTCAAATGCAAATGTCGCATCTAAAAAACCAACTCACAAAAACAGACTACAAAATTTTTTGTCTTTAAATTGTTGTTATATGAACACAAGAAAATTTAAAACGGGGTTTAAAAATACCTTTTAATTAAAAGTTTGTTACAACCAATAACTTCGAGAAAGAGCGTATAGCAATATTTTTGTTCAAATTTGAATATTTAAGTTTGATAAAGTACACAGATCAATTTAAATAAAAATAGTTTTGTGAACAAGGAAGTGTGACGGGAAGAGTTCACTATCGCCCACATCCTTCGTCCTTACATCCTTCACTGTAGCCGTGAGAAGAATAATTCTATTACACGTCTAGTTAAGTGTGACTTGTAATAGCTTGTGTTATAAAGACAATCACTCAAAAGAAAAAGTTTGAGTGATAGCGTTTGGGTTTAACAATATTCTGATGTATCTATACTTCAATCTTTTAAACAGATGTATTGCAATAACTTTCTCATACGCACAATCAACTGCCTAAAATAATATTCATAGCTATCACCCCTAAAATTTGTCTACTATTTTTAGATAATCAACAATATATAAGTTAATTTCTGTCTATGTATTTCTTCTAGAAGTTTTTGGAAAATGTAAAAACAAAAATATAGGGAAAAATATAAATAGATATACCGGGTGGTCGATTTAGTGAACATCAAAATATCTCGAAAATAAGCATGGTACGAAACAATGTCTAAGATGAAAAGTTGAAATTTTTTAGGGGGCCATCACTTGTGCTGTAATTAGGCTGCCCCCCTCTTTTAAGGGGGGCGGGGTAAGTTCTAAATCTGTTCTGATTCTGAAGGAACAAATATGTGGGATTTATTCGTTGTTTTCGATTCGTGACAGATGGTATTGTAATAATACAAATAAAATTTTGCTATTATTGCACAGACTGCACTTATGTCAGGCACAGTAAATGTTTTCAACAAAATACTTTAGCGTTACCCAGGAACAACGACGTGGACATACGCGTATTTTTCAGTTAATTTAGAAATTTACTGGACCCGCCGATCAAGAGAAAGAAGATAATTTTGAAAACTTAATACTTTTAGCGATTAAGAATGTAACTTGGAATGTTTTTCAATTCGTCTCTTAATTATTTTATTTAAATCATCGTTAAATGAAAATAACAGCAAATGGATTGATTTAATTGTATTTATTAACTCGGTTTTGGCTTTATGTGAAACAATAAAATTATTGCGTGAAACATATTTCTATAGCGGCAGAAGCGACTTAGTCGCTATAAAAATAAAATCATCACTTAAATCATATTTCCTGGATTGTTATTTGAAAAATTACATCAGTTTATATAATTATTTAAAATATGTGTAATGTAATTGAATTTCTAGAAAAAGAATCTCCACTACAACGCAATCTACGATGATCGTTTTCTTTCGTTGTTGCATCATTTTGTAATGAAACGCGTGTTTTTTTCTTGAAATACAAAACCGCTAATTTTCGCCGATTGCAGCGCCATCTATTACGAACCAAAAAAAGGTTCAGACAAAACCTACGTATTTTGTAGTGTAGAATCTGAATTTGCAATAAAAAATGACCCCCTCAAAAATGTTATGTTTCATCTGGGAGATTTTTGTATGATGTTTATTTTTCGAGATATTTCGATGTCTTCAGTTAAATTGACCATCCGCTTTATATAAATAGGCCCCTAGTATTGAAATAGAGCCTAACATTGCTTTGCTTGTACCACGAACTCATCCAAACGTAGGCTATACATGATATCTGATCATATTCGAATTTTTAAGACGTAATAAAGTTTATTATCAATATTTTTGACAATTAAACCTGAAGCATTCTTTTATTTTACTTGCGATTTGGTAATTAATTTCACGTTCCACCAAAATTGAAACTGTTAGAGGTTTTTTTTGACAAATTGGGTTTTTTGTTAGTTGTTAACGGTTTAGTGGATTTTTTTTTATCCAGATAACTTTGGTTCTTGGGAAGATGGGGACCAATATAATATATTGTTGAGCCCCTGTAGGCATTAACTCTGATTTAGGCAGCTATCCCTCCCCCCCCACCAAATCAGAGTTATTCAAAAATAAAAGTCTCGAAATATGGCCAAAACTTGCTAATTTGCCAAAATGCTGTCCCCCAAAAATTCTCCAAAGGAAAACAAATGGGAGGAACTAGGTGCCCCTAGGATGGTGTTCCGTTACGGGGTTACCATCTTGAGGGCTAGATAGGCGCTGGGAAAAACCATAGTAGTTACTGTAAAATGAAATTACAACAAGAAAACGAAAATAATAAAACCAAATTTACTAAACTCACATAACTTGCTACATATAAGCACAGGAAAGAAGAATATAACCAGACGTCCAACTGCCATGATATAATATGTTAATCGTTTTGACTAACTTTCAACTGATAAATCTTAGGCAGTGCTACTATAGCGTTATACTGCTAAGCGGTGATGCCATTACTGCTAAGTTGTGCTAAAATTTCTTGATGGAAGCAGAGACAGACAGGTTTATTCCTTCTACATTAAATTAAATGCAACATCTAAGATGTCAGTTTGTGTTTATAAGCTTATAACTCGAGAACCACTGATCTGATTTCAATACAGTTTTCTTTCCTATGTAGGTATGACATCCCGTCATGCGTTAAGTCTTTGATTGATTCTAATTAAATCATTATTTTCGAAGTTGTGACAATATTTGTCTGCACGGGTAATACAAAAGTAGAATTTTTAACATATTTTACGGATTTTTAACAAATTACAGCGACAAAATATATTTTTTTCAGTGGCAAAGATGATATATGATTTGAATGGTCCTATAGTTTGGGATTAATTACCAAAAACCTCACATGATCTCCTATTTCCAAAATTACACATTGGTAGAACTAATGTAGGAAAAATACAAAAACCATTTTGTTTCTTATTAAAAAAGTAAATTTGTTTGTTTCTTGTAAGTTTTTTGTAAAGTTGATGATTTTCTAGATAATAAAAATTTTAAACAGTTACCATTTTGAAATTTTATTAATTTAAGAAAATATATATTTTAGTACGTTAGACATTTGCCAAGTTTCATAATGCCTTGAAGGGTTTTTGAAATATTAATTTTGTCTTAAAAAAACAAATGGCGGATTACGGCTAAACTAGTCAAAAACGAGATAAAGATACTAAACATTTTTGACTTATTTTTACATGTAGAAACCGGTTCTGTATGCCCGCTACGGTTTTTTGAAACAGCCTGTAGGCCTATACTCTCTTGTCTGTGGTACAGTGTATTGTAATTAAGAACATCTCAAATTATAATAAATTATATATATATAATAAAAGGTAGTCTAGAATGTGCGTGCCGGTAAAACTCAAAAACGAATCAAGGTACAATTAAAGGGGGTATATGGTGTGATGTGTGATAGTCCTCTATTGCCCATCCGTGAAGATGGTTTCCGTTTTGTCTCTAAAGGCGTCCATTGGAAGATAAAAGGGCCGAACTTATGACCGAAAAATACAGTATTTATCCCCAGAATACCACTGATATCGACTGAATTACCATTCCAATTAAAGAGACTGCAATTTCCAATCAAACTAGCGTATAGTTTTACAATTAACAAATCGCAGGGACAAACTTTAAAGTATTGCGGCATAATCTCAAAAATTCCTGCTTTCCTTACGGTCAATTATACGTAGCTTGCCTCGAGTAGGAAATCCGAAAAATTTAAATATATATATACATATATATATATATATATATATATATATACCCCAGATAAAAAAATGAAAAAGGTTGTTTATAAACAAGTATTATAAATAGTTAGAATGTTTTCAATAAAAAGCTTTTACTTCTTATATTTTGAGGTTTATCTCCTTATATTCCAACTACCACTCAATCCTATACCCCCGGATCCTCTTGACAAAGGTATTGAGTAAATTTCTACTTTGTAAAAATATTTTAGTTAACTCATTACTATCATTTTTATGGTCTTGCGCATGATTCTTCAATTAGGTGTAGCAGACGGGTTTGTGAATATTTTGAAATCAAGATCATATTCAACATTTGTTCGTGAATAACATATGTTAGAAGTCCCGGGCGAAGCCGGGTTAAACCACTAGTTATGTATTTAAAACAGGAAGAGCTATCGATTGCTATAAATATAATTTGATTCTATAAAAAATTTCAGTGACATATTCTCAGCCTCAGTGAAGCCAAGTATGACGAGTTCGTCCCCTATACCAAGCAGAGAGAGCATACAATATACGCTGTTCCACTTGTTATTAGACGGCACAAACAATTAGGTTACGTTTTTACGGTTACTAGCTTTCAAGTTAACGTACATAAAACATGTCACTATGTTCTACCTTCACATTTTAATCAGCGGGTTCATAAAACTCGACACGTTTATTTTTAAGATCAATGGTAAAAATGAGTTTAAAAATTTAAGAAATAATGAAATTTAAGTTTTCCAAAACGGATGTCGTTTAAAATTTGTTTCTACATGTTGCTTCCCTTTTGATCACTTAATACAGACTGCAGTTCAGCATCCAGTAATACAACTATATACAACCCCAGCTATTCATCGCCCTAACCCTCCAGCCAGGTACCCTGCCTCAACTTACCTTGAGACGGGCTTTAGTATGCAATCAGTTTGGGAGTTATTGTTAAAAACAGAATTCTGTATTGTCGAATGTAGGTCCTGCAAAATAGATCAATATGAATAATAAAGGTCCCAATCATAGTCTATTTTCATTTCAAATTTGTGTTATTTTGTCTGTCAAATTTGAGAGAGAACTACATTCATGTATTTGAAAATTGTAAACTTATAACGACAAAAATTACTGTATTTTTTTAAAACCAAAATGCAACTCATCCATAAATAAATAGCTCTTGCCAGACCTTTTGTTCTAAGCAGTCCTTTATTCAAACTAATTAATTTATGGGTGCTTCTTTAATTATTAACAAAATAAAAGCGAAATTCAAGAAAAACTGATGCGGCTATATTTTTCAGTAGAAATCGAATAAGTGAGAATATTAGTGTCAAATTCTAAGCCTCAACAATCAATGAAAAATATAAGCACCGGTTTTAAATAAATAGTGCAAAACATTTCACAAAATTTTCACATACCAAAACCAAAATAAAATGAACCAAAAACCAATCGTCAAGAAAAATGTGAGTTCGTTAGTTGTCAAAAAAAAATGTGAGTTCGTTAGTTGTCAAAAAATGTGAAAATGGATCATGGCCACCGTATTTGAAAAGAAATAGTTATATGTGTCAAAAGGGCTTAAACTTGCTTTGCTTGTGCGTCATAAACATGTCCTCAGCGGGTCATATTTGATTAAAACAATGATTTAAATGGTTCATTTTTTTTCCCAGTTATTCCTAAACCGTAATATTTTTTTGATTTATTTGGGTCTTCATGTGTAGATTTTACTAAAATTTGAACGAATTCAGTAGAGTTAATTTTGAAAAATTAAGTTTTCTATAACAATAGTTTTTTTTTTAATTTATCAATAATTATAGGCAAACCAGACAGAAAGAAACCTGCGCAGAATCGTCATCTCGAGAGTGGCTACCCCGTGCATGGTGGGAAGGGGATTGGAGCGGGGTGGGGATTAATCGCTGGAAAATATTAAGCCCTACGCAATGAAGAGCGGGCGGGTATGTCTGGCGTAACTCTGGCTCACCCTCTCCTACCACAGTTCTAACCTGCGCGAGACAAAACCGGTGCGAGGTTCTTTTCTAAGCGGTACCCCTATAACGAACAGCCATTGCTGGAGAGATGTGTTTTGTTTGTGTCCTTAGAGGCAACACTTGAGTAAAATTTGATCAAACCCTAACGGCTCTAACAGCTGATTGTCTTATGGTAGCACCCCCGAATTTTAAGTTATCAACAAAAATATTTTAAAAAACATACCGAGATATGACCACTTTCCAAATTTCATTAAAATCGTTCAACACGTTTGGGGTGTAGAATATTGACAGACAGATAATAATTTAAAAAACTTTTTTTTTAATTCAGACGACCTCAAAACAGATACATTTGCAAAAAACTTGACAAGTTTTTTGAGCCATCTAAGTAGGCTATATTAGTGAGAAAATTAAATCGCCAGTGTTTGTAAAGAAATATAATACCTTCTTAAAACTATAGTGTTCGCCTTAAATATTTTAATGGTTGTATGATTTAGTTTGTATACAAACAAACATTGATAAACAGTATACACACATTGTATTTACTTTCTCATTTCTCACACACCCATACATAAAACTAAAAAACGGTAGCTTACGTATTATGTGAGAAAGTGAAAATCTGGCTTCGTATTATAAAGCTAAGCCAGTGAAAAAAGAAACAATATTGAACTTCATTTCTTAGATATTTCTGAAACGAAAAGTTGTTATCAAGTGTTTATCCAATTATTTTTTATACCGAACTGATTTTGAAAAGCGTGACGATATCATATTAGAGCATGTTGCTATGCAATATCTTTATATAAAACTGAGAAAGTTTGTGCCACATATAGTATGATTAGGTCATAAATCTCAGTTATTAATAAATTATTTACAAAATATTTATTTGTCTACATGGATTTACAAATATATCGAGACAAGTTATCCACATCTCTATTGTCACTTAGCCGATACTACTATAATAGGTATTTGTATTGTAAACAACGATGTGAGGTTTAATTTCAATTTCACATACTTTCATTTGCTTGTATTGTAAATACACTCATATAGACTTGATAAAAGGAAATGAATGTTTATTTTTAACTTCTACTAATGACCACGGGGCTTCTACCTATAGCGATACGGTAAGTATTTACTAGGCCCCAGCCCACTTCTGTTCTTCGAATCGGAAAAAAAAAATCAAGTTTTGTTTCACAAATACCAAATTGTTTCATTGTTGTATTGCATTGTGGAAAGAAGTGGTTCTATCCAGAAGATTATTGTTCTTTTTGTTATTCTACAAGTTTGTTTTGATTGACCATTAAAAAATGAGATTCGAGGGAACTTTATTTTTCAATTCTATGTAACATAAATGTAATATCTGTAAAGTGGCAAGTTTGTAGAGTCAGGGGCGTGCCGACGGGGGGGGGGACGAGCGGGACCGGACCCCCCCCCCCCCAGAGTCAAAAAATATTTTAATATTTTTTTATTAATTAGCAAAATTAAAAAATATATATATTTCATAAGATATTAATAATAATTGTGATCTCCCATTTATAACAACTTTATTGGATCTTTGTTCAATTTCCACTCTCTGCGTACCGGTAACTAAACTACTGTTACGCCTTTATTGTATATTCACAAGGAAGTAATTGTAAGATGTGAGGAAGTGCTTAACGAACTGTCTAAAAAACCAAGAAGACTAAGCATTAAGTTGTAAGATGTTTTATATTATAGAAGTTAAGTGTATTGTTATTTATTGTAAAATAAATAAAGTAAAAAATGACAATCTCTTTGATTATTATCCTTAAAAAAAGCAAATTTTGTTTTAATTTGGCTTGCATACATTCTAAAAACATTAACAACGGTGAAAATATACAACACACTAAATAAAAAATATTAATCAAAACTTTAGACTGTTAGAGAATCATTACTTTTATGAAACAGCTAGCAGTCTCATATAGCCTAAAAAAGCACCATATAAACCCTATTTTTTCAAATTTTCCGGACCCCCCGTCTAGCTGGGGGGTTTTCCATAACCCCCCGGCCGCCCCAAAACTCGCCAGGCCGGACCCCCACCAGAGTAAATTCCTGGACACGCCACTGTGTAGAGTGTTCCATAAGTCCGACATAATTCAAAAATAGCGACCTCTTCGTGGAACACCGACCGGTACTATAAACCTAACCTAAAATTTAAAAACGCAGATATTGATTTGCAGGCTGTTGTGTCTCCATTTAACTCTACTATTTCTTCAATATTACCAAGCGTTATATAGAAATATAGTTATAAGCACAGCCGGTAAACATTGTTTATTATCTGTGGTATAAGGAACTTAAATAGAATGAGTTCTTTAGTAATTGTTTAAAAGTTCATAGTCTATACAATAAAATCTATATATTATTACATTTTACACTGTACTAAATAATAGAACTAGTACACTTTTGATACATGTAGCTCCTGCTATCTATTGGATTGCAATGAAACTACAAATATTTTAAAACAGACAGAGCTTTCTTACAGTGATTGTTTTATTATCTTAGCCAAAATAATATCTACTCTTCAGTAAACCTATAGCATTTCGTTTTTAGTAATTCTAAAGTTATGTTTTTAAGGTTCTTAAGTTATTTTTCTGTTAATTAAAACAACACTTGTTTAAAATAAATAATACATTATAGGCCTAGTCCTTAGTAAAGCAAAATTTAATTTGAAAAAAAAAGAACAAATAATTAGTCCTTTTCAGTTTAATATTTGAACATAGCTTGTTTAAAGATTGGGAATTCTGTCAATGAAGAATTGACCCTAACCTCTCTAAAATATTTCATATTTCACTTAATAAATTGTATCGAAATTGTAGCTTGAGATATTCAACATTTAAAAATGGCCCATAGACTATTTTCACTTTTAGATCGAAAACGCCCAAATTGGCATTTTTGAAGAAATGATAACCAATACACATTACCTACAAATTAATGGTTTTTTTATTTATTTTAATTAATTTTATTTAGTTTCTTTATTATTATTATTATGGTTTGTATTTTCTTTATGTATATGATTGAATGTAAGTACTAATTTTTTTTTTGTATTTGGAAATACAATAAAATATATAATATGTACAATACATAGACCAATAATAGTAGATTACAAGACCGGAAAATATGTTTTCCGGCTGAGTGTGTCATTTCCCGGGATTATCATGCGAGGCCGGAAAACACATTTCGGATGAGTCTCGTAAGATATTTTACAATATACTACTTTATACAAAAATCAAAAGAGTTATTATCAGAGTATTATTTTTCATACCTGTGTCTAGACTTATCAGGGAGTAACTGTAACGATATTACATTTCTTATATTATCTTCTTCAAGTTCCATGTTATTATACTCCTTGTCAAAATACATCTTCAATGTGAAAACTATAAGCGTTGAGGTTATTTTTAGTTTGTTATTTTGTTATAAAAAATGTTCCTAAGAACAGCTGATTTCATTAGGTGCTAGTAACCTCGCTACTAGTATGTAATGAAATCAGCTGTTTCTATTAGACTACGGGTCACTTCTGTAATAATTAGCTGTTTTCCGGACTAAATGCATCTATTGAAAGTTGTTGAAATTGAAGTAGTATTATGATGTAATAGTATATTTCGCTCGTGTTTTGAACGATACTTTTCACTACACTACGGAATAAAAACGAGACATCGTTAAAAAAAATAATTAAACGGATCTTGGTAGTTTACTAGAACACACTAGAGGTTTTTTAAATCATATTTTAGGCCTATATGTTAAAGGATATTTTACAGGTGATTATTTTTCTATGTAAAATTTAATTCAGGTGGACTTATTGTAGAGGACATATTGGTTTGCTATTATGCATTAAATTAATTTTTTTGCATTTAATCTTGGTAATTTACTAGAATACACAAGAGCTTTTCTTTATCATATTATATTTATTATCCGTTGAAAGATATTTTACGAGACATCGGTAAAAAATAAAATAAACGGATCTTGGTAGTTTACTAAAACACACAAGAGGTTTTTTAAATCATATTTTAGGCCTATACGTTAAAGGATATTTTACGAGATTTCAACATCATCTGCTAGTGCAGAAAATAACATTTTCCACTCTAGAGTGGGAAAATCAGCTGTGGGAAACTCGGCTAAAGCCTCGCGCGTTAAAGCCTCGGATGTTTCTCAGGTTGTAAACACATAACGAAAACAGCTGAACTCATAGTAGTGTAGTGAAAAAGTATATTTCGTCATACTGCTTTAAAAACAGCTGTTTTCAATACATGCATTGGGATGCTAAAGTTATTCTTTTTAGTCCTGAGACCTAAAAACACCACCTGAGGTCGAGGTTATCAGCTGTTACTTCGCTTATACAATTATTAATTAACGACTGTAAAGAATCTATAAAAACAACCGATTCTCTCGATGATAAATAACAGATAAAACAGCTGTTGCCACCGATTTTATAAATAAGTACAACTAACACAAACTAAACAGCTGTAGTAGCTGCAAACTTGTGTAACTTGTCCAAACTTTTGAAGGTAAATAGGTTATAACATTTTAGATTTTGTGAAATTGTTTTCTTATATTGTTTGCAGTATAACGAAAAATATAGTTCATCATTAGGACCAAAAGAAACTTTTCGGCTCCACCTCGGCCGTTAAAACTTGAGCTTGCATCGAGAAGCTTCACTTTTGGTCCTAGTGATGAAAAAATAATATACTATTATTTGTTTATGGAAGTTGACCACAGATTCATAACGTTTCAATTGTTGAAACCTAAAAACAAGGTTCTAGCTTTATTTAGTAGAGAAAATTATTCTCCTTTAAACACAATATAGTTTTCATTTTGTATTTCGACAGATAATATATTTCATGTTCATAAATGTACGTTCTGACATAATGTGAATTTTTTGTTTGACCTTAACACAATTTAAGTTGACAAAGTTGTAAGTATTCACATTTTAAGTAATTTTTACCTTTTTTAATTAGTGTATAGATTTTTTAACTTTCTGACAGAATTTGATTTAATTTCTATTTAAAATTAACAGATTAATCCACAATTTTAATGATAATTTTATATAATGTAGATTGTAGTTTTTGTCCAAAGGGTAAAGGTTATAATTTAACTTTTCGACAGAATGTACTTTTTAACTGCCTTGACAAAAAGTTTATCAACTCTGCCATAAAACAAGCGATATAAAAAACTATCTTCCATTTGTTAATAAACCTTTTTAATTGGATTTTTTTTTTTTTTACTTACTTTGAAATAATATCTTGTTTAAGTTAAATTTGTAACTTGTATAAATACTTGATAACCAAGAAAATATTTAATAAATTATTAAAATATTAGTTTTATTTTAAAATCAAATTGATAAGTACTGTAGCCAAAATATAAATTTTCGAATTAATTTCGGTAAAATGCGTGTTTAACTGTTATTGTAGAACTTTAAGGAACAAGTTTATAATTATGTAGCCTATATCTAGTTATATGATGCAATTTGGGACTTCAATATTTAGGACTGGTAGAATGTTAAGTTTTAGTGATTCGGTTGGTCGCAACTTTTCCTTTACAGTGTGTATTTAAGTTGTTTTTTATTTACGTTTACTTTTCTTTTCATCCCAAACAGTTCTTAACCTCAGGATGTTTAAAAAATGTTTCTTTCTTTTAAGGGTTTTACGTTATAGATTATAGTAAAGGAACAATACAAATACAATTTATTTATTCGTTCGTTCTAATTATTTTGTAAATTACACTGTAAACCAAAATTAACTGGCCTAGGGATATACTTTTAATGAATTAATGAATACTTAAAGTTCTTAAACTTGTATAAGTACAAATAATAATAAAGTTCTAAAAATATATATGTCTCGTATATAATGGAAACCATTTTTTCATAATCTGAAAGGCTTAGGCGTTGGATAAAATAAAATATTATTCTCGGCTTTGTAATTTAACATTTCCTGTTTTGTATCCTGACTGACGTAAGATTTTAACTAATTTCCTTAAGAATAAGGAATTTCCGTAATTCATGTAGACTTGCGGTGCCACACAAATAGGTCAACTTTATTTAAATATTTCTAATGTATCATTATTGTGTTCTCATACTTGAAAATTTTACGCATTCATTTTGACAACGAAAAATACTTGAATTTACAAAGAAGCAAATTATACCATTAAGAGTAATATTTCGTCCTATTACTTTGCTTGACCGGCGTGTACACTCTCGGCTCGCATGGTGGTAACCCCGAGGGACCTAGCTGCATCTTGGGTTAGATCCCTCTCTTTTACTTTAATTATCAAGTCTTGTTCTTTTCCGACCCTAGTGCATTCGAGGAATAGAGGTTATTTTATGTCCTTTTCTTCTATTTCTTATAAGGCGATGGTAATCAACAAGTTTAATCAACAAGTAGAAACATCTCATTCCGGTACTATGTTGGGGCATCTCTATTCTAACCCATGAGATGGGAAATCGTAAACAAGCTATCGGTTCCGTTTCATGGAGTGATTATCACTCCGATTTTGCAAATAAACTGTTTTCTATCGATTCACACCAACCGGGATAGTACAGTATTTCAATTTGAATATAACCTCAACTGCAATATATACTTTCAGCAAACATACATACAACAGCATGAAAGTTATTGTTTAGCGATGGTGTTATTTTTCGTAAACCAGTATTCTTTCTTCTTTATTAACTTACTCATGTGTCAAAGTGTCAAATTTTTTGCCTCCTGAATCCGGTTTGTTAGGTCTGTAACGTCATATGGATTGGTTCAGTAACCTTTACATTCACCAAACTAAGACCAGCTTAGATAAATACGATCTCTTATGAAAATGGCTTATATTTATTTAAATTTAATAAAGAATAATTAATAAGTTGTATATTTATGGGCGAACATAAAATGACATTATTTTTGGAACCTTAGTGGTAATAAATAAATAAAAGAGAACTCCAAAAACTCTAAAAAAAAACCTTAACTAAACCCTACTGCGTATCTATAAGAAAATAGGACGTGTATTTAGACTAACATTTCTGAATAAAAAATCACTTATGCTTTTGGTGATAAACAAAACTTCTTCTTGGTTTAGGTACTTCCAAATTCAAAAAAGATCGTTCTACAGCGTAATATAGTTTTGTACCTTCTCATAATATTTTTCACGTAGGGTAGTATAGAACCAAATATATATTTATTTTTTGCTGATCGGCCGTTTGTTCACAAAAGTCAATAGGTTTAATTCATTGTAATTACAGTACACGAACGTGAACAATTTTCAAAATTGATACATAAAATAACAATATTCACTTCAAAAGTTGTTAAATGAATCAAATTAAATCAAACAATACACTAGAAAATTAGTTAAAACAATTACTGCCTTGCCTGTATTGACTAATTTGGTTACGCTTAACAATACAAAGCCTAGACACCTATCAATAGTTGATAGGTTAAATTAATTAAATGCTTCAACTCTTTTAAACTAATTAAACAAAACAAATAAATAAATAAAACGTACCTTAAGGGTTTCTTCCAACTGCACAACAAACATAGGGTTATCATAAGCCATTTTTTAATCCAAGTTTAACTATAAACAACGACTAAATCACAACGGACTACACAATCTCGTTTTATAAATACATAAAACACATCACTAAACCTTTAGTAAATAATTAGGTAACAGTTCTAACAAATTAATAAAATTCTAATCTACTAGTGTCAAGATAACAACTAGCATAAACTTCCCGTTCTCTTCTCACAACCCAACAGCAAACCTAACCTCACAAACTAACTGTAATCAAGCACTGAATGAAAGTTGTTGGCCAGTTCACATCACAGGTAGGCTATTGTGATATCACTTGTGACTCATTGTTGCTGCTTCCAGGTAACCTGACCAAGGTCAACTATTAATAACCTTCGTTTGATAAGTTTTTTTTTCTTCTCATTGCACATTCTTTTCCTATGAGTCTATGCTTTATACAAATGTAAGCTAAATATGCAAATTACAAAGTAGAATGAAGCGACGCTTCCGTCATGACATTCATGTGATTTCTAAATGTAGAGGGCGTGCTATCACAACTGTCATTACGGCTTTCTCTATCTCTGCATTCTATTTATACAGAGAACTCTATAATCATGAACAATTTTCTAAATTTATATTTCGTTTAGCTCAATTGTGGTTAAATATCCGGACACAATATTAAAAATTTTTTCACAGGAAATCAAAAAATAAGCGGCCTAATGATCTAAATTTGTTGAAGGAATACAATCCATTACTTTCTTACATATACACGTAATTTCGATGTCAAGTTTCTTGAGAATATTTTCGTAAAGTAGTTTTTGGAATGTACAGTTCTCTACAGCTCAAAAAGGTGGACAGATTTTAATCAAATTTTGTAAGTGGGGATATATTGACCCATATCTCGGGATGTTTCATTACTTTTTATGATAAGCAAAAACTTGGAGTTAGGATAAGGAAAAAATAGTATTTTTGTTTTATTAAATCAGCTCTACCGATTTTGTTTAACTAATAGTGAAATGTGAAGATTAATGACCTTGTGGAAAATCACAAATAAAAAATATTACAGTTCAAAAATATTTGGCAAAAAACTAAAAAGAACCTTGACCGTCGTCATTAAAAATTTGATTTTAATCAGATACAATTTAAACTCAATATCTGTTTATGCCACAAGCTAAGCAATTTTAGGCCTTTTTTAAATATTTTTTCAAAGTCGGAACACAGTTCATTTTCACCTTTTGATTGACAACTACTGAACCTTATGGTGACAAATAGTTTTAATTGGTTTTGGGGTGAGTGAATAAATTTGTGTAATCTTATTTTAACAAGAAGTGTTTACTTAAAAAAATTTATCTGAAAATAGATATGAAGTTGTAAAACGAATAATACAAATTTACATATGGTTATTAGTTAATAATTTCCTTAAAATACACTTTTCATCTCTACGCGTTGCAGTTTTTTTTCCGATTTCACCAAATTTGGTACAGACATTTCTTTTTATAATAGCTGGTAGGCTTACGAATTCGTATTGGAATTTAGAAGATATAAGAATAATAAAATATACAAAATTTCAAAAATTGAAAATCAGTTTTACAGGAGTTTTTCTCCATTTATAGAATTCAAAAATAATTGTGTTAAAATATTTGTATGCAAAGTAGTAATGTATATTGTGAGTGGCTGCTCGTCTGTCTCTACTCTGACTCATTGTGGGCCAGCAGCCAGCACTGCCAGCAGTTTATACTATTAGTCAGGGCTGTAAAGGCGAATACTCAGATCCAGAGTGACTCAAACGAGGGAATATCAATATAAATTGATGTAATTTCTGGACTAATATGTCATTTTAACTTATAAGAGAATTAGTGACTCTGAGAATGGCTCAACGAGTTTAAAGTCGTCCCTCCTTAAACATGGTAGTTCAGGATTTATCGGTAAACTTTTTTTTTTTTAATGTCAATAAAGTTATAACAGGTTTAATTTCTCCAAATAGCTTCAAACAGGGTTTTCAAATATTCATTAAAATTTAATATGAAAATTAATGCTACAAAAACAATGTGACAAATCACAAATAAAAGAAAATTATTTTTCAGAAATCATTTTGAATAATCAAAAAGGACTTTGAACCTTAAAATGAACCATTTAAACTTAATTTCATCAAAAAAGTTTATCTTTGGAAGAATTTTTTAGCACAAGCTTTTGCAAATTTTTTTAAAAATCTAAGACAGAGTTCTTGGTTTATTTCCACTTTATTAGCAAACTGACATTTTCAGCGGTGAATAGATTTAAAAAATTAGTTTTTTATGGATAAATCAACTTTATTATGGAGGGAAAGTTAGGACCATAGAATCTTCTATTCCACTAAATCTCAATTTTGTGGATGAGTGTGTGAAAAAGTTAGTGTAATTTTTTATTCTCTCCGTTTTATAATAATGTGCTATCAGTGGCTTCAATGTTAAACTGACATAAAAAAATTGTTATCAATTTCAAAGTTGCAGCATCATGATACAAGTGTACGTGTGAAGAGGAACATATTTCAGAAGATTAGAATTTCTTATCATTTTCATTTTTTTGAATGTAAAAGAATCGATATTAAATAAATTTACTACTTCTCTAACCACGCTTTGTATACTCATATTATGTTTAAGATTACACTTTCACCTTCTTACGTAGAGGTATTTTTTTATATAAACTCATAAGTTATTAGGCACAATTATTATTATATGATCTATAATCTATAATGTTAATTGAAAATTATTATTTTATGTTGAATAATTGAAGACTAGAATTTATCACTAAATTTCATCCTGGTTTTAAAGATATTTGATAATGATGGATTATTCGTATATTAATATGGTTTATTTGGACATTTGTGTGTATAAAAAAGAATACAAAAGGTTTCAAGAGTACCAATGTTATGCTCTAGGTTATCACTTGATGTCGGGAGTTATAAAACATTGTGTATTAGTGTTTTTTATACACAAATAATAGTAAATATCCTAATAAGCCATATAAAATTTCTCTTTAATTTGTGTTTATGTAAGTTTAGGTTTACACTGGTACTAAGTACGTACTTATAACCTGATATATACAATTTTAATTAAAAGCTTCCAAAACATAAATTAATATTATTTATTGAACACAGTGAGGGTATTGTTATTCACAGTGTTTATGAACAAAACTCATCCACTGAATAAACTCTTCCCATCAACAACAAATGTTTTAATTTAGCTTTATAAAACAATAGATTCATCTTTACTGTTTCTGCTTATGTCATTATAAACTTAAAATAATTAAAAAGTAATTCACATTTATTTGTTTTTACAGTTAATCCAGCTCACAGCTGTCAAACATTGATCGACACAATTTCAATAAGTAAATTATAATTTCTTGTTTGTATAATGAATTTGTTTACATTTACTGTATTTATTTTTAAAAAAGAAGAAGCAAATTGTTTAAAATTTAAAAAAAAAACATCATTTTTTAGGGGAACTTGAATACTATAGGAAGAACTGCTTAAAAAAAAAAAAAGTTACTAGAAACACTCCACTCCAAATCTCTTCAAATTCCACCTCCAATAGAAAGTTCTGCTTTCCTATGTATTCTTTATACCTACCACCCTGATGGTTGTACCATTGATTTTACATGTAGATACTAAATTAGATATAAATTCAAAGTTTGAATAAAATGAGGGCAGAAAAACTCAATAAACAACAGCAATTTAAAAACTCACCCAAATATGCACTCTCCAAAACAGTTTTAATTTGTTTGTATTGTCTAATACCTTAGAGATTCTGGAAGTCTATTAAGTAAAATAATTCTGGTTTGAGCAGGGAATCTTTTGTTCCAATTAAAGCATGTAATGAAACTGAGTTAGATTTCGAGCATAGTACAATTGTACTATTTATATTCTTTTTTAATTAGTGTAAATTATCAATAGTTTATTTAAAAAAAGTATATTAAAATCACAATACAGAACTGATTTTGTTAAACACTTTAACTATGTGTATTAACTTCATCTTTAATAAATATAAGAATCACTCAAACATTTTACATTGTTTAGCAATGAAAAGAAAAGAAATTTTAACAGGCATTGAAGTATTTCTTTGTTATGGCTGATATTTGGTGACTGTGATAAGTTTTACCAACTTGTACAAAACAATAAATATTATAACATAATTAATTGTTTAAATTTAGTACCTAAACTAACAAATAAAACTCTAGAACCACAAAGGATAATACTGTATGGCTACAGTAGTATAAAAAAAATACAATAAATACCCTATCATGATTACAATGGCTACATGTGGGGAGGCGAGAAGCATGTGTAAACTCAATATCCTGACATTTATCTGTCTTCTGATGTTTTAACTACCTGATGATTACTGTACATCTGAAGACCACTAGATTGAATGCAGCAGCCAGAGTTTCTAACACCCGGGTTCCAGTAGTTGGATTACAGGAATACACCATGATTACCAGCCACAATTTCCAGTACCTATTTCAATGACACAATTATGAATACATTCCATAGAGTGTAAAAAGTTTTATGAATGTTTAAATCTGTTTAACATTTATAACTCTAGAAATCAATAAACAATAGGATTAATTTCAACAATCAAATCAAATAGAGGTTAAACCTAAACATTATACATTATTCTTTCTGAAGCTAATGGGCATTTTTCAAGCATTTCTTTATAATACATACATGTAAAATCATTTACTTGGGGCTCAATCTTCTCCTATCTTCATAATGTTAACATATATTCCTTTTTTTCAGAAACATTTAAAGATAACTTATTGCAGTTTTAAAATTGTATTAATGTGGTTTTTGGACACAACTGGAAATAAAACTGTAGTCTTAACATAGTTATAGAATTTTTAGTACATCTTTTTAAAATAGTATAAAAATTTTAATTGAAAAACTTGGAAAACATTCTTACAAAATAAAAAAATGTTCAAATTGTTTTATACTTTTGTCTATAGGAAACGTTTTCCTGAACAATTTAGAAAAACTTCATTGAGAAATCTTTTTTCATTCCTGAGATGATGGTATATAACCTCATAAAAACTAAACTTTCGAAAAACAGAATAAAAATTAAAAAATAAGCAAATATGTGAAATAAAACTATTTAATAATGCCATTTTTACCTTTCAATACATCCCAGGAGCATATGAGTGGTTATCTCTTTCCTCCTTCTCATATTCATTTTTTCTCTTTAGTTTATGTTTTGATTGCCTTATTTTCTTTTGAAGGTCATCTTGACACTTTTCAGCTTTTTCCCGATGCACCTCCAGTCCAGCTTACACATGACACTAACAAGTTACGTTCCTGCCTTAAGATTGCACCTTTCAAACAACTTACACTTGGCAATAATCAATATTGCTATCATTGAAGTAACTAAATGGTTCATGTAATTAAAATTTTAGCACGTTTATTCTAATAAATGTTTTTTTTAGGACAGAATTCTAGAAAATGTTGTTAAATAACTCATTCACATTCTATGTCTTCCCTTTGACACATTTTTCTAATAGATTTGGGTCTGCAATGGTTCTGGACTGCTGGCTGAACTACATCTGTACTAGAATACAGCCAACATTGTAAAACTAAATAACCAAACTAGTCCTTATTTTATGTAATTACTGTATGTAGAAACTATGCAATAAGCGTGAAGTGCAGCAGATCATACGCTCAGTTTAGTCCTAAAACTAAAACTAGTTCTAGAAAAAAATTGTTTTACCCTTTCTATTATTGTAGACAAATAAACCGTACATCATTTTTTAAATAGGAGATTTTGGGCTATAATTTAGAATACTTACTTCTTGCTATCTGTATCAACATCATACAATGCCGACAGCACGGTGTATCTCGTACAGTTTCTCAGCCATAAGCAGAAAATCCTTAATACTCAAGATAATAATTTCCATCCATGTTCCAGCTTGGTCTAAAGCCCTGAGACACCTGATCAGATCCTGTCTCACCTGGCTATCACTGCTGTAGCTACATTCTGTGATTATATGGTCTATTGTCTCTTCAGCTACTTTACATCTTAGATATGAAGGTGATGCAGTTATATGAAACCGGTAATGTTGTTGTGTGATTATATGACCAGTTCTAATTTTAGCCATGAAAATCTGTGTTTTTCTTGACATGCCTTTATATTATATAGCTAGGTCATACGGTTTTCTCTGTATGTTATAACTCTTTGAAGATTTTTTCTTAAAAAATCTTGCGCTCTGATTTATACCTGTTGTGAATATTTCAATCCTCTCCAGTCTGAGTTCCAGACTGTGATACTTAAAATATGGTGGTTTGATTAAATATTTAAAATCGCGGGTAATGTAGTGGGGATGTCTTGAGTCAAATGCGTATCTAATGATTTTCAGTATTAGACAGAATAAATTCATAATAAAAAAAAATAGATTTCCAAACGTAAATAAATAACAATGTACAATTTTAAGATAATTTTTCAATAAAGTGTTTATTAATTGTGTGTTATGTGAAATGATATGATCAAACACTTTTTAGGAAGTGAATTAGATATTTGAATCCAACGGTGGTTAAGATTCTGCATACGCAGTTTAACCGGAATGAACAGGTTTTGGGATTGCACCATGTGATTTCAGTCTTTGTGCAGAGGTTGTGTGAGAGAGACCTGTTAAGTATAGCTCACCGAGTTTTCTATTCAAATTGAAAAATGCGTAAGAAACTGTTAATTCGTGAAAGACATAGTGAACAGACAATGTAATAAGTTCATAGAACAGTATTTTTATGTATTTTTAGCAGTCTTAGAATAGAGTTTGGAGCTGAAGGACCTGTAGAATATTGCTTACCGAGTTTTCTATTCAAAATGTAAAATGTGTTAAAAATTGTTATTTTTTGTGAAAGACATAGTGTACAAACATTCTTATAAGTACTAAAGACAATACTTTTATGTTTTTGAAGTCATACTTATTTGAAAGTAGGGAAAGAACTAGATTGTTCAAAATTGAACATGTGCTTTGTGGTTACTGACAATAGACTATTGTGTTTTACCTTTTGTATGAACAATGTGTTTAAGAATCGTAACACAGACTTTGATAGAATCACAGGTGTATTCAACATAAATTCAACGCTAAAAAACCTTCTAAGATGCAGGATCTGGATTAGTGAACGTTATGAACAATACGTTTCTACAACTTGGTAAACCGTGTTATATAACACGTTACGGTATATTCAAATCTGTAATTTTTATGTAATATGTTTTATGTTTCTTTTTTATTTTAATAGATGTAAATTCAATCAGTCTTAATTAAATAAGTTTATTTGTCCAAATACCAATCAGGTAATGGACATAATTAATTTTCTCTTTATATATATTGTACTCAGACAAATGAGTAAATAATAATTTTAATATTTTAACTTCATGAGAGTAATTTATACTTGCAAGTTTTCTTAAATAAATTCAATTCTTAATAATGAAAATAGACCTTTTTCAAAGGCATTAAGACTTAAATTCAACGAGGATGTTAGCTATAATTGATGTTCATGATATGTTTCTTATGGTAAATGTCCATGTATAGATGTTTTGTTTGTCTAATAAATTCATGTTAAAATTTCAGTTACAAGTGTTTCTCATTTCAAACCAGGAATCACTGTGAGTACACTGAAAAAGGAGCCATGCCCTGAGATAAAAAATAATTGAACACATAAATTCAAATAAACTTTTAAATTCATTTTCAAAATTGGTAAGCGAAAGCTTCCTGGCGCCCGTAAATGCTGAGCAAACTTTTAGATTCAATTGTAAAATCAAATTCAATTTCATTTTTTTATTTATTCTTTTTAAAGTAACTTTAACATATGAACTCTTAAAGGTCGTATATTACATAATTGTTACAATTGGCGCCCAACGTGGGGCTCTTTTAATGTACGAAGTAGCTTTTCCCTTTCATACGCATATTTTATAATTGTTATAAGACTTGATGCATCCTCGCCATCAGCCATCTCATTACCTAGAGACTCAAGCCATTAATTCTTGAGTATAGCTATTAATTTGGTCTCAAGACTAGATGTTGACAAAAAAGGGACCAAATATTGCAAGTGTAAACCTGGTATGTAGACTCTAGATCCCAAGTGGGAATTTTCAGCATTCAGTTAACCATCAGTGTAGATGTGAAGAAAATCATGGAGTTTGTTATTTATTACTTCCAAAGAGGTTTGATGTAGTACCTCATTATCAGGTTGTTTAGTTAATTTGTAGCATTGATGATAGTTCTGGTCCAGGAGCACAGTGGGATTGTATACACAGGCAATGTCTTTCATATTCGTGCAGCTTAGTGCACCAATGGTGAAGCAAAATGACCGCCTGCATGTCCCTCCCATAGGTCGAAGATGTCTCATGTGTTTGGAGAAGTTTTATATTTCAGGAACCTTGTCCAGATTTTTCGATTGGTGTATAATGTCAATGAATCAATATTAAGCTCAATCTGCATTTCGGTAATTTAGAATAATGATTCATTAACACTTTGAGTGCTAAGCCTCGAGAGGGGTACTATTATGTCTGACTACAATATGGCGGCATCTGGTAAGGGTGTTACCAGGGGACTTAAATTTAAGAAAGGCGGAACCAAAATGGTAACAATGTTTAGAAATTAAAAAAAAATTAAAAAGACAAAAACAAATTTAGTGATTAACAAGGCTCAAGTTTATTTAAACAAAGAAATTTCAACGTTTCAGATTTTAACATTTACATCTGAGAAAGACATCCTGAGACAAAATTATCATAAACAGCTTATGATTAAACAATCTTATAATTAGTAAAGTTATATGCCCTTAATACAAAATATTATAATTTAAATAAAAAAATTTAGTCAATAGATTCTGAAAATTTATCCCCCCTTTTAGTTTATATATTTTATCGTTACAAAATTTAACAAAGACAATGAGCACAGCTTAACAATCAGCAGGATCATAATTAATCCAAAAAAAAAAAGATTATATGCCCTTAAATGTAAAAATTACAAAAATAAAAAAAGATGAAAAGATACTGATTTTTATTCCCCCCCCTTTTAACTTTATGAAATGATAGATTTCAAAAACAGTTACATAATATTACTTATTTTATAAATTTCTTAAATGCTATATTGGCCAATAAATATATCTATGTTTTAGCTAAAGAATTTATTATGAAATGAGTAGTTTATTTTAAAAGAAAAGAAGGAAATTTTGAATATTAAATTTTTAAATTGACGTCAATTGTTTTAATTTAGAAACTAACCTCTGGGAGGTTGTTAGGACCGAAAGTTTGCATGCAGGCTCCACCCAATAATTTTTTATATATTTTATAATTAATTACACAAGTCTACATCTAAAAGAATGTTTTTAAGAAAACATATTCGCTGAAATAAATTTTAGGCACATATACAATATGAGTTTAATTAAAGTTCTATAAAGTTAGTTTTTTTTTTTTTTTTACATCACTTTTGTGCACATGAAACTGAAGCTATGTTGGATAAAACGTGTTTTGTTAACAGGACGAAACATGTCTAGATCTTTCGCTGTGTTTCTTCTACCAGCATATTAGCTATAGCAAAAAACATGTTTTTTAGTGTCTGTACAAAATCAGACATGTTTTAGCATTAATGTTCATTATTAAAGAAAATATCTGGTTATTTGCCAAAATTAAAGAAAATTGATTGTATGACAGAAATTCGTTAAGATTGAACTTAAAAGCTTCTTAGATGATTATAAATCTATATATATATATTTAATTTGTTTGAAACAAAGCTTGTATAAGACTTGCAAGGATCTGCACAAGTCTGTAAAACGAAATTTTCTGATTTAGAACAGATTTCTCCAATTGTTTTATATTTGACATGTTCTATAAGATATTTCGATCGTTAAAGTTCAACATTAGTTTGCACTTATTTCACATAATTGTTCCAAACTCAAAATGTGCCTTTACAAGATTTTGTAAAGTATGTTTTAAGAAAAGTAAATTTTTATAATCATTCAGTTTCAAAAGAACATTGAATATTAAATAAAACATGTAATACATATTTTAAAGAATACATGATAATTAATAAATTATTTTAAGGCATTAACAAAATTTTAAATATGAAAAAATCTGTAAGGTTGAGTACCTGGAAAATCCTGTCGCAGTTCACGTAAGCTTGTGCCGTGTAAACGAAAATTTACTAAACATTATAGAACTAAAACGCACAAAACTTGTAGATTAACATTGCCAAAAAACTGAGGTAGAAATTTTGAAGTCCAAGAAAGAAATTTATCTCTAACGTAGCTAAATATGGATGTCAGACATTGTGTGACTACAGGTAGACTCGCATACCGGTATCAGTGAAGATAGGCTGTCTTGCCGTTGTACTTTACCCTCTAAAGTCATATGATCATTAGTTTGGGATAATCTCGCCGGGTGGCAGCATCTGTCAAGCAACGGAAGTTGGATGTGGAGAACGAGTTTATGAAATTTATTTTGCAGGATGGATTTTTAGAGTTTGAATGCTACAGCTCTCCCCCCCCCCGAAAGACGGAGTTGGGGTGGAGTCAGAAAAGAGGCCAGAAGGGCCTCCTACAAAATTTAGCAACGGGGCACCTGATAGAAACAACGCTTCATAATGCTTTTATAATCACCACTCTAGGGTGTAGCCTTCTTCGGCACTTACTTATTAAATTTTGAAATTTCTACAGCGTCTCAGCTCTTCCCACCTATAATTGGGATAAGCCCAGGAGAGAAAGAGCTGAAGGGTGACGCAAAGGTCGACATTGCTGTGCATGAACTGACTTTGTACACTAAGGTACGTGGGGAAAGGGGTGGAGTGGCACCTCGGGACACCAAGAGGAGGTGACCACTCCGGGGACCAGGGGAGGGAAAGTGCATAGCACTAAGGACTTCAGGAAAAGGCCGGACTCAGAGGAAGCTCGCAAGCGGGAGGAGAATCCTCTGAACCGACCATTAAAATATACATATCAAAAATAAATAAAAATAAAACAAAAACTCCTGAAGCCTTTTAGGTCAGATCATGCTCAGCGTCGTTATTTTTAAATTCCTCTTCTCCCATACGAAGAGAAATTTAAACTATTCACGGCTCTTAACAATTTCCGTGAGAAAAAAGAATTTTGAAGGGTCTAAACAAATAATCCTTTTGAAAAATAAACAAAGAAGCAGTATGAAACGTTGGGGAGTCAAAATGGTTTTACTGCGCAAGGCAGGGCATGTGATGTTTGACTTAAGGTCTTATGTATGTATCATGTGCCCCCAAAAAAAAGGAATTTAAATTAATCAAAAAAAAATTATGTAAAAAAAAATTTCATCAAAAAAAAAAATTTTAAGTGTTCAAAAAAAAGTACAAAAGAAAGATGTGTTTAAAAAAAGGTGTAGCAAAGTAAATATGTAAATAAAAGGTGACCCATGGTGAGGAAAACCCAACTCCGGTTTTCTCAACCCTAAACAAAAAAACTAATTAAGGAACAAACATGTTGACCTGCTAAAAAAAAAGACAAACAACCGAATAATTTAAAGAATAGACAAACAGGCCAACCATGTTGTCCTACATACAAAAACTGGGCCCCTATAATTTGGAAAAGAGAGAAAAAAAAAAATTTAGCACGCAAAGATATATTATTAAAAAGTGTTCAACATTTCAATTTACTATTAAACAAATGCCACCATCTGCATCAACCAGTCCACCGCCATTTTGCGCGTTACTGCTCATGAGGACAAAAATTTAAAAAAAAATAAATAAAAATAATTTTCTTTGAAGATGACAAAAAAAAACTTCAAAAGCAAGCTCAGTGTTCTTTAACGAGTCTTCTAATCGCAGCAAATCCACTGCCATCTTAACTGTTGCTGATAATTATTAAAAAAAAATAAACCAACTAATTTTAAAAAAAAAAATTCTTTTAAGATGATGCAAAAAAAATGAAAGAGCCAGAGAAAGACTCAAGAATTATATGTAGTGTAGTTGTTGTGTATATGTGTGTGTGTGTAAGTATGAATTAATACAAACAAGCGAAAGAAAACTCGAGAAAATTTTTGAAGGAAATTTTGAATATTTTTTTGTTTTTTTTTGTTTCTAACTATTTTTGGGTTTTATTATTTATTTAAATTTTTTTTGGGATTCCCGAATGACCCCGCTGTCTGGATCAAATTCAGTGAATGACTAAAGTGAAGTGTATGTAAATATATATATATATATATATATATATAAAAAAATATTTAAGCAGACAAAATAATAATAAAAAAAATTTTTATCGAAATTGGTTTAGAAGTTTTTGTGTAAGTGTTTATAAAAATAAATAAATAATAAAAAAAGAGACTATAGATTTATAGAGATTTAAATATTTAAACTAAATAAAAAAAATTTCATCAGCAACAGTTGTGCAGTATTTGAAAAAGCTGCAAAACATAAAAATGAGCCTTGTTTAACAAAGATAATTTTGAATTTAAATTTAGATGGTTCCAATGCAAAATTTTGAAAATTAACTACGGTTCCAGAATTTAAATTAACAACTCTATAATTTAATTTAACCACACTAGAATCTAGAATCAACCACTTTATAATTTAGAGAAAACAAAGCTAGAATTTAAAGCTAACCACGCTCTGCTACCAGGAACATGTTACCAGGGGACTTAAATTTAAGAAAGGCGGAACCAAAATGGTAACAATGTTTAGAAATTAAAAAAAAATTAAAAAGACAAAAACAAATTTAGTGATTAACAAGGCTCAAGTTTATTTAAACAAAGAAATTTCAACGTTTCAGATTTTAACATTTACATCTGAGAAAGACATCCTGAGACAAAATTATCATAAACAGCTTATGATTAAACAATCTTATAATTAGTAAAGTTATATGCCCTTAATACAAAATATTATAATTTAAATAAAAAAAATTAGTCAATAGATTCTGAAAATTTATCCCCCCTTTTAGTTTATATATTTTATCGTTACAAAATTTAACAAAGACAATGAGCACAGCTTAACAATCAGCAGGATCATAATTAATCCAAAAAAAAAAAGATTATATGCCCTTAAATGTAAAAATTACAAAAATAAAAAAAGATGAAAAGATACTGATTTTTATTCCCCCCCCCCTTTTAACTTTATGAAATGATAGATTTCAAAAACAGTTACATAATATTACTTATTTTATAAATTTCTTAAATGCTATATTGGCCAATAAATATATCTATGTTTTAGCTAAAGAATTTATTATGAAATGAGTAGTTTATTTTAAAAGAAAAGAAGGAAATTTTGAATATTAAATTTTTAAATTGACGTCAATTGTTTTAATTTAGAAACTAACCTCTGGGAGGTTGTTAGGACCGAAAGTTTGCATGCAGGCTCCACCCAATAATTTTTTATATATTTTATAATTAATTACACAAGTCTACATCTAAAAGAATGTTTTTAAGAAAACATATTCGCTGAAATAAATTTTAGGCACATATACAATATGAGTTTAATTAAAGTTCTATAAAGTTAGTTTTTTTTTTTTTTTTTTTTTTTTACATCACTTTTGTGCACATGAAACTGAAGCTATGTTGGATAAAACGTGTTTTGTTAACAGGACGAAACATGTCTAGATCTTTCGCTGTGTTTCTTCTACCAGCATATTAGCTATAGCAAAAAACATGTTTTTTAGTGTCTGTACAAAATCAGACATGTTTTAGCATTAATGTTCATTATTAAAGAAAATATCTGGTTATTTGCCAAAATTAAAGAAAATTGATTGTATGACAGAAATTCGTTAAGATTGAACTTAAAAGCTTCTTAGATGATTATAAATCTATATATATATATATTTAATTTGTTTGAAACAAAGCTTGTATAAGACTTGCAAGGATCTGCACAAGTCTGTAAAACGAAATTTTCTGATTTAGAACAGATTTCTCCAATTGTTTTATATTTGACATGTTCTATAAGATATTTCGATCGTTAAAGTTCAACATTAGTTTGCACTTATTTCACATAATTGTTCCAAACTCAAAATGTGCCTTTACAAGATTTTGTAAAGTATGTTTTAAGAAAAGTAAATTTTTATAATCATTCAGTTTCAAAAGAACATTGAATATTAAATAAAACATGTAATACATATTTTAAAGAATACATGATAATTAATAAATTATTTTAAGGCATTAACAAAATTTTAAATATGAAAAAATCTGTAAGGTTGAGTACCTGGAAAATCCTGTCGCAGTTCACGTAAGCTTGTGCCGTGTAAACGAAAATTTACTAAACATTATAGAACTAAAACGCACAAAACTTGTAGATTAACATTGCCAAAAAACTGAGGTAGAAATTTTGAAGTCCAAGAAAGAAATTTATCTCTAACGTAGCTAAATATGGATGTCAGACATTGTGTGACTACAGGTAGACTCGCATACCGGTATCAGTGAAGATAGGCTGTCTTGCCGTTGTACTTTACCCTCTAAAGTCATATGATCATTAGTTTGGGATAATCTCGCCGGGTGGCAGCATCTGTCAAGCAACGGAAGTTGGATGTGGAGAACGAGTTTATGAAATTTATTTTGCAGGATGGATTTTTAGAGTTTGAATGCTACAAGGGTTGCGTGTATAGCCGTGTGCGCCATAGGGTAGGTTAGTTCACTGTCCTGTTCAAGTCTATGACTCATCGCGTCTACTACCGCATATTTTTAAAATTTATTCTCATAATAAAATTCATTTTAATTAAATTTTTAATTTTCGGTAATCATTTTTACATGTTTTAGTGTGAAATTAACATTTTCGGAATAGTAAAAAATTTTTGTACATAAAACACAAACACCTATAATTTATTCAAAATTATAACAATCAATATTGAAATGATATTTATTGATTGTTATTTTATTCATGTATTTTTTATGAAGGGAGATACGGCGGTATGACAGAAATTACGACCTGTTTGTTATTCATTTGCTAACTACTTTTTAGCTACATAATTCAATCCTAAAATGATTACGCTAACAATGAGACAAACTTTCATTTTTTATGTCCTTTTACCTTAATATTATATAATACATTTTCATTTTTACCTAAATATGTTTTATTGGAACTTCATATCGGGAGAAAATAAAACAATGTTTTCGGTTATATTTGTTTATTAAATATTTAAAAACAAAATAAATAAAATACGATACTAAATTCTAAAAATAAATTCTAAACATACAATTAAAATTACAAAAATGATAATTTTTTATATTTACAATTGAAAAAAAAAACTGAATTACTAAACTAAATTTACAATGCAAACATTTTTTTATTTTTATTTTGCTTATCCTATCTTACACTAAACTACCTACTCTATTTTTAATATATAAAACTAAATTAAACATTTTTTTTATATATACATATAGCACTTTTTATTTATTGTTCATGGTATTCCCGAAAACATGGCGCACACAAATGTGGCTCTTTGGGGCAGTCTGGGCAGTAGTATGACGACTCCTTTCTTTTCCCAGACTTCAAACATACTACACATCGTCGAAAAAGTCGTTTGTTTTTGTCGTTCAGCGGTCTTTGTCGGGGAGCATGAAGAACCGTGGTTGTCTGTGAGGAAGGGCCGGGGGAAGGAACAAAGAGAGGGTTCGAAGGAACAGGGGGAATGTTGGAAGGAGCAGATGGAGAAGGAAAAGCAGGAGCTGTTAGGGACTTTACCAAATTTAGGCGGAAATCATAAAGGGACATTTTGGAACTGGGATTATCCCTTCTGAACAGGATATAGGAATTGGTAAGGATCAGATGAAAAATGTGAATGGCCACCTTCCTATACCATTTCATGCATTTACGCTCTATCGGATAATAAGCTAAGAGTTGATCCATGTGGTCGATTCCACCCATCGACTTATTGTATTCAGCCACCATTTCTGGTTTTTGAACTACACGTCCTCGTCGATCGGTAACATCGACCAGGTCTGGACTGAACTCTGAGCTTATCATCAGCACTTCTCGTCGATCATTCCATTTGAGAACGCAAATACCTGAATCGGAAAATAGGGAGGTGGTTTCAGATTTTTTCAACTTCTTGGAAACAACCTGAGGGGGGTTGTTTTTTCGGTTTTTCCGTAAGGTCCCAGTTACATAGGTTTTGCGCTCAAGGAGTTCATGAGCAAGTCGTACGCTATTATAATAATTGTCCATAAACAATGAATGACCAAAATCTAATTGACCTTCCATCAGTTTATGGACAACCATATCAACATGACCTTGCCCACCAACTTCTTGATCACCAGAACCCGAGTATACTATAAACCTTAGGACAAGACCTGAAGGTTCGGTGAGCATGTATAGTTTTATACCATACTTATGCCTCTTTCCCTTTAGGTAAACTCGAAAAACCAATCTCCCTCTCCAGAGGATCATGGATTCGTCAATACAGAGTCGTCTAGTCGGAGTCACAAGTTTTTCCATAATTTCATGAAAAAACTTGATAAGGGGCCTAATTTTGTATAGTCGGTCAGTCTCTGTTTGCGGAGGGCGGTTATTGTGAAAGTGGAGACAGTTTAGAATATTCATAAATCTGTCTCTACTCATCACACTTCGGACAAAAGGCAAGTTGAAAAGTTTGTCCGTTGTCCAGTAGTCTGAAATTCTGGGGAGTACCATGTTTCCCATGTGAATAAGTAACCCTAACCACATGGTGAATTCCTCTATGGTTAGGGTTTTCCACCTTCTTATTCGAGCATGGATACTCGCACCAGATTTCTTTGTTTCGGCAAAGTCGTTGGTCTCGTTCACAATTAAAGTTTTTAGTTCGGCAGTAAACAACATGTTGAAATATTCAATAGGTTGTTTGACAGTTGGTGATTGATTTAAGCCAGGGTTCCGAGTGAAAGGAATGTCGTCAAGGGATGTTCTATCTGCCGAAAAACTGTAAATGGGGCCTTGGGGGACAGTAAGTCTTTGTCTGGTATGTCTTTGTCGTCTAACATGTGTACCGACTTTTGTCTGGGTTGAAGAAAGGGTCAACACACTTTCACCAGCAGACTCACTCGGCTGCAATATCTCTGAAACAAAAGAAAAGAAAAAAAGTGTAAATATTATGTGATATTTATGAAAATAACAATTCTGGAAATTTGAAGTCAAGGAAATATTGTTTTCAAATTTAATGATTTTGTTAGAAAAAAATATAATGTTAGCATAAAGCTTTTTATCCCAAGAAAAACATGAAAATTATTTTCAAAAATTACAATTGATGGTAAATAAATATCTGAATTTTGTTTACCTATTTCTATCGGGGTTGAGAAAGTCACCATATTGTCACTCGTTGGGTCGGTCGGCTGCAACAATTCTGAAAATAGAAAAATGCGTAAATATTATGTAATAATTGATACAAATAACTCTAATAATTTGAGTCTAAATAAAACAATGAAATCTTATTCTCAATTAAACTTTTTCGAATGATTTTGTTGGTAGAAATGTTAGGATAAATTTTGTAATTATTTATCAAAATATGTAATAATTGATACAAATAACTCTAATAATTTGAGTCTAAATAATACAATGAAATCTTATTCTCAATTAAACTTTTTCGAATGATTTTGTTGGTAGAAAAAAATGTTAGGATAAATTTTGTAATATTTTATCAAAATATTTTTGTCAAAATATGTAATAATTGATACAAATAACTCTAATAATTTGAGTCTAAATAAAACAATGAAATCTTATTCTGAATTAAACTTTTTCGAATGATTTTGTTGGTAGAAATGTTAGGATAAATTTTGTAATGATTTATCAAAATATTTTTGTCCCAAGAAAAAAAGAAATACGACAAATAAATAAATATCTGAACATTCTGTACCTATTTCTGTTGGCGTTAAAGTCACCGTTGTTAGAAGATCTTCACCTGGGACCTCAGACGGTTGCAATAATTCTGAAAATATAAAAATGTAATTAATAAAAAATCAAATTCTTATATAAAACTTTTTTTTCAAGTCAAAATAAATCAATGAAATCTTATTTTACGATTCAATTCTTAAATATTTTTTGTGAACAAATTTAGTTTAATTTTTTTTATTGATTTGTCCTATTATTTATATCCATGAAATTAAAGTGTGAATTTTGGAACATGTAACGATTATTTTTAATTCCAAGAAAAACAGAAAATAAAATAATGAAACTGATAATGACGTATCAATAAAAAGTAAATAAAAAATACCAAACTGGCAGGGAAAAATTATTGTAATTACCTTCAGAGATTTCCAAGTCCTCCTCGTCGGTGTCCCCAAACACGGATTCCCCCGAATCCAAATCCGAATTCCATCCTTCGTCACTTTCGTTTTCGAGGATGGAGAGCAGCTCTGCGGCATCTTCCGGAGAATAAAACTTTCGTTTTTTGAGACCCGATCGCCTTGTCTCAGACTCAGCAGACGTTGACGGATGAGAGTCGTCTCTTGTGTCAGCTGCTGAAGACGTTGAAGGTCGAGGGTCGTCTCTAGTCTCCACAGAACGTTTTCCACCTCTTGTACGAACCATTCTGGAAATGTTTCAAACACATACTATATATTATTTTCGGATTTATACAAAAATATTAATCATTCATAAGATAATGAAGAGGAAAAAAAAACATTTTTTAAAACTTGGTAATTTTTTTTCCATTTATTATTGTGACATCCCTTGTGATATGAATAAAAATGTTTAAAATAAATAAAAGGAATTGAGATATATTCAAAACTTACCTTAAGTTGGAAAAAATGCACAAAAACGATGAAAAAGTATGAAATTTCAAATGGCTCTGCAACGGCTTCTAGCGGTTATTCTTCACGGCTCTTCGATCTTCACTTGTTGAAGGGTGTCTACTAACTACTCACGTAAAAATAAATGCTCAAAGCAACGACTAAACCCCCTCTTTTCCACCGAAAAGTGAATGTAGAAGGTGCGTGTATAGACGTGTGAGTCACTGGGAAGACCATTGTTTTGCGTGTATAGACGTCTGAGCACTGAACGTGTTAATTGAATTTTTCCAAATTTCAGTAAAGTAGCCTACTTAAGTTATTCAAGGTAAAATAGTCACTCCATTTTATTGGACTTCCAAAAACATTTTGGAATGTATACAGATGTGGGTGGGGTGAATGGGGCGGCATGGCCGGGGGTGTCGCTGAAGGCAGCATAGTCAGTAGGGCGCAACAATTTTGGATAAAAAGGCATGCGAATAACGATTTATGATTTTTATTTTAAAAGATTACTGCAGTGTTGTCTGACAGCGACAAACACATTGTTAATTTATTTTGTTTTACTTTTATTAATTAAACATATGCTGTTTTTGTTTTTACATAATTATTCTTCGTATTATATCATAATTACATTATATCTTAGATATGTCTCACTGTGTTATCCAGATATCTCGGCAATCCACAACAGATTTTTATGCTGCTTATCTCTCCAAATGTTTGGGTGAGCAACACTGAAAAATCTCCAAGAGCAACGCACGTCAAAGCCAAAGTGTGAGGTATATATATAACCACCTGGCCAAATCTTTCGTAGGTAAACGGATTGAAACCGGAACACGACGCCATTAGAACTGACTGCAAAGGACCGCTTCATATCG
Organism: Aphrophora alni; assembly: GCA_963513935.1. NCBI lineage: Eukaryota > Metazoa > Arthropoda > Insecta > Hemiptera > Aphrophoridae > Aphrophora > Aphrophora alni. The sequence continues at coordinate 83,557,889 of OY740770.1, read as the reverse complement.
CAGCATTGATAAGACTTTGACCCTGTGTAATTGGTATTTTCTAGTTGTTCTGGGCCTTCAAACATGTTTATCTGTCGTTTGTAGTCCATTGTTGATAACATATCTAAATACTAAAGAAGTTAGAGGTGACAAAGTAATTGTACCTAAACAATTACCATAAATTCTCTTGCCTTAAAATAAGTTTAGATTTAAAGTTTAATTGCTTACAATTGTTAACTTGGTGGTTGTCATTATTACCATAACCAGACACACCAAGAGCTATCCTCTCTTCATTGTTTACTTCTTTCTGTAAAAACACCATCAAACCATTTAGTCTTTTCCCAAATTAGAGTTTTGACTGGAGTGTCTCTGCCAGGCTCCCAGAACTTTGCTAAACAAGATTCTACAAGGGAACATAACATGGCAGCACATTTATCACTAGTAACACCTAAGGTCTCAAGGGATCTTAACTGTGATTTTATTATAACGTATAAGTTGGCTATGTAATTGTTAAGTAGTAACTTCAAAAGTTCTCATTCATTGACTTCTCCGATAAATGATTTTTAAGACCCTTAATAGCTTTATTGTAGTTTTCTCCTACAATAAGCTAACTTTCAATTACTTCACATAATTTGCAGTGGCTTGTAGGAAATACCAATAACATCTATTTCTTCGTTAACAACAATACATTTAAACTTGCCACAAAATGGTAGTCACTCTTTTAATTCTGTGCTAAATTTGTTAAATTCTATAGTGGGAAGCTTAAACCTATTCCTAGATGTCTCATAAATAGGCCCCTCAAATTTAATTCATTGCTTGAATCATTATATGGCTAGACTCAATCAACCTATTTTCTATAATTTTGATTTGATTAAATTTCTCAAAATAATCATCAGCCAGTTGAACCTCCTCCTCTAACTGATCATCTTCAAAATCTGAATCAAGTAAATAATTCAAGATGAGTTTAGTAGGCTCTTAATTTCTTTGATTGTACCTTCTAGATTCAAAGATAATTGTGCAATCTCTAAATTTCAAACCTTTAGAATAATTTCGTCATTCAAACTGTTAAAAATTCTTATAAAAGCTGATTTGACTACTCAGTTCTCAGTTTTTTAATTTTTATCCATGTTGATGTAAATGGGCCTATCCTGTGACGGTCCCCAGGTGTGGAAAATACAATCAAAATAAAATTAGTTTACAACAAACAAACCCTGACAAATTATTTTTTTAGTAAAACAAAATTATCAATAACTTTATAGACAATATAAAAATGCCCATATTATTAATGGATTTTGTTCCATATCGTATAAATAAAACGAATTCAAATCCAATCTAAACAAGGTTTTTTTTAGGTACTATATTTGATGAATTAAATATCTGCACCTTTTCTCGAAGTACAGGATTATTATTTAAAAGACTGCTAAATTTTATTTCTCAGTAGTATTTAAACATTTTTTTTTACAGCATTAATAGCATTTAATTTCCATTTATGATTTGGATATCAAGAGAATAATGTTTGCTTGATATCCTTGCCTTTTTGTAACCTTAATTGATGGTTCTTCACGATAATCATAAAACATTACAATGTACTCAACTTGATTAAAGGTATTTAACTTTTCAAAAACAATTTTAAATTTCGCATGATTGCTAAGTAACTCAGTGTAAAAGAAAACCACCATCTATAAATATCAATTTCACTATTAATTTCTAGCAATGACTACATAAATACTATAAGACACGACATGGCCATGTTAAATATTCTACGCTTATTCTTGAGTTGACCAATACCCGCTAGGGTGTGGAGTAGTGATGTGCGAGTTCGAATTAAAATACTCGGTGATTCCGAGTATCAAAATCCTCGGAAGAGTCCGAGTATTAAAATCCTCGGTTTCGAATTAAAATACTCGGTCAAAATCCTCGTAACTAGGAACAAGGAGAAAGTAATGTGCGAGTCATAGCGAGTATCCTCGGTCTGCGAGTATCCTCGGTGTGCGGCGAGTATCCTCGGACAACTGTATTCGTTAGTGTTGTGTCAATTCCAAACAAAATACTCGGTGTTTCTACTTTGGTTACATTTGTTTCTAAGCTGATTTTTCACTACACATTAATTAAACATTACGATTTTGAGTTATAATGATTTAGATTCGGTAACAAGTTCAATTTAAAATAACAATAATATTAATTTATTTCCACATTAACAAAAAGTAAATTAAATTATTATTTAATTGTTATTAATGTACTTATATTTAAATAAATATTATTAGGTTACCATCTTTATCAAAAATATAGTAAATTAACTTATTTTAAATAATAACTAAATTATTAATGTTGTAGTCTGTAAACAGAGACAGACATATTATTGACAGGTTGTAAACATTGTATCATAATAAATCTTTGACCTTGGTTATTCTACTATAGTTTCAAAAAACATTCGGTTATATTAAACGCATAAGTGAAGGTTTATCTAAAACGATCTGATTATTCTGATTGGTAAAACTGAGTTCGATGCGCATAATCATTCTGCGCAGATACTCGATGTCGAACTAATAATACGAGTATTGAAATAATTCGAAGCCGAGTATTGCGAGTATCTATTTCACCCGAGTATCAACATCGCTAGTGTGGAGCTGTCGCTCTGCTAGAGAATCTGAAGTTGATGTGACTGGCGCTAGGTGGCTCTATGGTCAAACAATGTTTCAGGCGGGTAAGAGAAAACGCACTGATGCCACATATCGCTTATCTCAGCGCACGAACTGACAACACTGACTATGCTGACGGAAGTAAGTGAGAAGGTTTGTGATGGAGAGGTCAACAGTTGTACAGTCTCAACCAAGTGGGATGCGTACAGTCAAGCACCTGCTGCTAGCGCTTTCTGATAGCTGTGTGTCAAACTTGTGACGAACAGCACCCGTAAAGCATAGACTTTCCCTATCCTATGTCGTGTCTTATAGTATTTATGTAGTCATTGTTAATAGTAAGTCATTGAAGGGGGTGAAAATTTTACGCAAATCTGACTTCCATGTGTTTTTGTAAACCGATGGCATCGCGAGTGTTACTGAAAACAGAACAAGTTCTTTCATGTTTTAACTAGTTTCATTAGATAAGATAACATGATGAAATGTATATTTTTTTCGAATTGTGTCACCATCGAATTAAGTTTACTGACGGTTGGCTAATAAAGAGAGAATTTTAATATTTTTTTATATTTTAATAAAGTTAATTTATTTAAAACTATTTTTATAGTTTTCCTTACCTACTTTCAATATACCGGGTATGTCTTAAAATACAAATTTAATATTATTTTCATGTCATGTGCGTCTTTCTCCTTTCTGATAGCCCTTTCATCAGTGTATTGTTCCAAATATTTCATTCTCACTCTTTATAAAAAATTGTAAAAATAAAAATGGACATTATTACAATAAAAATTACCAGAAAATGTATTAAATAATTTGAGTACCAAAGAGTAAATTCGCTTTAAAAATAAATTTATTAGAAATTATTAAGGAACTTGAAAACATTTCAAAAAAATACTAAATTAAAGTCTTTGCTGATCTGGACTAATACTACTAGTCCTAAAAATACAACAACAAGACAAAAGAAAAAATACTATGATATTAAAAATACAAATGACAAATATATATTATAATTCTCATAATTTTGGTTTTATTTTACGAAGTAATAATTCAAAGAGCTATGATATAAAATGAACACAAATAAAACTGTACTTAGTAAATTAACATATTGATTACCACTATAATGCAATCAGACATATAAGATAATAGTTTATTTAATAAAATATAGGCCTATTTGTAGTTTGTTGAAGATGGCAACCACTTTACACCAAGAAGTATAAAACAAGGCCAGCAGAAAAAAATATTATTTAATTAATATTTATTAAATTTATTAATATTTATTAGCACTTGTATAGTTGGCCTAAGTTGAGGTGTAAAATTTTATAAATCACTAACATTTTTTTCTTGGCAATAATTAACTAGCGTCTATTAAATTTACAATTAGATCATTTATTAAATTAACATTTTAAACATACACGAAATTAACTAAAAACAACAAAATAATTATAATACTGATGAGCATTTTAACAGTAGGCTATTGCACTCAACAGCAGAAATTTTAAATTGTAAGGTAAAAAAGGCAAACAAGTCCAAGCACACCCGTCATTACTATGACACACGTAATTTCAGATCATTTTTACACCAGGAGAAGGAAAATTATATGTACTACAAAAAATAAAACTTACTTCAACTCCAAGATTTTTTTTCTCATGGTGAAACTAGAGGGCAAGTTTATCATACATACAAGTTTTCCTGTCTTTATTTTATTATGTAGGCTACAAATTACTCATTGGGTTTAAAAATATATTACCAAAACACTATTTTGGTTTAATATTTGAGATTTTCTTGTACAAACATTTTGTTAGCATCCGAAATTTGGAATTTAATTATTCTTTACAAAATAAAATATAAGTGAAAACCTTTACTAGATTTTCATACCGGACAAATCGCCATTAGTTTGTCTTAGTATTCCAAATGACTGTAATTTGTTTTCCAATGTAGTTTGTAATGTTATAGTCAAGAAAATTTGATCAAAATATTTTTAATCAATTTTGAGATATTCTACCTTTTGTTATGGACAGTGTTTTATGGTTAATTTCTTGACCGATTACTCATTTTTCATAGAGATGGTAGTGAATACTATTTGTTTGCTTTGGCTTTGTTTATAAATTGATCGACATATGTGAACCATTTATTAGTATTAGCACATTGCCATGAAAAGGCAAGAGTAAACTGAACTAAATTAGCCCGAGGGTGTTAACTAGCGCTATCTTCAAGTGTCTACAGCACTGTAAGGGTATATATTATTTACCAAAGGTCGGATTTTGCCGTTACTTGGCTTGTCTTTATAGTTTGACACGTCATAGATTTCCGGCAGTATGGGTTGTATTGACTGCCAGAAATATCCGCGCTAGACCATTTATGAGCTTCAAATTTAAGGTAGGTACTAAGTAAGGTAAAATAGGCTAACATAGTTTACTTTTATTATTTAGTGGACACACACACACTCGATGATATAGTTTAATTCGAATCCTCTAATACTGTCATATAACCTGAAAGTGGAGCTAGAGTCTTGAATTGTTTTTGTGGCCTCAGTCAGTTTGTAGTTTATGCAATATACAAATATGCAAACTAGCTTCACTCGTTTACCAACTTCAGATTTATTTAGGGCTACCTGGATATCGAAATTATATTACATATCAAATATATCCCCTTTTGTTGTTGTTCAACGTCCTTGGTTTAAACGACTAATGAAGACGGGGAGAAGTTAACAACTCCATAAATTGGGCTTGAAATTTGGGTCTCACGGTCAACTAAGCTACACCGTTCCCCCATTCCAGAAGCGAATTTAATAATTCTACCATTTTTTATGAAATATTTTAATTATGTGAGAACTTTAAAATTAATAAAATATATATTGTCGCTGAAATGTTAAAAAATATATTGAAGAATATAGATTTCTTTTTAATCGCTAGCAAAAAATTGTAAAAGTTCGGGAACTACTGGACCGATTTTAAAAGAGTTTTTGGTTCCAATTCGCGTTTAAACCATACACTAATTTTGTCACTGACAGTGTTGCAGAAAATTTTAAGAAAATTCCTGGAAAAATCTGGATTTCTTACTTTACTATTACATATAGGGTCTGAAAACGAGGTGTACTCACAAAATCGTGATATCTACACTTTAGCACCATCACAATATTTTTCTTACTTCTGAGGTAGGTACTCAAAGTTTTTTGAGCTCTCGAGTTACGAATCTGAAATTAGAAATAGAAATATCAAATTGGTGAATTTAATATACCCGACTTAAAAATCACAATCGTATAATGTTCCTAACAAATAGATTTTATGGGGTTTTGGGGTTACAGAATCTGATATTAACGCTGCACAAACCTCGTCACTCACCCATCCCCAAAACCAAATAAAAACCAACCAAAACTATTTGCCACTAAGAAAGTTGGTTCGGTAATTGTAGTGAAAAAAAAACACGAATAACGTCTTAAAAAAAATTATTAGGGTGTGCTTAAGACCACACGTTAGAAGTGAAAACTTGTTTGAACAGTATGTAACGCTTATATACTTATGATTTTTGTTTCAATATATATGGGCATGTGAGAAAGTTTGTGCAATATTTTTGCATTGATTTTAGTTTGACTATGTATATGAGTTTAAGAAAGTTAGTGCCATATTTTTCGTAGATTTTTAGTTTTAATACGTATGGGGCGCGCGTATCCGTTGTCTATATATTAAGGTTGCATTACGCTACTGTGCGTGACGCGATTTCTATTGAAAAAGTCCATCCCAAAAAGTACCCAACGCTCCAATAGAAGTTTTCACTTCAAAAATTATATATTTAAATTAGGACCTAAACTTGCTTAGCTTGTGCTATAAACACGTCCTCAGTGAAAATCGTATTTGATTATGAAATCAATCTTTTAATGACAACTGTCAAAATTCATTTTTGTTCTTTGCTGCCAATTATTCTTGAACCATAATACTTGTTTCACTTTATATTTTGCACACTAATTTAGGTCAATACTCTTCTTATTCCGCTAAAATTTGAACCAAATCTGTAGGGTCGATTTTGAGAAATTATATTGTTTTATAACAGGCTCATGGTTAGAAAACTCGCGAATCGGCATTTTTTGAGCGATCGATTACAATACGTTTAATTTGGGTCCTTAGAGACTCGAAACTTGAGTAAAATTTAATCAAAATCGTTAGAGCCGGTTTTGAGACAATCGTAATTTTGTTTTTTCCTCATGGCAACTACCTACCCTCCATATTTTGAGTTATCAACGAAATAAAAAAAAACAAACTTTCCGAATTATAGTCAAATATGCAAACATAACATCAAATTTGAAGATGATTAGTAAGGGAAAACTGAAAGGATGTAGGCTAAAAAAGGGTGTCAATCTTTGGAAAGATATAGGAATTTAATATGACCGTGTTTATACTTAGGCTATATGAAGAAAATTATAAAGAGATTTAACAAATTATATAGACAAATCAACATAGAAACATTTACATTACAATATTATTTATTCTCGTTAGATTACCATACATAACTCTTTATCTCAGGTTATTCTGATTCGTTGGCAATTGTTAATTAATTACACAATTAATACACTTATACTTACTATTGACACTTATTGTCTAATTATTATTAGTAATACTTATTTAAGTAATAAGTGTTACTTTTAAACACTTTTAACTACAATGTTATTGAGCTAAAAGTTTCTGTCCAAATTTCTTTTGTATTTAAATTTAAATTAATTAATGTTCAAAGTAAAGTTCATTAATTTTCAACATTATTCTTTTAATATTTGATAATTAATTAGTTCGTTATTACTTGAAATTTCTTTACTTCTTGGGTTTATTTATATAAGATGAAATTTGTCTACCTTGAATTAAACACATTTTAATACCGTACTGGAAATTTTTACTTGCAGTATTTACTGGGATATTCGATGAAATTTAACCATTAAAATATTCTTACAAAATTTGGTACCTTCACATCATATACTTTAACAAAAAATCACTTTTTCCTTTATTATTATTTTTTTTAACATTACAGATTTAACGTCAGTCTCTCTCATCCACCATTTTTAGAATACTACGTCCTTTTAAATTTTGGTGTCGGTGGGTGCTCGTCACGGGGGAATGAATACTGGAGCCACAATTGCACCTTTTTTTCTTCTTTTTAGTCCAATCAGAACACAGTATTTTCTAATTTCTCTATCATGTTTTATATTTAACACTATTAGACAATTTAAATCTATACCTAGACATATTCATTTATTTATTTATTTGTTATTGATTCACCTTTAATTACGTTTTTACAATGTTAATTTATATATAAAAACTATTTCAATAAATCACGTTGCTCTAAGCTGTACCCTGTCTATTTCTAGTTCATTAAAAACATTAGTCTAAATAATCTAAATCCATTGTGGCCGCCGTTACACAAATAACCTCATTTTCATCTCCTATATGTTTATAGTTTTACTTTAATTATTATTATTGTTTCACTTTAAATTAAGTTTTTACTTATTAAATTAAATCATGTATAGTACAGTATCCTCAAGGTAGGAATGTGTCTGGGGTGGAGTGGAAAAGAGGGGCCCCCACGCTTCGTTTGTTGCGTTTGCTTTCAGCGTTACAATCCCAATAAAAAAATATAGACCTCAAATGCTTCTGCGTAAACGCCTACCATACTTTCGTTTCTTTTATCAGTGTAAACAAGATAAAACGTTTACAAAAGTACAGAAAGGTGCATATTAAAGAGATGGACCCTTAAAAACATATTAGAGCTAAACAGTAATTTGTGTACCTAGTTTTCTTGGAATGGGTTGTACCGTCAAGTCAGGCTAGGGAAGCAAGTAGAAGGGAGGACATGCCCATTACATCAGATAGACTCCTAATCTGAGGGTACTGTAGGACAAAGTTAACTTCCAGCAAGAGATGCACAGTTTACGAGTTTGTGTATACTTGACATGACTGTTGGGATTAGGGAGGAGTGGGCAAGTTTAATAGAATAGCTTGTAAAGAGAGGGAGAGAAAGCATAACTGACTCATTGTATATAACTAAATCTGGAAATGTCAAAGAATAATGTTAAACACAGAGTTGCTGACTTATGTGGAATATCATTAAGTATAGCAAAAAATAATAATAACAGAATTAACAAAATGAGATTTTTTAACACCTGGATAAACCCATAGATGGTTAATTAAAAAAGTTAATATTGATTACTTACAGAAAAGCGTGTTATGAAATATAGTTCAAAATTTCCATTAAAATATAACAAACTACCGTCTTTGAAATCACTAATGACAATTTTAAGAACTGTTAGGATTTAGGATAAGAAAATATTTATTATAAGTTTAGAAAATATTTTATTAACAAATATAAGTTTTAATTATTTATTAACAAATAATAGTCAAATGTTAGCACCAGTTAAATCTTCAATATCAGACGTGTGGTAGTTATTGGGAAAGTTATTACAAGTTTCAGAACTGTAAGTGAAGTAGTTTTCGAGAAAAAACAGTGTAAAATTCAAAAATTGGAGTAAAAAACAATTTTTTTTTTATATTTGGTCAACAATACCTTTTTTTTAACGTAAAATCGAACAGAAAAAACTTAATCTGAACCAATTTAATAAAATTACACTAGATTCTCAAAAGTGTCTCCATCAACTTCAATGCATTTTTCTACTCGTTCAAGGATTGCACTTGTTGCTTTTCGTAGTTCAAACGGGCTTTCCTTCAACTTCGTAAAAGCTTCATTAATACGGATAGTAATAATAGTTCATAAACTATGCAGTAATTTTTTTTAGTTAAAATTTATTATTATATATGTAATGTGTTGCTACCATGTGCCAAAATAAACAAAGCAATAACTTTCTCAGTAGTTAAAATCATTTTTAATGTGCGTGATTTGTTAATGCCATGTACCAAAATAAACTAAACAATAACTTTCTCAGTTAAAATCATTTTTAATGTACCGGTATGTGATGTGTTGCCATGTACCAAAATAATCTAAGCAATAACTTTCTGAGTTAAAAATCATTACTAATGTATGTCATGTGTTGCTGCCATGTACCAAAATAAAGTTTTATGCGCGCACTGGAGCTAAACAAATTAGTGAACGTAGGAAAAAATCTCACTAACACCACTGCGTAGAAAAGCGACTTATCTAAAATTTCTAGCTGAAGTAAATATATATATTCTAACGATAATTATTTTATTATAATTTCAGAAATATTATATAAATCAAAATTATGAATTAATTAGTCATACCTAGGATTGTCAACATATAAGGAAAGTTATTAATGATGAAGTCCAAATATACTCTTTAACATTAGCTCTGAAATATCTAATTTTATTTGAATTTATTTTTCAATTGCTTTTGATTTTTATTTTACACTATTTGCTCAGGGGGAGCTCTTTAATGAACAATTAATACAGTGAGTGAAATTTTAATAATACAGAGAATTGCAATTTTAACAATTTAGTTTCCAATTAAAGTCTATAATAATTAGTACAATACCAAATCCACTTTTGTTGTATTCCTTTGTAAGTAATCCAGTGCTGCTAGTTGAGTGAAGAACTTTCACTTTATTACTTGTTAACGATGTTCACCAAACACTACACTGTACTATGTGATTTATCAATAAAATGATTCACTTCAAATTACCATGAAGATGCACTCAACACTTTGTAGATGTACCTCTTTAGTACTGCAACGAAGATTACTAAAGTGTTAAATACTTTTACTTTGTAAAAACAAACACGGTTAAAACATACGTGTTAAAAAACAATTATTACTTTACTATTACTAAACTGGAATTATAACTTATAGGAAATACTAATTTCTACATTAGGAATACTGTTGGCTTTACTTCGCCGACCCCTATGCTGTGAGTTTCTCCCCAAGACTCTCTCTATAATTTTTACTTTGTCGATGCTAAAAAAAACTTATTCCCTCTCTCTTAATTTACTTTAACCAATGAACGTAAGCAGCTACTTTTTGTCAGCCAATCAAATTTTAATGTTTCAAAATTGTGACAGTTTAGAAAACTGTTGTCCCGTTACATTTTATGAGTTTTGTTTGTGATTCTCCTTAAGTTTCTAATATTATAGTTATTTATGACTTAATTGCCTACAATGATTCTGGGTCTAATTTAAGTGTTTTTCTCTTTTTTTTTCTTTAAAGTTGTGAATGGTGTTCTGACTGATTTATAACATATCCCCCTAACGCTTCACCTTTGTCGGCTATCATAAAACGTTTAACATGTGTCCAACAAATGTATCTATTTCTATATTCTTTTTAAAATATTAGACCATTACTGGAAAGCTTATTGATTTCGTTATAATATATATACATGTGGTAAACGTGGGTATAAATGAGAACCCTTCTTTTATGAAGTTTCACGTCAAGCGTGTGTAGAGGCTTAAGCACCAGTTTTTTTTTAAGTTTGCTCAAATTATATTGACATAGAATAATTATTTTACTTTAATATTTTATTTTATTCAGTTAAGAAAAGCTGAAATTTTGACTCATTTATTTTTAATTTACACCTAGCTGTTTCTTTGATTAGTACATTTATTTGCAAATACATTTGGCACTTTGGAAATATGCAGATCAATTGCCATAATCAATTTGGTTTTCATATATTTACAAATAAATCTTGGTTTTATTTTTAACATTCTCTTTGTGGTCATAGATGAGTTGTTTGGCTTTTTTATCTTGCTACACAGATTCATATTAACAAACAACAACTCTTTATCACCTTTTGTTTGTTACAAATGATAAGAAAATTATATTATATTTATGTATATATTTATAGTTCAATTATATTCAGAAATATTTTTTAGTGTTCATTTTAATGGTGAGTGTACTTGTGTTCCTAAGGACCCTTGTTATAAATAGCCTATCTTAAGAAATTTCGTTATAATTACTAATAACACAGTTAACCTAGAAATCAAACAATATATTTTAGTAATTGTTACTTCAATTTGTATTAAAACTTTTTTTTTACCTTTTAAGTCCAGAAAAGTATAATTAAAAACAATTGGTAATTGTTTACATAAAGGAAACTGTTAATTTTAGGATTTTTTTTTTTTTTTTATCGTCTACATACTTACTGTAGTACCTTACTTCTTAGGAATAATGTTTCATTGGGGAGGTTAATTTTTTTTACTGAAAAATTACAATTTACTATTGTAAATTCGCAATTGGGTAATAATTACCAATCTAACCCTACATAACTGTATGGTGATTATGTATTGAAGCTTCCCCCAGATTTTAATCACTAAAAATTATTCAAACAAAGTATTTTTATAATTGTAAGTAATGTTTTCAATTATTTCATGGTATAACTTATCAGAAGAGCTTATGTTAATAAGCTGGTATAACTAGTATAATAAGCTGGTTAATAAACATGGTATAACTTATGTTTTCAATTATCAGCTATCAGAAGAGGGTAAATACCTATTGTACATTGTCAGCAGATTTTGTTATGAAAAATTATAAAATCAACTATTTACCTTGTATTCGAATAATCAGATCATATTTTTTATCTGAAGACTCTTTCAGAGTCCCAAAATGCATTTCTTCACTGTCAAATAACCCATAGAAAACAATTGAATCTAGCTGATAGGTTAAATCCAGCTCTGATTACGAAGCCTACGTTAATATATTATATGATTAATTTAGTCAAGTTAGTGGATGTATTGCTCAATGTTTATTATTAAAACATATATTTGTCGTGGTAAAAAATATTTATTTTGCTAGGTCTGGCCGCCAACTGACTATTTAGGCTATATAATATATATAGGCAGGTGACTAACCATATAAGTAAATATGCATTCAAGCATACGTGTTGAATATTGCTTATATTTTGTTAAATCATTAAATATGTACCTTATTATGTACAATTCACATCTTAGTTATGGCATTTGTCCCAACAGCATTTTAAATACACCCAATGCATTATTTATGTAAGAAAATAACAATTTAAAACATGGGAATTCCTGCTTTGGTCATGTTAGTATAATAATTTATGTATGTCAATACACCTCTGTGAGCCCTTCATCATGATGATGTAATCATATCTCTGTGTCTCTGTACCTGACCTTCACGTAACTATTAACTTTATATATTTTGTTTTAATTGGTCAAGTTAGGTCAGGTATATAGATCTTACCTGATGGCCTAATATTACAAATTTGTTAAAATATAATTTAGATATTGCTTTAACCAAACATACTGAATATTATTGCACAGTCAAACAACGTAATATTTAGGAGGCATGTCACATGAAACTTCATTCTCATTTCTTAATTTCTTGAAATACTTGTTCTTCCCTCTCCGTCCTTTTTGGAGGTTAGTTTAAGAAGTGCTTGGATTGTTTTAACATATTTGTCCACAAACTTGTAATAATTTATTCCTCCTAGAAATCGCTTTAACTCTTTTCTAGTGGTCGGTTATGGTAAATTTTGAAAGTCTCTGATTTTGTATTGGTCCGGTTCTAAGCAGGTTATTGTTAAATAGTATCTAAATATGGTAATCGGTCTCTACAGAAAATTGATTTTGATAATTTTATTGTCATGTTTGCCATTTGTAACCTCTTGAATACAATTTCTAAATGTTCCATGTGGAATTCGAAGTCTGGAAAAACTATACAGATATCATCTATATAAATTAGAGAAACATTTTCTGTTGAAATTTTAAATACTTTATCCAATCCTCTTACTAATGCTGCTTGTGACGTAATAAGTCCAAATGGTGTAACAACATACTGGTATGTCTTCCCTCGAAATCAGCATGCCGTGTATTGTTTTGAAATTTGGTCCAATTCGACTTGCCAATATGAAGAGGTTAGGTCAAGTGTAATTAAAAATTTGGAATCCGTTGCTTTTGCTAAAAGTTTGTTTATACTTCTATTGCACTCGTAACAGGGGTAACTAAAGCGTCTATCTGTCCCATATCCAAACATATGCGTAGTTCTCCTGATTTTTGGTCACAATTATTATGGGATTTACAAAGGGGCTGTTTGAAGATTTGATTATATTTTCCTTCAGCATACTATTAATTTCCTTTTCCACTGCGGCTTGTAGGTTTAAATAGAACAGATAACTCTGAGCTCTGTAGGTATCCGGATTTTTGATACTGATGTGATGTTGGTACTATGTACATTTTCTGGGTTTTTCGGAAAATACATTATTATATTTCTGTAGCAACTCAGTCATTTATAACTTTTGTTCCTCGTTTAGTTGTGTATTGTCTTTCAATATACTTTCAATCTTGTTTAATTTCTCATTTACTTCTTTATTAATATACTTATCATTTAATTTATAATTTACATTCCATATTTTCCCTTCTTCTTCATAACCTACAATCTTACATCCAATCGTTTCACATATTTGCTTCTCAAACTTCAATTCTAATATTTTATTTTCACACCTGTCATCCTTATCATATTTTCATCGAAGTTTATGTCCATCTTTAATAGGCTACCTAATCATATACATTCCTATGATACAATCTTTTATCAAATATGGGACGATTATACACTGCTTACCAAATTCATAATTCACTATATTTGATTTGAGAAGTAGTATCTTCGAAATTCTCTTTGGACATTTGGTTCAAAGCGGTAGTTATGAAAGTGTACATAAAAGGTAGCTCCTCATATCTCCCTAACTGATTTTTATGAACTTGGAACTAGGTATCTGAGATGAAAGTTAAATTGCTTCCTGTATCTATTAAAGTTCACGTTGTTATTCCATTAAATTAAATTTCTATTTCCGGCCAATTGCAATTTATTATGAGCTCTGAATTAGTATCTTTATCTTAATTTAATAGGAAGTACTTTCCGCAGTATAAGTTCGTAATATTTATATTATTTTAAATTTCATTTTTGTTTGATTTATCACTCATTGCTTTCCATATTTTCTATTATTTGTGGTACTGGTGTAGAGTGGTAAGTCTCATTATTTATTGCTTCGCCTGTAGAGCCTTTTCGTAGTCTTATTTCATTTAGACCAGTGCGTCGGAGTTTAACTCCTTTACACCCTGTCTATGATTTCTTGCTCTGATTTGGTCTATGTCACTGGTGGTTTCGTTGTCATTGCAATCATTTATCATAATCTTTTGCTGTTCCTGACTAGGATACCTTCTTTCAGGTCTTGGCGGACTTGAATTTGTCGTACTTGGTTGTCTTCGTGGTGGTGACTCCTTAAATTCCGTCGGTATTAATCCCAGCTGTCGATTCTCATACTACTGATAATTGCTGTGTCCTTTTTGTCCTCGGTACTTATTGAATTGTGGCGTGATGTGTTGGTATTGGGGCAGTTTGGCTGAAATCCTTTCGTATTATAGTATGGATGGTCCCTTGGATGCCTATTTTGTTGGAATTGGTACGATAGTCTTTGTTGAAAATTCTTATGTGGAAAAATTGTGGTCCTATTCTTTTAGAATGGTGAGGGTGGCGGTGACGTGCTTCCATTTTTTCTCTGGCTGGTGCCTCTGTTCCTTTTTCTTTTCTCCGTATTTCACTCTTCGGCATCCTCTCTTTGTAGTAGACATGCAAAATCTTTTATGGAAGTGATATTTTGCACTCACTGGGCATTTGAATCCTCTTGTTAAAATTCTTTGTAGGTGTAGCAATTATGTCTTGCTCTGGTGGTTCCAGTATCATTGATTTCATGATCAATACCTCTGTCTATGAAGTATTCACTCTTGGATAACTTGCCTACCGGTCTGATATTTTTTCTAACTCCAACTTCTGGCGAGTCCCTTTCTGCACGTCACTATTCCAAAATCTGATATGGAATTCCTTTCTAAATTGATCAAAATTCTTTACCTTGCATTAGATCAACTGCCACCATCTGGCCACACTTCCCACAATTAAATCAAAGAGACAATCACGGTCATCTCCTATTTGGTTATTTTTTTGGGCCATCAATTTTTCTTAATATCTCCCACGTTAATATAATTACATGTTTGGGTTATTTTCTCTACCGTTGAACTTCGTTAATGTTTGGTTTTGTAAATTTTTTTGTTATTGCCGGATGCGCATGTCACCTGTATATTCGACGGATAGGCATTATTGTGTAATTTCGGTACATTTGCTACCATTTCTTCTAATATACAACATTTGTTCTCCATAAATTTCATTGCAAGGTCGATTGCATATTACCCCATAATGATAATTTTTCATACCTGAGAGTAACTATTAAAAACAATTTCAATAAATTAGGTATAGTTTTTGTGAAGGGCCTATATATTTTACAAAATAAATAACAAATATATTATAAATTAGTATAGGAATACCAAAAATAATCTTGAATACTGTTATTATTTAGTCCCAACAGAAAAACATGAATATTAGAAGTGTAACATTGCAACCTTCCAAAATTTTGAAGTACTGTACTAGATGAAAAAAGTCCAACCCCAGAGATGAAACAACGTTGTTTATTTTTAATATTTGGGGTATTGTACCTTAGTAACAATTTTGCTACTGATCTTTGAATAAACATGTTGTGTTTTCTACACCCATCGTTTGCCCCTTCAATCCCGGGTGCAGTAGATTTTGAGGTTCCGTGGCATTGCAGGTTGCCGCTTCCGGGTTACAAATTACTGTACCTATAACCCTAGTCTGTTTAGCCTTTTCTCCTAACCCGCTAGTTCGCCAAAGTGGTTCAACAAAGAACACAGTTATAGTGCAGAAGCCAACGAGATCGGACCATCACACACCTCCATCCATAAGTATTTAGATTAAGTCTTTTGTAAGTTAATTTCCCTGATGTAGCCTACTCCAGCTTATGTAAGGGATTCGATCAGCTCATGCTTATGGACCTGCAAGCATCCTCATCAGGAATCTTGTTAGGACTAATCGAGCAAGCAATACAAGCTAAGAGATCTTTTTCTATTTTTAAGGCGGAAGTAATAAAAACATTATTGCCACAATAGAAACCATCAGTCTCTAGCTCAATGGGTCTATCATACACAGAGGTGGGATGAAAACATTGAGAATTTTGTTTGTAATATACGCGATATGGCCAACTTTCTACAACCCGAATTGACGGAGACCGATACACTTCAGGTTATATTTTCAGGAATGTCTTCAGAGGCCACAGCCCATTTCGCCACAGTACACAGACCCATTACAATTAATGAATTATTGTCACTTATACCTACAATATAAATATGGATATTCAAAACAATAGGGTTTATTCAACATCATCCATCAACTATAGCCCTGATAATGCCAGGTCAGACACTTTTACTCAACGAGGACAACAATCTCATCAACCCACTTATAATTCAACTAAACCTTTCGGATATCTTCCACCCCTCATGTCGGCACCTACATATTATCCACATAATCAACCCACTCCAACCTACAACACCTACCATCCACAGCAATTCCATCAGTCTCATGCCTTCCGTCGTAATGATAACCGTTCCCCCCCATTTTACAAAAGAAATTTAAACTGAATTGGGGCGCTCATGGAGCCTATCAGCGTCATTGAGAACCTTCAGAGGTCTTGGACCATCCGGCAGGTGTCCAAGAAACCGGCAGGGGGAAAGGCTTAGAAGATTAAGTATTCCCATATCAAAAATGGAAACATTGACCTTTGGCGTCTGTCCTCTCACACTTACAGCCCTGACTGATACAGGATCCTGTTTTCCCTCATCTCACATAGATTTTTTTCCACTCCTGTGAACTCTGAAGTTATTTCCTAAGTTAATTTATAAAATAAATTATTATTATTTAAGAAAATATCCCCCGTCACAGTAAATGCAGTTACAGTCAATAACTAAACACTTAGATTTCACCCTAAGGTGAAATACATATTGAAATTGAAAATTTGCCCTGGGATAACGGGGCTTTGATTGCTCCGGTGACCTCCCTTAAGAAATGTTACTCAGTTGTAATTGTTTTCTAAAAAACCAAGGCCCACAATCGATTTCAAGAGTCTTCGGGGCCTTATCCCTTAAGCCTCTCCACTTATTTGTTCGGTGATATCCCCTCCCCCAATCGATATTTATATATCGAAATATCCAAATATTTCCCCATTACCCAATAGTACCAACCTTATGGCCTCACAACGGGCCAAGGTATCTCAAATACCTCTAGACGAGGAATCAAAGAATACTTCCTTCGTATGTCCTTTTGGATAATTTCAGTATAATATCCTCCCTTTCAGATTAGCCAGCGGCGGACAGGTATTGATCCGTTTAATAGAAATATTTTTCGGCAATATAAAATACAATTTCTTTTCATCTTTTTCCGACATTTGTATTTATTCAGATGGTTCTTTCGATGACCATCAACTTAAAGTTGAAACTGTTTAGACTAGGCTTCTGCAGGCCGGCCTGACCATTAACCCCGAGAAGATGACTCTCACTTCTGATTCCATCCAGTTTTACGGACATGTATTTCGAAACCAGTCCATATCCCTGCATCCAGACCGTGTCCAACCTATTTCTGATTACTCTACCCCAAAAATTTTGAAACAGACTGCCAGATTTTTCGGTTTGTCATTTTTTTATTCCAAATTCATTAAAAATTTAGCCTCTATTTCCCATCCATTGAATAAATTAAAGCGCAAGTTAACCCAATTTGTATGGGGACAAAAGCAGGACAAGGCATTTCGTACTCTTAATAAGTTGTCCAGCAACCTTATATTAACCCTTTGAGTGCCATATTAATTTTAACATATAATGTCACTTGTTAATGATTTGTCACGAATAATGCCACATGTATTTTAGCTAGTGTTGTGCTAAAAATACCATGGTCTAAAGACTGTAAATGTAACGTTTTAGTAAAAAATTCATAACTTCTCTTCTATATAAGATATTCTTATGAATGAGGTCTGAAAATGTTGCTAATAAAATTGTCTATGATTCTACTAATGATTTAATATGGGAGGGGGGGGGGGAGAAATTGTTACAGCAAACAATATTTTTCTTGAAAATAAAAAAAAAAATTACTTTTAATTTATAAGTTTAAACATTTTTAGCCAAAAACCTAGAAACAATTTATCGGTAGGAAAACTTTAATTTCAAATTCCTATAATGTTTTGTATGCATAAAAAAAAAAAATCTCATCATTTCATAAGAAATTTAAAAAAATTAAATTTTTTTGTCATAACGAACCAAAAATTGCAAATTATATGACCTAGCCTAGAATTAATAAATAAAAAAATGTTTACTTACCAAAGGATCTGTATTTCATAGGTTTAAGTCAGTTTTTAGTTTTTAAAAATACACTTTACAAGTTTATACAGGGTGGCTGAAAAGAAACCTGCACCCCCCTCAACGTTTTTGTTATATGAGATATTTGAAAGCGGTTTGCGCTATTCTATTTTGGAGGTAGGGGACACTTTTCATGACAAAATAATTTTCAAATTTGGGTCCCGGGTCCCAAAGGGGGAGGGGTAACCCTGCAAAATATTCCAAATAGGATAGACATGTGATACGTCATTTTGTTCGTAATGAAAAGACGAGAAAGAATCTGTAATTGAAATATCAATCCGATTATCCTAAACAAAATGGCGGGCCAAAAAGTAAAATGGCTGAAAAGAAACCTGCACCCCCTCAACATTTTTGTTATTTGAGATATTTGAACGGTTTGCGCCAGTCTATTTTGGAGGTAGGGGACACTTTTCATGACAAAATAATTTTCAAATTTGGGTCCCGGGTCCCAAAGGGGGAGGGGTAACCCTGAAAAATGTTCCAAATAGGATAGACATGTGATACGTCATTTTGTTCGTAATGAAATGACGAGAAAAAATCTGTAATTGAAATATCAATCCGATTATCCTAAACAAAATGGCGGCCCAAAAAGTAAAATAGCTGAAAAGAAATCTGTAACCCCAGGTTATGAAAGATAAGGTTATGTAAGCAGGGTCTAGGTCTTGTTGTGTAAAAAAAGGCCTATTACGTTTGATGGAATCATTTTCTGGATAATAAGATGGATCACTATCACTATCTTCACTAAATAAATCAGATCGTTCGGAAGCAAGTGAAACATTATCATCAGATAGATCAACTTCAAGCTGTCTGTCAATTTCACTTGAAGCTATGTTTTCTCTATCAATTTTCACAAAGATTTTATATTGTTACATACACTTAAAACTAGAACACACTATACAATTTGTCAATAAGAACACTAAAAATAACTATTTAACACAGTAAATAACCAAAAAAGCACAATAACTAAACACACGACATTAGAACAACTTGTGAGAATTGTAAACAACTATGCAATAGGCCACGCCTCAATCCCTTTAAAGCACACCCCCTCCCCAAATTCCTATTATATCCTTCTTGTCCACTATACCGGACATTTTTAATTATATTTATTCAGACCAATTTTTCAAAAATTCCAAAAATCGCGTCCCAAAAATACAATTACGTCATTACAGGTCACACCCTTCTCCATCTGGGCCAACAGCAGCGCATTGGGAAAGTGATTTTATCTTCTAAATTATTTGAACTGGTTTTCAAATACTATAATGAATATTATCATTTCCGCATATATGGGAATTGCCAAGACTTTTGCTCGAATTTTGAAATACTTATAGGCTCAGGATCTCAAAGATCAAGTGGCCCAGAGAGTCAAAACATGTGTCTTTTGTCAACGGGACAAACAGGCCCAAAACACCTGCGTTGGGCACTTAGCCTCAGAAATTCCTATTTCCCCTTTTCAGAAGATTTTTATTGACCATATTGGCCCCCTCCCCCTAAGTTCCTAAAGGAACAAATACCTCCTCACTGTGGTGGATGCATTTTCAAAATTCATTCTCCTTTTCCCAGCCCAAAACACGAAATCATAAACTACAATTAATATTTTAACACAAAACTTTTTTTTATGTTTTGGATTCCCCCAATATTAGTTACAGGGAACGTCCCAAGTTTTAAATCAGGATTAATGGCCCAAATGTGCCTGAATTATGGTATCACTCATATTTGTACTTCCCTTTACTATCCAAACCTGTCTCACGCTGAAAGGTTGAATAAAAAAAATTTAAAGTAGCCTTGCATGTTTATCACACCAGGAATCAGACCAACTAGGCTATTCACTGGTTCCAGTTGGCCTCCAATACAGCAACCTGTGAGAGCACTGGAGATTCCCCTTAAAAACTTTTCCTAAGACACCAAATCCAAGACCCATTAGTTTGGAATCTGGATAGCTTAATTCCACCTTCCCCAAAACTTTCTAACGATGAGGTTTGGTTGTCTGCCCTTGGATAAGGCCCATGCTGCTTGTCAGATGAGTTATAATTCCTTGTATCAGCCAAACCCTTTTAAGGTGAATGATTGGGTCATGTAAGTCAGGGCGCCAAGAGGATCAACGCCAAGCTTTTGGCCTTGTGGTCAAAACCCCTGATTATCAGTTAGTTCGTTTCATTTGTCACTGTGACGCTGGTCAACCTGAGCTCCAGTCGGCGTATAAGAAATGCCCATATATCTCATTTAAAAACTTTTTTCAACCATTTAGATAATCCCGACACCTTACCAATCCTTTGATTTTTTAACCATTTCATCTTGTCAGACAACCCAGCCTGGACCTTCGACTGCACATTTCTCAGCTCGATCAACGTGAAGTTTTTCCTCTCTTCACTCTATAACCCTTCTACTTCATACTTCACAAATTTCATAAATCATCTAATTCCCTTATTCCTTCCCTCTACCCTCTGCATTACTGATGTCTTCAGCACCCTTGGGCCCAGTATGGCTAAGGGTGCGACCTCTGAGGGTGCACCTCTACAAGCGGCACTGAGAGTTATTACGTCGGTATCGTTACCCACCATACCACCCTTACAAACCTTCCCTTACCTCCCCAGTCTCGACCTTGGCATATTTGGGTGCCTTAAAAGTGTGCCTTGACATATACCCAGCCTTTTACACCATATTTTTCTTCTCTATTTTTACTATTATTATTTATTTTTATTCAAGCCCCCTTTTTTTGGTCTGCGAGTAACTGGTCGCTGGGTTCACTTTCGAGCCCCACCTTTGGTCCTGAGGCCTCGGGTCGAAACGAACTCCTTCCCCTTATTCCATCATATCTTTCTTACACTCTACCATTATCATTGCCTTTCTCTCCTATTTTACCAAACTTGTTCTATTTAATCTAGGTGTTATTTAATTTAGTTACTGCAATTATAAGTCCCAATGTCATAAAACCAGGGACGATTACAAATATTTCTATTCACTTCATATTACCCCCCCCCCCACCCTCATCTGGTTCCATTTCCTAAGGCATACCGATTTCTGCTCTCCCTAGATATAACGCCCTTTTGGGACAATGCTGGGGAGAATAATTCCGCAGCCTCATTTGTGTGTTATTTTATGTATTAGCATATTATATAGCCAATATAGTCTCATAAAAAAATTAAGTGAATGATTTTATTAATATATATATAAACCTTATCCCGAATTTCCTATAATTTGGATTTGGTATTGATTGTTTAATATTTTAGGTTTTGTCTAAAATAAGCAGCCAACTCTCGTTCTTTTCCTTGGCTTCTGCGCCAATATGAATGTCAGTACTGCTGTCAATTTGGTTGTGGTCATTTTCGACATATGTAATGTAGTTGTTCTTAGATTTTCCTTCACTTTTTTTCTATTGTCGTTACTTTCATTTCTTGGATACGATGCACTTCCAACTGGATATTTCTTTTACTGCACATTTATAATTCCCAGAATTTTCCTTGCTTTCCATACTCTTAGTTAAAAAATAAAGAAATAAAATAAAACTTTATTATTTCAATTCCCTTGCTATTAGTTTTAATAAACAACCTAATCAGTGGCAGTGAAGGAACAGGTTGCAATCAATCAATTTTTTTTTTTTTTTTTTTTTACCACATCCCTCTTACCATCCAACTTAAAACCTATTCACCTGGCATTCACTTACAATGCTCTAACCATTTATTTAATCTACAGCTTGCATGCAACAATACTGGAACACACACACACACACACATAATATATATATATATATATATATATATATATATATATATACATATATATACACTTTTATATCATGGTGCGTCCATGTTAAAGGATTTTACATTTAAAGTTGCGTCCGTATAAGGACGCAGCTTTACAACCCCATGTTAAATAATTATGTCCTGAACTAAGGTGATATTTTAATAAGTACGTTTGTCCTATAGGATATAAGGTAGCTTAGCAAAATATCAAATCTTATTTCTAATTATTTTTTTGGACTATATAACATGTAGAAACTATTTTGGTGGACGCGTAAATGATAGCAAATTAGTAAATTATATACATTTCATAGTTCCGTGTTCTTCCGACAGAGTCGCCGCAATCGACGTTGTATATTTTCATTAATATACAGAATAACTAAAGTAGTGTAGGCCCCTACTGTTGCGTCCATCAATTTGGCAACAATGTTTAAGTATTGACTTGTAGTTTTCTCCATTCCGTAGCTTTTAGATGATACAATCTTTTTCTATTCCGTGATTTATTAAAACGTAATATGGCAAGACCTACACTCCAAATTACAATTTGTTATTTAGTGTTTATAAACTACAGCAGGGCTTTATTTACATGTCATGATGTATATATTATTCTTTATATGGTTTGAAATTATTTCGTGTAGGGGTACGCACCAAATATTGTTAACGGCATATATGCTGTAAACTAAGGCGCTTTATTTATCTTTATGATGTCTAAGTAAAACTGCAATATTCGTTATATGGTTTGAATTTTATTTATTTAGGACTACGCCCAAAATATTGTTAACAATATATATTCTGTAAACTCGTGTGCTTATATTATATACTAACATAAAATAGGCGCTATGCTCTATTTACATTTTATGAATCCTGAATGAACTGATAGCCTACATGGTAAGATTCGGATTTATTTGCAATAGGGGCTACGCCCCAAATATAGGTATTTTTATTTTCTGTTTAAAATTTATCCAAATGATGTCCCTTTATTTACATTTAGTGAAGCCTAATTATAGTTGCCGACATCATGCTGTGGTTCGGATCTATATTGAAATGGGCCTACACCCTAAATGTTTAAACTCTTATTTGCTGCTTATAAACAGTATAACTTGCCGCTCTATTTACATTTAATATCGCCTGAATGTACCGGTAGTCTATATGGTATGGTTCGGATTAATACGCCCCCAATATTATTTATTGTTTACAAAATGCAAACCATTTCCCTTAATTTATGTTTATTGACGCCTGAGAATAGCGGCAAACGCGTGTGCAGGATTTTCACATGTGAGCGCCTAGGCGACTTGGGCCCTTTTTTAATTGGGCAATACAATGCATATTCAGTCAATATCGGCATATTGCGAATTTTTTAAAAGGAAATTGATATTTGACAACCATGTGTGGTACTAAAACTTTTTCCGTCGACAGTTTCAACATTTTTGTTTTTCATGAATTTTGACCATTGTATTAATTAAATTAATGAATATCAACTGCTAATATGCTATAAAATTAAATATCCATCTACAGTTTTTTTTTTGTTTTTCATGAATTTTTAAATAGTAATATTTTTTGGTGTTCTTCTGAGGATGTTGTGGGTGTCACGGCACGCCTATACATAGCGGCAGAGTTAATGGTATTGTTCTGATTTTTGTTTTACTATTTATAAAATGTAAAAAATGTAGTTTTATTATATTTCATGACAAATGAGAATAGAAGCCGACTTCACTGTAGTTTTTGGAATTTAATTTGTATACAATTAAAATTTCAATTAAGGAAAAACTGGTAAAATTGTAAAAATCCAAATTTCATAGTTAAAAAGATGAAAATATTTTCATCCATGGTGAAGAATTTATTGCTTTAATCCTATATATGACTTAATAACTGTGTTATTTTTAATCTATACCCTAGCTAGCATTGGATGCAGGGTAAATAGGTAATATAAATATGTTACTAAGTCTCATTTTGTGTCAATAATAATAGGCTAAATAAAAAGTAATTTTATATGTTTAAACAAGATTTTCTATGTCGACAATTCCAAACCATAACTATTTATAATAATTTAAACAACTAACATTTGTCGCTGGAACACGTTTACTAATTTTATTATACATATATTTGTGAGTTTTTTAAATCTAGGCTATTATTATTATTCTAAGTGCACCATCTCACAGATAAGCTCAATATAAAATACTAGAACTAACATTTCATTAATATAAAAAATGTTGTTCTTTATCGTTCTTTTACAAAATGTATGAGTTCTAGATATCCTTTTATAAGGTTATTTACGTATTTACGTATAAAATTATTATTTTATTTAGTATTTACTAAAACGATTTTCAGCCAAAACAATACTTTGGGACTTTGTTTATACCTAATGTTACTACAGACTCATTTATGTTTTAATGTAACGTACAACTTAGGTTTGCATAACCTAATTTTGAATTTTTAATGTTAACCCATATTAATACACAAATATAAGATGTTTGCTTGCTACTAATAAACTATTACGAGCAAATGATGTACAGTATTCTGTTTGTTCAACACACAACTTAGAATTAAATAATTATTGTTAAAAAAATGTTTGTCAAAAGCATAACGTGAATTCTGCATTGACATAATATTGGCTTTGGAATAATGTTTTCTATTTCAAATTTGAAATTTTATTTTTTATATTATCTCCACAATGTTTCAAAATATGTCAATAAATTTCCGACTTTCTCCAATTTTGTAAAACATGTATTTTATTTTCAAACTTTAACCAAAATACTGAAAGGAACACTTGTTCTAAATTTTTATTTTCTAAAATAAACCAAATAAAAATTACAAATCTAATAACTTACTAAAACATTAAATCTTGAAAGTCAGTGCGTCGAGAGCGGCTATTCACTCTCTTCTTTGCGTTTATAATGTTAACAGTTATAAAATTATTTTATTTTTATAAAATAAAAACAATGAAACTAAACATGTTCCGTACCTGACATCCAAAGTAGTAAATCGCTTCAGTCCATTTCACACAGTTACAGTTAACCTTTTATTTGTTTTCTTTTCATCTCAGGCCTATTCGTTTAAAATTGTTAAGAATGAGTAATAAATGTCAGAAGAAAAAAAAAACTAAAATGAGGTAATAATATATAATTGCCAGAATATAAAATATATATATTAGTGTCAGAAAATACAAAATTACATAAAACCTACTTTGTGTAGCAATACTTTTACAGTCTTATACATATTTATACATCTTCAAAATAAGTTACTTACCATAGTAATATCAGAAATATTAGTTTTTCATAGAACAATTAAATTTTGAGTACAAATAATTGTACTATTTTAATGTTATACTGCTAAAAACAAAATGTATTATCAATCACTACAATAAATCGGAAAAACCTTACCACTAATGCAGTATAATTTTACAAAATGTTTAAGTACAAAAAATTGTATTATATTAATGTTATACTGGTAAGAACAAAATATATTATTAATCAATACAATAAATCAGAAAAACCTAGCACTAATTTAATAAAATTTTACAAAATTTTAAGTACACATAATTAAAATTTACTATATTAATGTTATACTGGTAAAAACAAAATATATTATCAATCAATACAATAAGTCGGAAAAATCTAGCATTAATGTAATAAAATTTTACAAATTTTTAAGTACATATAATTGTATTATATTAATGTTATACTGGTAAGAACAAAATATATTATCAATCAATACAATAAATCGGAAAAACCTAGCACTAATGTAATAAAATTTTACAAATTTTTAAGTACAAATAACTGTATTATATTAACTGGTAAAAACAATATATATTATCAATCAATACAATAATACAGTTACTGTACTTTTTATTATTTAATTTTTTATACTGGTTTTGGACAAAAACTTTAATTTTTAACCAGGGTTTGTTATTAAACAGGTCCGGATACATTTCAATTAGTTTTTCACACTCTTTTCTTTTAGGAGCGTGTTTATTAGTTATGTGTGATTTAAAGTAATCATTTACAACTTTTTTTTGATGGATTGTCCATGGGACTAGTGTTCTTTTTTTTACCAATTATTTTTACTGGATTGGGTTCTGATACAGTTTCTGATACAGATATTTCTGATAGGATTGAAGTATTTATATCATCTAAATGTTCTTCCATATCACCCTCACTTGCCTGAAGCAAATCATCTTCCATATTGAATTCTATTTCTTGTAAAGACTTTCCTTTAAAGTCTACTGCTGTTCCGCTCTCCATCATTATTAATAGTTTACATATTTTTGCAGTTTGGTAGACATCGTCTGGAAGGCGATATTCCCCCCTATGAACTCTGTCACTGTGTCCCATGAAGGTCGCCAATTGCTCACTGTCTCCTTCACTCATATTGAATATCTGCGTTATAGTTGCAAGATGTTTTCTTAATCTCGTGGCTGTAATAGCTGCTGGATTTTTTATTTTACTTCCGCTAGCTAGTTTTTGTAATACCATGTATCCCCTATTTGGTCCAGTTTTGCCTAACTTACCAAATAAATATATATTTTTGTTTATGTCTACAAAGTTCTGCCTTACCGTCAGCAGAAGGCTGATGTGTTCTTGCACATCATGGCTAAATAATACTGGCACTCCTCTCCCTCGTTTCCCTCGAATTACTACTCTTTTGAATTTTTGTATTAAAATCTTTTCAGTGGGTGAAATTACGTCATTAAATTCCTCATAATTACTTTGTGCATCGGAATTACTGTAAGAGTGTACACTCATGCGTTCTAGTTCTCCAGGCCTTTTTCTGTTCAAAAAGAGTACTCTACAAAAAATCGATTCAACCAATGCTTTATAAGATTCTTTGTCATAGTTGTCTTGCTTAAGTTTTGCTGCAGCCACTGTTCCCATATTTGAGAGATATTCCTTGAATAATTTGATGTCACTTGCCAGGGGGATAATAGTCACTTTATTCCATTTTTTTATATTAAGGTCTGATGCAGCTTGACTTGAAATATCGAATTGCCAATTTGTCTGAAGTAAGAGTATCATTGTTTTTAAGTCACTCTGTGCTTCAGCTGAAGGTATAGTGGCGAATACGGCCTTCCTTTTTAACGCATATGTTATTGCTATATCACAACAGTCTTTTAGGGATTTACAGATGTTCATTGCATAAGTTGGAGCAGTATACGTTTCTGTGTCAGTGTCATATCTTGCTACATTTTTAGTCGATTGCACTAACAGGTCGTAATGTGAGGTTTAATACGTCGAATAGGTTTTTCACGTTTGGTTCTATTTTTTGTGCTTCAATCAGTAATTTTGCAAGTTCGCACATTTTTCTTGACGTCACTGGAATAAAATGTTTTTCTCTGTGCGTTTTCAAATAACGTGCGCCAAATGCACAAATCAGAGTGTCCTTTTTTGCTACTAAAGATGTTAAATCTACTCTCATGTGTGGAAACACCGCTGTTTTCGAATGTTCGTCAATACGTGTGTTAGTTAAAAGCAAATTTTGCGCCAGACTCAAGGACGATTTAGGAATATTAGGATTTTTTTCGCATTTTTTTCGATCCCTCCATAGCTGTTTCTTTGCATAAAACCCATAAACAGTATATACAAGGTATGTGAGTAGTGTCGGAAATATAAGGTCGCCTTAAAGGTTTCTTGCATCCTTCACTTGCGTTTAGAATATAATTACCTTTCTTACGTAAAACTGTAATCAATTCTTTCCTTTCTTTACTTTTGCAAGGCTTGGAACAAGGTATGAAATAAACGGCAACGTCGCAGGACGCAGCTTTAGCTGATTTCGGGTAGTGATATACTACCATAGGAAGCAATAATGCATGAGTTTGGTTAATTTTACACACTGGACGTTGTAATGAAGGATTTTGAATGGATGCATCAATGATAGAGGTTAGAAATTTTCTATGACTTTTTATTGTGATATGTATATCAAAAACTAATGTAATAACCATAATTATCGACTATAATAACCTATATATACTACAGTAATAAAATGATTTAGTCCACTATTACTTGTGGACGCAACATGACTGTTTTTTGTATGGACGCAGTAATGATAAAAAAGTGTATTTATTTAAAAGTGATTTATTTAAATCACTTTTAAATAAATATGATTCTTCATAACTAATCAATAGGCCACCTCGTTTTGTTTTTTGTGTAAGCTATATGAACAAAACAAATAATTCCTTCTCATTTCATTATTATATCATTTCCAATAATAAATTTTTTTAAACAATATTCAAACAATCACTCCCACTTAACTGTAGTACTTACCACATGACTTATTTTATAACACTTCAATTTATACCAATATATATATATCAGTTTACCCCATGGTTTCAAATTATTCGTTCATTACCTTATACCTTCCCCTCCCCTCTCCACTAATACCCTTTATTTTTTACCTTGTTTCTTTTCGTTTTATTTTTTATCTGTACAGTCTTATATTAGACACTGGGAGTGCTCTAGTTGAGCCCAGAAACGAACTGGCACCTGTCAAAATTATTAACTGTCAACTCCTTCCCCTTATCATATCGCTCTGCTTAATTGTTGGTTTCTCTTTGTTTTCTTCCGCCCTGGCGGCCTACCATTAAACTGTCGTACGTCAGCTTTTTCGTAGGTCTCCGAACCATTTGCTTACCTTGCCCTGTCTTTTTGTTGCTCTCTATTTTTCCCGCCGGGGGGGGGGGAATTCGAGGCCACAGAGTTTCTTTTTATTCCTTTTCGCCAACGGGGGTGTCTGTGATGTTTTCTACACCAGTGATTGCCCCTTCAACCCCGGGTGCAGTAGATCTTGGGGTTCCGTGGTGGGTTTTCTACATACCAGGTTACAGATTACTGTACTTATAACCCTAGTCTGTTTAGTCTTTTCCCTCACCCCGCTAGTTGGCATGTGCCAAAGTGGTTCAACAAAGAACACAGTTATAGTGCAGAGCCAATGAGATCGGACCAGCGCACACCTTCATCCATAAGTATTTAGATTAAGTCTTTCGTAAATTATTTGCCCTGATGTACTCCACCCAAATAATGGCACACTAGGCCAGTTTGGAGTGGGTCTTTGACCTAGGAATCTTACGGTGTGCTACTTACTGTCATAACCTGTACACGATGTGATACGTGGCTAGTCTGCCATTTTGGCCCAGTTGGTTACGTAAGGACTACTGAATTATTAGACTCAACCCCCCCCTCTAGCATTATTATGAATAATAATATTTAGTTTAGTATAATAATAATAGTTTAGTATGTAAACGCGCATCAATGCTGGCCGACTGAGTCTGTGGAATTGCGTAGTGGTCCATGCTGACAATCATGTTTTCCAATCCCATTTAAAAAGATTCACAACTTACTTTCATGCACCCAATCAACTTTAATATTACTTCACGTGTTGTGAGCAGACCCTCAAACCTCTGCTCCGAGTCACAAACAAATCCCAAGATTGAGTGCTAACTAAAACCTGAAGGCCCACCATGGTAAGCAACTCAGGACAGTCAAAAGAACCATTTGCAAGCCTGTGCAAAAAGAGAGTATCCAGTACAGCCTTCCTCACAACAAATGGCAACAGATCAAATGACTTATGTTTGTCCTCAATTGTAACTTTTATATAGCTGTTCATGTCACACCAACCAGTCACCACAACCAGTCAATGTTGAGCTGCTAAGATCAATTTGTATAAATGAGTAGTGTGAATCAAGGAATATCATATAGCCTTAACTTTACTAAAATGTAAAATATTTATTCATTATATAATTAATTGCTGTAATACTTAATATGTAAAACTAAATTTCGATAGTCAGCAGTACACATGCGCAAAGATTTATTGAAGGATTAAAATAGTTCTAAGTATTAAATAATCACAGCCGCTATTTATCAAATATAATAGCTGTTGTTTATATACTTAGCAAATATTTTATATCTAGGACATGTTAGGTAAGATTTTATGTGATATTATAACTATAAAAACGTTCAATAGTTAGTAAATACTTATTAAAGAAAAATCTGACATCACACTTTGCACAAATACATTGCTAACTGTAATCACTAAGATAAGTAAAATACATGGGAAAAGCTTAATTATTTTGTTTTGAAGATGTTTAGAATTGTTTCCTTTTAAATATTACTTTTAGACATAGCAAATTAAAAAAAAAAAGAATTATTTCTACAAAATTCTATAAATATTACGTTTCACTAATATAAACCTTAATGAGGATGTATTTAATTTTTTTTTTTTTTACATTTTAATGATGGGAGTATTTTGCTTAGTGTTACCACTCATCCAGAATAACTATTGCTGAATCGATGTTGTCAATAAAAGTAAAATTCGTCGAGAATTGTACAAGTATATATTGGCTTCAAATCCTCCTGGAATACTATTACTATGTTTATGTAATTACCACATATAATTAAGCATTATAAAGTTTTATTTTTAAAATTTTTACAGACTGTTTGAAATATGAATGATGGCTACATTCGAAGGTAATCTGCAACCCGATTACATTAAACAATTTAAGGAGAATTTCATTGGAGGTCTATTAGGGGAAGATAGTATTGATGATGAAACTTTAGAAGATATAACTAGTTCTGCAGAAAAACTTTATTCATCTTCAATGCCTAGGGCTTCACATGGATTGAAAACTGGAAATAGGGATTCTCAATCTAAAGTAAGAAAAAATTTGTTTGGTACTCCAAAATATACCAATGTGTTAATAGAAAAGAAAGCTGTTTCATCCTCCCTTAAAAAATGTGCAAGTTCCTGGAACATTCAAGAGTCGCCAGAGAGTAAAGAGGACATATTCATGAACAAAGGATTGGAGAGTAATAACATTTTATTATCTCAAACAATAAAACACAGACCTGGAAAATTTTTTGGATCTGGTGGCACTCCTGAATCATTAAATGGTTACAGAACACCAAAAAGAAAAAAGTCACCTACAAAATTAAGCAAGTTTTCTCCCTTTTCAAAGAAAGCTCGTTTAGGTATCAAAAGTTATTTCTCTGTTATAAAGACAACTAATGTTAACTATTTAACAACAAATCAAGAAGATATTGCTGGAACTAGTAAATTAAATAATAATAATTTAAAAAATTGCACAAGTATGAATGAAAGACAAAGTTTATTAGAAAAGAGCACTGTAGTAGAAGGTTCAGTCGGACTATCTGAAAGGCGTGAGTCTCAGATTTCACCTTTTAATTCTATTATGAATGATACAGTACCAAGTACTCCACAAAAATCAGAATACAGCTCTTCACCCTCTACCAGTTCCAAACCATTTAGTCCAAAATCACCTAAAAAGCCTTATATAGATACATATAATAATCTTGTGATCCGTATTATCACAGAAATGTATCTTTATAATGTGTCTGTTGGTCAAGTTTCTAAACTTCTATCGTCTGAAGAAGAAGATTATATGAAAGTTTTTACGAGCTTATCAATTACAGCACAACGGATATATTGCCGCCTTCTCAGTAGAAAGTTTGATTGGATTCGTGTTTCAACAATAAAATATCCTCAGATTACAGAGGATCTGGATGGAGTCATAAAAGCACTGGAAAATTGTGGATTAGTTACATTAGGTAAGTAAAATTAAATTTTATTTTTTATAATAATTATCTTAAAACATTTGAAAGTTTTAACAACATTGAAAATGTTGGAAAAATTGGTTTAAAAGCTACATTGGTATTGAAATGTATTTGTATTAATTATAAGTTTTGCTTCTTCATATAAATCAATGTATATTATATACAGGGTGACAATTAAGTCTGGAACCTCTTTTTTAATTTTTAAACCACAATAGAAAAAAATACCAAAGTTCACACGTGCTTACTGGTGATAGTAACGCACACATCTGCCCAATTACCGACTGGATAACCCTTTTGGGGGACGGTCCACAAGGAGTCAGACAAAATTCTTAAAAAGCAGCATAGGTCGAGTTTGGTATCAAATTAAAGGTCTCACTTAGCAGAGTACAATGCCGCAAACCGGACTTCAAAAGGTGGATTCATTCAGTAGTTATAGTTGTTTGAATTTTAAAACTCTTGAACAATGTAAATTATTAAGTATTACAAGTAAACACCAATTTTTAAGTACCTGTGATCAAAGAAAGTGTTCAAAATGTTCCCCTCCCATCGTCTGGCAATGTCCTAGGCGGTTGTAAAAGCCATCCACTGCATTTTGAAGGTAGTCACGAGGAATATCTTGAGCTTCTTGGACTATGAGATTTCTTAGGTGCGCCAAATCTCGAGGTTTAGTACGATAAACTTTATCTTTGAGGTATCCCCAAACAAAAAAATCCAGCGGAGATAAATCAGGGGAACGAGCAGGCCACTCTACTGCACCACGTCTTCCAATCCACATGTGAGGGAATATTGTATCCAAGTATTCTCTAACAAGGAGAGCAATGTGTGGTGGCGCGCCATCTTGTTGGAAATAAATTCTTTGAAATTGTCGACCAAGAGCAGCTTGTAGTGCAGGAATTATCTCATTTTGGAGCATTGCTAGATACGAGTCACCAAATTGCCATTGATAAAGAATGGGCCCACAATTTGATTTCCTATAATACCTGCCCAAACGTTAAGTTTCTGTGGATGCTGGGTATGACTCTCTTCTTTCCAGTGCTGGTTGTTGTTGTCCCAATACCGACAATTATGTCTATTGACACTGCCATTCAACATAAATGTTGCCTCATTAGAAAATATAATATCGTTCAAAAGGATTTGTTTTCGGTCAATTCTATCCATCATTACTTCACAAAATTCGAGCCGCCGATCGAAGTCATCTTCGTTCAGCCAGATGTACTCGGTACGCCTTGAAAGCTGCCTTTTTTAACACTTTTCTGACTGACTCACGAGACATTTCATGAGTTTCTGCAGCAGATCTAACTGATTTATTTGGACTTTCGACGAAAGACTGAAGAACATCTAATTATGCGGCTTCACCCGTCACTGTTGTTGGTCTTCCAGTTCTGACACGATCCTTAACGCTACCAGTCTCTACAAAACGGGCCACTGTCCTTATTA
Organism: Aphrophora alni; assembly: GCA_963513935.1. NCBI lineage: Eukaryota > Metazoa > Arthropoda > Insecta > Hemiptera > Aphrophoridae > Aphrophora > Aphrophora alni. The sequence continues at coordinate 83,524,332 of OY740770.1, read as the reverse complement.
CTGTGGACTTAGAGATAGGATATCTCTCAGGAAAAGTATCATTGAATAAATTTTTAACTGCTTCATATGATCTTTCATTATCTCCCCACCCACGCATCATTAAAAGAGTTATTCTTTCACGCTCACTAAGTGACATAACGGTAAATAAACAAATTAATAACCAATTTTAAAACTTGTTAATGACTGAAAATTATTCCATCTGCATAACTAAACCCGCTGAAAGCTTCAGTGCAACTGAACTGTTACCTTTCTAACAAAATACAGATAACAACGGTTGCAGTCAAAGTTCAATTTGTGGAAAACCCAAAGAGCCACTTTCACATTCTAACAGTAGTTGTGTTATTGGTAATAATAAATTATTGATGAGGAGTTATTCTTGGCTTTGATTACCACATTGTCAGACGATGGGAGGGGAACATTTTAAACTTTAATGTAATAGCAGATATTTCTTGTTGAAACTCCATATTCAAGGATAAAATAAAGCAAAAGCTTAAAGTTTCAAATATTTAATAGTATAAATGAGCTACAATTGTTTCGCCTTGCGGCATCGACGGGCTACTGATAATTTACAGGTATAGACAACTATTCAAACATAAGTACAGGAAACTGAAATACAATAGAGAAATCGGGAAAAAGGTAGGGGGATGACCTGGCAGGTAGAAAAAGGTACTATAGAAACTCTAACTTTGCTAACCACCTTTTGGACTTGGGTCATAGTTTTGATCCGAAATTGAATGTTAAACTCTTACATATAGAAAATAAAAGCAATAGATTAAATAATTTAGAATGTTTAGAAATAAATAGATCTATATCACTTAGGCCTATTCTCAACTTAAATGACCAAATTGTATTAAATTCGTCACCTCTTCTAAAAACTAAAGAACATGTAAATAGCTGGAAACATGGCTATAGAAACTCTAACTTTGCTAACCACCTTTTTGGACTCAGGTCATAGTTTTGATCCGAAATTGAATGTTAAACTCTTACATATAGAAAATAAAAGCAATAGATTAAATAATTTAGAATGTTTAGAAATAAATAGATCTATATCACTTAGGCCTATTCTCAACTTAAATGACCAAATTGTATTAAATTCGTCACCTCTTCTAAAAACTAAAGAACATGTAAATAGCTGGAAACATGGCTATAGAAACTCTAACTTTGCTAACCACCTTTTTGGACTCAGGTCATAGTTTTGATCCGAAATTGAATGTTAAACTCTTACATATAGAAAATAAAAGCAATAGATTAAATAATTTAGAATGTTTAGAAATAAATAGATCTATATCACTTAGGCCTATTCTCAACTTAAATGACCAAATTGTATTAAATTCGTCACCTCTTCTAAAACCCATCCGTACCATAGTTCATTAACCTTTTTCTACCTGCCAGGTCATCCCCCTACTTTTTTCCCGATTTCTCTATTGTATTTCAGTTTCCTGTACTTATGTTTGAATAGTTGTCTATACCTGTAAATTATCAGTAGCCCGTCGATGCCGCAAGGCGGAACAATTGTAGCTCATTTATACTATTAAATATTTGAAACTTTAAGCTTTTGCTTTATTTTATCCGGGAACATTTTAAACACTTACTTTGATCACAGGTACTTACAAATTGGTGTTTACTTGTAATACTTAATAATTTACATTGTTCGAGTTTTAAAATTCAAACAGCTATACCTACTGAATGAATCCACCTTTTGAAGTCCGGTTTGCGGCATTGTACTCTGCTAAGTGAGACCTTTAATTTGATATCAAACTCGACCTATGCTGCTATTTAAGAATTTTGTCTGACTCCTTGTGGACCGTCCCCCAAAAGGGTTATCCGGTCGGTAATTGGGCAGATGTGTGCGTTACTATCACCAGTAAGCACGTGTGAACTTTGGTATTTTTTTCTATTGTGGTTTAAAAATTAAAAAAGAGGTTCCAGACTTAATTGTCACCCTGTATATAGATAAAACACTATAATTTTAGAAAAGAAAAAAAAAGAAATTGAGTAAGTCTAATGTTTCTGTAATCTAACATTTGTCTTAACATTTAAAAAAAAAAAAAAAATTTTCTAAATGTAATGCAACAATCACCTTCAAATGGAAAATTGGTTTTTGACTTGCACATTCACTCAACTCTGTCGCCTTCTTGTTGTGATCTTGCTATCCAAATTTAGTAATGAACCTAAAAAAATTTTATCATTTGAACAATAAAAGTTAACGCCGATTAATTTATCTTATTACAGGAGTCAAGGATTTAAACCCAGTTTGTGTGTTTTGTTAACGCCGATTAATTTATCTTATTACAGGAGTCAAGGATTTAAACCCAGTTTGTGTGTTTTGTATTAAATATACAGGTGTTTCATGAAGAAACGGAAAGAATTTCAGGACATGTTCTACTGATGAAGCTAATTATAGCAGTTCATATGAACATAGGTCCACAAGTGCTTCATTATATATATATATATATATATATATATATATATATATATATATATATTGGAATTACCTTTAACAATGATAATGATTCTAAATAAACCAATGAGAAACAAGTATTTCTGAAGTTGATGATTTACGCTTCTTTAAGACAAATGAGAACTTCTGAATTTAAAATTGTCATTGATTCTATATTGTTTAATTTCGATTTTTCGGTACCTTACAAAAGCGATGATCGAATTCTCGTTCTTTCAGCCTGGATTCCTCCAATTCGCAAGGTCCACGGCTTCTTAGGAAGCTTAGGTCCGTTCTACTGTTGGCTTGAAATCCAGAGAGCGGCTGATGAATGTTTATAGTTGATCCTATCTTCAAGAGAGCAGTTGCTGAAGTTCGAGTGTTCTTTCTTGATTTTGATGATTAATTAAGTTGTTTATTGTGTCTACTAATGTTCCCAAATTATGCCAATTTGTAGAGTTTGCTGAATTTACATTTATTAGGCTTTTAGTTTTTTATTTATTCGTAGAAAATTTTACACTGTGCAAATCTAAGAATTTTAAGATTAATGTGAACAAAATGTTAGAATGATTTTAAAACTAATACAGTTAAGTAGTTAGAGTGATGCTGATCGTAATAACAGGATAATCAGAATGCCTCTCTAAGCTCTGGGAAAGTCGTTTTATAGTTTCATCATCCTCACTTTCCAACCAAACACTATGATCAAATGTAGACTCTTTTTTGAGTTTGAAATTTGCTCATATCTCCTGTAGCTTTTAAGATAGAATTTTTCTCATGATTCCCTATGGATTCTACGTCGAATTTATCTCAAAACTTTTTAATTACCTGACTATTGTTTTTTCTTAATATCAGTGTATTTTCAGTATTGTTGGTCAAACTGCTTTTTGGGGTAATGACGTACTGGGTAACGGTACTCCCCAACTGAATTAAGCTTGCTTTACTTTTTTACAATTTTGCATAGTTTTTCTTTGAAGTCCCATAACTCCTGTTCCCGACAAGATTTCTGGATTCTGTAAAGTGCATTTTAGGCCTGAGGTCCTAACGTGTCTTTTCCACTTCAAATGGTGGCTGTACTCCTCTTCTTTCTTGACTTATCAAGGTTTGTCGATTTCGGCATGTTCCCGATTTTCTTATGGTCCTGTTTTTCCTGGATTCATCTTCTTTCTTGATACACTATAGTTCCTCAGGTCCTAAAAAGCACTTTGGTGTTTTCCTTGTCTTCTTATGTCTTATAGTTCCTGAGTCATGGGCCTTCAAAGTTTTCGAATTTTCGTCGAAATCATCATGACAGTTTTTGATTGATTTATGTGGGAATTATACTTACTTCTTACAGGCAATTGGTTAATAACGTGCATTTAAACAATTATAATAACTACTTAATTCTCAAAACATTATATTTTGATTATATGAAAAGATTGTGGTTTTCCTTCCATATAACCATCATCTCACAAGCCCTATGTCCGATGTTGTTCAAACTTTGCTATATTATCGAGCTTGAAGAGCCCTATAATAATCATGTAAAATATTTTCAATCTTGAATCTAATTATTATTTATTAACTTTAATAACTGATATAAAATTTAAATTTTGGTTATGACCTTCTATGGTCTATAACTTATTAATTATTGATTTTAAGGAATAATTTATTTTACATGATTGCATCGTAAGAACGGGACATAGGTTTATAAAAAATAAAAAACACATTTTTAAAGAAAATGAGTTTTCATTGTCTTAGGACACAAGTAAATATTTCAATATTATAAAAGTCTGCCCTTTAAATTTCTAACAATTTTATGGTGACCCACTTTCACTGCTTTGTTTCTGCTAAGTAACTCTTTCTATTTTGGTACTTGTAACCTTGGTATTTCTTTACAAGTTACTTTGATATTGGCCAAGCCTATCTGGTCCGTCTCAACCTGTGAGTTTTATTTTCAAAGGGGACAGTTTTATTTCTTACTTTGAACACTGTCTTTTGCAGTCTTTGTTACTTTGACACAACTCCTAAGTAGTGAAATCAAGGTCCAAAATTTGAAAATTATATGGGGTCAAGCAGCACATCATTTTTAAGCTCATTAAAATCACTTTTTAAATTTGAACCCATAGTTTTGGAGAAATTGTATTCTAAATGTAATAAATCCATTACACAAGTTCATACAGACATGTTAATTGATTATATGTTCAAAATGATAACTTCCAGGTGTCATGCAAAAATACAAATTTTGTTGAAAATGTTGTCACACTGGTAGTAAATCTATAAATTTTTGTTTTAGATTTGGGTTGAAATTTCATTACTATGTGACCTATGTAAAAATTTGTAAAATCATTTCTCAATATTGGCTGTATTAATTTTAATCATACAATGCTCAAGAACCTTAACAAAACATACTTTTCTTACCAAAAGTGTTGAGCCTGGAGTTACAGGTAAAAATCCCCAAAAGTGCTGTCATCAAAATGTCTAATTTCTCATATTTGGATTTAATTAAACAATTTTTTTATTGAAATATTTATAATTGTAACCCAAACTAATTTTCAAATAAATTTCAAATAAAAATGTTTACAGTTTATATGTAGGCCCTAACTGATAAAAAACAACAAAATTAACCTTGATTGGCGTTATTAAAAAGTTAATTCCAAACAATTATATGATAGCTTATACCAAGTTTACAGCTTAAGTACATTGATTGAAGGCTCTACTTAATAAGGACAACTAGGTGTTATTGAGGATAATGGCATCATTCTCTTCTTCCTTGTGTTCAAAGAGTTTCTATTTTCACATGTTTATTTTGGGAGAAATAAAAATTTATGGTAAAAGAAAGGATAGTAGAGATTTTATATTCATCATGTATGTATTTGTGTATAATTTATTCAATTCTATTATATAGCTACCTTTGTTTCTTTCCCTAAATACAGTTTTATCATTTATTTTGATTTGTTGTTAGATCTCACCAATGAGAATTTCGTTGATCTCTGTAATTTTTTGAAACTTCCTGAATTGAAATCAATTTGTCAGTCTTTGCATATATCCCAATTAAAGAATGGAAAAAAAGCTGATATTATTGACCAACTGGTAACTCGTTATAAACAGAAGCCGATCACTTCTTTTTTTCAACAAGGAAATGGAATCAATAATGTTGTTCGAGATAAGTAAGTAAACTTTTTATTTTTGTTTTATATAATGAATATCATGTTTTTAACAGTGAATGTCTAAGTTTCTCTACTCCTTTAGATCTTTTTATATGATAAAGTTTTTTGTTAAAATACTAACTAAATAATGTGAAGTATGATAATTTAAAAAATATTTCTCTCTGTGTTAACTGATCTTCATATTTCTTGACCTAGGATTCAGAGAATGTAATTTTAGACTTGTTCATTTGTCATTGTTATTTGTGCAATAAGCATGATAGTGGCAATAAAAATAAGATAAGACTTTTAAATTAAATTGTGTACTTGTGTGCCCTTTTGTAATTAAAAATAGCTGCTATTTTTAACAATTTTTATCCATATCTTGTGTGTAACTTAAATTACAACAAATGAATGCAGAGCAGTTTAAATTTTGCATTTAATACCACCAACTCTACATTCTTACTAAGACAATACCAAGTATAGTAAAAATATTACGCACTTTCACAAGAACATAGTGAGGAAGGATTTTTTTCACTATTTAATGTTTTTTAGAAGTTGGTAAAACTTTATGTTTAGAACTAATTTCAAATGATGCAGGTTCAAGGGGAAGTGTAAACACTTAGGTCTCCTAGTTAAAAATTCAGAAATACACAATTTTACAAAAAAATTTAATACGCAATTTTAGTAAGTATTTGTATAGGTTCTCGATTGACTTTCTATTCACCAAATTGGTTAGATATTCCTTGCAAAATTTGCAGGGATTTTAAGATGTTTCTTCTTGGACAGCAAACTTTTATTAAATTCAGATAAATTTAAAAAAAAATTTTAATTTAAAACCTAACAGTTTTCGGACACTAACTGTCTCTTTTGAAAAACTTAAAGAATTAAATTCAAGAAGTTCTTGGGTCTTATCATAGATAACAAGCTGACCTGGAATTTGCATATCATAAAGTTTGCATTAAGAAATTTAAAATTATATAGTATCTCTTCAGTTCTCTTAACAGCATACTGTTGTCTAATATTTCCATATCTGAACTATGGAATTCTACTCGGGAGAACTTCATCCGTTGAGAATATGCTAAGAGTATTTCTCCGTTGAGAATATGCTAAGAGTATTTCTTCTTAAAAAAAGGCTTGTAGTAGAACTAACTAAATACTATTCTTGTAAAAATACTTTTAGAGAACTGGCCATTCTTACACTTTCAAATACATATATGAGATATGAGAGCTCAAAGTTGAGAAATTTGTTTGAAATTGTTCGCATAAGGCATTTTTACAGAAAAAAAACTTGCATTTTGTTAGTTTGGTTGATTTTTTGTAGTAAAAAGTGATAAATATGTGTATGTAAGTGTTTGTACATGTAATACCAAGTTTTTGGATATAAATTTTTGCATGTATATATTTATGCACACACTACATAAATGTGAATTTACACATTTTGCATATTTACATGCATATATTGTATATACATCCATCCATATAAATGTGGGTTTTGAATTTAGACTAGTATAATAATATATATGTATGAACTATATATTCTACACATATTTGTATATATACATGTATACAACTTAAAACACATGTTAAAAAATGTATGTTTTTGTATTTGTAGTGTGTATGTAGATATGTGCATAAATATACACATGCACAAATTTATATCTAAATACTTGGTATTACATGTACAAAAATTTATATACCCATATTTAGCACTTTTTACTATATAAAAATCGGCATAACTATAACAAAAACTTCTTTTTTTTAAAAATAAAAATGTCTTATACGAACAATTGCAAAAAGTCTCAATTATGAACACTCATATCTCTGTCCCAGTGCGCCTGACGAAAAAGTTACTAAGAACCATTTTGATGGGAGATTTAGTTAGCTAAAACTTTTGTATTAAACTTTTTTGATATCTTGCATAGTTTTTGAGATATATACAAAAATCGTTTTACCCCACCATTTAAACCCCCCCCCCCCAAGAGGGGCCCAGCGATGAGCTGGAGTGTCCAATTATTTTTCCTCATTGAAGTAACCCCAAAACCTAACTTTCCACCAAATTTTGTGTCTGGAGGATTTTTGTCCAGTAAAAATCATTATTCAGTGGTCTATATAAAAATTGGTTGTTTTAATTGATGACTTTTAAGTAGGCCTAGGCTATCTATTTTTTTGTACATTATTAACTTTATTTATACATGCTTTTAATTAAGTGTGATGTTATTTTTTTATGATTCATTTTATATTTTGAAAATTATATATAGATTAGAATAGATTTTGGGATATATGGACTCAAGATTCTTGTGTCAACTTAAGCTAATTGTACACTATAAAGACCTATTAGCAAGGCAAGCCAATATCTATCTATTTAACGAGACTCAGGAGCTACTGTCCAATGCTAGTATCGAAATCATCACCCAGTTGAAAATTCCTAAAAATAACACTTCTTTTAGCCTCAAGCCTCATGCATTATAAGATGATATCCCTTGCAGTCTCATTAGCCTACAAGCGAGATCACTATTAGTGATCCTGAGTGTTAACAAATGTTTCCTGAAGTGGCTGTGTCCAGTAAGTAACGTCATAATTTGTTTTAGACAGCCTCAATAACGAGTTGGTTAGTGGTTGAGCAGTGCCTCTGTTAAGCTTTTGTCCAGAGTAATCATGTCAGCATTTACAATGCCTGTCTTTGGACCATTTTTCAATAGCATTGTAGGTAAAAGATTTTGATATGCCACAGTCTGGTTCTGGACCCAAAAAAGTTATTTTTGCATCCTTGGCCAGGTTAATTACCATAAATACCTGCTAATAGTTGGTGGAAGATAGTATTTAGAGAGCCTGGTAACCTCCCACACCATCTTAGAGGAGATTTGTTCCGAGTCAAGAGCCTTAAGGGCAGCCTGACTATCGGATAGTATAACTATGCGTTTGTTGTTATACTTAAATTGGCAAATATCAGAATTGCAGAAACCTTGGCTTGGAAAATTATACTACACTTTCCTAGACTTGTGCTTTAGAACAGTCTTGGAGGGCGCACTGTACGCTCCATATCTTGATTTTCCTTCAGTGACATAGCCATCTGTGTACCAGACAAGACTGCCTTGATCTATAGTTAACATTTTACTTTCCTCTACTTTTACGAGAGTGAAATCTTACCGAAAAAGGTCTCTTAAAGACCCATGACATCTGAAGTCATGTTGAGTATAGAACATGTCATACCTATAGGGTAGCTGGTGAACTGATTGTGAAAGCCTCAGTGACTAACATACAAACAAGTCTCTGTAAAGTAACCAATCTGGTTATGGCAGTCACTTGTTCCACCTTTGACCATCAGACAAGCCCTCCATTATATATAGTGACGTATCTTATACAAATGTAAAATTTGTCTAGAGGACGAATAAAAAATGAAATGTAATAAATGAAGTGTTACATAATTGATGTGTTATGACCTCTGAGTTTAGCTATATCCAATTATCCAGATTCAGTGATAGTTAATATTACAAGGTTAACTAGGTAGATATGAGACCCTTTACTTGTTTTATATTATACAGTACTACCTCGTTTATCCGGACCTCATTCAACCGGATGTCCGGATTATCCGGATCGATCCGGAACAAAAAATAAAAATTTAATCAAGGATATTATAAAGCAAAAGCTTAAAGTTTCAAAATATTTTAATAATTACTGTATTTTGAATAATATTTTAAATAATATTTATAATATTTTGAAACTTTAAGCTCTTGCTTTATTTTATCCTTGAATATGGAGTTTCAACAAGAAATATCTGCTATTACATTAATGTTGATAAAAACGTGATTTTCTCAACACTACAGTGTCACCTCGAGGTATTAGGGCGGGTTGTTGATGCACTGGGAAGAGAAAGTGGAGGAGCAATGACCTCTGCGTCACCATCCTCCTACCCTGATGCGGCATGACAGTATGAAATAAATACAAACCAGGTGTATGTTTACAACGCATCATAAACCATCATGTCATTTTTACAACTTTATTGTTGCCGGGTTGCTAAGACTCAAGGGTGTAAATCAGTAAATGTGAACATTTTGTCACATCTTAAAGCGGTGCCGCCAGCTTTGGGATCCCCCGTTCTTTTTTTTGGCAGTTGGCACATCACAACCCCAGTCGGGAGTATCGAGGACGTGAATGAGAATCGGCATAGTATTTAGAGGTGGGCGTTGTTACTGCTATTTATTTATATTCGTGTGTTAGCGTTTGTGCGTGGAAATGGCGACGAAACGAAAACGTAATGTGCTTACAATGGCCCAAAAGTTAGACGCATTGAATCGTATAGACAGGGCCGCATTGAAACGTCACCAAATTAAAACAGTGGAAGATAAATGACTTTTTTGTAAATAACAACTAAACCCTGTGTAAATTAAAAGCATGTGTAAATAATTCAGGTGTGTAAATAAAATGTTTTTCATCATTTACAGTACATTGTGTAATTTCGTGTATTATGTAAATTGAATGACTGTGTAAATATTGTGTTTTTTAATGACTTATAAATGGTAAGGTATCATTTTATATTTTGTTTTATTTATCTTTCTATAATTTCGGATTATCCGGATTTTTGATTAACCGGATCACTTCCGGTCCCAATTAGTCCGGATAAACGAGGTTGTACTGTAGTTCTGTTATTTTATTTGTTTATTTTAAAGCTTTATTTCTGCATGAAAATAACTAAATAAATATTTGTTTAGATTTTGTATGGATAGTAGACACCGGTTTACCTTAGAAAGTGGTCATTGGGCATAGACCTACTAATACATAAAAAGAAAAACACAATAAATCACTAAAGTTCTGAAATATTTCATAAACACTGTTCACTTTCTCAATCAGTAAGGCAATATATAAAAAGAATACTAAATTGGTAATAATAAGGTTACCTAAACATAATTATATTTTCTAAACATAATAGGCTATATGCCCTATTAAACTCTAACCTAAAATAATTATTTCTTGTATTAAAGGTGGTTGGACATCGAGGTCTTATAATTAGTCTTATACTTAATGGAAGAACTTTTGTATCATAACTTTCAAGATTACTTTTATTTGTTAAAGTTAAAGTTAAAGTTATATTACTTTTCTTCAGTTAATACATAAATCATTGTATTTGACCTCATAAATAATCCTGAAGTTATTAGAAACATTAAAATTATCTGCTCATATATGAAATTTGAGTAACATTTCATAATATATTCCAGAGTCCTGTCAGCTCTAGGACAATATGTGAAATTAAAAGAAGAACCAAGGAAAACTATGTTTCGTTGCTTACTGTTCTTTTCTTATCCACACTACAGAGGGTTGGAGAGAGATCGCTTTCAAAATCAACTCAGTCTTCTTAGAGCATGGACTGATAATGAAGCAAATTTTGCTGAGTATAATGTGCTTAGAACTAATCTGTTTCCTAGCAGAGAACACTTTTTAGAGTAAGTAGAAAATTATCTTTTGTTACATTATTTGTCTTATAGTGTGTATACTATTAAATAATTATAATTATAAATCATTTTACATGTATATTTAGAAATTGGAACTATACTATGTGCCACGAATCATGTTCATTGGGTAATAGTCAATAGGAGACAAGAGTAGCACATGGTTGTAAATTTGAACAGTTCCCTGCACAAGGCTAACCCCCGAGTGACTGATAATAGTTCAATTCTATTATCTTGCAATGGTAATAGAGTTGCTTAAATAAGTAGTTTTATTGTGTTTTTTTATGTGTTAAATGATATATAAAAAAATAACAATTCAAAGAAGTTTAGTCTAACTGATATATCAACATATTATGTCAGCAGTACTGACATATTTATTTTGTAAACATTTTTGCTTTAACGGTAATAATTATTTCCCCTGTAATATAGTACAACCCAGTACAAAACTAAATATTAGTTTTTAATTGAAGTTTCTTGAAATTTAAGGGGAAATATTTCTATTACATTTATTTATTTAGGCAGAAAAAATATGATTTTCATTGAGACATTTCTGATGATTTGTTTACAAGGAAGAAAAGTAGCTACGGATGTATTTAAAAAAATATATTAGTTAAATTATGGTTTTTGCAATTTGAAAATGTGATGCAAAATGAAATGCGGTATCTATGATTTCCTGATTGCCTTAAATGACCGTAATAGCAGAAGAATCGCGGTGACAAGTGTTGTCACAGTGGGGAATCGACTTGGCAAACCGGCATGGTTCCTATTATTTTCTTCTATGTCAGGTTGTCTACTGACTCCTCCCGCAACAGACTTGATTCGTGGCAGCTTATACAGTCAAATTATATAGGCTACATTAAATCTTGAAACTTAAAAATACAAGAAATAAATATAATTTAAATGGAATGTACATAATTGGGATATATTTGAATTATATTCTTCAGTTTTTCAAAGAAATTTTTGTTGTTTAAAGTGTTTAAAATCCAAAGGAATTTTTAATTCTTCTAGCAAATGATCAATAAGTTTAATACTGGAGCAATTAGATATCTGTTTATAATTAGATGAGTTGTGTGAAGGTAATGTTCCTTGTGTATGTTGTAAGCATATCTGGGTGTTTTAATACGGTTAATGTCTGTGGTAGTGCGTGTTTTTAAGTGATTTGACGAGGGGGGCCAGTCTGCTGTCATTAAAATCAGATGTCAAGTTATTTATTAATAGCTTGATGAGTTAGCCCTACTCATCATGAGCTTTTTAAACAAGTCATTCAGTGTGAAACACTATAATAAAACAGACTCACAAATCATGAGGAATTTTATAGTACAAGATGAGGAACATAACTTTTTAGTCTATGCTCAGAACTTTGAAACTCAACAGGATTGGACTATAGTTGGGGATTTTTACATATATCCTGATTTTATGTGGAGAGCTTTCCTTTATGAATGGACCCTGCAAATGATCAAGTTCTATGCGAACGCATTGCAGTACACTTTACCTGATTTGAAGAATTTAGAGAGATGGAGGATTTCTAATAAAATTTAATTGCCCGCTATTTGATATATCACCTTACAATGCTAAGCACATACTTGTTGGCTGTAGAAAAGCTTTGGATGAGAGGAGATTTACCTATAGACATGATAAAATTCTGTCAGTAGTCCAAGAAGCTCTAAGCTTAGGAATAGTAATAGCAAGTTTGGCGGGCAATCAAAATCTATTGTTGCAAACTCAAATTCACTTTGTTAGATAGGAAAGTAAAACTTCAAGACTGAGATCCAAGCTGATTTCATATTTCAGGCCGGCTTTGGATTGGAAGATTTTAGTAGATTATGCAAATAGTTTCTACCAATTCCCTGATGAAATGTTCTAGTCTTTTCCCTGATATAACAACTTATTCCCTGAACACAAAAGAACTCATTATGGTGGAGCTCATAGTACCCTGGGAAACTAGCATCTCTACAAAATGAATAAATATTTTGCTTTGGAAGCAGTTGCTCGATTAAAATGTTTCTTTACCCAGTTGTTCACCGTTGAAGTTGGAGCACATGGACTACCATCAAAAAGCATGTATGATTTCCTAAAGAGACTGGCTTTGAGAAGAAGAAAATAAAAGAATTTTTAAACTGTATCTCTAAAGAAGCTTTATATGGATCATACTTCCTATGGGTTAGAAGAAGAGACCAGTGGAAGTTTGGTGAAGGGAACATTGTGGCCACATAAAGACATCTAACCCTCTATCAGTGCGGGGCCAACCTAATTCCTGACCATGCCATGTGCGGCTGTCTTAAATATCAGTGATACCAAATCTTTGCCATGCTCCTTTCATCGTCATCATCATCATATGTCTTTTGAGACTGATCGACAAAATAACATACATTAGTATAAAATAAAGATGACTCACTATGTAATTCATATTTTCAATGACGAAACAACAAAATTTCTTTAAAGGTGACTTATGTTGAAAAGAAGTTGGGCACGCCTGACCTTTGATTTGTGAATAATCCAATAACTTTGTTGTTAAAGTTAGAGATTTCTATAATAAGATCTTTGTGAACAGAACACACAGCCAATTTAGATGATCTTGTCCCATAGAGTTTCTCTAAAATATTTTAATTCTTTCCAGAATGCTGAAAAATCTCTCTGATTCGGCTGCTGTTACTGGTGTGGAGATGGTTATTTTAAGAGCTTTTGAGGTTTCAGAAAAATTGTTTTTTAAGTTATTCTAAAAAAAAATTACACTTGGTTCTATCTTTACAGTTTTTAAGTGTCATTCCAATCGAATACTGAAAGGTCATTAATTAGTAATTCTTTGAAAATATATTTACTGCACTTCGACGCTAAAGTATTTACTAGTAGAATTGGAAAATTATTTCTGTAAGATGAAAACCTTTTTGGATCCACTATGGAAAAGCTCCTAAATATTACAGATTTTTGAAAATAGTGTTTGGTTTACAAATACATCACATACCTCTTTTTCACTGACAGATCACTTCTCATGGAGTTATTGCTTTTATCATTTTAAAGGGGAAGGAGAAGAATTTCTATTACCGGTAACTTCATACTTCTTAGTGTCTTTTTGAATCTCTGATATTACTTCCTTAATATGCTTAAATGCATTTGAAACATGATCGCTGTTTCACGTTTGCTTCTGGGTCATGTTTACATCAAACATCTGTTGGATAATATCATCATGTTTTGAATCAGTGAAAAAATTATAAAACTTCATTTTTAAGTAACCTCTTCAAATCACATGCTTGCCTAATTGTAATATCGTCCCACCCATCTTCCTGCTCAATTGTTTCAAAATATTCAAGTTGCCATACAATGTTTATGTCGTATTTCTTTTAAACAAATCTCTAAATTTATATATTTCTTTTCCCGTAAATGTAAACTTAGTCCACACCTTTTTTTTTTTTTTTTTTGGTTTACTTATTTTTCTCTTTTTCTAGTGTTTATTTTTCTAAACAATTTTTTAATCATTCATTTACAATAACCATTATTTTGCACTATTCGAAAAATAGTATCTAATTCGTCCTTATATTCTTTTTTATTTAATGGGATACTTAATAATTGATTTAATAAGTGTTTCAAAGCCGCCATTTTGAGTTTTATAGGGAGGTGTGATTTTGTGTTTATAATATCGTCTGTGTATGTTTTCTTCCTATAAATTCCAAATTCTAATTTTTTAAATTTCCATTTAATTTTTAAATCTAATAAACTAATTACGCTTTTCTTCTTCTTTTTTTATTATAAACTTAAATGGACATAAACATTTATGAAATCACAATAATCCACAGCCCTTTGTTTAGACTATACAGTTCAAACAACACTACAACACAGTCGCGGGCCAGAATTCGTCTATTTATCTGCATTGAGAAAGATATAAGCTTCTCCCTCCCTACTTTATACTACACAGCCTTTGTTTGTGTTCTCAGTTAAACTCGGACTATTCACAGACAGTCCATTTCAATTTACACATGGTTACCGGTGCGCAAATCTTACACCACAATACTGTACTTATTTTGTATGATGGCATAAAAGCGATATGAACGAAAAATACTACATGCTATAGGCTAATAATGCTTTTTAATATTAAACATTAATAATTATATTATTATTTATTTTATTATAATAAATATTAAAAAAAATATATTTCTTTCATACTATTGGTAGGGATCGACCCCACCGGCTCTTTTTGACGCGGCACCACTAGTTAATGTCTTTAGAAAAAATTTTCATAGAACTGAATATATACATTGAACGAGAATGGCTTCAGATGAACCGCTACTATGAAGCGGAAATAAAAGATTGTTTAACCCTTTGAGCACGGGAGTAGGAAAAAAAGCTGTTTGAAAAATACCATTGAGTTTTGTATCTGACTCCTGAGAAATAGCAGCCCTTTTTAGACTTTGCGCACAACTGTACAGTTTTGCTTATAAAACCATTATTTTTTGGTCAAACTAAATGATTTTTTAAATTGTGTTTTTAAAATTATATATATATATATATATAATTTGTTTGCACCTAACAAAAGTAAAAAATTTAAAAAATACTCACCAAAAGTTTTTTAAGCTTTTTTTTAAAGTTTATTTGAAAAAAACATATTTCAAAAAAAAAATTTTAGTTCAAAATACAGTAGTTCATTCCACTAAAAGCTATAACTAAAACTGTACACAATCCCAAAGTTTGAACAAAATCCAATGAAAAACTAAAAATGTACACATTTTGGAAACAAACATAGTCCTAAGGTTTTCAACATTCTTTATTTCAGCATGCTAAACAGAAACAACACTTCATCATTTATATTTTCATATTTAATGTAACAGCAGATATTTTTAGTTGAAACTCTATGTTCAAGGATTAAATAAAGCAATAAAGCTAAAGTTTTAAAATTAATTTTGAAACTTTACCTTTATTGCTTTATTTAATCCTTCATTTATATTTTCATCATCCAACATATCACACATAATGTTCTCACTTAGTGGTGACAATTTACCATCCATTTTCAGTAATATTCACTAAATAAAAATATTTTAACCTTACATTATCACTAAACATGTGAAACACCCTACAGTCTAGAAATAAAAATAATTATGATGCACTGACAAAACAAAACAGCTGATAATGTCAAGGTTTTTTAAATAATGAAGATCAGATTAAAGCATAAATTTGCACATATTCTTCAGTAACAATTTAATACTACAAATGGATAACTTTGATAAAAAAGAGAAGAAGAAAAAAGTCCTGATATCAAGACATTGGTATTTTAGGCAATTTTTTGACGGATATATGTTGGTACTCAAGGGTTAATTACAGTTTGGAGTTACAAATTATGAAAATTTGAAAATAATTTGAATGTGTGCCTAGAAATATATTACAGTGTTTAGATGCAAGGCAGGCCTAATACTACAAATACAGGTACAGTACTACAGTTGTCAAATGTAGGCTCATTATGAAATAATAAACTATTAGTTGGAGTACTAAACTTTTAAGCACTCTGTGGCAAACTTAAAGATTAAAATCAAACCCCCAATTCCACAATTCAATAAAACAAGATTTATTGAATTGTGGTATTGAGTGTTTGATTTTAATCTATTAGTTGGAGTATATAATTTATTTTCTTTATTGTTTAAAGGTGAAAAACCTCTTGATGAACATCATCAGCTTATAAAAAAAAAAAAATCATTATCCTGTAGTCATTATATTGTGAGCTCCTAAGGGGCAGTATATAGTAAATTGATTAACTATGGGGTAGGGTCATATTTTAACTTGAAATAAGTCAACTATCATCAAAATCCCCATAATTTTTCTTGCTATTATTTCCTTCTAATTTTTTCAGCAATTTATCTTCAAAATAATATCACTTCAAACCACGTAGGCCTTTCCTCAAAATTTCTCGTACAAAATATATCTTTACATATGTCAATAATGAACAAAGTTATTTCAGTATAATAATTATACCATTTATTACATCTATGAATACACCTATAACAGCAGCGATAGTTTCTTACATTACAAATTAATTTCTATTTGTTCAAAGTATTTTTTAAAAACTAACTTATTTATTTTATTATAATTTTGAATGGTAAACATTTAATGTAATTTATAAATATCTTAAAAATCATATTTAGCGAGCTTTTGTCTGAAAACCGTTCTGTTACAATTACAATTGTTTAATATTCAAAAATCTGTGTGCTGTTAGGATCATTAATTTTACTAAAACTTTTGCCTGGGTTCTTTCACTTTAAACTAAATAAATCAGTGGTTTAGTTATACAATTAATGCTTCTTTATTCTCTCTCTCTCTCTCTCTCTCTCTCTCTCTCTCTCTCTCTCTCTCTCTCTCTCTCTCTCTCTCTCTCTCTCTCTCTCTCTCTCTCTCTCTCTCTCTCTCTCTCTCTCTCTCTCTCTCTCTCTCTCTCTCTCTCTCTCTCTCTCTCTCTCTCTCTCTCTCTCTCTCTCTCTCTCTCTCGTCGATCAGTACAGATGTGTTTAAATGTAAAAACTTGTTTGTTGAATGTCGAGTGGTGTGGACGTATTAAAATGTAAATCTCTCTTTGGAGACAGATGTTTTCAACATGAGTCTACAATTATGTGAGTGAAAGTACAAAAAGTGATATGTTTTGAATAAAGGTAGTAAAAAATGAAACCGATCTAAAAAAACTGTAAGTAAAATGTAACGATTATATAACCAAACTTTCTTTTAAAGGATCACTATGAACAATTAAAAGATTTTAAAAAACTTGGATAAATATTAGAATTAAGATTTTGTATTTAGATTTAAGTTTAAATAATAATAATAACATCAATGTTTTCCATTTTTAATAAAAATTTATTCTTTCAAAATCAGCATGTGTAACTAAACATTTATTAGAGTACATCCTTTAATTTAACGTTTCACAGATAGCCGGCTTTGTAAGTACAGATTTGGGTCAGAACCTTGTTTTTAATAAATACTAGGTGAATTAAAATAGGTATAGTGTTACAGAATCCAGAATGACTCTAAATATTGTGATTGATTGACCTGATTCTGCGTTAATAATTTAATAAACTGACTCTGAATAATTACAAGTTCTTTTACACATAAAGTTTGCTCATCCTTCTTTCAACTCTCGCAGATTCTTGTATGAAGGTCTGATCCCCTCGGAAACTCTTTCTCGCCAAGTACATCTGGCTATCTTAAAAACCACCAACAGTTGTCCACTTGATCAATTGACCTTGTCCTTTCTCAGCTTAGCATTTATATACAACTGTCACCTTAATGACGTCCATTGTACTTGCAATGTATACAATTTCTTCAGCTTTTCAGGTCTGTCACAATAATCGTTGTTACTCTGGCTTCTCAAATTGAATGTAGACTTTATTTCTAACTAAATTTATCCCTAATTCCTAATAGCCCAGTCAATAAAGGTTTTGTGTCGGAACTAATTAGTGAAAAGCTGATTTTTTCATAGATGTTAGTTGATTATATAAGGTATATTTTCTGAAAAGTCCCCGCCCCTCCCCCTCTTGCTTACCCCCCTACCCCCCCTTTAAGTTCCTTTTTGTAAGACTTTATTATTTTATCAATATCTACGAGATAAACAGCGATAGAATCATTTTTATTTCAATATTGTAATCCTTAAAGTATTCTCTAAAAAAAATGTTCATAGTGTGTAATCGATAAATTAATTATTTTTCATGTATTTTTTAATTTAAATTAAATTTATTTACTTTTATATTCCCACAATGATGTGTTTAGCTATTTTTTATTTATATGAGACAAGTTATGGAAAAGTTTTTCAAATAAAACTGTTGGCGTATTTATCAATCTTTAAAATGATATAAGTTTTATAAATGTTAAGCGCAGCCAGTTGACATAATCAGCCGGACAAAGGGAGGCGGCGCGGGGCGCAAGAGTGTTCGCGGTCCGGATCAGCAGGTATATAGCACATCAGCGGTCTCAAGTTACAACAAAGACCTGTTGTTTGAATTTTATATAACATAACTTTTTAATAAGCATATTACGTGTTGTAATAATCAAAGAACAACAAAAATACGTCCAACAACACTTAAAAGAATGAAAAAATCAATTCATTCTTTTAAGTGTTGTTGGACGTATTTTTGTTGTTCTTTTATTAAATTACCTTATAATTTTTTTATTTATTTTTCTGTATTTAGTGTTATTTAAATAATAACCACACTATATGATTTCTTTGTGTTATAATGACAGTAATAACATTTTTAATGTTCATAAAGAGAGCCAGTTTTGGTTCGGGGGATTATTCCTAACCCTTATTTATTAGGGCCGTTTTATTATCCACCACCTATGGACCCGCCGTGTCCCGGACTGGCTAAAACCGGCAGGTGTCAAGCAGCAGAACATGTTTTGTTTACTGTCAAACACCATCACGGACCACCCACCCACCACTCAAATTACTATTTACACTATATACAATACAGACACACAAAATTATAGTGTTTCACTTTTTTACGTAAAGACAGTAGAAACATTCTTAATACTGTTTTATTCAAATCCATTCTCGTCATGATCATGAGTTATTTCGTCAACATTAGGACTGTTGTCACAAGAAAGTCCACTACAGTGCTCACACATGGCGGAACAATTAAGTCCAACTTTCCGACACCCACAATATTTGAGACAAGATGTCTTACAGCTGCAAGACACGAGGTGCAGAAGGTCATCCGGTGCAAAGGGTTTGGTACTTTGTATTGGTGTTAAAGTTTTCCTGTAACCACCATTTTCTTTTACCATTTCCATCTTCCAGCCCCAATCTGTAGCATCCAATCTGTTTCCAAGCCATGTCTGCACTTGTAAATAAACCCTGAACAAATGCTGATGAGCAGCTTCAGACGATGGAGGAAGCTTAGCGAGGTTGAAATTCGACCTTAGTTTAGATTTTTTTGCAAGTTTTGTGAACATAAAGTAACGAGCTTCATTGAGGTTTGTGTGCTTTTTCTGTCCATACAGATGCAAAATAAAATCTTCCCCATTTCTTTTCAGTTCCTCTTTGGAAGCATCTTGTCGTATAAACACTGACGCTTGTGTTTGAGCTTCTTCTGAGTTATGAACAATTTCCAAAGATTTTATTTTTCCTAGACCAAAAAAAGAAGAAGTTGTATCACAACCTGTTATGGCATATGCAAACAGCAAAAGCTTCCTTATATCCTTAACCTTATTGATGATTTTGGAAATGCTGTAATACACTTTTCCATGCAATCTTCCAGTTATCTGTTTGCAAAAGTAAATTGCTTGGTTCTCAGGTGCAAGAGCTATCAACAATATCAACAAATCAGTGTCTGTGCCATACAACATAACATTTTGTCGTCTTTTTAGTTCTTCTATTCCAGTCATGACAATGGAAATATCAGCATCATCTTCGGCAACAATGGTTTTGATCTCAAAACTGTTAAGCTCTTCAGAAACTAAAAGTATAAGCCTTTTCTTGTTTCTTCTGTTGCCTAAAAAATCTTCCTTTGCTGTCAAGCATTTGGTGTTGCTATCAAAATTAATGTCATTTGAAGATTTTTTTGCTGCTCTTCTATTCTGCTCTTCTTGTTTAGTTGTACAGTCTTCAGGATAGCCGTCGAAAACAACAGTTACATTTCGTCCAAAGTTGTCTACAACATATCTGCTGTAACTTTGTATAATATTTCCGTAAGTACAGTCTTTTGGCCAGGAAACATAATGAAGGAGAAATCCTCCGTCAATAATCACACTTACATTTGTCGTATCGATTTCTTCTTCCTCTACTACAGCTTCTTGAAATACTTTAAGGGCAGATGATTTAGTTCCTTTTCTTAGTGAAACATCGTCAAAAAGGGATGGTGGACGTGAAGAGAGTTCATATTCAAGATACGATTTTAATTTGTGAGGGCTATCACACACACAGAGGATTCTATTGAAGAGCTGTTGAGAGTTTACAGGTATTTCTTTTGATCTGACTTTAACTAATTTGTGTGCTAGCTGGGTCTTAACCATGTCCTTTCTTTTTAAGGTCAGTTTCCCAAATGATTTTCCTACCATTGTCTTCATAGCAGCAAAACCTATGTCGTAGGCTTGGTCACAGTTGACTGACTCATCACTGATTAAACCAGATGATAGCGAAACTAACTCTCCAGATTCCTTCTTAAATGGATTGTGCTGTCTGAACCACATGGTAAATTTATCTGTATCAGCTTGGTCTCTAAGTTGTCTTGTCTTTCTAAGCTCAACATGTTGTTCACTGTAAGTAATAGAAATGTCTAAGAACTCCTCTAACGCTTCGTTAATCTTTATGAAGTATGGCGTCCCAAGAATCCATTTATTTATGGTACTTTCTGTCATTCCCCTTCCGTGAGTCAGTCCTCCTACAGATTTCGTTGGCCTCATGAGACATTGCTCTATACACATGTCTGTCCATGTTCCTGACCAGTATCTAGATGTTCTTTTTACGGTAAAATATCCCTTGTTAATGAACAAATCCATTTCTTTTTCAGAAAGCTTTTCAGATATATTTGTCATTTCTTGAGCATAAATATGTGCCGATTTTGCGTATGGCAAGTGGCCTGATGCATGAAAATATGGGAGCATTTCAGTTGTGCACTTTAAATGCATGATCCAGTCTCCTGTCCTTTCGGCATACACAAACTTAAGAGCCAAGTCTATAGTGTGTAGAAGTTGTACCCACAACTTAGCTGTTCTGCTTGTCTTTTCAATGGTTTTTAGACATCTATCTAATTGATGGAGTGTTTCTAATAACAAGTGGTTCTTTAATGCATCTTCGGTCGACATTTCTCTTGAAATAATTTGTTTACACACTTCATCGATTTGGTCAAAACAGTGTTTGATATCAGGAAACTGCTCTCTAGCAGTATTCACCAGAGCTGCCGCTGTAAGTGTAAATGCTCGAAGACATCTGGCATACACGTGCCCATTCATCATATGAGTTATCGTAGCTTTTCCGTATACTGTGCCCCAGAGGTCTTCAAGACCACTTCCTTCCATAACGCTTTCACTACAACCCTAACAAGTCATATGTGAACTTAAAGCTAAGAAAACAAGCTAACTTTTTTATTTGTGCTATTTCTTTCTATTGCTACAAGTATTTTAACCATGCGTAATAAATAATAAAATATAAATGAAAATCTTCGGGTTTTCGACAATTTATGTCAATAGCGTCGCTTATACTAACTTAAGCTATACATGTCAATGGACATTATTTGTAGGCATTATTAATAGGAAGAAAATAAAACCAAAATTAAGTTTATATCTAATATACTAATCGTGTTTTGAACGTTTTAGTAGAGGCAAGCAATATTCCGTTTAAAGGGGGGTGGGGGGGAAAGCAAGAGGGGGAGGGTCGGGGACTTTTGTGTACATACTTCTCTTATACTAATGTAACATCAGGCAAAATTTCAGCTTTTCACTAATTATTTCCGACAAAGGACTATTTTTTCCCTTTATTGACTGGGCTATAACATCACCACCGCCCCTGAAACATCTTCTCGATGTTTAAAACAAACATATCAAAAAAAGAAAAAAAAATAACATTTTAGAAAGATACATTCATTTTTAGGGTAATCCCTTTCAGACACTTGAAACCATATTATTCCAGATACTATGTATACCTTAAACAATAAATAAAATAATACAATAGTTAACAAACATAGTCATCCATACATTTAGCACTGATGTCTCAATATATGAGACACCATAGTCTCATATACATCTGTAGTAGTCACATTAGATATCTGCTGCATACCATCTTGGAATTGCTGCAATGCTTCATGTACCAGTGGCAAGATGCTAGTCACATTAGACATGTATCCTTGAAGTGTGTAGCAGTTTTAATCAAATCTGCATGATCACCGCGAATCAGCTGCTATACCTTGTTCAAATGATTGTTGAAGTCTCCTCATTGGTGTCTAGAATGTGTAACTCTTCATCTGTTGCCATACCACAACACCAATGATAAACATCCCCAATGCTAGAAATGGCTCAGGGTGATTGTCAACTGTTAAACATCATCTGTGCTATTTAACTTTGTTACTTCGCTCGAACTCCCTGACACACAGGGGAATCATTATTCTTTAGACATGATTTAGTCATTTGTGGAAAAATTTGAAAATGTTGCAAGGTAGGGAGAGGAAAAATCTATGTTAAAGGTATAACAGAGTCATATATATATATATATATATATATATATATATATATATATATATTATATATAATAGGCAGCTTTTGCTTGAAAATGTGCTCCCTTAGACACGATTACTGGAACGTCGAGAGAGGAAAAAAGGATCATGGAATAAAGGATCAAACAACCACACACTAAGTTCTGCATCATCATCAAAGATAAAAAAATTAAGTTATTTTGTGGATAACTTCCCTTCACACTGTCACCCTTCTGTAACTCTCACAGATTCTTGTATGAAGGTCCGATCCCTCGGAAACTCTTACTCGTCAAGTACATCTGGCTATCTTCAAAACCTCCCGCATTTATCCACTTGATCAATTGACCTCCTTCTCTCTCAGCTTAGAATTTATATACAACTGTCACCTTAATGACGTCTATTGTACTTGCAGGTAATTTCATCAGTTTTTCAGGTCTGTCACAATAATTGTTACTCTGGCTTCTTAAAAAGAACTTAGACTAAATTCCTAACTAAATTTATCCCTAATTCCTAACATTGCACACATTTTCTTTTTGGAATATATACGAGGTGTGATAAAAAAATACAGTGACTGAATTTTTATAGCAGCTGATGCTACATTCATTTGCAGTAATAAGTTTGATAACTCCATCCTTTGAGATAGTCAGTGTCAAGTTTGAACAAGTTGTGACTGCGTCCAGAGTCTGAAGAGTAAGGTCGTGTTTACTGTGTGTCAGTTTACATGGAATTGAAGGATCGTCTTGAAGCAGATCCAGACTTCATGGCCAATATTATATCTGGAGATGAAAATTGGGTGTATGGATATGACATCCTGAGACGAAAATTTCAGAATTCCCAGTGGAAAACAAGTGACTCTCCTTGCCCTAAGAAGGTACGTCAGTCAAAGTCGAACATTATGGTCATGCTCATTGTTTTTTTAATAATGAGGGGCAATCAGAGTTCGTTCCAAGTGGAACAACTGTAAACTCTGAATATTACAAGGCCGCACTGCAATGTTTACAAAATGTTGTACAGAGAAGGAGACCAGAAAAATGGACCGATAGTTTTCTCCTTCATCACGACAATGCGCTGTGCCACACCTAGCACCTGATCCATGAGTTTTTGGCCAAAAATATCCTTTCTGTCCACATTTGCCTTGCTCTTTCGATTTATACCATGCGACTTCTAGATATTTCCAAAAATAAAAGTTGTGATCAAAGGAAAACGTTTTGACACCATCTTGACATTGAGAGGTCCACGGCGGAACAGCTGAAGGTCCTTCCGAAAGAAGCCTTCCAGAAATGCTTCCAGTCATAGAATCAACGTTGGGATAAGTGCATTGCTAGCCAAGAAGAGTACATTGAAGGAGATTGATTGAAATTTGTTACTTTGTTTGTAATAAAATTATTCGCCGTATTTTTTTTATCACACCTCATATGTATAAAAAACACTTAGATAATCATATTTATCATGTATAATGTATAATATACAAATATAATTTCTGTTAATATTTAGGTTTTTTTAAGAGGGTAACGTAGATTTATTTTTACAACTTCACTTTTGAAATTTACAATTATATTTTATAAAAAATAATAAATTATATCATAAAATATATTTTAATCCTTCATAATCAACATTATTTTTTATTATAAACTACTATCTAATTAAAACATTTGTGAAAATATTATGTCAATATCTTGAAATTAAAAAAAAAAAAGCTATGTTCTAAGGCAGCGGTTCTCAAAGTGTGGGGCGTGACCCCCAAGGGGGGCGCAATGAAGGCTCAGGGGGGGGGGCACAAAGCTTGGTTGAAAAATTATTTAAATTTACTTACAAAATAATAAAGCAAATTTTTTATTTTTAAAATTACAACAAATGTATAATTTTTAGTCAATGTCGTAAGAGTACCGAACATTTTATTATTTTTTTAGTTACAGCAGTAAAATAATGTGCGTCTACACCGACATGTTTAGCAGTACAGCGCGGGAGATGACTCTCGCGGTAGCTAGCACCTAGCATGCCTGGTTGTTGTGGTTTTACAATGCCGCAAAGTACGATCGTGACCGATCGCCCCCAGTCTTTCTCGACACCCCCACCACTCCTACCCCTACCGTTAACGTGTCGTGTCTACTGCAGTTAGCGTAGTTCCACGTTTTTAACTAGCAGTTCTCCATGTTTTGTGGTTATTTTCATAGATACTTTGGTTTTGCGTAAGTTTTTGGTTGAGTACAAGTGTATATATTTACAAATTAACCTTATTTGTTGATGGCTAGATATCAATAACATCAAAATGAAAAGATTTCTTGTAACATGTAGCAGAAGTGGAGACGCATCAGTTAAGGTTGGTACAAGGAGTGGGGTCAGTGACAGTCAAGGTCAAAATGAGGTTCCCGGTGACACGGTAAGTGTAACCACTCCTTCTCCAAGTGGACCAAGCGTAGCCAAAGTGTGCAAGTATGACGACAGTTACTTATCACTAGGTTTTACAAAAACAATCATAAATGGCCAAGAACGGCCCCATTGTGTAATCTGTCTAGCCGTCCTGGCATCTGACAGCATGAAACCTAACAAACTGAAAAGACATCTTGACACTAAACATGGAAATATCGCAAACAAACCAAGAGAGTTTTTTGAACGAAAACTTAATAGTGTTAAATCTACAAAAAATGCCTTTTCCAACATTACAAGTGTACCTTCAAAGGCTTTGTTGGCATCTTATCAGATTTCTCACAGAATCGCTCAGAAGAAAAAACCGCACACTCTTGGAGAAGACCTGATATTACCAGCAGCAATCGATATGGTTTCATCTATGTTTGGAGAAACCATGGCTCAACAGTTGAAGGCCATACCAATGTCAAATGATACGGTATCAAGACGTTTAGCTGACATGTCAGAAGATCTTCACGTGCAATTGGAAAAGGTGAAAATGTCCTATTTTGCCATAAAAGTTGATGAAGCTACCGATCTTCATAGAAATGCACATTTAATATGTTATATAAGATTCGTCGATGGTGAGGCGATGCGGGAAGAGTTGCTTTTTTGTGAGAAGTTTTCAGCCGATACCACTGGTGAAAGCATTTTCCGAATGATTGATACATTTTTGAAGGATAATGACATGTCTTGGAGGAAATGTGCAGGATTTTGCACTTATGGAGCTCGGGCTATGTCAGGAAAGTACACTGGACTTCGAGGGGTGATCAAAAAGATAGCTCAATAAGCTAGATGGACACACTGCATAATTCATAGAGAGGCTTTAGCAGCAAAAGGTATGACCCCAGAACTTGATGAAGTTTTACATGTGGTCGTAAAACAGTCAATGTCATTAAAGAGCAGCCTTTAAAGTCTCGAGTTTTTTAAATTCTCTGTGAAGATATGGGCTTAGAACACACAGCTTTACTGTTTCATACTGAAGCTCGCTGGCTATCGAGAGGAAAGGCTTTGACTAGAATATTTGCGCTTAGACATGAAGTCGTCCTCGCACTTTTGCTTGACGAAAACCATCAAAACTCAACTTTTTCACTGACTCAGATTTTTTGCTGCAATTAGCGTACATGGCAGATATCTTCGAGAAAATAAATGTACTGAACAAGTCTTTACAGAAAAAAGATGGACTGAAACAACTTTGCAATGGACTGAAAAGGTGAAAAGCTTTGTAAAGAAGCTAAGTTTGTACGAGGGCGGTCTGAAAAGTGATAATTTGAAGCTATTTCCTAATCTTAAAATTATGATTGAAGAAATGGATCTCAAAAATATTCCAACCAATGCAATAAATGCTTTCTTAAACACTTAGAAATGCTCAAATCTCGTTTTGAAAAATATTTTTAAGAGAACTTGGATTGTTTGGCATGGATTCAAAACCCGTTCAAACTCTCAGTCGATGAGTTCTCCCTCAACATGATGGAAAAAGAAAATCTCATTGACCTCCAAGGTGACACTGTGCTTGAAATGAACTTTAAAGAATCTTCTCTCACATCCTCTGGATTGGTGTACAAAAGGAACACCCAATTTTGAGTGAAAGGGCATTGAAAATATTCACTCCATTCGTCACCACTTATTCTTGTGAAACTGGGTTTTCCGCTTTAGCTGTCATGAAGAGTAAATATCGCTCAAGACTGGATGTGACCAAGGAACTCAGAGTAGCGTTATCAGAACTGACACCGCGTTTCAAGAACCTATGCGCAGAAAAAAAACAAGCACATCCTTCACACTTTTCACACTGAAGCTCTTTTTATTATTATTGCTTTGTTTTGAGTTACAAATAACAATTATGTTACTATAGTAGCTAAAATACCTAAATAAATTATAATTGTTTGTATAGAATTTGTTGTTTGATTACGATTAAACCTATTGCTCCATTAGAGTATGCATAGAATGTGCAAAACTTAACTAAACAAAAATTGACTGTCAAATGCGACTCATATAATATATGACAATAATATATGTGACAGTACGCTTACATGTAGGGGGGCTCAAAGTAAAAAGTTTGAGGACCGCTGTTCTAAGGTAAAACTATGCATTTCTGCAATTTTTCACTTGACACTAAATGCTCAGCTCCATCTAAGTTGTATGGTAACTTAATGTATTAAATTGTTTGTGGTATTTATGCCTTACATAAGGCACAAAAATTCTTAATTTGTAAAAGTACAACTTGTAAGTTGTAAAAAAAACTACAAACTATATTTTTTAATTAAATGGTATTAAATACCTTATTTTATGTCTAAAATATGTCCTTCTTATATATGATGCAAAATAAGGATAAATATATTGTGAAAGGATAAAGTAGTCCGAAAGGCAAAAACAAATATTTTTTTAAACTTTACTAATATACGTCCTAAGGGAGACTAAGTGCATTATGTTTTTATGATTTATCTTGTTTTTATTTGTGCCAGAACTTTCATGTCCAATATCTGTAAGAGAGTATGCTTTAATGACAATTAATAAGAGGGTAAAAACACTTTGTGTTTCAGATATGAAGCAGCACTAGCGCTTAAATCAAAAATAATTGAAACTATGGAAATGAAAGATTGGGACACGGCTGTAGATTTGATATTATCTGTTATTGAGAAGTACAAACAATTTGTACAAAATACAGAAAGATTGTAAGTGAATTTTAAAACTACATTGAAACATAGTTTAATTGTACTAAATTTTCTCCAGATAAAAAAAATAGTCTATTTAAATTGTTGATAATATCATAGTAATCCAATTTAACAGCATTTTTTATACAAAATATGAATATAGTGTTATTGCCGTTCTCTGTCAAAGTATTATCACAGTGGCTATTTTATTTGTTGTTAATCAAATTTTCAAACTGAATTCTACAATGAACGAGCTAAACAAATTTCTTCTATAATCTGAATATATAGTTCTGGAATTCTGTTTTATGATGAATTGAAGAAAATTCATAAATAATTATTTTAAATTTCCTTATGAACCAGCTGGTATGCTCTCATATTTACCAAATATTAGAAGTCAAATTTAATAAATTTTTAATAACTATAAAAACACTAACTCAATTCTATTTACAATATAAGGTTTTGTAAAATATTAGATAAATAATTTGTGATGTTGATTAAATATATTAGTTATAAACTTAATAACTAATAAAGTTTATATAAAGTATAAACTTTATATTGTTTAAGTTTAAGTTTATATAATATATCAACCTATAAATTATTATAAGTATTTGTAGACATAATAATATTTTGCTTTTTAATAGAACTTAACTAAATAAAATATAAGTCTTTTCAATACCCTCCTTAGTTTGTTAATTAAAACAAAACCTAATTATTATATTTTACACAGGTGTTGGGTGAAAGAATTGCCTGATTTCCTGAGGAGATTCACTGCAGGAGCTGTCTATGTTAGTTCTATCAATAAAGGTATTGATGTTCTAAAAAAATATAACGAATACCTCCCTGAAACAAAAGAATGCCTGCGTCTGTTTCTGAATCAAAATGTGTTCGCAGTACATCGACGTGGTCAATGGTTTGAGCAATTAGCTTTAGTTTGTCAACGCAACTACAAGAACAATGTACAGGTCAGTTATTTAATATTTAACCCTCCATTCGCTGAACGACCACAAATGAGGTCGTTCGGCGACGCATGGTTTAATCTCACAACCAGAAAAGACGTATTTTGCAATTCAATATTTCGCCCACTTAGAATGAGTCCTATCGCAATAAATAAAATACCGTTGGAAAGCTAATGTTCCGTAGATGAAAAAAAAGAAAAGAAAAAAAAAAAAAAAAAAAAAAAAAAAAGTTATATAAATAATATTCCAAAAATTGGTGAAGTTCGTATATTTTTTATGCATAAAATCATAGATTTGAAATAAGTAGTTTTTAGTAAAAGCAACGCCATTTTTTCCCATGTGATTACAAATCTTCTATTTTTCTGTCAAATGGGTCGACCAAATCACTGTTCTATAGATCACATCTTTCTCTTTCAAACCGTAGTTTACAAATTTTTCTGCGTCTCATAGATCGCAAGATATTTCTACTTGACCATAGTAAGAAACCTAACGGTACGAAATTCACTTGGCATTCGGTGCAGTTTACTAAATAACATAATCGATTTTTGTATTGATATTTTGTAATCATTCTTTATAGTATGTTGTAGAGGAGATTTCATTCTATAAGTTGGTAGTACTTGATATACGGTACTGTTATTCTCTGTTGCTTATTTTCAAGTCGGAACATAGGCATTCTTACGTGAGTCCGTGAAATAATATAACACAGAAAGGGCGTGGCGCTTTGTTTTGGGATTACATATTTCTGTAATTTTTTAGGTTTGTGTATACAAATTGTATATAAAATATGTATACAAGTTACAATATATGTGTTTTTATTTCTAAAGTTTATGTTTTTGAGTGAATTTCTAGTTTGTGAATGGTTTATATTTGGGATAACCTCTAGAGGTATGTTGTAAATCTAGGCTATAAGCAAATTTTCTTATATTGAGTGTTTTATTTGATTATACAAGTGTATATGTGTGTTATTCTTTGTAAAGTTTATTGTTTTAGTGAAATCTAGTGATTTTGTCTTAGGCCTAGCATTAGATAATTACTAATTACGCCTAAATTGTCAAGGTATCAAACCTAACCTCACTTGTCAAGTCCCACTTTTTAGGGGAAACCGTTATTTTTATTTTGAAAATTTTAGAATTTGATTTTTTTTACCGATAGTTGTTCACATTTTTACTAGATTTTGTTTGTAATACTTGTTAAAAAATGTAAAACAATTATTTCTATGGTCAATTGTACTTTCAAGGATAATTTAGGCTTCGAATTTTTTTTGTTGTTTTTGTTCTTTGCCATACTGACTCCAAAATTATTTTTCAAACTTTTGTTTCATTACACTAATAAATTATATGAACCTTTCTGAGTATAATGATATATAGAACTTGGTTTTCCATAAATATTACTATTTTTTGTGAATTATTAAAAAAAAAAAAGATAATTTAACTTTTTTTCGTCAAATATTTTTTTAAATTTTGAAAATGTAACACATTTTTTATTATTTTATTCCTAAATATATTCACAAATATATTACAAATCTCTAGTAATCGTTGAAAAAATTCCAAAAAAATCTATTTGTATGGTGTACATTACCATTTCTGTGAAATTCTTCTCTCCGTTACTTTCCGATTTTTTGGTATTTAACAAAAAAACTCCAAATGTTTTACATCTAACATTTTTTTTCACTACACACCTAAATTCTATGCACCTTTCTGAATATAATGATTTATAGAAGTTCTGTATAAAATATATTTTACTTATTTTTTGTGAATTTTGGAAAAAAATGATCATTTTACCTTTTTTCGTAAAACATTTTTTTAAATTTTGAAAATGTAACAAATTATTATTTTTTTCTAAATATATTCACAAATATGACACAAAACTTTTGTATATCTTAGAAAAAGGTGGTAAGCTATTGATTTTGGATGATACAGGTTTTTCTGTAAAATGATAACTTCATTTTTTGACATCTAACATACTTACTCCTAAACCGTTTAACTCTAGAACTGGCACAACTGCGCATGTTAAGGTTTTTGTTTTCTTAAAAAATTTATAAAATATATTATTTTTATACAAAACCTAACTTATAAGACATCATTTTTCTCAGAAAGATGCATAGAATTCATCTATGTAAAAAAAAAAAAAATTTGTCAAAAATGAAGTTAACTTACCAAAATCAATAACTTACCACATTTTTCTAAGATATAGAAATGTTTTGTGAATATATTTAGAAAAAAGAAAAAAATAAATTTGTTACATTTTCAAAATTTAAAAAAATACTTTATAAAAAAAGGTAAAATTGTCTTTTTTTCAATAATTTACCAAAAATAGTAATAAATATTTTATACAAAAGTTCTATATATCATTATATTCACAAAGGTGCATAGAATCTAGGTGTGTAGTGAAAAAAAATGTTAGGTGTAAAACATTTGGAGTTTTTTGGTCAAATACCAAAAAATCAAAGAGTAATGGAGCAGAAATTTCACAGAAATGGTAATTAATACCATACTAATTGATTTTTTTGAATTTTTTCAACGATTACTAGAGATTTGTAATATATTTGTAAATATATTAAGGGGGAAAAAAAATTGTTACTTTTTCAAAATAAAAAACTATTTTTTACGAAAAAGTTAATATGGTCTTTTTTTTCAAAAATTTACAAAAAATAGTAATATATATTTTATACCCAAGTTCTATATATCATTATATTCAGAAAGGTGCATAGAATCTAGGTGTGTAGTGAAAAATATGTTAGATGTAAAACATTTAGAGTTGTTCGGTCAAATACCAAAAAAATATTTCCTACCTCAAAAACAATCAAAATTAAATCATTAATCCATTATAAAGACACAATTCGACCGTTAAAACGAAATATTAAAATTTTAAGATCACCTTCTAAAATAGTTAACATGAGAATCCGGTACAGGGCATCACAGAATCGCGAAGATTCTAAGAAAACTAAAATCTCTCAGGAGAAACTAGTAATTTTGACGGATAGATAGGAATCTTCTACCATAGAAAAAGTCATTTAGGAAAATACAAAGGACATACCAGTCAAACGGTAGATATTAAAAACTAAACCAAGTCCCGAATTAAATATGGCTGTCAAATTGATCTATACCGAACTTCATGCTGACGTCACAAGGACTTCTCCTAAACTCCCGTTCTGATTGCTGAATTAAATTAGACAGTTGTGATGTAGATTTAAAGTCCTAAAGTCCCATTTTTCCAAATTGAATCATTGAAAACCCTTAGAAAAACATATTATTAATAATTATCTAAATTTTCCCTTAGCATACAAAACACACACACACACACACACACACACACACACACACACACACACACACAAAGTGCATACATGAAAGGTCATGTGATATAGAAGGCGGCCGATTGGAAACCAAGTAACGCTTTCCCAAAAGAATGGATTGTTGTTGGCGTATTGTAGATGAACAGGACTGAAGATTTTTGAATGAGATTTTAAAAGGTACATCAACGAGTACAAGGTTGTCAAATAAGACTAGAAAAGGTATTAAATACTGCATGTTCAATATATAGTAAACATTTTTCCGAATCTTGAAGAGACAATTAAGAAAAACGTACTTAAAGCTGAACAGAATTGTTAGTGAGATCCAACCATTTTCTTCTTACACTAAATTTATAAAGATTGTCCAAAGACAAGTATTAATTTTCACTTACCAAGTGATCAGAATTCATGTGGAGTTGATTAATTACATTGATTAAAATTGATATAGACAATTCAATTTGATCAAAAACTTGTCGAATGAAATAGACCTTTTCTTACTTACATTTCAATACATATGTCCCTTTATAAAGCATTTAATTTAATTCAAATATTTAGGGACTTATTTTATATGTATATATTTGTGTTCTTTTTCTAAAGATCAGATAAAGCCAGCACCAACCCCAAACCCAGAGATTAAGAACTCTTAATAGATGAAAGACTAATTGAATATATTTTATGTGTATATTTATAGATTCTGAGAAAGACAACATTGTGTTATTTAAATTTAGAACAATTTTCATCGATAAATATATAATTAAGATTTTTAAAGATAAACTGTTTTAAGTTTATTATAAACTGTTTATTCAATTCTGATTGTGAAGAAAATAATATTATAACTGTTTTTTATTGAAGTTATTTATTGTTATTAATAAATTTGAGAATTTAAACTTATTTGTTTCATATAATTTCATTTCAGAGTTGTTGCAAATTTAGCACCACAAGGTAGGGTTTTTGTTTTGTTGTAAAATTTGACACCTCAACATGAGGCTTTAATTAATCAATATTTTTCTTATCCACTAAATTTAAATATGTGTTTTAAAGTTGACTTTTGATCGTATCATAGTACAGTTTCACCGACTTGTAATATATATAAAACTGACGGGGAAACTACTTTATATATTAATCGCCCCACAGTTGGTGCGTCAATTGTAATAAATATAACAGACGGCTTTATATATTTTTATTACAACAAAATGAAGTTATTTATTATTGAATTTAATAAATTGCTCGACAATAGGGCGCCAGACGAATTCTCGTCAATTTAGAAAAATTGAAGTTAAATTTATTTTGAAATCTCAGGGTCTAAAGTTCTTTTCAAAACGTACTTAGATTAGGTGATTTATATAAAGATTCCAAGTCTTTTTCTGCTGAAATTTCACATAAGTGTTTATTAATTATTCAAACATCCTACAAATATCATCAACAAAAATCATATTTTATAATTAAGAATTATCATAAAAGTTTAAAAAACAAATCCATAACTTATGTTTCCTCTTTTATTTATTTATTTTTGAATTAACCAAACTTTATATTTCAAATACTTTCTTCAAAAAAAAAAAATGTTGCAACAGGAATTTATTTCATGAAAGTTTAAGTAATTTTGCAGCTCTCTGAAGGAGATTTAATCTAGTATTAAAAGTTTCTTTTTAATTATTTTTCCTTGAAATAATCTAATATAAAATTTTAAGATAAACAACATGTACACAAATTAATCTAAAACATAATATAGATTTTTTAATCTAATATGTAATGTATAGCGTCTATACCAAAACGCCGAAGTAAAAAAAATATAATGTCTGAAAATGAGGAAAAACTGATGTCCAGCAATTCGAAGTCCTATGGCTCCTTATTGGTCCTCCATTGTCCAGAAGTTGTTTCTTCAAATAGTCTAAGAATGTTCATAGCCTATTAAAACGTTCTGTCTTTGTGAATTCATTTCACCACGCGGTATACAGTTTCTTTAGCACACACGTATAGAATAATTGTTTTTTCTATATAGTCCGACAGGTTCTATTGTCTTACGAGTTCTTTGTTCTTGTAATATTGATTATCAAATATAAAAGTTCATTTAAAGTATTTGTCTCACTATTTTTTACGTTTTTTGTTAATTAAAATGTTCACAACATTACCCTTCAAATTACATGAGTCTATTGTCCACATTAACTTTTCAATTCTGTCCAAATAGGATATTATCACTTAAAACAGTCATTCCCTCTCTTTTAACGTTTCTCACTACATTATCAAAAATCACTTTAAACAAATTCTTAATAGGTCTAACCTCGTCAAACTCCATGCTCAGACTCTAAAAGTACACATCCTACCACGTCTGATCTCTAACTTAGACTGATTGAAACCACGAGATTTTTCGTGCCGCGTTTCCTCCAAAAAGTCCTTGACACATCATTTTATCATTGATTATTAAAAATCACATTTATATGGTTTTCTATTAAAACATTCATTATACAATCATACTAAGACTATTTAATGTACAAAATTATATTCTTGAATGCTTTTTGTTAATAATTTACAGCTTTCCTTACTTAATTTTACCACAATTGCATACGCTACGACCAATCAGAATCCTCGACCTACTTCTGAATAGCCAATCACGTCGCTTGTTTTAACCCCATTATTTTACTATGTTACAGACTCGCCTAAAACAGCTTGGGTAGCCATGCTTTGTCAAATCCTTGCATTCTAACTGTATTCTGATTTTTTCCTCTCGACCAAAAAACAGTCAAATACAACGAATTCCATTGTAGAACATGTAGAAGGTGTAACATAACTAATTTACTATTGCAAATGGTTTAATAATGTTGTCTGCAAAGTTGATTGTTAAGTACGAAAAAAAAAAATTCTTTTAAATCATATAATTTATTATATAATAAAAACTCATAAATAAGTAAATATTAATACATTACATTGGGAAAATTTGACCCCTTTCATTGCCAACCTTTTGTATTTATTTAATTTTTATTATTATTTTTTTTTGGAACATACAGTAGACTCTCACTAATCTGGCAGATATGGGACCAGGGTCCTGCCGGATTAGGGAAAACGCCGGATTACTGGATGGTTAACAATAAAACCACTGTAAATACATAAAACACGTTTTTATTGGGGCCTGAACACTGTTATATTATTATTATACATGTACAGTAGAACCTCTGTTAACCAGCCTCGGATTAACCGGCCTATATCGTAGTGTATTGGTTGGATGAGAGTTTCCGAAAATAAATTGTAATTGAAACACCAAAGCGGCGGCGATATCAAAGGACTTTGTGGATAGCGGTATCCCATTGTCGGCGGCGTAAAAACACCGCGGCACCAAAGCGGCAGCGATATCAAAGGAATTTGTTGATATCGGTATCGCATTGTCGGCGGCACCAAAGCAGCGGCAAGTCAAACGACTTTGCCGATAGCGGTATCCCATTGTCGGCGGCATAAAAACACCGCGGCATTGGCACCCGTCGGTATAGCAGACATACACAGACAAAAACGCTTAATGGGCCGCTTTTTTTCCACGAATCAATTTAGTATAGCCTACATTATGGAAAATATAACATTTCCTTTCAGTTTTCTTGGAAGCGTGTGTTGGTTTCGTTTGAGACGCGGTTAAATGTGTCAAAAGACTAGACAGAGGAGAATCTGTAAACGAGCTTTGTAGTGTTTAATTTTTTCATGTTTGATGTATAATATACATAACATAACATAAATTACCGATCGCTAGTTGTTTGTTTGTTCCCCCACCACGACCTCAAAAACGCCGGATTACTGGAGTGCCGGACTGGCACAGTGCCGGATTATAGAGGGTTTACTGTATTGCTAAAACTCATGCTAGCCTATTTTGTGCTTTAATAATGAAATGTTTTACTTTTTTAATGCTTATTCCTTTTAATTGTATCATCATTAATTATGCTCATTACCTTACAGGCAGCTTCTGTGGTGTTTGAAGGACTGAAGGATAAACAAAATTTAGATACAGTGTCACGTCACATTCTCTCTGCACGAGCTAGTCTACTCATTGGCCGTAAAACTAATGAAATAACTGATATTTTGAAAGATAATCTGCGTTCTGTGATTGAGCCTATTTTGAATGAACCATTCACTGTTGAAATAAGTGAGCAACTTTTACCCAAGTAAGTCAATACATGGGCAAATTGATCTGTATTTTGTTATGACTAATACAGTGCTCTTAATAATAAGAGAGAGTGGGCTGTAATTTGAAATATTTTAAAACTTACATACGAATTAAAGATAGAACTTAATTTATCGATTTTATTATAAAGCTAGGATCTGTGATAAGGTGTCTGTCTGCTATCTTTGCAGTGGTCGTCCAAACGAAGGACCGATTTTGATTAAATATGTGGATGTAATTTGGTTATAAATTTTTTATATCTCAAAATTTCGAAGGGGCTACATAATCAAAGTTCAGCACAAAATTAATATTTTATAATAATTGGTTCTAATGATGTTGATCAAATTTTGCTAAAATATAATCCTTATTAGTTAAAAAGTGAAAATGAACCATATACACCATCTTTGAAGGTCAATTATTTCAAATTTTTATGAAGCTTTTTTATCATAGACATTGGGTTTATTTATTTATTTTTTCAAAGTTACTAACTACTTCATATAAAGTTTCTTTTATATGAAGTTTGACACATTGGTTTGAAAATAGGTTTTCAAATTTCAACAAAATTTAGGTATTGAATATGTGTGGGAGAAAATTTCCCTTTTTAGTGTGTGTGAAAATGTTAGTGCAGTGTTGTGTATGGTTTATTTTTAAATATTCTTATGCTTTTTTATACTATTACTTCTAACTTATAATATCAGGATATAAAACCAACGTTTTGTTTCAGGTAAGTGTTGGGCTACACATTAGTTATATATTATTTATATTATAAGTGTATCAATTGTACCTGATAAAAACACTTTTTAGAGTCTGTCATGTCTGCCCGTCTGTAAGTCGCAACTCGTCTACACAGACAAGACGATAAATCCTATATATTTCAAACTTGGCATTTTTATTCTTTGTATTGTTCCATATATAGGAAAAATCTAGCGGTAATGGGAAAAAAAAGTCCATGGGGTAGTTAAGGGGTAAAAACTAGCGAGTTGAAACAATTTTTTTTTTGAAATATTATGTGTGAGGTATTAACCCATTAAGGTAGTCTCACGAGCTATACTTTTGGTGGCTATTTTGGACCAAATTCTGAGCCACGGGATGGTATCGTATTCTAAGTTTATTCTATTACTGTTGTCATATTTTCGTATAAATCTGCTAGTTATTGCTTCAGCTGGTCTTTTAGAAACAAAATATTAAATTTTCGTGGGTTGTCAGCCTGATCTTAGAGCAATACATACGTTGATTGTTGTCTGTTACAACGTTGTATTCTCTATGTGTGCGGCATTGTTTTGTTTTTGTTTCGAGTGAAAATGGAGCATTAAATATTGCGTAATTCAGAAGTTGATAACTATTTATGTAGTGATTTTGAAATTGAATCGGATATAAGTGATAGTGATGAAAGTGTAAAAGATATTATAATACCCCATTCTTATAAAAAATTAAAAACTTACTTGTAAATATCTCTGAAATAAACCTTGAAGGAGAAGAAGGAGGTTATTTGATGTTTTCTTTGGAAAACAGTTCAGACGATATTATTCCTTATCCAGATAATGAAGTAGGTAAATTTGATAGTCCTTTTATTTCAGAGCCCATATTAGATGGTGAGTCAAATTTAGTTTATAGGCCTATTGAATATAACCTCAACTTTGAAGTTAGACCTAGGCCTAATATTGATAACAAGAATGTTGAACCTATTGATTCCAATTCCAGTAGTATTACTCCTATTTTACCAATTGAAAGTAAAATAATAATACTGCAAACGCTAGTTTTATAGGCCTAAGCAAAAAAAAAAAGAAGAAGAAATTATTGTGTCTTAAAAATATTAAGTTTTGTCACAATAATTGCCCATGGGTAGATAAACCAAATGACCCAAAACAAATTAATTTTCAAGGTGTTTCTGGTGTAAATGTAAATCAGGGTGGCCACCCAACCGGGAAAACCAGGAAACCGGGAATAAGCCGGGAATTTTTGCAATCGGGAAAAAACCGGGAATTTCCATTATTCAACCTTGAAAACCGGAAGTTTTTCGTTGCAAAAAGAAAGTAACTACTTTGGTTTTAATTGCAGATTTTAGTAACTTTTTGCGACATTTAGTAGGAAAATGTAATGCAAAAATTCAGGTAAGTGGTCAAGTCCAAGTCCAACGTGCAAAGTCCAACGTGGATATTACGCCGGGGAGTTGGCAGCTGATGTGTCGAAAGGAGTGCGTGGAAGAGAGGGGCGCAAGCGCATGCTCCGTGATGCTAATCCGATCAATCGACCAACGACAAGACTTCTGATGTTGTAAAGAAAAGAAAAAATAACAGTTGTCTTGTGTTTCATTCATTCCTTTCTTGTTTTAATGATATAAGTTATCCCTGAACATACCCAATCATTACATTGCTGACCATATTAATTACAATATCAAAATGTATCGTAATTTTTAAACTATTTATTCAATTATCAGTGAATCAGTCTGTAACAAAACCCAATCGGCGATTCGATTCGATATGCCCCGTCTCTAAACATAGCGTGTAGATCGTTCAGGGTTTTGCACTTTGTCTTGCCCACAAAAAATTCCCTAACATTTCCCATTGTTTCATACTCATTTGATTTTGAGTTTTTAATTATTCAGACTGCGTCTCTAGGTTTTGTGTAATACTGAAGGATTGTTTATAAATATGGTAACATATTAATTAAAATAAAGAGTAGTTCGAAATATAAATTAATACTAATAGGCCTGTCGCCAAACTGATTCCCGACCGGGAAATATTTTACTTGGGGCCGTATAACAATGGGAGAGAGCCGAGAGGCGAGGGCGGATGTAAACAAACCTGACCTTGAGGTGACGAGGGTTTTTTCTCCTTATTCCATTCAAGTTGGTACTGGACTAAATATCTACCAGATATGCTGTCATAACTAGATGGACAGTGGTCACAGCACACTGAGCACAGTTTCTTCTCTTTAATTTGGGACTACAGTTACGTTTAGTTTGAACTTGTTTTCCAATAAAAGTTTGTAGAGTGTGAGTGGCAACTAGGCCTACTTCAACGTTGATTACTTCCGACTGAGTTTTAGACAACTGACAACCCTAGGACATTGTCACTATGGGCCATATCTGATTCGTTTCCATCATTCTTCAAGAGAAGGTAAGTTACGCCTGCTGCTGCCTGCTTTCTAATAGCCTATAGGCATATTGTTTTTGCCTTCAGGCGGTTGTATTTTGAGTAATTTTGAATGTACGATTTCTGCTTAGAAATTTGTTATTTATTGTAATTTAAAATTTTATTTCAAAATAATCGAAATTGTTTGTATTTTCTTAAGTAATATAATTACTTTCATATTCTTCTACGTACCAATAGTTCTATGATTTATACTTACAGTACTGTATTTTAATAGTAGGGTAACAAAAATAATTGACTAAAAATATATAATTTGTAACAACTTCAACATTTTTTAACTCGAAGGCTTAAGTGGTGAGACATTAATTAAAGACAACTTACGGGTTGAACCACTAAATAAAACACATTTTTTAAATCAAAGACGTTTCGTCCGAACTGTGTTGGACATCGTCAGTTTGGTTTATTGAAAGAATAGAATAAATGGTTTAAATATTGCAAGAAGATTATAAATTGGAGAGTGAAAAAACTCCTAACCTTTAAAAATGTATAATCTTCTTGCAGTATTTAAACCATTTATTCTATTCTTTCAATAAACCAAACTGACGATGTCCAACACAGTTCGGACGAAACGTCTTTGATTTAAAAAATGTGTTTTATTTAGTGGTTCAATCCATAAGTTGTCTTTAATTAACTTCAACATTGTTTAAATTAAAATAAAAATGTGTTTGTTAATAAACACTTAAAATTAAATTGGGATTTTTTAACATTCGGGAGTCTATAATGTCATATTGCGCCATATTACACAGCTCAGTTGATAGTGTGTACAGTGTGCGTGTGCACTGCCATTGTCTTCTCGGCGGCAACAACCTGGCACGGCACTGACAGCCTGACTCCCCCTCCCCCCACTACCGTCACCTTGCCATAAATCCCACACTCACATCAGCTGTCCAACCGCTATGCTCTAGTCAGCTGGCCTTTGTTTGTTCCGATCCGATAGCCCAACTAACTTATTTCTGGTTAGCCACCCGCCAGATAGAGCTGTCAGCTGACCGACATCCTGATCACCATCATATTAGTCTTATTTATGTTTGGCTAAATTTACTGTTCGCCCATTTGTTTCCATTAGGGATGGACGAGATTCAGATTTTAACTCGGGCGGGAATCGAGCGGGATTTGTAATTTCCTGCTTGTGGTTCGGGAAATTTTCGGGCGGGATTTATCGTTATTAGTAGATAAAATACTTTAGAGTAATTGGAAAAAGTTCATTTGCATTTACAACTTTGCACAATAATTAGAAAAAGAGCAAAATTTGAATGTCATTAAAATATTTCCTGCAAAATTATTTAGGTTCTCCCAACAGTTATTGAGGTTTGTAAAGTATTTTTACTCACCAGTTTATTTTGTAATGGAAAAACACTTAAACCCCTAAAACTGTAATTTCCGGCGATTGACAAAACTTACCCTGTAAAATCCCTTTTGTAAGGTATTTTTTACTCACCAGGGTAATTCTGTAAGGAGAATCCTCTTTAAACAGTAATTTTTGGCAATCAAAAAATTACCCTGTAAACTCCCTTTTGAAAAAGTAAATTACCCACAAATTCCCTCCCGCTCGGGAAATTTCCCGTTTATAGGGAATTCCCGCTCGTTTTTCGGGAATTTTTTTTCCCCGCGGAATTCCCGATTTTTCGGGACTTGTCCATCCCTAGTTTCCATTTATAACTATACAACAATTAAATAATCTTAAAACGTTATACAAAAAAAAAATAATAGCAGTCTAACA
The DNA here is from genome assembly GCA_963513935.1 of Aphrophora alni. Taxonomy (NCBI): domain Eukaryota; kingdom Metazoa; phylum Arthropoda; class Insecta; order Hemiptera; family Aphrophoridae; genus Aphrophora; species Aphrophora alni. The sequence continues at coordinate 83,482,865 of OY740770.1, read as the reverse complement.
ATAGCGTTGTTGAAAACACGTAAATAAATTACACTTAAACAACATAATAGGCGAATGTTTGAAAATCGGTACTCAAATATATTTAAAATTCTATTGATTTTTTTTTCGTTTCAGGGCCATGTCGCTTTCTAAACCGAGCGTTGCTACCTTTCAACCAACGTACGTGCTTGAATTCCCATGGGTTAAGGAGCATACTAATAATAAATGTTCGGCCATTTGCATGTGGTGCAAGACAGCTATAAACATTACTAGCATGGGAAAAACTGCTCTCAAAAGTCACGCTAAATCAAGTAAACACGTAGCGTTTGAAAACAATCGGAAGAAATGTCTCCCATTAGGAATGTTTTTTAAAGGCGATAAAGCTGTTCCGGGAACCTCCGCAAGTCAGACATCTGTGCAAATCCAGGAATCATTGTCTACGCAACCACCAGCACAAACGAAAAACACTATGAAAAATTTCATTCTTGCAGAATCTGTCACCAAATCAGAGATATTTTGGTGCTTGCAAATAGTTATGAATCACATATCATTTCGGGCCGCAGCGCGTTGTGCAGAGAGCTTCCAAATTCAATTTGATGATAGTGAAGTGGCGTCAAAAATAAATTTGCACAGAACCAAAGTAGGCTATACGATCATTTTCGGCCTTGCACCCTACTTCAAAAAGGAACTGGAAAAACAAATGCATAACTGCACTCAACTAGTTCTTTGTTTTGACGAGTGTTTGAACAAGATAGCCCAAAAACAGCAAATGGACTTACACATTCGCTTTTATGATGAGAATAAAAGAGAAGTCGGAACCAGATACTTAACATCAGTATTTCTAGGCCACTCTAGAGCAGTGGACCTTCTTGACGCAATAAAACAAAACTTAAGTTCTGAAACCCTGAAGAAAGTTATTCAAATTTCAATGGACGGACCTAACGTCAACTGGAAAATGTTGTCGGACCTACAAAAAGAAATGGCAGATTCGCCAGAAAATGCAATGTTGTTAAATATAGGTAGCTGCGGTCTGCATACATTGCACAACGCATTCAAAACTGGCATTAAAGCAACTGGCTGGGACTTGACAGCGTTTTTTCGAGCGATTTACAATTTATTTAAAGATTCGCCTGCTCGAAGGGCTGACTTTGTTCGCCTCAGCAGTTCGGACAAGTTTCCCTTAAAGTTTTGCGCTGTTAGATGGATAGAAAGCGGAAAAGTCGCTGAGAGAGCACTGTCAATTTTGCCTTCCATCGAAAAGTATGTTGATGGTGTTATCAAAGAAAAAAAGGAACCAACATGTTCAAGTTTCACTGTTGTGAAAAAAGCTCTACTTGACAAACTACTACCGGCTCAGATAGCATTCTTTTCTACATTGTGCGGATTATTGGAACCATTTCTACGGGAGTTTCAAAAGGATGAACCTATGGCCCCTTTTGTTTATAAGGAAATGCATGGTCTGGCTTTGAACATGTTTGAGACAGTTGTCAAGAAAGAAGTCTTGGATGCCAACAAAAATAGCCTTCAAAAGATCGATTTGACTAACAGAGAAAATCTTAAATTCGCCAAACATATCGACTTAGGATTTGCTACAACTAACGCCATCAAGGGATGTCTGGATCAACAGAACTTGAAAAATTGAACTTCAGACAATCTGCAAGAGATGGGCTTGTAGCAATAATAAAAAAGTTGATGGAAAAGTCCCCTCTGAAATATCCATTTTCAAAATCGATTTCCTGCCTCGATCCAAGTTTGATACAACACGATTTTAAGTTGGCAGAAATTCGACTCAACAAATGTTTGGAAGAATTGGTTGAAAAGAGATGGATGTCGGGTATTAGAGCGGATTCTGTTAAAAGGCAGTTTATCAAGCTGTTTTCCTTTCCAGAAGTAAAGGAACAGTGCAAGTCCTACAAAAGAAACCAGCGTCTTGACCAGTTTTATGAGAACTTGTTTGTACTGATGGGAGTGGATGAGTACAAAGATGTAAATCAGTTTTTTAAACTTGTCCTGACTCTATCCCACGGAAATTCCTCCGTCGAAAGGGGATTTTCAATTAACAAGGAATGTATTGTTGAAAATCTTCAAGAGGAAAGCCTCGTCTCATTGAGACAAGTATATGACGGAGTGTCATCGGCGGGAGGAATTGACAAAGTTGTCATCAACAAGGAACTTATCCATTCCGCCAGGAATTCCCATGCGCGGTACACAGAGAATTTAAAAAAGAAAAAGGAAGACGCCTCTAATCTGGAGCTTTTGGAAAGGGAGAGAAAGCGGGAACTTCTGGAGGAAAAGAAACTTGAAGCGGAGAAGATGAATGTGTTAGCTGAGGCCAGAAAAAGAGCTGCAGAAATCGAAGACAAAATAAATGAACTGAAAAAGAAGAAAAAATGAATTGTATCTATAGCTTTGTTACCAGGGGACTTAAATTTAAGAAAAGGCGGAACCAAAATGGTAACAATATTTAGAAAATTTAAAAAAAAGACAAAGACAAATTTAGTAATTAACAAGGCTCAAATTTATTGAAACAAAGAAATTTCGACGGTTCAGATTTTATCATTTACAACTTAGAAAGACATCCTGAGACAAATCATCAATAAACACAGCTTATGATTAACAAGATTATAATTAATAAAAGTTATACGCCCTTAATGTAACATATAATAATTTAATAAAAAAAAATTAATCAATAGATTCTGAAAATTTATCCCCCCCCTTTTTAGTTTATATATATATATATATAGTTACAAAATTTAACAATAAAAAAAAAAAAAAGACAATGAGCACAGCTTAATAATTAACAGGATTATAATTAATCCAAAAAAAAAAGATTATACGCCCTTAATGTAAAATTAGAATAAAAAAAGATGAAAAGATACTGATATTTATTCCCCCCTTTTACTTTATGAGATTATAGTTTTTTTTTTTTTTTTTTTTTAAAAAAAACAGTTACAGAATTTAACAATAAAAGATTTATAAATGAGTTTGATGTTTTAAATTCAAAAAATTCATATCAATTGTAAACAGGTTTATCACTAGACTAAAAGTTACATAATATTACTTGTTTGATAAATTTCTTAAATACTATATTGGCCAATAAATTTATATATTTTGAATAAAAGAATTTGTTATAAAATGAGAAGTCTATTAAAAAAAAGAAATGAAAATTTTGAATATTGAAATTTTATTAATTGACGTCAATTTTTGTTAATTTAGAAAATAACCTCTTGGAGGTTGTTAGGACCGAAAGTTTGCATGCAGGCTCCACCCAATGATTTTTTTTTATAATTCATAAATAACTACACTAGACTACATTTAAATGACAGCTTTAAGAAACACACATTCGCTGAAACAATTTAGGCACATGTACTATATAAGTTTAGTCAAAGTTCTGTAGAGTCAGTTTTAAGGAAAACATCACTTTTGTGCACTTGAAAGTTTGTAGATATATTATGCGAAACGTGTTTTGTAAGCAGGCAGAAACATGTTAAGAGCTTTTGCTGGTGTATGCAAAATGAAACCAGATTTGCTAGGTTTCTCCAACCAGCGTATTAGCTGGAAAATCCTGTCGCAGTTCACGTGAGCTTGTGCCGTGAAAATAAAAATTTATTTAACATTTTAGAACACTAAAGCGCACAAAACTGTAGACTAACATATCATTTATGAACTGAGATGTGAATTTTGAGACAAGAGAAGAAAAAATGACTAACGGAGCTATGAAGGATTGTAGTACATGGTGAGTGATTACAGGTAGACTAACAACGGGTTGTAGATCAGCTAGGCTAACCAGCCGTTGTACTTTGTACTTAGATAGAGACAGATATAGAGAGGGAAGATAAGAGGGACGGCGAGTGGACTGTCGATAACAAAAATGCAGATTTATTCTACTGAATGCTACAGCTTCATGACCAAATTGCTTTGTATTTGTACAAATAACCATTGACATTGGATGAGTTTTAAATATTTTATACCAATTTACTTCATTAAATGTAATGATTTGATTTTAAAAACGCATCAATGGTACTGGAACCTTGCTAATCTCATTCCACCATGGCTTTTATTTAATTCCACCATGGCTAATCTTATTATCGTCAACTATTAGCATTTTCAACTACACACACTTTTGAATAAAGGTGTGTAATAGTGAGAGTATTTTCAATTAATTTGCGGGAATTGATTAATATATGTACTCGTAGTTTATGTTGTTAGATGATTAGTAAGGTTCTATTACTGTAGTGTTTATTTCGTCCGAGTTTTATCCTTTCTACATGTTAACTCAAGTAGGCCTAAGGCTAGCCTACTCTTACCTGCTGTATATTTAAATATGTTTGCAATTGCTTAACAATTAACCTCGTAATACAACCATGTAAATTGCCTTTTATAAATTGAAAATTTTAAATTGAATTTTCAAGCGTTGCTTAGGGCAACGTAGACCGTATAGTACCGTACAGTTTTCACGAAAATACGAGTCCCTGTATAAAATAATCAAGTCAGTTCAAAATACCTGTAAATGTTTTTTTTTTTTTTAATGTTAGAATGCATCAAAATATCGGGAAATAATGCCGGGAAAAAACCGGGAATCTGAAAATGATGTTAGAGTGGCCACCCTGTACATGCATTATGTAGTATGGGACAAAATCCAAATGAATTAGATTGTTTCAAGCAATTCATTGGTAACGAGTTTTGGGAAATGATTTGCACAGAAACTAATGACTATGCTAAAAACAGCTAAAAACTCCCGGTAGAAAACAATTTAAAACTGACAATAAATGGTGTGATATTACTTACTATTGATGAATTGAAACCATATTTTGCATTGTATATAAATATGGGACAAATAAAGTAATCTGATATTAAAAATATTGGCCTCAGAGAAAAATTATTGAAACACCCATATATTCAAACACTATGTCTTACGAAAGGTTTTCATCAATCTTTAGATTTTACATATTTATGACGAAGACATAGATATCCCTAATGGTGGTGATAAATTGATCGAAATTAGGCCTGTACTTAGATACTTAGAAACTATTTTTTTTGAAAATGATTGAACCAGAAAAAGATCTTGCTTTGGTAAGATGCTTTTGAAAATGAACTTTACAGTTTACCTCGACAATTGATATTCTTCACCCCTTCTGTATACTAAATTGTTAGAAAAAATGTTCATGCAGTTGGCACTGTTGTACTAAACAGAAAGTGTATGCCATAGGTTTTCAAAGATACAAAATTTAAAAAGAGGAAGTCATAAAGCGATCTGGGCATGGTATTCTTGCTATAAAATGGTCCGATAGGAAAGATGTACATATGTTATCAACTTTGCACAAGGATATTGAAATGAAAATCTCAAAACAGTGAAGATAGGGAATAAAGTAGAAGGAATAAAGAAACCACTGTGTGTAATAGATTACAACAAGAGTATGCTTGGTGTCGACCGCCAAGACCAGGTCTTGTCATCGTTCCCTATCGTGAGGCGCACAGTCAAATCATAAAAGAAATTTTTTTAAATTTGATGGACATGACTATTTTTAATGCATGTTGTTTTCAAAAAAGTAAATAAAATTCAAAATATGCATTACACCGATTTTAGGCTAAATCTTGTTGAACTGATTTTGGAAAAAATAGTTCTACCTACAAGAACAATACCAGGTCAAGCTGCGCTTGTACCTTCACCCCTTAGGAAAGTAAAGTGCTCACTTTCCTATCCAAATACAACCAACAGCATGGAAGAAATTCCCAACAAGAGCTTGTAAAGTACAGATCCCAGCGCTAATGCTGGCACTTGAACTACCCTGACACAATGGACATAGGGTACGGGGGAAGGACGTAAGTGGAGGAAAAACATTTCCCCATGCTGCTTTCTAATGTGACTCATCCTTTCAACAAAAAATACCTCACCCTTTTTAAAATGAGATTGATTCTAAGCTTTATTAACATATCAAGGTAATTATAATATCTTTAAAAAGTGCTCAAATATAAGTTGAAAACTATACAATTGGAATACGGTACTGGTTTATCTACCCGCCGGTAGTACTGAGGTTTGTAGTCAGGTTAGTAGCGGTTTGCTACCGATTGCCCAAGTGCCACCATTCGCGCTGGGATCTGTATGTACAGCATACAAAAAACGGTCTGAAACTAGATGGATGTGTGAAAAGTCTTCCACTAGATCTTAAAAATTGTTTTAAGTCTTTTCACACTTTAGTAAATTACCAAGAAGGAGATGTGCATCTTGTAAATAGTGTAATAATGTGAAAATGTTAATTGTTCATATATTAATATAAATATATTATATTGTTACCATGAATTGTGTCATTTGTGGAAATCGGTAAGTCACTAACAATATTTGCTATATCTTGGTTATGCTTAAAAGATATGAGCCTACTTTTTTAATATTGTGTAAAAAACATTCTTTTTTTATTTTTTTATTTATTTATTTATAACTACAACTAAGTTATCTAGTAGTTTCCATTTCATAATAACACTTATTTCCAAGTCCTTCCTATGAATGACTCCGACTAAATACTCGCACAAAATCTTGCAGTTATAAGAGCTGGGGCATCACTGCACTAGGTCCAAAGGCTTGGTCCTTTTGAGTCTCCGCTCCCCATTTCTGCTTCTGAGCATCTCCTGCACAGCAGTATTTACATGTTTTTGTAGCCTAAGTTCGTGCTTCCTCGCTACAGACTTTATGGTTTCATCTGGTAGATGAAACCATAAAAAACATTCTAACTTTAAAAATAATAATAAATAAGTCAAGTGAGATACAACTAAATAAAATTTATAATCGATTACTTCCCTTTTAATTTTTAATTACTTTTTTAAATTATTAATCTTGTATTTATTTAACATACAGAGTAAAAACAAAACAAAATTAAATAATTAACACAACTTGACCAATCCTAATAGGATCGAATAAAGTCTTATTGCTCTAATACATCATATTTTGTAGGTTAACATTAACAATTTGGTCCCATCACTATTACACGTTAGGTCTTATTGAACCAGATCATGAGATTTGGTTCTATTAAGGCGACGAACATCGGTAATAATGTTGTTAATTATTATTGTCTTCATAACCTGATTAACATGAACTTGGAGACGTTGTTTATGCCTCAAAGCCACCTTCTTTATTTCCTCCTTCATCATATACACTTTAAGATCTTGGTGTAGATCAGTGTTACTGATATACCATGGAGCCTGAACTATCTCTCTAAGCACTTTATTTTGCTTTGAATAATCTTCATATTTGAATTTCCTCGTGCAGCACTACATTTGAATCCCATAGGTCCAGGCTACAGGCTTTAACACTTGCTTATAAATTAGAAGTTTGTTATGGACAGACATCTCCGAGTTTCGACCAAGCAACCAGTATACTTGCCTGTATTTTATATTCAGTACTTCCTTCTTTTTCTTCACATGTTCCTTCCATTTTAGCTTAGTATCGAGGGTCATGCCAAGATACTTTGCTATATTTATTGGGATAATATTTTAGCATTTATTATCAACGGTATTAACACTAACTTTTTATTAGTGAAATTAATATAAGTTGATTTTTCTTGATTTATTTTAATGTGAGAACACTTAGTCCATTCATTCACACAGTCTACAGCTCTCTGTTGTAACTTCAGCATCTTTTCCAACAGCAAAGGTCGCCATGGTGGTATTATTATCTTGAGGTATATCACGGGTAAACAGTAAATAAAGTGTTGGGCCAATGACACTTCCTGAGGTACTCCTGCTGTTATTTTTTCTAATTCAGATAGCTTGTTGCCTTGTCTAACACGAGAGTATCTATCTGAAATATACGAATTAAGTATTTCAAAATACTGCCGGGGAAGGTCTCGATTAAGTTTAAATTTTTATCCTTCATGCCAAACTTTATCAAAAACCTGCGCAATTACGTTTGTAATGCGATGAATTTGATCAATTGTCGTGTGTTTTGATCTAAATCCAAATTGGTGTAGTGGAATTAGTTTTCTGTCTTGTACGACTTTCATTAACCTCTTCAGAATTAGTTTTTCCATTATTTTTGACAAAATGGGTAATAAAGAAATAGGTCGATACGAAGTAACTTTATATGGCAATTTTCTTGGTTTGGGTATAACAATCACTTCAGCAATTTTCCAGTGCTTGGGAAAATACATCATTTTGAAGCAAGAATTTTTGATTTAATAATTTACTCAAGGCATGTGAATTTATCATGTGTAGTTCTTTATTATTTTTATTGTTATTAAATCATACCCTAGCGCTTTTTTACTGCAAAGATTACAATTAATTATATTTATTAATTCCTTCATAGTGACAAGGGGAATTTTTGATTCTGCTGACCCTCTTCTTGCTTTCTCCGCCGGATGTGGTGCATGATAAAATAACATAACCTCTCGTTTTAATATAAGATTGTTGAGTGAAATGTGGTTCTGAAATCAAGCAAATGTCAATTCTTTCATTTTGTAGAAACATTTCTAATTGTAATAAATGGTTAAGCAGACCATTAGCATTCCAAGTAGCAACATGCAAAGTATGATTAATCTATTTGTTAAGTACATCTCCTTTAATTTCCTTGATTAGCATCCTGATAGTCTCTTCCTGATCATCATGTCTCCGTATAACATGTTTTAATAGGTCTTTAATGGAATCATTTTCCTTTACTCTTTCATTTTGGATAATTTTTGCATAGGTTTTTCAATTTTGCGTTTGATTACTATCACCATTGTTTGTAAGTTCATTTAGATTTAGTTGTAACATGGATCTTCCGTCGAGCTAAGGCTTGTTTATATCTTATATTCTGAAGTTCCTTCGTAACTGGACATCCTCGGTAGCTTGCAGGGTGGTCACCTTGGCAGTTAACACATTTAGCTGACTGACACTTTACTTACAGCGCAAACAGCTGTCGAATGTTGTTGCATGTAAATTTTCTTTGACAATAACCCTGAGTATGACCAGGAAGAGGTGGCATCAGTTACATTGTGGAACTAAGTTAGTATTCTTCCTTAATGGTTCAATTTTAACAACAATTCCCATAATTGACCTTAAATATTTTTTCAGTACTTTCTCTTTTATTGAAATTGAGCATAAAGAGCGGCATTCCGATTTTATTTGTAATTCTTTCACCTTTTGAATTTTCCCTTGATTCTTTCCTAATCATGTTTTTTGCCTCCACGATGTTAAATCCTTTTAATTTTAAGCTATCAATTATTTCTTCTTCTTTGCAAGTACCATCCAGTCTTTGCAACAACTCTCATTGGTCTATTGACTTTATCTTCATAAGTATGCCATTGAATCCACATTTCAGTGAGCTTTGCCGAATTTTTTTTATATATGTCTCCATCTGGAGCGTTTATCTTCCATGCTTCTTTCGCCAAATAAGTATACTTCATTTCTTTCTCAAGTCAATTGTTTAAGATCATGAAATGTTGCAACTCCTGTGACATATATAGGTGGAGGTGCATGTACAATATTTATAAGTTTCTCACTATTCCTGAACTTTGTAGGATCATTTACACTTGATTTAATTGTATGGGATTGAGAATCATGTTTATTTTGACCAGGAGAACAATTGGGTTTTCTTTTGGGTTTTCTAAGATCAGGAGAACTTACTTTTCTTTTCTTATGTCTGTTAAACTTTTTATTATCTTTTGTTACCCAACCGACTTCCTTTTCTAATTCTTCCTCATCTGTCTCATAATATATAGATTCCTTTATTTTGTTCCCAATTGTTTTATTAGATTCTTTTTGTCCTAATATTTTTTCATGTAAGGCATGTAGCTGAAATTGCATACTTTTTAATGTAGTTTCTAATCGTTTCTCACATTTTTCTCTTTCATCGATGTATTATATAGAATTGGTTCATTCTTCTTGTTTGATTTTCTTCTAATAAGACTTGATATTGTTGTGGCATCTTCAAAATGACCTGATCTGAAGACACCGATTTACTTTGAATCATTCCCCAGTAGGGAGGGATCTAATAGTTTTTGAACTCTTCTTAAATAGGTGATCAGAATGCAATAGTTGGCCTCCTCCAGAATCCTTGAGGCCGACCTCCAAAGAGGGTGAAATTTCCAGACTACTGTGTAGTTGTCCACCTGGGGTATAATTTCCAGATTTTTTTTTCCCATTGCTTATCCTGGACACCAGGTTGTTTGTTTATTTTTAATCAAGGTTAAATTCCTCTAGCCTTTGTAGAGCGAACTACAAACTACAACCCAGTAGGTTCTCTCTTAACCAACCTAAGACAAACAAGGTTGCCTCCTCCACCAGTCTTGTCGTACCAAAGATCTTCTTCTCCGCTGAACAACCGCCATTGAGGACTTCACCGTACCCTGACAAGGGTCCCTCACAAGGTACTATCAGCCAGACAAGCTGAACCAAAGTTTATTAAAGAGGTGTTCCTCCTCTATCATTCCTCCTTCCGTGTCATAGATAAGACCCCGGGCTTGTGACCGGTATAATGGTGTTGATTACTTTCAATTTAACAAATTTTTAAAGTTAAAAATCTTAAAAAACAAAACATTCTATTAAAATCCTAACTTTTTAAAAGAAAATATTCTATATACATTTAATAAATACCAATTTAGTAAAAAAATTAAAAAAAAAAAAACTGTTTATCTTTAACCATATGGTACCGTTTTTGTAACGCTCAAACAAAACGCATGCAATTTCGACAAAATTAATTGTTCTAGCTAGTCTTGCAGAGCCCTCAATGGGTTAAATAAAACTAGAAGTTATATTGCTTATGAATATGTATGTTTATTTGTCAAAAAAATATTTTGGCACTAGGCCACTTAAAAGAATTTGACTTTATTTTTTAAAAAACTGTCCCTAGATGCCTATGGATCCTAAGTCATGTGGTTTTAGCACAGACTTGACCCTTTTATTTGTTCTGAAAGTAAATTAAACATTCACTTATTACGTCATTATCTTTAGTTTCAATCTACGATATATATATATATATATATATATATATATATATATATATACCGGGTGTTCAAAAAGTCTGGAAACCCCTTAATATTTATTTTATTAATTAACGCAGAACAATGAAACTCTAGTATTACGTCCTCACTGTAGTTACTAACTTTTTGGTCATTTTAACTGTCTTTTGCTTTCGCTTTGGGGGGGACGTCCTGTGGAGGAAGTCTAAAAAATCCTAAATGTAGGCATAGGTCGAATTATACCTCATTTTAAAGGTCGTTGTTAAAGGAACACATTGCCGCAATCCCGAATGAAAAAGGACCATTTGTTTGGAAATGGCAGCCTCTTAAAGTTTGTTAACTTTACATTGTGGAGATTAAGAGGCAGAAATGAATACTCAACCGTGTTGGTTATGTTAGTGTTTTAGCTATGAGAATTTCACAGCTGAAGTGTGGAGGGATAGAAAATAGGGTCCGATCTTGCTGGAACCAGATAACCTCAAACTGAGGGCCCAGTAATTTCCTTAAATGTGGTAACACCCTAGTTTCCAGTAATTCAACGTAGGTGGTGGCATTTAAGTTCCCTTCTATGAAATACGGACCCACAACACGAGTACCAAGCAATCCTGCCCAAACATTTACTTTTTGTGGGTGTTGTGTGTGTGTGTGATTCTGCCATCCACCGTGGGTTTTCTTGAGACCAGTAACGTGAATTATGTTGATTCACAGAATCTTGCACCATTCAGACAGAAACTTGCCTCATCAGAAAACGAGACAAGTTTTGCAAAGTTTGTAGGTTTTGCAAGTTCATAATTTGTGTATTATAATTTCACAGTATTGCAGCCTCCGGTCTGGGTTATCTTCATTCAGTTCTTGGTGAAGTTGTATCTTAATTTGATGAAATTTGTTTCTGTGAAGTATTTTATGGATAGAACCTGTACTAACACCTACATACTGTGCTGATTTTCTAATAGAGGTGTGCGGATTTTCCACGAAACACTGAAGTGTTTCAAGGGCCATTTCTTCAATGGTTGCTGATTTTGGCCGTCCGGATCTTGACCGATCTGTTACAGAACCGCTTTCTCTAAAGCGCTGTATGGTCTTCAACACTGTTGATTTTTGAATAGGTGGTCAATTGGGGCAAGTTTAATTGAACAAGCGGCTTACCTCCTCATATGAACGAGTTCTATCCCCATAACCCCTCATCATGAGAATGGTTATTCGCTCTGTCTCACTAAGTGACATTGTAATCTAATGTAAAGCTTACTAAAAATGAATATCACAAATTAATGTAATACGTTATCAACTAATGAACCAGTCAGGGTGCATAGCTTAACATGTACGAGAGATAAGATCGGACAAACCACAAAGATCATTGGGTCAGTGGCTATCAATAATCTGAATTAGTAAGTAATTAGTCTTGCCAAGAACGTTATTTGCCATTGCATTAGCATTAAAATCAAACAAACTTTGAGAGGCTGCCATTTACAAACGAATGGTCCTTTTTCAGTCGAGATTGCGGCAATATATATATATATATATATATATATATAGTTTCAATATATCAAATAAAATAACTTGCTAAATAAAATGTCTTATGTTTAAAATAACTAGTCTCTTTTTGATATTTCTTATAGTTATAGACAACTCTTATCTCTATGTTAAAACAAAATTTGGTAAATATGTTCAATTTTACTGTTTGATAATTCATGTAACAAAGCAAGTAGTTGTGTGTATTATGGTGATATCTGTCCAAAGATACTGTATTGAAATAAAACATATAATTTTAATAATTCTTTCAGTTCGATACCTGGTTATAAACAGATTTATGTTCAAGATTCCGAAGAAGGTAAAACATTAACATCAGTAGAAGATGTTGCTCGATCACACTTTAAGAAACAGGGTTATACACAAGGTTAGTCATTCTTCAAACCTAAAGATAAAGTGAACAGAAAACAATTATTATTAGAGTATATATGAATATGTAAATTTTTGAAAACATTTTGAAAAAGATTTATATAAAATTTATTTTCTAAATTGTATTCTATTGAAGATGGTATTCATAAAATTAAATGAACCATATCTAGGAGAAGTCAAAGAAATGTCAAATGTAATGTTTTTGTTGTAGAAAAAAATACATTTTTAGTTCTAAAACTTTCTTGCATAACAACAAACATGGATTGGAAAGATTTTTATTATTGTTGACATCTGTAGTATCACTGGCTGAGCAGTGTTTAATGCAGGTTATAAGAATGTGCGAGCCCTCATAATTTTGAAGGCTCGAGTTTCGGACAATGGTATTAAAATTATCAAGCCGATTGTTTATATTTTTTATCTGAACTAAAATATCTTTATCCATAAATCCATAATTATTTGTGTGTAATAAAAAATGCAAATGAAATGGGTTGTATTAGAATTTCAAATCAAACTGTATTCATTTTGTTAGATCGAAAGAGTCCTTCTCCCTTCAATTAAAGCTATTTTGCCTTTCCCTCTACACTTTGTTCTCCATATTCCCCATTCAAAAACAAAATATCGAGAATATAGTGTTTATATTTCAATCAAATTTAGCGGAAGCTTTACAAAAAACCTTGAGTTCAATAACAGCTTGTTATTAAAAAAATTCAAGCATGTTTAAAAGCTTGGTCTCAATTGAAACTCGGGCTTGTAAAAAGCTTGAGCTCATTAAAAAGTTTGCAGTCGGTAAAAACTCATCTCGATTTACCCGAGGCTTGATTCAAGCTTAGATTGAATTTAAAAACTCAGGCTCGCACACCTATAGCAGGTTATGCAATTATTTATCTCAAACTTGTTATCGAGACTTATTGTGGTCAGATATTGTTTTATTATACAATAGAAGTTTCTATTGTAGAAAACATGAAAAAAAATTGAATTTTTAAAATATTTTTAGGACGGCATGATGAGGGAGGAACTATTAAAACTCTTGTCTTAGCATGTTTCTGGGACATTATCTACAGTACAGCCATTGTGGAAGGAGGCCATTCATTGTTTCATTCTGCTTTCCAAAATGAACCACTAGACTGGAATACTGAAGGATTTTTTTTAAGACGAAAGGAGGCAATTGAGGTAAAATAAATTGCAAAGGGATCTCTGCATTAGGACAATAGCAAATTGATTGAAAGAAGTTGAAGACTTATTCTTTGCTTTAAACGTATAAAAAAATTAAAAAATCCGTAACTACTTTTCTATATAGCCTATATTCAGAGTGTAATCTCTTTAGGCATAGTTAAATTGAAATATAAAATTAGAATAACAACTTTTTATATAAATACTGTTTTTACAATAAATAATGTTTTTTAATGTGAACTTATTAATAAATTATTGACACTTCTACTAATTTTAGTTGTTCTATATTAGAACTTCAAGGTTCTGAGCAGGTCTTAATTATTTTTTAAATAATCTGTCCTACTTAAACTTGTAGCCCAGCTTATATAATTTTTTTTTAAACTTATCATAACTATAGGAAAACAAGTGGTGAAACAGTTGAACCAATTTTTTCCTATACCAAAAAAATGTTTTATTTGCAAGGCAAGTAAGCTCCTATGTATATTGTTCAAGTTTATTTATTTAATTATGTTTTTAAGATTATAAATTTATTGGTGTAATGCATTTAGTTTCACTTTTTTTATACAGAGTCCTTATACATACATTTTTTCATTGAGGATAATCATCTTAAATTTCTAGAGGAAAGTTTAAAAACAAAGCTAGGATTAGATGTAAATTGTATTGGATATTAATTATATAAAATCTAATAGAAACATAGTTTAATTTTGTTTGTATTTTATCAGGAGAAGTTAAAACTATTACTAGACGGTGGAATAAATCTCCTTTGGACAATCATAGAAGAGTGTTATAATAAAAATGGAAAGATGGAGGGTGTTGTACATTGGAACTATCTGCATGAGAGTCTTCATATAGTTAAGGTAACGTGTTACTGCATATAAAAGAAAGCTCAAAAGCATATTTTAAAAAAACTAAGAAGTATTATTCAAAAAAAATACAACAATGAATTGTGAATATGGTAAATTGACAAGAATCATTTAATATTGAAATGACTAATAGGACTATTGCTGGAGCATCTTATATTCTATATTCTAAACCATTTTGACAATGAATATTTTTTTTCCTACTTTTTAAGAGTAAAAAATGGTTATAACTCTAAAACTATTTTACTGTTTTCAAAAACTTTTTTAGTTCCAGTTATTATTCAAGTCAAATACCATAGGCCATTTGTTGTAAAAAGATATATGTTGTCATTAAAAATTTTAAGAAAATTTGTAAAATAGAGTAGTCTTGCAAAATCAGCCTAATGTGGTCCAGAATAGTGCAGAGTTATCTGGAATAAGTGGTTTCAAATAAAAACTATTTGGATAGGTTACAAATGTATTTATATTTATTGAACAAATGTTTAAATGATTACAAAAAGAAGGTTTTATGTGCCCACAGATATCACAAAACAAGTTACAATTTACAATTTAAATACTATACAGTAATACTCTTTAATATATTAAAATACTCATTTGTTTCTCGTATTGGATCTTCATTTCGTTCATTTTGTAGAGAGTGAATGATTAATCGCTGAAGCACTGCTCAAAATATTGGAGAGCACTCTCAACAGCATTTAGTTCTTTGGTATAACTCATTTTAGTTTTTTCACCATTGTCGGTTATCTTCTCATTTTCTGACTCGTCCTTTTCTTTTTTTCCTTTTACCACTTAAAAAATTTGCCCGTCTGAAAGAATGTTCACCTGGGTAATATTCATTCACTTCTTTATGTCACCATCACATGTTTCTTCGCAACCAGGAACCTTTTTCAAATAGAATCGTAGACCAGAATCTTCCTCTTCTGGGATTCTGTAAATTAATTCCCTATATGGTAAGTAATTTTCTCCAACCAACAACGTCCAGTAAGTCAATTTTGTTTAACTTCCTCATCAATCTTGGCCCTAATCAATTGCTATCACAAGAGAAGGAAAATTTTGTTGTTGATATCTCTTCTTTACTGCAGCTAAGTCACCTTAGTCCATGGGCTAGCAGAATGCAATCACACACAGTAGGTGATAAGAACATTGTTTTTATATCACCATCTTATAATTTATATGCTGATGAGGCATTATCTAGAATTAAAACAGCTTTTCTTGTTTTTTATTTTAAAAACCTTTCAACAGATGGGACGAAATGATTAAAAAATCAGTCTTTAAAAATTGTTCCATCCATCCATCCACTCAACAAGTTCTTGAAAACATGTGAATTTTTAACTTTTCCTATTAATTAAAATTCCATAAATATGTTAACTTGTTTCCTTTTCATTGAAGTCACCATTATAAAAACTCAAATCATAGTATAAACAATAATGTTTGCCAATAAATCGTTAACCCTCTATCTGGCGATCGACCCAGCTGAGTCGATCCATGACACTTGATTGACTCAAAAACACGTATTTTGCAATTCAACATTTTGCCCACTTACAATCGTCCTATCGCAATAAATAAAATACTGTTGAAAAGCGAATGTTCTGTAGATGCATAATCATGCAAAAAAATAATAATAAAAAATACCACAAAACATTATAAATAATATTCCAGAAATTACTAAAGTTTGCATATTTTTTATACGTGACGTAAAAGATTTGCGCTGACAAGTTGTAAACAAAACTGACGTCATATTTGTCTAACATTCCCAATTCGATATTTCTGTCAAACAGATCGACCATAACACTGTTCTGTAGATCACATCTTTCTCTTTCGATCTGTGCTTTCCAAATCTTTCTATCTGTTATAGTTTTTATTATATAAAAATTAAACAAAATCAAGAATTTTAACTCATTTTTACACGCTAAAAATTACATTTTTTTTTTCAATTCAACTTTTATCCTAGTAAATATTATTTTATCGAAATGAATTATGTATCACTTTATTAAAGGTGATGTTTCAATCTTTCATAATCATGATTCATATCATAATCATAATCTTTCATAAAAATTCAATAATACGATAAAGTTGACGATCATTCCGCTAGATTGCCCCACTTGACGCGACAGGGTTTATATAGAAAAATCTGTACTCTGTGTTCATATGATTTTACGAAATGGTAATACTTGTCCAAATGCCTCAAGTTGACAATATTATATAGTATTTTTCTTTCTCTTTCGAACTACGAATTCAAAATTATCGTTAGTTATATAGATCACGAGATATATCCATTATAAGAAATAGTAACCAAACCGAACCAGACTCATTTTCCTTTCGGTGCGGTTTACTAAATAGGATATATCAGTAACCGATATTTACAGTATTTGGAAGATGAGATTTAGATCTTTCTGTTGGTACCACTCATTACTTCCTAGAATTTTTTTTTAGGTTATTATTTCTGACTTGCAAGTTACCATTTTACTCAGGATTGTTTGTGTTCTAAAATGACATATTGTGGTAGGCGTGTACGTGACTTGGGATTATATTTCTGTTATTGTGAAGGTATGTTTATTTATTTGTATTGTGAAGGTATGTCATACATATCTTGTCATCATCTCAAAATTTAGGAATAAGGTGGGATAAAAACTGATTCAGTACATTTCATTTTTAGTAATTTTTGGCTTTTTGGAGAGTGTTTGCGAAATTCATACCAAAGCTGCTTTTGTTGGATTATTCCAATTTAAAAGAAAAGTTAATTATGTATGATGAAAATAGCTGAGATAGTGTGATTTTTTCCATTCATAAGAACTGAAAGTACGATAGGGAAATTCAGGTTCTTGTTAGCCCTCACTATTTCCTATTTTTTCCTATTTGAAAGTGTCAGAACCCTGCAAATAAGGTAGCCGCCAACACCCTGATCACTGTGACCATTGGTGATGGGTTTAGGTGTAAAAAAAAAGAAAGAAAGAAACTGAGGTGCAGTTGTCATAGTGGAGGCATTCAACATGCCAAAGAAAGAGTTGTATCTGCACAGCAATGTTAAATAACATTTTTAATGTTGATCATTTTCTTTAACGTTTATCATTGTAGGATGATAAATCATGAGTATGTATCACACAACAGGGTATCCAGCAACTGGAAATTCCTCGAAAAGTAGGAATTGTGTAAGGGAATTTAATACTGTGAAGGAAGAAAGCGGGAATGGTAGTGTGATTTTAAATCTGTCTTAAGGAAAAAGAGAAAAAGAAAAAAAAAGAAAAAAAAAATTTATTCTATACTTTTTCTTTTATTATATTATATGAAAGGATACTAATTTAAAAGTCAATCTTTGTAATTTTATGCTATGAAATATTTTTTAAAAAATTGATGAAAGTGCTAATTGTGTTACATCAGTGTAAAAAGAAAGTAGTCTAGATATCCAACTGTCTTAGTTACATTGTTCTTATTGGAAAAAAATATTCTCAAACACAGCACCGATAAGTTCTGATTTTTTCCCTTCAACTAATTAACTGACGCCCTTGTATGTCCGTCTTGGATTTCTTTTTTATCTTATTGATTGAAGGAATGGTGACTTTTTGTAATTGTGGATTGTCAGTTTTGTCTTAATCTACATATATCAACAACACAAGGTATATCACTACTCTGAATACTCCTATTTAAACAGTTTTAGTGTTCTGTTCAAGTCATCATTAACACTCGTAAGTACCGACAACTATCGATGTGGTTTTCTAATGTTATACCACCCTCCCATGTTTGTTTGTTTTTGTGTCTGATTAAAAGAGAGGAATGTGACAATCTTTGTATTACGTTGTAGTGAACAGATAACAACAGGAGGTGTATCACCACATCAAATTATGTTTAATAAGGCAATTCTTAACATAATTTTTAACTGAAAGACTCCCATTTTGACCTAAAATCTTAGAAAATACCTCTATGAATATATATAGTGTTTGTAGCTAACCGATGTAAAACAGTATAGATATATACATAATTAATTATTTTACACCATCAAGAATTCCTGCATAAATTGAGTTCCTCAGTAAAAATATATACTAGTTTAAAAGAAAAGTTAAGTTACAATATGATTTAACTTGTGATTTTTTTTCTATTCGTAAGAACTGAAAGTTGGTCTGGGGAAACTCCAGGCTTGTGTAATCTCCTCCTTCACTATTTGCGATTTTTTCATTGTTAAAAAAAAAAAACCCACAACTTATGACTAAACTTTCAATTTTTATTTTTGAAAAATGTTATTTACACCATACAAATATTTTTTTAAAGTATTCCCATCTTCCTTCATAGTGGTCGACAACTTATTTCTTTTTTAATTGTGTATAGTTCAAGGTGAAACTTTATCAAAAATATTTTTGAATGATCATATATTGGAAAAAAAAAATTAAGGCATTTTATGTTGCAAAAATAATTAACCCTTTGGAGATTGGCGCCTAAATACAGAGACTATCCAAAGATTACCAATGTCGATTTCATGGTTTCTACCTGTCTATTTATCTTGACAACTTCAAATAATACAACAATGATACAAAATACTAATCAACATTTTTTTATAAAATCACATTTATTCAACTGAAACAGCTGACACACCGGCAATTTTCGAGCAGCTGATGTTTACTGTGAGTTGCTTGCGATTAAAATTAACAATGTTATTGCATATTAAAAAACAATGTTTTTGCATATTATTTCGTAAATTACTCAACATATAATATTTTTTAATTATTATGGTTCTTTCTCTATCATTTTATGGAAAACCAATCTAAATATTGTAACAAAAAAAAAACTTTTACACATTTTTTCTGAACTTCTAATATATCGCAAGTTGGTCTCCAAAGCTTTAAAAAAAGATTCCTTGATCGTTGTTATTATTGTAAAAACCACTTGGAACTTATTAAAAAATTGGTATCAAATCTAGTTTCATATTAAAAAAATTATTGTTCATTCAAATTTTATGTAGTTTTGAATTAAATAATAACTGTAAGAGATATTGGGCCGAAATTGTAGATTTTTCATTAGTAGAACATTTTCTATGGATAGGCAGAGGAGGGGTGGCAAACATTTGTTTATTATCTGTAAAATGGTGACTGTTTATGTCAACTTCAAATTGGACAATATAATTAGATCTTGAATAATTCTCCTATGTTGTTATCTATTTATTTGAGGGAAATTGCTTGTTTTGGAACAAAAATGTAAAGAAAAAACAGGTTGCATCATATCTATTTGGTGAGGAACTCGAGAAAACAATGAATATGCAGGAAGTGACCTTATCCTTCTCACAGGTATCAGAAGTTAAGAGGAGAGGAGTGAGGTAGCATATTGATAGGCTCTAATACCTAATACAAATGATATTACCTACTTCATGTTTTTACACTTTTCAATTGAGACTAGAACAATTTATTTAATTACTAGAGTTGAGAGTAAAATTACCATGAATTATGTGTTAGATTGCAAAGTAAAATATCACATTGTTATTGAAAGTAAATACAATATAGGGATGGGATAATAGAGCATTTTCAGTTAAACATTTATAGGATTAAATGTGTTGTCTGCTTACAATTTTACAATAAATAAAAATGTTACAGCCATTAAAAAATGAAGCAAGGTTTTTCTTAAAACATAGTAGTTAAAACTATTTTTATAAGATATGGACCAACTCGAAATATATTTTAAAAAATTCATGTTTAACAATATGATTATAAAACATTTATTTTATAATGTTGATTTATTTGTTAAATGCTACCATATAAAAATGAAATGTTTCAAGACAAAGTAATTAAAGACTTCATAGTTATTATATTTGTTGATATTGTTATTAAATCTATACTAACCCGAGCTCAATCATTTTTGTCATGCAAAAGTGTTGCACTGCCTTCCCTCTCAATTATCTTACCCTGTCTTTCAGGTGTATTTATCTTGGGTACTGTTCTAAAATTTTAGTATTAGATATTCTCTATGCTTGTTTAACACACTGAAACTTCTGCAGTGGTCTACTTTTTACATTATTTATGATGATGATGATATTGCTATTTATTTACCTACCTACAGTTCCCAAAGCTGAAATATCGGTTGTAATACTACGCTCCATTTCGGTAATTACACGAATACTAATTCAATTAAAAATCATCATACAAATTGTTTATTTCAACATAGAACAAAAAAAAATTCCTTTGGAATTAAATGGGATTTAATAAAAAACTTAAAATTGAGCCAAGTTCTTACTTGTTAGGGTTATTAAGACAGGTGTTCGAAGTGGTTGCCATTCTCTTCCTGGAGAAGCAGTAGTCTTTTCTTTATCCTATGTGCGACATTTTTTAATGTATTGACATTTATTTCAGCTACATTTAAATAATTACTTCTTAAAATTTTTATAATGTCATCTCTTACGATTGAAAGTCTGGAGGCCTCTTGGTGTCTCAACAGTTCTGGTGGTTTCAAACTTATTAACAAACTTTTATATACAATTATACTGCACAGTCTGTCTAACAAGCTGTTGCAAGTACAAAACTTTCTTAACTAGGGTGATGAACTCCGTACACATTCATAACACTGAATCAATGTGATGCATGTTTGTAAAGTTAAAGTCTCGATGAAATAATTTTAAAAAATCAATTAATTAATTGTAAACTATACAAGTTTGCCTGCTACTAGATTTCTGTGTATGAAATTAGTCAACAATGAGAAAACTGTGCCAATAAATAAATAACAATGAAAATTTTAATAAATTAATAATAATAGTGGATGATTTTAATAAATCTCAATTATATCTGCATACAATAAAGAGTTAGTCTTGGGAATTGGACAAGAAAGAACGAAACTAAAACCATTTAAAGTTTTACCTTACTTTTGAATGACCTGGTATATTTTTATTACAAAACTTGAGTCTGTTATAAATAGATTTAAATTGAAAAACATGTATAACTTTAATCACAAATTACCAGTAACTGCAAGGGTTTTTTTTCCAGGTCTGGTGCTAGAATAAAATCAACATTTTATTATTTTTTTACTTCAAAAATTAGCTGTGCACATAAGTATGAAAATATAATGTTAAAAATCCCAGTTTTCCAGAGTTCCGTGGTGAAAGAACTTTATGATTTTTAACCTTCAAAGTACTGTACCTGTATTATTTTTCAGTATAAAAAAATTCTAGGTAATTTAATTCTCTGAAACAATGTATTGTGTTGGTAGTTTTTGATTGACTAAGTATTTTCCGATTTATCAACGGAAAACCAATATTTTAGGCTTTTTTTTTCAAACCTCTTTAAAACGAGACTGATGTGAAAATTAAACCACACAAACCGAACTTAAAAAATACTGTTGCAGTTTCCAAGGAATTTTAATTTTGACTCTGTATTATAGGGTCAATTTATAAATAATAAACAATATATCAGAGAGTACATATTATAATTTAAATAAAAATGTGTAACCCTTTCAAAAATTATTTCTTAATATAACGGAAAATCCATAAAATTCTTATAAAAAAAAGTATTTCAATTTTTTTTCATAGAAAAATATAAGAAAACAAATTGTAGGTAATTCGTGTTCTTAAAATTAGACTCCTTAACATTTTTTTTATAACATATATATTTACAGAGTTAACAAAAAATAAAACTTTGACCTCCAGTGTTGTGGTCTTTGCGAAATTTCATCTGTACAAGAGGTTATTAGTATTTTTAAACCCATTTTCTCTATTATTTTCACTATTATCTAAAGTGAAATTGAGGAAGACTTGGTTTTAAAAAAAAATCAACCTTACTATATTACATGGTTGTTGGTAATAAATAATATAATCTCCCAAAAATAAAAAATAAATAAACACTAAACTTTGTAATGGATTAACAAAATGATAATCTTTATTCTAATTTCATTAAATTCAAATTTATAATAAAGTACATAATATACTACCAGCTTACTGAATAATTAATATAATATAACAACGAAAATTGAAAAACTATTTTTGTTTTTTTTGTATCTGAAAATTCCTGTTATATATTAATTGGCCTAGGAGATTTACAGGATGTGGGGGGGAAAATTGGAAAATATACAGGAATGTTTTAATTCCAATCGGCTTGACACCTTGTACAAGGCCAAAAAATTACCAAAAAGTATTATATAGAGATCTTCTATCACCTTCTTGATGCTATGTGATATAAGAACCGCACCTGTAGGTAACTGCAATATGTCAGCTGTATCACAACAACACTATCTCACTCCTTCCATCCTATTAAATTTCTTGGCCAAACATCACTCCAGTGATTTCAAATAAAATTATGAAATCACACTCACTCACAGTCTGATTAATAGCGACTGAAGCTAGTGGGATAATTAATATATGTGTATGAGCACTGCCACTGCTTAGCTGAGTTTTATTTGTCTCTGTGTCATCTGTTGACATCAATCAAATTGAAGACCTATACTGCCAATACATGTCAAATCATTTTTATTTTGATCTATTTCTTCTAGTGAGCATCTTGTTTTATATCGAGAGCTTAAATTTTTACTGCTCTTAACAAAAATAATAAATAAATAACAAAAGAAGTTATTCATTACAAATAACCAGATCTGAATTTTAGTCATGGATAGATAAGGAAAACAATAAACTTATTGCTTGTAGTGTAATATTTTATTTTAGGCTAATTTTCTAATATTTCTTATTGTTTTACAATGAAAGAAGTTCATTATTTTATTAGTTTACTCTTGATGGATAATCTTACACAGATTTAATTGTAATAATTTAATAAATTAATATAACTTGTGATAATGCCTAGCCATTATATTATTTTATATATAGGGCCTAGTGGAGTGTCTGGACATTAAATCCTTTGTGGCTATAGCAAGGCTTCTCATTACAAATTATGCTACTTACCATTCTGGATTTCCTGATCTTACTCTCTGGGATCCATGTAAGAAAAAGGTAAGATTAGAATCCCTATCTATGATATTAAGGTTATTTAACAATTAAAACTCCAATTAGATTGTCTCTTGTTTAGTGTTATTTAGATGTAAGAGGTTAATTTTTGTATTATTTCACAAATTTTGACTTTCTCTACAAGGTAAATTTTTAATGGCTTTTGTTTTTAACTGCAGTAAACAATTAGAACTCATTCTATTCCTTAGAAACTATTATTTAAAAATTAAACATAAATGAGTAATCCAGATGCAAACATTTTGTTTCTACTTTTAGAATAAACAAAAAATGAGATTTTTTACAACTGTAATCAATTTTTAAATTTTATTGTAATATTCTTAAAATTTATTTTTTCAAAGCTGTATAATTTCACATTTTTACAAATAAAGTTATTTTAAGAAATAGAATGGAAATAACGTGTTTTCCAGCTACAAATTGTTACTACCGATCTTGAAACTGTAAAGTCAGCCATATTGTGTTATAATTCCAGCTCCAAAACCTGTTATTTTAAAAAACAATTATTAATCAAATTGTAGTTGTTATATTAAAATGTTATTATTATAATAACATTTTAATATAAGCTATTGATTTTGGATGATACAGGTTTTTCTGAAAAATGATAACATCATTTTTTGACAAGTAACATACTTACTCCAAAACCGTTTCAAAAATTTTTTTTTATTATTACATAGATGAATTCTATGCATCGTTCTGAGAAAAATGATGTCTTATAATGAGGTTTTGTATAAAAATAATATATTTTATTAATTTTTAAACAAACGAAGAAAATTAAATGAAATTAACCAATGCCGGTTCTAGGGTTAAAGCAATCACTTTTCACTTCTGAAATTGAAAGTTCCAATTACTCTATTCATTTTCTTCATAACTTCCTGTGATGACTGCTTCCAATCCATAAATTTACAGTTTTCCGTTCCTAAGGTGAATAACAGTGGTTAGTTTGCTAAAAACTTCCAGGTATTGCTTGGGATTGTTTAATTACATTTTTAGATTTAAACTGTCTTTCTAGATTAACAAACACTCTTTCTAGAGGGCCGAAGGAATGGCCAATAACAGGAAAACGCAAGACAATTTCTTTGACTTGAGAGGGTGTGTCATTTAGTATTGTGACAGCATGTTCACTATTGTTGTATTTTATTTTGTCCACCACAACCATCAGAAAACAAGTGGACTTCTGTGACTATCAAAATATAAACTACTTAGTTTGTGAAGGAAAGTTGAAGCAATGTATCCCTTTGAATATTCATTTTCTGTCCAATTGTAAGATACTGTATTATTTTTTTGTTACTGAGTCGTTTAAAGTACTAGGCAAACTGTACCTTGTAGGTACAACTGATGTCGAAATATGTTTCTTGGTCCGGTATTTTTTGTAGTACTAAGTTTTCCATAAATCCCATACCAATCTCTTTTGTTATTTTGGTAATACATAGGTGGTACTTACCAATTTATTACAATTTGTTACTCAGATTTTTTCCCTCCTGCTAACAGATGAAACATATGTTTTAAAATAAAGCTTTTCTTCACCTCTAAACTGGCTCCTTTGTTTTTAGTCAATCTGGCTCCTGAACTGCTTTTTTTTTTTTTTTATTATTTTTTTATTACAACTGAGGCATGCCTCATCTAGCAATTTTCCTTTATCATATGTGTTCGCTGTGTGCTGGGGTGCAGTCCGACGGCTGGTCCCAATGTGGTTACTGCCTAGTGAGGTCCATTGGCTTGGTCCTTTTGAGCCTTCTTGTGATGTTGTCACTGCGGTGCAGCAATTGGACAATCTCTGTATTCTTGTGCTGCTCTAGCCTGCGACGATGCTTAACAGAGAGCCTCTTGATGACTTCCTCAACAGGCTCAATGCCTAGGTCCTTATGTATGTTGTCATTCCTCACATACCATGGGGCGTTGACAATCATTCTCAATACTTTATTTTGGAAAACTTGTATTATGCTACTGTTGCTTTTCTTTGTACATCCCCAGAGTGGTGCACCATAGGTCCATATTGGT
This sequence comes from Aphrophora alni, assembly GCA_963513935.1. NCBI lineage: Eukaryota > Metazoa > Arthropoda > Insecta > Hemiptera > Aphrophoridae > Aphrophora > Aphrophora alni. The sequence goes on along the minus strand of OY740770.1, from coordinate 83,457,117 downwards.
CTTAGAACTTGCTTGTACAATAGTGTTTTGTTGCTTATTGACAGTTCGGAATTCCTTCCAAAAAGCCAATACATTTTATTGAATTTGAGCTTTAGCTCGACTTTTTTCTTTTTTACATGCTCCTTCCATCTGAGCTTTGCATCGAGTGTCATCCCGAGATACTTTGCACTGTTTACGTATGTTATCTTCCTTTCATTTAATGTTATTGGTGCTGGTTCGTATCTTCTATTGGTAAAATTAATATGAACAGATTTTGATTCATTGAGCTTTAGTCTCCAATTTTTTGTCCATTGACTTACTGCGTTGGTAGCATTCTGTAATTTCTCTGTGGCTTCTAAAATGTTGTCACCAACTGTTAGAATTGCTGTATCGTCGGCAAAAGTCGCCACTGTGGAATTTCCATTAACTGGTATATCTCTGGTGTACAGAAGGTACAGTACAGGGCCAAGGACACTTCCCTGGGGTACTCCTGCTTTGATTGTTTTAATTTGTGAGTAGTCATGTTCATATCTAACACGAAAGTGTCTCTCACGAAGGTATGACTTCATAATTCTGTAGAACTGCTCCGGCAAGTCCCGTTCCAGTTTATGTTCCAGCCCACAGTGCCAGACTCCGTCGAACGCCTGCGCCACGTCGAGAAATACGCCCGAGCAGATCTCTACTATCTCCACCACTCTGTGAACCTGCTCAATGGTCGAGTGTTTTGCCCGAAAACCGAACTGATGTGCAGGTATGAGCTTCCTATCTTCTATAATAACCTTAAGTCTTTTAAGAAGGAGTTTCTCGAAGATTTTGGATAGTATTGGCAGTAATGAGATTGGACGGTATGAGGTTACCTCATGAAGTGGTTTACCCGGCTTAGGTAACATGATGACTTCTGCTACCTTCCATTGATTAGGAACATACTGTAACCTAAATGCCCTGAACTGCTGATGAATTTTTCTGATGTCCTCCACAGACAGCTCTTCATATCTAAATATACTGCTTTCTCTGTGGTTGCAACTTGTCATGGATGGAAACGTCTTGGGTTGATCCCTAAAAAACAAACACAATTAATTAATTATTAGCAACAAATAAATGAAAAAGTTCCTTGGTTAAGTAAAATGTAATTTCATGTATTGAATTTATCTTTTGTAAACTTTTATGAAGCCAACCTTGTTTTGCTTCCATGTCTCGGGAAACTTTCCCTTCTGTGAAATAACACATTTTGCATAGGGACTACTCTAATGATCTTGTCAAATAAGGAAAATTAATTAATTCTGAACAAATTATATCTGTTTTTGATCTCCTAAATCTCTTCCTCAGTTTCACGCCATCTACTCCACACAGTTTTACTCCACACAGGGAGAAAATCAAAACTATTAAGCATTAAATTTAACATTTTCATTTGAGAGAAATCACAATACACAACTATACCACACACTGTTCTCACGGCAACTTTATAGAAACTGAATTCTTAAAGGACGCCGACGACTGCTGTATAAAAGATACAAATAAAGCAAACTCAAAGGCGTAATTTGAGACATCTATTATTTCCTAGAAAAGGGTTATATTTTATGCTCTGCTGTCCATTATTCGGAAGTTTCAACTGACCCATTGGCCATCAATTTCGTGTCCATGTCCATTTTTGGAAAAGTCCGTTATTTAGAAACACTACACAGGCTAGAAAAGGATGATCTCGGTTGGGGAATACAAAAATGTCTGTTTATTAGAAGTGTAAGTTAATGGTTTCACTGTATACACATTTATTTATCTTATTTATATAGATATTTCTTTTCTATATGGTGAAATGTCCATGATTTTTCTTTTATGTGGATGATTGTTGGATAATGTGAATATTTACATATATTTGGGAAATAATAATTATAAAAAAATATAGAATTTTAGGTTAAGGGCATAAAGTATGAATGATATAATCTTCAGATATCCTTTAATAAAATTTAGTATCGTTACAGGATTCAAACCTGACTCAGAAATTCTTTGTTCCTATACCTTTGAACGAGCTTTTGAATTTGTCAAATTGATTGATAAATCCTTATTCTAAAATGGCAGTAAAAATTTTCAAACAAATTGAAAAAATACAATTGTTTAACAATAATTTTATTGGAAATCATTTTGTATATTTTGTTAAGAAAAATCGCTTGAGATGTCACTTAAGTCTGGTAACCTTTGCTAAAAAAACAAATTTCTCATATTTTAAATGACAGTTTTAGTTACGTGATAGTTTTTGGTACCTATTTCTTGTAATAAGCTAATTTCTTTCTTTTCTTTTTTTCAAAAAATGAAGACATCTTGCACAGTGATGATGTAAGCTGCATAAAATAATAACTGTAAGATGAATTTTTAATACAACATCCAACTTTTTTCTTTTGATATATAGATAATCTGTTTATAACAATTCAAAATATATATAGTTTAAATTTCTTAAGTTTATTTATAAAAAATATAAAAAAAATTAGATATAGGCCTAAGTTATATGGAGTTTATTCAAAGATTTTATTTATTCAAAATTTATTTCATTATTTAAATATAGAAATGATATATCTAAATTAATTCATTAATATATATATATATATAAACATTACACACACACAAGTACAAAAAATCTAGTAGGCAAGTGAATAAAAAAAACATATGAGTGGAACAACAGTGAATCAATCAGGTGATGGAAAAACAACAGTTAAAAAAGAAAAAAGAAATTTATGCAGTTAGTCTGGATAATTTAAGAAGTACAATTGAGATATAGATATAATGTGTTAAATGAGATTGAGAAGGTGGAAATAATAGTCAAAGTGAAATATTGAAAATAATTATTGGAACATGAAGAAAGGTTAAATATATTGAATTAAACAATTACCAGAAAACAATATTAAGAAAGAAAAAAAAAACAGTGAAAGAATGGTGAGATTTGTAATTATTGTTGGAATATATTTTTTGTTTAAGTGATTGGTGAGGGAACTTGAACTATTGAAAAAAATTGTTTATATATATTAAATATATATACATTTTTTTTTTATTTCATTAATACATTCAACATTTTTATTGATTGATTATTTTTTTTGTATTATATTTGATTTATCATTATTTTTTTTATTCATATTAATAACATTTGGAAGAAGCCGGCACTAACCTAAAACCCCGAGAAAGACAATAACAATTTAAAAGAAAAATATATATATAATTATAAAAACATTACAAATTATTTAAAGTAACATAATTAAAATAAAAAAAGTTGTTTTACATTTTGGCGCCGCAACGTGTTGGCTTTTTCCAAGTTGTACAATACTCCAAATAACTTCTATAACTAATTATAATAATTGTACTAACTATAAAAGATAGTTTGTAAAATAGATAAGTTAATCTAGAATTATGGACAATAACCAGAGATATAACTTGAGAAAGAACATTCAGCCTACATTTAAGGTGAGAGAGATACAAGGTTTGCCCGACATACAGGCGTCCCAGCGAAAAGAAGACGTGGTCGTGGAGCCAAATTTTAATTCTGAACACGAAACGATGGAAGGGTCGCGGATTCCAGAAAAAACACACCGCCGGATGGAAGACGTGATATCAGGGGAACGCGTTGAGACAACGGAAATAGGCGAAATTTTTTCGAATGAAGATATGTCGGTAACATCTAACCCTAGGGCAAGTCTTGTCAACGATGATATCGAGTACCATCCTAGGATAGATTTTACCATGGAATCAGCAACTGTAAAAACGTTAGGCCTACAATTAGAAACTCAAAACCCATGGTTGGAGATAATATTACAACGTTTTGATGAAAACAAAGAAAATCAAAAAATTATCGTGGCAGATGTGAAAAAACACTTAAACTCGGTCCAGGATGAATTGAAGACTAGAATGAACAAATTGGAGGAAGATTTACAGAAGAAATTGGATATGCAAAGGGAAACTAGTCGCAAGGAGTGGAGAAGCGAACTTCAGACTCAGAAAGAGGAGATCCAAATGGATTTAAATGAAGTCACCATCAAAACACAAGAACAGGTCCAGATACAGTTGGATAACCAAACCGAAAAAATACAGGAGTTGCTGACATGCCAAGAAGAAATATTGAAAACGGAAAATGAACAGATGACCAATCAGAGGTGCCAAGAATTAGAGGGAAGATTAGAGAATAAAATTGAGAAAGAAAGAAATGTCATGGCGGAGCAAAAGAAACAATTGGAGTCATTAGAACTAAATGTCCAAGGTCACAACAACAAAATTAGAGCTATCGAAAAAGATTTACTGAAAAAACAACATAGGCCTAATTACCAGCACCAAATATTTGTTAGCTGTAGTGGTCCGACTACTGGAATAGGAGAAAACCAAATATCTAAATTCTATGACAGGGAATATAACCCAATGAAATACTTTGAGAAAATTTATAAATTTTATATAAGAAAAATTCATAAATCTGTGATAACAGAAAAATGGGAACGTACCCTAATTAAATTTTATCATTCTTATTTAACTGAAAATGGTTGGAAGTTGGAAAGGACAGGTTACAAAAAATCTAAAATGGGTGTTAAACTGTGTCTCTTAAAAATGCTATTGGATTCTCAGTTTGATCTCAATTCCAAATTAAAGTCTGATATCAACAAGTTGACAGAGGAAGAACTTCGTCTGGAACCTCTAGGTAAAGATAAAGAAGAACAACTGTATTGGTGTCAGTTTGATCCTGCTATTAATATTTGTGTTTATAAGGAGAATACGGAGGAGGAGTTATGGAATCTTATTGCTAAAGTCCGTGAAGGATTAATTTCATTAATATCACAACTGTCATCAGATGAAGAATTAATTGATGTAATTTCTACAAATAAGGACAGTAGTAGTAAAAAAATTGAAACACCAATAACTGATACAGGGCAACAAGTAGTAATGATGTATCTGATAATGATATTAATACCGATATTTCAAGTTAAATAAATCAGCCGATAAAAAAAAAAAAAAAATGATTGCTAATTTTTTTTATTAAATAAATTATATATTTTCATTGTTAAATTTGTTTTGTTCCATAAAAATATTTAAATAAACATTTTTAAGGAAAGTTACCAGGAGATATTATAACAATTCAAAATATATATAGTTTAAATTTCTTAAGTTTATTTATAAAAAATATAAAAAAAATTAGATATAGGCCTAAGTTATATGGAGTTTATTCAAAGATTTTATTTATTCAAAATTTATTTCATTATTTAAATATAGAAATGATATATCTAAATTAATTCATTAATATATATATATATATAAACATTACACACACACAAGTACAAAAAATCTAGTAGGCAAGTGAATAAAAAAAACATATGAGTGGAACAACAGTGAATCAATCAGGTGATGGAAAAACAACAGTTAAAAAAGAAAAAAGAAATTTATGCAGTTAGTCTGGATAATTTAAGAAGTACAATTGAGATATAGATATAATGTGTTAAATGAGATTGAGAAGGTGGAAATAATAGTCAAAGTGAAATATTGAAAATAATTATTGGAACATGAAGAAAGGTTAAATATATTGAATTAAACAATTACCAGAAAACAATATTAAGAAAGAAAAAAAAAACAGTGAAAGAATGGTGAGATTTGTAATTATTGTTGGAATATATTTTTTGTTTAAGTGATTGGTGAGGGAACTTGAACTATTGAAAAAAATTGTTTATATATATTAAATATATATACATTTTTTTTTTATTTCATTAATACATTCAACATTTTTATTGATTGATTATTTTTTTTGTATTATATTTGATTTATCATTATTTTTTTTATTCATATTAATAACATTTGGAAGAAGCCGGCACTAACCTAAAACCCCGAGAAAGACAATAACAATTTAAAAGAAAAATATATATATAATTATAAAAACATTACAAATTATTTAAAGTAACATAATTAAAATAAAAAAAGTTGTATTACATGTTTTATACCGGGTTGTAATTAATTTGTATAATTATTATGTTTAGTGCCTGTTTGTGGAAGTCAAGAGCCCAAATGACACTCTTAAGATCAAACAGAAACTTTGGTTGCATAACCTGGAGCAGTTCTCAGTCCCTGCTCTAGTCTGCCATGTTAAGTGTAAGTTTAATCATCTGTATTTGCTATTTAATTATGTACTTCTCTGAAGTATAGTAAAGTAATGTATAATTAAATAGAATTAATTACTTATTAAGGACTGAAATATTATAATAAATAATTAAACATATTAAGAGAAATATAAAAACAATTCTAAGAAAGTCTGATAAGTATAACTCAGTAAAGATTACTTTGCATGTCTTTAATTTTAATATATTTCTAAAAATGTTTCAGTGGACTTCAGGGACTTTTGAAAAGTAACCAGTTTTCTAAGAAAAACTCTTAATACACTAAAAATAGATTTAAAAAGGAAAATAATTGAAGAGTAAAACAATCTATTACTTTAAAATACTTCCTTTTAAAGAAATCAATGAATTCCTCAAGTTCACTGAAGAATCGTTTTTTAAGAGAAGGGGTAAAAGGATTGAAAAATCTTTTTTGAAGATTTGCTTCTTAAATTATTTAAAAAATACTTCATGATAAAATCATTGTTGTTTTATTTTATACATAATGTACAATTTACCTTTTAATATATTATTTATAAAAAGTCCTGATTTAAATTTTTTTCTATAAATATACAAAGTTTCATTGACAAAGTTCTAATCATTTAAATTAAATATACAAATTTTAGCTTATAGAAAACCAATAACAGCATAGATTTCCAATTTGGATGCAACTTCCAAGTGACAAGACATTATTACAACATTTTTTTTTTATTTATCAACAATGGGATCATAAAAATTGTACAGTTAATTTTACATAAGTTTAAACAGCTGTAATTAAAATTTACTTTGTGATTGCCCTCTTGTACATTTATGTCCTGTTCACTGTCTTGAACAAAATAGGAGCGATGGAAATAACAATAAAACAAAGTCAAGTAATAAATAATTTAGAAAAAAATTATGAAAGTAAACATAAAAATATTTGATGTAATAAATAGCCCTTTTGAAAATAAAATTTTACCTGATTTTATTTCCTTGGGAACATAATATATTGCTGAAGCTCTATTAACCTCTGGCACTTCGACTATGAGCCTATTGTGGTCCCCTGTCTTATTCACCTTACACCGACCCCAGTGCCACTAACAAACTCCAGGATCTTGTGCAGGATTTTCTTGTAAAAATTTATGTCTGGATGCTGAGGTCCAAAGATTCTCCTTCTTTTGGACTCCAGGACCTCACAATCAAACAAAATGTAAACTGCGGTCTCAGGTACGAGAACGCAAAGGCGACAGCTAGGTGAGACTTGTAGTTGTCCCACCTTATTTAAGTGGCTCCGGATATGGCCACGTCTGGTAATCATGGCAACAATTTGTCTCTGGGACTCCCTGCTGTCATACTGAACCAGCACCTTTGTCAGCGCAGGGTCTGGTCCCAAGGGAAGACACTTACTCAATTTCTGGCTAGGAAATTGTCTCCATCATTCGATCTTCCTTGGCCCATTTTCTTATCGCTCATCTTGCCATTGAATGACTGATCCTGCTAGCGGGTTCTGGTCTCACAAGGCAATCAGTGGCCCCTTTCTTTGCCAACAGATGCACCCTCTCATTACCCTTGATCCCACAATGCTCAGGTACCCATCCCAAGTGCACCATAATGACAGTAGACAGGACACATAGGGAACGGAAATAATCCCATACCAATTTGGATGAGACTTCTACGGAACTGAGGGCTTTTTTGCCATTTGGCTATTTGAGAGAATTAGAATGTCCTTACCTCTAAGGCATTCTTCTAATCCTCGATGAACGCATGCTGTGATTCCAAACATCTTAGTCTGGTATACTAAACAATACCTATCTAGGCTAGCTTTGAAAGTTGCCCCAGTGGTTTGCCAGCATCCTCTGTATCAAGACTGTTGATCATGTAATGATCCGTCTGTATACGAAACAAGTTGTCCTGGATATCCCAGTAGCATGCCATCCTTCTAGTCCTCTCTTGTGTTTGAGAGAATGTTGAAGGGTCGAGTGAAGACAAACTCGGTTTGCATACCATCAGTTGGCATTTCCAACACCGAGTTTTTCAATAGCATATTGAGGATTTCTGAGTGCCCTACCTCACTGTAGCTCCTCCTCCATTTACCATTATTGTGTAGCCTTTAGGCCACCATTCTCGCCTCCGACATTATGAAAACATCTAGAAGCGGCAGGCTTAAAAGCACCTCTAGAGTAACCGTTGATATGCTCGTAAAGGCACCTGTGACTAGCACGCATCCTAGCTGCTGCAAGCTTGCAAGTTTGCTGCTCGTTGTGGCATGTTCCACGTTTGTCCACCATACCAGGAAACCGTATGTCAGTTGAGATCTGATGATCACCTTATAGATCCAGAGGGCTACCTTCCCCATTCATATCTTACAAGTCATCTCGTCACCATTAGTAGAGACGACAACCTGTAATATGGTATGGTCCAGTTGGGCATTCCATGTCAGTTTCTTATCCAGGATTACTCCCACATATTTCACTGTTTGTGAAATGCCCAATCTAGTTCCCTCAAGTCATATCTTCCCACCACCCGTTTCTTTCTTCCTACTAAATGGGACAATGACCGTCTTGGAAGGATTGACCCTAAGTCCCTCTCTCTGTCACCAGTAACCAGTGATTCCTAGATAGTAGTTAAGCAGCTCCTCAATTGAAGTTGGGAACTTGCCTTATATCGTGATGACTATGTCATCTGCATAACCTTGTGCATATGCTCCTGACCCATTAAGATCTCTAAGGAGGCTGTCCACAAACAGGGTCCACAGAATAGGCAAAATTACGCCTCCCTGCGGCCAACCTCTGGTTGTGTCAACCTCTACTACCTCAGGCCCAGGGAGGACTGTACCACTGTGAAGCATAGAGTTCATCCACCTGCAAATGTTATGATAAACTCAATGACCTAGCGCTTCCCTCACAATTGCGTCAAATGAGACGTTATCAAAGGCACCTTCAATGTCTAAAAAGGCGCACATTGCTGTCTCCTTCCTCGCTAAGGCATCCTCAATCCTGCTTACTAACTGATATAGAGTGGATTCACAGGACTTCCTAGACTGATAAGTGTGTTGGTTTCTATGGAGTATATTTCCTGACAGAATCCACTTCCGTATATTTATATCTACCAACCAGTCTCTCTAGAATTTTGAGGATAAACGAGGTAAGACTGATTGGCCTAAAAGATTTTCATCTTTTTATTTTGACCATTAGTCCTTCATGGGTTCCTAAAGGACTCTTGACTTACCTCTGTATCCAGTTGAAATTGGATAAACCTACAATCTGAAAGTGAAGGTTCCTCTAACATCTGTCAGCCTTTCACCAGTGTTAGCACACTCTCGGAGCAAATTGTCGGCAAATTGAGGCCTGTTACCAACATTTAATACATATAAATTATTTAGGCATAAGAAATCAAAGTAACGACTCACCTTTAAGGTTGGTATCACTGTTCCCTCAGCCTGCTTGTTATGAGTTGACGTCACCATCAATTAGTAATATCTTGGCGTCATAGGGGATGTAGATGGAGCTCATTAATAGGCCTTGTTTTTCACCCCTACACTTCCAGCTGATCTGAACTGTCATTATATCTCTGAAACAAAATTTCATTAATGGCAAGCTATATATCCCCTTTCCTACTATTACACAAGTTCTTACATTAGGCAGAGAATTACAATAAATAAGCTTACCTTTTGCATTTCCAAGCTTGGCTATCCGACTTCAGTGTATACATGACATTGAGTGTGACTACAGTCGGTACTCGGTGAAATTCCATAATAAGGCAAAACAAAAATGATAAAGCACTTATAATTATACATGACCCCTGGATGAGGGCTATGTCGATGCTGTTCTTTACGAAGTATTGACAGAAGGCTGCTGAGGCAGCTTTACTGTTTTGTAGGTTTATCTGTATTACTCTGACCATCTCCTGGATTCCCACTCTCCCTTTTACCAGGAGTGATCAAAGGCAACCTCCATAAACCGTTATGAACTCTATGTCCTGAACCTCTGATGGCTTCCAGCATCAAGTCTTTTACAAAGACCATAAGTAGGCCTTTCTGATCTTTTTTCGCTGACAGAAGCTTCCATTTGCTCAACTTTAGAGCCGGATTTTGTATGTCGAGCATGCTGACTAAGGCATAAACAAATACCTAAACCGGTATTTAGGTGTGCTCTAGAATAAACAAATATATAGAAAAACAAAATTTGAGTTACAGTATTTTATTTTATTTTTGTTTTTTTTTTCTAACGACCTACTTTATAAATTGATTTTGTGGTAAGAATAATAATATAAACAGACTGGGTAAAAAAGAGTTAAGCAATTTTATATATACAGTATGTCCACAAAGTCATGGTGGGTTTCACATTAATTGTTATAGCTCTTCATGTAGATTTTGTTCATAATTGAGTAACCACTGTTTTGAAATTTAATCATGTGGTCTATTTCATATAAAAATGACAACTGTGCAAAGGAGAGTTATATCTGTTTGTGGCTTGCAAAATTAATTTCTGTAACTATAGTTACAACATGAGTTTCTATGTGTGATTTATGAAAAACCTCCACACAAAAATAAAATTTTAGTAAATTGGACAAATAGTTGAAACTGGAAGCTTATTACACAGAAAACATTCAAGTAGGATTAGCAATGAATCTGTTGAAAACATATGAAAAAAGCTATCTACAAAGTAAAAAAAATCTGTTTAAGAATGTGTTCTAAAAACAATAATTCACAAGGTTTTTTAAAAAAAAAAACTAAGGTTTACAGACATGTTCCTAGTATTGCATGCTATGGAGCCAGGAGATAACCTTAAAAGGTATGACTTTGGTGTAAATACTTGATGAAATTGAGGGTGATGATAAATTTTTGAACTTAGTTATGTTAATGATAAGGCCACTTTCCATATTTTACAACATGTACAATGTTATACTTTCTTTGAGTTGTAAGACGAAAAACTATTTAGGTCATTACCGCCTTCAAAAAATGGGCAAGAAGATGCTTTACCTTAAAAACTTAGAAATAACACTTTTAAAACAATTTAAAAAAACAAATACTAGATAAACAAAAATAAACAACAACATAATAATATAATACAAGGCTGTAACATGGGCCTGCAACAACTTAACAATTACCAACTATGGTAAATTACAATTAACAACAATTAAAACAAATATTACAGGGCTGTAAAAGGGCATTGCAATGAGTAATGAGAGATATAATTTTAACCTAAAAAAATTTAATTATACAACACAAAATATTACACAGCTGTAAAGAGGCTCTGCAATAATCGAATCGAAAAATTGGTTTTAAATTTTATCAAAAATTTTCAGACGACTCAAAAAGGACAACACCCAATCAAGGATCTGAGCATTATCCCTCAACATCGCCTAAATTGAATTTGGTAGGGCAAAAGTTTGTCGCACACCTCTTAACACAACACATTCAATGAGGATGTGCTTAATTGACAACACACATGGACAAAATGTGCATTGAAACAGATTCCCGTGTACCATCAGAAATCCATGAGTGATCATGGAAGGACAGATAAGAACACTGGTAACCACCACTTCCTCTCGATACTGGCATGTATGGATGAATTCCACGGACAGACAGTATCTTTTACTTTCCTCAGCTTATTGGACTTTGTTTTTGTCCAATCTTCTTCACATTTCCTATGCAAAATAATTTTAACTCTCGATACAATGTCAGATACTATAACACGATGTATGACTAGTATCTGACTAGTAGCTTCCTTTGCCGCCTCGTCAGCTTTTGTGTTTTCTGAAATTCTGCTGAAGTCTTCCGGAACACAAAATTTGGAGAACCAAGGGATTCTTAAAATACATATTCTGGATACACTGTAAAGCACTTTTGAAATCGGAACACAAAATATAGTGACGGAAACCAGATGGAACGGTATTAAGGCCTTTCAAAATAGCAAAGAATTCGGCAGAAAATAAACTATAAGCTGATGGTAATCGATACATATACATCCCACCGGGTGAGTAATATGCGTAACCGACTTTATTGTCCAGTGTAGAACCATTGATGAAAATGATTTCACTACATGGGTATTCATCAAGTATGTAGTGAAACTCCTGACAATACAGTACATCAGGAGTGGTGTGTTTGATGAACCTGGACAGAGAAAAATCAAAATTTGACATTTGAAAGAGCTATGGAGGAATAAAACATGGAGCATACTCATTCATTAGAGGAAGTACAAGTCCCAAATTGTCAAACAATTTTAGTGTTCTATTGCCAAATGGGACAGTTCAATTGACAACATTCATAGCATTCAGCCAAAGGATTTCTAAAAACGATGTCATAATCCAGGTGAAACGGTTTGGATCGTAGACTACAGATATATGTTTTTTGTAGTTGTTGTCTTCGTCGAGAAAGATATGGTTCACCAGTCTCAGCAAATAAGACTGGACTCAAATGAAATGCTTCAGATATTGTTATGTACCAGAATGCTTCCATCAGAAGAGTTATGTACCGAATCGAGCATTTTAATTGCTGATTATCTAGCGGATGAGTAGATTATGGAGCCATAATCAATCCGCGATGGAACAACAGCATGGTAAAAACCAACAGTTTAGGCAGGTTGGTTGTCCAATCAAATTAAAATATTAGAAGCCTAACTTTATCAATTTTCATTCAATTAGTTGATTTTTTTTTAATTTGTCAACATGATTGTCTCTAAAAAAATTTTTTTCACTCAAAGAACAAGAACAAAAATAGGTGTAATTTACCATTTGTAAGGTTTATTATAAATATTTTATAGCATTGTTTTATTAGAATTTTATGTTTAAAAATTTGGTATTTTGATTTATAAATTCACAGCATTTTCTAATCCATGCTTAGTTTATTTTCTTTACAATTTATTCTGTTAAGCATTTAAAGTTATTTAAGCCTTCATTTAATATTTATTCACTTCAATAGTCCTCCTCTATCACAAATATAAATAGTTATTCTTGAATATAAATTTACATTTCATATTTAGAAAATTGATCCGTTTTCAATGCCAGCAATGTTATTGTTGTAGTTTTTATTTCATATTTCAATGTTATTAATATATTCTCTATTGCTCATTTAGCTGTTGGCTGCAAATCTAAAAAGAAGACCGTCTCATCAAGATAATATCTGTGATTTTCTGAATAGAGTACTTCATAACAAAAGTATTTCAACATAAAATATAGTTTCATAAAATATGAAACAAGAAATTTTAAGTGCCTTGTTGCCTTCAATAAACAACTCTAGTTATAGAGTTTCAAACATCAAATAGTAAGACTATATTTAAAACAGAAAAAAATAATACTTTATACATATACAGTAATGCATGATATTTTATTTTATATTTTAACTATACCATATATTATATTATTCTCATATTCATAAAGTTAACAAGCCACATCATTACTACTTAACTTTTTTAAATAATAATATATTCATTTTCATAATTATAGTAATTACTCTTTTAAATATAATTTTAAATGCATTGAAATTTTTATTTCTTTAATGTTAAGACTGCTTTACTGCAAATGTGATTGTTGTAAATATATTTTATTTTGAATTATTTTATTAAATAATGTATACATTCAAAATATATTTTAGTTAAAAAGTGTTTTCTTCTACACCATTCATTTATAATTACTGTAATGCATAACCATTGAAAAAAACATATTTCATTGATTTTAGAAAACAAATATTTTATTGCACTTTTAAAAGACTATTTCAATGAGATCTATATCACTTGATTTAGTTTATATAGAATTTCAATAAATTATTATTATAAATGATGCAATATAAATTATTATTTTTATAATAAAAATTATGTAAAGATTGTAAATTAGATTAATTGATTATGATATTCTATATTTTCTGCTAGGCCTAATTAATGTACTTTCTTTTGACATTAAAAGTTATTTACATACTGATTCATCTCTCAAAACAGTCATCATATATAACACTGTCCTTAAGTTATTAGATAAAATTTAATTGAAACAGAAAAATGTGAAAACAAACCAATAACGTAGCAGAATTCTTTTAACCAATCACAGAATGGACGGGCTACAGATAGAAGAGGAGGAGGTACATGGGATGTATAAAATAACTGGTATGAAGGATGAAGGAGTAAGTAAATAACTTGAAAATGAAATTTATCTCCAGCCCGCCAGCAGAAGTGAAAATAGTCCTAGAAATGGCAGAAGAAGGTATTGAAATTAATTATATTAAATAGTACTTCTGATATACTACTACCTATAGTTTTAAATTGTCATAAAAGAAAAATTATAATTAGTAATTAGGTTAGAGTTTTTATTGTTATCATTTATTACTGAAATGCTTAGATTTGTTTTTTAAATATTAATAATTGTTTTATTCATTTTGTATATTAGTTTAATTTTATTCATAAAAGTATGTTTGGTTAATTTCTTATAAATTTAGAATACTATATTGGTTTATATTTTGTTTGTTTCTTTATATTTTAAATGATTATAATGTTATTCTAGTTTTAATATTCATACTAATTTGCAAATATCCCAGGAGCACTATGGCAATATTCACAAAAAGGGAAAAAAGATTCCCCAACCATAAAAACGTCAAAAAAACTAAGATTATAATAAATCAATTATGTATATTATAATACCCTTATGTTCATTTCGATGCTATACTCATCATCCTCAGAGGTTTACAGCTAAATTAAACATAAACCTAAAGTTAAGAATCAATTAGCTTTCCATCATCCCACTCCTAACCTGCAAAAATCAAAGAGTCTTGGTTCAGGTAACTGACCCGGATTTGGAAATGTCACCTTATGGACTATCTGGTACAATAAACTAATATACTGAACCAACAAGTGAGTACACTTTATGTAAGAAAAATATAAATAAAAAATAAAATAAACCTTATCATCCTGAAAAATAACTTTGAAAATACTCTTAAATCAATATAAAATAAAATTAATCGCACAAATTATGATTTAAAATAAATAAATGAAATAAAATGGCACTTAAAATATGTTGTATATCATATAGACTACATAATTCATTAAGACATGCTTCAAATCTCACAAGGTTTAGAAAAAAGCCCCATGATAGAGCTGGACGCTACTCTAAGGTCCAACTTAGCCATACCAATGCCCACCAATGTGCATGAGGTGGAAGAGGGGGTGGGTAATTGGCAGTTAAATTACACCAAACTAATAATATAAAATGAAACTTAAATTAAGAAACGAACAAATACGTCTAATCCCTTAACCTGATGTAAAATTTATTATCTTGACTTAAACAAGAAAAACAAAGATGAATGAGGAATAGGCCCTTTATCTGCATTCAAGTAACATTTTATTGTCACCTCTAAATATCGGAATACTTTCAAAACTGTCCAATAACCTGTGTCAGATGTAACTTTCTTTATTTAATTCTAAATTAGTGGTTGGTTTGATGGATGGGCTCAGCCACACTAGATTTTTTAGTTCTGTTATATTTAATATGTACGAAATGTTCTGTGAATCTTGTAATAGTTTTTCTTTTTGTTTAGCCAAGATAGATCTTACCACAAGAGTCGCATTTATTTCATAAATTCCAGACCTCACCAATGTTGGAATTTTATCCTTAGGATTTTCTGATAATTGCCTATAGCTTTTACTACTTTTGTAGGCTATTTTTAAATTACAGTTATTAAAAATGGACTGTTGGACCTTTAGTATTGGTTGAGTTAAAAGGTACACTAATGTATTTGTGTTTATCTTTTTCTTCCAGTTGAAATGTCAGAATTTTTCCTTTCATACTTTAGTTTCTGTTTCCTTAATTATATTATCAATAATTTTAATATCAAACTCATTAAACTGAGCTATACTTTTAATAACATTCTATTCTTTATAAGCATTTAGGTGTAAGGGGGATTTTATTGGTTCTATTAACCATACTGTTAAACATGGCAAGTTTGTGTTTATAACAATGAAAGAAAATGGGTATAATTTTAATTTGTGAATTATGTTTATTAATTTATATTAACTTTTATAATTATGTGAATTTTTGTTTTCTGCTGTCATACTACCAACCAACTTGTGTTAAGACCAACATTTTAAATGTGATATTTGTTGTAAAATGTAATGTAAAGATTAAAGGTTTAAAATTTGTTACATAAAATAAAGCTCAATTTTTTTTAAAAACTTTATTTCACCTATAAAGTACTTATAAATTACCTTGAAGGTTTTTAAGCTATAACAGTGAGATAAGGGTCCTTTACATTTAATCTGTAAAGATATACACCATATGGAATTTTTAGTTCCATTTAGAACAAGGTTAAGATATTTCCCAAATCAATCCTTTATTTTTTTTTGTCCTATAATTATAAATTTTACTATTATTATAAATACAGTAATGAAAAATAAAGAAAGCCACTGCTTATATTTCGTATATAGTAGACATGGCAGGGATTGAGCCGTAACATTGTTTCTTATGGAGTTATTCTTGACCAATCAGAATCGTCCATTTGATCACGTGACCGCTTCTCGTCCAACCAGAATCGTCCATTTATAACTTCAAATGCACCGAATTGCGGCATAACCGACCGCCATCTTTGTTTTTGGTAGAGTAAACTGCACAGACTTGCGACATAACTGCCAGCATTTGGGGTTTCAGCGTAAATTACACCGACTTGTGGCCTAATCGACCGTCTTCTTGTTTTCAACATAAACTACAACTACTTGTGACATAACCGACAGCTTTCTTGTTTTTAACATAATATACACCGACATGCGTCCCAATTGCTCACCATAATGTTTTTTAATATAAAATGCACCCAATTGAGCCCTAACCGTCAGCCAACCAGTTTTTCAGCGTAAAAAGGGCTGCAATACACCCAATCTTGTTTTTCAGCATACAATGCAATGACTTCAGCATGTCATCTTTGTCACGAGGGTCATGAATTTCATGACAGAATCCTCAACCATATGGTTTTACAGTGCTTGACTTTAGAGATGTGCCTTTGTCTCCTGCTATCCAATGTCAGACGTCTCAACCTTATGTTTATTGCTTTGTGAGAGAAAAATTGTTTAGACTACCGGTATGATTTTTAAACCTGAGACTATACCAACCGAGTTATTCTGCAATGCTTAGTTCATGGAAGATATAGTTAGGAGCTTGTAAGGCAGAGAGACCGGGGAAATTGTCGTTCAGGCTCAGCCTATTAGATTTTACTACTCTAGTGCACGGGAGATACTTACAATTTGTTTAATTTAGTGTAGTGGAAATACAGATAGGATTGTTGCAGCGTGAATATGTGGACAGAGTTAAAGTTTTAATACTTATTATATCAGGAGGAAAATTTTGATTATCGATAGCCTATACATAAAACTGATATATGGAGTGAGGTGAGTTAGAAACTCGTATCCTTCTCCTCGTACATTGGGAACTTCGACTTTGATTTTCGAGAGAATGAGAGTGGTAGTATTTTTGTCTAAGTGTATTACTTAGCGTAAACGGTATCTTTCCTGATGGTCTCAATTAAAGAGAAATTTTAGACTAGAGATGCTTAGAGTATATTTCAAGATGAATTCATTTCCGTCTACAAAGCCTGTACATAATTTATTATTTTATACATAGAGACGCGAAGATTTCATAAGAGTCATAGGGTTTTGGAAATTGATGTATTTGAACATCAATCATAAAGTGATTATTAATCTGCCATGCCTACGCTAATTTGAAATAACATATTACCTTCGGGTCTTGTTTGTGTGTTTGTTATGAAAAAAACGGTGTCATAAACTAGATTTAGGTTTTTTATTCTTCAACTCTTACTATTCTCCTATAAAAATCTACAGCGCAATATACCTCGCGGGGTATAACCTCCTCGAAGGGTAAATTTGTTTCTTTATATGTGAGATTTTTGGGCCTAGTAAAATCCGTCGACTTGTTATAAATAACTAGTAGAGTGTCATACTATTTTGTAAATTTATTACAGCACATCTTTCATAACGCATCTTTCATGGTACATCTTTTACTTTACACGTCAACATTTCATTCACAAATTTATAGTGTGTTTATATGTAATTCTAAATTAAAAAATTTATAAGAATCCAATTAAAAAGTTTGAATTCTCAGATAAGGCTGTGTAAGGAAGTTGCGGTTACGATAACTCTTGCACTCCCCACAAAGGATGTTGTGGGTTTTGTAATCACTGTATTTCTTAACGGTTCAGTTTATTATGAGTTACCGAAGTGTCGTATAAGAATAAAATAATATATTGAACAGAAATCGGTAGACATTTTATAGTTAGTGTTTTGTACTTAATGAAGGTTTGTGTTGTGTAGTTAATGGAGTGTTTTTGTTGTGAAGTTAATGAAGTGTTTTTGGTGTGTTATTATTATACAAAGATAAGTATTTACTCGTTTATTTATATACTTACATCAATTTTCGGATAGATTATATCTGTGTATTACGCAAATAGTTAATTCACAACCTAATCTCAAACATAATTTTTACTTTATAATTAATTTTGAACGTTAGACTGCAAAACTGTGCTTTATAAGATTTTTAACAATAGTACAATATCGTTTAAGGAGGTAGAAATAATTCAGGATTATTTAATGATACAGTTCTTTATTCCAGTCTTTGTGAGTGTTCTTGTGATAGGAAATTAGGTATTATTATTAGTACCGGTATTGTTATATATTTTTTCTGCGAAATTTAGGCGATTTGTCAAAGTTATCACTCAAACAACGGTCTCTGTAGGGTTGTGTACAGTATTAATCTTTCTAATATAGACAGTTGACCTGTGAGACACTGATCCTGTTTCGGAAGAGATCGTGAATGTTCGACTATTTTCGGCTAATCACGGATTGTAACAACAGTACAGTATATAAAGGTTTTCTTGGTGAATATTCATTTAGTCCTATTTAAACACTTGAACTGTGAGGGGCAAGCAGATACAAATACTCACAGCAGAGCTCGTAAACTGCGCTGATAATCCACAGACCGCAACATATTTGTTGAAATA
This sequence comes from Aphrophora alni, assembly GCA_963513935.1. NCBI lineage: Eukaryota > Metazoa > Arthropoda > Insecta > Hemiptera > Aphrophoridae > Aphrophora > Aphrophora alni. The sequence goes on along the minus strand of OY740770.1, from coordinate 83,438,076 downwards.
CTAAGGGGACTCTTAATTGTTACAATTGATATAATATAACTGCCTAATACTAGCGGCTTTGGGGATAGTTAAAATCCCTATGTTTGGGCCAAGTATTTAAAATTGTGACATTATTACGCTTCAATTTCAAAATTACTAAGTAAAGAACACACATTGACTCAATAAAGGGTAAATAGATCAAATATCCTTGCGAACGGGGCGGCAAAGTTAATCGATATTGAGTTGAGAATATATAGACGCAACGACACGCAAGGATCAGTGATAACTTTTTCAGGGTTAATGTCTTTAAGACACCGTATGATTTTGAGATTTTTAAAGCCAATGTTAGAACATAATAAAATTGTAAATGTGCATTACGTAGTGCTAAATGTTACTATGATTTTCTCAAATAATGTGGGTGTGTGTGTGTCTAACGGTCACTGGCGCAGAGTTAAGTCTCTCGTAAACCGTTAAGGTCGCTGGCGAAGAGTTAAGTCTCATGTAAACCTCTGAATGTTGTGTGTGTGACCCTCTGGAGCGGTGTAAAAGCCCGTAAGGTTGAATGGTGTTCACTGGCGTGGAGTTAAGTCTCCTGTAAACCCTGAGGAAAAAACATAGTAATACGTAGCATGAAAATGCACTGAAAAGTAAAATACAAAAATAATTTAGTGGCCGCATTTTGTAATAGAGTGGCGGTCACAGGAAATAGCGTTGGTTTGGAGCTATTTCCAGAAGGGGTACGCTTTCTGTTTACCCCTGCTTGTAATGTGGGCACTGGTTATGGCTTCACTGTACCATGTGATGGTTCCAACCCCGTAGAACACAGAGGACAAGTTGTTTATTCTTGTTTGTGCTAACGAATTACTTTATAATTTTTCAGATGATGGAATTATACCTGTGTAAGACATTAGCTTCTTACGTGTGCTGTGGCAACGCAAGTAAGGCAATTGCTGTAAAAGATCTGGTATTTTGCACCAGATCAAGCTGTTATATGGGGTCTCTATACCTGTTTACATGAGGACTACAATTCATGGAAATCATACAGCGTTCCTGTCAAATTACTAGCAATGACTCAGTTATTAACGGGGTATGGTTGTGTAGACAAACGCTTCAAAGCGTACGAGTGATGGCAGGGCCTGTAGAAAGTGCCATACATTCAGTTTTGTCTGGTATAGGAACTTTAACGTTCGATTGACAGTATTAAATCTGTACAGGTCGTCAGAATCAGCAACAACAACAACAACCATGATGGCGACGACAAACACAACAACAATTCCATGACCTACAACAATAACTACAATTACAACAACAACAATGACGATGACAAACACAACAATGACTACGACAAACATAACTATGGCGACGACACGACAACGACAAACCTAAAGGACAACAACAGCAACAACTCGACAATTGACAACAAATACCACAACAATGACGACAATAAAGATGATGACACGACAACAATGACGATGACCAACACAACTGTCACAACAATGACGACGACAACCACAATAATGATAACAACAACTCCACTACGACAGAAACCACAACAATAACGACGATGACAAAAACAACAATGACCACAGCAACCCTACAATGACAACAACTCCACGACCAACAACAACTATGAAGACGACTAAGACAACAATTACAACAACAATAACAACAATTCCATGACCAACAACAACAAACACGATGACGACATGACAACAATAATAAAGACAACAATGAAGACAATGATGAAAACAATGACGACGATAACAACAACAATGACTATGACAATAATGACGACGACGACAACCACAACAAAGACAACCACATAATGACAACAACTTCACGACCAACAACAACAACCACGACGACGATACGACAATAATAATGATGACAACAACAATAACGACGACAATGAAGACAATGATGAAAACAATGACGACGATAACAACAACAATGACTATGACAACCACGACAATGGCGATGACGGGGACGACAATAATGACGACGACAACCACAACAAAGACAACAACTCCATTACCAACAACATCGACCACGACGATGACACGATGACAAACACAATAAAAACGACTATAAACACAACACTGACGACTATGAAGACAACACCGACAACGGTAATTACAACAATAACGACGACAAACACATCAATAACGAATCCACGACCATTCATTGTGGTTGATGTTGTGACTCATTTTAATTTATTACATTTTTTTTCAATCCAAATGCAAAGATAAAAGCAATATGGTATAGTTAAGAGGCACTATTGCACAAAAAATGATAGTAAAATAATAATGACAGAGATTTTAACAATCAACAGATGAAACTAAGAAAGTGATGTAAAAATTATACTGTTATAATTTATTTAGGTCTTTTAATTAAATCAACTTTGCAATAAAAGTAGTCTGTTGATCATGTAGTATTTTTCTTAATATAATATAATTTACAAACTATCATAGTTATAATTAATTGTAATGATAAAATAAAAATTCGTAACCAATAATTATATTCTCTGTTTGAAGTTATTTGTTAATGATGAAAGTTCAATTTTATTATTATACATTTTTCGGACATTTGCCATCATTTGTGTTAAAAATCAAAACACGACGTTTCGGGAATAAGAATCAATTCCCATTATCAAGTGACTAAATACTAAAGAAACATGAAACTAAGCCTTGTTAAATCGCCAGAAGGGGTTGTAACTCGCTCTCGGGCTAGGAAGCTTAATACAACTAACAATAGGCCACTCCCCTAATAGTTTGTCACGCCTTCGTCACTTGTTGCTGTATCTTTGATACAACAACACGTATTTGACGTTAGTTGTGTGTTACCGTGATTGTGTTTTTTGACTTCTCAGTTTTTAGCTCTGAGATGCATGCTTAGATATTAAAGGTTGGTGGTATTCTTATTTAATTTTACTTTTTACATAGGCTTAGTTTCTAGTTTCATGTTTCTTTAGTATTTAGTCACTTGATAACGGGAATTGATTCTTATTCCCGAAATGTCGTGTTTTGATTTTTAACACACAAATGATGGCAAATGTCCGAAAAATGTATAATAACAATAATTATAATTATACCAACGTGACACATATACAATCATGCGCAATCTGCACAGGACACCAATAAATACTAGAAACACAAATTAATAACTAATAATAGACACGTAATTTAATGCAGCTATTTATCTGAAGAACAAAGACCTCTTGCGTTAAAATGTCATAGCCCCCACCTTACTTACTGTTGCTACAGCAACGGCACAGTTAATAGTGGGGGAAGACTTCGCCTTTCTTCCCTGAAGACATGTATAGCAGGTTTGCGATCAAATATGAGCTGTAAAACTCCAATGTTACTCATGTAAAAAATAGTAATGTTACATTCAAAATATTCTAAATATTCAAACCCTAAAAATATTATTATTCTATAAAATCAGCTGCTTAAAGTATTGTTATATTTTCTAGACAACATAGAGTAGTATTAAAGATACTCTTGGTGAAAAATTTTTTTTTTTTTCATTTTAAATGTAAGCGTAAATATTTTCTCAACAGGCTTTTTAAACATTCCTTTTGCTGTTTTCAATTTCACTACTACTACAGTCTCTATTCCAGAAAAAGTTTTCAAATATATTTCAGTATATTTCATAGGTGGTACATTGTCTTTTTTTTATTAAAACATCACCTTCTTGAATTGTCTCATTAGGATATGTTGCCTTATTTTTCTGCTGAAGTGTATGTAAATATTTTGTACGTCTTCTGTTCCAAAAGTCTTCTGAGTTTATGAACTAATTGCCATCTTTTGTAATAGTTTATTGGACAGTGAATGTGAATTCCAGAATCAGGAATAGTTATTTCCAATAAGAAAATGCCCTGGAGTTAGTATATTTACTTCAGATTGATTATTCTATAATTTATATAGTGGTCTTGAATTTAAAATTGCTTCAACTTGAGAAATAAGTGTATTTATTTCTTCAAAGTTCAAATGTGATTACCAACTACATGCTTCAAATGATGTTTTGAAGATTTTACTGCACATTCACAAATTCTCCCCATGTGAGGGGCATTAAGGGGTATGAAATTCTATATAATAGCCTTTTCATAAAAGGCTAATAGAAAGGATAATAAAAGGTGTAATATCCACCTTCTCATTAAAAACTCAAAACTCTTGATTGAGGAGCCCAAAATGAAATGCTACAATAAATCTTTATAATCTTCCTTTCATTCAAATTATAATAGGCCACAATGTGGTATATGAAAAATATTTGAAGGTTAAGTTAGTTGATTAATAAAGAAAAAAACATTGGTTACAATGATAACAATTGAAACTCTCTTTAATGACTAGGTATTTTATTAATAAATAAAATAAATTTCAGAAATTGAACAATTCAATATGGATATTATATGTCCTTCAAACTATTGACTCTTAAATCTCGGAGTTATAAGGTTGTCGCCGGCACAATCCAGATACCTCACACTTTGAGCAAAACATATATATATATATTATACAATTATTTACATACATTTATATACATCCTAAAATTATGGTACATGGACATGAAATATCAATTATATCTATTTAGCTTTATGAATGGGATCGTATTTAGTTGGTCTTAAAATGCTGATATCTTTCGTTATATTTTGAGTTTTTCCTCCGGGTTTTGAAAATAAATTATGGGATGTAATTTAGAATGGTTTTGTTCATGTTTTACGTCTTATAATACTTTAGTTTAATTGTCTTCTTCTGAAATCGTAGTCCTGACTAAGCCTAGGTAAGTTGACATTTTTGACGCTTGGAGTCGTTAACTGTCGGTTGTCTATAATGAATCACATTCCATGCTGCACTAATTTATTTAAATAACTTGAATAAATTGTGAGTTGTCTCAAAGGATAATTTTGGATTTCAGTACCTATATATTAAAAAAAATTAATGAGATTGTTGTCCGCTCCGACATAATTTGTAGCACTATCGGAATAGATCTAAAATGAAATTTCCTCTTCGATAATGAAACAATTTAAAGCAAATAAACTTTTTGAAGAGTTTTACTTCTTCCTCCAATTTGACATATAAAATATGGACCCTCCATTATCACATCCTGTATGGAAAAATGGTCTTGTCAAGGTTACTCGTAAAGATGATGGAAGATCTCCCATTTCTGGATCACTAGAACCAGCTTTGGCTCTTAGACAAGAAGTGCATTTATTATGGATTACTTGGTGGATATAGCTCCTAACATTACCAATCAACCAAAACTTTGGTTCTAGTGTGTTCATCATAAAATGTGCTTCTGCATGAAAGTATTTTTGATGGATGTGGATTAATAAGGAATGAGTAAATGGCTACTGAGAGGTAGAATGATCTGTTGGGTTGCATTGTACACTTGAGTAGAGTTGTGAATGTGTCCTCTAACACGTAAATCATAAAATGGAGTCAAGGATAATAATTTACTACTATTTTAACAGTTTCATGTTGTTGTAAGCCTTTAGTCTCATCTGAAAAATAAAGCATTTGAATATGTTTTACAATACACATGAATTCATTATCTAGTTCTCCTACACTTAAAGGTCCTGATAGATTCCACCTTTTGAGGTTTATCAGATATCGTAAACAATATACTGCAACTCGTATGGCTCTGTTGTAAGACTAAATTTTGGTGACTAGAGAATATTTTATACTACAAGCTTCTGGTGAAACATCGTTAAACTGTATTGGTCTTCTGAACTACAACTAAAATTTCCATCTGACAACCAAGTGGGTCCAACTCGCCACTTTTCTTCTTTGACAAAGCTCTTTTCAAAAAATTCCTCGAGACAACATCTGCTGGGTTGTCATCTGAACTTACATGATGCCACTGGGAAATTTCTCTAAGTGATTGGATTTGAGAAACTTTGCTGTTAACAAAATCTTTCCAAGTTGAAGGGGGTTTGGAAATCATGCTAGAACAACAGTTGAGTCTGTGAAAAAATACATAACTTTTACTGGTAAAAAGGGGTTGCACTTGGCAGATAATTTATAGAATAGGCATCACAAAGTTCAAGCCTGGGGATGGTAGTCTTTTTCAATAGACTTACTTTAGATTTGGAGATTAATTTTACTGTCACTTGTGAAAGTGAAATACTTTTTTAATTCATAGCTGCTTCATAAGATTTTTCTGAAGAGTCACAAAATCCAATTAGTTCATATGTAATATCAGAGCCAAATAAAATTATTGTCCTTGGAATGTGAAGTTGTTTGAGATGTGACAATTCATTGCAATACTGAATAATTAGTGTTGTGGAACTTGCTCATCACAATCTCTGGTGCACGACCAAGTTTTTTGCGTGATGATTTTAGCTTTAATTATTACAGAACTCAGCAAATGAGTAGTTCAAATAATTTAGTGATTTCAGAGAGGATTACCCTTTTCGTAATTTTGTCAGCTAATGGAGATATATTTAGTAAATATCGATAAATATCTTTGTTCAAATCCCATAATAATTCTATAAAGTTACAGTAGCATCTTCTAACTGAAAGTGATATGGCTTTTGATGATTAGAAGTATCATTAATGATTTCTTATGAGTTAGACGACCATTTTCTTAGGGTAAATCCAGCTTGAGACAAAATGTTGACTAATTCTTCCTAAAGATTGAATGCTTGATTGATGCTGTCTGCTTCTGTAAGAAGATCATCTACATAAAAGTCTTTTTCAATACATCGAACAGAGCAGGAGAGTGTGTTTTAACCTCTTTGTCAAACTGGTGCAAACATCATATGGCTAAGTAAGATTCACATGATGTACCATAATATGTAACTGTAGATAAATCATATGATTTGAACTGGCTTAGATAAATTGTTTTTCCAAAATATGAGTTGAAAGGCTCGGTCAGGCTGTCATAAAATCTGTTGATAAAACTTCTCAATGTCTGCTGTGAAAGCCATTTTATGAAACGAATTAGCATGGTTAATATGTCAACTTGTAGCTTAGGACCAATGTAGGAATGATTGTTTAGTAAAGTACCTGAGCAGGAAGCATCGAAAAACAACATTTAGTTGTTGAGCTGCCAGGATGATAGACTACATGATGCGGTAAGTAGTAGTAGAGCTGTACTGGAAGTGATTGTTCTGAGCTAGGTTCCATGTGATTTAGATCTCTATATTTTTCCATAAATTGATTATAACTTTCATGTTATTCATCTGTTATGTTAAGCAGCAATGTGACTTACAGCTGTATTGTAAGACTTACCTGATGTTAGCTGATGTGTGTTACCTGATGGAAGGCAAACATAGAATCTGCTATACTGAACTCAGAAATGAGTTTTAACAAAATCCTTCTCACATAAAATATCTTCTTGTGATTGAGACAGTGTCATGAATAACTTTCTCTATTTTCAAAAATCGGTCCATTACTGTGTTAATATTTTCACATTTAATGATTAAATGTTACTAGGTGGTGTGTTTAAAATTTCATCACAGAGTAAATAACCAGAGAGTAGTTTAGAATTAATTCCTTACATAAATATATGTATATAGAATAATGTGGATTTGACGAGGTTGATGAAAGAAAGGATCTGCCAGAGTTAAATTTTCTATGTGACCTCAATGAGTAATTGAAGTATTAATTCGGCCTATAGGAGATAATTGTTTCATGATAAAAACCTTGAATTCAATGGCTTTAAGTTTTGTTTGTATTTAAAAATGTGAGTAACATCTAGTGTTACCTGCATGAATGTCACCAACTCCTTTTATTGATAAGTTAGTTACATGACTGATGCTGCAGTCACCTTAGTGACACCTAGTTTTTGGAAGTTATTCTCAGACATGAAGCTGCCTGAGTCAATAAGTGCTCATAATGTCTGGAATTTTCCATAACAATCTTCAATCTGGATCATAGCTGTTGACTGTAATGGTTGTAGGCCTACAGTTAAAGGTTGTGGACAAAATTTTAGTCTTAGGTTTTGTTATTATTAGTATTGCAGGATTTGTCTTTGTTACAGAATTTCCATTCCTAATTGAGGCTTGAGTTCAGGTTCCGATGTTTCAATATAACTTATCGAAGTGAAGTAATGAATTGTGAGAGTGTGCACAAATTTTGCAGTTTGATGCCTTGCCTAAGTTAACCATATCGGTTGAGGTCAAACAATTTAAATATCTGTGTAGTTGTTTAACCTTTTGTAGTCTGTTTTAAGGTTTAAAAATGGTTGCATTGATAAAGTTTATGTTATTGAGAACATTTAACGGCGGCTTTCGTTACTTCTGTAGCTTGATTTTGATTGAATTCTGCTTAGAAGCATAAAACTATTATTAGGTTTAGCCCTATTTTCAGTACAAACTTCAAGAACCTGTATGTATTGCCTAAGAAAAATTTCAATATCTGAAAATGTTGGTAGGTCTACAGAAGTATTGCTTAGTTCCCATTTAATCCTTAAGGTAGTATCTAATTTGAAAGAAACCAAGTGTACAAATTAATATTCTTCGGTTTTGTAACCTACCCCTTTCAAAGCTCAATTATTGTTTGTATTATTTGGTAATTGTTTACAAAGAAAGTTACCGGTATTTTTGGAGATTTTTTTAAAAAACCATATTTCTTAATAATAAAATAAGTTTTCAACACAGAGCTAACTTTTTCATAGGAAAAATCACGATTTCAAAACTGCAGAATCAATGCATTTATAGATCACCAAAGTCAAGCAATATTGTGCGCGGTTAGTACTTGGATGGGTGACCACTTAACATAATAACACACAGTTTCTTTTCTTTTTTTTTTACAAATTTATGCATAGGTCAGGTAAGGTGGGTATAAATATAACTTAACTATATAGGCCTTAACTTAGAAAAGTTGAAATTGTGTGTTTTTTTTTACTAACTCCATGTTGAAAATTTATTTTATTATTAATCATACACAGTCATAATATTAAGCTAAAATACACATGCATCATTATATAATACCTAGGTGTACTTAACAAAACAGGGAAACAGGCGAACACAAATTTACTAACTAATGTTATATTATCTTATATATTATATTAAAGATATATTATATCTTTAATATTGTATTTTTAAATTTTCAAAACATCACTTTTACACTGTTCAATCATATGACACTAGAAAATATGATTTTCTAACCTCCTTGAAAATTGATTTGTTTCGCTGTAGTTCTAGTTGCTCCCAGGTGAGCGCTAGTGATGGAAAACAGATATCGCACGCCATTACTTTAAAATATAATTGTGTTGATTGATTTTTATGTACATTCATTGTGTGTTTTCAAATATTGTATAAGTCGTTATTTTGTTTTCGTTGTGTGTTAAGAAATGCCAGAATACTCGTTATAGTTATCTAAATGTTTTAAAGCTGCTGGTTAGAGTGTATCTGTGATTTTTTAAAGTGCAGTGAAAAAATCGGTGTGATAAACAACATAGCTCTACAAATCAACATTGAAAGTACATTATTTGTTCAAATGTTGAATTAAAATATTAAGCACTTATAGAAGGATTTAAAGATTCGGTTTATTGGTGAGTGTTAATTTTATAATATTAAATAATTATAATACAAATTGAAGAATAAATGTATAGCGTTCTGTAAATAGAACCATCATTTTTAGGGAAGTAGGGTTAGGACAGTTTTGAACAATTTGCCTTATAGTAATTATTTATGAAAACTATTATAGTTTTCACTTTAAAATTGTACTCTGTGAAAGAAAGGTAAGTAGGCCTATTGAATGATTTTGTTAATATATAAAATTGGTTGTAAAATGTCCACAATAGGTTAATTTACTAACGGTACCTACTTTTATTGTTGTATTGTGTTAATCGCAATTGTGTTATAGTCAAGTACTAATTATACAAATTTATTATTTCTATCAAATGGTGAAATAGTTGATATAGGTTATCACATTTGTCCCTAATTTTCTTGTAGTCTAATAACAATTTCTTACATTAGATAATTGTCTTAAAGTAATGCTTGTTAAATGGTCATGTATCTTGCAAATAATCAGTTTTAACTTGATGAATCTGACAATTTAACCAAATTTTTGTAGTAACAATAGCTACAATGTTGCTGTCGAAGAGGTGATCCTAACACAAATGGTAAACTTATTGTCAACTAACAAAATTCATTTATATTGGTAAAAACAGTGTGACAATACTAATTTATCGTGGTAATTCAAATTTACTAATATTTATCTGTATAAATTTATATAAACAAAATATATATATATATATATACATAAGTTATATCTCTCTGCAACTTACTCTACACAGTGACACACTAGGGTGTAATAATTTAATTATATTTATTAATGTTTACCTTGTACCTTAATCCAATGTAGACAGGATTATCCATTTGTTTTGATGTGGTGGACATAAAAGGGGGTTTATTCTCAAGTCTGCTTAGTTTTGGGCTTGGTCCTAACATGTGTAGGCCTAAATCTTTGTTAACCTTTTGGATTTTCTCTTAGATTTATTTAATATAGTGTCTTCCCAAAATTTGTATAATGAGCATAGATGTACAGAAAATAGTCAACATTTATATTAGTGCCTTTACAAGTTATAATGTAGGCTGTAGTCACAACAGCAAAAGAATATTTCTCTTCAATATGCCTTAAAAAGATAACACGTAGAATAGCAAAAAACAATAAAAAGAAAAACAAAAATATTAACAATAAAGTTAATTAAGATCTAAATTAGATTATTTAAAAAATGATAACACATATAAAATAAGACTATCATACAAAATAGTTAACAGTTTAAAATAGTTTGTAAATAGGTATACATAAGCTTAAATTTTTTATTTAAATAGGCAAAATTTTAAACAAATTCATTGCTATTACAGATTTAGGAAAATGGTAACAAGTGCTTTCTCCTTAGTTGGGCCTACCCCAATTACCCTCTTCCCAAACAAGAAAACACAGTGAACATTTGTTGAATTATTACTGATATTTTAATATTTGAATGTCAAATAACGCCAAGTAACAAATCGATAAAAATGCCGAAGAGTCATAAATACTACAATAAAACTTCATTGCTTTGGCTTAGGTTGCCTAATATATATTTTTATCATTATCCTCTTTTAATTCTGTTTCACATGGGGTTATATCATTTTGTTTTAGCAGATGATGATTAAAATATTTTTCACCTGTTGTAAAGAATTTGTTATTTGTGCCTACTTAATTTAAAAAAATGTTTATTAAATCGAAGATAAATAAACAAAATTAGCCTAAGTTAAGAGTTGACGGTTCTGGTTTGGAGGTAATTAGAAGAATTGCTAAGAATGTATAAAAACAGGAGAAATAGTTCATTATCACCATTAGACCGATTCACCACTCTATAACCAGCAAGTTCAATAACTACTCTAGAACATACTAATATACTTTCTTGTTCCTTACATTTTTCTAACTTAGAGATTTTAGAATTGATTTCATTTATATTTTCTACATTAGTACAAGCTTAGGCTACTGGTAGGCTACTGTTTTTAACATTATTTATCCAGCTTATTATTTTCATGAGTAGGCTATATACAACAGCCTGTTTGCTTAAAATGTGTCATTAGAAAAAACTTGTATGAAAAATATTGTGTATTTAAAAAAATAAATAATAGCTTATAATATTTGTTTAAATTTATTAACTTAATACAAGGGGTTTTTTTTTTTAACTTTGTCTAAATTTGATTTGACTTGGTCGATTGACCTATGTTTACTGACATTCATTTAAATATTTGAATGACAGTTTTTTTCATTTCCTTTCATTTATTTTACAAAGTATAATAAACATGTAGTCATTAAAATAGTGATGTTTACATAACAAATATAGACTAATATGTAGCTTACAATAACATCTTTTTGTTTAAAACATAACTTTTCCAAAGTGAGGGGAAAGAAAAGAGAAATTATTGCACTAATTATATAGCTTACATAAACTGGTATAGTAATTAAAAAAAAAAAAAAAAAAAACACTAAAAATATTGGCTCAAATTGTTGTAAGTAGACTTCCATTACACAAAATAAAAATGGGGCAAATTATTATACATCTATCTTGGTGATATTTCTCCATAACAATTAATCGGCTAAACATGATTATTTCTAATGTTATTAGTGTAACAAGTAACAAATTCAGAGAACAAATTAACTGTATTTTATCGGGAGATAACTGTGTTTATCTGTAACTTTTCAACAAAAAATGAATTTTCCAAAACTGTTTAGATACTGAACATCTAGTGTTTGCTTTGATCTGGAATGCAAAGATCTAAAGGAAATTTGTGGCCAAAAAAGTTTGATTCCCAAAACGATCACAAGCTTCCTCTATCATTTGGATATTTGAAGAACCAAAAATTATATTATGCTTAGGCCTCCTATAGGCCTACTTATATCATTATAATATTTCCTAGTAGACATTCAAGTCCTGGTTTTATTTTTGTTTTATCTACATTTAAATCACTACAACTTTTTGTTGTTGTTATTTTGGATTAATAATTCCATTATTTTTGATCCGATTTTTGCAAACATAATGTTATTTTATAAATGTAATAGGGTAGTGAAGATAAAAATATAAAACATAAAATATAATCAATAAAATAAATTTTTGAGTAAAAATGCAATTTATTTATACATGGAAAATATTATAAAATGACTGACAATGTTTTCATCATAAAAAAGAATCTGTATTGTAGGGAAATTTATATTAACTGAAACCACCGGTTTCATATTTATGTATTATCCGCAACATTTACCAGTTCACAAAGGTACAAATTTATATACAATTAAATGACAGTTTCCTATGTTAATTCATATAAAAATGAAATGCATTCAACCAACATGTGCACTTAAAATAATTTAACAATAGCCTATAACTAAGTAAATAGTTTAAGAAAAATAACAAATACATAAATATTGATACAAGTAATACAAAATGTTGGATACACTTACAAAATACGAACATAACAAAAAGGAGGCTGCAAAGAATGTATTAACCATAAACTAGCTTTGCTATAATAACTTAAAAAAACGAGTAATACCATTAACACTAACAAAATACACTAACATATTACAGTACTATTGTCTTTAAACCCTGATCATGAATTAATTATTATAATTATTATAGAGTTGATTATTACAAATGGTATTATTGTATAATTACCAATTATTTAATTGTATAATTACTGTATTATTGGGCTTATAATTTTGCCCAATATAATTAGAACCATTCTAGGCAATTTAAAGAATAGTATATTTCATATAAAAGTTTCATTAAGGAAAATGAGCGAGGATCGAAAAGCTTCTTTTGGTCCTAGTGATGAACTATATTTTTCGTTATACTGCAAACAATATAAGAAACCAATTTCATAAAAACTAAAATGTTATAACCTATTTACCTTTCAAAAGTTTGGACAAGTTACACAAGTTTGCAGCTATTACAGCTGTTTAGTTTGTATTAGTGGTACTTATTTATAAAATCAATGGTAACAGTTGTTTTATCTGTTATTTACAATCGAGATATCAGTTGTTTTTATAGATTATTTACAATAGTTAATTAATTCGTATAAGCGAAGTAACAGCTGAAAACAGCTGTTTTTGAAGCAGTATGGCAAAAATATATTTGTTTTGTACACGTTCTTGTATATACTGTAATAGCTTATATAGGCCATACAAATTGGTAGGCATATAGCTCAATATTTTACTAACGTGATTAAAGATAGACACAGGCCTGTACTTATCTAAAAACTGTATATTGCTATTAAGACCAAACAGGTGAACAGAACGTTAAATGAAAGTAAAAATGTAATTTTTACAAGTTGGCAATCTTATGCTCAGCGGTAGGCTAAGGTGTGCTCCTGCATATTTTAAGGTGTATCAAGTAAATAACTTGTGAACAGTCAGTCTTTAACAAAATAATATTAATTTTACAAAAACGTTTTATTCAACATACTGATTTCTTTCCTACACCATCGTTAAATTCTCTGAGCTCTAAATGCGTATACATGAGCCTAATATAGTACTTTAAAGTTGCTGAATAAGTTTTTTTGTATAAGTATTAAGAAATTAGGTTATATAATATACAAAATTTTAATAAAATTAAAATTGAACTAAAAATTTTAATTAATAAAAAATACACGTAAAAATTATTGTAACAGGCCATCAGAACTGAAATTCCACCTGAATTACTTTACTTGTGTTATACTGGGTGATAATCAATGGAAATTCAAGATCTTGAAATGTGATCATAGCCTATACGATTGATAGTGTGTAGAGAAATAGTAGTTTAAGCATTTTTAGATATAAAGTATGAATTACGTGTAGTTAGAATGTTAAATAAAATCAAAAAATTTAAGAAACAGCTTATTTTTAAAATTGAGGAAAGAGGCCAAATCGCTTTAGGATTGTTATGCATGAATTAAAAAATTACGTAAAAACAACTTTTATACCAAATAAAAATAAACAAAAACAGGAAGCGGGCAAATTTAAATTTACATATTAAACCGTAGTAGGCTGAAATAAAATAAAACTATATGCGAAGTAAATACGCTAACTGATAGGGCATGAATTTCTTTTCTTATTTGAAGATCTATTATAGGCAAACCAGACAGAAAGAAGGCATGTTGGGAAGGGGATTGGAGCGGTAGTGGGGATTAGTCGCTGGAAAATATTAAGCCCTACTCAATGAAGCAGCGGGCGGATATGTCTGGTGGCCTAACTCGGGCTTTCCCTCTCCCACCACAGTTCTACCTGCGCGAGACAAAACCGGTGCGAGGTTCTTTTCTTAGCGGTACCTCTACAGACCAGTTTTCCTAAAGTGTGGCTCGAGACTCCTTGAATGGGGGGGGGGGGAGGAGTCGCGAGGAGATGAAATGAAACAAAAATGTGTAGTAACATATTTATTTTCATCTTAAACTTGAACGCAAATAATGCCTTAAACCTAATCTTAACAAGGTATATAGGCTACGTCATAAATTCAAGAACATTCACGTTATTACTTTTGCGAAACAAAGAAAATAATAACAACTTTAAAAAACAAAACAAATTACAGTAAAAAGAAAATTAATGCGACGCATGTGACTGTGTTTCAGAAACTAGCTTCGTTTCGTTAAACACACAATGATATAATGTTCAGATTCGGGGTGATTTCTCACTTTTGTTTTGACGGCAGTTATAGACGAAAAACTTAACTCGTATAAATATGATGATGCAATTGAAACCAATCACGTGACAGTTTCGTTCTTCCATCCTTTTGATCGAAAACTGATCTGGGTTCTGGGAAAATAGTCTAGTTCCAACATTCCATCAATAAGTTAGAATCTCAGCAAGTTGAAAGGAATTGTCTAAAAATGGATTCAGTATCCCTCTCTAATTGTCATGACTGTTTTGAATTTCGTTTGGAAAATAGTCACAGAGCTAATGTTTTAAATTGTGGAAACTGGCTTGAATGTTTGCAACGTTCTCACAATTTGTCATATATTACACATAGTCATATTATCTTCCACGAGTTCTTGAATTCACTGGAATGAATCAAACTTCTTTTTTACTATTGAAGTCGAGCATAAATCAATTTTTTTTTCTTTGGTCGTTATTATAATAACATTGCGACCCTAAAAGCTACTATTTAAAATACTTAAGGGTACGTAAATATTAGCACAGGGAAAGCCAATCTAAGGAGCCAAAAAGAGAATTAGAAAATCATTTCTCATCTTGCAGGTAAATCAAGCGTTCTGCTTTTAATTGAAAAACTCTTTTCAAGAATTTACCCTTCTAAAAACCATCTTACTCCTGTGTGATATGTGTTTACACATTTTTCCGAAAGTACGAGGCTGCAAAGCTTTTTCTTTGATGCAATTTACAACTTTAATGACACTTTTCGTAAAACAATCCATTTCAGAAGAGAGATTTTGATACAATAACTTCTCGGTGTAAAAAACAGCGTAGTCATGTAACATTTGGCACCATCTTATAATAACATTCTTGTAATTTGACGATAAGTCCAGAATGATGTCCTGTCATAGCCTTGGCGCCATCGGTACATATAGCAATGCATTTCGTCCAGCCAATATCCTACTTATTATTACTTAAGTAGAGAACAACAATTTTCCTGTTGTATTGCTCTTATGGTGTAAAAATACAATATATTATGTAATGGAATTTTTCGTTTTGTATCTTACGAATGCTATAAACTGGGCACAGTTAGAAATATCTGTAGTGAGAAGTATGTGCTCTTCTTAATATTTTCAACAATTTATGTCCTAATATCTTCTGCTATGTTACTTATTCTTCTCTGGTATTATTGTACAGTGATAGTGTTTTAAATTCGCAGCCTCTTTTTACCAACCATTATTTTGCAGCATTTCAACAGCTGCTGGTAAAATCAGATCTTCAGCAATATTACTGGTTACTGGTTTTTGCGATGCGAAATGGAAGCCGATAATTGGCTAGTAATGGTTTTTCATTAGTAGCCTAGTGGTTGCTGATCTAAAAGTGGCTTGCTCCTTGTAGAGTGAATTTAGCTTTATTTCAATGAATTTCATAGGACAAGCCATTAAATTACAAATGTAAAAAGTTGGAAACAAGAAGTGGAGTGTTTGGTAGATGTACTTTAGCTTGGGTCGAATTAAAAGTAGAGCGGCGCGTGGAGTGAGAGGGTTACTTATACCCGCCAGAGACAAACTATAATAGGCTACATAAATAAAACGGCTTACAGTCGAATTTTTATTTCTTTGAGTTTTTAAAAATAAATAAAATTAGTAATGTTATATATTATTAAAAAAAGTATAATTTCATAAAATCAAATCTTTATAACGAGAAAATCCCTTTAAGCTCAAAATCTTTCTCCCCCTTCAAATAGGAATGTTGAGGGGTCAAGCAAACACTCGTATGTGGATTGCTGTTTATAGTTTCAACTTTGTATTTGAACTAGACTATAATTATATTTAGAAAAGAATTTGTTAATAACCGCGGCTGCAGCCCAGGGTTAATAAAGAAACAATTTGTAATAGTTAATAGGCTACATAGAACTGAAAGAATTACTCTTGACACGTCATTTTTTCAATACATTTGTGAATTGATATTTGGTGTTTCTTGTGATGACGTCAGTAAGTGTAGATAATGTTTGAATCATGGAACCAAGTAAGGAAACCAGACCTATAAAGTATAAATTGCTGCATTGTCTCGCTGTCCCCCTCCCTCAACTATAACATCTGTTCACTTAGACTCTGTAATAATTGCACAACAAAAGGCCTATCAATAATTAACACGGTACATCTGTCAGAGTGCATCCCTGATGACTTCATACTATTTGTGATGCAAATTTTGAGTTGTAGCGATTTCTTTCACCGAAGCCAATACAAATATCCGTCCATTCTATCCACTAAATAGGTTTTTAAGAGAAATTCCTATTAAACTGCAATGTAGGATTATGGAATAGTGCTCTATATTTTGCTGACATTTTCAGGCGCCGCTATTCTGTAAAACGATCGAAAAATTACCTTTTGTTTAATTTATATGGAATTATTTTCTGATAGTTTTAAAGAAAAAGTTCCTTCTAAAAATTATTGCAAATAAAATTAACTCAAACCTTTTACAAACAGGAAATAACCATTTCAATTGCGTTGCACGTAATAAAAAACTAAATACCCCCCCTCACAGGCTCACTATTGTGAGTACAGATTTGACAACCCCGAGGAGTCTAACTGGATCTACACCCTTTTGCATGTGGTCTTGTGTTAGGGCCCTCTCAAGTCTCTATTGACCAACTCTTGATATCTTCCGATCCTCCTTAGAGTATTCAAGAGCTAGGAGTCTTTATTTTATGTTCTTTTCTTTTTTTTCCCAAGACGATGATGACCGAAAGGTTTTTTGCCTTTAAACAACAAGGGGAAAACATAGAAGACAAAAAAGAAGGGGAATAAATGTTAAACTATTATTAACAAAATAAATAAACAAATTTCTTCGACTTACAACATAGAAAGTAAATGCTGGTTAAATAGAACATTTATAACAATACGTGATAGTATTATGTAACAATTTTGTGTTACGAAACATTAACAGTTTAAACACGAAATAGTTCACTTAAAATGAGCAACAGTTCAAACACAAGTTTCCACAATGCACTATTTTCAACAAAATGACGTTTCAACGACAAAGTCATACTTTTCAGTTGTTTACAAGTTTTGTGCAACTGAATTGAAAGGGCTAGGCTTCGTGAATGTAGCAGCACTCGATAAATTTAGTCACGCCCCCAGATCCAATGTCTTCACATTATAGACAATCAAACATGTTTTAGCCAATGCCATTACGATATATCCATTGGCCTTGACAGGTTAAACATTATATAATAATAACAATATATTTATTTATCTTGGAAGCGAAACCTGGTCTGGCTTCGTGAAACTCGAACCTACGCAAAATCGGTCGTAATTAATAAAGATAAATTTCATTATAACTCGAAAGGAAGTATATCTGTTTTCTAAAGTATCAAGAAAGGAAGAGTAACCCAATGCCAAAATTCAAAATACAGCGATCATAAACCAATGCATTATCCCAAAATTTTATCAAATTGCTTGGTGGGATGTTTAGAAATTGTTGCACAAAATATCATCTTTATGCTGTCTGGGCCTTTTGTATTAGGCTTGAGCTCTACTATGTTCATTCTCTTTGTAAATGTGGCAACATAGCCAAGGTTAAATATCAGTCTGTATTAAAACTTAACAGCTTTTTGTTAATTTTTTAATAGGGTTTGGGCATAGACCGCCCAAAATTAGAGCCGAATAATTAATTGATGTTCTTTGCTTTGCTAATTACACAAGTATGGCTGCGAACTTTATATTGAATGTTCCTAAATTAAAAGGACGTGAAAACTATAGTGATTGTAGGTTTGAAGTTGAAAACTTTGTTACACTCGAAGGACCTTTATATACTAAGGAAAAAGTTAAAGCAGATGACGCCAAGGCTAAAGCTAAATTATTTTTAACAATAGATACATCTTTGTACATCGATATAAAAGATGCAATAACTACAGTTGAGTTATGGACCAAGTTAAAATCGTTGTTTCATGATTCAGGTTTTACAAGACAAATTAGTTTATTGCGTAGTTGTGATTCAATGGCGGCTTACATGAATCAGATGTTGAAATTAGGTGGTAAAGGTTTTTAATATTTACGATGAATGGATCATGTCATTATTTTTAGCAGGAATTAGCTGATAATTTTCACCGATGATTATGCCAATTGAACATTCTGGTATTGCTCTTACGGCGGATTCAATAAAGTTACTGGACATGGAATTAGGTGTAAGTAAAAGTGGCAGTGCATTCGCTAGTAAATCAGGTTGACTCAGAAAAAAACAATGTAGTGTGTTGGTTATAGTAATACAAATGTTAAGAAATGCATAACAATTTTATAAGTATAACCAGACTGGATACTTTTAAAAATAAATGCCCTAATATGTTTTCAACCAGTTATAGACCTAACCTAAAACCATCAAATGATTCTAGTACATGAATCAGATTGGTACATAGATTCTGGTGCTGGTGCTTATTTAACGGTAAATCAGAGTTGGATTGAAAATAGGTCTTCATCTGTACAACTGATATGCCAGAAATTATCATCGCTAATGAAACCAAGAATCCAGTTATATGATCAGATGTCGTTTAAATAAATAAATTGGTAATAATACTCATGATATAATAGTGAAAAATGTATTGTGTTCCAGAATTGACAACAAATTTATTATCACTTAGTCAACTAATACAAAATGGAAATGTTGTCAAATTTAATAGTAATTGTCGTAATTTACAATAAACTAAATGAACTAGTTGCTATGACTAATTTTGTGAATGGTGTTTATAGATTAAATAGTATAAAAATGAATTAATTTGGACATATAAGTAGTGATTATCTGAATAAGATGTAAAATGTATTAGTGGATGGACTTCCCTTCTCAAGTACTGCAAAAAGAGAAAAAGAAAATTGTGTAGTGTGCTGTGAAGGTAAGCAATCAAGATTACCATTCCCTAAAAAAATGTATACGGGCTAACATTTATTGGATGTTATACATGCCGATATGTATGGTCCAATAGAGAATAAATCAATTAGTGGTTCTAATTATTTTCTTATTTGTGACTTTAGTCACTTGGTCTTTGTATATATCTTAAAAGGCAAAAGTGTATTTTTTTGGTTATTTTAAGAGTGTTACAGTTTTTGTTGGGAACCAGAAAAACAAAAAATCAAATACTTGTATCAAACAATGGAGGTGAATTTTGTAATAATGAATTAGAACTTTTTAAAAATAAAATTATAAATAAATAAACAAATTCATTCACATCGGAGCAAAATGGAATGTGCGAAAGATAAATCATACGAGGCAGCTAAGTGTTTAATCTTTGATGCTAAATTAGAAAAACGTTTTGGGCTGAAACAGTTATTATTACTCTTGTGTACTTAAGAAACGGGTCCATAGCTTCAAGATTGCAGAAGACACCATATAAAGTTTGGTTCTGTATCAAACCAAATGTTAGTAATTTAATAATTGGTAGTACAGTTATGTTCCAAAAGAAAAAAAAAGGTTAAAGTGGACAAGAAAGCAAACACATTTTAGTTGGTTATAGAGTATATAATACTGTACTTGTAATAATAGAGTGACCACTACTAGAGGCTTAAATGTCTTGGAAAATACCAAACCAGAAATCACAATTGAGGTTAACGTGATGTAGTTAGTTAGTGATTTTGGGGTCCGAGGCCATTTAGTCTCTCGTAACTGCGACCCAAATGGATCTTTTGTAACTAACCAACTAATTATGTTTTATTCCCAGCCAAGATTTAATTTTCGGAAGAATCTTGATGCAAAACTTATTCGTCTTTCACTTCCATCACTGTATCTATGTGACAGAACTGCTCCCAAACCTACAGGGGAAGCACCCATTACAAGTACTATTGGAAGATCTGGATTGAAATGAACTAGGATATTATTATCACTTGTTATTTCTCTTTTAAAACTCTTGTTAAAATGGTTATGGGTGAAATAATCGTTACATCTGCGGTGCTGGGGTAAAGTAGCCAGTGTTCTGCTGTTTTCTCTATGTGTCAGGCAGAAGCGGCATGAATGCACTGCTGCCTTTCCCATATGTTTTAGATTAGATAGTAATTCACTGAACAGTGTCCAAACAGTAGGTAACAGTGATGAAAACAAAGTCGCAAATGATAATGCAGAAATATCAGATCCGGTAGACGACGAAGATGAAAATAAAAGTGAAAATGAAAATACACTATTGTATTCTTGTAAATGAAGGAATACCTGAAACTGAATTCAAAAAGATAACCTAATCCTAAAAATGTTTTAAGATTATGTTAACTTTGTTACAAAAAAAACCTCGATAGTGACCCAGTTAGTGTAGAAAACGCATTGTCAAGACCAGATAATGAAAAGTGATGTCAGGCAATGAAAGAAGAGTTACAATCTTTTGAAATAAAATGAAGCTTGGGAGTTGGTCGATGTTCAAAAATCAAGGCACAATTGTGGATGTGTAAATTGCCGTTTAAAATAAAAAGTGATACTGAAAATAATGCTCGATAGAGAGCTAGGCTAGTAGCCAAAGGCTTTACACGAAAAGCTGGCATTGATTTTGATAAAACCTTTTCCCCGGTAGTTCGACATAGTACTTTAAGATCATTGATGGCTTTATCAGTAAAATTAAACTTGGATATAACACATCAGATGTTACAACAGCCTCTCTTAATGGTATTGTAAAAGAAAAAGTTTTTATGATGTTGCTTGAATGTTTTGAAACAGATTGTACAGTTTTAAAGTTAAAAAAGGCTATTTATGGTTTATAGCAGTCGTTTAGAGCATGTTATGAAAGAATAGAAATTTGTCTGAATGAGTTATAAAAAATCTGATCTAGAGCCTTGTTTGTATACTAAAAGTAAAGATAAATTTATTACAGTTGTTGCAATATATGTTGAAGATTTTTCATTTTTTCAAATGATATGATATAAAGAGACATTTTAATTTGAACTAGGTTCATGATTTAAAATTAACTATTTGGACCAGGTTAATTAACGTCTCAGTATGGGAGTAAATATTGATAAACCTAATCTCATGACTTCGGATCAAGAACAATATATAAATCAGATCTTAAAACGTTTTGGGTAGTTAGTATCTACTTCTATACATATAATCGTAAATTTTGGTAAAAATAATAATAATCCTAAGATTAAAGTTCCATATCAACAACTTATTGATAGTTTAATGTTAACGAGACCTATATTGCTTTTTCAGTTAATTATTTAAGTCAGTTTAATAACTGTTATGATCAAAATCATTGGAAGCAAGCACAAAGAATTTTGAAGTATTTACAAAAAACTAAATGCTATGGATTAAGATTTTGTAATGATAATACTTAAGGGTTTGTTTCTGATTGGGCTAGTAATACATAGGATAGAAAGTCTAACAGCGTTTTGTTTTAAATTTGTTGGCAGTGCAGTATTCTGCGAAAGTAGAAAACAAAAGACAGTTGATTGATCTAGTATCGTAGCTGAGTACATATATGGTCATGTCAGAGTCTTCAAAAGAGCCAATATGTTAAAAAATTATTGCTTGAATTGGCTGGAAGGGAAGAGT
The DNA here is from genome assembly GCA_963513935.1 of Aphrophora alni. Lineage (NCBI taxonomy): Eukaryota > Metazoa > Arthropoda > Insecta > Hemiptera > Aphrophoridae > Aphrophora > Aphrophora alni. The sequence continues at coordinate 83,415,520 of OY740770.1, read as the reverse complement.
GTATAATTTTATTTAATGACAGTCAGAATGCCACAAAACTTTCAGTAAATTCTATTTTTATAAACGTTCTAAGCACATAGATGTGCGATATCATTTTATAAGAGAGGCAATAGGCTATCTAATAATTTAGTAAAAATTGAATATCTAGACAGCTGACATGCCTGCTGACATTCTAACAAAATGTTCGAGAAACATTTTAAATTTCTTGAACGTTTAGGTATAGTTCCTCTTTATATACCAATACACTTTGGGTGTATTGTTGATTGATTTATGTTTTGTGCTAGTGGGAATGCTAAAGTAAAGTCCAAAATATGTCATAAGCTGTCTGGGCCATTTGTCTTAGGCCTGATCAGTAGTATGTTCAATCTCTTTGTAAGTATGGGAACATTGTCAAGGTGATATAAAATCAGTCTGTGTTAAAACTAACAATGTGTATATATTTTTTAATAACAATGAGGTTGTTTGTTAACAATATTGAACCGAGAGTTACTGAACCTAATTTTTTGGGAAGATGTCGACGACTACTCTTGTGTATTGATATATGAAAAATCGATTGCAATGTTTATTATAAGAGGTATGTTAATGTGTTGTATAATCAATGTAAGTAACTGTCCGGATTTATGTCTCGTACATTAGCAAAGTAACTTATACACAACTGTAATTATATTATCAGATTAATACAACTCATGATATGATATTATTACTTAGTTGCATTCAATACTTGCAACATCCCACCTTGTCATATCCGTAAACTTTACCGGTTAAATTAAATTGTGTAAAAGTTGGCTATAACCGTGCTACCGGTTCAGCTGCCCAACAATTTCCTCTTTTTAACCCGTTAATCCCAGTTACTCCCAGTTAAGGTACATTGATTTATGTCATAAATCATCACTTTTTTTTTTGGCGGTAGCGAGATATCGTGATATCCGGCTTTTTACAACGGAGTCCGTTTAAATTTGTGCTGTTTAAAACTGTATTTTTTACTTTTTCAGGTAACATGTGTTATTATTTTATTTGTTTGCCTGTAGTTGAACGGGCCCACACACGCTCTTCTCAACTTCGACCCTTATGGATGTATAGAAGTTCTTATATAGAGTATAGAAGACCCTTATATATAACCTATATTGGATCCGATAGGGGACTTGTAGATTTAATAGTTTAGTTTAAGCTGTTTGAAATTAACACAGGTAAATCTTTAGTAGAGTTTTAAATATAAATAAATGATCGTATATAACCAAATAGTGCTATGAACGATAAACAAAGGAAATCGGTGTGTAGTTGTGTCTTAATAGTTTCACAATAAAAATTAGCATCTCAACATACAATTTGGATTACCTGGCTTGAGGAATAATCAAAATATTCCAATTTTATGAAATTCAAATTTTCTCTAACATTTTAAATACAATATTTAACTGTTGTATCTGCGTTTATATATATATATATATATATATATATATATATATATATATATATATATATATATATATATATAGTAAATAAAGAAAAAAACCAATGATGCTGTTATGATAACCAATCTAAATTTGAAAACATTACCATAACTAATGATTAAAAATTTGTATATTAATACATTTCATTAGATTTGTGTTTCTATTCATTTTAGGTGACTAATTCAATTTTGTTACCATCTATTACAACGTTTATTGGTGTATTTATAAGATTTATTATCTGACAGCTTTCTTCAGATTATTATTTTTTATTTTATTTTATCAATTATCCCAACCACCTAAGCTTTTATACATACATTCGAAATTATACTAAAATCAGAACTTCCGGTTTCCGAAGTGAAAACATAACTGAAAAAAACAATAAATAGATTCGTAACAACGTTTTACTTTGAGGAATTTTGTATTTTCCATAATTTTACTTATCCAGTATACAAAATATAAACCTAACAAAATTATTCATCTAAAAATCTCAGTTCAATAATGGTCAGTCAAAAAGTGAAAATGGATCATTGATGTCATATATATATATATATGATAAATATTTTGAGAGATCAAAATTAAAACCAAAATGCTTTAGATTGTGCCATAAATTTATATGAGCAAAAGTCCGTTTGTTCTAGTACATCCTTATGAATGTATTGTGGAAGGTAAGCAAACCAGAATTCATCCCATATTCTACCCAGGCTTCGTATGTGGGTCATTCAGCATTTCTAAAATCTTCAGGGCCCACATATGCCATATCTAATTTAATACATCTCCGTAAAGCAAACACTTCACACTTGTTATGCAGACTCCTTCCCATTGGAGCAGAACCGAGAGTTAATCTATTCTATCAACCCGAAGTTATATGTTACTGATCAGTCCAACAGACCTCTCTAGTTCTAGTCGTATAAACCTTTACCTGTCTAAGCCCAGAAAGTTCCTCTCAATGAAAGGACCAACATTTCTCCTTCCAGGTCTCAACCACACTTCGTACCTTCCACAGAAGTGTTCAGAAGTGTTTTTGAGCTCCGACTTTATCAAAATAATGATCCTACACATTGGTTGCCACCGTATACCTGGATGACGAAGCACTCATTTTAGAGTAACATTGTTTAATTTAACAATATTAAAACAGTCGCACACAGATCTGGATTCAAAAGAGAACGATTTCAATCCTTTTAGAGTAGCTTGACTTTTGATAGAATATGGATTTTAGCGCCTCTGAAACATCATTTCAAGATATCTCTCTGGCGCAGAGATGTGACGAAAACATTATTGTCTTATAAATGTTATTTCAGTCAATGTAGTCGTCCTTGAAAACAAATATGTACTCAAAAGGTATTGTATTTTTACTTACCCAGTATTCTTTTATGTTCATGCCGTCCGTCGTCGTTGGCGTTGTTGTCTGTAAGTTGTTTTGTTCACGATAGCGACTACAAAATGTAAGATATTAACATGAAATTTGTTATAATGGTGTTCCTTTATTATGCCTGGCTTCTTTAGATATCTTAAAAAACATTTATTCTTTCTAACTTTATACAATGTAAAGTTTAAATGTTTAATAATCTATGGCTCTATTCTTATGTGAGCCTAATCAAATACAACTTCTAACATTAATACAACAAATTTAATATTGTGGGAATAAACTCTAATATAATATTAAATAAAATAATATAAACATAATTTTAATGAAACGCACAAACTCGACATTAATTATGTAAACCCAGAATGGTTCCAACTATTATTACTTGAAGTGATTTTACTTTAATAATTGATTACAAGATTCTCTATACAACAAACTTTGCTTACCCTAGTGAATATTGGAATCTGCCAATCTTCCTATGGTTCTTCCTCTTTAATCCGGCTTCTTCACTTGCAAACAATGCCTTGGATGTCCTCTTGCACTACGTCCAGACACAGCCGGTCCCCTCTGACATTCTTATAGGTTCGGCCAAATGTGTTGCTCTACTGACGATGCAAGCCAAGCATTTCAACACCTTTTTACTTCTTTCATATTAATAGTTCATTTTGAGTTTCATACGACCATATATTACTTTACATATATTATTTTTATAATTTAAATACATTCTTGACAACGGACTAAACAGATATAGACACGAGCGTAGTGAGTGGAGACTCCTTATAGCTTCAACGCCTACCAGAGCTGAGAGACTGACACGAGCAAAGCGAATGAGATTTTTTTAATAATATATACACATTAGGGCCTAGTCGACGTCTAAGAAGTACTGTATTGATATACACAATTACATTGTTTAGAAAATACAGTATGTATAACTACTTCAAACCAATTTACCCTACTGAGTATAGTCCCCTTGAACTAACAATACATCTCTCTCTCTCTCTCTCTCTCTCTCTCTCTCTCTCTCTCTCTCTCTCTCTCTCTCTCTCTCTCTCTCTCTCTCTCTCTCTCTCTCTCTCTCTCTCTCTCTCTCTCTCTCTCTCTCTCTCCGGATGCATAATTACATAATTTATTTTATTGTATCAGTAATTTGGTTTCATTAGTAAATGTCTAAAAACTTATAGTGTTTTGTTCATGTCTAGATTAATGTAACTATAAATCATTGTATTTTATCAAATACGGAGCTGTTTTAAAATATTTTTAGATCCAAATTTTCACTGATAATTTTTGAAATTATAAATTTAACGTGTCCGTGTTCACAAGATCGGCGAAATTTGAAATATTTTATTATTTTTAACATTTTCTATTATCAGATTCTCAAAATAGGGCTTGCAGTTGTTTTGTTTTCGCAATTTGAGCAAAACTCGTTTTGCTTGTTTATTAAGAGCTGTTTCTGGCCTAGGTTATTATATAATGTAATGCAATATATTATATAATTGCTAGTCTTCATCATTCAAAATTTGAATTATTTAAAAAAATTTTGCTATTTTAAGATCAGATACTTAATAATAGTTATTAAATTCGATCTTAGAATCTTTAAAATGTTTATTAGATTAGTTGAATTGCAATTAATGTTACCTTTAATTGTGCTTAAGATTTATCAGTAAAAAGGTTTCTGTGAGTTTTTAAATTGAATTCTTATCCTTGTTGTTATTATTATTATTATTATTATTATCCTATAATTTATATATTTCATTATATCTGTGTTTTATTTATTCTTATTACATTATTGTTGGTATTTTCAATTAGATTTTAAGGTGGATTTGGGTTTTACGTGATTTATGGCCAGTTTCGTTTGTTTAGTTCATTAAGTTTTTAATTTAATTTAAAAAAAATTAATTGTTGTTATATATTGTTAAACTTGTGAAGGCATTAGATGTATTGTAATAAAACTTACTTAAGGTTGTATTTGACCCTATAACCCTCAGGGGCTCACTTTCCCGGGCTTGGAAATCCCGAGGGACCTAGCTGGATCTACACATGTTAACAAGTAGTCTTGGGTTAGATCCATCTCTTTCATCTTCCCTATCTGGTCTCTTTTGGCCAAGTCTTGTTCTTTTGCGACTCTTGCGCTACTAGTGTAGTTGAGGGCTATGGGTCTTTATTTCATGCTCTTTTCTTTTTTACAAATTTTATAATGCGATGATGACCTAAAGGTTATAATAAACAACAAAGAAAAAAGATCATCTCTCTATATTATGAAGCCATTGCACTTGGTCATGTGGTTACTGGCCTCACTACTGCTATTTGAGTACGCATGAAGAATTTAGTCTAGTTTTTTTTAGATTAGCTGTACAAAGTTTGCGTTTATGTAATCAACTGGAATAATCATTGAAACGACGTTTAGTTCAAAATAAAGGGTTTTTTAAATGGAAATTTTTGTATTTTATTTTAATTAGTGATTGAATTTTCTCTAGTGTTGCCAATTTTAAATGAATAAAACTGTTAAAAAGTTTTAGGTTATGTTGAGAATTGATGTCTTTTTTAAGTAGATACATAAATTGATATAAAATTTAAACTTAATGTCTTGATGAAGTTATTTTAATTTTTAAGCCAGCATTTTATTTTAGTTGTAGACCACCAGTTTATCTCCAATAAGATTGTTATTTTTATTTGTTAGGTCACCAGTTATCTCAGATGCAACTGTAGTCGTAGAGATCTGGAGGACAACTCCATTTGATTCAAATTAACAAAATTGCATAAAAATATTGGATAAATTTAAAAGTAATAATACATTATAAGTTGTAATTGTGTTATTAACACGGGCAGGCATTCGTTCTATTTTAGGTTACCTTGATGGATCCATAATTTTCATTTGTAAAATTACTTATTAATTTTCCGGCTACAGTAATAAAACAATTTATTATATTTATTAATAAATAAAATGAATTTTGGATATATCTCTCTTCCTCTCACGGTAATATAAGTGCTTAAGAAAAAACACGAAGGAAAGAAAAATATAGTTTTCTAAAACTTGCTCCTTTCATATAATGCCAACATAAATACGTCTTGACCCTCTTATTGCAAAACTAATATAAAAGCTCTGGTCATAACCGGGCCTTTATAAGACGTGAGTTTCCACTTATCCTGTAATCGAGCACCGGTTACTCCCTATCCTTCTGTAAGTGGTGAATCCTGGAATGGAACTTGTCTCTGGTATATCTGTTTGTTTTAGCTTAATCGGCATAAATTGTGAAGCGCTTAACCATCAATCAATATTATTAAGCACCTACACCACCTTTAAATTCTACGACATCCTTTTAACTTCTTAAGATAGTATTTCAATAAGTTGCTACTCAGAATTGTGTGGTTTACAAATGTTTCAATATTTCTCAGTTGGATTGGGTGGTATTAAAATATGACACTAATAAGGCGGCGTAAAAAAATAAATCTAATGGATTTAGTAAGATTTGTAGGAAAATACTTTTTGACTTAGCGGTCATTCAAAACAGTTACCCCATGGTTACGAGTATTTCGACTAGGAATAAAGAGCGTACTTTGACATTATATATATACAGTAGCTAGCAGAGTACCCGTCTTTCGGTACGGGGTTGACGTATATTTGTATTGAGTGTTAAGGGAGTTTTCAAGGTCAGTGGGGCGGTGCCCTGATGGAATTTCTAAATAAAAATAGGCCTATTTGTTAACCAGGGACCCTAAGAATGTCCATGTACAATTTCAGCTCAATGGGTCCAGTAGTTTTTACGTGATTGAGTAACACGCACATACCATTCGATTTTTATATATGGTGTGTACGAGACATAATCTTTCATGAAAAAGTTGGAAAAAATTTAATTTGAAATGGTTTGTTACAGATTCTCTCGAGTTATCAAAGCAATATTACTGTTTAATGTCCAAGAGTTAATTGCTAGAATTTGAACATTAATTCTTTTGATTTACAATTAGCTTGGGTTGGTTTTTATTTTGTTTTGGGGATGGGTAGGTGAGAAAGTTTTTGCCATATTTTTTAAACCTCGTAATGTTACGTATTTCGGTTATTTTTTAACATAAAATGTAAATATCATCTTAGCATTGAAAGGTCTGTTAGTTTCCATTGTATCACAAAAATCGGTTTTTTAATGCTGAATTTCTCGAAACCGAATAAATTTTATAAAATATTTACAAGATAAAAAATATTAAGCCCTTTAAATGCTGAAAATGATAGCTTCGTTTTTATTGTACGTTGAAAACTAGCTATTTTCTTTCCTTGGTCATCCAGTAAGTAATTAGAAATTAAAATAAAATTTGACGCAATATCTCACGTTTATTAACTCAAACACCATCTTCAGTGATGTATGACTGTAATAAATCTATAACTAAGACAACATTATTCATGTAGTCTTGAGGTAAATCCCTCTCTTTCAATTTTCCTGTCTTGTTTCTTCCGACTCTTGACAATATTAGCGTGTTCGGGGTCTTTATTTTATTATTCTATTCTTCTTTTTTTTATAAGTTATAGTTAGATTATTGTAGTTCGTACATTACTGAAGATGGTAATATTGTTGTTTGAGTTAATTAAACGTATTATTTGTGAGAAATTCTGTTCAAATTTAATTTTAATTTTCTATCAGCCACAAATCAAGCACGTTATAGATTTACAGTAGTTAGCAACGTAGTTTAAGTTTTAAAAGTTGAGGAAAGACCAAGAAAACTTGTATTAATTCTTTGGAAATGTGCATTTTGAGGTCACCATATTAAAATAATAGTAAGAAGAAATAAAAAAATAATAATAATAAGAAAACTGGAAGACAGTAATAGATTGAGCCATGTTATGCGTAATGTATATAGTCTACTGAGAGTGCGAGTTGGTCAGTTAATTATACCGGTAGTCAGCACCCAGACAGGAACTATGCAAGGCCAAGCGGATGTCATCTGTATAGCCTGAAGACTGCAAACAAGATACAGTATTGTATTACGTCAAGTTCGATGCTCGCGTTTTATAGACTTACTATAGATAAGTACTTACAAGTTGAAGTCTTCGCTTCACTGCATTATATTAACAATTGGATATAGATAGACCAGGAATACAAATTCTATGGAGTAGAAATTTACTGACAAAGTTCCAGTTTCCTAATACGTTTCTTAGAAGGCTATATTGATAGTCTTTTGTTGGATAATTTTGTTCCTAAATCAATCAATCTGTTAAACTATTGTTTTTTCCTTAGTAGCTATATTTACAGATTAGTGGTTACCACTTATAGTGACTTTGGGCCTAGCTGGATGTACACATTTTTTTTCCATGCACTAATGAATTAAATCCTTCTCTTTCAACTTTCCTATCAGCGCTCTCTTGACCAACTCTTGGTCTCTTTCAACCCTGTCGCTGTTAGAGTATTCGAGGGCTAAAAGTATTAAATTTATATTCTATTTATATTTCATGTTTGTATATGGTAATGACTGAAAGGTTTTTCCGTTTAAGCAACGTGTAAATAATATAGCGTAATGGTTCTGTGAAGAGTAAACCTCAGTCGATAGAAGTTTTAATACAATCAATAAATCGTTCTTGTAAACTCATTGTTGCTGCTTCTGAACCCGCAAAGTAACAACAATATTCGTAGACCAAGAAGTAACTGTAAATATTACCTCAGCTACTGTAAACTTGAACAAAACCTCAGTCGATGGAAGTTTTAATACAATCAATAAATCATTCTTGTAAACTCATTGTTGCTGCTTCTGAACCAGCCAAGAGACAACAATATTCGTAGACCAAGAAGTAACTGTAAATATTACCTCAGCTACTGTAAACTTGAACAAAACCTCAGTCGATGGAAGTTTTAATACAATCAATAAATCATTCTTGTAAACTTATTGTTGCTGCTTCTGAACACGAGAAGTGACAACAATAAACTGTAAATAATACCTCAACTACTGTAAACTTGAACAAAACCTCAGTCGATGGAAGTTTTAATACAATCAATAAATCGTTCTTGTAAACTTATTGTTGCTGCTTCTGAACACGCAAAGTGATACAACAATATTCGTAGATCAAGTAGTAACTGTAAATATTACCTCAGCTACTGTAAACTTGAACAAAACCTCAGTCGATGGAAGTTTTAATACAATCAATAAATCGTTCTTGTAAACTTATTGTTGCTGCTTCTGAACCCGCAAAGTGATACAACAGTATTCGTAGATCAAGTAGTAACTGTAAATATTACCTCAGCTACTGTAAACTTGAACAAAACCTCAGTTGATGGAAGTTTTAATACAATCAATAAATCGTTCTTGTAAACTCATTGTTGCTGCTTCTGAACACGCAAAGTGATACAACAATATTCGTAGATCAAGAAGTATTTGTAAATATTACCTCAGCTACTGTAAACTTAGATATAAGACCACTTTGGATTTTTGGATATGTCATATTTCAGCCTGTTGGGTAAAGAGTTGCTGTAAAGTTTGGTGAATATAATAAATGCCTTTTTTGTAAGTAATAATCTATTATAAAATATAATTTATGAATATAAGCGCGATGTACTACATAAAAATAAAGTGACAAAATTTAAAATAATGTTATTTACAATTTAAAATAAAAGTTTTGCCAATCTTGTAATGAAAATCTATTGTTGTCAAAAATAATAACAGCCGTGCCGGTATGTGTCATTTACTCATTTTTGTTATAATAGCCGAGTTAATATTTTATTATTAAATTTATCCACATTTGATTTTTGAAATAACTTTGTTTAAAAATAAGACATATATGTCTGCTTGGTAAAATATATGTTATCTAATACAAAATTGGGACACATTAGCATCCCCATTGAAGGTGAATAAAAGTCAGGACAGAATTAAACATTAAGAATTGTCTCGTCTAAATCTAGACGTTTAAACATGTATTTTAATTAGAAATTCTTAAAATTGGAATTTTGAATATCCATTCAAATAGCAAGTTTTAAGTCTTCAAATCTTATAATGGAAGCAGAAACATCAGAACGTTTTTTATCATTGAGATAGGAGTGGAACAACCGATGCAGTAAAAAACTAACAACCCATCCTCGGGCGACATGGTGCGAACAGATGAGGCATCGTCAAAAAAATTTACTTAAGATTTCCCTCTCTTTTAACAAACTACGGCAGGTTTTGTTTGTTATTATATATAATTACAGACGGAAAAGGTCACGTCATTCATAAAGAGTTGAGTTTCAAATAAAATAAATAATAGAAATAAAGTATAGCTGACGAAAGATTGTGAACTATATGAAAACCCTAACATCCCAAAGGAAATTGCAAGAAATTAAATAGAAACGAAATATTTTTGTCAATAAAATTAACATAGTGTTCCGTTGTACATGACCTTTTTTTATGAATCTTACTTGACATTTTAGATTTAAATCAAATCAGGTTATTAGAGCAGTCCTAATTCATTATGTAAGTTATTCTGTTTCTTAGCATTAATTGACTTATTACCATAAACGGTAGGTCTAACTGGTGATATCATGATGAAACAAGAGTTAATCTGTATAAAATGAACAGGCCATTGGTTAGACTTTAATAAAAACGTCAGGATTATAATTGATAACCCTTCTGGAATTTTGTAGATTAACATTTTTTAATTATCCGCCAATTTTCTCTCTCATCCCCCCCCCCCATTTCTTTAGTTATATTGGCCAAGATTTAATAAAACCATGGAAAACCTGCCTCGCGTCAAACTGCCAAATGTCATTCAGACGCCCGTTCAAAAAATTAACCACGTTTCAAGATCACCATATTTTCATCGCCTAACCTGTACAACAATTTGATAAACTAATTTTTTTCATCCTTTAACTTTTTAAGCAATTCTGATCAAAATTTAATAAACAGTTTGGACACCTACCTAAAATAAAACTACAAAATCTTTACTTAGTTTTGTCTCTAACCCTTAAATTATTTTCTTAAAACTCAAATAATTCCACGTGATACACATTCCACCCAGATCAAACGTGAACATTGGAAATTAATCGGACTTTATCATGACAAAACTGTCTTAGACGGGTAGACAGACATAAATCATTCCGAAAATGGTCTAATTGTGGTCCCAGGAGCTTACAACTTTAATGGAATTTAAAAATGTCGAAAACGATATAACTAAATTTTAGCTCGATCAAAATATTTCCCTTAGTTCGTAATTTGAAATCAAAAAATTTTTTTTTTTCATTTAAAAATTTTACCAGCTGTTATAATAATGTTTTTTATATAGTTCTTATAAATACTTCTTTCGTATTATCGATGTATCAAAGGCACTTATCAATCATTTTTGTTTCTTTTAAACTTTGACATTTTTTGATCCATCTCCATGAAGGTAGCAAGATTGTCAGAATGTGTAGTTTTTTTATAGCACACATGCAGTCACATTCTTTTGCATCCATTGAGTATACTTATTGTATTTCTCTTTTACCAGTAAAGTTTTCTTTCCAATTCCCTTATCTCGAGGAGAAAGAGATGTCACTAATGCAGTAAATATTATTGTAAGTAGAGTTTGCTATGCTCTTCTATTTCACTTCCAAATTACAGATGCAAATAATTCTGTTCTTTGTTGCTCTGAAAAGGAGAATAATATGCTATGAGGTAGTGGTGGAAGACCTCTTTTTGGTACGACAATGAAACTGTCTCCCTTTCACTGACCCTTAAACCCATGACAAATAAGACCAGGTAAATAAACCGTATACCTGGACTGAAATTCCTAAAGATTTTACTGACTAACAATCACAATAACATTCTGTATTTTTATACTAAACTTCATTTCTCCATTTTTATCGAGAATTTCTTTTCGAGTCGTTATTGTTACTGAACATTTTAGAAGAATTTTTATAAAGACCGATTAAGTGAGTTGATATATTATTAAATAATTAATTATTCATTTATTTATGATCATTATATTTTTTTAAAAACATTATTAAATTTATAAAATACGTAAAACTCGAGACTTTAATTGTTTGATTTATGAATCAAATCATATACTTACTTTTAATTGCAGATTACTTTCATGAATAATAATCGTGGAAATATTATATCATTAGGCTTATTGGAAAGTTCAGTGCACAAATTGTTTTCAAATAAATTATTTAATAACTTGATGAGCCAGAAGACGTCATGAAACGGGATATAATCAAGCCAATTAATAAATCATCAAATATACGCTTGGGTATGTTGTAGTTTTTCTAGAAAAAACTCTGGAAACAAGCAAAACAACAATTAGGAACAATCAGAAAAAAACAACAGAAATTACTGGTCTATAAATCTCTTTCGAAAAACAAAAATTCATGACGGTGCAAAAATGAACAAGGACCAGACGATGAATACCAAGGAAAGAATGAAAGACTAGCAATGGAAGAAAGGACCAGAAAGCTGTAAACAGCCTTTAGGCTCTGCCAGAAAGTCTACAAATCAAAATCCCTCCAACACAATGCAAAGTACTACTTAGTAGAGGCGAAAGATCTGACGGCAGAAAAAAACCGAAAGAAATAAGACATTCATATGGAAAGAGGAAGGGCAGAGACGAAGCCAGAGGATGAAGGCGTTCTGGCGGACTAAAAATTGAGGTTAAGTTAACTTAGTCCATAGTCAACTAAAACGAAGGAAAAACATACTAAATACATAAATACTAAACATCTTAAAAATCTTAAGTATGCGCACTACTACAGGGCAAAACAGAATAATGTGTTGCTCTATGTTATAATGCGTAGGAAATTAGTTGCACGCAATTACAATTTTACGATAATTTTACTTTTAATTTAAACATTATTGTATCCCAACGGCAAATTTTGCATAAAACTCAGAATATAAGAAAATCATTAAGAATTAATTGTCTTTCAGAATTAGGAAGTTTTAATTTAATTAGTATTTTTCATCCTATACATTTATAAATCTCATTATTTATTATTGACTATTTAAATTTCGTGTGTTCTATAGTTCTGGTAGTTTGAATATTTTCGCCCTGTTTTCGCTAATTTATTCCTTGACCGGTCTGTTTGTACACCACGAAGTTCGATTTTATTTCCTAAACTTCAGTAATAATATTTAAGAAAACATTACAGCGTTTATTATTATTTTTTATGCAAAATGATACTGCATAAGGAATAACTAAAAAAAACAAAAATACTTTTTTTTGTAAATTCTTCGTGTGATAAATCCTCCATGGCTATCGAGATCCTGAATAAAAATTGTAAGATCATTATTTTCAATTTCATTTTTACTGGCTAATGTAGCGAGATCAGTAGTTTCTTAATTAAATATCACACTTTAAAAAATTACAATTTTTTTATTTAAAGAAATATATATATATATATATATATATATATATTTTTTTAGCATTTTTTAAATAATATTATAATTATATAAATAGGTATTTGTTGTGGTGTGTTTTGATTTTCCAAATGTATTCTTAGTTTTAAATTAAGCTATAGGCTAGCTGTGCTTTATTTTGCTCAATTATTTTTATTATTTATTTCCTAAATGTTTTGTTGTTGTTTTCTCCTTCCACCTGGACTCAAAGACATTTAGTCGTTTTGCAGCTGTGTGTATTTGTTATATGTAATGTTTATTTTAAATTTGTGTAAAGTTTAATTTTATTTGAAGTACATATCTAGTAATATTAATTTATATGGTTTTTTTTTATTATATGGTGAAGGAAATATATATATATAAATTTCTTTTCCTTCTGAGAAAGTACAAGTGTGCGAGGTTGAATGAGTTTTTAAGTGCATGGTCGCTAGTATTTTGTACAGCCTATAACAACTTGAAGCCGTCGAAAGAAACTGTTGTGAGTTTACATTCAAGGAATGATTGTATATTTTATGAACAAATTTGTAACGACCCAGATCTAAGTGTTGGGAATTCATGCACAAAATATATAAGCATAAAGCCTATTAAGGTGGTATCGGGTGGATTTGCCCGTTATTTGTGTAAAGTTTTAATAGTAACTGTATAATTGTAGGAATTGGCGGACTTAGAAGAATACAAAATCGTATAGGCAGACAAACAACAAATTAATTTTTTAAATTCAGTCAGTATTATTGTTTCTTTTAAATACCAAATTTCAGCCCCTTATATACATTACTCAACCCCAAAATGTATTTATTATAAAAATTGAGATCGATCTTTTGTTAAGTAAAATTGAACTAAAAGAATTCCTTTGGACATGTTTGACAATAGTCCATCTCGAGCCTGTGATTAAATTGTTTGCTACGCTCGAAGTGAAGCATAATAATTGAATGAATGGGAAACTTAATAAACGAGTTAAATAAAATCCAGTTCCGAAAAAGCAGGCGGACTTTTCTCATTAATTGGAGAAAACAATGCGCGCAATAAACATTGTCCGCACTAAATAGTTCATCAAAAGTTTAATTGAGTAGAAAGGAGCGTTTATTTAATAATCTTGTTTCAAGAGTTTCTTTCCCCAAGGCATGCACTATAACATTTATTCAGTCTATTATAACGAATGTAAGTGGTATGTTTATTTAGTAGAAACTCAGTCAATAAATGTAGACAGTGGTGGTCTCTTGCTGTTCATTTTTCTTTGATATGTTTAGTTAAGTACTTCAAAATCGGTAAAGAAATAATCAAATTAGAATATGACATTTCCCTTCGATTAGGATTACATAAAATGATGATTTCGAGTACAATACTAACACACAGAAACACCCTGATGAAACACGACGCAAAAACATTGGACACACTTTCTCAGTATTTTTAGAGATACCTAAATCAAATAAAAACCAACCAAAATTATTCGTCACCAAAAATGTAATTACGATAGTTAGTTGTCAAGTAAAAAGTAAAAAAACCAATCATGGGCGTTGTTTAAAAAAAAAAATTTAGATATAGACGATAACTTCTTTTACTTTGGATTTTGTATAAGGATTTGGGTCATAACGTCCTGGATCTACACCTTGGGTTAGATCAAGTTCTTTCATCTCTCTCAACTTGTTCTCTTCCGACCCTGCATCTGTTAGAGTATTCGAGGGGCAGGGGTTTTTATTTTACACTCTTTTTTATTTTTTGAAGGTAATATTGACCGAGAAGTTTTTCACCTTTAAACGACAAAGGAAAAACTTCACATTTTATTAAAGACTGAACGAAATCGCGAGTACTAAGTTTTTACCGATAATTCACGAACCAGCATTTTTTGAGAGAAAGTGACTGATTTGTTTGGATCTTTAGAGGCTATACTTAGACAAAGTTTGATCAAAATTGTCCATTTTACGAAAATGTAATTTTGTGTATTTTCCCCCCTCTTATATCATATACCATCAAATTTTGAGTTATCGTAAAGGGAGAAAAGTTTTCTAGATTTGTCCAATATACCCCAAACTAAAATTGATTAAAATTGGTGTACGAATTTCGGCTTTAGAGCACTGTGCAAACGTCAGACATAATTTCAAAAACCACTATTTTTTTTCAAAACGGATATATCCGCGTAAACCTCTTGAGCCATCACTAAACTGATATGAGCAAGTAAAAATAAATAGTAAAAATATGTTAGTAACTATTTAACAATTTTAAAACATATTTAATAACTGAAAATTCTCTTGAAATTAGAAACATTTCTTTGTAGATGCAATAAAAGAAAACCCACAATTTTCCACAATAAAGCCTTTTTTCTTTTCTTTTTTGTAACAAGACGACGTTTCAATTACTAACTCATCATCTTCAGTTGTTAGATATACATAAGAAGGTTATTAAGTAGAAATGTAACAACTAAAGATGTTGACTGGGAGATTGAAACATTTTGGTAAAGCTAAATCGAGACTATATTCTTCCCTTGGTGCTTTAGTGCAATTAGGTGTACCATTTTTATATTAGTGACATATTTTGAAAAGAGGTTACCATAATTATGTATTCCGATTTTCATGGAAAACAGTTAATGGATTTAGATTCTTGAGATGTTTACAAATGAACAAACATGTCGTACGGCAATACTTTTGTAATATCCTTGGAGCTCATAATAGATATTAATCAGTAAAATATCAAAATTATTAAAATTAATTTAGTGTTTGATTGAAAATAAAATCGAAATGTATATTGTTGGAAATAAAAGGGTTATAAGAATGTACAAAGTTTGACCTATTTATTTGAGTAATAATGTAGATAAAGGGTACATACGTTCGAGCCACGTAATTATGGCTACTGACTTGATGAGCTTCCGTGGTTTGATAACCAAGAGACGTGCTGCTATACAGTTTACATTTTATCGTGGTTGCCATTTTGTCACGTGATCAAGTACTGCGCTTTAATGCTAGTAACTTCCAACATTTAATCTTCAACTACTCGACGGGGAACAAAAATTATAGTCTTCAACATAATTACGTGATTATGTTTTCCATTATTGAGAAATACCGATTATAAAATGTCCGTTGGTTTCTGATTATTATTAGATGAAACGAAAAAAGAATTAGAATGCTATGGAAATTGGTTGCGAAACTATCGAAATCTAAAGGAAATTACGTATGTGTGACCATTTTATTTGCCTACTTTACTATCTATATTACGAAGTTTGGTATAAAACGAACAGTAGATAGTATGAATTGGAGTCAAGTGGTGACATAAAAAGTCCGAAATAACAATTTCAATAGTAATTTTTTTTCAAGTATGTAATTTTTTTTTTCTAAATCAGAATATGCATGGTATGGAAGTACAGTTAAGTAGTGTAGGAGAATAAAAAGTAAAGGAAACTGCAATGTCATTATTTAGCGGAAGATCTGAGCTAGTAGACAGAATGGAGTCCTGGACGAGTTACTTACAGATACCTCTTACAAATAGGCCATGAGTGGCGTCAACTGAAAAGAAATGATGAAGAAATAAAAGTCGTTGAATACTATAGAACCAGAATGAAGCTACGAAGCAGAGCCAGTAGAGCCTTAGACGAAGTCAACATAGAGACACCTCTAACAAATAGGCCGCGAGTTGTTTCAACTGAAGAGAGTCGTAGGAGGCCAAGAACCATTTGTTAGTTACGGAGAATAGCCAGTAGATATAATGGACTCCTAAACGAAATCAAGTTACGGACACCTCCCACAAGTAGGGTGTGAGTAGTGTCATCTGAAGAGAAATAATGGAGATAGCAATTGGAAGCCATAGAACCAGAATTTAGTTACGAAGTGGACAGAATAGAGTCCTAGTAAAGTTAGCTTACAGATACCTCTCTGAAATAGGCCGTGAGAGATGTCAACTGAAGAGAAATGACGAAGAAATAATAATCGTTTGAAGCTATAGAACCAGAATGTAGTTACAGAGCAGTCAGTAGATAGAATGGAGTCCTAAATGAAGTGAACTTATAAAGAGATCGTTAGTGGTGTCAATTGAAGAGAAATGATAAAGATAATTGTTGGAACCAGAATTTAAAGTCGCAGAATGTAGTGATGGAGCCTAGTGGTCATCGGGCTACACTGTGGAATAATTATACAAAATTGATTCCGAGATACAGATGAAAATATTATACATGAAGTGGTTGACGCAGGTAAGGGTGTGATTCGCTGTCACGCATGCGCACAAAAGCATTTGCAATCTGCGTAACCTTGGCACCACTTCATGTCTAATATTTTCATCTTTTAGAAGCACCAATAATTCTTCAACTCCACGAAGACTCCTCGTGGATAGATCCACCTTACACTCGCTATTTTAATGAGACTAGAATTATCGTAACTGTTATATAGAGTAGATAGTGGAATTATGATTGTGGGTATACGATGGGCAATTGTTATACTCAATTGTCTAAACATAAACATCACTGATCGCCTACATGTTGTCCAAACTTTAAATTGATTTATTACCTAACGAGCTGTCTTCAACAATATATTCGGTCGTTCATTGTGTCGGAGCCAATTGAAAACCTGGCAAGCATCCAGAGAGAGAAGGTAGGATAACTGGGATATGTCAAATGCTATCCTTTGTCCGTCATTAATCATGGCGGGCCGTTTTGTGTTGAATCTGCTTGTCAGTCTTTTCCATCGATCTGACGTCATGTTGACGGACGAGGGAGGAAATGGAAGTGCAATTCTATTTTCACTCTCCAACGAAATTTAAAGTAGTTTTTGTAGCGAGAAAATTTTTTTTTTCGTTGAATCCGTAGGTCCGGAAGAGATATTAGTAGTGATTCATGTAAACTGATTGTTCTGTCTAATAAGTAGTACTGTATATTTTTATTGTCTAATTTAATATAAGAAAAGTGGATTTCGACATTATTTTAGGTGCTACACTGTTGTGTGTTCAAATCATAAACGTTTTACACAAAATCACTATAAACAAAATTTAAGTTACTCGTTAAAAATAAATGAAAATAAATAATAAAATCTTAAATTATAACCTACACCTTTAAAAACAATAATTAAAAATCATTTCCTTAAATCAGTGCTGGAAAAGTATAAAAAGAGGAAGAAAAAACAAATTATCTCCCTTCTGGACAAGTTAACTAACGCTAAAGGTAAACCACTGTTTGAGTTTCTAGGTTATACATGTTGCAGATTTGCAGTATTATTAATTTGTTTTTGTTTTAAAGAAAATAATATATTTTTAGGTGTAATTGCTTTAGAACCTTACGTTTTAGTTTTCCGTGCGCTGTGTTCAAATCCACTTAATGTTTTTAATCGATATAAATTCATAACCAAAAAAATAAAACAAATCCATTAAATTGGAATTACTACGTGTTACAAATCCCCTACGTGACTATGTATCTTACTCGTCTTCTACATTAGTAACGGCTGAATCAGTTTTCATACACCTTCTACGTAGTTTTCCTTTTCTTTAGTGCACTAAGAAGCCCGTTTTTAAAACTCACCGATTGCCTTCTAAGTCGTCTGGAGCGATTTTCATGGAATAATCAATATTATGTGATCCTCGTTTTTTAAATTTTTACTTTATTGTTGTATTAAAAATTTACATTTCAAAACATCGGTTTCAAAGGGTGTTCTTTATTTAACATAGTTAACACGCTTAATTTTTGAGTGATCTTCATGTTTCATAGTTTCTGGAAACTGAAAAAGTCGATGTTGTTGATTGCACGATAGCGGCTACAAAAAGTCGATGTTGTTGATTGCACGATAGCGGCTACAAAAAGTCGATGTTGTTGATTGCACGATAGCGGCTACAAAAGTCGATGTTGTTGATTGCACGATAGCGGCTACAAAAAGTCGATGTTGTTGATTGCACGATAGCGGCTACAAAAAGTCGATGTTGTTGATTGCACGATAGCGGCTACAAAAAGTCGATGTTGTTGATTGCACGATAGCGGCTACAAAAAGTCGATGTTGTTGATTGCACGATAGCGGCTACAAAAAGTCGATGTTGTTGATTGCACGATAGCGGCTACAAAAAGTCGATGTTGTTGATTGCACGATAGCGGCTACAAAAAGTCGATGTTGTTGATTGCACGATAGCGGCTACAAAAAGTCGATGTTGTTGATTGCACGATAGCGGCTACAAAAAAATGCAGATTACAATTCTGCATGTAACGGTATCAACTTCACCCCTCAAAGCGAAGTTAGTGTCAAAAATTTAATTACCAACCCTGAACTCCCAACATCATGTGATTACAAGTACGGCCATGGTCGATACACTGACACGAGCGAAGCGAGTGGAGACTTAATATATATATATATATATATATATATACACCGTTATGTCATAACCGATGTCTAAAAAGAAGTGATATACATAATTACGAGGTTCAGAAAAACTATGTAACAACTGTTTTAAACTAACTTACCCTCTACTTAAGACTTCTTGAGACGAACTTTTGACATTACATTTAAAGAATCTGCTTATTGCATTGTATGATGGGGCTGGGTACGTAGCACGATGGTGCCCATGAACGATAGTGTTCGATATTTTGATTATATACTGATTTTGATGAAACTCAAAGTGTTTCTGCGTATTAAGAAAATCTAAAACTATGTTTTGCCAAAACTAAAAGAACAAAAACTGTTTTGGTCGTATGGATCATAATAATCGAGATTATATATATATATATATATATATATATATATATATATATTTTTGTATTTAGCGTGTCAACTCCATCCGTGTTTCACTCTTGGTATTTAGGTTAGATAATCTATTGCCCTAACATACGACAAAAAGCAAAATTTAATAACGTTAGTTTTAAGAAACAACAAATTAAAAATATTTTGTTGCCACTTTTGATTGTTTCATTATGACGAAAATTTATAAATATAGTTATTCTGGATTGTTTTATATAGTTTAGAATACATTCTATCGATTAAAAAAATTTGTAATTATTCAATGCGAAACTGAAGGTAATTTTTTTAATTATCGAAAATAGCATACAGAAGTGCGGGTTGCCCTAACTGCAGGCCGCCTGGAATTTTGTGATAAAACACTTTTTCCAATCTTGAGGATAAACCGAGCCATTGGCAAATCTTTTTTTTTACTCTATCATAATACTTTCTCTAAATTTCGTCTACGAAACATAATGTGCAAAGATACCTAATCTCCATTTTGATTTTCGAGCCATTATTTAATTTAAATGTGAATTGTTTTGTAAAGTTATTATTATTATAAATAAATATTGAGCTTAACTTGTGAGATAATATTAGATAAAATAAAACTGGAACACAAGATCTCACAAAAAAAACAAAAAACAACGAAATTCGCAATAATCACGGTTTTGTTGATTATAAATATAAATTTTGTTTTACCTTATAATTTTTACTTGATGAATTTATGAAAAATTGTTGAAAATAATGGAAGAGTTCCTCTTGTCCAAGCGGATAGAGTAAACAAATGTATATTTTCCTCTCTATAACATTAGGGCAGCCATTGTTCACAATAGTTTCATGTCAAAGCTCGTATCAGATTATATTTATGACAGTCGAATAAACAAAACAGTGCTACTAATCTAACGGCTATAAATTTACCTTTACACAAAATAGTTTGAGGTTACCATGTTTTCATGTTAACATTTATTACATTATTATAAATTTCATTACTCTAAAAAATAGATAAGTTTGTTATGTAGCCTGATAAGAACAATTGTCTTCCGAGGGCAATTTATTCGTTAAATTGATGGTTTACTGTCACACGAGGTGTTAAATTGAACTCTGATATGGGTTTAACGAACTTTTTATATGTCAAAAGTTGACTACATACTGGGGACAGAACAAATCTAAACTCACGAATTTTCCTATCCAAGCAGTATAGTACATTGAATGAAAACCACTGTCTGAAGAATAGCCAAGTGATGGATTTAAAGACAATATCGAGAACGGAATGAAAAGACGGAGCCTAATGTTGTCATCACATATACAGTATCCTCAAGGTAGGAAGGTGTCTGGTGTGTAGAGGAAAAGAGAGGCCCCACACTTTGTTTGTTGCGTTTACTTTCAGCGGTACAACCCCATTAAAAAAATATATACCTCAAATGCTTCTGTGTAAACGCGTATCTTACTTTCGGTTCTTTTATCGGTGTAAATAAGAATAAAATGTTT
Source organism: Aphrophora alni (assembly GCA_963513935.1). NCBI lineage: Eukaryota > Metazoa > Arthropoda > Insecta > Hemiptera > Aphrophoridae > Aphrophora > Aphrophora alni. Next base: position 83,394,236 of record OY740770.1, on the reverse strand, counting down.
ACAAAAGTCTGTCACGAAGTTGTGACTTTAGGAATTAATTGTAGCTAAGCAGTAATTTGTGTATCTAGTTTTCATGGAATGGATTGTATCGTCAAGTCAGGCTAGGGAAGCAAGGAGAAGGGAGAAGGGAGGACACTCCCCTTACACCAGACACAACCCTAGTCTGAGGCTACTGTATATTATCGACTATTGTGATCTATTCATTGGTGTCTTGCAGGTCGTCTAGGGGGATCCGATGAACCTCGGGAATGGAAAGTGATAAACTGTCTTTCTTGAAGTCTTTTTTATGTTAAAGATACAATTATTACAATGATGTGTCATGCATTTATGATCTTACAAATTGAAGATGGTATATTGTCATCCCGAATAGATTTTAATGGTTTAGCATTCACAAAGTCAAACAAACTGTGTTTTTTAAATGGTAAAATAAATTAAAGAAATACATCATTAGGCCTAATAGCAACATATGTAATGCATCTGATCTGTTTACAAAACAACAGTAAAACAGCATGTGTCTGACGTCCAATTAGTTCACCTTTTAACAGGGCTGAATGGAGATAAACAAGGGATGGCTTAAACGCCGAAATTAGCTCGGAAAACAATTTTTTTACCATTTTCTTGTAAACTGTAAATTTTGAAGATTTAAACAATAGGTTTTGAATCTAACATAATAGGTGATCAGACAGGCTTATAATAGGTTGAATCAACCTAAAAATCATAAACTTTTCAATGTGCAATCTAATTAAGAAAAACGGAGTCTTAAAAACGACCTATTTCAAATATAAGAAAATATCACGTTATGAACAAATTACCATATTCCAACAAATGTAAACAATTCTAGGCCAAGTCTAAAAATAAATCTTCGTAGAAGATAATGTTTTTTATAATACCATATGATTTACTCTATTTACTATTTACTAATTATTTTGCATGGAATAATAATTGGAAAACGGAAACAATTGTTACCTTAATATATTTGAAGGCTTAGCCTTGTTTGTAGCTGTATTCTAAAGCAAATACTGCTGAATTATATTTTGCAGGCGTATAATAGGTGTTATAAAACATAGATGTGTAAATCACTGTTTGGGTTAATTATTTCTAAAAGGATATTATTTTAATTAAAACAAGAATATCTATTTAATATTAAGTTTTGATGAAATATCAGTAAATAATTATTTTGTATACAAAATATAACGTGTTCTTAATATTCTCCACAACAATAGGGCGAGGGATCTAGTTGGACTACACATTTTTCTTGGGTTAGATCCTTATCTATCTTGCCTGTCAGGTCTCTCTTGACCAAATATTGTTCTTCTCCTACCCAGACGATATTAGAGTATTCGAGGGTTAGGGTTAGGTTATTATTATTTTTTCTTACAAAGGAATGTTTTTTGTTTTTAAACAAGAAGAAAAAGCACCGAAATGTCCAATAAGGAATGTACACTTCTCAACAGAGAACATTATGAGAAGCGTACGTTCCTAGTTGAACATTAATATTATTATCAAAACAACCCTCAGGGGGTCAGTAGTGGGTACGGGCGAGGTAATCCCGATGTAGCTGGATCTACACCTTGGGTTAGATACCTGTATTTCATCTTTCCTATTTAGTCTCTCTTGACCAATAGTTGTTCTCTTTGGACCCTGACGTTATAGAGTATTCGAGGGCTAAGGGGGCGTGGTGCGTCTTACTTTCATTTATTTATTTATGTTTTAAATAAGGCGATGATGGCCGAGATGTTTTAAAGATCAAGAAAAAAACAATTACAACATTACATGTTTCCTTACTGCTTAGCTCAATATGGTTGCTTGACAGCTGACCTTCAAGGCCAAGAAGACACTAACGTCATCTGTTATTTTAAATTTTAACCACGTGTAGAAAGAATTAAACTACTGGGAGGCAGTATTTCCTCGAAACTAATATTCAAAATATTGGTATATGTTTTTCGTACTGAAATCATCAGGGGCACCAGAAACTTTCGACGACTCTGTACATTACAAAAATATTCTGAAATAAATTCCTTCCACAACTAACTATAGTCACATTTAATCTATTGGCTTGTTTTTTTTAAAATATATAAACATATATTCCTTAAACATATTATTATTATTTATCATTATTGCAAAATGTTTGAAATTATTGAAACAAAAAATCTTCAACTTTCTCACATTTCTTTACTTTCTCACATTCGTATTATAAGAGAAAATTATGTGAGGGTCATAATAATCGATTTCGAGGTTTTTTGCGGATATATGTGTTTTGAGATTTCCTGAATCTCAAAGGTTTTTTAATATCATTTATCTCTCACCACAATCCAAACGAATGGACCGATTTTAATCAAATTGAGATGTGGACATATTTGAAATATCTTGAGACTTTTCCCCCTATTTTTTTATTTTTCCAAAACTCAAAATTTCTGGGTAGCTGCCATGAGATCAAAACTCACAATTCTGATTATATAATCGGTTCTGACGCTTTTCCTCACCATTTGGATTTTTTTAAGTCAAATGTAGCCTTTAAGAATCCAAACTAAACGTATAGGCCTCTATCTATTTTCTCAACATGTCAGTTCAAAACCAAAGGATCTTTCTTGTTTTAAAAGACCTATTTTTCATTCAAAATCTACCGATATCTCTTAAATTTAAGTGAAATTTGACGTTATTGATACAAACCAGTTGGCCAAATTTTATGTAAATAAAATCATGGTTTAAAAATAATCGGTAGTCATTAAAAACTCTATTTCAATCAAACACCCGAAGCAAGTGTTTAAAAAATATACCAATAAATTTCCCATAGTATATCATGGAAAAACGCAGTAATAAAGTAAATTAATATTTGTTTTTATCTTTTAAAAGTAATAATATAGAGACATCTTTGAAGAGGCAAAAACACAAATTATTTTTATATTTTAGAAGAGTGTGTGAGGAAGTTAGTATACATTGTTTCAGTTGTTTGCTTTACTTCTGCATGTAATGAAAATACAGCTGATTTGAAGTACAAGGTAAATCCCTTCTCTCATTACGCGCTGTAGGAAAATATAAAAAATTGTTTTCTTAAATCTACCGATATTGTGGTTTGTATGGAAATACCCATTTTTAATTATTTTCTTGTATATTATTATTGTATCAAAATAAACGCGTTTGTACGTGTAATACACTTGTTTCTTGCTATAATAATACTTTATTAAAAGATGTTTTATGTGAATATTCACAATGTTATATTTTATTGTGTATAAATTAAACATTTAATTTGCCCCTTCGTGTACATAGAACTTAATAACAGCCTAATGGAATGAGTAGTATTGATATTAAAGCAATAATAATACAACTCGCTCTATATTTTAAATTATGCACTACATTTTGTTGGTTATTGTACTGTACTTTAATTACACTCGGTCCGGATAGTTGTTTATTGGTATACTCGTGTCGTTTTACAAATTATATTAATATTTCAAGTTGGTATAATATGATTTGGATCTCGTGCTATGATAACGCAATAGGGTTGTTTGTGGTGAAAATGTGTAGTTGGTATTTGTGTAAGAGATTAATTATTGGTCATTTAAAAAAACAACAACAAAAAAAACGTTGAAATGATTGAAATTAGATTAATGATCGGAAAATTATTAAATACATTGTTCAAAGTTTAATCATTTGTTTTTATTGTAAAATTAAAACCCATTGATTTGTTTAAAACGTCAGTAATTTAAATATTATTTTATTTTAAATCAAAATTATATTTTTACCTTTCACATAATATATGTCTTATAGAAAGTTATATGATAGGTTAAAAAATCTGACGAGGTTTTCGCAGTTACCGTATATCCGTTTAGAGGTCCCCTGACTCATTCATAACAATAGTTTTTGGAATTATATTTGTCTGTTGCCAGAGATTGACTCTGCTACCAAAAGGAACGGTCCACTTTTGATCAAATTTGGTATGAGGATATATTTTACCACGTATAGACGTCTTTTGTAACATAAAAAAACACAGGTTTTGGTATTAGTAATATGGTTAAATCAGATATTTGCCATTATTTGTATGTATAAAATCTAATAGATGACGTTTCAATAGTATAAGTCAACTCTCATTATCAAGTGTAAAACTTAGAGCATAAATGAGAAAAAAATCTAAAACTAAATCTTTTACGTGCCTTAAACTAGGCCTGAGCAGTTAAAGCTAAAATTAAATGTAAAGATGATCAGATAAAACCACACACACAAGCTTACATTACAGGCAAGCAACTGATTGTTAAAGGAATGGAGCCAAGGGAAAGTAGTCCTAACTGTTTATCGGGGCAAACGACTTTTTATCCTCTCTTTTAAGAGTTTAGTCCTCGATCGCGTCATGATACCTATTTGTAGATGAAGTGGCAAAATTTCTGCCTTATTTAAATTAGAAGAATTTTTATCTCCAGTTTATATTAATAGAAACCATAAAGGCCTTATTTCTAAACTGGTTTGGCTAGTAGTATTGTCCGATAGTTTTTATATAAGGTTTCAGTTAGTTTTCGTTTACATAAGTTTTTTTACCGTGTATTATTTAGGCTCTTTCCAATTACATTTTTGATTTTCGGACCAATTATGTTCACTTATTTTTAGGTTAGGTTGTTCTTTATATGTTCACTAATTCTTGTATTTAGTCTTGCCATTATATTGCCTGTTATATTCACATATCATACTGTAAATACAGTTTTTAGTATCGCGAGTGCCATTTTTACCTTTGGTTTTGACGAGAAGTTGCCCTAACAGTGTTTGATTATTAAAAGTTGATTTATGTTCTCGAAACATCGTGTATTAATATTGGTGGCAATTGTCTGATTAAACCATATTAGTAAAATGAACAATCCATCATTATCAAATAACTTTATTTTTTATCGATTTGTTAAGAATAAAGCCAAATACAACTTTATTAAAATAGTACATGTTTAAAACACAATTTCTTAAAGTTAATTTATATTTACTTCGAATAAAAGTAACTTATAATTTGATGGAAGTTTTAGGTTAGTTAAATTTATAGACTGATGTCGCCATTTGAATCGGCAGCACAGAAATATGGGTTATGAATACAAATTTACATCAATGGTTCAAGAAAAGGGCCAGGTGGATCAGTATTGAAATAAAATTTAATTTACATTTAATTTTAATCAAACAACCAAAAGTAAACCTTTTACTTTAATGAAATAAACATAAGTAAACATTAAATTTAATACAGGTTTTAATACAGTTAACTTTATCCCAATAACTGATGTCGTCTATTTGCTTCTACAGCCTAGAAATGAGTTATAAATACAAATAAAAAAATATTTAAAGTAAAATAGCCAGGTGCATCGTTATTAAAATACTATTTATTATACAATGTCTCGAAGTTAATTTATATCTAATTAAGTAAAATAAATAATAATAAACTTTTAATTTGATGAAAGTGTTTGTTCAGTGAACTTTATCCCAACTGATGTCGTCTATTTGCTTCTAAAACCTACAAATATGGGTAATAAATACAAATTTTAAAATATTTAAAGTAAAATAGCCAGGTGCATCGTTATTAAAATATTATTTATTATAACAATGTCTCGAAGTTAATTTATATCTAATTAAGTAAAATAAATAATAATAAACTTTTAATTTGATGAAAGTGTTTGTTCAGTGAACTTTATCCCAACTGATGTCGTCTATTTGCTTCTAAAACCTACAAATATGGGTAATAAATACAAATTTTAAAATATTTAAAGTAAAAGAGCCAGGTGCATCGTTGTTAAAATATTATTTATTATACAATGTCTCGAAGTTAATTTATATCTAATTAAGTAAAATAAATAATAATAAACTTTTAATTTGATGAAAGTGTTTGTTCAGTGAACTTTATCCCAACTGATGTCGTCTATTTGCTTCTAAAACCTACAAATATGGGTAATAAATACAAATTTTAAAATATTTAAAGTAAAAGAGCCAGGTGCATCGTTGTTAAAATATTATTTATTATACAATGTCGTGGAGTTAATTTATATTTAATGAAAGTGTTAGTTCAGTGAACAGATTTAGACGGTTGAAACAGTACAATAGGTTTTGTATGAAAAATGTACAATAACGAGAGAGAAGATTTAGTTGCACAGTTTTGAAATTATAGATTGTTGATTAATATACATTTAATTGGTATTAATATATTAAACGTTTAATTTGTAGGATGTTATTTACTGGAATTAAGTTTTATAGCAACTGATGTTCAGGTATTGGAAGTTGCACTGAAATAAAGGTTTGACAAAAAAATCTATGATTAAGTGCCAGATGTAATGTTATCTATATTGTAACATTTCGTAATTTAATTGTAATTTTTTGTCACATAACACATCGCCTTATCTATAAATATGAATTTGATGAATGAATATCTTCATTCCATCTATTGGAAGCCACAGTTATATTGAACCACATCCAGTCTGAGATTGTATTCGATCTGACTAATTAACTGTTATGTTATTTTTCCATTTTAGATCCGGAGGAGAGAAGGGGAAGGGGAAGCGACGCCTGCGCCTGGACGCTGTGCGCATTGCGTTGTGACACTGCGAGGCGCCTCCACCCCACCATTTCATATCGAGGGTCCGTACGAGTAATATCAACCGAGGTGTGTGACCTTTGATTTACCCTCACGCAATCAAAACTCTTTTAACGCAGCAACACTGCCGATGAAACAGTTTCTGTCAGTTTCAAGTTTATTTGTAAAGTTTTGTCTTTCCTAGTGGAAGCGATGAGAAATAAACAGAATAAATTGTTATTGGAAAAAGTTTTGCGTCGTCTGAAAGAGTTTTGATAAATCGCGTCGCGTTTCAAATCGACTGACTTCGGTGATGACTTTGTGTAAAAAGTGATATTCAGTGCTAGCATGTAGGAAAGCGTATATAAAGTAAAACGTGTGAAAGTGTGTGACAGTGTATTTGTGTGATATTCAAAATGGACTGGTTGTCAACATTTACCCAGCTCGTTGTAGCTTTGGTTTGGGGTTTGTTTTTGGCCGAGACCTCCAGTTATGCAGCATGGCAGGACAACGTACGACCAAAGATGTTCGTCCAAATAGGTAAATATATATAACAATAATAAACATAATCACGTGAACTTGTAAGTTAATATATTAACCTTTATATTATTATTATTATTATTAACATCATTATTCGGGATGTTTATAGTTTTACCCATTATATTGTAAAATGCAAATCGCAAAACAATTTGATTATCATTTTTTGACTGATCATTGTGTATAAAGGGATAGTTTACAACACGCTGTCCCGTCGATATCTACGTAACGCTACAAACGTTAACATAGAAATTTACAATTTGTTTAAGTATTTATTTTGTATGTCTGCATAAAAAAAAAGTATAATTTCAAAATGGCTGATATTATAAATCATTGTTTGTCAATTTTTTATTTGCTACAATTTAAAATATATTAAAATTAAGTATTTTATTGTCAATTTAAAGTACCAACGTTATATCTCTAGTGTAATAAATATCATTAGCGTATTCTTCTTTTAAAAAATCTAAGAAAAAAAAATGAGTATACCCACAGATACTAGTTGTTGAAACGAAATGGAATTTGAACTATACGTAGGGCAATATAAGCCAAAAACTGTGTATGGATTGATTGGTTTTGGATGACATTGGTGGATTAATGATATGACTTTTTCATCTGGATGTTATTTAGAGTTAACCGATATTCTATCTAATTGATACATTGGCCTAGTACATATTTATATTACCTTTGTTTTGTAAAATATTGGTTTAAAAGTGAATAAATTATTTATTTACAATAACGATTGGGTATTTTAGATAGTTTTTTTTTTTCATATTAGAAATGTTGGGATTCAGAGGTCCTTCATACATTCTAATTTTATCAATCTAATACATAACACTATGAAATGATGCTCATTTTTAGTCTTTGGTTAATGTGTAGGATATTTAGGTTTGATTTTGAAATGTATAAGATATGCTGCATATAAAATGTAATTCGCAATGTGTAAAAAAGTTGAGCGAATGGAGCGTTTAAACTTTTAGCTTTCCTATTACGGAAATTTAAGATAAACTTTTTTCTTTTATAATAATTTAATATTATCTAAGTTTCTTATTATATTTAATTATATTTTTTACGATCGTCGTGAAAGTATTAGCATTAGCTTCTTTGTAAAAATTCCAACTGTCTTTTAATATTGAATTTCAGTTGTTTCATCGATTTTTCACGTTTTCTTTCAGGGTAATTATATAGCAGAGTAGCCTCACTTCAAAATCAATTTTTATGGGTTTTATTCGTCAAATAAATGTTGGAAAAATATTTTATTATCGAAAAAAAAAGTGTCGGAAAGATGATTACATAATATAATTACACAAGATTACACAAGAAAATCTTAATCAGAGTCAAATTCTGCTGCAAATTCAGTAGAAGAGGAATTTATTGAATTTAAATGTATTTCACTCGTATTTTCCTTGTTTTACTTTTTTATCCTCAACTATATACCTTACTTCATAAGAATAAATAATGTTTTCTTTGCTGTAAATATGTAGGGCTGTATTATTATATGTCACGAAAGGTTTGGCCAGGTTGATATATATATAACCACCTGGCCAAACCTTCCGTACGTTTATTGAAGTGAATGTCGTGAGTATGAAAGATAACAGAGTTAATTTTTTCACGAAAAAAACAACTTGTGTAATTATATTATGTAATCATCTTCCGACACTTTTTTCGATAATAAAATATTTTTCCAACATTTATTTGACGAATAAAACCCATAAAAAATGATTTTGAAGTGAGGCTACTCTGCTATATAATTACCTCTTTCAGATATTAATCACAAAACTATTAGTTATACTGATGACAGGATTAGTCGAGAAAAATAAAGAATATACTGTATTTTACCCGAATGTTGGAACTTATGAAATATTATAGAATTAAATTATGCTGAACAAATATTTGTACATTCCAAGGTTAACTTTAGGTCCCTAAAACTAAAATAGTTAGGTTCCTCCAATTCACTATCGTAAAGTATTTTAAAAATTTTAACAATCATCTGTGATAAATTTGACTTGTCGGTGATTTCTTCTAATAACTCTGAAGTTGCTGCAAAAATTCAACATAACTGGCAGATGAAAATAAGAAGAAAGGTTTAATGCTGGGCAGATTATTTATTTACTAATTGATCCAGTTTGTCGCCTTAAAAAATAAATAAATGGGTTCCCACATTCTTTTAAAGGTCTAAGAGAAAATTATTTTTTTGGGTTTTACTATTTTAAATAATGGAATATGATGTAGCCTAGAGTACAACTACTAGTTCTTGAACTTTCACAAATCCCGAATTTCATTACGATATGTATTATTATTTTTTTTTAAAACAGTCTGTTCTATTAAAATCACAACTATCGTAGCTAAGAAACGCGTAATTATTGGTCAGATCACCCCGACAAAAGCAAGGATTTTGACCCGTAAAAAGGGTGATGATAACTGCAATGGTTTTTCGCTTTAAAACTTTAAAAAAAAAATCCTTTAAATGGCATTTCGCCAAATTTACAGACAGCTTTTCGTAGTGTGTTTTGTTCGACTGAGCATTTATTAATTTTATGTATGGATAGTAAATGTAAAGAAAACAAATGTCAGTAGAACGATGTTTGATTTCCAAATAGTCATAATTTATCTTGATTTATTTACGTAAAAGTAAATTTGTTCTTCATTCAAAATATTTATTCTATTGATTAAATGTAAACTTTGCTAATGTAATAATTATTAAATAGGTATCAAGTTCCTTGCGAAAATAACAGTTTTGAGAGATTCCATCAGCCAAGAAAACTGTTTGGCGTCCATTATGAACAGCCTGTGCATGAACCTATTTTAAACAAATTTTATATGTAGACATATTTTGGCCATGTATATTTTATTTCATAGTTAATTAGTTATATATAATACATTACTGAGGTTAACGAAATTGTCCTTGAAAAACGTTATTTTGTGAGGCTTTGGTTTTATTTCTTAGGTTAAATATTCTCTTGGAAAAAAAAGTAAATCTTAAGTTGGCTTTCAGCTGATTTTAATTTAAGTAAAATATTATATTCGGGCTTTAAGTGAAAAATATTAAATAGACGAGTAATTTCAGAACTTGCATAATAATTTTATTAATCTGATATTATATAGACACAATAAACAACCAAGAAAATAAATCAATGTGCAGTTATTTACCGAGGTCATATCGCGAAACATTTTATTTATTATTTTTTTATAACTCAAAATTGGGAGTAACTGACGTAAGAACTAAACTAAAAATTACGAAATTTTCAAAATTAACCCTAACGATATTGTGTTACAATTTTGCTGGAAAGTAGAATCTAAGAACCCCAACAACACGTAATGTTTGCCATCTCCATAAAAATGTTTGAGAGAATCAGTTAAAAATCTAGAATGCCGCTGTTATAAAAGATGTAATTTCTCTAAATCACCCGAAACCAGTGTACAAAATAGCAAGTATATGAAAATTACGGCTCAGAAATAATTTGAAAATAAATCTTGACTACTATTATTAAAAAATCGATTCATTAAAATGCTGTATAGGCTTAGCACATACGAAGAAAGCTACTGTCACTATTTATTATCAGAGAGATTATTCTTACTAACTTACTTTCCATAAGAAATTCATGGCATTATATCTTGTCTTCATTAGGTCATATTTAATAAAATTACAGACATTTTTGGGAGTTTGGCAACGGGTATATTATTGGTTAATATTTAGTTTTCTGGATGGGGGTATTTAAGAAAGTTAATGCAATGTTTTTGTAGTTTTCATTTACGTTGAAATGAGTTATAGCTTAGGCCGCAAAATTATGTTCATTTGAAAAAAGAAAACTACGATATAAAAATTGTATAGTTAAAATATCTCTTACACTTTTGCAAAATTAATCTTAACATTACGTTAATTTTAGTAACACATAAACTATTTAAATAATTCTAAGAATTCAGTTTCAGAACAAAGTAATTTGTCAAGCTTAGAAACAGTTTGTTAGGCTACTCAATTAAACTGTGTTTATTATTTCTTTTACTGAAGAGATTTAAATTCCAAGAATGTGTATGAAACAAGCCAAGACCATTAATTAAATTAATCTGCAATTCAAATTTAAGTGAAGAATTACAACTACAGTTTCAGAACTAAAACATATATTATTAAAAAAAGTCTTTAAATAAAATAATTTTAGTTAGTATAAATCAATTAGGGTTAACTAGATAATTTCTCAAAATTAGCAAATGTGAACAAGGGACTCATTAGTTGGACAATTTTTTAATTAATTTAATTATGATAGAAGAATATTCTCGGTATGGTTAACATTATAACTACATTCTTGTTTGTCATAACCGACTTACGCAATTAGAATATTAACAAATCATTCTTGATTTTATAAATTAATTTAATTATGATAGAAGAATATTCTCGGTATGGTTAACATTATAACTACATTCTTGTTTGTCATAACCGACTTACGCAATTAGAATATTAACAAATCATTCTTGATTTTATAAATTAATTTAATTATGATAGAAGAATATTCTCGGTATGGTTAACATTATAACTACATTCTTGTTTGTCATAACCGACTTACGCAATTAGAATATTAACAAATCATTCTTGATTTTATAAATTAATTTAATTATGATAGAAGAATATTCTCGGTATGGTTAACATTATAACTACATTCTTGTTTGTCATAATCGACTTACGCAATTAGAATATTAACACATCATTCTTGATTTTATAAATTAATTTAATTATGATAGAAGAATATTCTCGGTATGGTTAACATTATAACTACATTCTTGTTTGTCATAACCGACTTACGCAATTAGAATATTAACAAATCATTCTTGATTTTATAAATTAATTTAATTATGATAGAAGAATATTCTCGGTATGGTTAACATTATAACTACATTCTTGTTTGTCATAACCGACTTACGCAATTAGAATATTAACAAATCATTCTTGATTTTATAAATTAATTTAATTATGATAGAAGAATATTCTCGGTATGGTTAACATTATAACTACATTCTTGTTTGTCATAACCGACTTACGCAATTAGAATAATAACAAATCATTCTTGATTTTATAAATTAATTTAATTATGATAGAAGAATATTCTCGGTATGGTTAACATTATAACTACATTCTTGTTTGTCATAACCGACTTACGCAATTAGAATATTAACACATCATTCTTGATTTTATAAATTAATTTAATTATGATAGAAGAATATTCTCGGTATGGTTAACATTATAACTACATTCTTGTTTGTCATAACCGACTTACGCAATTAGAATATTAACAAATCATTCTTGATTTTATAAATTAATTTAATTATGATAGAAGAATATTCTCGGTATGGTTAACATTATAACTACATTCTTGTTTGTCATAACCGACTTACGCAATTAGAATATTAACAAATCATTCTTGATTTTATAAATTAATTTAATTATGATAGAAGAATATTCTCGGTATGGTTAACATTATAACTACATTCTTGTTTGTCATAACCGACTTACGCAATTAGAATATTAACAAATCATTCTTGATTTTATAAATTAATTTAATTATGATAGAAGAATATTCTCGGTATGGTTAACATTATAACTACATTCTTGTTTGTCATAACCGACTTACGCAATTAGAATATTAACAAATCATTCTTGATTTTATAAATTAATTTAATTATGATAGAAGAATATTCTCGGTATGGTTAACATTATAACTACATTCTTGTTTGTCATAACCGACTTACGCAATTAGAATATTAACACATCATTCTTGATTTTATAAATTAAAATATACGTGTACATATTTTTTTATTGAGTCTATTGTTTATATTATTTACTAGTATATTTGTATCTCTGTATGAAAAATATTACATGATGATTTGAGTATAGATCAGTGATAGCCAATCTCTCTTAGTAACTGAGGAACTTTACTATATCGAGAAATTTGTTCTTATTAAAGATTGTTTCCAAGGGAGAAAATCGAAATAAAAACGCAACAAACTAGGTCTAATGAAATAAATATATAATATTTATGAAAATAGCCTTATTTTATTGAGATTGTGATATACGTTTTTGAATATAAAAAAAAGAAAAGAATTTTGAAATAATTTTTTTATTTATACTTATACTTATAGAAGCCCTTAGGCGAATACATTAATACAATTTAAACCAACTGTTCTTTATTTTCAGTAGTTGCGATTAAAATTATTTTTATTTTTACAAATATCCAAGTAATGTTAAGTACAAAATAATGAAATCAACATTGCAATAAAAACGCTTGAATTTTCAAAATATTAAAACCAGAATCAAATATAGAATAAATGTCAACTAACAATCATAATATGGCTAGTTGCGTGTAAAATGAAATAGTAGCATAATTTTATAAAAGTACGCACTAAATAAACTATTTTTAAAATATACAAGATTTCAAAAACATTCTATCATTTAAAAACAAAATCATTTTTATGTATATAGCAAAAAAGAATGTATCCTTCAGCGATACTAAAATAACAGAACATGAACACAAAACATTGAAAAAAATACTAGTTAAAACCTAAAACTTCATAACCTCGAAGTATATGATTATGTAATGATTAACAACTAGGGCTATTAAAGTTTGAAAAAGGCTCTTGATTTTTTGGCAGGATATAAGCTATTGCGAAATCCCCATTACAGAGAATAAGGCAACAACTTAAAAGTTATTTAATGTTTACAGCCTCAAAACTTCGTTACAAATTGTATGTATTTTTGTTGCGTGGAGTGCCTGATGTGATGCTATTTATAATAATAACTTAATAATAATAATGATAACATTAAAGATAAGTAGTATGTCGATTTATTAAAAATTTAATAATATAGAGACATGTGTATATGTGTCTTGAATTCGTTTCCTTACAAATAGTACAATATATACAAATATTATGCATTTTACGAAATTTATGTAGGGGTCAAAAATCGATGTGGAGATTTTGTAGTTATATCCGAGGTTCTCTAAGTTGGGAATGATATCTGTCGCCTGTACAGTGTTCTACTGCCAAAGCGCGTCAGTTGATTTTAATCAAATTTAGTAGCTTCCAATATCTTGAGAAGTTAAACAAAATTGTAGTTGCCAAAAGAAAAAAAATACAAAATAAATATTCTAAAAATTGAGACATTTGACATGTTTTGATAACATTTTGCTCAAGTTATCCCTCTAAGAACCCAAACCAAAGTATTGGTCGTTATTTCTCCAACAATTTCGGTTCGCCCTAAAAGTCTTAATAAACGTGTCCTAAGTAACAACAATATATTACGGTTCAAGAAAATAAAAAAAGAAAGAATCTTAACTGCCGTCATTAAGAACTTGATTTTAATGAAATATGATGTCACAGTGATTTAAGTTTAGGCTCCTATATAAATATCACTATGTGATCAAAGACGGGCGTTTCAGGGTTAATTTTCACTTTTTGACCCACAACTACCGAACTGATTTTGGGTCGAATAGTTTTGATTGAATTTTATTTGGTTTTAGGAATAGGTGAGTGAGAAAGTTTGTGCAATATTTATTTCTATATATAACAATTATTTGTGTCTCAATTATTATGATAAATTGTATTTCTGGACATGCTTATTTGATTTAATTGCATTCTTACATAAAATTGTCTAAGAATGTACTCTCAATTTATGTCATTTCTAACTTCGAAAATGTTCGTCTTTCTTCTAAGCTTAAACTTAGCAAAAACATTCTTTTTCATAAACAGCTTTATTAAATATGTTCAATCGTAAATTAAAAATTGTGACGGTTTAAAATTAATTAAAAAATGGTGACCTTTGACCTTTTGATAATAACATCTAAAAGACATACAATGTATTTTTAAGTAAAGTATGTGATATAAAATCATCAAAATCAATCATGGATCTCTTTTAAAATGTTTTAGATTGATACAATATTTATGTATTACAAGTCTTAAACTTGTTTCATAAACTGGACTTAAGCATAAGTATAAGATGAAGTCCAGTTTAAATAACGATGTTTGTCAATGTTTGTTTTGGTTTTTTGAACATTATTCCTTAATAGTAAATTTCTATTAATTGGAATTTTGCACACAGGTTTAGGTCATTAATCTTCACTTTCTACTAAAATTTAAACGAAATTGTTATAACAGATTTTATAAAATACGTCTTATATGTGGCCGATTTTTGGTGTTTTTAACGATAACTCACAAACAGGCATTTTTAGAGAAATGACGACTAATAAATTTTGTTTGGATACTTAATGAGTAAAACCGTTAGAGCTTTTTTTATAAAGTCGACATTTATATTGACAAATTAATTTGGTACCCAAAATTTTGAGTTACTGAAAAAATATAAGACTCGAGATAAGGCCATAATACTGAAACACGCTAAATTTGATTATAATCGGTACATTTGTTTAGACGGACGGACATCATTCAGCTAAACTTCTTTTTCAGACTCAGAGGACCTCTAAACATATATTTCCATGAACAAAGTATAAATATAAATGAGAAAGTTCAATCAATCCAGTATGGTCGTCCAGTGCCTTTCTTATTTTCTATTTTTGTTTTAGGTCTAACTTCTAAATTAATTTTCCAATTTCTTATTTCTAAATTAATAGTGTTCAATAAAATTTCTCTATCTACTAATTTATGTATTTATAGGGCTACATATTTTTGACATTTATTTCTTAAATTTATGTGCTGTTTCTTGAATAGTTTTACCAGCTATATAGGTAGTCAAACATTTAATAATTTTATCCAAAAATACACAAATTTAACAAGCTTTTATACCAACACAATTAGGCTAAATGAAGTTTAAAAACAATTTATCAATTTTTGGGGGTTGTATTTATTTTATTAAATGAGTTAAATTATAAACTATTTAATATATCAGTTAGTTGTAATTAAATTGTATTACATCCATAAAAGTTGTGTCGTTCTTGAGCTGTGATCCTTAACAGTAATATAAAAAGATTTTAGATTCACTGAAGCTACAGGTAACGTTATGCTTTTTATTAGTTATAAAATAGTAAAGGCTTTAAATCATAGCCTATAATATTATTTAAGTTAACATTCTAATCCAGGTATAACAAGAATGGTAGAGAAACGTAACTTGAATTACTTAAGACATTTCCAATATAATATAATGTTGTCAAAACCATGTAGGCCTATTATAAAACGAAAATTATAGTATTTTATTTTTGAATATTTATACGTGTGATATATCAAAGTCGAAGTATTTTACTTATACAAACGAATTTAAAAAGTATTCTTTCTCTATTAATATTATAGAGAAAGCGTAATTATTATTAAAAATGTATTTGTCGCTTAGGACACGTTTTGTTCAAACTGAACAACAACTAATGAGGAATTTAAATAAAGGCTCATAAGAATACTGAGTTGAAACAAAATCGGTCGAGAATAACATCTTAAATATCTTTAATTCTGCCACTCTAATAGGTGATGACTTTCATACACCGCAAGGCTGTGGTCTGTAGTAAGTTTTGTTGTTTGCATAATAATGTCAGCCATTTTGGTTTGCGTTAAGAAGATGTTCACGATTGAATTCGTTGGCGCTATATTATTAGTCTTTAAAAAAAGTTTTGTGTTTATACCTAATTGGATGAGACTTGGTTTCTATAATGTAAAATTATTGATTATTAAAAAAAAAACTCGCGCATACATAATCTCATTAAACACAATAGAATAGCGATGGTAGACTAGGAGTTTTAAATTGAACTTTATTTTGCTCAAAATAAGTTTTGATTTCAATGAATACTCTTTTCTTGTAATTACGTTAAACGTACAAAGGTGATGATGTTTAAATCAGATAACCTATTAGAGGGTTTTAAACTAGTTATTTTCAAATTTGTTTAATAATTGTATTTTGTAAACATATTTTTATATCAAAGTGTCTTCAAAGACGGTAAAACACAGAACATTTAATAACAAATTCCCAAAATAGAAAAACGCAAAATAAGTTTTCGTTATATTTTCTGTTTTTCTTAAAACTATTTTTTTTATGAAGCTCAAAAATGATTAAACAAGAAAAAACACTTATGCACACGCGGAAGTACAATAATGTAAGATAATAAAAGAAGGATCTTCTTTGGTTAGGTAGAACAAAAAAATAATAATAAAAAATAACAAAACCTAAATTGAGTTATTTTATAGAATAGAAACTGCTATTAGATTTGTTTATTTTTATTTATTGTCAGGGGTTTTAAATTTTTTAATAGATGTTGTTTGTTTTCTAGCTACATTTTAGAAATGTTTTGAAAACTTCATATTTTAAAAATATAGGCTATAACATTTCATGTTGTCTAGTGTGTAGAAATCAATTAGATGTTTTATTATTTTTTTTGGCCAAATTTTGATCTTTCCATTTATTTTGTATTTTTTTAAAAACATTTACGATTTCTAGCTGTTTATGCTAGATGACAGCTTTGCCATTTTTAGATTACATACTTGTTATATTACATAATATGGAAGTTCATACTATACTCGTAGAAAATAAATTTTAACATTAATTATCTTTGTTTTTAAGTCATTTTTTCTTTTAGAGCAATTTCTGCATATTATTTTGAAAAATTTGAGTAATTTTTTTAAACAATATTAATGTGTGGATATATTAAAAATTAAGAAATACTGCAATTTTTCTCTACAACACTTATTATTTGAAGGAAATGCTTACTTATTTTTTGAGAAATTTTGAATAACTATTATTTTACTTCCAAGATACTTCCATTTTAGATTCTTATTTGGGGGCAAAGTTACTACTTTTCTTTTCAGTCTCGTCGTTATTGTTTTAGAGAGACTCGCTCATCGCCGTGTCTTAACAACTTATACATGCATTATTATTATAATTTTAAACGTTAGTGGAAATTTAGGAGGTTGATAACAACATAGTCAACACGTTAAGCTATGTGTCAAATACAAACTCAACACTTTGAAATACGTTCATGTTACACCTGGCAACATACTAAGCAAATAAATTTTCGATATTTTGTAGAAACTCTTAATCAGAGTGTATGTTGAACGACAATTCTGTTGCATTTTTGTCTGTGCCCTCCGAAGTCTAATTTAAAATTTAGATTTTTGAGTTGTAATTGGCGTGTTTATATATATAAAGAAATTATATTTTCTGCGAACAATCGAAAATTCAGTTAATTGGCAATTTCTTTCCGTAAAAGAAGTGATGATTTAAATTTTTTCTTATTTAGAATATTTTTATAAATCGCTCCACTATATCAGGCTGTTCACAAAATTATAATTATGTTTTTCTCTTTCTTAATTGAAAAAATATTTATTATTATAATTATTGTATAACGTTATTATTGAATTATAGTCTACTCTTTTGTAAATAAATTATTACCTGCAACATTGGTTACATGTTTAGTTTAGATTGGTCTTACAGTTATGGTCTTGATGGCGTAGATTAGCTTATAGCATTTTTGATCCTTTGTTATAGCTTGAAGGGTTGTCACCTAACCAATATCCGGATATGGCCCTTAAAATTACAGTAGAGTAGAGTGGGGCAAAAGTTCGCGGCGGGTAAGAGTTCGCACAGGGCTAATTTATAGGTTTATTCTATAGGTTGAAAGATGCTTCACTCTGGATTTGAAAAATTTAGTAAAAGTGTTTCTTCCTACCACTTTACCAGACACTAATACATTTTAATCACATCTGTTGACAGGTAAGGTGTCTTGCCTTCTAACGAAGAACTGTATAAAAGTACTACTTGTTATAGACTAGTCACGGCCTATTATCACAATACCATTATTACAACAATCTGCCAAACAGGATTCCAAGCGTCCTACCTGACACCTCATCATTCCTGATTCTGCCCTTGTTCACCTATCACGTATAAGAACGTCTTACGAAGACTGTAAATCGAGCTAAGAAAAAAATGCAGCTTATAATTGTCACGTGATAATAGACAGCTGTGATAGATAAGGCTATAATTTATGCTTTAGATTTGTTTGTTTGGTTTTCAAAATATCATCGATCATCGGAAAGAGTTCATACATTTATGTAACATTTCACTCTACAGAGAATAAGGGAAAGGATGTGGAGGGGGAATGAATGAATAACCTATCTTGTTTTGTGGATATGAGATGTATTATCTTTGTGTTTCCTTTACCGTAGCGTTACAACACGGTGGTGAGTTGAATTCTTCGATTTCTGAAGAGCGTATTTCAAACTATTTACCACCCCCCCCCGCCAAAATAAACGTATGAGTGTTTGTTGTAATTTTTATTTTTCTGTACAGAGAGAAAATATTGTGTTGAGTTTTAAAACGTATCGTCTGTTGTATCCATATAGTTTATCGTGTTTTTTGCGTTATTACTCAAAACTCATTGATTTTTGATTTTGTCTTGTTGTGTAAAGGCGAAAACCTCTCGGTCATCATCGCCTCATGAACAAAGGAAGAAAAGAACATAAACAAAGACCCCTATCGCTCGAATACGTGTAGATCCAGCTAGGTTTCTTCGGAATTGTCAGGATCTACGTACTCACTAAAGTGGTGAGTACATGGGTTTGAATTGATTGGTTGTTATATAGAAACGCGACAGAGTTTTGCTCCGTCAAATTGAAAAACGGTTCAAAGACACAGTTTTCATGCTTCACATCAGCCGATCCCCAGGACATTTTTTTTCTGCATTACTAAAAAGTAGCCATACTTCTTTATTTTTTTAATATTATATAATACTATTATAATAATTATAAAAAATCGAATAGAAATTTTGTTGGTGGGAAAAGTCTTATAAGTAGGTCTACCTGTTTGAATTTTACATACTTCATTATAATCTAAACTGGTTTTTAAGTTGAGCCTAGTCTGTGGCTTGAAGTATGTTGAACACATAAGGCAAACGTTTACCTCCAAGAGGCTGTGGTCACAAAAACATGTATTCCCACTCTCGCTGGTGGTGACAGGCTGGAAATTTGATATGACCTGTCAATAGTTGGGAACCCTATTGAATTTCATCGTTGTTGAATCTATAAGAAGCTGGAAGGCCATTTCTAGTGCATTAATAAGTTATCTAAATTATTTCCGTCTACAATAAAGGTATACAACCTTTATACCAGTTATACAAAATGTATAATTTACATGTCTTTTGTAACTGTGTAATAGAGTGGGGATTAGTAAAATTGTTTGAGGACACAGTACATATTAGAATTTACTTCTAATGTATTATTTTTTAATTGGGAATTTTAGAAAAAATTCACTGTTCAAATTATTTAACTAGTAAATTCGGTTAATATAATTGCATCCTTTAAAATATTTACCACATGTTCAACAGTCGAACTTTCAACATTTTCAAAATCTTGATCAGTGTACGTAAGCAAGATTAACAGGGATAAAATAAACAATAATTGTAATACAATTTTATACATGGTAGTGCAATTATTGTCTGAATTGTCATAAATTATTGTCTGAAAGGGTTTCTTTTTATTCCAACATTAATTTGTCAAGAAATTTTACAATCATCTCAAAATTTACGGAAAACCAATCTTTTAGAGATTATTATTGGGATTATATCCAATAGCGTTTACAGATTTTATGATGTCTAACGTCCGGAATAACATATGTACAGGGTGTTAGGAAAGTAGCAACGGTTTGATAATTTTGAACAAATTAAAGTTGAAAAAACATAGAAATGGGTAACATTTTATGTCAAATTGAAGCAAATTTTTAAATTCAATACAATTTCGTAAGTACAAAAAGGGCCCTAAGAGGTAGAGCCAACATTTAAAAATGTAAACCTATTTTATAGGATTTTATGCAAAATTATATTTTAAGATTATTCTTGGTAATTTATATATATAAGAAGAATATTAAGAAGAATAATCTTAAAATATAATACAGCCGTTTACGTGAGTAGCGAATTAAATTGTTGAAATTATAAATAAGGTTTAATCAGACATTTGCCATCATTTGTGTGTGTATTTAAAAAACTAAAAGCTACGATACGAGAGTATAAATCAATTCAGTTATAAAGTGATGAACTATGCCAAATTTATTGAAATTTTACAATTTTCAACCCTGGTACAAAAACGAAGCTTCTAATCGTACAATTTGAAAGAGAAATCTCTAATATTATAAAATAACTTCAGCCAAACTGATCAGAAATTTGTAAAATGTACAATACAATTTAATAATAGATACTGAATCCTCAAAAAAACTAAATTCATTTTCAAATAGTTGTAGTAATATTAATTCAATTTATCAAATCCTTTTAAGACGATTTTATTTCCGCAAATTGTTTTATTAGAACATAGTTTTGGTTCTATAGTTTAAAATTTTGAAAGTCAGTATCTCGTAAATGATTGTATATTTAAAAAAAAAGTAGCTGGAATAAAATTATTTTCAAAAGTGATTTTATATGGAAGTCTGCAATATCTCGTAAGTGATTGTATATTTAAAAAAAGTAGCTGGAATAAAATTATTTTCAAAAGCGATTATATATGGAAGTCTGCAATATCTCGTAAATGATTGTATATTTTAAAAAAGTAGCTGAAATTAAATTATTTAAAAGTAATTTTATATGGAAGTCTGCAATATCTCGTAAATGATTGTATTTATTTTTAAAAAATAGCTGGAATAAAATTATTTTCAAAAGTGATTTTATATGGAAGTCTGTAATAAAAAATATAGTATTATATAATAATGCTTTCAAAATTCGGTTGTATACAGAAATATTTATGTTTAAGATTTAAATTGATGTTTTTCTGCTACATTTTTTTCAATAGTTATCAAACCATTTCCATACCTTGTTAACACTATATATAAAGGCATTTTAAAACGTGAAGAGTCTTGACCAAAGACAGGACACATGGTGTTTTCACTAATAATTTGTGCACTACAAACCAAGTTTTGAATTCTGTTTATAAGATGCGAAGATATATTAATAATCCTCTAAAAAAAAAAAAATTACGTACAATTGATTTAAAAAACGTGTCAACGCTTACTTTTGCCCATACCCTTTCAAAAATCACAAACAAAGAAATGGCGACCAATAATTTTGTTTGGATCCTTAGAAGCTAAAATCGCATTTTCTGTTTTTTCTTTGCCAGCTACCTTTAAGTTCCTTCCCGAGATATTGGAAAATATGTCCAAGAGAAACAATTAAAATGTGTTCACATGTATAGACTGTAGGTATAGAGTAATTCATGTAAGAAGACGACACACGCACATCATTCCTAAAAAAAAAAAAACACTTCTTTAGACTCAGAAGACCTCGAAAAAGGATAAATCTGCAAAAAAATTAACATCGATGTTTTTTAATCCATTATATAGGCCTAACATTCTCTATGCCTCGCATGTGTGAGAAAGTAAAATAAACAAAACAGGTATTCCCCCTTCTTATCAATTTTTCTTAAAATTTTCTTGAGGGTTTTTAAAATTGTTTTCTAGGTCTAAAACGTTAAATTATTAAAGTATTTTTTCTTTTTGAAATTGTTTTTGTGTAAACTTTGAAAACAGGAACGTAAGATGCTAGCAAATCATTTGTAAATATACTTTAATAAACATCTTTTAAGATACATTTCTGTCTAGAAATATGCTTACTTCTTAAAAGATTATTTTATAAGCTTACAGTAGATGCAAATAGCAATATTTAATTTTTTATAAAACTAGGAAATTGATTTTATATAGTGCTTCCTCAGGCAGATATTCTTCTTTAGAATGTCCATAGTCTAGAAAGCATTTAATTCTAATATAATGATTTCCGTAGCAATTTACTTACAGTATTTATTTATTCGATAGGTCGTTATTTCAAGTCGACTGTGCCCATGCCAGCTGGCCAGCTGTGACAATGGGTCACACAACCGGAACTTGGTTCAGGACTACGCCCTCGTTTTGTCCACCACTTATCTCTTCTTTATATCTGTTATTGATAGGGGATGTTTAGGGGACTGTCCCTGGATTAATAGCAATATTATGGAGATTGCTATTGTTAGAAACGAGATTTAATAAATTAATGATTTGTATTCTCACTTTATTCTTTTCTTTTTTTGTTGCACCCAAGGAAATTAAAAAATACAGTCAGGATTTATGATATCTTAAACAAACAAAGTAGAGTCCCAGCCCTAGACTAATTGTGTTATTAAACGGAAAAAACTTTAAGAATCGTAGATTGGATAAAGATCTACATTTTGGTATGACCTTTTTAACTCTCCTCATGTAGGGGTCAGCTTAAATATCTTAAGTGGTAAGGAGGTTCGTGGTAATTTTTAAGGCCTCGATGAGCACAGAAAAATGGGGAAACGAAAATGTAGTTCTGGTGAGGCAATCCAAAATGGCGGGCGTTAAACGTTTAACATGAATTTACACATAAAGCACAGAACCGTTTTAAACAAACTAATTATATGTTCCTTTTGAAATGTTTTATGATGTACAATGGATTAATTAGAGGTGGAAAATGAGTATATTGTCTATTCTGTTCTTGAACATCCTATACATTCAAGAAACTGGAATTTTGTTTGATTAACTAATTATCTGTATGGCGTTGTTTTAACTACAATCTCATCTTTAACTAGTCCTACATTTTCTTGTATTTACAGAAATTTATAATAAACTATTAACAATTAAAATTGTTCGTTGTAGATATTCTTTCTATTTTAATACTTTCAAATTATTATTGTGGCTTCCCCACTGTACATCGTAACTACTCTAAAAGGAACATTAAATGATAATAATTTGTTTGTTAAAAACTGATTAGTGTTTTATTTCAGAAATATGTTTGCTGTTTTATACTTTTACCTACCGCCATTCGATTGGCTTAACAGAAATACATTTCTTGTCACCATTTTTATATTACAAGTGACCTTTAAAATGATGTATCATGCGACCCTTATTTTCATCTAAGATATTCGATTTGACCCCTCAGCTTATCAAAAACCCAAATCTCCAAATTAAATCCTTAAAGTTTGAATTTTCATTAAAATTTGTAACAAAAATAGAGGACGGGGGAAGGTGGAGGTCTGGGAACTTTATGGTCATAAGGTATTGTGATGAAGGACTAATAGATTTTGATATTTTGCATTAACTGGTTAAAATTACTCTATTGTATATAAAATACAAAACTATGATTAAGAACTAAAACTGTTTTAGGAAGTATGTATTAGAAATTTAATTGAGTTGAGGAATGTTATTGACAGAAACATGTCTGATTGACACGTGGAATAGGATATACCGTAGGGTATATGTAAACGTATATTGTCTTAGATTTGCTCAAAACTTTAATTTCTGAAACATATAAGCCTATATAATTATTATTATTTGTTATTTTAATCACTATTCGTAGTTTATTAAGCATTATTTTAGTTTCACAATAGCAACGATACCGTTCTAACCTTTTTAACCTATACCTTTTTACACGAATTAAATAGAAAAATATTTACATTTTTCAAAAGTTGGAAAACATCCCATTTAAAAGACAAGGCGAGATTATGTACCCATTAATACATCAAGGTTTACCACTATACTCTGTTTCATGTTCAATTGGCAGTGGCCATTTAATGCAGTATTAAAATACTATTACGCGCCTAAAAATAGCTTAAAATAAACACAACTAGTATAATAAAAACATATAAAACTATAAGTATTCTTAAATAAAACACCTAAGCAATAAACAAATAAATAATACAGTCAGGTAAACTTCCCCTTGAAAGTGAACATAAATGTGTGCTGCAACGCTGAAACCATATTTTTTTCATAATGTTTAGTATTGCTGAAACTCTCGTTTCAAGTTGAAACTGATTTCAACTTATTGTTGAATAGCATTATTGCTCATAACCAGCTAGTTAGTTAAACAGTAAAATAAATTAGTTACTACTGTATTTTAAAATTAAATAGCTATATATTGTTATTGCTAGTTAGTTATTATTAAAACTGTATATATTTTCCAGTTTTTTCAAAATTACATATTATTTAATTTGCTAAAGTTGATATAGGCACCATAGTAGAGTGTTCGCTGAGATGAGACTCCTATCATTGAGGGTTTGACAATGGTTAACCCATGGAGCTATTATACCACTCAGGGCCAGCTCGGCCCGGATTCAATATAGAGCTGAGATGACTTCTCCAGTAATAATAGCTCATTGGGTTAACCACGTACTTTTTTGTGCCTCTTATGATGGTTTGCTAACGTCATCAGTCTTATGGGTATAAAGTATAGATTTTATTTTATATATTTTGTTAGATGTTGGAAAAAAAAAAGACTTTGATTATACAAATTTTCAGTTGTTAAACTTTATTAAATTGTTATTTTATCTATGAAAGTTGCATGACTCCACTTACAGTTTTAAAACTACAAGTAGGTACATGATTATGCAACAATTTACAACTTTAACTTTTAATACGCATATTATGTAAAGTTTATATGAATATATTCATAGATTATAGAGCAGATTGTTATTTATAGCCAGTACTTAAATACATCGTATTAGTGTTTGAATGTTATTTCTAGAAACTTTGTTTCGTCTGGTAACTGTTCATTACAGTTAACTTATGAGCAAATTTCAATTATATAAATTGTATTGTGGAAATACTGATACACAGGTTACGATATGGCCATTGCATCCTACACATATGAGTAATTTAACTTAATATACTGTGCAAAAATATGACACAAACTTTCTCACACATCCACATAACCAAATAAAAACTAACCAAAACTCTTTGACCCAAAAATTGTTAATTCGATAGTTGTCAGTCAAAAAGTGAAAAAAGGACGGAAGCCGACTTTAACAAAATATGTATATATTTAAACTTTGCTTGTGCAATAAAAGCGTCCTTAACGTAAATCATATTTTATTAAAATCGACCTTTTATTGAGGGTGGTTAAGTTTCCGTTTTATTTTTTACCGACTATTCATGAACTGTAATATTTTTTCACTTGTGATTTTTCACATGGTTTTAGGTCATTAATCTTAATATTTCACTAAAATTTTCATAGAAATGAGTATAATAGATTTAGAGAAATTAACTTCTTTTACCACACAACCCCCATTGTTGATTTTTTTACCAATAACTCACGAATCGCCATTTTTATCAAGATAGCGATGAATACGTTTTGTTTGGATCCCTAGAGGCTACATTTGATCAAAATTTGCTCAAAATCCTTGGAGAATATTTTGATAAAATCGTTATTTTAGTGTTTTTTTTTCTTATTTCCAGCCTCCAAATTTTGAATTAAAAAAATGAAAAAGTACCAAGATACAGCTATAATATGCCTTTATACTAAATTTGATTAAAATCAATCCCTGCGTAGGGCTATGCAGCACTATACAGATGACAGACAGATATTATTTAAAAAAATCTTTTGGGCTCAAGGGATCTAAAATCTAATTTGACCTGCAAAAATTCACATAGATTATTTTACCCATCTTAGGCCTATATGTGGGGAAATACAATCGGCTAATGAATTTCAAAATGGCAGACGTTTAAAAATAGCAGAATACCAGTACAAACAAATTCGAAGGCCGAGGTTTACAAACGAACGGAGAAAATTTGATTACTAAAAAATAAATTCATCCTATACTTCAGCGGACTATCTGCGACTATTTTATATTTTTGATTTTATACTAAAAAAGTGATTTGATTAGAAAAAAGGAAACTAGCGCGAGATTGTGCATTTGTCTATTAAGTACTCTGTATGTGTTACAGTAGGGTCGTAGATGTAACTTATGAAGAAAAGATAACCATCGTGGTATCTGTGGTATGACTTGTGTTTCAAAACGGAACTCTAAAGAGGTTAAATGGACTGAACTAAATAGATCTACTAGTAACTTAGTCAATAAATTTATAGAATGAAATACAAAAATGTTTTTATAGCTTTGTACTGTTTTGGTAGATGAAATTGCGTTATTGCGCCAGTTTTTTATTAATTATGTCTTAAGTTATCGCTGCCACAGTCGTAGATCGTTTGAACGGATTATTGTAGATCTTTTTGCACGATGTACATGTTAGAAGCGGCGTAGTGAAACTGCCCCGACATTTTGTGTATGGGTACTTTTGAAACGATGAAACTGCCCCGCTCAAGAGGATTAGGAAGGGTCGCACCGCAAGACTAGAAATGCTGAAATTGCCCCGAGCGCCCAAATAATATTGAAAACCTGTTACGCTACGGAACCTAACCTAACCTAACCTAACCTTACAGGCTTATATGCTTGATTGAGTTTAAATTTAAACACATACTACCGAAATAATTAATTGTGCTCGGGGCAATTTCAGCATTTTTTGTCTTGCGATGCGACCCTTCTTGATCCTCTTTAATGAGCGGGGCAGTTTCATCATTTCAAACGTACCTAAAATATCGGAGCAGTTTCATAGTCCCCGTAAGAAGACGTTTGACAGTGTTTCAATGGATATTATGCTATCCATCGTGCCCATAGACGTTAGCCACTGCGGCAATTAAAGTATTTTGAGTGATAGTTATAGATAATAGGAGCATTAGCACCTTGCCGGTGCTATACAGGGGGAATTTACTTCTATGGACATATAAGAAGGACCTTTCACACCGTCTTAATGGACATAAGAAAGGCGTTTGATAGATCTATGTTGGAGGTCTAAGACGGTGTCGATGGACATATGTCAGTACTTTTAACAATTTCGATGAACATAAAGAACGACGTAGGGTCGTAAATTGACATATTAGGAAGGACTTATGTCCTTTAAGACTTATTGATGGAGACTCGTGTATATATAATACGGAGGTTTGATGGACATTTAGAATGTTTTTTGGACCGTGAGGGTGGACATATAAAATGACGTTTTGACAAGGTTTCAATAGATTTAAGAAAATTGGATTCTTGTGAGTTCTTGTCGTTGGAAATACAGGAAGATATTTGATCCTATTTTTGATATATTTAAAAAATTGGTTGACGAACAATGATAGATATTTTAAATCTTGCCGATAGGTCTACAGAAGGATATAAATTTGGCCTTGTGATGATGAAGAGACTTTGGAATCGTATCAGTCGTTATATAGGTGGAACAACGTGTCGATGGTCATTAATTGGGGTCAACTGTTTTCCTTTAGTTTTTCACAACACTATTTTTATAAAGTTTCGACTTCTATAAAAGTGAGAAATAAAAAAAACTTGCTAAATTTACAAATACTATTTAATAAATATTTACCGGTTTGATTTTTAATATTTTTTATCTTTCTTAATTGAATCTCAGATAAGAGGAGAAACTGGTTAATAAAACAAACAGATGAAAACAGGTAATCCCAAAAATGAATTTAATCACATAATGTAGGGCCTACAGTGAAAATACTTTATTTATTTGTTCATTTGACATTAAGTTTGGAATAATTTAAACTCATCTACATACTATGATTATATTTTTGAACATTTGCTCTAAAATACGACGGCTGTAGAAACTCGTTTTCTTCGAGATTGGAATCTATTCTCGGGTTAAGCCTCCAAGGAATTTGTTCTGCTCGTCTCACCTGGCAAACCGCCCAATATCCTGGGGTTTCTTCTCTTCTTACCCTATACTTATCCTTTAATTCACTATGTTATATATTTTTATGTAGTCAGCATTTTATTCAACAGTTATATGAGATACTAACTCTTCATATACTATAACAACTGCACTGTAGTAGAGGGCAATTTTATTGACAGTTCAATAACTCGAGACATTATGAAGAACTGAAGTTGTTTTCCTGACTATAGCTATGTTATTCCAATTTATAACAAATGTTTTCCTTTAGTTAATATAGTTGATACTTATCCTTTAATTTACTATCTTATATATTATGTAGTCAGCATTTTATTCAACAGTTATATGAGATAGTAAACTTTTCATATAATGTGTCAACTGCACTGTAGTAGAGGGCAATTTTATTGACAGTTCGATAATTGGAGACATTATGAAGAACTGAAGTTGTTTTCATGACTATAGCTATGTTATTCCAATTTAAAACAAATGTTTTCCTTTAGTTAATATAGTTGATACTTATCCTTTAATTCACTACCTTATATATGTAGTCAGCATTTTATGCAACTGTTATATGAGATAGTAAACTTTTCATATAATGTGTCAACTGCATTGTAGTAGAGGGCAATTTTATTGACAGTTCAATAACTCGAGACATTATGAAGAACTGAAGTTGTTTTCCTGACTATAGCTATGTTATTCCAATTTATAACAAATGTTTTATTTTAGTTAATATAGTTGATACTTATCCTTTAATTCACTACCTTATATATGTAGTCAGTATTTTATGCAACTGTTATATGAGATAGTAAACTTTTCATATAATGTGTCAACTGCATTGTAGTAGAGGGCAATTTTATTGACAGTTCAATAACTCGAGACATTATGAAGAACTGAAGTTGTTTTCATGACTATAGCTATGTTATTCCAATTTAAAACAAATGTTTTCCTTTAGTTAATATAGTTGATACTTATCCTTTAATTCACTACCTTATATATGTAGTCAGCATTTTATGCAACTGTTATATGAGATAGTAAACTTTTCATATAATGTGTCAACTGCATTGTAGTAGAGGGCAATTTTATTGACAGTTCAATAACTCGAGACATTATGAAGAACTGAAGTTGTTTTCCTGACTATAGCTATGTTATTCCAATTTATAACAAATGTTTTATTTTAGTTAATATAGTTGATACTTATCCTTTAATTCACTACCTTATATATGTAGTCAGTATTTTATGCAACTGTTATATGAGATAGTAAACTTTTCATATAATGTGTCAACTGCATTGTAGTAGAGGGCAATTTTATTGACAGTTCAATAACTCGAGACATTATGAAGAACTGAAGTTGTTTTCATGACTATAGCTATGTTATTCCAATTTATAACAAATGTTTTCCTTTAGTTAATATAGTTGATACTTATCCTTTAATTCACTACCTTATATATGTAGTCAGCATTTTATGCAACTGTTATATGAGATAGTAAACTTTTCATATAATGTGTCAACTGCATTGTAGTAGAGGGCAATTTTATTGACAGTTCAATAACTCGAGACATTATGAAGAACTGAAGTTGTTTTCCTGACTATAGCTATGTTATTCCAATTTATAACAAATGTTTTATTTTAGTTAATATAGTTGATACTTATCCTTTAATTCACTACCTTATATATGTAGTCAGTATTTTATGCAACTGTTATATGAGATAGTAAACTTTTCATATAATGTGTCAACTGCATTGTAGTAGAGGGCAATTTTATTGACAGTTCAATAACTCGAGACATTATGAAGAACTGAAGTTGTTTTCATGACTATAGCTATGTTATTCCAATTTATAACAAATGTTTTCCTTTAGTTAATATAGTTGATACTTATCCTTTAATTCACTACCTTATATATGTAGTCAGTATTTTATGCAACTGTTATATGAGATAGTAAACTTTTCATATAATGTGT
This sequence comes from Aphrophora alni, assembly GCA_963513935.1. Classification (NCBI taxonomy): domain Eukaryota; kingdom Metazoa; phylum Arthropoda; class Insecta; order Hemiptera; family Aphrophoridae; genus Aphrophora; species Aphrophora alni. The sequence continues at coordinate 83,363,777 of OY740770.1, read as the reverse complement.
CAACTGCATTGTAGTAGAGGGCAATTTTATTGACAGTTCAATAACTCGAGACATTATGAAGAACTGAAGTTGTTTTCATGACTATAGCTATGTTATTCCAATTTATAACAAATGTTTTCCTTTAGTTAATATAGTTGATACTTATCCTTTAATTCACTACCTTATATATGTAGTCAGCATTTTATTCAACAGTTATATGAGATACTAACTCTTCATATACTATAACAACTGCACTGTAGTAGAGGGCTATTTTATTGACAGTTCAATAACTCGAGACATTATGAAGAACTGAAGTTGTTTTCCTGACTATAGCTATGTTATTCCAATTTATAACAAATGTTTTATTTTAGTTAATATAGATGATACTTATTAATGTGCTTAAAATATAAAATAGCCGTTATGCAATTAACATAAAATGTCACGGTAGGGTGCGAATTCTTTTATTATTTGTAGTGTATTTTATTTTTATTTTTGCCAGTTATTACTGAATGCAAAATTTCTTTTATTTACGATTTTGAGTCAAGACCGGCATTTTTAGTAAGATGGTGACCAAGATGTTGTGTTGGGTCCTTAGGTTTACGTATTATCATAGTTTATATTAATAATATAGTTTCATCGAAAATTTGCCCTCATTTGTGTATATCAAAAATTAATGTATGTTTCATGAGTATAAATCAACTCTCGTTATGAAGTGTGAAACTTAAAGAATATAAGAGAAATACACCAATGTAGCCTAGGGCCATGCTTGAAACTAAAACTAAATCTATAATCTAAGAAAAGAACTCAAGCCTAAAACTAAGCCTGACACAGTCAAAACTAAGACTAAATGCAAACGTAATCAGATAAAACCACAACACTCTGGCCTACACTACACAAAGGACAGCAAGCAACTGATTGTTAAAGGGATGGAGCCAAGCTAAAGTTATCCTATTTATTGGGGTAAACAACCTTTCCCTCTCTATTTTATTAGTTTAGTCTTCGATCGTATCATGATTTTCATTTGTGGATGTAACGACAAAATTTCAGCATTATTTACAGTAGAAGAATTTTTATCTCCGATTTAAATTCAGTTTTTATTGACTGAAGCCAAAATGGTCTAAACTGATTTGGCTGATATGATTGTCCTATAGTTTCAGATATAAGGCATCATTAGTTTTTTTTCGCTCTTTATGCTCTAAATTTTACACTTAATAACAAGAGTTGATTTAGGTATACTCTTTAAATGTCGTCTATTAGATTTTATATACACAAATTATGGCACATGATCGATTAAACCATAATAATAATAAGTACAATCCATCATTATCAAATATGTTTAAAATCAGAAGAAGAAAATGATAGTTTACTCCAAAATTACGAGTTATCGAAAAAAATGGGAATACGACGGCTCGATATATGATCAAAATGTGTCGAGATACTAAATTTTATCACAATTTGGTCCACTTATTAGGGGTGACAGCTTTACAGATGATATGCCAAGATAATTTTTTTTAATGATTACTTTTTGGGCTCGTCGGATATGTCAGCAAAACTCAACCATCACGTTACTAATTGTATAGATAACGTAAAACCCTGTGTTCAGAAAACTGATTGTACAACTTAAGTTTAACGGCTAGAGAGGTGGGTGTACATATGTTTTGACGGACATATCTTTCAATTATTTAATTGGACAAGATAATAGAGACCGATGCATGCGTTTGATTGCCTTGCTAATAGCCAGGGCCTATGTAATAAAAGTAATAAATGTTTAGATTTATCGACAACAGGCTTCGGACACGCGTGCTTCGAGTTAGGACACAATGGTTATCAATATTTGTACGTAGGCGTCTAATGGATCCATTGACCCCGTCCTTGTGTCGTGCTTTTTTGACCTCCTTGTGAGGTATTCTGAGAAATACAAAGTTTACTTTCTCAATGTGAAGTTTTATGATTGGTCAGTAAATTGGTATTGAGTTTTGCGCTCACCAAACAAATCCAAGTGTAGCCTAATGCTGTACAGCCTAAACTAGTAGACTGATATGGAGTGTATGTCTTGCATAAAGAAGTAAAGAAACCACAGACTTTTATTACACAATTTTCATAAAGTTCATAATAATTTTTATAAAGTTTAATAGAAGGGGGCGGAGTCTTCTATTCAAACTATTTCTGGTAAAAAATACATTGGCCAAAAATCAGTAATGAAGAATATAATATTAGTTCTCTCACGTGTAAATAAAATAGTTAAATTTTAGGGGAGAGATCAACGAATATTATCTTTTATTTTGGGTGTGGAGAATTGGTCTGCAGGGTTACGTCAATTTTCATTGCAGTTGTGTATATAGGCTTTATGCACGCCCAGGGGTTTATTCATAGTGAGTACGGGCGTGGCAATCCCGATGTACTTAACTGGATCTACACTTGTTTTCATCTAGTCTTGGTTAGATCCCTCTTCCATCTTTTTTATAAAGTGTCCCTTTTGATCAACTCATGTTCTTTTCCGACTCTAATGGTATTAGAGTACTTGAGGAGTAGGCGTCTTTATGTTATATTCTTTCCTTCCTTTTTTTACTTACCCCGTATACGAAGGGTAAGCATTATGTAGGGTAAGTTTGGTAATCGTCAAAAATTTCGACCTCTGTTTGTTTACTGATGTTCAGGGGCCTCAGTCGACATGCCGTCCATCATCATTATCGTTGTTGTCTGTGCGTAAACACAATAACGACTACAAACATTAAGATAGGAATATGACATTTAGTATAGGAGACTACTGTGTGCTCATATAGAAAGAACCCTATTGAAATTAAGGAAAATCAAATTGAAAATATCAAAATGAACGGGGTTTGTTCATATCTCCTGTGTTGTTCAACACATAATCCACTTCATTAGAAAAACATTTCCAGATTTCAATTCTGCATTTGTTGTAATAACGGCAATGTCGATGTTACTGCCATAATTGTGATTTCGAACCCTGACCTTCTGAAATGATATTCTTAATAGTTAAGGAATTCGGCAGGGCCACGTCACCGACACAAGGGCAGCGAGTGGAGGCTCCTTCGACATTCGGCAGGGGACGTCATCGACACGAGGGCAGCGAGTGGGGCTCCTTCGAGATTCGGCATGGCCAGGTCACCGACACGAGGGCAGCGAGTGGAGGCTCCTTCGAGATTCGGCAGGGCCAGGTCACCGACACAAGGGCAGCGAGTGGGGCTCCTTCGAGATTCGGCATGGCCAGGTCACCGACACGAGGGCAGCGAGTGGAGGCTCCTTCGAAATTCAGCAGGGCCCGATCACCGACACAAGGGCAGCGAGTGGGGCTCCTTCGAGATTCGGCAGGGCCTGGTCATCGACACGAGGGCAGCGAGTGGAGGCTCCTTCGAAATTCAGCAGGGCCAGATCACCGACACGAGGGTAGCGATTGGAGGCTCCTTCGAGATTCGGCAGGGCCTGGTCATCGACACGAGGGCAGCGAGTGGAGGCTCCTTCGAAATTCAGCAGGGCCAGATCACCGACACGAGGGCAGCGAGTGGAGGCTCCTTCGAAATTCAGCAGGGCCCGATCACCGACACAAGGGCAGCGAGTGGGGCTCCTTCGAGATTCGGCAGGGCCTGGTCATCGACACGAGGGCAGCGAGTGGAGGCTCCTTCGAAATTCAGCAGGGCCAGATCACCGACACGAGGGTAGCGATTGGAGGCTCCTTCGAGATTCGGCAGGGCCTGGTCATCGACACGAGGGCAGCGAGTGGAGGCTCCTTCGAAATTCAGCAGGGCCAGATCACCGACACGAGGGCAGCGATTGGAGGCTCCTTCGAGATTCGGCAGGGCCAGGTCACCGACACAAGGGCAGCGAGTGGGGCTCCTTCGAGATTCGGCATGGCCAGGTCACCGACACGAGGGTAGCGAGTGGAGGCTCCTTCGAAATTCAGCAGGGCCCGATCACCGACACAAGGGCAGCGAGTGGAGGCTCCTTCGAAATTCAGCAGGGCCAGATCACCGACACGAGGGTAGCGATTGGAGGCTCCTTCGAGATTCGGCAGGGCCTGGTCATCGACACGAGGGCAGCGAGTGGAGGCTCCTTCGAAATTCAGCAGGGCCCGATCACCGACACGAGGGTAGCGATTGGAGGCTCCTTCGAGATTCGGCAGGGCCTGGTCATCGACACGAGGGCAGCGAGTGGAGGCTCCTTCGAGATTCGGCATGGCCAGGTGACCGACACGAGAGCAGCGAGTGGAGGCTCCTTCGAGATTCGGCATGGCCACGTCACCACACATTTTCTACAAGGCTCAAGATATCAACTTTTGGGCAGTACATTATGAGGATTTGTTTGTATATGATCGGGGTGGGTAAGTACCATCTACTTGTTTTATCAGGCGATGAAGGACTAGAGTTTTTCCCTTTTGAACAAGGACGAAATTAAATTCTACGACATAAATGTATAAGGTAATACTTGGATAACTATAATATGAGGTATAAAATATTAGTATTATTATTAAAACATTATTTTTTATCTACAAATAGCCAGTTTTTTAGTATCTTTATGTATTTCGTAGAGTGTTAGGTAATGGGAATGGTATACTAATCAATTTCCAATAATAAATGATTTTTTAAGTGTTATTTTTATAAAGTCCGATGTATAATACAAAACATCTAATCAATTATAATTTTAATTTCATAAAACCAAAGTTAACAAAACTTTTATAAAAACCAGATTTTTATTGTTTGTTTATTGTTAATACAAACAATATACAAATAACTACTACTGTAGCCTATCAATGTTTCAGTGTTGGTGATTTACACTTATTTATTTGTCTTTTAACACGTAGTGGATTCTAACCTTAAAGTAATCAACTGGGATCGGTGCAGGAATGCCAACAGTATTTATTTACCTCAATTTTTACGTAGATGAGTTTAAACTAAAGATTAAATTAATCCACCTCTAAATTAAAATTGAAAATATGAAGGAAGGCATAAACCAAAGATTAATTTAATCTGGATTAAGTTGAGCTTATTTTAAACTTCAATTGAAAATAAGATCCTTATGCTAATAGTATTAGTTTTCAATATAGGCTATGTTGATTCTTTTAATGTTCTGGGTTTGTCACTTGAAAACGAGAGTTGATACATACTTTCTTAACGTATTATGTTTTATGTTCTTGAGTTTAAAAAAAGGAACTAAATTAGTCGTTATAAGTCTAGTAAACATTATTGTTCTTACATTTCAGACAAATTTAACTACAAAAGTTAGGTTTCACTATACGTTGAATATGAATGCTATTCAAATAAAAGTACGGAAAATGTATAATATAGTTCGTTTAAAATAGTTATTCCGTAGATCCTGCCTGAATCTATAGGATAATAGGCCATTTTATGCAACTTGGAGATCTGTATATATCAATCCCAAGTTCTAAGGCGGTAAAAGAGCAAGTTTATGATTATTTACCCAGCTCCATACCAATGTAATACAAGCAGAACCACTAAATGTAATGCCTAAATGTTGTTTAAAACCATTCTTAAACACATTTTGTGAACCTCGTAATTGTAGGCTATATATCTCTACTTTCTTGACGTCGCGTCGGCTAGGCACAAACATACCTCATAGATGTATATATATATTTAGAAGTCTTTGTTTGTGTTAGTGTCTCGTCCTAGAACCAGTACTTATGTGAAGAAGCCTCCACTTGCTACGCTCATTTCGGTGACTCGGTCCTACCGGATCTCGTAATTATACGAATATCATATTTTCTTGGAAGTTCAAGGTTGAAATTACATGTTTAACAATAACTTCGCATAGACATGCAGAAATGAAATATATAAGTTTTTCTAGTTTAATGTGTTTTAAGTTTAAGAACAATACTCGTTTAAAATGGCCGTCATTTTAACGTTTTCAATTCGATTTTTTTCTGAAATTCAATAGCGTTGAAATTGTGTCTCATTTTTATCTCCGCTAGGAATGTAATAATTAAATGAGTACATTGTTCCGCCTTTCCCAGCTTCTTTAATCTCACGTTTGTTGACGCGTTTCGGATATACTCCATTCTCAAAACACTTAGTAGTACTGATCATCCTACGCTTGGACTCGTTATTTTAAGCAACTCGCTCCTCCCACTCTTCCCCCTCATTTCTTCCTATTGGCCCATTTAAAACCCGTTTAACTTGTTTCTGATTAGTCTCTCCCCTTCTATCTACCATGTTTCCGGTCTCTTGCCACTCCCTTTTGAAAAACCTCTTTAAATTTTTAAAAATAAAGTCTTCTTGTGAATTTATCTGTTCGTTAAAAATTTTGTGTCCTGTTAATTTTGATTTATATATTTCCATATTTTCTAATATATTTAATCTTTTTTCCTTTTCTTCATAATGTTTAGTTTTTCATGGATTCTTTCATTTCTCTAAAAGTATGGCCTTCTCTTATTAAATGTGTGGCATTTTTAGACTTATTCTTTTTGATATGAAAAGAATGATTCAAATTATGTCACACATTTAATATGAGAAGGCCATACTTCTAGAGAAAGAAAGAATCCATGAAAGTTGTACATTATGAAGATAAAGGAAAGACATTAAATATATTAGAAAATATACAAATCAAAATTAAAAGGACACAAAATTATTAATGAACAATAAATATTAAATTATAAATATTTATTATTTAAAATATAAAAAGAATTATTCTAATTATGTCACACATTTAATAAGAGAAGGCCATACACCTTGAGAAATGAAAGGGTCCATGAAAATTTTACATTATGAAGAAAAGGGCAAGATATTAAATATATTAGAAAATATGGATATATACAAATCAAAATTAAAAGGACCCAAAATTATTAATGAAGAAATAAATTCACAAGGAGACGTTATTTTTTAAACATTTGAAGAGGATTTTCAAAAGGAAAGGGGCAAGAGACGGAAAACGTGGTAGAGAGAGGGGGAGTGACTAATCAGAAACAAGTTAGTTTTAAATAGGCCAATAGGAAGAAAGAAGGGAGGGGAAAAGTGGGAGGAGCGAGTTGCTTAAAATAACGAGTCCAAGCGTAGGATGATAAGTACTACCAATGACTACATAAATACTATAAGACACGACATGGCCATGTTAAATATTCTACGCTTATTCTTGAGTTGACCAATACCCGCTAGGGTGTGGAGCTGTCGCTCTTGGCTAGAGAATCTGAAGTTGATGTGACTGGCGCTAGGTGGCTCTACGGTCAAACAATGTTTCAGTTGCGCACTGATGCCACATATGGGACCAGAGATGCGAGGGAAGGTCGAGAATCGTTTATCTCAGCGCACGAACTGACAACACTGACTATGCTGTGTCAACAGTTGTACAGTCTCAACCAAGTGGGATGCGTACAGTCAAGCACCTGCTGCTAGCGCTTTCTGATAGCTGTGTGTCAAACTTGTGACGAACAGCACCCGTAAAGCGTAGACTATTTCCCTATCCTATGTCGTGTCTTATAGTATTTATGTAGTCATTGGTACTACTAAGTGTTTTGAGAATGAAGTATATCCGAAACGCGTCAACAAACATGAGATTAACGAAGCTGGGAAAGGCGGAACAATGTACTCTGGGGTTCTATATGAATACAGTGTAGTCCTTTATACCAAATTTTATATTAGTATTCTTAATCTTACAGACGACAACGTCGACGGCCTTGAAGAAAATCACTTTTTCGGTTTCATGAGGCCATGACACGTAAAGATCTTCATTTTTTGCGTTGACCAAATATACCCTTTATATACTCTTTATATACGGAGCAAGTAAGAGCAACAAAATAAATATACGACCATTGATGTCATCGTATAATAATGTATCTCACATGAAATTATTGGATATAAATTTTATAACATTGTAAATAAAAATAAAGCTTTTTAGATCACTTGACGTTACGCTCAGCTCAGTAGAAATGCATGGCATTGATACTGACAAATCTAGCGTATCATCTCTGTACGATATGTCGTCTGTTACATTAACCAGCATAAACACACTGTATATCATATACCTAACATCCAATCCTTTCCATTTGTTGTAGTTTGTAGGTGAAGTTACATTAATTGAGTAAGTATAGTGCAGATGGTTTAACCATTAATTAATACTGTCACAATTCTTATTCAGAGAAGTCAATGAAAATGTTAGGAATACAGACATAATCATGAAATGATGGAAATATTACTTTTTATACACCGTAAAGATTACATAGAACCACCATTATTATGTAAGCTATTATGTTAGACAGTTTGTCTAATCTATTGGTATAGTTTTAGATTAAATCACAAATTCATATTTTGTGATATGTTTCAAAAGCTGGAATGTTAAATTAACACCATTAGGCCAGTTGTATTAGAGCTAATGACGGAATTTTTCAGTCCATCCTGTTTTTGGCCCAACATTAATTAAAAATCATAAAATTTAGCCAAACAATTTTTTTAATTGTTTTACTTATTCAGAATGTGCAAAGTATAGGTTTAGTTTGGTAACTTAAAAAAATTTAAACGTTTAATGACTGATCGTTTCATTGACAAGTTTCATGATCTCAAGCAATTGAAAAAGTGATTTTTGACATGTCTTCTGTTCGGATAGTGGGCAGAAAAATTTAAATAGTAACATATATTAGTAACAATTTGAAGTTTTATATAAGGGACTATAGTGTATTCGTATAGAGCCCTAATGAAAGTCAGAATAATCGAATAAAATGTCAAAATGGCAGCCATTTTAAACATTATTTTGTTGATATCTCTTGTTTTATAGTGCACAACTTGTAACACATTAAATAAAATAAAAATTTTCAGATTTCAATTCTGCAAGTAATAGTAAACTGTAGAATTTTAATAGTAATTTTGTAATTTAACAGGAAAACTCAAGTAATAGTAAACTGCAGAATTTTAATAGTAATTCTGTAACTTAACAGGAAAACTCAAGTAATAGTAAACTGCAGAATTTTAATAGTAATTCTGTAATTTAACAGGAAAACTCAAGTAATAGTAAACTGCAGAATTTTAATAGTACTTCTGTAATTTAACATTAAAACTCAAGTAATAGTATATTGCAGAATTTTAATAGTAATTCTGTAATTTAACAGGAAAACTCAAGTAATAAAAAACTGCAGCATTTTAATAGTAATTCTGTAATTTAACAGTAAAACTCAAGTAATAGTAAACTGCAGAATTTTAATAGTAATTCTGTAATTTAACAGGAAAACTCAAGTAATAGTAAACTTGCAGAATTTTAATAGTACTTCTGTAATTTAACATTAAAACTCAAGTAATAGTATATTGCAGAATTTTAATAGTAATTCTGTAATTTAACAGGAAAACTCAAGTAATAGTAAACTGCAGAATTTTAATAGTAATTCTGTAATTTAACAGGAAAACTCAAGTAATAGTAAACTGCAGAATTTTAATAGTAATTCTTTAATTTAACAGGAAAACTCAAGTAATAGTAAACTGCAGAATTTTAATAGTAATTCTTTAATTTAACAGGAAAACTCAAGTAATAGTAAACTGCAGAATTTTAATAGTAATTCTGTTATTTATCAGGGAAACTCAAGTAATAGTAAACTGCAGAATTTTAATAGTAATTCTTTTATTTAACAGGAAAACTCAAGTAATAGTAAACTGCAGAATTTTAATAGTAATTCTGTTATTTATCAGGGAAACTCAAGTAATAGTAAACTGCAGAATTTTAATAGTAATTCTGTAATTTAACAGGAAAACTCAAGTAATAAAAAACTGCAGAATTTTAATAGTAATTCTGTAATTTATCAGGGAAACTCAAATATTAGTAAACTGCAGAATTTTAATAGTAATTCTGTAATTAATCAGGGAAACTCAAGTAATAGTAACCTCCACTTCTTTACGATGATTGTACATAATACGAGGCTCGCTAGGACTTAGCGGAGAACAAGGAAGTAGTGATATACACAATTACAAGGTTCAGAAACCGTGTGTAACAACTGTTTTAAACAAACTAACTCTATGGTTAGGACTTCTTGATCTACCAACAATTTAACATCTCCTACAAGACCCAAGCAACTTTTGATAAACATATAATAAGACCAACTAATACTTATGGCTAACTACGTAAGGTAAGCTTTTTGGTAAGATCAACTTTTGGCCATTATATTTTCAAGATCTGATTGGATTGCATTATAGTATGGTGGTTGCTGGGGTAATACTATAATGGCCTCCGTAGAAAGGAAATTAACTACTTTTTAAATTAGTTTAAATGTTAAGAAATGTAAACAGAGGGTTGTCTTGAATACAAGGGAATTTAATGTTGCTTAGAAGGTGGTTTAGAGTAAAACAATTTTGGACAAATTAAGTTCTTCTGAGGCATTAAAACTTATGGTAGGGTAATTTGGTTGGGTTAGCCACGTGCAGTTTATATCTCGGGAATATTTTATTCATATTTATGTTGCGACTTTATTGTACTCCGCTTTTCGTTGCAATATATCTCCATTCTATTCTCTTTAGTTTAGGAATTGCGGTTGTGGATAGTAACAGAAGGCAATTAGGCTAGGTTAGAGATTGGGTCGGTTCTAAAGCTTTAGTCAGGGTTGACATTGTCCGGCTTCTCAATGCATCTATTAACATCAAGTCAACTCTGCATACTATAATTCTAATTGCGTGTACCAGATCCAGATTTACATTTGAAAAGCGTTAATTTGGCGAACTCAATGAAATCATTGATTACATTAAAGAAGGTTAATTTGGTCTTAAGACGATATTTAGGATAAATATTAGATTTGTGAATTATTTAGGAGGCATGGTTTGCTAACGTTCCTTGGTGTCTTTATTACAATCATATCAGTACGTTTCTATTATTTACAATTTTAGTAATTGCGATCTAGCTCATGAAAAGACCATGTCTACCGTTCTTACGTATGGAAGTTTTGCTGTTTAAAAGTGAAAAAACCTCAAGGGTCAGGGAAGCGTCAGGGTCGGAAAGGTTAGATAAAAGAGAAGGATCTTATAGAAAACTTCCAGGTAGGGTCCATCAGGATTGCCATGCTTGTACTCGTTATAAATGAGCCTATGAATTTGCCACCATTTTTAGTGTGTATTTTGTTGCGATCTTACTATTGGTATATAAAGTTGTTGTTGTTTTTTTTTTACGAATCGCTGGACAAATTTGTTAACCAGAATATTCGGTAAATTTTCAACTGGCTGCCGATTCAAAAATGAAAAAATGGCTCTCTGTGGAGAACTTGTTACCTGTTGACCATCAAATGTTCGTAAATAACTTTGCTAACATTGTAAATTCAAAAAAAAATTATTACTCAAAAACAAAATTATTAAATTTAACTTTGAAAAACTTCAAAGTTTAACTTTGAAAAACTTCAAAGTTTAACTTTGAAGTCAAAGAAAAGTCATATAATAAGAGCAGGAATACAGTTGAATTTTAGATACATTTAGGAAGTAACTTAAAAATATAGGAAAAAGATAGGAAAAATGATTGAAACTTTTCCAAATTATGGCCGTTAATTTATATAACCTAATTTGTATAATAAAAATGTTATTATGTTTGTCAAACATTAAATTACATAAATTTCCTAAATGATTTATTATATTGGATGAAAGAAAACAATATACCCGTATTTATTGGTATAATTAATTATTTGTACCTATTAAAGTTAATGCACATTTAAAAGGGAGAATTTGTAAAAACATTTTCTTCAATAGTGACGGTAATACCTTGATATTTTTTCTATTAATTTACGTATGGTTTTCTGAATAACGATGTTTAGCTTTATTGAAATAACTATATCCAACGAACTTATATTCTCTATCTATAAATAAATAATAAATAACTATAAATCTCTGACTTATATTGGCTTATTGAATATTTACGTGTGTGCATGTGCGTACCAATGTGCATGAATAAACGCTCTAATGGAAGAGATTTCTGTTTGATTTTGTTGAAGTTATAGTATGTACAGTATCCCTAACAGTTAAAAAAATTCATCAACCAGAAGAAAATCGGTCAGTATATTTTAAAATGATGTGGTATTGGTAAATTTCGTAACTCATTAGGAGCAGATATAAATTATATATTGGTGCACAATACAGTTTACAAAAAAAGAGTCGCTTAACCTTAAAATTATAAATAAATTAGTTTTTTTAATTTCACGAAACTAGTTTTAGTATTACTGAATAATATGTTTGTTACTCCAAAATAACGGTTGGAAATGTTGAGAGGGTTTTAAGTTTATTTTTTCGTTTTCCTACATTAGCTTATTCCTTACAGTTTGCCAATTTTCATATGTTGGTACTATAAATACACAATTGTTAATTGCATCCTATCAGCCGCGTGACTAGCTTATATTTCAAGAAGAATGCTTCTGTTTTCATGATAGTGTACGAGTTTTAAAGGTCCCTAATGTTATAGTGTGTAAGATTTGAAAACATGAATTTATAATTCGTAAAAATCTAAAACGATTGGTTGACTTCACTATTTCAGCATAACGTTGTTTTTTCCTCCTATTATTTTAAATACTGTATTTATTTTAATATTAAGCAAACTTTTACAGTTTCTCCCATACAATTTACTATTTAATTTTATCCTCTTTATTAATTTAATATTGATATATGTTTCCTGCAAATATTAATTTGGATGTTTATGAACAAACTTTCATTTATTACATAACTTTGTCGTTTTATTTCGGTAAGAAAAGGTAAGATTTCAAACGGGTGGAAAGAATAGTTTCTGTCTGGTATTACGCATCCTAAGGGATGATTTCGACGTCGCTTCTCTAGATAATTATAAGCAGAGAATGAAATAAAGTCGTCATACTTATACTGTACATCTTGAAGCGTTGAACGTTCTGCGGAGATGATTATTAGCAACATTTGCGCTCGGAAACCTGTGTAAAAGAGAGTTCTGGGACTAAAAACAGATTAGTTCTAATGCCGATTTCTATGAAAGTATTTCTGAGCCTAAATTACTTATTTTAAATTGCGTATGAGAAACAATTATCGCTCAATATGCGATTTGTATTGTACTTTAATGTAAACAAACTAAATTTACAGTTTACACGATTATAAAATTATCAATCTTCTCAAAGTAAAAAATATCTAAGTCAATTTATGAGATTTATCTGTGTGTTTGTGTTATAAACGGATCCATGAATGAGTATCCTAGACTTTGTAAGATATAACGTACTAGTACATAGTTTTTATATCAATAACATGGCAGATAAATCATTAAGTGGGCGTATTGTTTTTTTAAAAACAAACTCTAAAAATAAAATAATTTTTCTTCAATTCCCTTGGTTACAAAACATAGGCCACCCCTGACTTCATCAACCTTTCCGGAAATTTAGAACGAAAACGTCAGCCAAGTGAAAAAAGTAATCAGAGAGCGATTAATTTCTAATTTTAAATGTACAAGTTATTACAGCACTGAACAACGATTTTATTTGTGTTTTTATAGTTGAAAAATAATTACAGGAATGAATCTATATCAGTTGTTTTATTGCGAATTTTAATATTTAAGTGCATCCATTATAATATATTATAAAACTCCTTTTAACGTTCTATACGGAACAAAAGGAGTATAAGACTCACTGTGTTTTCTGAGTTTGTTTAATTTATTTTGGATCTTTTATTGGCGCGGCCTTCAAACGATTAAAATTGTGATTTCAGAAATTCGTTTGATTTCAATTTTTGTATTTCGGTCAACTTCAATGCTGGTTTTCTGCACTTCTCGCGAATGTATTTGAGTAAATAAATTGTGGATTCTAAAAGTCAATACTATTCAAAATTTGAAGACGAAAATACAAAATGGAAGTTTGTTCCACTTTATGAATGTTATTGTTTTTATGTAATTGCGTTTTTCGAGAAGCTGAAGAATCAAGTAAAGGTGCCTCCCGTTGTGTGGGGGTCTAAGACGTATCATCTTTGTTCTGGCAGGAACCCACACTGGTTCTAAGTTTTTACAATACTTCAGCATGGTGCCATCTTCTTTGCTTTCATCCGCTTTTCTTCTCTTACATATTTCTATATATCTGCTTCTTGACTTGAAATCCCGTTGTGGGGGTCTGAGACGTATCATGCAGGGCTGCTCTACAGGTCAGTGCAACGGTAATGGAGATCAATTCAAAAGAAGTAAATTTTAAATGTGTTAACAAATAACAAGCTCTGGAGAAACATTGCACAAATATTCATACATACCCTCTTTGTTCTGGCAGGAACCCACACTGGTTCTAAGTTTTAGAATATTTCAGCATGGTGCCACCTTCTTTGCTTTCATCGGCTTTTCTTCTCTTACATATTTCTATATATCTGCTTCTTGACTTGAAATCCCGTTGTGGGGATCTGAGACTTATCCTCTTTGTTCTGGCAGGAGCCCACACTGGAACCGCATTACAGTTTTTGAAGCCGTTAAAAATCTTCGTAACAATGTAGTCTGGATTGAATGATCGCACAGTGCTTTCATGTCTTTTCCACACTTTTAGCCTAGGACATATTATAAATGTACAGTATTCATTGTCTCTACCTTTTCTCCAGTGTCGGAACATTAGACTGTCTACGCTCCCCCCTTATATATGTAGGTCTTTTATTCCTTTTTCTAAGAAACATCACAAATGTTGTAGAGATGATAATAATAATGTAAACATCATGTAAATGTACACTGAATACTGAGTTTCAGTCAAATCTGATATTTACGTAGCTTAAAGTAGCGCAGACATAAGTGATGAAGATGTTAAGTGAGGGTGGGGAAGACTAGTATGCTATCGGCTAGTAAACGACTACTCGTCCTAAAAATGTGATTGATCGTCTTAGTGTTGACTAAAAAGTTCCCGGAAGAAGTAAACGCTGTTCCATTCTCCTTTCTAATTATCATAGTTTATCCAAGAACACATTATTATGTTATATGGATTGTTTTATTGCTCAAGCTTGTTTTCAGAGCCGTTGTTTTCAGGGGTAGTAGTTATGTACCTTTTCGGCACAAATGTTTCAGTGACACTGTAAAAGCTATGAGCCTTTGTCAAACTGCTGTGCATGGACACAAAGACATTACCAATACTCGCAGCTCTTACACCGCTTCATATCTATTATTTATTTCTTTAACATAATGGTCTAACAATAATTTCTAATTTTGTAAGTTATGACTATACTTCTTTATATAGAGGGTTCGTAAACATTGTTATATTTCTAACTCAAAACAACGAATCACAAACAAGCAAGAATGGATAAAATATCGGATTGTCGGACTTACCATAATTTCTCAATTGAGTAAAAATGCTGGTCCTGTAGTGTCGTCGATGTATTTAACAGTTTGTAGTTATGGAAGTCCAGCATCATTCTAATTATATAAATAATCCAAAACATGCAGCTTAGTTCAACACGGGTGAAATAACACTTCAATGTTTTCAGAATGACCGATATATTTTTTATAAAAATGAGATAACGAGATGGCTGTTGGAAATATTGTCGGAGATATTGTTCAGAAATCTGGCAAAATAAAAAAATCCCCTTTCCCCTCACAACACTCATTATAACAAAATATTTAATAAACGCTAAAAAGAAATAATAAGAAATGGAGTGTTTACCATACTTCATAAGAGAACATTTACTTTCACTTCTAAATAATTATAACCGTAAAATTGTACAAAAACTCAAACTGTTGTATTTTCGTGCATGTAAAACACAAGGCATACAAGACATTTTGTAGGATGCACTAAAATCTATGATGGAGTGCATTTCTAAATTTGTTGCGATTTCAATACACATTTTTTGTATCTAGATACCAACTATACATCAACAATAAATTTCCAAAATTTCCTGATATAAATTTAGCAAAACTTTGGTAGGTACTCTTTAAAAACATTTTTTAAGGAAACATTTTGGATGTGAACGTTATTTTCTTGAATACAGGCAAACGACTTGCACATGACAGCCGCATTTCATGTCAATAGCTCATATTGTTAATGGGTTAGGTGGGCAGTACATAGAGTGACATCCGAATCAACCGATCCTAAAACCGCAGTGAGTGTGAATAAAATTAGTTTCTTATAAATATTTAACTATACGTGTACTTTTTGCAAAAACTTGTTCACTTTATAATGTTTAACAAAAACGATCATTACCATGACTTTACACAAAACTGTTTAATATAAATTAAGGAGCGAAAATGAGAAGGGAACTTCGTTATGAAAGTCTGATGAGGAGGAGGGGGGATGGGAAATTGAAAGAGAGGTCATGAGGGAAAAGAGAATAATAGAATCAAGTTAACTCAAATTTAAGGGAACAGAAAGGGGGAATTTTAATTTGAGCACGATCGAATATGGGAAATGAATGCAGCTTGCTTCAAAACGTAATAACTAGCGATCAGACTATCAATGGGGGAATAAGAGTAGATACCAGCATCCGTGATGTCTTCATTTGTTTCTCTAGGATTTATTTTACCAACTTTGAGCCCTAGATGTAATTAGAATCTAAGTTGTTTTACTTTTAAATAACAAGAAGTCTTTTTGTGTTGAGTTTTAATTACTATTTCTGTTTAAATATACACAGTTTAAAAAACTTATTGTGATCAACTCGAACACAATGTCGACATGTTCAGTGATGCATGAGCTACAATAATGAAACTAGAACTATATTTATTTATGTGATATTTTTATGTAGATGTTTAAAAAGTGATTAGATTTCCGCGGGAAAACCTATTTTAAGCATTCTAAAGACTTTATATATCCCACCAATTTTCTTCAAAAACTGTTCATCAAAATTTAAAGAAATATAGGCTTTATACTGTGTGGCTTGTTGCTACTTAACGGCTTCAGGTAAGGAACGCTCATTCCGAAAAGTTTATTTTCTACCATTGACTTAAACATATTGGATCAATATACTCGTATACACAAACTGAAAATATTGTTACTAGGCTGACATGAAGGATGTTTTATCATTTTAATACTGTAAAATATTTTATAACAAATAATTAAATCAAATATTTTGTTTCAGTTCTTATAATTCTAAGTTATGGCTTTCATGTATTATCTTCGTAACTATCTTATCTATAGACTACTATTACGTCTACGATTTAAATCTGCGTATTTTGAATTAATTAACTCTGTTATAAATTTAAATGGTCATTTGTTCTTTGTAAAAAGGTAGGTAAAAAGCAACCTAAATCTTTACAGGAAAGCAACCTAAAATTTATATGAAATGAAGGCAAAAATGCGACTGCCACTATTTATAGCAACCACACAACTATGGAATATATTTCTCTTGACAGGATGGCGGCTTCAAAGCTGACTTCCTTCTGGAATTTAGCTAATTAAGTGTTTTGTACACACAATGTAAAGCTGGGTTAAATACTTGAAAATGTATTCTTTAAGCCCAGAATGAATTTGGCCCTCACATACCACACTTGTCCTTTAATTAGCGACTCAGGACGCGCACAGGAGAGAGAACCAGCTGCAGAAGTTATAAATAAGGAGCCAACACTTTATCTCAAGTCATAACTGGAATTTATAGCAGCTGTAGCACTAGTTTTCAATGAATGAAATGAATCTTTTATCTAGTGAACTTTGGTCATTTCCACTTCG
Organism: Aphrophora alni; assembly: GCA_963513935.1. Classification (NCBI taxonomy): domain Eukaryota; kingdom Metazoa; phylum Arthropoda; class Insecta; order Hemiptera; family Aphrophoridae; genus Aphrophora; species Aphrophora alni. The sequence continues at coordinate 83,346,262 of OY740770.1, read as the reverse complement.
CTATTTATTACAACGACCTCATTTAAGCTGCACACTCTTAATTGTAAGAACTTTTGAACTCGTTAACCAACAAAATACTCTGTTCAGTACAAATTTTATCTTTTGTCGGAGATACTTCATTTAAAATATATAATCATTCGATTTTGCAGAAATAAATCTTGTTTAAAAGGTATAATGGAACAGAATATAATGAAACGAAACGGGAAACTTTTATAATTTGGATGCAAGTAAAAAAGAGTAAAATAGGAAGACATGGTCTCTAGCGATTTATTATTTGTTATTATTGAGTTATTCCTAAAGGATCATTTTAATTTTTTCGCAAGTACGTTGTATAAAGTTATCTGATATTTCAACAAATTGATGTCAAGTTTTTTGCAAATATATCAGTTTTGAGACCAAAAGGTGGTTTTGAGAGTGATCTTGGTAAGACGTCTGTCTAGCGGCTGTCGTGTGCACAACACCATAGACTGATACATTGTTTGGTATGTGGGCCGTATTTTGGTCATAACCGGTAACTCAAAATTTTGGAGTAGGCGCTCTCAAAATTTGGAGTAGGTAAAATTTCTCTCAAAAACATTATCGATGAAATAGCAGTTTAGCAGTTAGCTTCTAAAAACATATTGCTCGCCATCTCCCTAAAAACTCTGGATCGTAAGTTATCGGTGAAATACCAACAAAAATCGGTCATGGGGTTGTTGTTAAATTAACAGTCGTTCAAGTTTTAATAAAATGTGAAGATGAATGATTCTTACCTGTATACAAAATCAGAAATAAAATAAAATAAAATACTATGGTTCACGAATAATTGGCAAAACACCAAAAATGAACCTTTGACCATCGTCATTAAAAGCTCGATTTAAACTTATGGCGTGTTTTTGACACACAAGAATCGAGTATAGGCCCTTATGGAAATTTATTAATATTTTCTTTTCAAATACGGTATCCGTGGTTTATTTCAATTTTTGATTGACACCTTTACGAACTTAGTATTTTGGTGAAAATTAGTTTGGGTTAGATTTTATTTGTTTTGCGTAAGATTTGTTTATTGTTTTATTTCTAATTTGAGTGAGAAAGTTTTCGCAATGTCTTTTCTTCATTTATTTTAAAATTCCGATAGTACATTTATTGTTAATAATATTATAAGGATCAACAAATAGTACACCATTCATATTCAACTATACAGCTTGTAAAAGTAGTGGTTCCTTCCAAGACAGCAAATTTTACAAAATAAAGTTAATTGTGTGGAAATACTGTTCTAAACTTCTTCCATACATTTGCGGGGTATATATCACTAATAACGTACACAAACTCGGAACACTTCTGTACATTTTGTGGAAAAGTTTTTTATCTTAAATGTAAATAATAATCACACAGGGAAGGGTTCATTTTCCATATAAATACAGATTAGGGTTATTAAATATGGTTTACATTTAAAAAATATTTAATTTCGTTATATACTTTTATATGTTATAGTTTAAGTGTTTACACATAATAATGAGAAATCCCCAGTAAATAAATTTGTATGCTTTTTGGCGTGAATAGATCTTTCAATTTGCTGAACATTACAGAAAACCCGATAATAACGAAATGAGGGGATAAAGTTTCGCGTTGCAGCTGAAACACTGTCCTTCTGTTAAAGAATCAAAGAATTTATTTCGTTTAGTGGGAATTGTGACGCGGGACGAAGTGGAGGCACTGTCATTTCCCCGCTACTGGAAGTTTGCACGCAGATTAAGTAAAGCTATGACGCTCCTTCTGATGTCAATCAACAGTTCTGATCGTAATCTATAGATTTAGTATATAACTTTTAATTGTTCTGCTGCATTTCAATTTAGTTGGTGTGTTGAAACTATATAAATTTCAACATAATTGTCGGCTAATAGTCGTAGAAAAACCTAGTCAAAATGCAGAACTAAATATGTGGTTAGAAAGAACATCACAAAACCAATTCAGTGATGCTCCTCAAACCCCCTTATGAGTGATTATAGCGATGTAGGGAGGAAAATAAAGCCTCCATGTCGGCGACTATTCGCGTCAACGACTGTGCCAGTTAGCGATGTTGATACTCGGGTGAAATAGATACTCGCAATACTCGGCTTCGAATGATTTCAATACTCGTATTATTAGTTCGACATCGAGTATCTGCGCAGAATGATTATGCGCATTATGTGTGTGGCTGTGTGTTATATTTCTATCTGTTAGACTGATCCACCAAGTATTTATTTTTTTAAACAATATGTGATTGACACTTGTAATACGTAATTAAATGTTATCCTGCCTCGACACAAATTCAGTAATTAAACGTAAGTACAATTATTACCAACATTAATAATTTAGTTATTATTTAAAATAAGTTAATTTACTATATTTTTTATAAAGATGGTAACCTATAAATATTTATTTAAATATAAGTAATAACAATTAAATAATAATTTAATTTACTTTTTGTTAATGTGGAAATAAATGAATACTATTGTTATTTTAAATTGAACTTGTTACAGAATCTAAATCATTATAACTCAAATTCGTAATGTTTAATTAATGTGTAGTGAAAAATCAGCTTAGAAACTAATGTAACCAAAGTAGAAACACCGAGTATTTTGTTTGGAATTGACACAACACTAACGAATATCGTTGTCCGAGGATACTCGCACACCGAGGATACTCACAATCTCGCACATTACCTCCTCTTTGTTCCTAGTTACGAGGATTTTGTCCGAGTATTTTAATACGAAACCGAGGATTTTAATATTCGGACTCTTCCGAGGATTTTGATACTCGGAATCACCGAGTATTTTAATTCGAACTCACACAACACTAGTGCCAGTACATCTGCCGCGGCGGCGGCGGCCATTCAAGTAGGTTATCATCGACCATGGAGAGACAGCTAATGTGGATTTCTCAAATATGATTTTCAACTGTCCGTGGAACGTGTGTGATTTTGTCTAGGTTTTTTTCTTGTTGTTAAAGGCGAAATACATCTCGGTCATCATCGCATTATAAAACAAAGGAAGAAAAGAACATAAAATAAAGACTATTAACCTCTAATAGCATCAAGGTCGGAAGAGAACAGAGAGACCAGATAGGAATGGACGAACATTGTACTGTCCATACCCGCGACACGACTCATCCTGTTTTTTAATTAGGCCTACCACTAATATACTAAACTAGCAAAGTACCCATCCTTCGTACGGGGTTAAACGTATAGATAATTGAGTGTTAAGGGAGTTTTCATGGCCAGTGGGGCGTATTTTGTATACCATAAGCGTCAAACATTTGAAAAGAAGGAATGTAAGAAGCCTCAGCTCTTTTCACCTTTGTAGTTTAGAGAAAAAAATAATTTCTTTTTTTTATATGCTTAAACGCAAGTTTTCCAAAAAATTTCTTAGTGAGCACCTATTACCTATGAGGAAGAGGAAGCTATATTCCAAGTTTCATTGCAATCCGTTTAGTAGTTTTTGAGAAATCGTGATGAGTGAGTCAGTCAGTCAGTCAGTGAGTGGTATTTGGCTTCTATATGAGTGTTTTCTGTGGAATAAAATTCTAAGTAAATCCGCCAACCAACGTATTTTTGAACTAGGTCCTCCCCCTGTTATACCATAGTCTAAAAAGAATTAAATTGTAAGAGAAAACCCATAACTTTAGAGCTGCCCTTAATCAAAGAAGTGACGAACTAAATCAACGAGATACCAGAACTTTTCTGAGTAGTTGCTTTTTTCACAATATTTGTGTACTCAGGTGGTCTATTCTATCACTTGGTTATATTTCCTGGCGTGGTACGTTGATTTTGAATTTGACACTGAATTGTACTTACCTGAGCTCGGTATACTTCATAAATCTTAAATAAAATGTGTTATATAGGACGAAAACCTCTCTAAACATTGGGTAAAACAAGTTAAAAGGTCTAAATTTATAATAGATATCCATAAACGTAAAAGTAAAAAATAGAATTCGTTTATCTTCAAACGTTTGTACTTTCATTTTTGTTCGGTATCAATATCTATGACATAACTGAAGGAGTAGCATGTACCAACCAATTTAAAACATAGAACTCCCTTGTGCAGTTCTCTGATTCAAACATTTAAGACCCTCGGCTCATTTTTAGGCAAATTACTATAATTAATACAATTCTAATCGAAATTGTTATTATTCATTTAAATTATCGTATTTTGGGTTTACCCTTAACAAACAAAAATTTGTCGTGCATATTTCCCAGTTCAAAATCTTTAATGTTCTTTGAAAATATTTTACTTTTTAATAAAATTGCATCAGTTGTTTGTCCACGAAATTCTAAATTCTAACTTAGATAGATAAAAACATAGTTATAAATAAGGATTTTAACTCGGGAGGTTTCGTAACGGAAAATCTCGAAATCGTATTTATTTTACCATTAACTGTTTTATTAATACATCGTTTAAAACTACAAAGTGTAAATCGCAACATGTCTTACGATTCAATCTTTGTTTCTAATCTTTAATTAATCTGTATGTTGAATATTATCATTGTTTAACAAAGTTTTTAGATAATTTCAAAGAATGAATACACGCAATATATTTTATAGTTTTGTTTGAGAAAATGTTTAATTTGTTAATTATATAACTTTAACGACATTCCCTGGGGAAGAAGCTGTATCGATTTGAACAAACCAATCAAAGCAATCCCTCAATGTCTATGCCTACTGAATATACAAACGAGGTTCATGTACACGAAAGGCAATTAACAAGGCCCGTATGTTGTAATTATATATGACTAGTCAATTTGCATGTCGTATTATACGTTATCGGGCTGAGCTTGAAATTAAATAAGCGACCGCTCACAAACGTTGGGGAATTCTGGGAAATGGTCTATATGACTGACAATCAATGCTTGAAAAATAATTGAATCAATAAATCGATTTTGTTACTCCGGTAAGTATTGAAAGGTGTTGATATTACTCAGATTACTTAAGTAAATTCGATATTAAATCAGTGTCTAATTATTATCAAAATCTGTCAATTAAAAAAAAACGTAAACTTTTGTTTTTAATTTGGATTTTAGGATATTTTTTCTCAAGTATGTACAAATCTCTTTAAATACACCAAAATACTTAAATATTTTGAATGCCGTAAAAACTGAGAGTAATTATACATTTTATAAGTTTGGGACCTATTACGCCAATATTTTCAACCCTATTCTGACAAACATTTAGTCATTTCGTAACTCAGCAGACCAACTATTCCCAAGATTTGCAGTCTCATTTGGACTTCCCGAAATGATAATACTTGAAAAATTAATTTCAATTCTATTTTCACATCATCTTTTAAGACATTTCGTCCACAGTCTAAAAACACCTATCAAGTTTTGAACAATTTTGAGTTAATTAAACCACCAATACCAATTTTTGAGTGTCAAAAATGCCCCAGAAAGTTGGATCCCAATCCAAAAATAGTTATTTGTGCTACTATGAACTTAAATCTGTTAAAATTATTGAAAAGACACGTTATTTTAGCACGTCCACAGTATTTCCTTTATGTTGCAATTATAAGGTAATATTAAATTAAATATACAATGAAGATAGTTACAATACTACTATTGGCATTTTTTTTCTAAGTGTAAACAATATTTTATATTTTATTACATTCTATGAACTAAATTTTATTTATTTGCTATCATTTGTGTAAATGAAAAATTAATACACAACGTTTCGAGAGTATAAATCAACTGCCGTTATCAAACAGGTTGTTTGCTTTTCTGTGTGTCGTGCAGTTATGTGACAGGGATTTGCTGATCACGGTTGTCTCAGTTATTTTGTCAGTTCAGGTCTTTCTTCAAGGCTAGGGGTTCCAATCTTTGTTACTAGTTTTAGTTCTCAACATAGCTTTAAAGCTTTGTTGGTGTTTTACTTTTCATGTTCTAGGTTTATAATTTGATAACGAGAGTTTATTTATACTCTCGAAACATCAAGTATTATTTTTATTTTATACACAAATGAGGACAGATGTCTGTCTTGACCATATCAATAATATGAACAATCCATCATTATCAAATAGCTTTAAAACCAGAATAAACTCTGCAATCTGTTATCAGTCGTCGAGACTTTGTATTTTCACCATCCAAAAAGAGATTGGGATTAACTTTTACCTTGTAATTTTTTATCTGAATCCCATTTTTAAGCACCTAACATCTAAAAGAGGAGTAGTTCGCGAATTATTGCAATAGTGATTTACAATATTAGTAAAAATAGTGATTGCCTACCAACGCTTTTAAGGGGTAATTAACATTGATTTACTTGATTGACCACTGTGCCATCTAACGTTGATCGATTTTCATTCGGTATTAAAAATTCACATCCATATAATGAAATACTAGTATGTTGAAGTTTTATAGAAAATCAAATATCCTCATATACTAAGTGGTGACATTTACAACGATTAAAAATCAAAATATACAATAAATGCAAAAATGCTTAAATTAACGTAAAAGAATAACACCGAGAGAGTAGACAATTCTTAGATAATCACCAAAATCACTGTTATACTCGTAGAAGAGTTAGTTATCTTATTGAAAAGAACCGAAACTAACCAACAGTGAAAACGGTTAAATCACGTCTGAGCTCAAGCGAGCGATGATATTATTGATGACTATTTATCAAGTTTAGTGAAACCCATCACCAGTAAGGGTAATGACTATTTTACTATAGCTGTGAGAGATTTATAGATCAGTGAAAATGAATTCTGTTTTATCCAAAATTATCTCCATTCTGTATCAATGTCACGCGCGCGCACACACGCTCACACGCATCGCGCGCGCGCACACACGCTCACACGCATCGCGCGCGCGCTCACACGCATCGCGCGCGCGCACACACGCTCACACGCATCGCGCGCGCGCACACACACACACACACACTCTCACACCCCCACACACACATACATATATATACCTGATATAATAATTGAAGTTTCAAAGCATATAATATTGTCAACAGTTCCCAAAACCTTCCCTTCTTTCAATAGAATATGTATTCAATAAAATAAACTGTTACTCCAATGGATTCTCGACCCAGCGCTCTGAGTTCTTATTATGAAAGTTTATTCCCTCCAACGAGAGCCTTCAACTCAAACAAAATCTGCCGGCCTCTACGTCTCTGTGTTTACCATTGAATCAGGTCCAATGCTTCCCAAATACATAGAGAATAATCTTCAGGTAAGTAAATGTTTCAAAGGCATATCATTCAGTGAGTACCAGGACTTGCAAACATGTATTACAGGGTGAAATTTAGAAACATTCTCTAGAGACTTTCGTCTTGTATCACGGATCAGAACCAATGTTATACAAATATATAAAATATTTATAGTACGTGTAGAGCGAGGATTCGAAATTTCATCTATGTTTGAGTGTTACGTAGTTATGGTCTAACGCGTGTATCTCTTTGTTAAAACAAATAGTAATAAAGTTTTTTTCCAATTAGGTCAAATGATGTAATGGACAAGTTTAAGAATTGTATTTGTACATAGTGGCCTCACAAATAAAATATTGTATGGACGTGCGTAATCCAACTATGAATAAAGCTAGTACTTACACCAAAGTATTAAATATAATGGTGTGAAAGACAAATAACGATTAGTGGTAAAAACAAGAAGATATTTAAAATGTTTGTAAAACCTGAAGTTTTAACCTGCCGAACAAATAAAACAACTTCTTCACTCCCTACTTGTTTCATGTTTTCATTTACCAGTATATGTGTTTTATTTTTTTCCAGTTTCACAGGGTTAGAAAAATATCAAATAAATATTTGTTCTCTAAGATTAAGTTACATTGTTTTTTTTAGTTCTCCAAGATTTTCTATAAAACTTGATATAAGTTTGATTAATTTGTATTTATGCAGGAGTGTTAATTAGAATAAAATATAAACAGATAGTCGGATTCCAACGAATTCGGCAACAGCCACCAGGTTTGGGGTAAAGGTAGTTTTTTTCATTAAGGTCATCAACATTACAAGGTTTATAAATAACAGTTGGTAGAATATAATATATACTAAAACCGTGCTCTTGGTGAATAACAAAACACAAATATCATTGAAAGAGATTTACAATGTAATACATCTATAGAATTCCTGCAACTGAAAAAAAAACAAAAAAAAAATTGTTGTATCCAAGATAATACAGAACTGTAAATACATGAACGTAGATTTGTGGACTCCCTACAGAAAGTGTATTTACAAATTAATCCTTGCAATATATGTCTAGTAGTTCTGCTACTCACTGAATGATGTAGCTTTAGAACAGTTACTAGAGTCAAAACAACACTCACTATAACTATACCTTGTATAGCATTGTACATGATCCAAAAAAATATAGAACGGTAAATACATGAACGTGGATTTGTGGACTCCCTACAGAAAGTGTATTTACAAATTAATCCTTGCAATATATGTCTAATAGTCCTGCTACTCACTGAGTGATGTGGCTTTAAGAGTTATTTAGTCAAAACACTCACTATAACCTATACCTTGTAAATCATTGAATCATGCGGAAAATACATGAATGTGGAGAATGGCATGGATCGCGAAGTTATTTACAAATAAATCCTTGCAATATATATCACAGTGATTAATTCAGAAACCTTTTGTAGGTTGTACAACAATTCATGTCGTTCATCACGTTCTTGTATTTGCTGCTCTGTATTGCTTTGGATCTGGTTCAATGTTATACCAATACAAGGACAAGTTGTACTGTATGTTTTGATTCAAGTAAATGCTGCGAAACCACATCATACCGCCAGTTCCAGGAATCCTGTCATATATATCACAGTGATTAAGTCAGAAACCTTTTGTAGGTTGTACAACAATTCATGTCGTTCATCACGTTCTTGTATTTGCTGCTCTGTATTGCTTTGGATCTGGTTCATTGTTATACCAATACAAGGACAAGTTGTACTGTATGTTTTGATTCAAGTAAATGCTGCGAAACCACATCATACCGCCAGTTCCAGGAATCCTGTCATATATATCACAGTGATTAAGTCAGAAACCTTTTGTAGGTTGTACAACAATTCATGTCGTTCATCACGTTCTTGTATTTGCTGCTCTGTATTGCTTTGGATCTGGTTCAATGTTATACCAATACAAGGACAAGTTGTACTGTATGTTTTGATTCAAGTAAATGCTGCGAAACCACATCATACCGCCAGTTCCAGGAATCCTGTCATATATATCACAGTTATTAATTCAGAAACCTTTTGTAGGTTGTACAACAATTCATGTCGTTCATCACGTTCTTGTATTTGCTGCTCTGTATTGCTTTGGATCTGGTTCAATGTTATACCAATACAAGGACAAGTTGTACTGTATGTTTTGATTCAAGTAAATGCTGCGAAACCACATCATACCGCCAGTTCCAGGAATCCTGTCATATATATCACAGTGATTAATTCAGAAACCTTTTGTAGATTGTACAACAATTCATGTCGTTCATCACGTTCTTGTATTTGCTGCTCTGTATTGCTTTGGATCTGGTTCATTGTTATACCAATACAAGGACAAGTTGTACTGTATGTTTTGATTCAAGTAAATGCTGCGAAACCACATCATACCGCCAGTTCCAGGAATCCTGTCATATATATCACAGTTATTAATTCAGAAACCTTTTGTAGGTTGTACAACAATTCATGTCGTTCATCACGTTCTTGTATTTGCTGCTCTGTATTGCTTTGGATCTGGTTCAATGTTATACCAATACAAGAACAAGTTGTACTGTATGTTTTGATTCAAGTAAATGCTGCGAAACCACATCATACCGCCAGTTCCAGGAATCCTGTCATATATATCACAGTGATTAAGTCAGAAACCTTTTGTAGGTTGTACAACAATTCATGTCGTTCATCACGTTCTTGTATTTGCTGCTCTGTATTGCTTTGGATCTGGTTCATTGTTATACCAATACAAGGACAAGTTGTACTGTATGTTTTGATTCAAGTAAATGCTGCGAAACCACATCATACCGCCAGTTCCAGGAATCCTGTCATATATATCACAGTTATTAATTCAGAAACCTTTTGTAGGTTGTACAACAATTCATGTCGTTCATCACGTTCTTGTATTTGCTGCTCTGTATTGCTTTGGATCTGGTTCATTGTTATACCAATACAAGGACAAGTTGTACTGTATGTTTTGATTCAAGTAAATGCTGCGAAACCACATCATACCGCCAGTTCCAGGAATCCTGTCATATATATCACAGTGATTAAGTCAGAAACCTTTTGTAGGTTGTACAACAATTCATGTCGTTCATCACGTTCTTGTATTTGCTGCTCTGTATTGCTTTGGATCTGGTTCATTGTTATACCAATACAAGGACAAGTTGTACTGTATGTTTTGATTCAAGTAAATGCTGCGAAACCACATCATACCGCCAGTTCCAGGAATCCTGTCATATATATCACAGTTATTAATTCAGAAACCTTTTGTAGGTTGTACAACAATTCATGTCGTTCATCACGTTCTTGTATTTGCTGCTCTGTATTGCTTTGGATCTGGTTCATTGTTATACCAATACAAGGACAAGTTGTACTGTATGTTTTGATTCAAGTAAATGCTGCGAAACCACATCATACCGCCAGTTCCAGGAATCCTGTCATATATATCACAGTTATTATTTCAGAAACCTTTTGTAGGTTGTACAACAATTCATGTCGTTCATCACGTTCTTGTATTTGCTGCTCTGTATTGCTTTGGATCTGGTTCAATGTTATACCAATACAAGGACAAGTTGTACTGTATGTTTTGATTCAAGTAAATGCTGCGAAACCACATCATACCGCCAGTTCCAGGAATCCTGTCATATATATCACAGTTATTAATTCAGAAACCTTTTGTAGGTTGTACAACAATTCATGTCGTTCATCACGTTCTTGTATTTGCTGCTCTGTATTGCTTTGGATCTGGTTCAATGTTATACCAATACAAGGACAAGTTGTACTGTATGTTTTGATTCAAGTAAATGCTGCGAAACCACATCATACCGCCAGTTCCAGGAATCCTGTCATATATATCACAGTGATTAAGTCAGAAACCTTTTGTAGATTGTACAACAATTCATGTCGTTCATCACGTTCTTGTATTTGCTGCTCTGTATTGCTTTGGATCTGGTTCAATGTTATACCAATACAAGGACAAGTTGTACTGTATGTTTTGATTCAAGTAAATGCTGCGAAACCACATCATACCGCCAGTTCCAGGAATCCTGTCATATATATCACAGTTATTAATTCAGAAACCTATTGTAGGTTGTACAACAATTCATGTCGTTCATCACGTTCTTGTATTTGCTGCTCTGTATTGCTTTGGATCTGGTTCAATGTTATACCAATACAAGGACAAGTTGTACTGTATGTTTTGATTCAAGTAAATGCTGCGAAACCACATCATACCGCCAGTTCCAGGAATCCTGTCATATATATCACAGTTATTAAGTCAGAAACCTTTTGTAGATTGTACAACAATTCATGTCGTTCATCACGTTCTTGTATTTGCTGCTCTGTATTGCTTTGGATCTGGTTCAATGTTATACCAATACAAGGACAAGTTGTACTGTATGTTTTGATTCAAGTAAATGCTGCGAAACCACATCATACCGCCAGTTCCAGGAATCCTGTCATATATATCACAGTGATTAATTCAGAAACCTTTTGTAGATTGTACAACAATTCATGTCGTTCATCACGTTCTTGTATTTGCTGCTCTGTATTGCTTTGGATCTGGTTCAATGTTATACCAATACAAGGACAAGTTGTACTGTATGTTTTGATTCAAGTAAATGCTGCGAAACCACATCATACCGCCAGTTCCAGGAATCCTGTCATATATATCACAGTGATTAAGTCAGAAACCTTTTGTAGATTGTACAACAATTCATGTCGTTCATCACGTTCTTGTATTTGCTGCTCTGTATTGCTTTGGATCTGGTTCAATGTTATACCAATACAAGGACAAGTTGTACTGTATGTTTTGATTCAAGTAAATGCTGCGAAACCACATCATACCGCCAGTTCCAGGAATCCTGTCATATATATCACAGTGATTAAGTCAGAAACCTTTTGTAGGTTGTACAACAATTCATGTCGTTCATCACGTTCTTGTATTTGCTGCTCTGTATTGCTTTGGATCTGGTTCATTGTTATACCAATACAAGGACAAGTTGTACTGTATGTTTTGATTCAAGTAAATGCTGCGAAACCACATCATACCGCCAGTTCCAGGAATCCTGTCATATATATCACAGTTATTAATTCAGAAACCTTTTGTAGGTTGTACAACAATTCATGTCGTTCATCACGTTCTTGTATTTGCTGCTCTGTATTGCTTTGGATCTGGTTCATTGTTATACCAATACAAGGACAAGTTGTACTGTATGTTTTGATTCAAGTAAATGCTGCGAAACCACATCATACCGCCAGTTCCAGGAATCCTGTCATATATATCACAGTTATTAATTCAGAAACCTTTTGTAGGTTGTACAACAATTCATGTCGTTCATCACGTTCTTGTATTTGCTGCTCTGTATTGCTTTGGATCTGGTTCAATGTTATACCAATACAAGGACAAGTTGTACTGTATGTTTTGATTCAAGTAAATGCTGCGAAACCACATCATACCGCCAGTTCCAGGAATCCTGTCATATATATCACAGTTATTAATTCAGAAACCTTTTGTAGGTTGTACAACAATTCATGTCGTTCATCACGTTCTTGTATTTGCTGCTCTGTATTGCTTTGGATCTGGTTCAATGTTATACCAATACAAGGACAAGTTGTACTGTATGTTTTGATTCAAGTAAATGCTGCGAAACCACATCATACCGCCAGTTCCAGGAATCCTGTCATATATATCACAGTGATTAAGTCAGAAACCTTTTGTAGATTGTACAACAATTCATGTCGTTCATCACGTTCTTGTATTTGCTGCTCTGTATTGCTTTGGATCTGGTTCAATGTTATACCAATACAAGGACAAGTTGTACTGTATGTTTTGATTCAAGTAAATGCTGCGAAACCACATCATACCGCCAGTTCCAGGAATCCTGTCATATATATCACAGTTATTAATTCAGAAACCTTTTGTAGGTTGTACAACAATTCATGTCGTTCATCACGTTCTTGTATTTGCTGCTCTGTATTGCTTTGGATCTGGTTCAATGTTATACCAATACAAGGACAAGTTGTACTGTATGTTTTGATTCAAGTAAATGCTGCGAAACCACATCATACCGCCAGTTCCAGGAATCCTGTCATATATATCACAGTGATTAAGTCAGAAACCTTTTGTAGATTGTACAACAATTCATGTCGTTCATCACGTTCTTGTATTTGCTGCTCTGTATTGCTTTGGATCTGGTTCAATGTTATACCAATACAAGGACAAGTTGTACTGTATGTTTTGATTCAAGTAAATGCTGCGAAACCACATCATACCGCCAGTTCCAGGAATCCTGTCATATATATCACAGTGATTAATTCAGAAACCTTTTGTAGATTGTACAACAATTCATGTCGTTCATCACGTTCTTGTATTTGCTGCTCTGTATTGCTTTGGATCTGGTTCAATGTTATACCAATACAAGGACAAGTTGTACTGTATGTTTTGATTCAAGTAAATGCTGCGAAACCACATCATACCGCCAGTTCCAGGAATCCTGTCATATATATCACAGTGATTAAGTCAGAAACCTTTTGTAGATTGTACAACAATTCATGTCGTTCATCACGTTCTTGTATTTGCTGCTCTGTATTGCTTTGGATCTGGTTCAATGTTATACCAATACAAGGACAAGTTGTACTGTATGTTTTGATTCAAGTAAATGCTGCGAAACCACATCATACCGCCAGTTCCAGGAATCCTGTCATATATATCACAGTGATTAAGTCAGAAACCTTTTGTAGATTGTACAACAATTCATGTCGTTCATCACGTTCTTGTATTTGCTGCTCTGTATTGCTTTGGATCTGGTTCAATGTTATACCAATACAAGGACAAGTTGTACTGTATGTTTTGATTCAAGTAAATGCTGCGAAACCACATCATACCGCCAGTTCCAGGAATCCTGTCATATATATCACAGTGATTAAGTCAGAAACCTTTTGTAGATTGTACAACAATTCATGTCGTTCATCACGTTCTTGTATTTGCTGCTCTGTATTGCTTTGGATCTGGTTCAATGTTATACCAATACAAGGACAAGTTGTACTGTATGTTTTGATTCAAGTAAATGCTGCGAAACCACATCATACCGCCAGTTCCAGGAATCCTGTCATATATATCACAGTGATTAAGTCAGAAACCTTTTGTAGATTGTACAACAATTCATGTCGTTCATCACGTTCTTGTATTTGCTGCTCTGTATTGCTTTGGATCTGGTTCAATGTTATACCAATACAAGGACAAGTTGTACTGTATGTTTTGATTCAAGTAAATGCTGCGAAACCACATCATACCGCCAGTTCCAGGAATCCTGTCATATATATCACAGTGATTAAGTCAGAAACCTTTTGTAGATTGTACAACAATTCATGTCGTTCATCACGTTCTTGTATTTGCTGCTCTGTATTGCTTTGGATCTGGTTCAATGTTATACCAATACAAGGACAAGTTGTACTGTATGTTTTGATTCAAGTAAATGCTGCGAAACCACATCATACCGCCAGTTCCAGGAATCCTGTCATATATATCACAGTGATTAAGTCAGAAACCTTTTGTAGATTGTACAACAATTCATGTCGTTCATCACGTTCTTGTATTTGCTGCTCTGTATTGCTTTGGATCTGGTTCAATGTTATACCAATACAAGGACAAGTTGTACTGTATGTTTTGATTCAAGTAAATGCTGCGAAACCACATCATACCGCCAGTTCCAGGAATCCTGTCATATATATCACAGTGATTAAGTCAGAAACCTTTTGTAGGTTGTACAACAATTCATGTCGTTCATCACGTTCTTGTATTTGCTGCTCTGTATTGCTTTGGATCTGGTTCATTGTTATACCAATACAAGGACAAGTTGTACTGTATGTTTTGATTCAAGTAAATGCTGCGAAACCACATCATACCGCCAGTTCCAGGAATCCTGTCATATATATCACAGTGATTAAGTCAGAAACCTTTTGTAGATTGTACAACAATTCATGTCGTTCATCACGTTCTTGTATTTGCTGCTCTGTATTGCTTTGGATCTGGTTCATTGTTATACCAATACAAGGACAAGTTGTACTGTATGTTTTGATTCAAGTAAATGCTGCGAAACCACATCATACCGCCAGTTCCAGGAATCCTGTCATATATATCACAGTTATTAATTCAGAAACCTTTTGTAGGTTGTACAACAATTCATGTCGTTCATCACGTTCTTGTATTTGCTGCTCTGTATTGCTTTGGATCTGGTTCAATGTTATACCAATACAAGGACAAGTTGTACTGTATGTTTTGATTCAAGTAAATGCTGCGAAACCACATCATACCGCCAGTTCCAGGAATCCTGTCATATATATCACAGTTATTAATTCAGAAACCTTTTGTAGGTTGTACAACAATTCATGTCGTTCATCACGTTCTTGTATTTGCTGCTCTGTATTGCTTTGGATCTGGTTCAATGTTATACCAATACAAGGACAAGTTGTACTGTATGTTTTGATTCAAGTAAATGCTGCGAAACCACATCATACCGCCAGTTCCAGGAATCCTGTCATATATATCACAGTTATTAATTCAGAAACCTTTTGTAGGTTGTACAACAATTCATGTCGTTCATCACGTTCTTGTATTTGCTGCTCTGTATTGCTTTGGATCTGGTTCAATGTTATACCAATACAAGGACAAGTTGTACTGTATGTTTTGATTCAAGTAAATGCTGCGAAACCACATCATACCGCCAGTTCCAGGAATCCTGTCATATATTGCACAGTGGTTAATTCAGAAACCTTCTGTAAGGAGAACAATAATGCACACCTTTCTCCACGTTTATGTATTTGCTGCTCTGTATTGCTTTGGATCTGGTTCATTGTTATACCAATACAAGGACAAGTTGTACTGTATGTTTTGATTCAAGTAAATGCTGCGAAACCACATCATACCGCCAGTTCCAGGAATCCTGTCATATATATCACAGTTATTAATTCAGAAACCTTTTGTAGGTTGTACAACAATTCATGTCGTTCATCACGTTCTTGTATTTGCTGCTCTGTATTGCTTTGGATCTGGTTCAATGTTATACCAATACAAGGACAAGTTGTACTGTATGTTTTGATTCAAGTAAATGCTGCGAAACCACATCATACCGCCAGTTCCAGGAATCCTGTCATATATATCACAGTTATTAATTCAGAAACCTTTTGTAGGTTGTACAACAATTCATGTCGTTCATCACGTTCTTGTATTTGCTGCTCTGTATTGCTTTGGATCTGGTTCAATGTTATACCAATACAAGGACAAGTTGTACTGTATGTTTTGATTCAAGTAAATGCTGCGAAACCACATCATACCGCCAGTTCCAGGAATCCTGTTATATATTGCACAGTGGTTAATTCAGAAACCTTCTGTAAGGAGAACAATAATGCACACCTTTCTCCACGTTTATGTATTTGCTGCTCTGTATTGCTTTGGATCTGGTTCATTGTTATACCAATACAAGGACAAGTTGTACTGTATGTTTTGATTCAAGTAAATGCTGCGAAACCACATCATACCGCCAGTTCCAGGAATCCTGTCATATATATCACAGTTATTAATTCAGAAACCTTTTGTAGGTTGTACAACAATTCATGTCGTTCATCACGTTCTTGTATTTGCTGCTCTGTATTGCTTTGGATCTGGTTCAATGTTATACCAATACAAGGACAAGTTGTACTGTATGTTTTGATTCAAGTAAATGCTGCGAAACCACATCATACCGCCAGTTCCAGGAATCCTGTCATATATATCACAGTTATTAATTCAGAAACCTTTTGTAGGTTGTACAACAATTCATGTCGTTCATCACGTTCTTGTATTTGCTGCTCTGTATTGCTTTGGATCTGGTTCAATGTTATACCAATACAAGGACAAGTTGTACTGTATGTTTTGATTCAAGTAAATGCTGCGAAACCACATCATACCGCCAGTTCCAGGAATCCTGTCATATATTGCACAGTGGTTAATTCAGAAACCTTCTGTAAGGAGAACAATAATGCACACCTTTCTCCACGTTTATGTATTTGCCGCTTTGTATTGCCTTGGATCTGGTTCAGTGTTATACAAATACAAGGAATAGTTATATATACAAATCTTCTCTAGGGAATACAACAATCCATGGTGTTTCCTACATTCATGTATTTGCCACTCTATATATCCTTGGATCATTTTGAATGCTATACAAATACAAGAAATGTTATAGTGAGTGTTTTAACTCAACAAAATGTTGCAAAGCTACATCATTCCGCCAGTTGCAACATATCCTGTACATATATTGCATTGATTAATTCAGAAACCTTCTCTAGGGAATGCAACTAACAAAACTCGTTACACTAGACCGCATGGAACAATCCAACCTATCAAGAACTGTTAATAGTAAATCTATGTTGGCCGTATTGTTAATTAATAACGAATGTTTCAATCAAATCTCTTCAATGTTGTAATTATTAATTGTGTGTCTGTTTGATACATTAAATCCCGCCTTGACAAATACACTATTCTCAATTTGATTTTAAATTGGACGTTTATAGACACTATTTCACAATAAATAATATTTGGTGGAGTCCCAATTTAGCTGTAATGTAATAAGTTTTAATTAGTTTGTCGTTTCAACACTTTTATGCATAATTACTACCCCTTGTAAGTAGTATCGTTGTGTTATGAAACGACGCATTAAGATATTTTGGTTTCCTGTTTTTCTCTAAGCATTTGGTCGGTTGTCGTATTTTTCTTTGTGCTTGCAAGTATACTTGGTGTATAGTAACTTTTATTAATTGTTCAGAATAAAATGTAAACGGGAAACTAATAAAATAAACCGTGAAAGCTCATTGCACAAGCTTTTAACTTGCCCATCCCCAAAACTAAATAAAAAACAACCAAAAATATTAGTGAAAAAAAATATCATTTCTATAGCTTTTAGTCAAAAAGTAAAAATGAACAATGGACACCGTCCTTGAAATGTATATATTTAAATAGAACCTAAACATTCCGCGCTTGTCCTTAAAAGCGTTTTAGCTTAAATTGCATTTGATTAATGAAAGCTATTAATGGTCAAGGTTCATTGTTGTCTTTTGCCCATTATAGTTTTTTTTTTTTTACTTTCAGTTTGCACACGATTTTATGTCATTATCTTCACATTTCATTAAAATTTGAGTGAAATCGGTATAGCCGAATTTCAGAAATTATGTATTTTATCCCCCATGGGCGATATTTTTTACCGAAAACTCACGAACTAACTTTTTTTTAGAGGCGAACGCATTTAGTTTAGTTTGGATCCTTAGATTTACACTTGAGTAAATTTGCACAAAATACTTTTTTTCTTATAAGTTAGGTAGTTCCAAATTTTGAGCTATTGAAAAAAATTAAAATAAACGTCTCGAGGTATGGTCAAAATATGCTCACATACTAAATTTTATTAAAATCAGGTCCATACGTTTGTGCTGTAGATCAGTGCACAGACGACAGATAGAGATCATTAAAAAACAAATACTTTCTTTGGACTCAGGGTTTTTAAAAACACATATATCTTCAAAAAACTAATCATCTAATTTTGTAAGAAACAACTCATAACTTTCTTTATATTACGTTTATGTGAGACAGTAAAAATCACAATTTAACAAGCAAATAAAAATAAAATGGAATACTGAATTAATCTTAACAATGAAACCCAAAATATTTTCATAATTGTATTATTTATTTTCTTTGTATAACAAATAACAGTTTTAAATACAACTATAAGTAGACTATGATTTTGTTAACTTTTTTTTGTATATTATTGTTTTTATAATTTTTGTTCAGATGTTTGTTTTGGTGGGTTACAATCAATGAACAGCATGCGTGTGCATACATGAAATATTTTTAAATTAAAATTGAAGTTCTACAAATGGATGTAATTAAAATAATTATATAAATTTCTTTTCGTCGCATTTGTACGTACAATCATGTAATTATTTTTAAAAGTACTACACCGAAGATCTAAAATATTTAGTCAGCCTTTTGGTATTCAAGTGTTTAGATCTATATTAAATGGAAATAATGAGAACATCAAGAGTGGGTGTTCCTAAGGACGAGAGAAAGAACGTTAAAATTAAGCAAATGAAGTCAATTTATATACAATTGTTTTGTGCTTGTTACTTGATCAACATTATACAAATTAAATAGAATTATGGATCTCATTATTTCTGTTATTTTATTTTATAATATTTACAAATTATTTTCAGAATTTACAATTAAAACATTTTACAAATAATATTTTCTATTAAAAAAAAAAAATAAATAAAATAAAAAATAAAAAAAATCTTTGTACGTTTTTAATGTTGGTAGTCAATTTTTTGAAGGCATTTTTTTAGTCATTAGCTTTCTTCAGTTAAAACATATATCCCTCAGGCTCAAATATACATTTTCAAAGCATATATTACAGTACGTCAATTAATTGGTTTCGTAACGATAAAATCAATAAGCTGTCTTTATTGTAAAATACGTTTTTATTGTATTCTCAATGGCGCATATATGTTATATTATGTCCACACGCCGACTGTATAATCACAAATTTGACAATTTTAGACATTTGGTTTTACCAAAGGAAACTGTTCAGTGTATGAAAAGAGGCCAATACCAATTCATAACACCATATGTATTCTATACATAATTTGGTTTTTTAACAACAACGATACCACTACTTTATAAGGCACGTTATTTAACAAGAACAGTACTAGTTGGATAAATGTGAAGAAGGAAAGATGCTCAGAGAGAGTGGGCGTTCCAAAATCCGAACCACTCATTTTTCATATGGTTTTTCTTTACCAAATCTTGTACTCTTTCGACCCGGAGAGTATTCGAGAGCTAGGGGTTTTTATTTTTGGTTCTTTTCGTCTTTTTTTTGTTATAATGTGATTATATTGATAATGTCTTCAAAGGTGCCAACCGGGCGTAAAATTAAAACACTATAGATATCGACTCTTCCATCTGTTGGCAAACTAACAAGTAACAGATTTTTATATTTTATCCGAGAACAATAGTTTACCTAGGAACTGTATATCGCTCCAGTAATTAACGTTGTTTTAATGATGGGTATTGCAAAGAAAGGAAGTTATATAAAAACGTCTGCTACCCATCTAAATATTGATAAAAGTAGAATCATTAGTGAGCGCATGAAGGGGCTAATATTGATATTGAAAGGAAAAGGTTGGGGCGAGGCCATATGTAAACATCTGCCCGTTATTCAAACATTGATTTTTCTTCGTTGCCTGCATGCGTCATTTTCATTAACTTTTCTCTCAGTCTTTTAATGAACCTGCGAAGTCGATTAATTCAATGCTTTTTGCAAGTGTTTTGGCCGAGTTGGTTTCCTAATACGTGGCTTAGTCTATGAGCACACTTTTTGGTTTGTGTTTCAAACTTTGCAAATTATATTTTTATTAATCATCTACTTTTTGTTACTATAAATAAATATTTTATATTCAGTACAGGGTGTCCCGCGAAGAAACTTTCAAAAAGTATTCTACTGATGAAAGTAAGAAAAAAAAGTTTATATCAACATATGGCTTAAAATGGTTAGTTGTTTATCTAGACGCCATTTTAAACGGCATATGATACAGATACAAAAATTGAAAATTTCCATGCTATAAAGACCCAATTTGAGAAAAATTATCAACCCAATTCCTTTACTCATTTCAATATTGCGGCTATTTAAAATGTTTAACATAGAATATTTCGAAAAACAGTTAATTTTACGAAAAATTTACAACAGAGAAAATGTCGTCTTTACGTCCAAAGGGTTGTCAAATAAATGAAAACATAACTTCTTGGTAGTTGTCTACGACTTCCAATATTAGCTTAGAACGGAAATTATCAGTGAGATCTGCAATTTTTTATTTAGTTTTAAATAGATTGACGTAAATAAAAATTGATTATAAACTTTAAAAAAATAATAAAGCAAAACAACAGGATTAGAGAGAAAATAGTTTTATTAAGTTAATGAACTCTCTCTCCCTCTCTCTCTCCCTCCATCTCTCCCTCTCCCTCTCCCTCCCTCTCTCTCCCCTCTCTATCTCTATCTCTCTAACTCTCTCTCCCTCTCCCCTCCCCATCTCTCTCTCTAACTTTGGAAATGGGTGGGATATATAAAATTTATTTACTATATTTTAATAATGGCAGTTATTAAAAACTTGTAATGCTGAATATGTCGAAACTCTTACGTTTAAAAACTACAACAGATAAATATTTGTTGTAGTTTCACGATTAAGACATTGATGTTTTCACGATTAACCCGGTGATGTTTATATTATAAATATAAACACAATTTGTCAATTGATAATTGATTACAACATTTAGACGTTTATGAAACACGCTATCCTTAATTATTGTTGGGCGAATAGACGTTACACTTCCAAGAAAAGAAATTTATTTAAAAAAATCATAAACCCCTGGGTAAATTACCAAGAAATTTCTTTTCCCTTTTTTGATAATTCAATTATTCCTTGACATAGGATAAAACTGAAGATATTTTTGTGTTTGTTGATAAAAAAATAAAATAGTTATTTTCGTATACATTTTTTGTAATGTTAATGGGCTCAGAGATATTCACCATTAGACATTTTAAACAACCGCCATATTGAAATTTGTTTGTATTATTGACAAAAGGCTACAACAAAATATGTACCAAATCTTCACTCAATATCTCACCCATTTCCGAAATTATAATTTGTTTTAGAATTGCAGTACCACAAACAGAACAACAAATGGAAAACGAAAGGTTCATCTAACAAATTTGTTTACGATTTTAAAAAAATACACTTAAAATATTTTTCTTTTTTAATTTTTGTGCTTAACCTAATTTTCTGTTGTGTGGTTAGATAATTTTGAATCGCCCTTTATAAATTGATTAATATAAATAGTATAAGAATGTTTTACATGCAAAAAATGTAGTTTGATGATCGTTGAATGTAAAATTTATTTTTATTGAGTTTCGTACACACGGACTAACTGTGCTTTGTTTCTCCCACTCTCGAAGTCTTTCTCCGACAGCGGGTCCAAGCATTACTCAAACCATTAAAATTTTGTTTGGAATTGCATGTGAGTATAATAAATGTGTGTGTGTCTGTGTGTGTTTGTGTGTAGTACAATAACAGTTAGAATTTATAATGTAGAGTTCATTTACTGTAAATTTATAAGTAATTGGGGTCACAATAAATATATTTTATTCATTGGTAGCCTTTTAGGTGTAATGATCTTAAATATTTTATGAATGTTTCAGACTTCAATAAAATATGTTGTTTAAATTTTTAACTAGCTAGCAGACTGTTGAGTTCCATCGACTAAGGTTTGTAGAATGACAATGGGTAGGATTTAATTGATAAATCAGTCTTAAGATGCGGGCAAGTAACAATAGAGAGGGTAGGCTGTGTTGGTGTATGTTCCTGGTCTCTCAATGGGCCATGTGAATCTTTTGAACTGAATTAGGAATAGGTTTATCCTATACCTAATTTCTACGGGTTTAACTGAATTAGGCCTATTTTTTATTAGAAATAATTGTTTAAAAAATATTTTACTAATTTCCTTATACACCTATTCACACAATAAAAAATCACATTCGATTTTATAATACGTCGTATTAAAAAATTATATATAAAAAAAAATTATGAGTGATTTCTTTTATCCATATATAGGTCTATAGCTTGTGGGAGATAAATCGGAATAGAAGGTTATAATTTTTTTTTTTTTAAACATTGTCCTAAAATATTTTTTGAAATCTTTATATATTTAAATAGAGCCTAAGCTCGCTTCGCTTGTGCTATACATTCTTTCAAACGTAAATCATGTTCGATTGAAGTAGATTTTTATGATAACGGTTGAGGTTCAATTATGTTGTGTCAATTGTCCCTAAACAGGATTTTTATTTTACTTTCGGTTTGGCACAACGGCAGAAAGATTTCACTAAAATTTCTGAAAGAAACCGTTATAGCTGATTATTTAGAAGTTAGTTATTTATAAAATCTCTACAACCTAACAGCTGGACTATTTTGAAGTTGTTTTTTTGCTACCGATAACTTCTGTAATAGCATTTCTGGAAGAATGTCAACCATTGACTTTTGTTTGATTCCTTAGCGACTATATGCAAGCAAAATATGATTTAACTCTTTATATCCGATTTTGAGAAATCGTAATTTTGTGTTTTCCCCTTATGTCGGTTATTCCCAAACTTTGAATTATCGAAAACTATTTTTAAACCCGTCTCTAGATGAGGCAAAACACCCACATACCAAGTTGAAAAAACGAGTCCACTCGTTTTAGCTGTAAAGATGACGGACATCATTTTTGGAGCTCAGGACGCCTCAAAACGGATATTTTCACAAAACCTCGATATCGATTTATTTTTTAGCCATCACAGAAGTTTATATTACGGTTATTTTACAAAGTACAAAGAATAAAATAGTAGTAGTAATAGAAGAACTAAATTTAGTAGTTAAAACATGGTTGCCATTTGTTTTTTGTTTCATGAATAAATGAAACATAAAGTAAGACTTAATTTAAAATATCGGAAAATTAAGTAATGTAATCATATGAAATTACAAGTTTCCTTTTCTAAATCAAATGTTTGAATACAGGAAGGTGATAATATATATATATATATATATATATATATATATAATAATAATAATAATAATAATAATAATTAAGTGTTATTTTGTTTTGTAGTTTATTTATTAACATTAAGGTAGAGTTTTCTTTTTTTACATACTTTTTTGTTATAAACAAGATACAAAAAATACAGTAGTTGCACACTAAATAACTACAAATGAAACCCCCTTCCCAAAAAACCAAAGAAGAGAAAAATCAAAAGCAGTCTGCCATCCTTATTTAAGTATTTAATAATATAGAGACCTTTACAATATTTCTTAGTGAATATAGGTAAACTGTCATAAAATGTATCTATTATCGGGTCTAATTTGTTACATAATTTTAATGATGAAGTGTTACGGCTCTTTGAATTAGAAATGGTGAAAAACGTCTTTGCCTATGCACCGGTACCCGAAAGTAGATTTTTGTCAGGATATTTGGAATATCAATCAAACTGTTTAAAATTTAAAATAAAAATATCAATTAAGACAATTTGTAACTATGAGTACATTATAACGGTTCTAAATTAAAAATACACCCGATGTGATTCATAATAAATAAACGCCTGTATTCAAAGAATATTGTTTTAGGTTTAATCAATCACTATAAATTTCCCAATTTAAAATTGTTTGCTTTGTCCACTTATACATGACTCTAATAAAAATAATATATTTTCTGAAAAAAAAAATAAATAAAAAAAATAATAAATAAAACCATTTTTGTTCTAAACAATGTAAAACAATGTATTTACTTATTAAATTATTAACCTAATTTGGACATTATACTCTCATAAAAAATGCACATATAAGATAATAACGTTTCTATTCCTATTATTTAAATAGGGCATTTGCAAACGTAGTGACCCGGAGAGTTTATAAATTAAAATTTCTAAAAAAATCGGTGTTTTATTCATGTGTCTGTGTTTTACGGCTTAAACAAACTGAACCGATTTCCATATTATTTTCAATAATCTCTCATTTTAAGGTCTTGTGCTTAACGATTCTAAAATTAAAAAAAGATGAACAATACAGGAGGAAAATTTGGCCCAGACGTTGGTGTCGTAACATTTCGTCACCGGTAACATCTCGTCCCGATTCCACGAGCGTGGGGTTGGGAATGAACTCTCTACTTGCTCACTAGCATAGAAGAAGGAATTAGAATAAGAAAGTCACAGCCCATGTTAAACAGCGTGATACAAAATATCCTTAGTTTGGTTACTGGACAGAAGAAAGCGCTAGTAGCATCGGTAATATGTGATACAGTATGATGCGCTTGTGTTACAGTAGCCAATTCCTTCTTCTATGACACTAGTAACATCTCGTCCTGGCACATACGCTAGGTTAGGTTATAATATACAGTAATATAAAAAATAGGTAATTTTACAAATTTTAAAAATATGTTAATAGTAATAACACTTCTCGTATGAAAATGTTTTTATCGAATTTGGTAAAACTAGATAAAATACTTTTAAATTTATTCAATTTACCTGCGTTGCGTTCCTCAACCCTTGTCAAACTTTCGTCGGGACGAGATGATATTACGAGATGAAGTAAATTAGTTTGTTTAATCATTTGTAAAACTGAGCGGGACGAAATGTTCCTTTTTTCTAGGAAATTGGCAGCGGGACGAAATGTTACCGGGACGAAGTGTTACTGAACCCAGACATTTGGGCTGTAGAAACATTGCATACAATGATATCTTGACACCCTTTGTTTTTGTTTGTAGATTTTGTATTAGATAAGTGGAACCGAAAAGTTAAAAATTTTTTTCTTTCTTTTCTTCGAAATATTAAATGTAGCCTATGAGGTTTGGACAGAAGTAAATAAGATGCTAATAGTTTTCTATGCAGATAACGCATCTAAAACAGGAAAATTATATGTTCAGTACCTCAATATAATCATGGAAATATCAAATATTATTAAAATAGATAGAGGGAAAACAGGGTTTTGTATGGTGATGTAGAGTTAAAAAAAAAAAAAAAAAAAAACAAAAAAAAACGGATAATTACTGTTATTACATTTTATAGTTTGATTCAGCTTGATTCTGATATAACAGGTAGAAGTAAATGTGAGAAGATTACCATTATTATTGTCCTAGTCAATTTACTGAAGTGGATTAAACTTGTATTTGATTCGTGTAGTTTTACCGTTACAGGGGTGTTCCCTAATCTAACAATACTTTTACTTTTTGTCTTTGTTTTTTATTCTCTCTTTTGGTTCGTATTGTTTGTGCGTCAAGTGTATTGTTCTCGCGTCAGTTTGGTTGTCAAGTGGTCTTAGTCACAGCTCTATTATGATAATTATTGTCAAGTCCGGGACACTCCTTAGCAACCATTGAATACGATTTTCAAATCAATCCTGCTGCTATTGTTTAACTGTGACTTTACGGTTTTGTGTTTCATAAAAATGTTTTTGTATTAGTTTATTATCCTGAACCACGTGTTTATAATAATATTGGTGTAGAAGCATCTATTATAATTTCATTGTAAGTTATTTTATTTAAACATGATATGTTATAAATTTAACTACTGGAATTAGTCAAAGATTAATAAACTACTAAAATGAATTTTAAATTTCGTTACATGTATATTTAAATAATGCCTAATGATAATTTTGTAATGAACTACAAAAAGGTGTTTTCGCTTTTTGAAATAAGTATATTCTAATTCTGCCTTGCGAAGAACTTGTAAATAAACTACAAAAATTTTAACAATCTACCAATAAGTTGAACGTTTCTTGAACGCATTTCGCAGCTTTTACTCCATCATCAGATACTTTATTGTTATTCCACAGAGTGACTTGGATAGTAAAGAAAAATTTAATACTCACTTCTCTGCGTAATATCTGTCTATGCAGTATTCTCTTAACACCTACCCCCTATTTTTGTTAATTAAATACAAGTCCGAACTTACCAAAGCTTAGTTGGAGATAGACTCTACTTTTTCTTCTAACTTTTATGGGGGGGGGGGTTGTGGAAGTCTATTCAATTATCTTAAACGGTTCGTGTGATTCATCATTTTAAAAGTCTTTGTGCTTTGAGAAAAAATGGCGAAAAGAAAACCGTTGCATCCGTTGCATCAATACAAAATGTTGGGAGGTCAGTATTTAAAACATAACTCTGCAACGAATTTTTCCTACGATACACATAACAGTTTTCATTGTTTGAAATTGCATATAAAAGATTATTACAGTTCTGGAATAATTTAGAGAAAACTAACCTTGAAAGCTATTTAAAAAAAACCTGAACTTAGGTTCTTTAAATATCTTTAAAAATAAAACTTTATAAAGAGGAACCCTTCTCTACTAACTTACCTTTTATAAGGAACACTTAAGGACAAATTTAATAGGTAATAAACATACAATTTTACATTGTTTTATTTTGAGAATTTTTAAGGATTTTAGAATAGTATTTTATTTTTGGAATTGATGTATGAGAAAGTTTAGTGGAATTTATTTGCACCTTTTATTGAATATAAATACAAATATTTAATAAAGTTCTGTGCGACACACAATACATTGTCTAATACGTAATATATATTCAGAGAAAGACTAAAGATTATAAATTCCAAAGTTCTAGTAACTAAGGAACGGAGCGAAGGAACGATAAATGGATGAAGGAGGATTAAAGCCACCGTGCAAGTCCACTTGAAGCCCCTAATCCTCCAACAATGTCCCTTTCTGTATCCCTTATGCCGACACATCTACGCTGAATCAGCCCTTACTAGGGTAAAACTTATTCGTCTGTACTCTTTAATTGCTAAACAGGATATTCTGAAATGTAAGTCCAAAGCAAAATTACAAACAGCGTTATAGTTCAGAAAGTAATAATAAGAAAACATACGTTTGATTACCATCATCAGAAAGTCAAAATCTAACTTTCGGGTCTAAATACCGACTGAAGAAGAAGTTACAACTTTTATGATTTAAAACTTGATAATTTCGGCATTTGTATTTATACCCACCCCCTAAGGACACATTTTCGTCGGTCATTTAAAATCCGCTGTCTTGAATTGAACTTATTTCTTTAAATAGCAAACGTGACACCTGACAGATGTTACTAGTCACTAGACAGTTTATCAATTTTGAAAACTTTGGTGTAATCAGAATATACAGGGTGATTGAAAAAGGCGTGACCACTGTTTTATTAGATAAGTACAAATGTTACAAAAAAACTTTAAAAGGTAACTCCCCAGGATTTTTGAGTTAAAACTAAACGTATTTACTAGACGCATTTTGCATATCACCCCTATTATTCTAATATGGCTTTCAGGTCTAACCTATTTTTATGGCGATTTTGGTAATCTTTGGTATTTTTCATTATCTCAAACCGTTTAGAAGCTACAGGCCGTTTAAAGTTTGAAATTTGGAAAAAAATCAACCTATTTCCATAGATGATTTGTATTATTTTTCAAAGTCAAATTCAGGTGAAATTTAAACTAGAGCTAGGTAAAAGGTGTAATATAATACCACTGTTATTTTTATTTATTCTGTAGACTGTGGAAATAAGAGTTTATAAAAAAAAAGAATCGTAATTTTCTGGTAATTGTCTAGAACATCCACTGGCTTAAATCAGTTCTTTATCATTATTAAATGTATTGCACATTATGAATTAAGGACAAATTGTATTATGAAGCGCTGTTAATACATTTGTTTCGACTATAATATCATATTCACAAGATCTAATATGTAGCCTACAAAAATAATTTATTAGAAACTGTTATAAGCTATTAGATGTTCCAGATTATTGCCAGAAAAGTTCAATAAAAGTTTGTCGGTAAAATCGCCTCTTCGAAAAATGTCAACATATTTTTTCGAATCTCCTTTGCATTGTAAAATTAATATAACAGCTGTTTTAGGGAATAAAGAGTATCAATTAAATATATAAAGTGTATTTATTGCCAACATTATTTTTATACAGAAAAATAATAAATGTTGCCAATTTTCTAGTCTTATCACGCGAGTAAAAACAAAAACAAATTGTTGCTTTTCACACTTTTAATATTTTTTATAAATCCATGTTCTATCCATGTTTTAATTTTAAATTCAGTTCAACTGTATTAGGTACCGAAATTGGACTACTCCTGAAAACACCTTAAACCTTGTATTTTTACAACTTTTCATATAACTTGAGGCGCGTATAGCTTCTAAAGTGTTGAAGAAATCGTAAAATATTCAAGAATAAAAAAGTCTTAAACAATTGCGTTTTATCAGCAATTGCTAAAAGATTGGGGTTCCCATAAGAAAATTTAGAGCTAGCTGGTATATTGGAAAAAATTGGAAATATCTCTAGTCTTAACTCAAAAAAATCCTGGGGATTACTTTTTAAAGTTTTTTTGTAACTTTTGTACGTAACGAATAAAACAGCGGTCATTACTTTTTCAATCACCCTCTATTATTTAATCTCTTCAAAATTTTTAAAAAAGTTCCATAATTTTTCAAAACTGGATTTCTTTTGTTGAAAATAGTTTTATTTATTACTCGTTACATATTTTTTAATGATATAGGCTTGTTTTTGGTATCAAATACTTTTATTTAGTATAACTAGTGTCATATTTGACGTACATTGGTTATTACATATTTAGGAATTATTAGCCTATGAGATAGTTTAGCATCTAATTGTGATAAAATTGAAAAATAATTATATAGATTTACCTATATATATGGTCAGTTTAAATATCAATAACAATTTATCCTACAATCTACATAACGTTATTATTTTTTTTAATTGTAAAGAGAAGCCTTTTTCCAAACAATATAAAAACCGTAAGAAATTTTAAAATTCTAATTACACCATCGTTTACAAATCAAAATCCAGTCTAGAAAACTGTCACGTGACTCCCTTATTATTGAAAAAATACATCCTCCTTTTAGATACGTAATTCTAAACTTTTTCCTTACTCTGTAAAAGTATTTTGATATTATAACTAGTTCTTGGTGTGTATCAACTTGCCTTTCTAATTTCGGGATTTGTGGTAGAATTTCAGGTTTGGCAATTTGTTGAGGAGGTCATTTTTATTGTATCGCTAATATTTTGTGATTACAAACGTCAAATCAAATGTAATTAATAAACAAAAATAAGTATAATTATTTTGAAATTCGAGGTTTTTAATTATGTGAAATCTAAACACAATTGTAGATTATAACATTGTTTGTTCGATTTTTTTTCACATATACGTTATGGATGGGTTAAAGTTTTGAGACGCCCCACAAATAGGTTCTCTGTACAATGTTCTACAGCCTAAACGTGAGAACTGATTTTAATCCAATTTTGTACTTGCCCATTTCAATTATACCATTTTATTAGAGAGGAAAAAGTAGGTAAGGTAAACCATTTGAAGTTTTGTGTGATTTCGGCCCAGTTAAAAAAAAATAACACATCGACTTTGATAAGACTTAGTTTTTCCATGTTTTTTGGACGATAAACAAAAAATATTGCCTAATTATAGCCTAAATTAAAACTTTAATTGAAAATTGAAAAAAAGGCTTGAATGTTGTAAGCTCTGAATTCATTTTCAACTCTATCTTGTGGTTACGATAGTAGGGTGTAGTAAACGCTTGTTATAAACTGTTTCTATAGAGACCATCCCCATTGCACGTTCATAGAGACTGACTCTTCGAATTATATAATTAAAATGATGTAGGATAAAAACTAAGGTAATTAATGAAAGTCAAGTATTAATTGCATTGTGTTTAATAGTGACGCGACGCAGGAAATGGTTGTGGCGAGGTCCCTGTGGTACGTTTTACACGACCCAATCCATGACACATATCCAATCAAATGCTATTCGTTCACATTCACCCTTCGACTTTATCTGTTGCGAGAAATCTATCCTTTCAACACGAATTAGACTAAATACTTCCATCTTAATATAAGAGAACACCTTTAATGCTAATTATAGAATACCTGATGCCGCTATATTTTCTAGTAGAAATTAAAAATCGAGAAAGTTAGTTATTTTAGCAGGTCAATAACCATATGAAGAGCTGGTTTTATCAGTCGTGTGTTCAGATCACCCACATTAAATGTAACAAAATAATTTTACCCTTCAAGGGGGCTACTATTTCAAATTATATGAAATGTTGGATTTTACTTACTTTGTATCTTAATTGTGTTTTTTTTTATTAAAAGACTAATGAAAAACTAAATCAGGGATTAGCATTACTTGGCCTTTAAAATTACGTGCTACATTAGCAGTTTTTGTAAAAACAAAATAATCTATAATCGCCAAACTCTAATTTTTGAAAAATAAAATACATCAATCGATTCGATTTGCACAAATGAACATTTTTTGTAGATACAGTTTTAAGATATTATTTGTGTTTTCACCCATAAAAAGCACTATACCAGACCTACAATTTATTATTTTTTTTAATGTTTTGGTAGGCCTACATGTTTTTCGGAGCATAAATTCTTACATTTTACCAAAGTTGGATTGAAATTGGATTGGATAAATATTTTATGTTTTTCAAACTTGTAGGACATACAACGTCCATTTTTAGTCGATGATAGCCAATAAGTTTTATTTGTGGTACATAGAGATTACATTTTAGCATAATCTGATCAAAATTGTTAAGGCTATTTTTGTTTGTTTTTTCATACAAATTTTGATGTATTGTTGGGTGGAGGTAAATTTTAAGCTGTTCGAAACAGACATTTATAAATATGCCCATATATATATATATATATATATATATATATATATATATATATATATATATATCAAAATCAGTACAAGTGTTAAGTCTACAGTTAGTTTTAAGTATACTGACTAATTTTTTTTTCTTCGTGAAAGCATTTCTTTGGTGTTAGGATTATTTACAAAAAAAAATGCATTTCTCCCTAAATTTCCACAACAAATTACATAAAACGACAGCCATTCTCCCCCTGATTGCAAAAACATAAACAGGGCCGAATGTAGTTTAGAAGACATTCTAAAATAAAACGGAGGGGAAAGTAAAACTTCGGATGTAAACACAATCTAAATGTAAATATTAGTGTGTTTACATCATAGATGATTGTAAATAGAGCAGTCTGGACGGAATGGTGCGTGAGGTTTGATGGTTTTCTTATTATTTTTTCACATAAACCCTAACTATATAAGAACCAAACCCAAAAATTCTGTCCCCTAAACGAAACAAAACTGATCACTATTCCACAAGATATGGTGCACTAACGTTTTTCAGTCACTCTCATCCTTCAAATCATAGCATAACTAATTATAATATTTGTAGCCCTCTCTCCAATAACGCAGAAACAGATAAAATAATAAGATAATTCCATATTATTGAGTTATTTCCCTGTGTTTTTAAGAAGTTAGAAACACAATTTCCTAACTTACCAACTTTTTTGTGTCATAATTTTTTTAAGATATTTATAGAGGTAAAGCTTACTTCACGTCAAAATCACCATTTACTTGTTCTATTGCGTAAATCGTATTAGATATCAAGTTTTTTAATGTCTGCGGTAAAGGTATTTTTTGTTTTCATCCAATTAATCCTGAACAGTAATTTTCAGTTTTACTTGCGATTTGGAACTGATTTGGGTCATTTTATAAAAAATTGACCTAAATAGATGCAATTTCTTCTGGGACGATTATTTGTTTATTTTTGGGAGGTGGACGTTTCCTTGCAGTCCTGAGAGGGAAACTGTTTAGCAAAATTTTATCAAAACCGTATAATTTTTAGTTTTGGTTTTATGTCAGCGAACAGTTTTAAGTTTGACGTAAAACATAAAAAAGTGACAAGATATGACCAACTTAAAAAAGAAAATATGCACTATAAAATTTCATAAAAGTTTGAGCTGTAGAGCATTGCATATACTACAGATATCATTTAAAAAAAATAGGTTCTTAAATGTAATATTCCCAAAAACATTTTTTAGGCTCTCAAACGTAATATCTGTATAAATATTTTGTAAGCTCTCAAACGTATTATCTTTAAAAAAAACATTTTTAGGCTCTCAAACGGTAATATCTGAAAAAGAAAAAAAAACAAAACATTTTTTAGATTCTCAAACGTAGGCCTAATGTCTGCAAAAAGATTTTTTAGCTCTCAAACGGTAATACCTGCAAAAACATTTTTTTACATTATCAAACGTAGTCCTAATATGTGGGAAAACATTTTTTTAGGAACTCAAACGATAATATCTACAAACACATTTTTTAGGAACTCAAACGATAATATCTGCAAACACATTTTTTAGGAACTCAAACGATAATATCTGCAAACACATTTTTTAGGTTCTCAAACGATAATATCTGCAAACACATTTTTTAGGTTCTCAAACGATAATATCTGCAAACACATTTTTTAGGTTCTCAAACGATAATATCTGCAAACACATTTTTTAGGAACTCAAACGATAATATCTGCAAACACATTTTTTAGGTTCTCAAACGATAATATCTGCAAACACATCTTTTAGGTTCTCAAACGGTAATATCTGCAAACACATTTTTTAGGTTCTATAACTTATATATATTTACAAAAACATTTTTTACATTCTCAAACGTAGTCCTAATATCTGGGAAAACATTTTTTTAGGAACTCTAAAACGATAATATCTGCAAACACATTTTTTAGGAACTCAAACGATAATATCTGCAAACACATTTTTTAGGTTCTATAACTTATATATATCTACAAAAACATTTTTTACATTCTCAAACGTAGTCCTAATATCTGGGAAAACATTTTTTTAGGAACTCAAACGATAATATGTACAAACACATTTTTTAGGTTCTCAAACGATAATATCTGCAAACACATTTTTTAGGAACTCAAACGATAATATCTGCAAACACATTTTTTAGGAACTCAAACGATAATATCTGCAAACACATTTTTTAGGTTCTCAAACGATAATATCTGCAAACACATTTTTTAGGTTCTCAAACAGTAATATATGCAAACATTTTTTTGGGTTCTCAAACGATAATATCTGCAAACACATTTTTTAGGTTCTCAAACAGTAATATCTGCAAACATTTTTTTGGGTTCTCAAACGATAATATTTGCAAACACATTTTTAGGTTCTCAAACAGTAATATTTGCAAACATTTTTTTGGGTTCTCAAACGATAATATTTGCAAACACATTTTTTAGGTTCTCAAACAGTAATATTTGCAAACATTTTTTGGGTTCTCAAGCGGTAATACCTGCAAAAACATTTTTTAGGTTTTCTAACTTATATATCTATAAAAAAACATTTTTATATTCTCAAACGTAGGCCTAATATCGGGAAAAACATTTTTTAGGCTCTCAAACTGTAATAACTGCAAACATATTTCTTAGGTTCTCAAACGGTAATATCTGCAAACACATTTTTAGGATCCATATGGTAATATCTGCAAAAAACATTTTTTAGGTTCTCAAGTTATATATATATATATATATATATATATATATCTACAAAAAAATCTCTCAGGCTCTCAAACGTAATATTTGAAAAAAATAAATAAACATTTCAAATGTAATGTCTGCTAAAAAAACACCAATTATTTAATCAATCACAGAAATTTTCTATAGTATGTGCATGTGAGAAAGTAAAATTAACCGATCTGGTACAAAGCGATAAATAAACCTAAAAAACTGACATTTTAAAGGTATCCATTTATAAAAACATGTGTAGTTGAAATTTTGGTGAATGTGACTCTAAGAAAATGTATAGACTAATATATTTAATTAGATTTTGCCCTGAAACGTCTTAAAGTCTTCAAATTTGAAGGAAATGAAAACACAACTAATAGACGTCTACCCCGTTTTATCGTAAAGCCACCGGTATTAGCCGTCGTAATTTCAACTGATTTGCATAAAACCAGGAGTATGCATATTTTAGCCCATGCTATCTGGAATAATATGTGCTTACATTTGTATATTATCACCCTGTCTCTAAGGATTAGGTAAATTTATGTTTCCTAGGTTGTATCGCATTGCTTGTAAGTTTCAAACAATGTCTGTTGTCACGTGATTAGAGATGTAGATTAACTTAATAAATACGCGGCACGCAGCACACATGTAGAGAATTTATGTAATGGGTCTAAAAAAGAATATCGAATTGTGTTGTACAAATATTTAGTTGATTTATTTTTGATCAATATTAATCATGTATTCTCTATTTCCATAATATATTAAAAACAAGTGATGTGGCTATCGTGATATTTACCCAGCCCCTTCTAAAAGTTGATCTCTTGAGCATTGTAGGAAATGTTTAATTGTATTAGTAGATCAAAGGTTCTTATTTTAGTATATCACTATTTTTTTGATGTTGCCTAGGCGATGACGGGCCCCGTCTATATTAAACAGTCTCAATCTGCTTTGCTCGTATCCAGTATCTTCGAAGCTTACATAGTGAGGAAGCCTCCACTCGCTACGACTCGGCCTTCCACGATATCGTTACTTTACGAATATCACATTTTCAAGGGAAATCCGCGTTGGAAATTACATTTTTGTCTGTAAATTCGCTGATGTGGAGTTAGTAACATTACATGCAGAATTGAAATCTGCAAATTTTTATTTAATTTAGTATGTTATGAATTGAACAACACATGATATATGAGAACAAACTATTTTAAATCGGCGAAGATATTTTTAATTCGTTTTTTCTGTTCTATATAAGGATACTATATACTTCCCCTACCAAATGGCATGTTCCTATCTTAAGTTTTATAGCCGCTATCGTGCTTACGTGCACTTTTTTGGCTTATTGAGGCCATGAAATGTGAAGATAAATAAAAAGAAATGGAAGTCGACATATTTGATTACTACTAGACTTGCCCTGCCCTATACTCCTTTGAAGGCAAAAACTGCTGAATGCCAAAATATATTCCCAAGCCGAATTTAATTAAAAACGGCTCTGTCATTTTTTGCTGTAGAGACAATAGAGAGACGGACATTATTTTATCGATTATAGCAGCTTTTTTTAAAATTAAAAATAGTTTATTAAGAAACTATTTTTAACCTGTAGGTCCCACAATAACCCATTTTTCGTCATACTGCTTAAAAAACAGCTGTTTTCAATACATGCATTGAGATGCTAAAGTTGTTCTTTTTAGTCCTAGGACCTAAAAACATCAGCTGAGATCGTGGTCTTCAGCTGTTACTTCGTTTATACGAATTAATTAACGATTGTAAAGCATATAATATAAAAAGAACCGATACTCTCGATTGTAAATCACCGTTAAAACAGCTGTTACCATCGATTTGAAGGTAAATAGGTTATAACATTTTAGTTTTTGTGAAATTGTTTTCTTATATTATTTGCAGTATAACGAAAAATATAGTTCATCATTTGGACCAAAAGAAGCTTTTCGATCCTCGTTCATTTTCCGGTCTCGGCTCCGCCTCAGCCGTTAAACTTTAGCTTGTATCGAAAGCTTCACTTTTGGTCCTAGTGATGAAATATACTATTATTTTATTGCTCTGATAAACGAAATTTCAGTAAATTTTTCAAATAAGCCATCGAGGAAGATTGCTAATTATATAATGGTCTGCTGTTTGAAATAATTTATTAAGTGTTCCTAAACATCTATAGTTCAAATGAATCTGTAGGATCTTAAATAAGCCCTACTGCATAGATAAGAAAGTATATACTCTTTGTAGCTTTACAAAGATAATTAATTGTGGGTAGCTTGGCGATCTAAAACGGAACGTATTAGAGTTAATTTTTGGAAAATCGAAATCTTGAATTTCGGTATTTGTTAGTTAGCCTCAAATTTAGAGGTGTTTAGTTTGTGCATCTGTGGGGGGGGGGGAATATGATCACGTTTATTTCCTTTTGACTCGCACACAACTGTTATAGCATACATATATTATAAGAAGGGAATTATTGCATAAAAAGTCAGAAGGTATGCAATACCGATGTCTAGGCGTGTTTATTAAATGAATGAGTGGCAGGCACAACGAGTTGGACATTGCGTGATATGTTGTCTCACGCACCGGAGCAATTAATTATTATGAGTCATTAAAGTTTGTCTTGTACTGGAAAAAAAAATAATGTTATCTTCCGTTTATCAATTAAAGTAAGAGTATGATCGATTAGACGTGCGTACATTTAGATTTATTCCATCAGTTTTTGGAAATAATTACGTTGTTTAGTTTTTAAAATGTATTGCAGATTGGGTACAATAATCGTACTGTAAGTGTTTGAATATAATGATAACGTATAATATAAAATAAATGAAAGCTCATTTTCGTAAAAATTGGATGTTTACAAAGATTACAAACTATTACAAAACTAGTTTTGTATTTCACACTGGAATCACAGGAAAACGGTATTTTAAATATGAGTTCACCATTTTTCACGTAGTCTTGGGTTATATCTCTCTTTCAGAAAAAACAAAAAATATATATTTTGAATTTTTAACACTTTACGTCAAACTAATTCTTATCGGCTGTAAAAAGGTGTGAAGTGGGAGAACAATGTGTTTGACGAAAATATTATAGTTCCAAGGCAAATTGAAGAAGGATTATTTAGATAATTGTGAGTATTTTAAAAATATATATCCATAGTTTAGGATTAAATTTAAGTAAAAAATATTATTTAACAGTGGTTTCGACAAACTAAAAAACTTGTTATTGTAATTTACATTGAAATCACAGAAATACACCATTTTATAGGAGTATGTTGGATTATATTTCATAACTTGAACCAATGAATTTTCAAAATACCTTTACTTCAAAAAATTTAAATGCTCCGAAAAGGTGTAAAATGGAAGATGTACATTGAAAAAGAAACGTTTGGTGTTTTGAAAATACATATGTTCACAGTTTAAGATGGAATGCTCATACAAATTAACGACAATTACAAATACTTTAAAATGTATGCACAAGAGACTAAATTATATATACACCACGTAGTGTTTACTAAAATATCTTTTGATTTTAGGCTCAATACATACTTAATATTTACTAATAGGAAAAAATCCTCCATAAACACATTTCCCACAAGTCATGAGTCATGAGTGCCTTATCAGTTCTCAATTAGTGATATCGGTTTGCACAGTCAATACAAGTATTTAATATACATGTGGTGCTGATATAAACGGGTTGCTTTCTGTGTATTGAATTCAGATTGAATCATATAATTTTGTTGTAATTATGTTTTATTTATAATCAAGTATGACGTTGCAAACCCTGTGCTCAAAACAGAATGATAAGTATTGTATTGAAGAGTCTACACCTGTAACTCTCTTTGATATAATGAATCTGATGACAGAAATGACAGACGACTTCAGGAAGGTAGAAAATGTGGTGTGTAAATCCTTGGACCTTTGTTTTACTGAAGTCTCTGAACTGAGATTATCATTGAAAGAAAATACTAAAAAAATGGAAGGATGTCGTGTTTTAGTTGGAGAAATGGAGCAAGAAAATAAGTAGTTAAAATAACAAGTCATTCATTAGTCTTGAAACATGCACCGCGGATCTTTAGCAATACGTCTGGATAAACTTCCTTGAAATCGATGGATTTCCTGCAGAATCACGAGAAGATGTATCGTTAATGGAAGTTGGGAAAACTTTGAATTACCGATCGAGGACTCCATGATAGATTGCTGTCATTGTCTGGTGAAGAGACAAGACCACGGGGAAAATTGTGAAATTAGAAATTAACCTGCAGGATAGATGCTGAAGGATTGCTCCAAAAACGTAGAGCAAAAAGGGAAGTGTTTAATCGTCACATGGATGTGGCCGTCTATATTAATCAAAGTTTGAGTCCAAGCAGGTGCAGGTCGTTTCTGGCTGCAAGGATTATAAAAAGGATACTTGTGGCTGTGTTAATTGTAACAATTTAGTCATTCTTGGCGATATGAATTCCAACCAAGTAAGTAATTCCAAATTAAGTAAAGCGTACTGTTTCGTTATGTCTTCCAATGGTCTTAAATCATTAGTTGAAGAACCGACAAGATCAACAAATAACTTTGGCACGTGTATAGAACATGCATTTTTAGGTCCAAGAAAAGCGTTAAATATATTGCTAATGTCATGCATTCAGGAATAACTGATCGCAAATTAATATTTTTATCAATTTGTAGTACACAAGACACGGACAACGTGTGCACCATTTTAAATTATGATAAACTTTGTCAGGTTTGGGAAATATACAGTTTGATAAAGTTTACATGGCCACTTTTGTTAATCTGGCCTCAATATATTCTTCACAATATTAAATGATTGTATAAATCATTGCCAGCAGGAAATAAATATTTAAAATATCTAATTGCCGCCTAAAAAGATGGGTCTCATTCGATTTATGTAAAAGAATAAAAAAAGTAATAATTTTTGTAATAAATTTAAACGTCAAATAAAATTCCATAATATTTTCATAGATATAGTAATAAATTAAATTACGGTATTAAGAGAACAAAAGAGGCATACTATTAAAAATGATAGGAAATTAATCAAATTAATATTAAAGTACATTGGAAAATGACATAGTTGGTAAACAAATGATATTAAAAAATACCTGAATTAAAATAAACTCATGGCATAATATTACACGACCGTGAAGTAAATTCCAATGTAATTATAATTATTTTTGCACCATCCCTGATTTTTTTCTCCAGAGTAGAGAATATCTCCGTTTTAGACATTAAAATTTATAAGAAACACTTAACTACATCTCTAACACTTAATACTCTAACTCTATCTTTCTGAGAGAAGTTCCAGAGAAAGATGTGGTACAGGTAATTGCATCCTTAAAGATAAAAAGAGCCTCTGAGTTAGATGAGATCAATACAACATTAATTCAACGCATTAACCACTTAATTCGTCCTGTGTTAACATGAGGTTTCATTAATGATACGTTTCCTAGCTGTCTCAAGACAGCTGTGGTTGTATTTTTATTTAAAAAGAGCATACATTAGATCCTGGGAACTATAGACCAATTGCATGCTGCTCTTTTGTCAGTATTTTCACAATTACTTGAAAAATTAACGGAAAAAACTTGAGTAGTTAATTTTTTTTTTAGTCAAAGTTAGTATGGATTTAGATCTGGACTCAGTGCAGAGAAAGTATTGTCACATTATATAACAACTGTTTATTCTACTTTGAATGACGGAAAAGTTTACTGGGTTATTAAGATATCCAAAAAACCTTTTCCACTGTGGGCCATGGACTGCAGAAATCAGAGGATTGGCTTATGGCTAAACTTACAACAAAACACAAAGTTGATGGTGATCTTGGTGATACTCCAAGGGAGGGATTGCGAGGAGTATGATTTTTATCATTTATATTAATGACTATGTAACAGCAATTTACTTGGTGGTGCTTTGACATCTTTTGCAGATGACACTGAATTTATGTATTTCAGTTAAATAATGATGATCTTAAGCTCCTACGACTATGGTTTTCAAAACCTTACATGCTAATGAATGAACATAAAACGAACTATATGATTTTTCCCTTAAAGAAAAACAAGTCATTACTGCAGAATCCTTTGTGTCACCATTTGCATTGTTCTGTAGATAACTTAATTAGCTGCTCTTGTCCCGGAAAAGAAAATGTTAATAGAGTTAGGGTTTCATTAGAGTCGCAGTTAACATGGAAGGATCATGTTAAGAATTTATTAAAGGAGTTAGATTGGATTAAGCATATACGTATTTTATTTTCTAAGATTCTTGTGCCAACCAAAGTCACTAAAACAAAATTTTCTCTTGTACAATCTTGTGCTTGCAATGTGGTTTGCACTTAAACAAGTAATAATTGTACAAAATAATACGCGTTACGTTACATAAGTCAAAGATGTAGTCTCTCCCTCTTCTCAAATCGATGGAAATATTATCATTTAGACATATTTTTAATATAAAGTTTTGAAAGAATTTTGTAATGTTATTGGGGAAGTAAATAAATTTTTTAGAGAAAAATATGCCAAGGAAAGAAAATACTTTTTGTTTTTCCAAAAACAAAATTAACAACATTTAAGATATATTGTACATATCAAAACAAATACAAATTGTAATCGTCAAAAATTATTTTTAAAAGAGTGGCTATTTAGTGTTAAAAATATAGAAGATGTTTTGAAGTGAGTGATGAATTTTTTATGTCTAAGTGATTGTTTTACTTTAAAATTCAGATGTACTTTTATATATCTGGTGAAATTAAATATGATATTGTAACAATTATTTTCTATAGTAGTAATAATGCAGGAAGCAATATTTTATATTTTATGTTGTTTTAAATGTTTTTCGGAGCACCTTTTATAACGTTGATTAGACTATAAGTTTTTGTATTAGGGTATTCAAAACAAAACTTTTCTTTTCTTTTAAATTTAATTTATGTTCAGAGATGTTAAATCCTATGCAGGTA
Source organism: Aphrophora alni (assembly GCA_963513935.1). Classification (NCBI taxonomy): domain Eukaryota; kingdom Metazoa; phylum Arthropoda; class Insecta; order Hemiptera; family Aphrophoridae; genus Aphrophora; species Aphrophora alni. Next base: position 83,305,147 of record OY740770.1, on the reverse strand, counting down.
AAGCCTAAATATTACCTAATTAATCATCTATTGAATCTATAGTTCCTTATTTAACCTTGAAAATTGTAGTTTTTCATTATAGATGAAATTATCAATAATAAATTATTTGTACAATCTAATACACACACACACACGGTTCAACGAGGAAATCATCATCATTATTTGTTACAAATAAAGTGTTTAGTAAAGTTTGAACAAGTGTTTTTGTTGTAGTGAATATTATACTTGTTATTATGTACTTACTGTATACTTGTGTGGGGGGGTTCGTGTGCGCGCGCGCGTATTTGAAATAATTGACCTCTTATATATCTGTTAAATTGGTTATTGTGTTACTTTTTAATTCTTTAAATATCTCAAAAGGTGTATAATTTAAGTTAAATGTAACAAAGTATATGTAAATTTATGTCTTGTCCAACTCTGTAAACGACTTAGTCCTGAATACAAATAAAATTATTTTCATTATTGATTAGCTTTGCTTGAAAAATAATTGTTTTAGTCTACAAACAATTTAGTTTTTTTAATTAAAAGTTATTTTTTTAGTTTAAAATGACTTAGAATGGATAAAAATGAGAGAGAAATTGAAACAGATTGAAAGACGAACAGTTTGAACTCGTCCACAACTTTATACGTTTCTTAAATCCCTAGTTATTAAAGTAGGTTTTTAAATCTAGATTCGAAGAGAAGAAATGGGGTTTTTCGTCAGTTTACAACAGATGGCGGCACACTTAGGTTGTATTTTTCAATCATTTATTGTTCAAAGTTTTAGGTTTTTTTTTCTGTTAACATTCTATCGTATTTATAAAACACAATGATCATGCTATAACTAAAACCTCATTAATTGTTTATATAAAATACTAGGTAATAAAATGAGGACGTATTTCATCATTGGATCGGCAGCTGTTGAATCTATATAGGAGTTGAAACATGTCTCACTGTCATTGTGATTAATTAATTAGAAGATAAACGGCCAGATAGCGTGGCAGTGAAGTGTATTGTAATACGATTTATATTGCAGTACATTTTTATTTTGTGGTTACATTTAAATATAAATTGAAACCTATTAATGAAACCGATCGATTGGTTTTAAATTGTCAATAGATTGAAAATCGCTATTAGAAATTGAAAACTAATTTGATGGGATTTATTTGCAATATAACATTCAAGACGTCATCGAACTGTGCGACTGAAAAATTGAAACTTGGAGATAATTAGAAAGTTGGTACAAGAGTGATTAAAACAGAAAAGAGTAATGAAATTTGTGTTGTCCTAGTTAGTCTGAATCATATAAATCGCTTTTAGCAAAAAGTAGTGGATCGATGCTTACAAAACGTAGGTTTAATTTTTGATTGTTTTAACATAGACCAAAATTAGGTTAGGTTAGGAGCGACTATTTAAATAATTGTTGAGCTCGTTCATAGTCTTGTTGCAATTGTACAGGAACCGAGTCTTTTGTTTCCGTTCTTTATGCGATTTCTGTAATTAAACTTATTATTCATCAAAACAGTAATCCACGAGTTTTTGGTCGTTTTCATTTCTCAACCCATCATCCGGAATTCCGTTTTGTGGTATTTGTACAAAAGAAAGCGTATATTTTTTAAATTTTGCTATTGAGCTTTAAGTACAGTGAAATTACTTGTTTTTTTTTTGTTTGTTAAAACGTTGCAAAAACGATTTTTTTGACCTTTGATTTGATGTTAGTCGTGCTTGGCTTCTTCTTTTGGTTAATATGTGATAAAATACATATAAATGAGCGAATTAGCTTCAAACGTTTGTAGCCATCAGATATTCGAGTTTTTAATTTATTTCGATACTTGACTGATTTTATTTTATACTTGAATTTATTTCGCTACTCTCAAATTCGTACGTAGCATTTTTAAATACAGTATATACATTGAGTAACACGAAGAGTATTGATTGATTGAGGGCATTTTATTTACAGACCCGTTTCAACAAGGTAAAAGTATGCCGTAGAAATATAATCCGGTTTTGTTATAATAATATTGATTATTAAAATAAAACCGTAGTTTTCGAGAACCAGTTATATTGTTTCATTAAACTGTGTTTATGTTATAGCCGTCGTTTCATCGTTCGAATTAAACCCGTAATTAAGGTTTGTTTGTGAGCATATTGCATATTGCAAAAAATACTAATTTGTTAATCAATAAGTGAGTTAATTTGCACATATATATACTGAGTAAAATAAGTCGCAATACACCTCCATATAATATAAATGGATTGATATATCAACGTAAAACCTCTATCATACCTATTGTAACACTTTTTTTGGTGTTTAAAGGGGTTAAAGGGGGGGGGGGGTAAAGGGTTAACTTTAATTTTTTAAATGGCAACCCCTATCTTGTGACATATAATTGGAAAAGTCTATGCAATAGAAAAATAATGGCACCTCTAAAAGGTTTCTTGTACAGCTCTGGCAAAGTTTACATGAAAAAAAGTAGTTATGATTAACTTGCGTATCTCTTACATGTTTTAATGTAACAAGTGTGGCAGTGTGCTAGCCGTTTGTAAAAAAACTGAGACAGTCTTCGCAAATGATTCTCTTGTATGGAGACTTTTGTAAAATTCTACCCTGTAGGTTATTTACGTCAGTTGGCTTAATTTCATAAATAAGGGTTTTTATGTGACCCCGGGTATGGTAGAAGTTTTACGTTGATATAACAATCCATTTAAATTATATGGAGGTGTATCACTACTTAGTTTACACTCTATATGAAACTGAATAGAATAAAAAGTGTTGTGGTTGGGTTGCAGCATTTGGGAGTCTTTATGAAACAATTTGATATTTTTAAATTCTGTATCCAGATACTGATCCTCCACCAAGAGAATAATTTAATAAATAATTTGATGAAGGAATTTGGCAGTATGGTAAGAAAATACATACAGCTATTCTAGGTAAAGAGGAAATTGTGCACGACCTCCAGGTGAAATAAATAAACTAAGAAAAGAGTCATTTGATCTTTTGCATAATCTTCTGTGCAAACAATTGCAAAGAAACCCAAAACTTCTATTCAACTTTTACAAAAATCAAGTTGTCTATGACCATTTTGAAGTTGACCTTAATAGACCAACAGTTTTTTAATCGAGCACCATGAAGCAGATTTTGAATGGCATATCCGTCTTGTGTTTTACAATGAGTAAAGTGTAACCTTTTACGGTAAAGGTATGGTAAGCTGACAGAACTTTAAATTATTATGTCATTAGAAACTCTAATAAAATGGACCAGAAGCTAAAATCAGAAGGGTTTATAGTTTGAGTGGTAATTGTTTACATAAAGGTAACTGCTAATTTTCGGGGGGTTTTTTATCGACTACTACATACCTTACTTCTTAAGAATAAATAATGCTTTTATTCGGAGATCACTCTTTTTCACTGAAAAATTACAATTTACAATCCATGTTTTTATAGGCTACACATAATGGCAAGACATAATATCAATGAGAATAGCGTATGGTTTGAAGCATTCGTATTACGCAATATCTACGATAGATCACTATTTAGCTGCTACGACAAGTTTGGCCAGGTGGCTCTATATATATTTATATAAAACCACTGGGCTAATAATTTGCTTACATACATAGGGCGATATTATTATATATCACGAAAGAATTGGCCTGGTGGCTATAAATATAACCACCTGACCAAACCTTTCGTATGTTTATTGAAGTTATGTCATTAATATGAAAGATTGACAGCATGTCACGTGATCTGTGATCTCAAGATATAAACATTGAAATTTTGAGTAACCTATAAACCCGTCGATTGTAAACTGTAATTTTTCAGTGAAAAAAAGTGACCTCCGGTTATAATAATGAAAACATTATTCTTAAGAAGTAAGGTATGTTAGTAGACGATAAAAAACCCGAAAATTACAAGTTACCTTCATGTAAACAATTACCGTTTGAATTACTATTACCGCCCTTGGTATTTAAGTTTTTCTTATGATTTATTCGACATCATGGCGATGAAAGTGTTGCCAATTCGAGAGATGAGTTTTGCTGGTTATCAACAAGACAGTGCGTCATCTCACTTTTGTTAAATAATGAACTACTATTTAGTTAAGTTGGACAGAGCATTAAATTTTCAGAGTGAATACCATGATAATCAGTTCTGACAGTGTGTTACGAATTTTTATTGTGTTTTTTAAAGGAGTATATCCATAGTCTAAATAGTGTAGCATTCAAATTCTAAAAATCCATCCTGCAAAATAAATTTCATAAACTCGTTCTCCACATCCAACTTCCGTCGCTTGACAGATGCTGCCACCCGGCGAGATTATCCCAAACTAATGATCATATGACTTTAGAGGGTAAAGTACAACGGCAAGACAGCCTATCTTCACTGATACCGGTATGCGAGTCTACCTGTAGTCACACAATGTCTGACATCCATATTTAGCTACGTTAGAGATAAATTTCTTACTTGGTCTTCAAAAATTGCAACTCAGTTTCAACGATATGTTAAAATTTAGCTTGTGCGTTTTAGTTTAAAATGTTTAATAAATTCGTTTTCACGGCGCAAGCTCACGTGGACTGCGACAGGATTTTCCAGGTACTAAGCTTTACAGATTTTATCATATATTAAATTTTTGTTAATGCTTTAAAACAATTTATTAATTATCATGTATTTTTAAAATATGTATTTCATGTTTTATTTAATATTCAATGTTCTTTTGAAACTCAATGATTATAAAATTTTCTTTTGTTAAGACATACTTTACAAAACCTTGCAAAGGCACATTTTGAGTTTTGAACAATTATGTGAAATAGGTGCAAACTAATGTTGAACTTTAAATGATCAAAATATCTTATTGAACATGTCAAATATAAAACAATTGGAGAAATCTGTTCTAAATCAGAAAATTTCGTTTTACAGACTTTTGCAAATCTTTGCAAGTCTTATACAAGCTTTGTTTCAAACAAAATTAAATATATATAAATAGATTTATAACCATCTAAGAAGCTTTTAAGTACAATCTTAACGAATTTCTGTTATACAATCAATTTTCTTTAATTTTGACAAAAAAACAGATATTTGCTTTAATAATGAACATTAATGCTAAAACATGTCTGATTTTGTACAGACGCTAAAAAACATGTTTTTTGCCATAGCTAATATGCTGGTAGAAGAAACACAGCGAAAGATCTAGACATGTTTCGTCCTGTTAACAAAACACGTTTTATCCAACATAGCTTCAGTTTCATGTGCACAAAAGTGATGTAAAAAAAAAAAAAAAAAAAAACTAACTTTATAGAACTTTAATTAAACTCATATTGTATATGTGCCTAAAATTTATTTCAGCGAATATGTTTTCTTAAAAACATTCTTTTAGATGTAGACTTGTGTAATTAATTATAAAATATATAAAAAATTATTGGGTGGAGCCTGCATGCAAACTTTCGGTCCTAACAACCTCCCAGAGGTTAGTTTCTAAATTAAAACAATTGACGTCAATTTAAAAATTTAATATTCAAAATTTCCTTCTTTTCTTTTAAAATAAACTACTCATTTCATAATAAATTCTTTAGCTAAAACATAGATATATTTATTGGCCAATATAGCATTTAAGAAATTTATAAAATAAGTAATATTATGTAACTGTTTTAGAAAGCTATCATTTCATAAAGTTAAAAGGGGGGGGAATAAAAATCAGTATCTTTTCATCTTTTTTATTTTTTTTGTAATTTTTACATTTAAGGGCATATAATCTTTTTTTTTGGATTAATTATGATCCTGCTGATTGTTAAGCTGTGCTCATTGTCTTTGTTAAATTTTGTAACGATAAAATATATAAACTAAAAGGGGGGATAAATTTTCAGAATCTATTGACTAAATTTTTTTATTTAAATTATAATATTTTGTATTAAGGGCATATAACTTTACTAATTATAAGATTGTTTAATCATAAGCTGTTTATGATAATTTTGTCTCAGGATGTCTTTCTCAGATGTAAATGTTAAAATCTGAAACGTTGAAATTTCTTTGTTTAAATAAACTTGAGCCTTGTTAATCACTAAATTTGTTCTTGTCTTTTAATTTTTTTTTAATTTCTAAACATTGTTACCATTTTGGTTCCGCCTTTCTTAAATTTAAGTCCCCTGGTAACATGTTTCTGGTAGCAGAGCGTGGTTTTCTCTAAATTATAGAGTGGTTAATTCTAAATTCTGGAACCTTAGTTAATTTTCAAAATTTTGTATTGGAACCATATAAATTTAAATTCTTAAAAATTTTCTTTGTTAAACAAGGCTCAATTTTATGTTTTGCAGCTTTTTTCAAATACTGCACAACTATTGCTGATGAAATTTTTTTTTTTTTAAATATTTAAATCTATATAAACCTATTAGTCTCTTTTTTTTAAATTATTTTTTATAAACACTTTACACAAAAACTTCTAAACCAATTTTGATAAAATTTTTTTTTTTATTATTTTCTCTGCCTAAATACATTTTTTTTTATATTTACATACACTGCACTCTAGTCATTCACTGAATTTGATCCAGACAGCGGGCTCATTCGGGAATTCCAAAAAAAAAAAATTAAATAAATAATAAAACCCAAAAATAGTTAGAAACAAAAAAAAAACAAAAAAATATTCAAAATTTCCTTCAAAAATTTTCTCGAGTTTTCTTTCGCTAGTCTGTATTAATTCATACTTACACACACACATATACACAACAACTACACAACATATAATTCTCAATTCATTCTCTGGTTCTTTCACTTCATTTTTGCATCATCTTAAAAGAATTTTTTTTTTAAAAATCACTTGGTTTATTTTTTTTTTATTATCAGCAATAGTTAAAATGGCAGTGGATTTGCTGAGATTAGTAGACTCGTTAAAGAACACTGAGCTTGCTTTGAATTTTTTTGTCATCTTGAAAGAAAATTATTTTTATTTATTTTTTTTTTAATTTTATCATCATGAGCAATAGGCAAGATGGCGGTGGACTGGTTGATGCAGATGGTGGCACTTTCTTAATAATTCATTGAAATGTTGAACACTCTTTAATAATATATCATTGTGTGCTAAATTTTCTTCTCTTTTCCAAATTATAGGGGCCCAGTTTTTGTATATAGGACGACATGGTTGGCCTGTTTGTCTTGATTAATTTGTTTGGTTGTTAGTTAGCAGGTCAACATGTTTGTTTCCTGATTTAGTTTTTTGTTAGGGTTGAGAAAACCGGAGTTGGGTTTTCTCACATTGTGGGTCACCTTTTTATACTGTCTTTTTGCCACACTCTTTTTTTGCTACACTTCTTTCACATTTTTTTTTTATAATCACAACATATTTTGATGAAATTTTTTTTTACACAATTTTTTTTGATTAAATTAAATTCCTTTTTTTTTGGGGCACATGATACACATATAAGACCTTAAGTCAAACACCACATGCCCTGCCTTGTGCAGTAAAACAATCTTGACTTCCCAACGTTTCATACTGCTTCTTTGTTTATTTTTAAAATGGATTATTTGTTTAGACCCTTCAAAATTCTTTTTTCTCACGGAAATTGTTAAGAGCCGTGAATAGTTTAAATTTCTCTTCGTATGGGAGAAGAGGAATTTAAAAAATAACGACGCTGAGCATGATCTGACCAGTATTGGCTTCAGGAGTTTTTCTTTTATTTTTATTTATTTTTGTAATTTAATGTAAAGGTCGGCTCAGAGGATACTCCCCCCCGTCTGAGTCCGGCCTTTCCTGTAAGTCCAATGTACGATGCACATTCCCTCCCCAGTCCCCGGAGTGGTCACCTCCACTTGGTATTCCCGAGGTGCCACTCCACCCCTTTTCCCCACGTACCTTAGAGTACAAAGTCAGTTCATGCACAGCAATGTCGACCTTTGCGTCACCCTTCAGCTCTTTCTCTCCTGGGCTTATCCCAATTATAGGTGGGAAGAGCTGAGACGCTGTAGAAATTTCAAAATTTAATAAGTAAGTGCCGAAGGAGGCTACACCCTAGAGTGGTGACCATAAAAGCATTATGAAGCGTTGTTTCTATCAGGTGCCCCGTTTCAAAATTTTGTAGGAGGCCCTTCTGGCCCTTGCCCCGTTTCAAAATTTTGTAGGAGGCCCTTCTGGCCCCTTTCTTCAATCTGTTCTTGGAGGCCCTTCTGGCCACTTCTTTAGAATTTTCTTGGAGGCCCTTCTGGCCCTTGTCCCTTTTTCAAAATTTTGTGGGAGGCCCTTCTGGCCCCCTTTCTGACTCCACCCCAACTCCGTCTTTCGGGGGGGGGGGGAGAGCTGTAGCATTCAAATTCTAAAAATCCATCCTGCAAAATAAATTTCATAAACTCGTTCTCCACATCCAACTTCCGTCGCTTGACAGATGCTGCCACCCGGCGAGATTATCCCAAACTAATGATCATATGACTTTAGAGGGTAAAGTACAACGGCAAGACAGCCTATCTTCACTGATACCGGTATGCGAGTCTACCTGTAGTCACACAATGTCTGACATCCATATTTAGCTACGTTAGAGATAAATTTCTTACTTGGTCTTCAAAAATTGCAACTCAGTTTCAACGATATGTTAAAATTTAGCTTGTGCGTTTTAGTTTAAAATGTTTAATAAATTCGTTTTCACGGCGCAAGCTCACGTGGACTGCGACAGGATTTTCCAGGTACTAAGCTTTACAGATTTTATCATATATTAAATTTTTGTTAATGCTTTAAAACAATTTATTAATTATCATGTATTTTTAAAATATGTATTTCATGTTTTATTTAATATTCAATGTTCTTTTGAAACTCATTGATTATAAAATTTTCTTTTGTTAAGACATACTTTACAAAACCTTGCAAAGGCACATTTTGAGTTTTGAACAATTATGTGAAATAGGTGCAAACTAATGTTGAACTTTAAATGATCAAAATATCTTATTGAACATGTCAAATATAAAACAATTGGAGAAATCTGTTCTAAATCAGAAAATTTCGTTTTACAGACTTTTGCAAATCTTTGCAAGTCTTATACAAGCTTTGTTTCAAACAAAATTAAATATATATAAATAGATTTATAACCATCTAAGAAGCTTTTAAGTACAATCTTAACGAATTTCTGTTATACAATCAATTTTCTTTAATTTTGACAAAAAAACAGATATTTGCTTTAATAATGAACATTAATGCTAAAACATGTCTGATTTTGTACAGACGCTAAAAAACATGTTTTTTGCCATAGCTAATATGCTGGTAGAAGAAACACAGCGAAAGATCTAGACATGTTTCGTCCTGTTAACAAAACACGTTTTATCCAACATAGCTTCAGTTTCATGTGCACAAAAGTGATGTAAAAAAAAAAAAAAAAAAAAAACTAACTTTATAGAACTTTAATTAAACTCATATTGTATATGTGCCTAAAATTTATTTCAGCGAATATGTTTTCTTAAAAACATTCTTTTAGATGTAGACTTGTGTAATTAATTATAAAATATATAAAAAATTATTGGGTGGAGCCTGCATGCAAACTTTCGGTCCTAACAACCTCCCAGAGGTTAGTTTCTAAATTAAAACAATTGACGTCAATTTAAAAATTTAATATTCAAAATTTCCTTCTTTTCTTTTAAAATAAACTACTCATTTCATAATAAATTCTTTAGCTAAAACATAGATATATTTATTGGCCAATATAGCATTTAAGAAATTTATAAAATAAGTAATATTATGTAACTGTTTTAGAAAGCTATCATTTCATAAAGTTAAAAGGGGGGGGGGGAATAAAAATCAGTATCTTTTCATCTTTTTTATTTTTTTTGTAATTTTTACATTTAAGGGCATATAATCTTTTTTTTTGGATTAATTATGATCCTGCTGATTGTTAAGCTGTGCTCATTGTCTTTGTTAAATTTTGTAACGATAAAATATATAAACTAAAAGGGGGGATAAATTTTCAGAATCTATTGACTAAATTTTTTTATTTAAATTATAATATTTTGTATTAAGGGCATATAACTTTACTAATTATAAGATTGTTTAATCATAAGCTGTTTATGATAATTTTGTCTCAGGATGTCTTTCTCAGATGTAAATGTTAAAATCTGAAACGTTGAAATTTCTTTGTTTAAATAAACTTGAGCCTTGTTAATCACTAAATTTGTTCTTGTCTTTTAATTTTTTTTTAATTTCTAAACATTGTTACCATTTTGGTTCCGCCTTTCTTAAATTTAAGTCCCCTGGTAACATGTTTCTGGTAGCAGAGCGTGGTTTTCTCTAAATTATAGAGTGGTTAATTCTAAATTCTGGAACCTTAGTTAATTTTCAAAATTTTGTATTGGAACCATATAAATTTAAATTCTTAAAAATTTTCTTTGTTAAACAAGGCTCAATTTTATGTTTTGCAGCTTTTTTCAAATACTGCACAACTATTGCTGATGAAATTTTTTTTTTTTTAAATATTTAAATCTATATAAACCTATTAGTCTCTTTTTTTTAAATTATTTTTTATAAACACTTTACACAAAAACTTCTAAACCAATTTTGATAAAATTTTTTTTATTATTATTTTCTCTGCCTAAATAAATTTTTTTTTATATTTACATACACTGCACTCTAGTCATTCACTGAATTTGATCCAGACAGCGGGCTCATTCGGGAATTCCAAAAAAAAAAAATTAAATAAATAATAAAACCCAAAAATAGTTAGAAACAAAAAAAAAACAAAAAAATATTCATAATTTCCTTCAAAAATTTTCTCGAGTTTTCTTTCGCTAGTCTGTATTAATTCATACTTACACACACACATATACACAACAACTACACAACATATAATTCTCAATTCATTCTCTGGTTCTTTCACTTCATTTTTGCATCATCTTAAAAGAATTTTTTTTTAAAAAATCACTTGGTTTATTTTTTTTTTATTATCAGCAATAGTTAAAATGGCAGTGGATTTGCTGAGATTAGTAGACTCGTTAAAGAACACTGAGCTTGCTTTGAATTTTTTTGTCATCTTGAAAGAAAATTATTTTTATTTATTTTTTTTTTAATTTTATCATCATGAGCAATAGGCAAGATGGCGGTGGACTGGTTGATGCAGATGGTGGCACTTTCTTAATAATTCATTGAAATGTTGAACACTCTTTAATAATATATCATTGTGTGCTAAATTTTCTTCTCTTTTCCAAATTATAGGGGCCCAGTTTTTGTATATAGGACGACATGGTTGGCCTGTTTGTCTTGATTAATTTGTTTGGTTGTTAGTTAGCAGGTCAACATGTTTGTTTCCTGATTTAGTTTTTTGTTAGGGTTGAGAAAACCGGAGTTGGGTTTTCTCACATTGTGGGTCACCTTTTTATACTGTCTTTTTGCCACACTCTTTTTTTGCTACACTTCTTTCACATTTTTTTTTTATAATCACAACATATTTTGATGAAATTTTTTTTTACACAATTTTTTTTGATTAAATTAAATTCCTTTTTTTTTGGGGCACATGATACACATATAAGACCTTAAGTCAAACACCACATGCCCTGCCTTGTGCAGTAAAACAATCTTGACTTCCCAACGTTTCATACTGCTTCTTTGTTTATTTTTAAAATGGATTATTTGTTTAGACCCTTCAAAATTCTTTTTTCTCACGGAAATTGTTAAGAGCCGTGAATAGTTTAAATTTCTCTTCGTATGGGAGAAGAGGAATTTAAAAAATAACGACGCTGAGCATGATCTGACCAGTATTGGCTTCAGGAGTTTTTCTTTTATTTTTATTTATTTTTGTAATTTAATGTAAAGGTCGGCTCAGAGGATACTCCCCCCCGTCTGAGTCCGGCCTTTCCTGTAAGTCCAATGTGCGATGCACATTCCCTCCCCAGTCCCCGGAGTGGTCACCTCCACTTGGTATTCCCGAGGTGCCACTCCACCCCTTTTCCCCACGTACCTTAGAGTACAAAGTCAGTTCATGCACAGCAATGTCGACCTTTGCGTCACCCTTCAGCTCTTTCTCTCCTGGGCTTATCCCAATTATAGGTGGGAAGAGCTGAGACGCTGTAGAAATTTCAAAATTTAATAAGTAAGTGCCGAAGGAGGCTACACCCTAGAGTGGTGACCATAAAAGCATTATGAAGCGTTGTTTCTATCAGGTGCCCCGTTTCAAAATTTTGTAGGAGGCCCTTCTGGCCCTTGCCCCGTTTCAAAATTTTGTAGGAGGCCCTTCTGGCCCCTTTCTTCAATCTGTTCTTGGAGGCCCTTCTGGCCACTTCTTTAGAATTTTCTTGGAGGCCCTTCTGGCCCTTGTCCCTTTTTCAAAATTTTGTGGGAGGCCCTTCTGGCCCCCTTTCTGACTCCACCCCAACTCCGTCTTTCGGGGGGGGGGGGGAGAGCTGTAGCATTCAAATTCTAAAAATCCATCCTGCAAAATAAATTTCATAAACTCGTTCTCCACATCCAACTTCCGTCGCTTGACAGATGCTGCCACCCGGCGAGATTATCCCAAACTAATGATCATATGACTTTAGAGGGTAAAGTACAACGGCAAGACAGCCTATCTTCACTGATACCGGTATGCGAGTCTACCTGTAGTCACACAATGTCTGACATCCATATTTAGCTACGTTAGAGATAAATTTCTTACTTGGTCTTCAAAAATTGCAACTCAGTTTCAACGATATGTTAAAATTTAGCTTGTGCGTTTTAGTTTAAAATGTTTAATAAATTCGTTTTCACGGCGCAAGCTCACGTGGACTGCGACAGGATTTTCCAGGTACTAAGCTTTACAGATTTTATCATATATTAAATTTTTGTTAATGCTTTAAAACAATTTATTAATTATCATGTATTTTTAAAATATGTATTTCATGTTTTATTTAATATTCAATGTTCTTTTGAAACTCATTGATTATAAAATTTTCTTTTGTTAAGACATACTTTACAAAACCTTGCAAAGGCACATTTTGAGTTTTGAACAATTATGTGAAATAGGTGCAAACTAATGTTGAACTTTAAATGATCAAAATATCTTATTGAACATGTCAAATATAAAACAATTGGAGAAATCTGTTCTAAATCAGAAAATTTCGTTTTACAGACTTTTGCAAATCTTTGCAAGTCTTATACAAGCTTTGTTTCAAACAAAATTAAATATATATAAATAGATTTATAACCATCTAAGAAGCTTTTAAGTACAATCTTAACGAATTTCTGTTATACAATCAATTTTCTTTAATTTTGACAAAAAAACAGATATTTGCTTTAATAATGAACATTAATGCTAAAACATGTCTGATTTTGTACAGACGCTAAAAAACATGTTTTTTGCCATAGCTAATATGCTGGTAGAAGAAACACAGCGAAAGATCTAGACATGTTTCGTCCTGTTAACAAAACACGTTTTATCCAACATAGCTTCAGTTTCATGTGCACAAAAGTGATGTAAAAAAAAAAAAAAAAAAAACTAACTTTATAGAACTTTAATTAAACTCATATTGTATATGTGCCTAAAATTTATTTCAGCGAATATGTTTTCTTAAAAACATTCTTTTAGATGTAGACTTGTGTAATTAATTATAAAATATATAAAAAATTATTGGGTGGAGCCTGCATGCAAACTTTCGGTCCTAACAACCTCCCAGAGGTTAGTTTCTAAATTAAAACAATTGACGTCAATTTAAAAATTTAATATTCAAAATTTCCTTCTTTTCTTTTAAAATAAACTACTCATTTCATAATAAATTCTTTAGCTAAAACATAGATATATTTATTGGCCAATATAGCATTTAAGAAATTTATAAAATAAGTAATATTATGTAACTGTTTTAGAAAGCTATCATTTCATAAAGTTAAAAGGGGGGGGGGGAATAAAAATCAGTATCTTTTCATCTTTTTTATTTTTTTTGTAATTTTTACATTTAAGGGCATATAATCTTTTTTTTTGGATTAATTATGATCCTGCTGATTGTTAAGCTGTGCTCATTGTCTTTGTTAAATTTTGTAACGATAAAATATATAAACTAAAAGGGGGGATAAATTTTCAGAATCTATTGACTAAATTTTTTTATTTAAATTATAATATTTTGTATTAAGGGCATATAACTTTACTAATTATAAGATTGTTTAATCATAAGCTGTTTATGATAATTTTGTCTCAGGATGTCTTTCTCAGATGTAAATGTTAAAATCTGAAACGTTGAAATTTCTTTGTTTAAATAAACTTGAGCCTTGTTAATCACTAAATTTGTTCTTGTCTTTTAATTTTTTTTAAATTTCTAAACATTGTTACCATTTTGGTTCCGCCTTTCTTAAATTTAAGTCCCCTGGTAACATGTTTCTGGTAGCAGAGCGTGGTTTTCTCTAAATTATAGAGTGGTTAATTCTAAATTCTGGAACCTTAGTTAATTTTCAAAATTTTGTATTGGAACCATATAAATTTAAATTCTTAAAAATTTTCTTTGTTAAACAAGGCTCAATTTTATGTTTTGCAGCTTTTTTCAAATACTGCACAACTATTGCTGATGAAATTTTTTTTTTTTTAAATATTTAAATCTATATAAACCTATTAGTCTCTTTTTTTTAAATTATTTTTTATAAACACTTTACACAAAAACTTCTAAACCAATTTTGATAAAATTTTTTTTATTATTATTTTCTCTGCCTAAATAAATTTTTTTTTATATTTACATACACTGCACTCTAGTCATTCACTGAATTTGATCCAGACAGCGGGCTCATTCGGGAATTCCAAAAAAAAAAAATTAAATAAATAATAAAACCCAAAAATAGTTAGAAACAAAAAAAAAACAAAAAAATATTCATAATTTCCTTCAAAAATTTTCTCGAGTTTTCTTTCGCTAGTCTGTATTAATTCATACTTACACACACACATATACACAACAACTACACAACATATAATTCTCAATTCATTCTCTGGTTCTTTCACTTCATTTTTGCATCATCTTAAAAGAATTTTTTTTTAAAAAATCACTTGGTTTATTTTTTTTTTATTATCAGCAATAGTTAAAATGGCAGTGGATTTGCTGAGATTAGTAGACTCGTTAAAGAACACTGAGCTTGCTTTGAATTTTTTTGTCATCTTGAAAGAAAATTATTTTTATTTATTTTTTTTTAAATTTTATCATCATGAGCAATAGGCAAGATGGCGGTGGACTGGTTGATGCAGATGGTGGCACTTTCTTAATAATTCATTGAAATGTTGAACACTCTTTAATAATATATCATTGTGTGCTAAATTTTCTTCTCTTTTCCAAATTATAGGGGCCCAGTTTTTGTATATAGGACGACATGGTTGGCCTGTTTGTCTTGATTAATTTGTTTGGTTGTTAGTTAGCAGGTCAACATGTTTGTTTCCTGATTTAGTTTTTTGTTAGGGTTGAGAAAACCGGAGTTGGGTTTTCTCACATTGTGGGTCACCTTTTTATACTGTCTTTTTGCCACACTCTTTTTTTGCTACACTTCTTTCACATTTTTTTTTTATAATCACAACATATTTTGATGAAATTTTTTTTTACACAATTTTTTTTGATTAAATTAAATTCCTTTTTTTTTGGGGCACATGATACACATATAAGACCTTAAGTCAAACACCACATGCCCTGCCTTGTGCAGTAAAACAATCTTGACTTCCCAACGTTTCATACTGCTTCTTTGTTTATTTTTAAAATGGATTATTTGTTTAGACCCTTCAAAATTCTTTTTTCTCACGGAAATTGTTAAGAGCCGTGAATAGTTTAAATTTCTCTTCGTATGGGAGAAGAGGAATTTAAAAAATAACGACGCTGAGCATGATCTGACCAGTATTGGCTTCAGGAGTTTTTCTTTTATTTTTATTTATTTTTGTAATTTAATGTAAAGGTCGGCTCAGAGGATACTCCCCCCCGTCTGAGTCCGGCCTTTCCTGTAAGTCCAATGTACGATGCACATTCCCTCCCCAGTCCCCGGAGTGGTCACCTCCACTTGGTATTCCCGAGGTGCCACTCCACCCCTTTTCCCCACGTACCTTAGAGTACAAAGTCAGTTCATGCACAGCAATGTCGACCTTTGCGTCACCCTTCAGCTCTTTCTCTCCTGGGCTTATCCCAATTATAGGTGGGAAGAGCTGAGACGCTGTAGAAATTTCAAAATTTAATAAGTAAGTGCCGAAGGAGGCTACACCCTAGAGTGGTGACCATAAAAGCATTATGAAGCGTTGTTTCTATCAGGTGCCCCGTTTCAAAATTTTGTAGGAGGCCCTTCTGGCCCTTGCCCCGTTTCAAAATTTTGTAGGAGGCCCTTCTGGCCCCTTTCTTCAATCTGTTCTTGGAGGCCCTTCTGGCCACTTCTTTAGAATTTTCTTGGAGGCCCTTCTGGCCCTTGTCCCTTTTTCAAAATTTTGTGGGAGGCCCTTCTGGCCCCCTTTCTGACTCCACCCCAACTCCGTCTTTCGGGGGGGGGGAGAGCTGTAGCATTCAAATTCTAAAAATCCATCCTGCAAAATAAATTTCATAAACTCGTTCTCCACATCCAACTTCCGTCGCTTGACAGATGCTGCCACCCGGCGAGATTATCCCAAACTAATGATCATATGACTTTAGAGGGTAAAGTACAACGGCAAGACAGCCTATCTTCACTGATACCGGTATGCGAGTCTACCTGTAGTCACACAATGTCTGACATCCATATTTAGCTACGTTAGAGATAAATTTCTTACTTGGTCTTCAAAAATTGCAACTCAGTTTCAACGATATGTTAAAATTTAGCTTGTGCGTTTTAGTTTAAAATGTTTAATAAATTCGTTTTCACGGCGCAAGCTCACGTGGACTGCGACAGGATTTTCCAGGTACTAAGCTTTACAGATTTTATCATATATTAAATTTTTGTTAATGCTTTAAAACAATTTATTAATTATCATGTATTTTTAAAATATGTATTTCATGTTTTATTTAATATTCAATGTTCTTTTGAAACTCATTGATTATAAAATTTTCTTTTGTTAAGACATACTTTACAAAACCTTGCAAAGGCACATTTTGAGTTTTGAACAATTATGTGAAATAGGTGCAAACTAATGTTGAACTTTAAATGATCAAAATATCTTATTGAACATGTCAAATATAAAACAATTGGAGAAATCTGTTCTAAATCAGAAAATTTCGTTTTACAGAATTTTGCAAATCTTTGCAAGTCTTATACAAGCTTTGTTTCAAACAAAATTAAATATATATAAATAGATTTATAACCATCTAAGAAGCTTTTAAGTACAATCTTAACGAATTTCTGTTATACAATCAATTTTCTTTAATTTTGACAAAAAAACAGATATTTGCTTTAATAATGAACATTAATGCTAAAACATGTCTGATTTTGTACAGACGCTAAAAAACATGTTTTTTGCCATAGCTAATATGCTGGTAGAAGAAACACAGCGAAAGATCTAGACATGTTTCGTCCTGTTAACAAAACACGTTTTATCCAACATAGCTTCAGTTTCATGTGCACAAAAGTGATGTAAAAAAAAAAAAAAAAAAACTAACTTTATAGAACTTTAATTAAACTCATATTGTATATGTGCCTAAAATTTATTTCAGCGAATATGTTTTCTTAAAAACATTCTTTTAGATGTAGACTTGTGTAATTAATTATAAAATATATAAAAAATTATTGGGTGGAGCCTGCATGCAAACTTTCGGTCCTAACAACCTCCCAGAGGTTAGTTTCTAAATTAAAACAATTGACGTCAATTTAAAAATTTAATATTCAAAATTTCCTTCTTTTCTTTTAAAATAAACTACTCATTTCATAATAAATTCTTTAGCTAAAACATAGATATATTTATTGGCCAATATAGCATTTAAGAAATTTATAAAATAAGTAATATTATGTAACTGTTTTAGAAAGCTATCATTTCATAAAGTTAAAAGGGGGGGGGGGAATAAAAATCAGTATCTTTTCATCTTTTTTATTTTTTTTGTAATTTTTACATTTAAGGGCATATAATCTTTTTTTTTGGATTAATTATGATCCTGCTGATTGTTAAGCTGTGCTCATTGTCTTTGTTAAATTTTGTAACGATAAAATATATAAACTAAAAGGGGGGATAAATTTTCAGAATCTATTGACTAAATTTTTTTATTTAAATTATAATATTTTGTATTAAGGGCATATAACTTTACTAATTATAAGATTGTTTAATCATAAGCTGTTTATGATAATTTTGTCTCAGGATGTCTTTCTCAGATGTAAATGTTAAAATCTGAAACGTTGAAATTTCTTTGTTTAAATAAACTTGAGCCTTGTTAATCACTAAATTTGTTCTTGTCTTTTAATTTTTTTTTAATTTCTAAACATTGTTACCATTTTGGTTCCGCCTTTCTTAAATTTAAGTCCCCTGGTAACAATAGTAAGGAGGGCATCGAAGTGAAAATGATTCTGATTAATCAGATTCTAGGGTATTTGTGATGCTTATAATATGTAAACAGTAGATGAATTTCAGTTTCAATAGCCACCTATTTTTAACAGTACATTTTTGGATTTTATGAGTCATTAATTTAAGCTTGTACTTGATTTCTGTTTATCAGAAACATAGTCATAGTTTTGCTCTTTTTGCCTTAATTTTATTTTATAAACTAATCATTTTTCGTGTAAAACAAAAAAATTGACATTTTTATGGTATACCTTTGTAAACTTTTTTTGTTTTGTGTCCTTCGAAAATTTTAGTCTAAATTGGTCTCTAAATGAAAGACCTACAACACTTCATGTTATAAACATTGTAGATTACAAAGTTCATTTCAGTAAATAACAGATTGAGAGACAGACGACAGTTGATTCAACTTTTTTGTTAAATATTATTTTTTTGACTCAAAACAGATATTTCCACGAAAAACTCAACGTCGAAGTTTTGATCAATCTTATAACTTTCTATATTTTACACATAATATAGACCTTCTCGTACATATGTGTGCGTGCGTGCGATCGTACGTATGTGAGAAATTAAAATAACGCCAGATTTTTAACCTGTTGAAAGTGTAATAACTTTTTGACAATAAAGTTTAAACTTCTATTTTATACGAGTGTGACTTGGGCTAATAGCCTACCAGGTGTTCCAAAAAGATAGTACCCCTTCCGTAACCTTTTAGTAAACGAATACTAGGAAGATGAAACTTTGGGAATGTCTTTGGGTAATTAGTAGCTACTTTTAAAAAGTTTCAACACCACCTCCCCTCCCTGGGGGGGGGGGGGTCAAGCAATATAAAAACATTGCTTTAACTTTCATCCCCCCCAAAAAAACTATTCATCACCAAAAATAGTGACCACAAATTTCATTAAATTCCAGCTTTTAATAACAGTTGATAATGTCCATTTTTATTTTTTGTCAACTATTTCTGAACCGTAATATTTATTTACTTACGATTTTACACACAGGTTTGAATAATTAATTTTCATATTTCACTAAAATTTGAAAGAAATTGCTTCTTTTTTTTATACTGTTATAGCCAATTTTCAGTTTGTTTTACCGATTACTTACCAAACAGCATTTTTAGAGATATTTTTACTTTATGGCACCTACTCCAAATTTTGAGTTATCGACAAAATGGTAAAATATTCCCGAGATATGGTCAAAATATACTCACGTACCAAATTTGATTAAAAGCGATCTACGCGTTTGAGCTTTAGGGCCCTGATCAGACAACAGACAGATATCATTTCAAAAAACTCGACATCGGAGTTTGGAAGGCTATGTTGAAAACAGTGAAATTTTCTGTATTAAAATTGGTTTCTTTGACAATTTTGACAGCCATTTGGAAACAGTTTATGTATTTGACTAATTCATTCAAATGTAGCTTACAGAGTAATGACCCAAACCCTTCAAAATTCCAAGTAAAGAAAAGATTAGGGTCCAGAAATAATTGCTATAAAAACAAAATGAACTATGACCGTAGTCAATGCTCAGTTTAGGCCCCTATTTAAATATATAAATATTATACAAAATCGGGAGTCCATGATTCATTTTCAATTTTTGACTAACAACATCCAAACTGATAATTTTGGTGACGAATGGATTTGGTTAATTGTTATTTGGCTTTTGGAAAGAATGAGAGAGAAACTTTGTGGTATGTTTGCACAGTTTATATACAGTTATTATTTAACAAAACTAATTCTTACTTATTATTTAGATAGAAACATTATCATGTCTACTGTTATATGTGCAAACAGTATCTTTTAGATAAACTATCAAACCGTTACGAATAATAAAAACTATTGTTAAAAAAGACAACAAATTATTGAGAATAAAACTGCACTATTGTTACAAAGTTCTTACAAAGTTGATGTCAAACAGTCTGTAAGAAAACAACAGTACAAAAGTAAAAGTAATTAATTTTGACGTTAACAAATGTTTAATTGCAAAACTCTTTCCAATAATGTTTTTAACTGTTCACCCAAGTATACATTTAAAGTTGCGAGACTTGAATGGTTTCATCACAGAAACTATTATATCGCTTCGATTTCACTTAATGAGAGATATTTTTACAATTATGGAAGGTAAAATAATATACATTATCGGTAAGTATTTTGTTAACTTTCAAGAAGACATTATTAAAGACTCAATTATTGACGATGATTCTCTTTTATGAATTTTATTTTCATAATTTTTCGTTCTAAGTATACATACTTCTTCAAATAGATAATTTTTATTATAGGGTTTCTACGTAAAGTACAAATTTTGCTATATCATTAATATATTTGTTGTTACTTTTATTTTAATTACAGAATATTAATTCTTGTAAACAACAGGTTAATACTGGTTACATCTGAAAGAGCATAAAGGAGGGGAGGGGGTTTAAATTGTGGTTCTAATATATCAATTATGCCTAAAAAAAATAACACACTAAATATCGTTGTCCATTAGTTGTCAATTTATCAAAATATTCTGATCAGTAAAACATCCAACGAGTTTTGTGATCAAATATTTTCGTCAGTTAAAATTGTAAAACTGCATTTTTAACTAACTCTTTCAACTATCTCTTTTTCGTGTTACTTTCTCAGATTTGGAAGTTACATGTGATCAAAATTATTCGATCCGTTTCGTTTTATAGCCAGATAGATATCACCCCATTCAAAATTTAGAGTTTTTAAAAGAGTGAAAAAAACCACAAACGATCAAATATTCCCATACACAGAGTAATTGAAACAGGCGTGACTGCTGTTTTATTCGATAAGTACAAAAGTTAGGAAAAACTTAGAGGTATTATCAAATTGTTTATATCATCCGCCATTTTTTATGGCGATTATAGATGTGAGGTATTATTTTAAAGACTTTTTATTCGTGATATGTTTATCTATATCTCCAACTGTTTAGGAGTTACAGGTACTTAAATGTTTAAAATATTTGCATATTCAATATTTTCCAGAAATATAAAGAGATATATATTCAATTTTTCTTATTTTTAAAGTTAAATTGAGATAACATTTTAACTAGATTGAAGGAAAATGTGTAATAACACTACAGTTATTTTTATTTGTTCGATAGCCTGAGGAATAACATAGTTATCAATGAAAACAAAAATCTTAATATTCTGGTAATTGTCTAGAACAAGTACTGGCTTGCTCTAGTTCTTAATGATTACCGGATATATAGACCTTGTATACACCGATAAATCACCAAACAAACGTTGCCACTGTTGTGAGCAGGGTGACCAGACGTCCGGCTTTAGGAGGACATGTCCTTCTTTTTAAAGATTGTCCTCCCGTCCTTCCGTCTTTTGAAATGATGTAAAATTTCCGGCTTTTTACGAAAACCAGCAGTAATAATAATAAAAGAATAATGACATGAATCATTCTTTCTTGTGATAAAGAATTCTGCAGCCGCGGCGTCTTGTCGCTCGTCTTCATGTTTCTGCGCCTGCGCTTCGTA
Source organism: Aphrophora alni (assembly GCA_963513935.1). Lineage (NCBI taxonomy): Eukaryota > Metazoa > Arthropoda > Insecta > Hemiptera > Aphrophoridae > Aphrophora > Aphrophora alni. The sequence goes on along the minus strand of OY740770.1, from coordinate 83,283,299 downwards.
CCGAACCCCCTCACCTGCACTGCACGGTGCCTCCCTCCAGTCCAGTCCCTTGAAAGTTTTTTAAAAGTTTTTTGTTATTTTTAAGATATAATGTTTAAGCAAGCAGAGTTAAATTTTCTTATAAGAAATCTTAATAAATATGTATTTCTAGAGAAAAATTTGTATTTTTAATACGTTTTGTATGAATATACTATGAATAAAAGATCATTAAAATGGATAAAGTATATTTAACATTGTTCTCTTTTTTGTATAGATGTCCTCTTTTTTAGTCCAAGTGCCCTCCTTATAAAAGTTTTCGTCTGGTCACCCTGTTTGTGGTAAACAAAATTCGTAAGAAAATACATCAGTACAAATTTTATCTAAGGTTTTGAATCTTTGAAACCTATGTGCCAGACCAACCAGGCAATTTATTATAGAACTAATTTAAAATAGAAATCGGCAGATTCGTGGAATTGTTTATTTGTAACATGTGAGTGTTTAATAAATATACTGCAAAATAAATTTGGAATAACAATTTTACAGAATTTTTGGCTTAGTTTTTCTTTGTATTAAATATTTACTAGTGGATAGGGAGAACAATGTTCTTGTTTTGTACAATACAAAAACTAAATATTTTTAACAGTTTGACTTTTTCAATTAATGCTAGTAAGCTTCTAATTGTAGTTTACAAGAAAAAGATTTATGAACAAAACAGAGATTTATAAATCATCCACGTGTTGTTTCGGTCTGATGCAATATCAAGTCACCCAAATCAGCTGACAATGCAACGGGTCATATCACATGACGTCATCCCACTTTAGAGAAAGAACCTAAACAGATTAACCAATTTAGTAGTCCGTCCCATCCATCCAGTTGTGTGCCATATGTCTTCGTCCCCGCGCATTCCACACTTATTGGAACTTGGCGTGGTTTACATCCTGGTAGTTAAATAATACTTATATTACTCTTCTACTATTTCAATTTAAAATTTTACTTAATAGACGGCTATGATACGAATATACCGTTTCTTTATTTTTAACACAAAGGATGACATAATTAAAAATGTAACAGCCTGTTTTCAACAAGGTTTGAGCAACTTATTCAGTCGATCCTCTTTCCAACTTTAGATTCTTTGGAGGAGACAAATTATTTGAATTATGGAGGTTTCGTATTAGGTTGATTTTACAGTATGAATTGGAGGTTTTGTTACTATTAAGTAATATTTATTTTGTCAAGTTATAAAAGTTCACGGAAATACAAATTTGACCCTGAGTCACAATTTTGTTTAAGTACTTATAATACTAATATTGCGTTAGACTCAATACTGTATAAATAAAAATAACCCGAATGACAATGGAGATGAAGTGTTCTTCTATCACTTTGTTTCACATTCCTTGCTTCACAATTTCGAGTTATAGAAGTCAAAGTATCAACACACTTAGTTGAGGAAATCTATAACTTAAAGGGATTTAGTTTTATTAGAGGCTTCTTTTGAATAGCTAAGCGAATAATTTTTGAATTAAAACCTCTTTACGATAAAGTGAATTAGTTTCATATATGTTCTTTTTTATGAATCGATGATGACCAAGAGGTTTTCCGCATTAAAAAAAAAAAATAAAATAAATAAATAAAGAAAGAAAAAATAAAACATCCGAGCCAGGTCTGCTGTTCACAGTACCACTAGTTAAGTCTAAATTAAAAATAGTGGTTCAGAAAAATAAATGGAATGTCCTCTTCAAATTAAAAGGTTTACATGTCTTAGGTCTCCTTGTCCTCACCCATCCAAGTACTGTCTGTGCCGATGTCTCATCACTCCGTGGCATTGTCCTCAGACAGACAGATCTTTTACGAAAATTTAGACACTGTTATCCTTCATGGTTAACGAGGTACCCTAATTGTTACTATATATTTTCCAACAGTTCCTTCAAATTGTAAGGATCACGCCCAAAATATTTCAATTGTTTTCCCAAAATATGGATTATGAAATTGAATGAAAGGTATGTTAGGCATGTTTTACATTGGAATATAAAATATTTTTTTCAATTATTTGGGTTTATCAGCAAAATTAGAAATTTGAACGACATATAGTGATCATTTGAGCGCTTTTCTTTAAAGTGTAAGTTGTAAACTCTAATGATTATTGATTTCCTCGTTTTGATCTTTTACAAACGTGGTAGTAATCCCTTTATGGTTCATAGACGGCATTAAATTTTCCCAGTTGTTACTTTGTGGCTTTGTTAAAGTGCACAGTTTCCTGGACGTTGTTACGTGGTTATATATATATATATATATATATATATATATATATATATATATTAAGAGGGTAAATTACGAAAGCAAAATATTCTGTAAGTTTTGTATATATATATTAAGAGGGGAAATTACGAAAGCAAAATATTCTATAAGTTTTGTGTATATATCAAGAGGGGAAATTACGAAAGCAAAATATTTTATAAGTTTTGTATATATATCAAGAGGGGAAAATACGAAAGCAAAATATTCTGTAAGTTTTGTATATATATCAAGAGGGGAAAATACGAAAGCAAAATATTTTATAAGTTTTGTATATATATCAAGAGGGGAAAATACGAAAGCAAAATATTCTGTAAGTTTTGTATATATATTAAGAGGGGAAATTACGAAAGCAAAATATTCTGTAAGTTTTTTATATATATTAAGAGGGGAAATTACGAAAGCAAAATATTCTATAAGTTTTGTATATATATCAAGAGGGGAAATTACGAAAGCAAAATATTTTATAAGTTTTGTATATATATCAAGAGGGGAAAATACGAAAGCAAAATATTCTGTAAGTTTTTATATATATTAAGAGGGGAAATTACGAAAGCAAAATATTCTATAAGTTTTGTATATATATTAAGAGGGGAAATTACGAAAGCAAAATATTCTGTAAGTTTTTTATATATATTAAGAGGGGAAATTACGAAAGCAAAATATTCTGTAAGTTTTTATATATATTAAGAGGGGAAATTACGAAAGCAAAATATTCTGTAAGTTTTGTATATATATTGAGGGGAAATTACGAAAGCAAAATATTCTATAAGTTTAGTATATATATCAAGAGGGGAAATTACGAAAGCAAAATATTCTGTAAGTTTTGTATATATATATTGAGGGGAAATTACGAAAGCAAAATATTCTGTAAGTTTTGTATATATTTTAAGAGGGGAAATTACGAAAGCAAAATATTCTGTAAGTTTTTATATATATTAAGAGGGTAAATTACGAAAGCAAAATATTCTGTAAGTTTTGTATATATATATATTAAGAGGGGAAATTACGAAAGCAAAATATTCTATAAGTTTTGTGTATATATCAAGAGGGGAAATTACGAAAGCAAAATATTTTATAAGTTTTGTATATATATCAAGAGGGGAAAATACGAAAGCAAAATATTCTGTAAGTTTTTATATATATTAAGAGGGGAAATTACGAAAGCAAAATATTCTATAAGTTTAGTATATATATCAAGAGGGGAAATTACGAAAGCAAAATATTCTATAAGTTTAGTATATATATCAAGAGGGGAAATTACGAAAGCAAAATATTCTGTAAGTTTTGTATATATATCAAGAAGGAGCAATTACGAAAGCAAAATATTCTATAAGTTTTGTATATATATCAAGAAGGAGAAATTACGAAAGCAAAATATTCTATAAGTTTTGTATATATACTAAGAGGGGAAATTACGAAAGCAAAATATTCTGTAAGTTTTGTATATATATCAAGAGGGGAAATTACGAAAGCAAAATATTTTATAAGTTTTGTATATATATCAAGAGGGGAAAATACGAAAGCAAAATATTCTGTAAGTTTTGTATATATATTAAGAGGGGAAATTACGAAAGCAAAATATTCTGTAAGTTTTGTATATATATTGAGGGGAAATTACGAAAGCAAAATATTCTATAAGTTTAGTATATATATCAAGAGGGGAAATTACGAAAGCAAAATATTCTGTAAGTTTTGTATATATATATTGAGGGGAAATTACGAAAGCAAAATATTCTGTAAGTTTTGTATATATTTTAAGAGGGGAAATTACGAAAGCAAAATATTCTGTAAGTTTTTATATATATTAAGAGGGGAAATTACGAAAGCAAAATATTCTATAAGTTTAGTATATATATCAAGAGGGGAAATTACGAAAGCAAAATATTCTATAAGTTTAGTATATATATCAAGAGGGGAAATTACGAAAGCAAAATATTCTGTAAGTTTTGTATATATATCAAGAAGGAGCAATTACGAAAGCAAAATATTCTATAAGTTTTGTATATATATCAAGAAGGAGAAATTACGAAAGCAAAATATTCTATAAGTTTTGTATATATACTAAGAGGGGAAATTACGAAAGCAAAATATTCTGTAAGTTTTGTATATATATCAAGAGGGGAAATTACGAAAGCAAAATATTTTATAAGTTTTGTATATATATCAAGAGGGGAAAATACGAAAGCAAAATATTCTGTAAGTTTTGTATATATATTAAGAGGGGAAATTACGAAAGCAAAATATTCTGTAAGTTTTTTATATATATTAAGAGGGGAAATTACGAAAGCAAAATATTCTGTAAGTTTTTATATATTAAGAGGGGAAATTACGAAAGCAAAATATTCTATAAGTTTAGTATATATATCAAGAGGGGAAATTACGAAAGCAAAATATTCTGTAAGTTTTGTATATATATATTGAGGGGAAATTACGAAAGCAAAATATTCTGTAAGTTTTGTATATATTTTAAGAGGGGAAATTACGAAAGCAAAATATTCTGTAAGTTTTTATATATATTAAGAGGGGAAATTACGAAAGCAAAATATTCTATAAGTTTAGTATATATATCAAGAGGGGAAATTACGAAAGCAAAATATTCTATAAGTTTAGTATATATATCAAGAGGGGAAATTACGAAAGCAAAATATTCTGTTAGTTTTGTATATATATCAAGAAGGAGCAATTACGAAAGCAAAATATTCTATAAGTTTTGTATATATATCAAGAAGGAGAAATTACGAAAGCAAAATATTCTATAAGTTTTGTATATATACTAAGAGGGGAAATTACGAAAGCAAAATATTCTGTAAGTTTTGTATATATATCAAGAGGGGAAATTACGAAAGCAAAATATTTTATAAGTTTTGTATATATATCAAGAGGGGAAAATACGAAAGCAAAATATTCTGTAAGTTTTGTATATATATTAAGAGGGGAAATTACGAAAGCAAAATATTCTATAAGTTTAGTATATATATCAAGAGGGGAAATTACGAAAGCAAAATATTCTGTAAGTTTTGTATATATTTTAAGAGGGGAAATTACGAAAGCAAAATATTCTGTAAGTTTTGTATATATTTTAAGAGGGGAAATTACGAAAGCAAAATATTCTGTAAGTTTTTATATATATTAAGAGGGTAAATTACGAAAGCAAAATATTCTGTAAGTTTTGTATATATATATTAAGAGGGGAAATTACGAAAGCAAAATATTCTATAAGTTTTGTGTATATATCAAGAGGGGAAATTACGAAAGCAAAATATTTTATAAGTTTTGTATATATATCAAGAGGGGAAAATACGAAAGCAAAATATTCTGTAAGTTTTTATATATATTAAGAGGGGAAATTACGAAAGCAAAATATTCTATAAGTTTAGTATATATATCAAGAGGGGAAATTACGAAAGCAAAATATTCTATAAGTTTAGTATATATATCAAGAGGGGAAATTACGAAAGCAAATTATTCTGTAAGTTTTGTATATATATCAAGAAGGAGCAATTACGAAAGCAAAATATTCTATAAGTTTTGTATATATATCAAGAAGGAGAAATTACGAAAGCAAAATATTCTATAAGTTTTGTATATATACTAAGAGGGGAAATTACGAAAGCAAAATATTCTGTAAGTTTTGTATATATATCAAGAGGGGAAATTACGAAAGCAAAATATTTTATAAGTTTTGTATATATATCAAGAGGGGAAAATACGAAAGCAAAATATTCTGTAAGTTTTGTATATATATTAAGAGGGGAAATTACGAAAGCAAAATATTCTGTAAGTTTTGTATATATATTGAGGGGAAATTACGAAAGCAAAATATTCTATAAGTTTAGTATATATATCAAGAGGGGAAATTACGAAAGCAAAATATTCTGTAAGTTTTGTATATATATATTGAGGGGAAATTACGAAAGCAAAATATTCTGTAAGTTTTGTATATATTTTAAGAGGGGAAATTACGAAAGCAAAATATTCTGTAAGTTTTTATATATATTAAGAGGGGAAATTACGAAAGCAAAATATTCTATAAGTTTAGTATATATATCAAGAGGGGAAATTACGAAAGCAAAATATTCTATAAGTTTAGTATATATATCAAGAGGGGAAATTACGAAAGCAAAATATTCTGTAAGTTTTGTATATATATCAAGAAGGAGCAATTACGAAAGCAAAATATTCTATAAGTTTTGTATATATATCAAGAAGGAGAAATTACGAAAGCAAAATATTCTATAAGTTTTGTATATATACTAAGAGGGGAAATTACGAAAGCAAAATATTTTGTAAGTTTTGTATATATATCAAGAGGGGAAATTACGAAAGCAAAATATTTTATAAGTTTTGTATATATATCAAGAGGGGAAAATACGAAAGCAAAATATTCTGTAAGTTTTGTATATATATTAAGAGGGGAAATTACGAAAGCAAAATATTCTGTAAGTTTTTTATATATATTAAGAGGGGAAATTACGAAAGCAAAATATTCTGTAAGTTTTTATATATATTAAGAGGGGAAATTACGAAAGCAAAATATTCTGTAAGTTTTGTATATATATTGAGGGGAAATTACGAAAGCAAAATATTCTATAAGTTTAGTATATATATCAAGAGGGGAAATTACGAAAGCAAAATATTCTGTAAGTTTTGTATATATATATTGAGGGGAAATTACGAAAGCAAAATATTCTGTAAGTTTTGTATATATTTTAAGAGGGGAAATTACGAAAGCAAAATATTCTGTAAGTTTTTATATATATTAAGAGGGGAAATTACGAAAGCAAAATATTCTATAAGTTTAGTATATATATCAAGAGGGGAAATTACGAAAGCAAAATATTCTATAAGTTTAGTATATATATCAAGAGGGGAAATTACGAAAGCAAAATATTCTGTAAGTTTTGTATATATATCAAGAAGGAGCAATTACGAAAGCAAAATATTCTATAAGTTTTGTATATATGTCAAGAAGGAGAAATTACGAAAGCAAAATATTCTATAAGTTTTGTATATATACTAAGAGGGGAAATTACGAAAGCAAAATATTCTAATTTACCTGTCGTACTCTCTAAGTGATTGGTACTTTTTTAAATAGTGCTCTAATTTAATAAATGCCAACATTTAATGTACAGGTTAGTTGTATAAAATTCTGTATGTATATTATCAAAACAGTATCAATATTATAACTTTATTTATATTTTTTATCTTATAGTTTAAGGACATTTTTATATATCAAGAGGCGAATACTTTTTTGTAGGCCTAATATATTTTTTTTAAATAAAAAGTGGATAAAGAAAAAAATCATGGTGTGTAAAATGTAATGAAAAGCCTCCACTCGTCAACTCTGACAGTCGAGCGAAATATGTACGTTCATCGATACATTTTGAATACCGTATACTGATAATACACCTCTATCAGTTTTTGCATATTATTGTATTGTCCATAATAGTCTATATACTCGTGTTTGACAAACTATATATTTGTGATTGTCATGATATGTATATTCTAATCAAGTTAAGTATAAAATAATGTAGTTCTTTTTCCAATATTTAATCTTGTACTTAATGATGTCTCTGATTTTGAATTTGTTGATAAGTAGCACTTTCAGTTCCCAATAATTTTAAGTGGGATTTTTTAATGTAAATTTTGTTTCGGAGAATGCACAAAGTTGGAGAGGCTAAAATTTGCGTAGGATATAACTATAAAAGTTATCGATCCACAACTGGTGTTAATTATTACAGGCACAGGATAATTGTCTATCCATTTACTCAATTTACTATTTTAGTTAAGAAGAATGTTGTCGCGAGTCTTCCACGTGATGAACTCATTTCCTTTGGAATGAGAAGATGTTAATAAATTAAACTGGGTTTTCAAAACGTGGAATGACTATTTTTTGTTACCTGGGAATGGCTTTGTGGGCATCCTTCTGTGGGGAAGATATACCAGTTCGCAGAGATAACAATAAAATTTATTTTAAACATAAATAAACTTGGATGGATGTGAACACAAGAAAAAAAGAATGAATAGCCAAGGGAAGGTAATTTACTAATGTAAAGTTAACGGGGCTTTCAGGGGAATTACTACATCCCCTAACCTAAAGGTATATTTTTCATTGAAATACAGTTTTATGTTTCGCTTTAAATTTACACAGTTTATAAAAAGCAACGAGGGCAGGGCAACTGATAACATAGACACGCTGAAAGTCATTTCAACTCTATTAATTCCTCCATTTTTTGTCCTGTTTTTATTTAATTAATAAGTATAAATATTCACTGAAAAGTGGCGAAAGGTACGTTTTCAAACTCATGTACTGAGTGTTTAAGTTTATATAAATTATCCGCATAATATTATGTTTGATTCAAATGTATAAAAGTGTGCATTTTCCGTTTTTCTTCTTTCTATATAGACCTGTCTCTCTTGCCCTTTCTCAACGAGTGTCTTGTATACATTTCTATCCGTCTTCCATTCCCCTCTCCCTTTTACTTTATAACTGCATGTATTTATTACGAAAGTTCTACATGTTTTTGCCTGATCAAATTAACAACGTCTTGTTCTAATGCTTTAACTCCTAAAACTGTCCAAATACTTTATGTTTATAACGTTTTTGTTTGGAAAGTATATATTATTATGTTTTAATAAATAGTAATATAATTATCCTATAAATAGTGTACTGTATTATAATGATCCTATAATACAATACAAAATTATTGTTCATACTATTCGTGTACCCGAAAGAAAAAAAAAGGAAAAAGAAAAAAAAAAGTTACTTACTGGCGTTTTTGTAATTCTAACCCTGCGGCCTCCTTCATGGAAAAACCGACACAGACCATAAAATGTTCACCGATCATATCAGGAGTAGTTTTCTATCATTTTTTACTCACCGTATATTTAAGAGGGCTGTGCTTAAAGTAGGTATCAGATTATTTATCTTGAAAATAAAATGTACAGGTCCGTGCATTTCTTGAAAAAATGAAGATACATATGAAAGGTGTATATATTATGGTGTGTATAAATTCACCGAAAACTAATTATTTACTTTTATATTTTGGTTTTTAAAAATTGTTCTCATGCGTTAGCAAACAGTAGACACATTTGTAGTATAAGAAGATTTGTGAATGTATTGAAACATCGAGGTCAGCTGTTCACATAACCTCTAGTTTGGTATATTAAAAATACGGTAAGAGTTATGGTATAACCCGTTCAAATTAAAAGGTTCAAGTAATATAAGGTTTATTATATCTAATGCCTTACTATATAGAGGCCTAATATATTTTTATTATAGAAGGATGACAAAGAAATAATTTCGTTCAAACACCAGAGAAGGAAAAGGAAGCAAATTATTCTTTCATAACAGGGACATTTAATTCTGTTATATTCATGCGTAATATATGCGTAGCTTTGCGTGTTGACTAGGCAGAATGGAAACAAAGACGGTCTGCATTCCAACGGGTAAAACCCTCGGTAAGCCAATTTTGAAACGTTCTATTTTTTTAAGTTTCCCACCACCCCCACAAAATAGAATAGGATGTTTGAATGGGGAGAGACGAGGGAGGGGGAGTTGTTTGTGTTATGGTCCAGTGCGTGCGTGCGTATATCGGCAACACTTACATTCCCCTCCCCTTCCCCTATTCCTGCTTCTGCCACATGGTATTGATCTGGGCCACCCCTCTACTACGTCACATCCTATTTCCTCCCTCCCGACCCCCTCTCCCAAACCACTCTCACTTTAATCATTCTCCAACTTTCTCTCCATCACACAAACACACTTATGTTATTTTATTCGGTCTGTTGCAATAATTCATGTTAATTAATGATTAAGCTGACCCTAGGGAGTGTATGTATTTCATTTCATTTGCAGAACAATAATCACTTGCAGTTACTAACCGCGGGTTTAATCAAGGGTTACTCGGATGTTTATGCGGTACTTTACATTGAATACTAAACTAACACTATTCACTCAAGTGACCTTTGAAATATGAGCCATTACAAATTTTCTTGCACTATTTATAACTATTGCTTGAAATGAAGTTTGAAATCTGTTTATCATATTTTAAGTAATTATGCATAGATCGCTATATATAAACTCAGACCTCAAAACAGATATTTTAAAAGTCACTTTTTTATCAAGTAATTAAAAGTAATTTTTGCGACAAATATTTACTAAATTAAATGTTACTTTTTTCCGTCGTTTTATGTTCTTATTAGTTATTCTAATGTTATTTAAAAAGATTTAATTGTAAATTTATTTTACTGGACATCAGAAAGTATATTAATATCTTAAAATAACCTGCATTGTAGACTTTTTTGATTTTAATGGAAGCAGTGGAAAAGTCGAGTGGAGGGTTTTCCTTTTCTGGTCGTTTGCCGACATAAGATCGTACTATAATGAGTTCAAGGACATTAGATGTTAAGTTGACAGTCTTATCATGAATAAAGAATTTTAGATACAAACCAGCAATGGTTGATTTTATATACTACATAGATTGCCCATCTCCATGGTACGGGATGAAGCTCAGAAATTAGAAGCTCTAGTGCTGCCATCTAACGGTCCGCTTCTAGTAACTACGAGAGCATGTCGTATTGCATGCATCAACGCCTCCCACACTAGCGCATTCTGTACCTGAACCCATAAAACTGCAACAGTTCAACCTACATATTATTGAGCCTCATATTTATCGTATGCTATACGACTTCGTCTTCTATAGAAATTCGTTAATGGTGTCTATAACCATCTGTTAATCTCCTCAAACTAGTAAGATGTGCTGATCATAATTATGAGTCAGATCTTGCAAACATCATTAGCTCTTATAAGAATACCTTTTACAGTTAAAGTTAGTGACATATTTTCAGCTTTGATGCAATCGGTCATACTTTTGAGAAAATTACAAACAAAATCTATTGTTGCAAATAATATCTATAGTAAAAAAATGGAGGCAATAAACTGTTCCCTACCACTTACTTTTTCACAATTTTCGTCGTATAAAATTTGGGATCAAATAAAGTTTATTCGTACTAAGTTTATGATGTTCATTATTTTTGGCCGCCATCTTTGAATTGAATCATTTTTTTAAACAAGGTAACATGTCGTCGAATCACATATGATTAAACATTGTTTATCAACATTGAATTCAGTGATAAAATCGGTTGTATAGCGTCAGGGTCGTAATAGAACAGGAGTTGGTCAAAATGGGAAAAATGCAAAAGAGGTATCTAACCCTTTACTACATTAAAAAAAAAAATACAGCTAAACCCTTTGGACTGCCACTATAATGAGCCACTAAGCGATAGATTTACTATAAATAGTGCTGAAGGCAAATTATTTACAAACAGAACTCAGAGTTGAAAAAACCTTTTTTATTCGTTTGTTACAAGGACATGTAACCATTAAAAAAAAAAAAAATTTACTGAAATACAAGATTGTGGTCCAAATAATGGCCAAAAGTTTAAAATATAATAAAATGTAATACGAGATATTAAGTATTAACTTTTTAGCTACTCCGTGTATACAATATAAATACTTTGTTGTCTCAAACATTGTGTATATGTATTTAAATAAATACATTAAACAACACACACGTGCGCGCGCGCGCAAGGAAGAGTTGTAGGTTACTATGTGAAGTATTTTCTATGTCATGACGTGCTGTTACGTTTAAAACACATTTATGCGTAGATGGTTTAAACAAGTTAAAAAGGGTCTAGGAAAAAAGTATAAAAATGTTAAGAAAATGTAATATTTATCAAATAAATTAACGGGGGGCATCATGATTAGTGTATTCGGTGCTGTCATGCCAAAATTCTCACTCAGGATATTCTGAATCACTAAACGTGCTTGTAAAAATGGAGTCCCAAGAGCTTCGAAGGTGAATATATTTTAATAGTGATTTTCTCATCGTGATTGTAAAATCGTCATTACTGTTATTGGCGATTCGTTGAACTAAAGTGATTATTACCGCTGAGATGTGATTTTCGTTATTGCGTTTTTTTCTGATGCTATAGCTGACATTTCTAATCACTTCTATAACAGTGATTTTGGTAAGTCAGTCCGTATATTTTGCTTTAGTAATATAGTTTTGTGTAGATATAATGCATATTGTCATTTATAATTTGTGCTAATCCAAAACTTTTAATTGCTTCTTGTTTTTAATGAAAGACTTTATTCAAATTAAAAATTATATTATTAAATTTGTAACAAAACCTTTACGTTAATAATAAAAAATATACTCTAAGACTATAGTAGTAATGGAAACGAAAAGTTCCCACAGCATCTGATTACCGTTTTGCTGTTATTGGTGTTAATCAATTTTTTTATTATTTCATTACATAGCTGTTAGTTTTCCCCACATTAGCTTATTGTTAATATTTTTCTGTTTTCGTGTGTAACAATGGACAATAACTTATTAATTTCTTAAAATTACCGACCCACCAGTTCACACGTTTATTATTTCTGTAAAATCACCATTACAGTCGAAATTACTAGTGTTAGCAGTCGAGACTGACTTGCCAAATTGCTGTCAAAGCTACTGGTTTGCAAGTGTCACATGACAACGGTGTGCCATCGTTCTGTTGGCTGTGTCAACAGCAATCTATAGTAGTTTTTAGTATAGTTCTATCATTACATATTAGTCTATGCTCTTATACATTCCAGTAAGCTAGTCTGAGCTATTTAGTTTTGGAAGAGGAGTGGTTCTAGTAACAATTGTCCGTCATGTAGTTAAAAATTTTTTTTTAAATAATAAAATTAAAAAAAATAAAAATCAATGTTCCGTTTAGTTACCCTGACCCAAAAGTGGTTTTCGGAATGTCTGCCTGTTTTCAGGTTTTGGTTTGCAGGCAAAAACGAATGGGCCGATTTTGATCAAATTTGGCAGTTGGCCATATATTGAACCTAGCCTATCTGGAAGCTTTTAAAAATTGTTTTTGATAACTAGTAATTTGAACGGAACTGGCATAAGATTACTACTAAAAATTCATATGTTCGTAAAATCTGCATATTTTGATTGCATATAAATTTTTTTTTAAATAGCCCTTTTAACCCTAAACTAAAAATTGTTTGTCATCTTTCCAATGTGTCAAATTAATAGTTATTGGTTAAGAAAGGAAATGAATCTATGGTGCCATCATAAAAGTTGGAATTTCTGAAAATAGGACAAGTATTTTCGATCAAATTTAGGTGAAATGTAAATATTTATAACACACTATTATTATGAAATACCACTAAAGACATTATAAAGATACGTTTTTTCATAAATAAAATGCAGGCCGATCGCCATAATTGATTCTATATAAAGGATTTTAACTAATGGGGCTCGGTTTATTTTTATGATGGCCGAAACTTCAATCGTCAAAATCGGACAGATTTCAAAAGTAAATCCCCTATTGTATACATTATTTGTATTGTTCCAAATAAAGATTTTATTTACAAGTGGTAATTTTAATTTTACATATGCTTTTTACTTGTAAACATACATTTTATCAATGATATTTCAATCGAAACTTCACTGTATGCAAATTATATTAATATTGCATTAAATTTCGATAATGTTATGCAGTAAGTAGTAAAAAGCACCATTGTTGGAAGGAAGAGAAGGATGATTTATTTTCTTTTAATATTATCTTTGTAAAGTTGGTTTGATTCGTTTTGAACAAGTTTATACAACAACCTACTATTCCAAGACAACAACTTACAAACTGAGCTTCAATAACGAAATCAAGATATGAAGGGAAGTTTGTTCTGCTTTATGGAAAGTGGAAGGGTAGCTGTTGTTTAGCTTTAGTTTTGGGGGACTGTTGACATTATTGCTGTTACGAGTTTGCAAGTTTGAGTCAACAGTTTTTATAGGCGCGTGGCAACGGTGACCTAACGTTGCATAAACTTTCTCCATACCGATACACAAAATAAATATCAATAAAGTTCAAAATATTTAAAGAGGACAACTGACTTAAAGACGAAAACTCAAAATTTCGATTTTATAACATTTGACACCCCTATTTTGGTGATTTTGATGATTGAAGCCTCTAAGAGTAAAAACATAAGTGTTTTGTCACCATTTCTAAACAAATCCGGATCGTGGGTTATAACTTAAAAGTTAAATTTAACCATGAGGGTAAACATTAAATATCTCAAAATCGGCGAAAGCGATTTCAATAAAATTTTCGTGAAATATGAACTAAAAGAAATTTACAGTTCATGATGAGTAATTTGGGTAAAAACCAAAACTGCGTTTACCATTTCGTTATTTTTATAACTTTTTTTTTTTTAGATACGTCGACCTATGTTTTTTTCAACATTTTGAAATATTTCTGCCTAACTTTGATTTAATATCTGGAAAACTTACTTTATTTGGTCTCAACAGTGGAACTAGAATTTCTTCTGTTTATTGTCGCAAAACAGGTGATGCGGGACAAAGTCCCATCAGGTGTATGTCAAAAATTAAAACTTAAAACACATAACACTACAACACAAAACACTAGTACACATTTACAGACTTTCCAGTGAATAGAACAAATACAACAATAAACAGAAAAAATACCAGTTCAACTCTTGACGTTAAATAAATTACGTTTTCCAGCTATGTTTTTTTATTTGGGTTCTTAGATACCAGGGCCTACATTTGAGCAAAATAGAAAAATCCAAATTTTGTGTTTCGGACAATTTTCGAATCGAACAAATAATAATAAATAAAATATAGAAAACATACAAATCGAAATCCTTATCATATCTGGATAAATTTAGGCACTACAATCCGGTAGTCAGACTAAAATTTTTGTACGTAGCAGAAACGATAGCTAGGGAAGGCTTATCTGAAGTAGAAAAGAAAGAACAAATGAATTTACCTTTTACCTAAGACCGAACAAAAATTGGATGAGAAGTTTGAAAAGATGTCATCAAGCTGCGAAAAAGGAAATTCCTTCTATGAACACGTCAAAAGAATGAATTCAGACAGACTAGCAGACAACATGATTACATAGCAAGAAAACAGGAAAGTACAGATAAATGAAATTCACCAGGATTTGAAACGGTTCTGAATCAGGTGTGAAGATGTAACTGAAAGAAGAGGAAGGAGAATCTTGTATAAACGTAACCCATAGTCAGTTGTAACGAATAATAATAATAATATACCCATAGAGATATGGCCTAAGCGCGTCACATTCTATAAATCAGTTTTTATTATTCAGAATACCTCAAAACATATATGTTCACATATACATTTTTTCTAAACTAAGAATATATGAGAAAGTAGAAACAGTTGGACCGATTTTTGTACGTTTTGGGTATTCAATTCACAGCCTATTTGACTGAACTCGGTTTAACTCAACGGTTTGGGATTTCTACTATATGTTTATGTGTTACAGCCAAACTGATCGTAATGATATTTAGGAATAAGGATTTTACAGGTTTCAATATATGTACAAGGTTTTTTATTATTTTATTTTCCAAGTGAAAGGGTTTTAAGTCCAAATTTTATATTTGTAATATGCTTATTTTTTTTTTTCTTGTATTCAGTACATTTATTTGATAATAATAACAAGCGTTACGCGTTCCAAAATAATAAACCTGCGCCGAAATAAATGACGATTCGAATTTTTTTCCTTCTTGATCATAATTGTATTTATTAATATTTTAGGGTGATTTTTGTGTGAACGTTTATAAAATGTATATTGTTGGAGGGCAAAATCCAATAAATATTTAATTTTTTTATTTTACATTTTGAAATTTTGTTATTTTGTAAAAATAAAATAAAAAGAAACAAACAGTTATTGACTTTGGTTTTTGTTTGATTTGAATGTAAAATACACAAAATTAAAGTAAATCCCAGAAATAATAAGTCCTATTCTGTAACATCTCTATTACATTATTAATTTGTTTAATTATTTATACTTCCACGTATTATTTAAAACCAGTTGGCTTCGTACGGTTTTTAAAATAGACCAGTACTTGTGTACTTTAAGCTCATTAATAATGGGCAACATTACAAAATGGCGACTTGAAAGGATACAGCAAACAATAAGTTGAAACCATCACAAAAATGTTTGCGTATTGATGCGTAAAAACCTTTGTAAAGCCAGCACAAAGGGCCGTTGAAATTATAATAGTACCAATGGTATGGACGGGAGTAATGTAATTTACATTATTAATATGGAAGAGTAGTTCTTGAATCTTTAATCCCAGTGCCTACCGTGTTAAATGTATCTACTTTATCACAAATTTCGCGTGTGAAATCTCAGCTTATAAATACATTTATATCGCGGACAGAAAGGTATTAATTTCCATAGTTCATTGAAGTTCCATAATTATGCAATTTTTAATGTGAAACTCGTCAATCGTCTATGGTTATTATTTAAAAGTTCATTTAAAAAAATTGAATTAAATTATTGATAATAGTTTATTGAATACTGTAATTTATTTAACCGAAATATTACTGTTTTGACCTATTAAAAAAACTAAAGGTTTTGTGTACGGTATACCTCTCTTCTTAGACATTTTAATACACTCGATATATGGTTAATGTAAATCCAATATGGCTGCTGTCTAGCGCGGGACATGACGTACAGACACTACACAGGGAAATGATAAAAGTTAAATCCTCTATGGGTGGCTTGTTCCTTGCATTGTGATTTACCATTCGGTGGGACCAGAATGATTATGTATATACCTATCGATGTATATGAACTATAGAATGTTAACCAACTAAACTGAAAAACTAACCTTTACCCCCAACCCTGGAAGTGTAAACGTTGCGACTATTGTTTATATTATACTATTAATTCACATTGAATACATATTGAATAACTTTATCAAAGTTTTGTTCAATTTTAGAGGAACTCGCAGGAAACAAATCATTTTAACTGTTACTTAAATAATAATTTGTTTGTTATTTTTGAAAGCATCACTGAAAAAAACGAACCGTGAAATATTAGCACTGGCGGGTATCGGAGGCCGGTGGTCAATTTGTCTATATTTTATGATAATTCACATTAATATACACATACTAGTTAACTATGAAGTTTTAAAGGAAATCTCAGAGAACTAATCCTCAAGATGTTGTTTGCCTGTTATAATCGTAACTTCAAATGTAAATTTTCTTTGCTTTAGGTATTTATTTTATGTCCGTTAGACGAATGAAGACCGGAGAGCAGGTAACACGCTAAACTATAGAGGCATTTGATAGAAGATAAAAACACTAAATTCCTGTTAGTTCTCACAAAATCGGCTGAATATCGACAAAATACGTAAACATTATTTTTGAGTACTAAGTAATATATCGTTTATGTGTACAAAGACGTCTTGACATTGTGGTTCAAGTAATAGGAATGTAAACAATAAAGATGGTAATGATGGTAATATGAAACATTCGAGGCAATTATTATGAAGTAAAAGAAAGGGAACTAAGTTGGAAAAAGGGTTGAAGTTGTTCAAACAGTTTTTTTTTTCAATCGATTAAAAAAACCATTAATACAGTATTATTGACGTTAGTCTTGCCTCAGAAGGAAGATTTGTTTAAAAAAACTTTTCCGTCATACATATTGCACCCTTGAAGGAAACTTTTGGCTGAGGTAATATTTGCAAAACGTTCATCTGTTTTGAATAAAGTTATATATTTGATTGATCATAATGTCGTTTTTAAATTTTACATATTATGGAAAATTATGTCAAAGTCGTGATAGACTGTGTAAATTGTCATACATTTCTGTGTTTATGTCTAAATTGTAAACATCATTTGTTATATATCCAGAATAAACGACTATTGATTTAAGATTTTTCTATTATAAGTGTTACACTATACCATGGTTACATAGAATGATTATTGAGGTATGAATTACGTGGGGAAATAGAGAAAGTGTAGAAAATGTTTTTTTTCGTCATACTGCTTCAAAAACAGCTGTTTTCAATACATGCATTAAGATGCTAAAGTTGTTCTTTTTGGTCCTAGGACATAAAAACATCAGCTGAGGTCGAGGTCATCAGCTGTTACTTCGTTTATACGAATTAATTAACGATTGTTAAACATCTATAAAAAGAACCGATACTCTCGATTGTAAATAACCGTTAAAACAGCTGTTACCATCGATTTGACGGTTATAACATTTTAGTTTTTGTGAAATTGTTTTCTTATATTATTTGCAGTATAACGAAAAATATAGTTCATCGCTTGGACCAAAAGAAGCTTTTCGATCATCGCTCATTTTCTTTGAATTAAACTTGAGCTTGTATCGAAAAGTTTCATTTTTGGTCCTAGTGATGAAATGTACTATTTTCTAACAGAAAAATAATTATGACCAGTTCAGAAAGGATAACAAGTTGTAGGTCTTTTACTTAAAACAAAAATAAAAAAGTTTACTTTGTCAGGATAACGTATATATGAAGTCTGGACCCATAAAATAAATGGCCATTATATCAGTTTTCATCACAGTACCACCAATGTAGAAAATTATAGATTTTCATCTCACCGTCTAAAACTTATATAAAAATATTTCAATGTAAATAGACTTAAAATTTATACAACGAATTGCCCTTTGCCTATACATATTTAATAAGAAACATTAAAAAAAAACATAAAATATAAATATGATCGATTATAGTGTAAATTCATGTATTATAAGATTTATATTATTTCATTATACATGAAATATAATTGAAATTAAGATTAATTACTTTTGATTTTAAGTTTTAAGTGTTAGTGCACTTATTTATTTGTAAGAAATGTTTTTGTACAATCAATAAATAAAGAAACCAACTCATTTTTTTACACACACACGTTTCACAAAGAAAGTATAATATCTATTTATTTAATTTATACAATAAAAAACATTATTTAAAATTTATCTAAACATGTAAAGACGGATTTCGATAAGAAATATAATTTATTCTATTGTATTTTTCCGTACCATCGATAGAAAATGATTCATTAAAAAAAAAAATATTTCCCCCCTCCTAAATAAAATTGGACATCCAGATTACCTAAGTGTTTTTAACACAAATCATTACTTTTATGTGCTCATAAAGCTACTCTATCAAATTTCTGTATAATTCTTATACTAAGTTAAATATTAATTTTTTTCTACCATAAAAGACTACCATATCAGAAGGTCTGAAAGGAAATTTGATTTAAAGGCTAACTAATTAGCAAGTTAAACCTTTCAAAACATTTGTAAATATAACATTATTTGACGCAAAACTGTTGAGGTTCTCATTTAAACTACTACAATTTTCAATTATCGGTTGTACAATTGCGTGGAATGTATAATGAAATAAATATATAAGCGTGCCTAGCCTGTGAATGTGGTTGAGACTATATATGCAAAGTTTAAACAATGTTTTCTGCACTATTTATCTGATTTAATTTGTATGCAATGCTAGTATAAATCCCCTCGTTATAAACATGTTTATTGCATGTAATTTGTTCAAATTTGGCATAATTTAGTTATGATTTAAGCTCTAACTTTGCACCCATGTAATTATATATTGTTTATTTACAGGTATGTGCAGATACGATGAGCCAGATAATGTAAGTCCAAGATATCGATGTGCTGTCAGTGTGCCAATACACGCTATAAGACAATTAGCTGGAGAGCTGAGCGGCTGAATTTTTTATCCCTACTGTATATCCCCAACAGGTTGTTATTTTAAGTTGTTATTTTTTATAACGAGATTTTGCATATTTAAACGTTGCTGTGGTATAATTTGCATTTTTAAATGACTTCCGTTGCCGTAAATAACTTATAATGGGTTGAGCCGAGGAATTATTTATCTGTACGCTCTTGAAGGAATGTCCTTACATAAGATTTAGAAACAAAGTAAGTCTTCTCCATCGTGACGGCAATTTTTAATAATATATTATTTAGAGTATTCGAGGACTAGGGGTCTTTATTTTAGTTTCTTTTCTTCCTTTTTTTGATAGGGAGATGATAACCGAGAGGTTTTTCGCCTTTAAACATCAGGGGAAAAATTGGTAATTTATCATTACAATATCTGCAATTTCAATTGTTATCCTGATTAGTTTAGAGTGGAATTGAAGAATTTCCCAAAAAATAGCTTAGGTTGAAACGGTTATTTAAAAATATAAAGGTCTTGAGTATCAATAAATTACTTTTCCTTGTAAATTAATTTCTTTCGTTGAAATATTACCCATATTTCTATATGAATTACAGTTGTTGTTGCTTTAAATTATCGAGTCATTCAGTTTTAGTTCTTCTATTTTGATAAATGTGTTTTCAATAGAATGTTTTAATATCGTTATGTATAAGAACGTACTTACTCAACATTTCATGAGCTTAAAAGTACGTTAAACAGTGTATTCTGTTGATTTGTATTATTTCAGTAATCATAATTTTGCATAAAATCGAATAAATAATTCCTCATATATCCTGGAAATTATCTCCTATATGTACACTACTATGAATCATTTGAAATTAGAATGAGACTCTTTTTTATATTCTATTCCTAGAAATGTACATTTTCTGATTCTATGCGTTCTTTCTTGTCGTTGTTAGAAGGTTAAGACTCTTTTCTTGACTTTGACCTCCATTTTCACATAATATTTACAAATTGTTACAACAACTGCACCTCGTATTGTGTAAAACCCCACTCAGAAACAAATAATGGTTACACTACAGTCTGGTGACTTGTTTTATAAGAACGTTTTTTATCCTCTCTAAATTTGGTAGTACGTATTATTTCAGAGTCGTACAAATCAAACAATTACATATACTGGGTAAGTTTTAAGTCTCTTCCCCCCTACCTTTTTTTATGGTTTAAGTTAGAATTTGATACTCCGGATATTCATATTGGATCTAAATGGTTTGATGCATTTTGAAAAAAAAAATCAATAGTTAATCCGAAAAATAAGGTAATGCAATCCATATTTATTTCCACATCTCTTCAGCCTTCGCAAAACCGCTGTGTCAGTCATTCTTCTTAAATCTTCATTTACATGAATGTGAAGTCTTTGAATGTCTTTCACCTTATTATATTTTATTACTTCTTTTACATTTTCCGTATTTGGTAACTTATTTTGGAATTTTTGGATAGTATACGTTAGTGTTCTTAATAAATCCCCAAAACTGGATGTTATACATAGGTCAAAATTTGCCAATATAAAAATAGCTTCAGCATTCCTACCAACATGCCAATACATATTTCTGACTCTGATATTTTTATATTATATTTCTTTTCAATAAATTAAAAGCAAAGAAGTATAAGAATTGCTAACTAGATACTAAACTGTGACGGTTTATCTTCCTATGTCCATAGCATGTTAGTTATAGTTTTATCTGTTCTTCACACAGATATGTCTATATTGACATTTAGAAGATATTAGGCACAGACAGCTAAGGACTTGTTGATAACCTAGTTAAAGGACGTTGATTTATAACCTTGGTATTTGTTGGTGACTTACTGATCCTTTCACGGTATTCATGACCACATTTGTATATATGCCTACTAATTACTTTGTATTTCGTTAACATAGTCCATTTAAGGTTCACCATTTAGATTACTTAATGTATATTTTGTTTCATCACACTGAGTTTTAATTATATTATTTAAGTTCTTACCTTTTTAGATATTTAGGTATAAAACCGAAACGAAGAATGTGTAGACAAGCAATCATAGTCTTGTACATTCATGTAGACTTACTTTTAATAAGTTGACTATCAGACATGTTACAAGTGACATTGATCAGTGTATTCTTTCAGTGATATTTATATAAAACAATGTTCTCATTTTGTTATTGTATTTGTGGCGACATGTTTTTTATGTGACTGTTTAATTTATCATGTTTATTTAATTTGACGCGAGTTAATTCTGTTGGTGTGTGTGTGTGTGTGTGTGTGTGTGTGTGTGTGTGTGTGTGTGTGTGTGTGTGTGTGTGTGTGTGTGTTTTAAGTGTATAAATATGACGATGACAGTACTTATGTGTTGAAACCGGTAATTTAAGTTGATATTAAAGAAGATTGTAGACGGACAGAAATCAAGGTAATTTAATTACTTGTACAGCTAAGTTTTAAATTGACCTAGTTATAAATTTAAACCAGTCCGAAAAAATTGTGTTATTTTTAGTTTCTCACATAACATGATGCATAAAGAGAAAGTTTTGTGTTGGGAAATATGATTTTCGGATTAAAAACTTATTTTTTTATTAACTCAAAATTTTGGGCCACCTGCCGAAACAAAAATCCCAAATTAATCAAAATTGGTTCTAACAAAATTTTGATGTATTTGGTCACTTCATCCCCTCCAAAAAATAGTACTTGAAGCTGTTATTAAAGAATTAATTTCTTAAAATGGTGTACCGATTTCATCGATATTTTGGTGAAATTAATGGACCCAACAAGTGTGCAGAATTGTAAGTAATAGAAAATTATATTGACCGCCGTTATTTAAATGTTTCATCTAATAATCTTATTATGCTTAAAATGAGTTTATGACATAAGTGAAGCAAGCTCAGACCATAATGAAATATATAAATATTGTTAGAAGACAGTATCCATGGTTAATTTTTACTTTTTTAATGAAATTCTACGCTCATAATTCGTCTAACTTAGGATGTTATATAAGTATGCATATTTAAACGTTGTTATAAATAACAATACCATCGTATGAAATTGACAAGATGAACGTCAACAAACTTTGCTACACAGATCTAAGTGTTTCTTCCCCACGAAAGTTCAGCAGTTATCACTTTTACGATTTGGCGACGTCGGGGAAAGAACGTATCCGTGGGTTAGGGTCGAGTTTGCGTAATTTATTACCAGGAATATATTCCTCCTACCCTCCTGTACAAGCTTACGGCATTGATTTCATTTGTCAACGTTCGAAGCGTTTCATAAATAACGTCCAGAGCTCGTCTCGTATTACATACTCTATAAAGCAAAAAGCAAAGGCCGTTATTTTATCGTAGGCTACAGAAGAGTTTAAGAGACCTATAACACAGTTTTCATTGCAATTTGAGTTGTAGATTGAAACCTTTAAAGATAATTTCTGTTGATAGTAAGATGAATGATTGACAGTCATTTCGAATGGGAAAGAACTCGCAGTATTTAAACACAGATGGGGATTTCTTTCGGATTACGGGAAATAATTCGAGTTTTACTCTGTGGTGTCGAGTTTAATATTGGGATAGTAAATGTACTATGGATGATGGAATAACATATTATTATATAATTCTTATATCACTAAAATTGAAAAAGAAGTGGTTACATACTGTCCGTACGTTCCTAGTTTGGAGTAAAATGTCGAATGGAGAATGCACAACTACGTTTATGAGATACTTACTGGTTACTTATTTGGGTAAACTAAAACTCGAACACAAGATCTAATCAAACACGTTTCAACGACAAAGTCGCCATCCTCAGTGATACATGAGCTACAATAACTAAATTATAACTATTTATCCTTATTTGATTAATTTTTTACGTTAATTACAGATGCTACTGAGAATCTCGTGACCAACCAGATGCCGGTCTCTATTTGCAATTTTGACTAAATATTGCTGTCGAATATTAGATTGAATTTTCCCCTTTCCTAGACTTCACAGCCTTCTCGTGAATAAACGAAAACTATTACCCTGAATTTTTATCAAAAAATTAATTCATTTTGGTGGTAAAGTCTGCAATAATATTGCAAAATAGACTCTTAGCGGGCCATAATAACAAAAATATTAAATTATTTATTATTCAGGTATGGATCAGAATTATCCTCTATTTTATAGACAATAAATTAAAATTTTACCACGATTTGTTACTGATCTTCTCTCTATAATTCAAGAAATATTCGAGTTTGGGTAAAACTTACTTTTAATTAAATACACAAAAAAATTTAAATTTACCAATTTATTTTAAACTGATTATTCTAAAAAGTAAGAGCTCAAATAATTAGACTCTTTGGGGACGAAAATCGCAACCACTTACTGTTGCTGTCATGTTTCCAAATTTCGTATCAAGATGAACAACATGTGACGTACTTAAAATTGACTGTTCAAATACGATTTATATATTGTGTTAAAGAAACAGATTGGAAATTTTGTAAGTTGTCCAACGTTATTCAAAACTAAAATACAGAACTAAGCATAATCCAAGGAAGTAAGAAATAAAAAATTGCCAAATAAATGCAATATAGTCTATACAAATTGTAATACACTCTGTATGTTCATAAGCTGTTGTAGCAATTTTCATTATTAAGGTTAGAAATTAACAATATTTTCAATTTCACTAACCTGAATAACAATGTAAGTTATCAAAGTAGAATTTAACGTTAATTGTTACACTAAAACTTATATTATTGTCCAAATAAATAGTTAAAAGTGTATTTGTATGCAATTCTATAATGGCCATACAATAATGAGACTAGTGCGTCTGGTGAGTGAGTAGTAGATGGATGTGTAGTGTGGAAGCGTATGATACCTGTATTGTTCAACATTCACTTCCTTTGATTCGTGTCTAATCTTGTAGGACCGGTTGAATTCAAATTCAGTAGATATGTTTTCCTCGTGAATAGGTACCAAACGCTGGATCAGATTTATTTAGTCCGTACAGTTCATAGGCTGTCACTACCTCACACAGATATTAGTTTTATGTTTCATAATATCGGATAATCTTTACAGACATCCTGAATCATAATTATTCAGGAAATTGTTGTTCTAAAGTCAGAGTTTGATAACTTCGCATATTCATAACATTTGTTTCTTTTATGTCTTACAGTTTTCTAGAATAGCTTGAATCTTTATTTTTGACATTAATTGTCCCTTGACAGTGTAATCCTAGAAGTGGTATTAGATTTACTATTTATGCCAGTGTGCCACTGATAACTAGTTTTTCACCTTACGGTCATCATCACCTTATATAAAAAAGGAGAAAATAACGTAAAATAAAGCCCAAAAATACTCTCATAGCGCCAAGGTCGGTAATGAACAAGAGTTGGTCAAGAGAGACCCTATAAGAAAGGTGGATGCAATCAATCTAACCCCAATAGATCTAGCCAGAGTCCCGAAGGATTGCCAAGCTCATACTCATTATAAACGAGCCCCTGAGGGACCTCTGATTACTAATGCAAATCCCATATTAAGAAGCAATGCCAGACTCTGCTTTGAGTTGTATTTTACATTAAATTTATGTTTATATAAAATTGAAACTGTCAAGGTATTCAGGTCACATGGAACGGAAATCGGACTTTTAAAGAGAAGGAGTGATTTCCAAAGGAAAAGGAGTGAGAGAAGGACTGGGAAAGGAGTGATTAAATGACCAGTTCGGGGAGTTTACATTGAGATGGGAGGATGGTATTGCATGGTTAGAGCTCTTGAATATTGTGTATTACGACAGCTAATATCTCGTAAGAGCGAAAACAGGAGATTGCATTGGGCTATAGGTAGAAAATTGACGAAACCAGGCATCGATTTGGTAATGCGTTTAAAAGAAAAGAAGAGTAAGATGTTTTCTTTCTAATTTTTAACTGTTTCGCCATGTACAAACAACACTGAGGTTAAGGAAAAAACTAACGTAAAAAAAAAAAATAAATAAATAAATAAATAATGGAGGTAATTAACTTTATAAAAAAATAAGTTGGGGTTTCGAATTTTTAAAAGTATTTGATTAGTTTTATTGTATATTAGAACACAGGGAATAATTTATTTAAGAAACTGCTTCTGGCACCGCTAACACATCAATATCACCGTTCATGGAATGATTGATTGGATTTTAAATATATCAGTTTTACAAAAATGTCACCGAAAGCAACGTTTATCTCCTTCTTATTCAATATGTATTTGATTGATGATGCTTCTGTTAGCCGCAATTATCGAAGTGTTTTTTTTCCCTACAGGAGTGTGTATGTGTGTTTCTGTTATA
The DNA here is from genome assembly GCA_963513935.1 of Aphrophora alni. NCBI lineage: Eukaryota > Metazoa > Arthropoda > Insecta > Hemiptera > Aphrophoridae > Aphrophora > Aphrophora alni. Next base: position 83,257,184 of record OY740770.1, on the reverse strand, counting down.
TGAACCTAATAATAAAAATATTTCTTACAATTTGTTAATTGCTCTCAAGCTAGTAATACAGTCAAGTTTTTTAATTACATAAACTGAAATTTCCAATACGTTTTAACTTGTCTGTAAACCACAAATATTTAACTGCTAACTTTTTCTCCCTTTCCCCTCCTTCTGGAGGATAATATCATCGTCTTCACTGAATACAGGATAAATGACTTGTTCCGAAGTTATTAGGTTTACTTTTCAATTTAATTAGGTTCTAAGCCGGTCTCCCCTTTAATCTCTTTATCTTCTAATTATTCTGCCCCCAAAACATTCCTTTCCAATTGTAGACTCGGCGGAAACATACTTCACTCCAGTTGAGGTCTTTACTTCGAGAGAGTGAGGGTTCGTTAAACAGTTGCACATTTATGTACAACTTAATAAGAGAGGAAACCATTCCTAAAGTGAATCTTGAAACACTAAAATTTATTACTTTTGTTACACTAATATACATTTATTTATGCACAGAAATTGTGCATGCTTCGATTTTTCATGTTTAAATGTGAAAAACCTCTCTTAAATCTCTTTGTTTATAGGCGTTTTTGTCATCATCACTTTCTAAAGAAACGAAGAACTTAAAATAAACACCTTTAATCATCGAGTACCAGCGTTGGACTCGGAAAAGAACAATAGTTGGTGAAGAGAGAGGGAAATGAAAAGAGGAAAAAGACGGATCTAACCAAAGACTACAGTACCCTCAGACTAGGAGTGTGTCTGGTGTAATGGGCGTGTCCTCCCTTCTATTTGCTTCCTTAGCCTGACTTGACGGTGCAACCCATTCCAAGAAAACTAGGTACACAAGTTACTGCTTAGCTACATTTAATTCCTAAAGTTACAACTTCGTGACAGACTGCATCTCACTTATCTTATGATTTTACCTACTTGCACACAATATTTATTTATAAAAGTTATAAAAATTAAAAACCAACAAATTATAAAGTTGTGTAAAAAAGTAAGTTTATGTAATGATAAACTGTAAAAAGTTTTTACATAATAAAAGTAATGACACAAATATTCAAAACGAGTAAATTAACACAATTCAATATTATTTTGGTTTAGGATAAATTACGATTTTGTAGATAATTATCAAGAATTATGTTTTGAGTTTTCTGTCCATAACTTAGGTTATCAATAGACCTAGTATAAAATAAAATAAATAAATAAATAAAATTTAATAAATGTAATTTGGCATTGAATGAGGCATTTTTTGTCTTATGTGCATTTTTCGTGAATTTAACATTAAACATTTTAAACAAATATCATATTTGGTTTATTTAGTAAATGATTTACTATTAAAACTTTTTAAAGAATGATTTACAAAAGATTAACATATATAGAATTTATAAATAAAATAACTAATTGTTACACGTTCTGTTCATTAACAATAAATGTGTCCATCTCTGTAATATGCATCTTGTGCACTTTTGTATACGTTTTATTCCTATTTACACTGATAAAAGAAACAAAAGTAGGGTAGGCGTTTACACAGAAGCATTTGAGGTCTATATTTTTTTATTGGGGTTGTACCACCCGTCACATTCCTACCTTGAGGATAGTAGGCTCCAGCTAGGGTCTTTCTGGATTACCACGGACGTTCTTGCTACACAATGAGCCCCTGAAGGCAAAGTTCATCCTACTAGGTGTTCTAGTTATTATAATGGTACGACACAAAAGGCAAGTGACGTGTCTAAAAAATCCCCTAGAAATAACTACCGAAAAACTCAGGACAGCGCCCAAATTTGATTTATTTTAAAAGGTTCAGCTCTCTGATTTAGTGAAAGTTGTAGCCATAGTTATGGCAAAATCTATGTGAAATGTATCCCCTTTATGGTCACTGGAATAAGTTTTATTTTTATTTATTTCACTGCATTACACCTGATTAGGTAACATTGAGATTGTTGCAGGTACGCAGTTTGTCCTCACATAGCATATAAATTACAGTACATAGAATCAATATTAATTTAACATTACATGACTAAGAATAGAATTAGTCGCAATAGATCATATCAATTCATTAATCGTTTCTACAATTTTTTTAATCTGTTCAAGAAATAAATTTTAAAAATACACATATATATATATATATATATATCGATGCGCACATTGCATCCACACTCATAACACTACTAAATCAAAACAATAACATAAATTAAACTATAAAATACATTACATATTGTAAAAGATTCCTATCTTGGAAGAAACCACTTGTATTATAATATGTTTTTTCCAATGATTCAGTTTTTTTTTAAATGGTGATAGTTCTAGTTTCTTAAATGTAGAATTTAACTGATCGTAAAATTTGATGCCTGTATATTAAGGTCTCTTTTCCAGCAGGATGAGCCTGTGAATCGGGTACAACATTGATTGCCTGTTCCTTGTGGCATAATTGTGGTGCACACAATTTTCGGCAATTAACTGTTGTGACAGTGGACAAAACATAAGACTTCAAAAAAATAAAGGGATGGTAATTTTAGGCGGCAGGAGGTAAGGGGGGTATGAATATAATAATAATTTGTGAAATAAATGGTGTAAGTTCATTGCATTTATTTTCTAGCACATCCGTTCTCAAAACAAAAAGTAATAGTGGTTGTTATATCTCCCCGGATATACTTATTCTATTAGACTTAAGGGGGGGGGAAACAGAATTTTCTTCTCTGTATTACTGATTTTTTGCCCATGTATGTCTTATGGAAGATAATTTTATAAATAAATAAACTGTTTTAAAGACGTGTTTAAAAAGTGGCTAAGCTAGCTTTGCTTCTGTCAAATTATTCCTAAGTGTAAATCGTATTTGATTGAAATCGAGTTTTAATGACGACGGTTCGTTTTTCATTTGAGTAGTCTTGGACATTACTATTCAGATTTCAACAAAATAGAGTTAATTTTGAGAAATTCAGTTTGTACTAACATTTTTTATGATTATTTACTGGGGAAGGGGGTATCAATAACTTCCGAACTGTTATTTTTGGAGAGCAAATCTTTTGTTCGCGTCCTCAGAGATTACATTATAACAAAAGTTTATCAATTTTGTTATATCAGCTTTAGAGAAAATCTTAATTTTGAGGTTACTTTTTGGCAGGTATCTAAATATTTTGAGTTATTCTTAAAGAAAAAAGATATATTGTAAAAGTGTGGCCACATACCAAATGCGGTTAATGTCGGTCCACTCAAAACGGATGTTTCCGCAAAGACATTGATGTCGATTTTTTGAGCCATTATACAGGGTTATCAAGAAGAATGGTGCAGTTTTGAACATGATTTACTTATTTGAAAACAGAATTACTTACAGCTGATGTTGTTTATATATCTAAATCGTCTTCTGAAATATTTTTTTTTTACATAACTAATAAATTTTGATATGTGCGCCATTAATCGCTCGCCAACCGATAATCAAGTTCTGCCCAAACGTTAGTTATCATGTCTTTGTTAACGGTTGTCATTGCTTCATTAATCCTGTCCCTTAAGTGATTTAAGTCACGAATTTTTTCTCGACAAACAATGTTTTTGATGTACTCCCACAAGAAGAAATCGCAAGGTGTCAGGTCTGGACTCCTTGCAGGCCAGCGTATAGGTCCTTGCCGGCCTATCCATCGATGTCCAAACTTTCATTCAAAGTGTCTGTGTCAAATGTAATAAAGTGCGAGGGTGCGCTATCTTGTTGGAAATGAAGTTGTTGAATGTTTTCGAGTTGATACAGCTGAGGAAAACGATAATTGATTGACATATCGAGATACACTGTTCCATTAATATTCTTTTCAGCAAAGAAGAAAGGCCCTATCACACTACACCAAGCATTAACTTTGGGCGAGTCGCGTATTTTCTGTAATTTCAGTCTTTTGTGTAAAACTTCGTGGATTGTTGTTTTTGGAATACATAACTCTAGGCTTCGTCGAGGTATTGACTTCTTAGCCTATTGACTGATTGCAGATTGTCTAATAAGTTCAACTTTTTCTTCTGATACACTTGGCCTGTCAGATGATTTCTACTTTTGAACTGATCCAGTTTTTTCGAACTGTTTGAACCAACGTCTTATGTTATTTTCATGTGGTGGATCTTTTCTGTATTCGCTTCGAAGTGCACGTTGCACTGAAATTATTGACTTGAATTCACCCAGCAACAAAACATACTTTGTTTTTTCTTTATTAGAGAATATAATAACACACTCCACACTCCACACTCCAGAAAACACAAAACACACTTCCAGAACAATGCAAGAACTAATTTTGAGGTTAGAACAGCTGTTAGACAAACTTTTGGGTTATAGGCTATCAGCGCTCCCAATACAACACCACAAAATTTTCTACTGTCTTCGTATGATTTAATGAAACCACACCATTCTTTTATGATAACCCTGTACTACGTATAATGAGAAATTAAAAATGGGCATAAAATAATGAACATTATATTTCGCTGGTATATTATATTTATAGTATAAATAACTGAACTACTGCGTTTTTTCTTTTTCTACCTGTTTTTGTTGATAACATCAAATTTGGTTGACATATTGCGTCCAAATTTTGCACAGTACTGTTTGGAAATTTCTTCTCTAACTATAATAACCATACAAAATGGCGACGTATTAAAACTATTAATGTTAAGAAAAATTTAAGAGAAACAAAATTGTTTGTTCTTTTAACGATATAAAAACTATTAGGTTAAGTTAAGAATTCCAGGACATTGTTGAAAACAATGACGAAATCAAGACTTTGTAATTGGCTACAATAATGTAATAATGAAATTGGAATAAAGTAGGATACACTACTTATAAAAGTTTATCACCATTACTACTACCACAGATATTACCTAATTAAAAAAACGTTTACTAACAAACCTGTAAAAAATATAGTTATTAATTTTGTTTAACCATCTTTACATTTAAAAGTAACCTGAATACTTAATATTATTGTAACTAAGTGATTCTTGGCCTTGATTTTCTTGTGATATGATGCAGATTACGAAAATAATATTTGTATGACTATATACTTCGAATTGTAAAAAGTTGTTCTGGTTGTAGCTTAGGCTAGTTGGTGACTATTAACTAGAACTCGGAGCGGTCGGGCGAGGGCTAATTGGGGTGGTGATGCTCGACCAACCGTAATAAGCTCTCAGCCGCCACGAACCTTTGCGGCTGCTATAAATATATTCAAACGAGATCCCACCAATTTCATTAAATTTTTTGTGAAATGTGAAGATTAAAGTATGTATGAAGTAACCTGTCTCCTGACCCTCCGTCTACCTGGGACAGGCCCGGGCCATTCACCGGCACTCTGCGACGCAAACCTGTGTACAAATCGCAAGTACTTAAACACGTTGCTTGCCTGCTATCATTAAATACGATTTACCACTGAGAACTAGTTTATGGTACAAGCGAAGCAAGATTAGGTAGGTTATGTTGTCATATTTAAATATAGAAATATTTTTTCAGAAACTACTGAACTGAAATATTTAATAATGATTCATTTTGGTTGGTTTTAATTTGGTTTTGTGGATGGGCGAGTTAAAAATGTGATCACTGTTTTGTACAGTATATTTTTATGGTTGTGGGAATTTTGGTAAATGGTGTACACTTAAAATTTCAACGAAAGATTGATTTTATTTTTGAGTTTAGACCTTTATTGTGAAAAAGAATTATTCGAGTACGTTCGTTTATTATAATTCTGTGGACGTGACCACAGCCCAAAAGTTTGTATAGATTTTCATGCGGTTTATCATTTTATCGTTCTGTAGTGGTCTATCTAATCCAGACGTTTAAATATAAGCAGAAACTTATGTTTTTGTTGAAAAACTCGTTCCTCACACCTGTAGCTAATTTCTTATGGTTTTAAATAGTCTTTTGCTGACTAGGTATTAAAAGTTTTTTTTTTAGCCCGTCACACTCTTTATTTGAAATAACCCTATTCAATGAACATGGTGATAATTAAAATTGTCATCTTCAGATCAGTTAAATTCTTTCATTAAAATTCAAATACACACAATACACTAAAACATACAAACTTTTAAAAAAATTACAAAGTTTATGGTTGAATGTCAGGTGTATTGTTTATTTGTTTTTCTGTGTTTTGTATTTTAATGAAGCAATTGGACTGATCTGATGATGACAATTTTAATTGTCGAAACCAATCAATGAATAAAGTTATTTCAATTAAGTATTATGACGGACCAAAAAAGGTAATAAAACTTTAAATTTATTATATAATCTTGGTAGCTAGAAGTTAAAAAAAAAAAGTTCTTACTAGTTAATCTACATTTCCATACCATAAGCAGATTTTAAATTTTGAGTGTGTGTATTAAAAAATTAATGATTTAAATTAGTAGTTTTGCATTAATTAAAGTTTGGTTTAAATATAAGGTGTATGTTCCACTGATTTAATATTAAATGTAAAATAAATATATTAGTAAAGAGTTAAATATCAAATAGCTTAGAGTTTCCTCCTTTCTCTTAAAATTAAAAATAATATTGATAATAATTTTAACTTTTTGAATACACGATTTTTCTGTTTTTAGGATGTTGAATACGATTTTTTTCACTGGTTTCTGTGTAATATAAGCTCAAATATGTTTTTGAAAATGATGAAAGAATATTTCAAATGATTATTTAGCGATTTTTATGACACTATGTTTTTTACCCGCGTTTTTTAGGATGGTATTTACGAAATGCTATTAGTTGAGTACTTTGAATTCATTTGAGCGGATCTTAAATTTGGACCTAATTCATAACATAGACTTAAACGAAGCAACCAAAAGTACAAACCTTTCCCCGCCATCAGGATTTAAGATATATGAAATGAAACAACAATGTCGAATTTATAATAAATTATATTACATCACAGAATTTTTAATACATCGGACGTCACGGGTGGATGTCAACAAATGCACAACGCGAGTTTTCCACACATGTCTGGATCAAGTTAAGATTAACCTATTCAGTTAAATGTACTAGTTTTTCTTACAATTTTTAACATTTTGAATTTAAAATTTCTTCATGATAAAGTCTGGTAACAAATAAAAATTGTAACCATGTTTTGTTCAAAAAAGGCTAAATACATATCATATATACAGAACAAGATTTTCGCCATTTTGGTTTAAAAACAGACCTACAGATTATCAGATTATTAGCCTGATAGCAGACCTACAGCAGATACAGATTATCGAAACTGAATGTGTTAACCATGCAAGATGTTAACTTAGGGAAAGAACTTTCCTAAAAACATATTTAAAACTGTTGTGGTTGTACTTCTGAGAACATTTTTCTTAGACCTTGTAACTTGAGAAAATGTTTCCTTTGTGCTATTCATAATACACTTTTATCATTTCGTACTTAATTGAAATATCTTACTTTCATCTTATTTAGTATTTATCTTTTACCTTTCTCTTCGTAATTAGAGATGTACGGCGCAGAGTAGGATCAATATGTCATATCCTTTGTCAGTAAAACGTTAAGAAAAGTAATGGAAAACTTTTCCAGGAGCTATTAAATACAAAGCGTAGAAAACGCCACACAGTGAAATAATTTAACAGCAGACATCCTTCTTTCTCATGAAGTAATCCTCAGTACAAAGTAGATCCTTTGCATATTTAAACACGCGAATAATTAAATATATGCTTGCATTGACCTAATTCCCGTTTGTAGCTTATAAAAGGGAAGTAACAAGTAGTAAAAGTTTAGGACTTATTTTAGATATTAAATTTTTTGTAGATTCATGCTATAGAAATTAATTTTTAAAAACGTTTAACTTGACACAAGACAGAAGTGTAAATTCAAGAATCCCTGATGGTGCTATATTTCATGGTAGATATTAAAAAATGGATTTTTTTTTAAGAGTGGCAATGATCATGGGAATATCAAGTTCTACAAAATTAAAGAAACAAAACAGCAAATATCTTCTTTTTTTAACCATTTTTTTAGTTTATCCTATGCAATTTTGGGTATTTAATAAAATGTTTTGGTGGTGCCTATTTTAGAATTTGACGAAAAGATTGATAGAAAGAAAGAAAGAAATTGAATATTTTAGTTAAAATCGGTTAAGCATTTGGGCTGTAGATTACAGACTCCCAAACATCCTAGCTTGAAAAACAAAAACGAAACGTTCTTTCTTTTTTTTCTTTCAAAATTTAAATGTTGACAACAAACTTTGAAAAACGGGAACATAAGGTTTAATTTAATTAACAGTTGAAATTTAATATATAGGCTATACTCGATTATTAAAAATTTCACAGCAATACTCCGGGAACTAAGAGGTAAAAATAAGAAAAAAATCTTGATATAAATTAATGTGTCCGAAAAATCTTTTTTTTAGATATGGCTAGCGAAATATTTCTGCTCAACGAGTGAAATGAACGCTGTAATTCTTATGTTGAATGTGGCGTTTCTAAAGGGGTTTTTATTTAGAACATTGGTCCCGAATTGTTTTTCTAGTAATTGTTGATAAAACTGGTATAAACTACAAAAATAGGAATCAAAAACTCTTTTAAATGTTTGGCCTTGAATAATGCCCTAAATAATAAAAAATAAATAAATAAAAACAACACACTTAAAAAAAAACTTGTAGAGAATATAATTCTGAAAAAGTTGATGTAAATAAAGGTCAGTCGGAAACAAATACAAACTACAGAAATTCTACTTTTATTAAAAATAAAACTGACCAAAATGTGGCATAAACAAGTTTCAATTTTAGTAATATAATATTCTTTACAAGATTATATGGATCTTATAAATATGGTCGCTTATTGAATAGCTGATTATATTATAATTAAAAAATAAAAATTTTACCTTGTTGTAGTGGCAACACTTGAATAAAACATATCACAACACTAAATTCACACAAAAAACACAAATGCATTATAAAATTAACCGAAGCTTGCTCTTCGTTAAATATTTTGACAAACGTTCACGGGTGTGGCCACATAGTCGTTGGTGTACTACGACCGGTGACTCATTTAAATGTTGAGTCCTGCACCTGATGAAGCCAACCGTGATCGGCGATACAGCGATGTAGTGTTTCACATGAAACGACGAATTGCTTTGACTACAACAAGGTAAAATATATATTTATTTAATTATAAATACAATTTTAAACAGAACGAAAATCATCTTTATAATTTTCTTAATAAGGAAAACAAAGATTTCTAGAACCACAAAAACAAGAAACAAAACTAAGGTTATAATAAATGTACTATGTTTCCTATAATACCGTTATGTACATTTTGATGACATTGTCATCATCCCCAGAGGTTTAGAAATGTACATAAGGGTATTATAATACACATACTAGGTTTATTATAATCTTAGTTTTGTTTCTTGTTTTTGTGGATCCGTCTTTTCCTTATTGTGAATATCGCCACAGTGCTCCTTGGACAATTGATGCAATTTTCATCATAAACAACAACATTGTTGCAACTTGCTTTTTTTTATTGACTTTATTTATATCAATTTTCTCTGAAATAAATTCTCTGAAAGTTTAGTTCTAAATCATAATAATATACATTTATTATCCATTTAAATAAAGGTATTTTACACCCGTTGTCGGAAATTACTGGAGATAAAGTTCTGGGATCTATTTTATTAAATTTTCCAGATAAAAAAATATATGATAGCATCAAATTTGTTCCTTAAATTGATTGCCAAGAATTTCAGTTCTTGGAGCAGAAATCAGAGTGAAATATTTCGTTAGGAGTAGCGTTTTCAGACATATGTTTATATAAAGCTTGTATTAATTTTATCCCTAGAATCATTTCTCGAGATGTTGTCCTGTAATTTTGAATCACTCTGTATAAATTAGGCTTTATTGGTACAGAGCTAGTTCATTCATTTTATCTGTAGAGACAATATGTTTATGGAAAAGCGTTCAACTCATCACTGCGATAAAATAGAAATCTCTTGAATTAGCTATTAAAGAATAAATAAACTCAACGGTCCGACCAAGTATCCATGTGTCCGTCCAGCATTGTTCTAATCTTGTTACGAGCTGCACGAAGTACTAATATTCTTGTAAATATATTAGATTGTTGCCATTTCTCTCATTACACGATTTGGATTTTCAAAATATTTAAGTATTTTAAATTATCAATGTAACGGTGCAGAAAGCACTGCGGTAGTACTAACTAACTAATGGACGTGTAACTAAGAGATGGAGTTTAGCTTTTCATTAAGTTCTGGCTTTGTAATAAATCGCACTGGTAATGGAATCCCTTTCACCGCCACTTTTAGACTATACACGTTACTTCATTACTCAGCATTAGATTGTTTCCTTTACATCATTTGGTCTTGTCAAGTTGATTGAAGGTGGTTTGTTTATGTTTCGTGATAAAATTAAATAACTATTCATTTATATAACGTCGATTATTTCAAGTATTTTGTTGTTGTGTGACATGGAAGGTTTAAACAGGTTAACGTCCGACAAGTGTCTAAACTGCGATGTATAAATAATACGATATAACTTTACTTGTTAGTTTCTCACTTCGAAGGCGTTGTAGTGCAGTTACTTTAATGCTTTGAAGTTATATAAACGTCGATAATTTCAAGTATCTTGTAGTTGTGTGACATGGAAGGTTTAAACAAGTTAACGTCCGACAAGTGTCTAAACTGCGATGTATAAATAATACGATATAACTTTACTTGTTAGTTTCTCACTTCAAAGGGGCTGTAGTGCAGTTACTTTAATGCTTTAAAGTTGTATAAACGTCGATAATTTCAAGTATCTTGTTGTTGTGTGACATGGAAGGTTTAAACAAGTTAACGACCAACAAGTGCCTAAACTGCGATGTATAAATAAGACGATATAACTTTACTTGTTAGTTTCTGACTAGAAGGCGCTGTAGTGCAGTTACTTTAATGCTTTGAAGTTATATAAACGTCGATTATTTCAAGTATCTTGTAGTTGTGTGACATGGAAAGTTTAAACAAGTTAACGACCAACAAGTGCCTAAACTGCCATGTATAAATAAGACGATATAACTTTACTTGTTAGTTTCTGACTAGAAGGCGCTGTAGTGCAGTTACTTTAATGCTTTGAAGTTATATAAACGTCGATTATTTCAAGTATCTTGTAGTTGTGTGACATGGTAGGTTTAAACAAGTTAACATCTGACAAGTGCCTAAACTGCGATGTATAAATAATAAGATATAAGTTTACTTGTTAGTTTCTGACTAGAAGGCGCTGTAGTGCAGTTACTTTAATGCTTTGAAGTTATATAAACGTCGATTATTTCAAGTATCTTGTAGTTGTGTGACATGGTAGGTTTAAACAAGTTAACATCTGACAAGTGCCTAAACTGCGATGTATAAATAAGACGATATAACTTTACTTGTTAGTTTCTGACTAGAAGGCGCTGTAGTGCAAGTTACTTTAATGCTTTGAAGTTATATAAACGTCGATTATTTCAAGTATCTTGTAGTTGTGTGACATGGAAGGTTTAAACAAGTTAACGTCTCACAAGTGCCTAAACTGCGATGTAGCCTATACATAATAAGATATAACTTTACTTGTTAGTTTTTAATTAGAAGGCGCTGTAGTGCAGTTACTTTAATGCTTTAAAGTTATATAATCGTCGATAATTTCAAGTATCTTGTTGTAGTGTGACATGGAAGGTTTAAACAAGTTAACGACCAACAAGTGCCTAAACTGCGATGTATAAATAATACGATATAACTTTACTTGTTAGTTTCTAATTAGAAGGCGTTGTAGTGCAGTTACTTTAATGCTTTAAAGTTATATAATCGTCGATAATTTCAAGTATCTTGTAGTTGTGTGACATGGAAAGTTTAAACAAGTTAACGACAAACAAGTGCCTAAACTGCGATGTATAAATAATACGATATAACTTTACTTGTTAGTTTCTAATTAGAAGGCGTTGTAGTGCAGTTACTTTAATGCTTTAAAGTTATATAAAAGTCGATAATTTCAAGTATCTTGTTGTAGTGTGACATGGAAGGTTTAAACAAGTTAACGACCAACAAGTGCCTAAACTGCGATGTATAAATAATACGATATAACTTTACTTGTTAGTTTCTAATTAGAAGGCGTTGTAGTGCAGTTACTTTAATGCTTTAAAGTTATATAAAAGTCGATAATTTCAAGTATCTTGTTGTAGTGTGACATGGAAGGTTTAAACAAGTTGACGACCAACAAGTGCCTAAACTGCGATGTATAAATAATACGATATAACTTTACTTGTTAGTTTCTAATTAGAAGGCGCTGTAGTGCAGTTACTTTAATGCTTTAAAGTTATATAAACGTCGATAATTTCAAGTATCTTGTTGTAGTGTGACATGGAAGGTTTAAACAAGTTAACGACCAACAAGTGCCTAAACTGCGATGTATAAATAATACGATATAACTTTACTTGTTAGTTTCTAATTAGAAGGCGTTGTAGTGCAGTTACTTTAATGCTTTAAAGTTATATAATCGTCGATAATTTCAAGTATCTTGTAGTTGTGTGACATGGAAAGTTTAAACAAGTTAACGACAAACAAGTGCCTAAACTGCGATGTATAAATAATACGATATAACTTTACTTGTTAGTTTCTAATTAGAAGGCGTTGTAGTGCAGTTACTTTAATGCTTTAAAGTTATATAAAAGTCGATAATTTCAAGTATCTTGTTGTAGTGTGACATGGAAGGTTTAAACAAGTTAACGACCAACAAGTGCCTAAACTGCGATGTATAAATAATACGATATAACTTTACTTGTTAGTTTCTAATTAGAAGGCGTTGTAGTGCAGTTACTTTAATGCTTTAAAGTTATATAAAAGTCGATAATTTCAAGTATCTTGTTGTAGTGTGACATGGAAGGTTTAAACAAGTTAACGACCAACAAGTGCCTAAACTGCGATGTATAAATAATACGATATAACTTTACTTGTTAGTTTCTAATTAGAAGGCGCTGTAGTGCAGTTACTTTAATGCTTTAAAGTTATATAAACGTCGATAATTTCAAGTATCTTGTTGTAGTGTGACATGGAAGGTTTAAACAAGTTAACGACCAACAAGTGCCTAAACTGCGATGTATAAATAATACGATATAACTTTACTTGTTAGTTTCTAATTAGAAGGCGTTGTAGTGCAGTTACTTTAATGCTTTAAAGTTATATAATCGTCGATAATTTCAAGTATCTTGTAGTTGTGTGACATGGAAAGTTTAAACAAGTTAACGACAAACAAGTGCCTAAACTGCGATGTATAAATAATACGATATAACTTTACTTGTTAGTTTCTAATTAGAAGGCGCTGTAGTGCAGTTACTTTAATGCTTTAAAGTTATATAATCGTCGATAATTTCAAGTATCTTGTAGTTGTGTGACATGGAAAGTTTAAACAAGTTAACGACAAACAAGTGCCTAAACTGCGATGTATAAATAATACGATATAACTTTACTTGTTAGTTTCTAATTAGAAGGCGCTGTAGTACAGTTACTTTAATGCTTTAAAGTTATATAAACGTCGATAATTTCAAGTATCTTGTTGTAGTGTGACATGGAAGGTTTAAACAAGTTAACGACCAACAAGTGCCTAAACTGCGATGTATAAATAATACGATATAACTTTACTTGTTAGTTTCTAATTAGAAGGCGTTGTAGTGCAGTTACTTTAATGCTTTAAAGTTATATAATCGTCGATAATTTCAAGTATCTTGTAGTTGTGTGACATGGAAAGTTTAAACAAGTTAACGACAAACAAGTGCCTAAACTGCGATGTATAAATAATACGATATAACTTTACTTGTTAGTTTCTAATTAGAAGGCGCTGTAGTGCAGTTACTTTAATGCTTTAAAGTTATATAAACTTCGATAATTTCAAGTATCTTGTAGTTGTGTGACATGGAAAGTTTAAACAAGTTAACGACCAACAAGTGCCTAAACTGCGATGTATAAATAATACGATATAACTTTACTTGTTAGTTTCTAATTAGAAGGCGCTGTAGTGCAGTTACTTTAATGCTTTAAAGTTATATAAACGTCGATAACTTCAAGTATCTTGTAGTTGTGTGACATGGAAAGTTTAAACAAGTTAACGACCAACAAGTGCCTAAACTGCGATGTATAAATAATACGATATAACTTTACTTGTTAGTTTCTAATTAGAAGGCGTTGTAGTGCAGTTACTTTAATGCTTTAAAGTTATATAAAAGTCGATAATTTCAAGTATCTTGTTGTAGTGTGACATGGAAGGTTTAAACAAGTTAACGACCAACAAGTGCCTAAACTGCGATGTATAAATAATACGATATAACTTTACTTGTTAGTTTCTAATTAGAAGGCGCTGTAGTGCAGTTACTTTAATGCTTTAAAGTTATATAAACGTCGATATTTTCAAGTATCTTGTTGTAGTGTGACATGGAAGGTTTAAACAAGTTAACGACCAACAAGTGCCTAAACTGCGATGTATAAATAATACGATATAACTTTACTTGTTAGTTTCTAATTAGAAGGCGTTGTAGTGCAGTTACTTTAATGCTTTAAAGTTATATAATCGTCGATAATTTCAAGTATCTTGTAGTTGTGTGACATGGAAAGTTTAAACAAGTTAACGACAAACAAGTGCCTAAACTGCGATGTATAAATAATACGATATAACTTTACTTGTTAGTTTCTAATTAGAAGGCGCTGTAGTGCAGTTACTTTAATGCTTTAAAGTTATATAAACTTCGATAATTTCAAGTATCTTGTAGTTGTGTGACATGGAAAGTTTAAACAAGTTAACGACCAACAAGTGCCTAAACTGCCATGTATAAATAAGACGATATAACTTTACTTGTTAGTTTTTAATTAGAAGGCGCTGTAGTGCAGTTACTTTAATGCTTTAAAGTTATATAATCGTCGATAATTTCAAGTATCTTGTAGTTGTGTGACATGGAAAGTTTAAACAAGTTAACGACCAACAAGTGCCTAAACTTCGATGATAGAATACAGAACTACTCTTGACGAAACTGAAGTAGATACATTATTTAAACTAACAAAGTAGTTCGAAAAAGGCTAAGAAGGAGTAATTTGTTCTTGATTGGAAGGCTCACTAATATTACAAGTTCAGTTGAATTGTATTAATTAAAATATATTTTTCAGTATTACTATAGAGAATTTGGAATGGAAGGTGTGTTGTGAAGGAAGTAATATCATGATAAATAATTATTTGTTTGTTGTTGATTGGAAAACTCGCTAATACTACAACTTTAGCGGAATAGTATTATATCCACATCTTTTCTCTGTATTACTGGTGAGAAAAAGGAGAGTGTTGAATAGAAGATGTGTGAAGGAAGTACAAAGTTTAACAACTGGTAAGTGTCAAACTATGATGTAACATATAACGCTTTCAATATAACTTTATTTTCCAGTAAGGTTGAAGATACATTAATTGTATTAATTTTGCATCAGAATTAAGTAAACCGAATTTTTAGAAACAAAGCATGTCGTTTAACAGCAGAACATAATAAACTGTGTTAAATAAAATATCATTTTAATGTAACCATTTTAATGTTCTATACATCAACATCGGTTTTTAATGCTTGAAGACCAATGTTGTCGTGTGAAGTTTAACAGCTGACTAGTATCCTATTTTGATGTTCAGATAACATCATCCACCGTGAGATAACTTGTCAGTGTTCTTTGGTAGATACTTCCATGAAACTGCTCCAATGAAGTGAAGTTGTATTAACAAATATTCTTTTACTTACAGATAATGCATTAACACGAAATTATTATATTATTCGATTAACTGCTGATAAATTTATATTGTGGTAGTCTAACAACACAATACAGCTAACGTAATGTCTTAATTTGCTACTTTTGATTTCGGACACGCTAATAACATCACTTAATAACTTGTAGTTGTCGTTTGAAGGACGTATAAAGTTTAACACAGATGACGAGTGTCAAACCTCTATATAGTAATGTACGAATAATATCAAACAAACTTTCTCTTGTAGTTGTTACTGGATGATTGGAAGGCACATTTAAATTGAATGATGTTGTAATAACATCGATTGATCAGTTTGAGTGTGAAATGCAAGGTTTCGTGTGCAGGATAGTACAGAAGTTTATAACCAGTAAGTGTCAAACTGTGATGTGTAGATAACACGCTATAACTTTACTTCTTTGTTGGCTTGTTCCTAAGTGGAAAACACGCTAATGTCACTTAAATACAAATCGGTTATAAGATTATCGATTCTCTAGATATTTCATCGGTTCAAGTTAAAAATTAAAATCTACGAATTTGCTTAAAATACACAATTAATAAAACGTTTCAATATATTTTTTCGCTAATAACTGGACAAAGCACTACGAGGAACTGTACAAAAACTTCAAACGAAAAATGAAATTTAAATTGTTTTCACAGGAAATATCTATAACTTTCTTACGGGAAGTTTATTACTTCAGCAAAATATTTAAAAACTCCTCTTTCACAATGATAAACTTATTTTGTTTTGTTCAAGTGTACAGTAACTGTTGTATTATATTCTGTTACTTTTTCGTCTATGAATTTTGTTGTGTGTTATGTCGAGTATAAAACAGTAGCCAAATTGGGTTTAATAGATCTATTTATTGTATTTATTAAACAATCCATGGAGCGAGGTTGGGTTTTAGTCTGCTTAACGTCTTTATTTTATTAGACGAATGTTTCTTATTCTGGTTTAAAGACAAAAACGTCGCGGTCATAATCAGGTTAAAAAAAGGAAGAAAAGAAGTGCATAAAATAGAGATCCCCCTCGCATAATCTAATAGCGTCATGGTCGGAACAAAACAAGAATGGATCAAGGAAACCTTATAGGAAAGGTGAAAGAGATGGATCGAACCCATGTGTATATAAAGAAAGGTGTAGATCTGAGGGCACCGAGGGTTTGCCACATTTGCACTCACGTGAGCCCTTGAGGAGCGTTAGATAAATGAAGGCGAAGGGAAGTCATAAATCCGGTTCGAACCTGCGTACTTTCTGACGGCTCACCTGACAATTTGGTTACCGTCCCTAAGGGCAAGTTGTGATAAGAAGTTTCATCTGGCATTTTGAAACCCCCGTTCGACTGAACTTATATGGTTTAAATCATCATTGGTGCTATGTGACATTTGTATCAGTTCTGATAACGACAGTGCAATCAGAATATCAATATAACGTAGATTGTAGGAAATATTGTTATTTATAACAGTTAAATTGACCGTATCGATGAAGCTTCGTAATTACTTTTAAATGTAAAAGGTAGTTGTACAAATAAAATAAACTATCTCTTATTAGATTCTAAACACATATGTGGGTGTATAATGTGACCCTAGTAATACTAAGTTATGTTACTAGAACTATGGTAAGAGTGCAGGAAAATGTTTCATGTTTTGGGTAGTATTTGATTAAGCTTTACTTCTTATCATGCCATGCTTTTTTCCGTTAGAATCGTCAAAGCATCTTTTTATAAAACTATGAAACTCTAAGAGTGATTTAAATTGGTGATCACACCATCGGTTTCGGGATTATAAACCAATCAGGAAACACGAGTTTTGGACACCCTTATTGTTAAGATGGCGGGTTCAAATGGCTGACGAAAACGGTTGCCTCATGGAAATGTGCCCTTAGGATGTCAATACAATTACTCAATTTATCAGGTTTTAAATCATGATAATTTATTTGTTATTATTAAGTGAATTCAGATTAATTCCTCACCCTATATATTTCCATTATTATCCTCTCTTGTATTTGTTTCTAATTAACGGTTTTCTGGATAGATCAATTCCATTAACAGCTTAACGCACAAAACAAACGAAATCCCTGTGCAACGTAGCTTTGTCTTTGGGTAAAATCAAACGTAAGACCGAGTCCTGGAATAACCGCTAAGAGTAAAAATAAATAGGATACGGTAACGTATCGTAAGGGATGTCAGCCGTGTTGTGGTCGCTGCTAAGTCCTCTAATGAACGTCATTTCTCCTTTGTTGACTTTAGCTAATCCTTCTACTTCATTGGCCCTTAGTGAAACTTCACTCGTTTAACTTAATTATATAGTACGATCCGCTTCTCTGTGCTATCTAACTTCTAAGTGTAGAATAATCTTGAAACTGGTGTAAATAGTCTTTGTTTGAGTTAGGTTAAAAAAATACAATATCATAAATTTGGAGTTTAGTTTAAATTTGTAATCAGTGTGTAAAGCAGGTACGGAATGTATTGTTTTCTTTCAATAACGTATATTCATCGCAGAAGGCTAAGGAATATTTAGCATAAATTTTAAATAATACGAGTGGTATAATTCAGTAAAAGTAGTAGATAATAACGCTTTTAAACTAAACAATTACAGTACCAAAATAAACAGTACTGAAATTGTAAGATTTTATTTACATAGTTTTACCAACATATACAAGTAAAAGGAAGCAAAATCAGTTAGACTCGGGTAATAACATGTTCAATATGACCTTCGGTCAGCTTTAGGCAACACTCGTACAGTTTTTGAAGGTTTTACATCATTATGGTGAAGAGGGGTTGTTTCATGCTCCTTATACACATGGTTATTTTTTCCTGGAGTTGGACGATTTTAGCTGGTGGATCTTAACGGAAAATCTTCTCCTTCAACATTCCCCAGACATAGGCGTCAGGTATTGTAAGATCGGGGGAGTGGGCTGGATATGGAAAGTTTGTTCTAAGGGAGATGATGCGGTTACTTTTTTGAAGGAAAGTAATGATGGTTAAGGCAGTACGGCTGGTTGCGCCATCTTGCTGGAACCATTGTGAACGAAAAGACAGATTTCCGCCACGCCAAAATCTCCTAAGGTCTCCTATAAAACGATCAAGAATGATTATCGATCCTGATTTACAGTAAGAGGATTTCCATTGTTGTCTTCAACACAGTATGGACCAATTATGCCTCTCCCTGCCACAGCGCACCAAATGGTTACACGCTTACTATGCTGTGGCCTCTCTATAACACTGTCAGGACGTTCAAACCCAAGAAAACGTGCTGTCTGCTTGTTCATCTGCTTGTGCACATGACATTCATCTGAAAACCATATATCACTCAGAAACTCAGGTTCTCCTTAGCACATTGCTAACATTGAAGCGCAGTACTGAACTCTGACTGTTTTGTTTATACAGTTCAAAGGTTGCCCAGTTTATATCTTGTAGGGAAAACCACCATTGTTTTTAAACATTCTTCTCAACGACGTATTGCTTATATTCAGTTTCGAAGATGTTCGGTTTAGGCTTCTTTTCGGTGACTGTAACACTCTTCCGTGGTTTTCATTTGTACTGACAGTAGTTGGGCGACCTGAATAGCCCTTCCACTGCATCAAAACACTACCTGTTCTTCAAAATTTTTGAACAACACTAATAATCACAGCATTACAAGGCGGGTTTTGTGAAAATATTCTTGAAAACGTAATGCAATATGTGACAAACTTGGCCCACCCGCACGTCCGATTCCGTATGGGCGTAAATAATGCTCTACGATACAAGTTTTCACTGCAGTAGTTAGCACCATAAATCAGCAAAAACTAATCCCAAACAAGAAAGAAATAATAATCACGAAGACGTGGCAACAATCAAAATCGGAAAAAGCTGATCGAGAAGGCAGCTACAGTTTCAGTTCTGTTTATTTGGGTGCCTACCGTATAATAAAGAAGTGCAATTTTGAAAATTCCTCCATCCATCACAGTTTCGGTCCCAACCCTTTTAAAGCTCTGGCTTAGGTGTACATTTTTATACCCGTTGTTTAAAGGGAAAAACCTCTCGGTCAACACCTTAGAATAAAACAAGTTGATGGGTGACGTCATTGTATATAACCCAGCGCTATACTAAGTAATACAAGGATATCTTCTAAATAAAATGTAATCCTCAAAAGTTGGTTTCTTGGGCTTTGTAGGAAGTGTTAAACTGTATTTGGAGATCAAGAAGTCTTATCCAGCAGGTTAAGTTTGTTTGAAACCGTTGTTACACTCATTTTCTGTATATTACTACTATCTTCGCGTCGGCTTGGCTCTAACCTATATGTATATAGGGTGTTAAAAACCTTTCAGAACTTTGGGATATGATTCCTCATACAAAAAGGAAGAAAAAAAGTTCATACGAAGGTATGCCCTAAAACGTTTAGTTTTACGTCTGTCTGTACGTGTTTGTTATTTAATACGTTATATCTTGGGAACCTCTGAAGATATCAACTTCAATCTAGGTACATCTAATAATACCCATTTTTGTATGGAATATAAAGTTTTTACTTTGTACCATTTCAACATAGCGACAATTTAACATTTTTAAATTTCAATATCTTAAAATCCGTATATTTTACTAAATTTTATCTTGTAAATAACGATACATAAATTATTAAGATTTCGTGATTATTAATTGAATTTTTGCAATTTTATGGAAATGACTTCATGCGAATTTTGTGGTAATAATGGGCAAAATTTCATGTTTCTAGTTCGAAAAATTGTTACTGTTAAATTATTTTATAAATCATTCCTTAAAGCCTTATGCCATTGTTCATTAACACTATGTATATAGAAAGTCTATGTAACAGTGTCTCGACTTTCGCCGTGACATGCGCAGGAGCCTCCATCCGCTACGTTGGTGTCGGTAACTGTGTCTTATGGGGATCTTGTAACTATACGAATCATACTTTCTTGGGAGGTCAGGGTTCCAAATTACTTTTTGACAATAACTTCGCTATTTGTTATTACAGAAAAGTGAGATTGGTTAACTTAATTAAGTTAATTTAAAAGTGAGTTGGTTAAGTTAATTTTGTAAATTCGTATGTAATTTAGTAAATATTTTATTAAACTGTAAGTTGAATAACACAAGAGATATGAACAAAAACTATCTAATAAGGTCGCCATATTAACATTTTAATGTTAATTGTCTCCACTTAATAAGCCTTCGATATGAGCACACTATCTCCTCTCCGCGTACCAAATTTCTTGTTGGTATCTTTATTTCTGCTTACGTACGGGCGACAACAATCACAACGACGACGGACGGAAGCATTGTAGAAAATTACATTTTCGCTTTCTCGAGGTCTTCGATCTGAAGTGAAGATCAGCCATAAAACGGAGGT
The DNA here is from genome assembly GCA_963513935.1 of Aphrophora alni. Lineage (NCBI taxonomy): Eukaryota > Metazoa > Arthropoda > Insecta > Hemiptera > Aphrophoridae > Aphrophora > Aphrophora alni. Next base: position 83,236,141 of record OY740770.1, on the reverse strand, counting down.
CGAGATTTTTGACAATTACAAAATTTGCTTTATACTCTTATAGTGGGGTAAGTAGTAAAAAAATTAAAAAAAAAAAAACAGCACAAAAACTTCTACATCTCGTATACCTTAAAGCGTCAGAGTCGAAAGAGACTAAAAAGTTGGTCAAGAGAGACTTGATAGGAAAGATAAAGGAGAGAGACTGGATGAAGTAAGGTGTACATCCAGTTAGAGTCCTTGGTATTGCCGTACTTGTACTCCACTCTACGTGAGCCTCTAAGGGAAGCTTACTTGTTTTACTCAGCCAATCCATTACTTTTCCTATGATATACGGTTAAGTAGTTCAAGGTAAATAAACTTGCAAAAACATTGCACAAACTTTCTCACTGATCCATTCCCTAAATACAAACCAACCAAAGATATCAGTTCGATAGTTGTTCATTTTTTAATGACGGCGGTCAAGGTTCCTTCATAGTTTTTGTTAATTATTTATGAATGTAATAATTTTTACTTGCGATTTTGCACACAGGTTTGGGTCATTAATCTTCTAATTTCACTAAAATTTAAACGAAATCTTAGAGACGATTTTGTAAAATTGTCTTTTTTTTTCATTGGTAGCTAAAAACCCGTTTTGGAGAGATCGCGACTATTACCTTTTGTTTGGGTCCTTAGAAGAAGAATTTGATCAAAATCATTAGAGCCGATATTAAGAAAATTGTGTATTTTTTTCTTCGACAGCTACTTTCAAATTTTGAGTTATTCAAAAATAAAAAATAAACGTCCTGAGATATTGTGAAAATTTGCCGACGTACCAAATGTTATTAATACGGCCCACCCGTTTGGGCTGTCCTGGACTGTACAGAAGATAAACGGCATAGAGATGAATATCGTTCCAAAACCCACTTTTTGGTCTCTGGGTAGACATCGACTTTTGTTTCCCACCAGACATTTCATTATACTACATATAGCCTATGTGAGAAAGTAACAGTTATCTAGGCGCTCTGTATTTTTGGACTTCAGAAAGTTTCAGGACGGGTGTGCATGATTAAATTTAGTCTCATCATATGAACTATGTTTTTTTTTCTTTCTTTTTTAATTATTTTATTTATTTTATTTTTCTTTATCTTTCACCGTATATTATATTTAAGTATAAAGTGCACGAGTTTATTTTTTTCGGTGGGTCAACTAGTGCTATAAAAAAGTGAATTATTTTAATATTAAGCGTTGTGCAATATATTACATCCGAAAGTCATAAAATATATTCGTTTTGTAGAGAGAGATGTAGTAGATTTGGTTTCAAGAAAATGAAAACGAGAAGTATGTTAAATTTCAATTACTTCAAAAGTTGAATTGAAGAAGAAGAATATTATCCCTAATGCATTTTTTTAATGTTTCCAAAATGTGTTTCAGCTAAATCAAGTGTCCTTTAAAGTCCTTGTTTATATAGGAAACAAGTAATTGGAGTAGAACCGATATCAGTTTTAGGTTACAAATTAATGTTTTTCTGAAAGTACATCAAAATAAATTATTTTATTTGCGCTAGTTAATTTGTTCTACAATTTAACTTTACGGGAGTGTTTGTGGGCTAATGGTGGTTAGAAATATCAGCTATAATGGTCTATAACGATTCATATCATGCAACAGGTATTGAATAATTTGTAGTAGCATTATCGTTCTTCATATCTTAATACATCATTTATAAAGTACAGCACAGAGCTGATATGACAAATAGAAAAGGTTAAAGCGTGCGTGACCTCCGACTTATCGACAAATCTGCATTCGTTGCAAAGTTGTGTAAATATACCGCATATGTCGTGTCTAGATGCAATGTGTTCAGCCAACTTTTAATCCAATGTTGCATAATTGTAGAGTGTAACTTTAAATAGTAAGAAATTTACTTACTGATTTAACAGCTTGATTTTATGAATGATAAATCAAATTCAATGTCAAACCACGATCGATTAAATCAAAATATACAGGGGTTGTCGAAAAAGTGTCTGTGATTTCGAATTTCCATTAATTATTCAATGTGAGAACCCTCTCCGTTCCTCAGTAAACATCTAGGCGATAATCGACACACAGGTACGCTCTATTATACAACGAGTAACCGATGATATGGCGGCAGAGTTTTCAGTGTAGACAATGTTTTTAACGTAACCACAGACGATAAATGTTTCTGCCGACGTAGAGAAACACTTGGTCACAGCCTTGAAAAATACAATTCGAGGCTTCTTAGTGGCTACAAAACAGAACCATCCTGCCAGAAAACCTGACATTGAGAGCTTCTCGTAGAGTAGGGTGGCGCTCTATCTTGCTGAAACATAAAGTTCTAACATGTACAAGTAAGTGACATTAATAGTTTTCTCAGCAAACACGAATAAACTCACAACTTCGATCATGTGTTATTCCTTACCGAACGTTTATTTTTTGGAGAATAACGAAGATGGTGAATGATATTATTTATTGCAGAGCTCCCCAGATTCTATAGTTGTAACGGTTATGACAGATGATGTGAAAAGTTCGGTTAATGTATCATGCACCAACGCCTATGGGATTCAGCATTGTCCCAGAAAATTCAATCTGGGAGCTTAGATTAATTTCATGTTTAAGTTGGATTTTGTTAGCACGAAATCTCGATCATTTATGAAACACGTTCTGAATGGCGAAAAGGGTGTTTTACTGTAACGACTGTTTTAAATTCAGGAAACTATAAAACACATGTTCTGTTGTACAATCGTCACTACTAAAGTGTCTACGGGCTGTGACGGACGAACAACGCGTGACGCATGCGCGCATCGCATTTACGATCATAACTACGATGAACAAAACTCCCAATGTTTATGAATGATTTGTATTGAAATCAAGATGTTTGGTTGATTAATACTCGTTTCATTTACAATTGATCTCACGGACATATGTTTTGATGACTCTGTATAATTATTACTGCTCTCAATTCAAATTGCTTTGTAACGTAATGTAGCGCAGATAGAAATGAAGTGTTAAACTTTTTTTTCTCAAAATTGTATACACGACATGCGAATTTATTTAATTATAAGATAAAAAGTAAACTATATGAAATCAAAAATATTAGGATTTTTGTCATCCGAATTAGTAATTCAAGGAAATCGTGTTTTAATGTTATATATTTTCATTTGCTAAAATCTTAAAATCTATTCTTAAAAATTGTATACACGAACATGCGAATTTATTTAATTATAAGATAAAAAGTAAACTATATGAAATCAAAGATATTAGGATTTTTGTCATCCGAATTAGTAATTCAAGGAAATCGTGTTTTAATGTTATATATTTTCATTTGCTAAAATCTTAAATCTATTCTTAAAAATTGTATAGGCTACACGAACATGCGAATTTATTTAATTATAAGATAAAAAGTAAAATATATGAAATCAAAGATATTAGGATTTTTGTCATCCGAATTAGTAATTCAAGGAAATCGTGTTTTAATGTTATATATTTTCATTTGCTAAAATCTTAAATCTAATCTTAAAAATTGTATACACGAACATGCGAATTTATTTAATTATAAGATAAAAAGTAAACTATATGAAATCAAAGATATTAGAATTTTTGTCATCCGAATTGGTAATTCAAGGAAATCGTGTTTTAATGTTATATATTTTCATTTGCTAAAATCTTAAATCTATTTTTAAAAATTGTATAGGCTAAACGAACATGCGAATTTATTTAATTATAAGATAAAAAGTAAAATATATGAAATCAAAGATATTAGGATTTTTGTCATCCGAATTAGTAATTCAAGGAAATCGTGTTTTAATGTTATATATTTTCATTTGCTAAAATCTTAAATCTATTCTTAAAAATTGTATACACGAACATGCGAATTTATTTAATTATAAGATAAAAAGTAAACTATATGAAATCAAAGATATTAGGATTTTTGTCATCCGAATTATCAATTCAAGGAAATCGCGTTTTAATGTTATATATTTTCATTTGCATAAATCTTAAATCTTCAGTTGTGGATTTTAGATTATATAGGCCTACACAAAAATTGACTGCTCGTATCAATCCATTAACACGGATAAACATATCTTTATTCACTTCTTTTTAATGTAATTTGTATAAATGATTTAATTAATTTTTTTTTTTATTCCGGTACTCGAAAACATAATCAGGCTCTATATACAAAGTCGTTTTATATTTTAAATTCAGGAAGTACTAAATCGAAAATGCAAAGCCGAACAATTGAGGGCATATATATTATGTATAACGTTATGCTCGAATAAATACAAAAGTGTAGTGTAATACTGAAGTACACTATGGTGACGTTTTTTCAGTTTGTAGGACAACAGTGGAAATATAGTAGGTTCTAAAGTGTTTGTTTTATAAAGGGTTTTGTACAAGTTGGACGTCACATATTGTTTAAAGTTTAAATAATAAACACGAAGCTGTGAAGGCGTGATAAACCCTTCGTGTAAATATGGCGGGAATACCTTTCCACTACAGTAACAGAGAAAGAGTAAAAGGGATTTGATGGGTGGAGAGAAGAGGGGCGGTGTGTACTTGAAACAGTTTTACCTTTTAATCATAGGTATTATAAGGGGTGATGGTTATTTACCTAACTTAATTATTTCGTGATTTTAACTAGATTTTCAACCTTATTGGTGAGTGTGTGTCGTTAAAAGCAATTTCAGTTGCACGTATATACGTAATAAATGGCGTACACATGATCTCTCCTCTCCTGGCAGAGGCTTCATCTCTCTCCCTTACTCTTTTTAATACACATAGCACATAAATTAAAAATTGAAAATAATTTAGATTTGAAAACGTGCTATAATACGTCCTGCAGGACGTATCTATCATTCCTAAACCGTTGTTAATTCTTGATCATATAATGCCATAAATTATAAATTGTTTTTATACGCCTTACATATATTTAATTGAAATCAAATGACCTGAACTTAAAACAAGATACGGTTTTAATGGAGTTGGCGGTACGATAATTTAAATCTTCGATCAATACGTTTATTCTCGGAATTATTTGTAACCAATTGGTTTAGTTTAGAAGCTTAAGGTGTACACTTGATTATTTTTGGTTAAAATATGTATCACACTGTTGTACTAATTTGCCGTTTTCTATCTTATAATATGACAACGGAGAAATGTCAATATTGCTGAGATTGTGATTAGATTAGAATAACCCCGAAGGGTTGTTATCGACTAGACTGGAGCAAGCAAAAGCATATATTGAACTAATACTGGTTGCAGTGACTGTGGAAATAATATAAGGAAAACAATAACCACATGGTTAATATGCTAACGTGATAAGGGAATGTAAGTGATAATCAAACACAGACATCACCTGAAGAGTTAGTTAATTATGACATCCAATTGAGCAACTATTTAATTTGGAGGATATACAACATTATATAAAAAAGTGAAAAAAATGATTTCGAAAAATGAAAGCGTTTCATAAAAGTATATATATGAGAGAGTCGTTTTGATTTATTTCAACTGTATTTTATCGATTGGTGAAACTTGGTAAAAGAGAATCAATCACAAAACACGATAGAACATAACATGACAGAAAGGGTACAGAATTGATTAAGAAATCGTTGAACACCGGATAAAACGGTTTGGCAAGTCAGAGCCGAGAGTAATCAAGGCAGGCGGACAGACGTCACGAGTACTTGCGAGTAGTCCGAAGGGAAGTGATGAGAAAAGCCCTTAAGCCTGTCTGACTTTCCATGATTATTTTCTCCAAAATGTCAACTTCCTTCGTTATTAACTGTGTTTCTCATTCTTCCCTTTTACAATAATTCTATTAAGCCATGTGCACTACACAATGCAATGCGTAATTATTATTAATTTGAATTCGGAGAAGTTGAAACTGCAAAATTTAAACTTCCTTCGTTGTTAATATTACTTTACATTATTTCCTTGTACAGTAATTCTATTAGGCCTTGTGTAATAAAAAATACGCTAACCGTAATTATTCCTAATTTGAATTCATAGAAGTAATTGTTGAATCTGTTCAAAACAGAACTTTCTTTATTTTTTATATTTCGCATTTCCTTCTTTCCTTGAATGATAATTGTTTTAGGCCGTGTTTAATAAACAATGCAATCCGTAATTCAAAGAAGTAATTGTTGAATCTGTTCAAAACAAAACTTTCTTTATTTTTTATATTGCATTTCCTTCTTTCCTTGAATGATAATTCTTTTAGGCCGTGTGTAATAAACAATGCAATCCGTAATTCATAGAAGTAATTGTTGAATCTGTTCAAAACAAAACTTCCTTTTTTTTATATTGCATTTCCTTCTTTCCTTGAATGATAATTCTTTTAGGCCGTGTGTAATAAACAATGCAATCTGGAATTCGTATAAGTAATTAATTGTTGAATTTGTACAAAAACGTAAATTTTACTTGTAAAATAATTCTATTAGGCAGTGTGCAATGAACAGTGCAATCAGTAATTTCTAATTTGAATTCCGAGTAGTAATATTTGATTCTGTCCAAGACGTAAACTTCCTTCATTGTTAATATTGCTTTTCATTATTTCCTTTTACAATAATTCTATTAGGCCGCTTGACATAAACATTGCAATCCATAATTCTTAATTTGAATTCATAGAAGTAATTGTTGAATCAGTTCAAAACGTATATTTGCTTCATTGTTAAGATTGGTTTTCATTCTTTCCATTTACTTGTAAAATAATTCTATTAGGCAGTGTGCAATGAACAGTGCAATCAGTAATTTCTAATTTGAATTCCGAGTAGTAATATTTGATTCTGTCCAAGACGTAAACTTCCTTCATTGTTAATATTGCTTTTCATTATTTCCTTTTATAATAATTCTATTAGGCCGCTTGCCATAAACATTGCAATCCATAATTCTTAATTTGAATTCATAGAAGTAATTGTTGAATCAGTTCAAAACGTATATTTGCTTCATTGTTAAGATTGGTTTTCATTCTTTCCATTTACTTGTAAAATAATTCTATTAGGCAGTGTGCAATGAACAGTGCAATCAGTAATTTCTCATTTGAATTCCGAGTAGTAATATTTGATTCTGTCCAAGACGTAAACTTCCTTCATTGTTAATATTGCTTTTCATTATTTCCTTTTATAATAATTCTATTAGGCCGCTTGCCATAAACATTGCAATCCATAATTCTTAATTTGAATTCATAGAAGTAATTGTTGAACGTATATTTTCTTCATTGTTAACATGGGTTTTCACCCTGTACTTGTACAATTAGGCCGTGTGTAATTAACAATGCAACCCTAGTTTCTTAGAGAAGTCTGTCTAAAATGACAACTGCCTTCATTGTTTACGTTGCTCCTTTTTCTTCCATTGCACATTAATTCTATTAGGCTGTGTTTAATAAACAATGCAAACCATACTTTCTAGTTTTGGTTCAGAGAAGTGTTGTTTGATTTGACAACACTTCGATAGAGTGGTATCATACGTTTTGGCTTTTAAATATTGAACTTTTCTGCTTATTTCATTGACTTGGATAAACTAGTGAGTGCAATTTTTAAATTCTCCAGTGTGTTATAATATTTTCTGTTACAAGACACGATACTAGAGTACAAAAATGTGTAGTCTGAGCCAAACAACAGTTCTTAGATTTTTTATTTGGGCCATGTTTCCCTTTTAAGTAGCCTTAACAAAAAAGAAATAGTTGTACAGCAACAGTTTGAATGCGTCTTTCTACTGCAACTTGTTAAAGGCACACACTGAGATGGGGATAAAGGTGGGTCAGTAGCTGACTAACAAACAACTCGATGCTCTGAACTCAATTCTTAGAATTTATTAAACGTGGCTTATTGCATTTATACCCAACACTTAATTATTTCTGTACTGTATTTTATAGCTCATAAACCGATCAACGTGCACATATTTTTTAATTGAATTTTCCCATATTAATAACTGAAATGAATGTTGTTTTACGATGCAATCCGTTAGATGTTGTTGGATGGCGACGTGACGCGAATTTCATACATTACAAGTAGATAATAGAATATGAGGGGACACTACGTGTTAAAACCTGCGGCCTCTATATCAGTTATGATTTAAAGCACTAATTGATCGCGTAGAAAAACAATAAGTTTTGGCTCGATTTTTAGTTACCAACCTTTTTTAAACTTTCCTTATATTTATTTTAGAATAGTCATATGGTTTTACTGTTGACTTTGAAGCTACAGCTAACATGAGGAATTGATTGACCTTATATAAAGTATTTGGAAATATATAAAGTATAATTAACGATGAAAACAAATTAAAACGGGCGCCAATTTTACCATTAGATATTTGTACTAACGGGTTTAAATTTAGTATTCTACTACTCGTTGGTTGGTTAAGTGTAAGACCTCTACAGGAAATCGAGATTTTCTCTTGTAGTCTACGCTTTCGCTCAGATAATAGATTTTCACGAAACACATTTTACTCCGTGATCGATTACGATTAAATTATGATAAAGGTTTTCATAGTGTGAATATATAAGTGGAAATTTGTTCAACGTCTGAATTTAAATAATGTCTGTCCTACAGTGAGACGACGAATTTGATTACAAAACTAATTTGTCCTAATTAAAACGAAAATCGAATTCTTAAAATTAATAATCGTCTATGACAGTTTTTTAACACATACAGGTTTCTGTGAAAAAAACTTGTCGTTTGTAAATTGTGACGTAATATATCATTTTGATTATAAAAGAGTACACTAATAAATATGGTTGTATTAGTGAAATGTATCATAATATATCTATTACTTTATTTTAATATTATGTCGACGTGACGTCACAAGGTTGTGTGTTATTGATTGTTCGGGTTTAATCTGGCCAATCTATTACAATTCCATATATTATGTATGTTATTCTGTCCACCGACCATCCTTTACATACCCTAGAGAATTATGGTTAAGGAATTATGGTAGTAGTAATGAAATCTATAGTCCATGTTATTTATTTCTGTAGTAGATATTTTATTCAAATAAAAGAACGGATTCATAGTAATGGCTTGCTATATATGCATTGTTGGATCAATAGTTTCCTCATTACATTGGTTTAATTGTAGAGAGGTCGTTTCTAAAATGTCATAAATTGCCACAAAATGAATTTCATAAGTATACTAACTATAGATTATTCATTTCATGTAAAAATTTATATTCTCAAACCATGAATTTTTTATATTTTTTCTTTTTTCCAATCCAACAGTATATCTTGATACGATAATATTGTTGTGTTTTATTAATATGGTAAGAATAACACATTTTTTAAACCAAAATAAATGCAGTATTCATTATCGACTCCGTAATATTTGTTTTAGGAAAAATTCGAAAAACTGTAGGACGAAAATAAAAATATGACAGTCAATGGAAAACGTGTAGAGGTTCCGTTGGGATATTAAAAGGGGAAAAGTTCATTGAACTGGACAGAACAAAGTTTCATAAACAATATTTTGTGTATTATTGTGTTTGCCCTGAAACAACTAATCATAACAAAATATTATATCTACAAGTTTTATTATTATTGTTAAATGATTTATTAGAAGTAGAAGTATTACAGTAGAAGTATGCCTACACATTGCAATCTACTGTTTATCTCAGTTCAGTATTTTTACTCTAATATCAGTCTTAGAGATAAACCTGATTAAAATCAACTATTGTATTTAGTCAGTACAAACAATTACAACTTCAAGACACAATATGAATGACAAAACTTCAGACACTTAAACTAAAACAATATGTTTTCAAAAGTTGGAGATAAGATCAGGTGTGTCCTCAAGTTTACAAACCTCGCAACAATTAATTTACTTCTTGGGTTGTAGTCCAATTCATTCAAACTTAATTGTTAGAGTTTATTGTTTATTTTAGATGCTAGATTAAGAAAATTTCAGTTGCTCTTATTTCTGATAACCCCCGATAGATGTAATTTCTGTCTTTAGAAATTAATAATTAACTAATAGTTTTTAAGTGCATATAAATAGGTAAAAGTAAACACAAGAAAAGTGTGACTTGAAATCTAATTAGTTCAATATTACTCACTTATGATTCGATTTTTAACCTTTTGTATTATTCATTAACTTTTCGATTTATATATTTTTTTAAAAATAAATAATTTTTTCTCTAAAAACAGTGATGGGATCAAAACTATGACCTCAAAAGTAGAAAAAAATAGAATGAACAATAATAAATTTAATTAATAAATGAAAAATGGTGTAAAAAATAATTAATTACGTAATTTTGAAACAATATTTTTTTTAGTTCTTCAATATTTGGTCTTAAATGCGTCTTTATTATCTCTTTTTGTACAACTTTTTGAGTTGCAGTTTAATACCAAAGGTCAAAATTTCCAATTGAGTGGTCACACAAAAACCACCAACAGAAATTCGTTTTCCAACACTTCAGCTGTTTTCATTTTCTGTAAGATCAAACACACATTAGTCATTTCTATAGTTTCTTAAATCATTCAACATTAAAAACCCTTGTTTATATCACACTGCGGTTTAAATTCTTCTCATGAAATGTTTAATAACAAATGGTAGCAGGGAGTTGTTGATGAAACTTTATCGTTTGTCGTCAACTACTCAATTCTACTAATATTTATTTTGAGTTTATCATGCTACAGTGCTTTTGTATTTATTATTCTCATGCAGCAATGTTTACTTTATTTGTCATCACTCGATTAATATACTGGTTGTGCTCTAGTGATTAATAGCGTGGTAGTCAGCAAGAATGTTTTGAATTCATTTCAATAATGTCTTTTAACAATTGATATACGCATTGAAGTTATGTTGGAAATTATTTTATAATTACTTCTCTTATTATTATCATGACAAATATTTAAAATGCATGCTTTTTCTAACACAAATAAAATTAAATCTTATACTGACATTTATTTGAGGATAATGGACTATTTGACGTTGGCTATACGGTAAACATAACCACAAAATAAATTCATACAAATTTATAATAATTGATCAGAAAAATCACATGACTTATTAACTTTTTTCTAGATAATGTCATAGACTATTATGTTATCGCTTCAGTTATTAATGTTTGTATTTAATATTTTCCTAGACATTATAATTGTAAAGCTTTAATATTAATGATTGCATTTAACATTTTTTTAGACAATCGCATAGTGAATATTATGGTAACGCTTTCAGTTATTAATGTTTGCATTTAATATTTTCCTAGACATTGACATACTACTTATTATTGTAAAGCTTTAATATTAATGATTGCATTTAACATTTTTCTAGACAATCGCATAGTGAATATTATGGTAACGCTTTCAGTTATTAATGTTTGCATTTAATATTTTCCTAGACATTGACATACTAATTATTATTGTAAAGCTTTAATATTAATGATTGCATTTAACATTTTTCTAGACAATCGCATAGTGAATATTATGGTGACGCTTTCAGTTATTAATGTTTGCATTTAATATTTTCCTAGACATTGACATACTAATTATTATTGTAAAGCTTTAATATTAATGATTGCATTTAACATTTTTCTAGACAATCGCATAGTGATTATTATGGTAACGCTTTCAGTTATTAATGTTTGCATTTAATATTTTCCTAGACATTGACATACTAATTATTATTGTAAAGCTTTAATATTAATGATTGCATTTAACATTTTTCTAGACAATCGCATAGTGAATATTATGGTAACGCTTTCAGTTATTAATGTTTGCATTTAATATTTTCCTAGACATTGACATACTAATTATTATTGTAAAGCTTTAATATTAATGATTGCATTTAACATTTTTCTAGACAATCGCATAGTGATTATTATGGTAACGCTTTCAGTTATTAATGTTTGCATTTAATATTTTCCTAGACATTGACATACTAATTATTATTGTAAAGCTTTAATATTAATGATTGCATTTAACATTTTTCTAGACAATCTCATAGTGATTATTATGGTCCCGCTTTCAGTTATTAATGTTTGCATTTAATATTTACCTAGACATTGACATACTAATTATTATTATTGTAAAGCTTTAATATTAATGATTGCATTTAACATTTTTCTAGACAATCGCATAGTGATTATTATGGTAATGCTTTCAGTTATTAATGTTTGCATTTAATATTTTCCTAGACATTGACATACTAATTATTATTGTAAAGCTTTATTATTAATGATTGCATTTAACATTTTTCTAGACAATCTCAGTGATTATTATGGTATCGCTTCAGTTATTGATGTTTGCATTTAATATTTTCCTAGACATTGACATACTAATTATTATTGTAAAGCTTTAATATTAATGATTGCATTTAACATTTTTCTAGACAATCGCATAGTGATTATTATGGTAACACTTCAGTTATTGATGTTTGCATTTAATATTTTCTTAGACATTGTCATACTGATTATTATTGTAAAGCTTTATTATTAATGATTGCATTTAACATTTTTCTAGACAATCTCAGTGATTATTATGGTAACACTTCAGTTATTGATGTTTGCATTTAATATTTTCCTAGACATTGTCATACTGATTATTATTGTAAAGCTTTATTATTAATGATTGCATTTAACATTTTTCTAGGTAATCTCAGTGATTATTATGGTAACACTTCAGTTATTGATGTTTGCATTTAATATTTTCTTAGACTTTGTCATACTGATTATTATTGTAAAGATTTAGTATTAATTGTTGCATTTAACATTTTTCTAGACCATCTCATAATGATTATTATGGTAACGCCTAAGTTATTAGTAGTTGCTCTATTTAAACTACAATTTAGTGGTACTTTTTATGCAATGTCCATTTCAATAAACGGGAACGTGTAATAATTGTAAACTAATTTTTAATTTGTTGCAATAAACCAAGTTGGAGTATTGTATTCGGAATAATGCTGTTCGAATAAATATGGTTTCTTATCGCTTCGCACATATTAGTGACTAATACATGGGGGAAATAGTAATGTTCTTATTTGAATACTACCCCTATTCACTACCCTACCAACGATGATTATGACCAAACCTTTCTGATTTTTGCATTTTGCTTTTTATTAATGCCTTCATTCACTTTGCTTTTGGAAACCACTGGTTTTGCCTATAATAGTATGTTTCAAAACAATATCTGCCCAATGAAGACAAAGATTTAACTCAACTGTAGAGTTTCATTCTCTGATAAAATGGTGGTTCAATAAAGAGGTGATTCCTATGAAAACATAATAGTATGTATCAAAACAATATCTGTCCAATGAAGACAAAGATTTAACTCAACTGTAGAGTTTCATACTCTGATAAAATGGTGGTTCAATAAAGAGGTGATTCCTATGAAAACATAATAGTATGTATCAAAACAATATCTGCCCAATGAAGACAAAGATTTAACTCAACTGTAGAGTTTCACTCTTTGATAAAATGGTGGTTCAATAAAGAGGTGATTCCTATGAAAACATAATAGCATGTATCAAAACAATATCTGCCCAATGAAGACAAAGATTTAACTCAACTGTAGAGTTTCACTCTCTGATAAAATGGTGGTTCAATAAAGAGGTGATTCCTATGAAAACATAATAGTATGTATCAAAACAATATCTGCCCAATGAAGACAAAGATTTAACTCAACTGTAGAGTTTCACTCTCTGATAAAATGGTGGTTCAATAAAGAGGTGATTCCTATGAAAACATAATAGTATGTATCAAAACAATATCTGCCCAATGAAGACAAAGATTTAACTCCACTGTAGAGTTTCACTCTCTGATAAAATGGTGGTTCAATAAAGAGGTGATTCCTATGAAAACATAATAGTATGTATCAAAACAATATCTGCCCAATGAAGACAAAGATTTAACTCAACTGTAGAGTTTCACTCTATGATAAAATGGTGGTTCAATAAAGAGGTGATTCCTATGAAAACATAATAGTATGTATCAAAACAATATCTGCCCAATGAAGACAAAGATTTAACTCAACTGTAGAGTTTCACTCTCTGATAAAATGGTGGTTCAATAAAGAGGTGATTCCTATGAAAACATAATAGTATGTATCAAAACAATATCTGCCCAATGAAGACAAAGATTTAACTCAACTGTAGAGTTTCACTCTCTGGTAAAATGGTGGTTCAATAAAGAGGTGATTCTTATGAAAACATAATAGTATGTATCAAAACAATATCTGCCCAATGAAGACAAAGATTTAACTCAACTGTAGAGTTTCATTCTCTGATAAAACGATGGTTTAATAAAGAGGTAGATCCTATTAATACAGTATGTGGATGTGTCTGATGATAATTAAGGAACTTCTAGAGAATCTTAGTTATTGTGTCGCTTTGATTGCTCGATTTCATTTGACGAAACGTGGTTCTAAGAAAATAAGCAGAAAATAAAGCGCGAGCAATAAAGCATAGGAATAAATGATTACGAAGATTCATTTCCATATAATGTCGAAGAAAACGAAAAATAGGAACTTAACGCACATACGAAATGTCTTTCTTGTAGAAGTGCACAATGTAAGATAAAAACAAACATGGAGTTAAACGTGATGAATGGGCTTTAGACATCGTAGAGGAAGGATACATCAGAAATATAGTAGCGTTAGGTGGTTCAAGGGTGGACAAGATTGAACGATGACTATATTTAAAGTTAATCCTGTTAGAAAAACGGTAGGTGGTAAGTAGTTGATATAAAAAAGGATTAAGAAGTATTTTCGAAGAAATCGTTATAAGAAGGATTTTAATGGCAGTGAAAAAGAGGATAAATAAGGAGAAGGATTAATGGAGAGTTAGTTAAGGATTAGTTTCATTTAGGACTTTAAATTATTGAGGGATCATTCAGTAGTAAAATGACATAAAAAAATCGATTATCGTAGGTGATCTAAATATTAATTTATTCCCGGTTACCAACACGCCAATTTACATCAAATGTTGAAAAGATTTAGCCTCAGTCGAAGAGACTAAAAAAAATTAAACCTTAAAACCATGGACCCTAAGTTTGATTAGGCTATATCCGATCGTAAGAAATGAGGATCAAATCAAATAGATGAACGGGAATGAACGACTATATGATATTTGTTTAGGCCATCCGCAGTTTCTACCTATTACTTTTTAATAAGTTCATCCATTTTCATTCACTATTGGTTAAACGATGCAGCCTTTTTAGTAAATTGTTATTATTTAAAATCAATTTTCTTATTTGATAATGCCTACGAAGATGTTCTAACAAATTGAGTTTCATAGGTTTTGACAGTCAGTGTGTACTCCAGTGTCACCATTTCAGCAATACATCTTTTGCATAGCAGAGACTCAGTTAATCTGAATTGATTCTAATTATGTTGTACAGTGCGTCTGGACATGAATATTCTGGATTAGTAGGTTGACGTTGCTGTATAGTATCATTAGGTAGTTGTTGAATTTCATAAAGATTTCTTACTAACAAAGAGATGTGCCTAAATGTCCCCAGTACTTAAATAATGGTATATGATAGACGTTAAAGTATATTTAGGGTTATGATTTATTTTTGCGGTATCTTACCAACAACTTCGCCATATAATTCTTTGCTAAATTCGAATGGCCAGAAGGGCATGGAAGTATATTTTTTATTTCAATAAGTTATAAGTATATATTGATACTTATTGCATAGTGAAAATAAGGAGATGGTTTGTAAGGACCGATTGCCTACAGTGATACGGTAAAGTCAATAGGGATATCTGTATAGTTTCTAGCTCTTAAGAAGGTAGTGGAAGAGATGTGTTCCATCTAATACACATGGGAAGGGTGATCTGACAAATTTTAAGTGACCATATTATATAGAAAGTCGACTATAAAGAAAGATCACTCTAGATTCCTTTAATTTTGGAATTCGTGGAAAATAATCTCCTTGTAAATAGTTAAGGAGATAATACATTAAAGACGTCCTCCTTAACAATATCCGACACCGACTATTAATAAAATCGGAAGAAGACAAGGATGGGGTGTTAGCTGCACATAAAGTCTCTTCTTCCAACAAGATAATTAATATTTTCCTTAGAAAGTGAACAACAAATTGAATACGCCGGATTATTTATTACAGGGGCTTTGTTCTCGGAGCCTCGTACATAGAGCCCGCCGCTATTTTTCATGCTCCCCACCCTCGCTGTCTTACCACCCCACTTAATTTTCAATCGCAAATATCAAAGCTATTTGTTGCGGCCATAGGAAATTGATATTACACTCTTCCAGCGACGCCTGAGGGTAGTTTTAGACTAATTTTAAAAGTACGTTAACATTTACAATAGCGAGCACCTTTGTCACGGTACTTCAAAGGCGATAGTTTGTCCAGTCTCTTCAGTTTTAATATCAAATCAAAATGCATATTTATAACAATGTAGTCTCGTAAAGCCTAATGTTGAGATCGATATTACTTTATGTATGTAAATGCGTGTAAAATCCACGATATCCTAAAGGGTTGGCATCGCACTATCCACTTTGAACCCACATATTTATGAAACGAATTGCTTGCAAATCTAACCGTGTAAACTTTGAGGTTATTTTACAAAATAGTTGTGCTCTTAACTTGACATTTGTGTTCCGCTATAGTTTGCTATCAAGTTTAAACTTTCTGAGCGTTGTACACGATTTAATTAACGTTATACGTCAAAAACAAAATTATAATGACGAAATGCAAGTAAACTTGTTTAGCTGAGTGAAGTTCAGGAATAATTTTAATACAGAAAAGTCATTTTGGTTAGGTTCGATATCTACCTGCCAAGTACAGGTTAGTTGTTCTGTAATAGATTTATTGCAGTTGACTGATATAACGTATTTCATTAAGCTAAACATTTTCTGATTTGCCATAATGGTACGTTTTAATCTTGATTAAAATTAGTTAGCCTTTACTTTCTTATAGATGTAGTATAGAGAAGGTTATGTGATGGGTCAAATATTGATGTGTTTTTATGGTTATATCTGTTTTGAGGTCCCCTGAGTCCACAGTGACTTAGGGGTGCTGTTTGTCTCTCGTCTGTTCAGTGGTCTTCAGCCCAAACGCGTGGACCTATTTCAACTTGTTTAAAGTATACTTATTTACAGTATGGGCGTATTTTAGCTATATCTCGTGACATTTATTCGATTACTCAGCATTTGGGGATAGCTGCCATAAAGGAAAAAACACGAAATTACAATTTAGTCAAAGGTCTGTTATAAAAGATGTAATTTCTCAAAATCGTTTCTACCGATGAATTCAAATTTTAGTGAAATGTGAAGAAAAATGTCCCAAACCCGAAAAGTCGCAAATATGAAAGGGTCAAGAAATAATTGGGCAAAAAACAAAAAATGAACATTGACCCCCGTCTTTAAAAGCATGATTTTAATCAAACACGATTTACATTGAGGACTCATTTGGTTCACAAGTGACTCAAGTTTAGGCCCAATTTATATATTTTTTTTTCCAAAGACAGAGATCATGGTCATTTTCACTTCTTGATTTTCAACTACCAAGCTGACATTTTTGGTGACGTATAGTTTGTATTTGGTTTTTGTGATTGGTGTGTGAGACAGTTTTGTGCAATATGTTTGTACTGTTTATTAAGTTTCCAAAGTGGACGTAGTTAGAGAATATTATTATTATTTTTTTTTAAAATAAATACTCAAGTTTTTACTCTTTACCCTTCTAACAGTTTAAAATTTACCCTTCAAAATTTTTGTTCATCTTAATATAGATTATGTAGCTGATATTGTTTGGAATTGTTCTGTTAAGATATTGAACATTAAATTTTGTTTGTTCAAAATTTAAAAAATCCTTATTATTTAACTTCTGCTAAATCGATTTTGAATTAAATTGGATCAGTTGTAGTGCCTGACGACCCAAATGTTGTTATATAATCTCTAAAATATCAAAAGAAAGAAATATGTCCTTTATTTCTAAATTTGACATCAATAATAGCAGTATCTATAGTTTTTCGTTCATTTTCTCTGTTATAAATTTCATATAGGCCTACTGTTTATACAGAAGGACGAGGATACCGTTAAAGAAATTAATTATTATGTTTCTGTGGGAATAAGTCGTCGAATATCTGTGAAAATATAGTTCAACATTCTATCTACAGAGTTTAGTCTAAAAAGGTTTTATCTTTTTAAATCAGATTAGAAGTAGCAGATTATACCTCAAATTAGATTTTTAAACTTATTATAGATTTTTCTACCCTTTTATTTTGAAATATAAAAACATTAATCAGTAACAAGGATAGCGAAAGAAGCGATCAAGTATTGAAACGACATACCTTCAGGGGCTCACCTATAGTGTGTACGGGCGTGACTATCCTGACATTTCCTAACTGGATTTACACCTTATGTCAAGTAAGTACTATCAGGTCTCTCTTGACCAACTCTTATTCTATTCCAACCCCGATGCTATTATACTATTCAAGGACTTCTTTATTTTATGTTCTTTGCCTTCTCTTTACATAAGATCATGACAAGTTTTTCGCCTTTTAGTAACGGGGGTGTGAATAATAAAAAGTTAACGCAATATAATACTGATTTATTGAATATTATTTTTGCATTTCCAACTATATTTCATCTTCTATTTTAATAAAATATAATATCTCTTTTTAATACAGCAAATTAAATCTTTTCAATTACAACTTTTGAAAGCTAAACTTTTTAATAAAGATTATAGAACGTAAAACAATTTAAAAATGACCTTTAACTGTTCAGAACTTAACGAAAGCTGGGAAATAACCACAAAATGAACGCTCCATAAACCCAATTACC
Organism: Aphrophora alni; assembly: GCA_963513935.1. Classification (NCBI taxonomy): domain Eukaryota; kingdom Metazoa; phylum Arthropoda; class Insecta; order Hemiptera; family Aphrophoridae; genus Aphrophora; species Aphrophora alni. The sequence goes on along the minus strand of OY740770.1, from coordinate 83,217,437 downwards.
GGCTGCAACTCAAATCCTTAACCTGCTGTGATTTCATAGTCGACGCTCTCAATCCCGGTAACCTATTCAATAAACATAAACTGAGTTGAGGGGCAAACGAACGTAATTGAATTGTTATGGCGATGTTTTTCCAATAGGATTCTAGTCACTCAAATTACCCAGCAACCCACTTCCAGTAATGGGATCCTATGTGTTTAAGTCACAGAAAGTGTTTTCTTTGTCGTGCTTTGAAGCTGTCTTTGTTTTATCGTGTTATTGATGTTATTAATGTCCAATCAACATTTATTGTTGAGATAAATATAAGTAGCGCTTGAGAGGTTTATTGTGGTTTGATAAGAATCGGAGAAACCTTATATATCAATGACCTACTATCAACTGATTCCTGAAACGTTTATAACCTGATTGACTTTGTCGGATCTTGTTGTTATATTAAACCTACTGTAGGTGTTTTTTAAATATCCAAAATCAAACTCTAAGTTTCATTGTAATTATATTAGGTAAAATATCCAGGGGAGTTTCCCGATAGATTTAAGTGCGAAATCTCGGCATTTCCTTTACAAATGATTATTTCGATCATTCTTAACAAAGCAAATGGTGTTTTATCTCTCACAATTCATTATTACTTAACAATCTTAGAAATTCTCAAATTTGTAACATATTCTATCGTGTAGCCATATTGAAATCACTCGATAGGCGCATGCGCACTTCATTTACTAATACAGGTTGATATTACTACGCCTCTATGATATAAACCCAGACCTAGTAAAAGAACTATAGATAAAGTAAGGTATACATATGATGACGTACCTTGACCTGTAGTTTTTTAACTAGTTGTGGTTAGGTAACCATATATTAACCTTCCCTGACCTGGTTAAACAACTATTTTCGCAGAATAAAGAAAACATCGATAAATTTTACTTAATATTGATGAAATATTTGTGGAAATAACGTCAAAATACCATAAAACAGTCATTATAAATCGCTGTTTTCGGACAGAAATGTTGAATTGGGAAACATAAAAAATGAATTGGGTTGTTAAGTATTGAAATTATTGAAAAAAAACCTCTATTTTGAAGACGAAATGCCAAGATTTCGACCTTAAATCGATCGGACAACTCTCCTGCATATTATATTAATTCAATTTGTTTACGTTTATATTTAGAAGTGTTTGATATAGTTTGACAACCATTGTTATTGGCTCACTTTCATGGTTACGGGCTTGGCAATCCACCCTCTGGATCTACATGTTGTCTTGGGATACCCATTACTTTCACCATATCAGGTCTCTTCACCAACTCTTGTTTTTCCTGATCCTGACGCTATTAGATTATTATTATTACCGTGAGGTTTTTTGTCTTTTTAAAACGGTTATTTTTTACTTTTACAGTATCAAATTGTAGCCGATCTGAATTTTCATTATTCGTCTATTGTAATAACAACATGAATATCTATTGAAAGACTAAACAGCGTTAGATCCGAAAATACTTTGTGAAAAAACATCACAAAACTTTCTCACTCATCCATACAAAAAACCTAATCAAATTCAACCAAAACTATTAATCAATTCAAATGTCATTTCGGTAGTTGGCAGTAATAAAGTGAAATTAAATTGAAAAAAAATTTTAAATGGGGCCTAATCTTGCTCCGCTTGTGCCATAAACGCGTCTTAAACATAAATTGTATTGTATTAAAATCTAAATTTTAATGAGGGTGGTTCAGATTAATTTTTGTTTTATCCCTGAACATTCCAACAAGAAATCAAAAAGTAAAAAATGAAGAATCTTCGTCTTCATAAAAATTCCATTACTCTCAAATTCGGCTTTAACTATTTAAATAAAATTAAAACGTGAAAGTTTATGGTGCAGTCTGTGTTACAAAAAGTTGCAATTTGTGAGTGATTTGGAATGAATGGGGTCAGAATTCATTTTGATGTTTCCAAATTACTTGCAGGTCTAGGCTAAAGCGTTACCGATGATCCATTTATTTTGATAGACTAGTTCAGCAACACAAACTAATAGTGATCAATCAACTGAGGAATGTTCTATCATTTTCAAATAGAATTTAATTAAGTTAGCTTCAAAATTTGTGTTTAAAATAAAGTTTTATCAAACTAGGAAAAAGGATATTTTTAAATGTAAAATTTTTTATCTTATGATGCAGTTTGCCAAAGTTTGAAGACGACATATATAATTTTGAAAATAAAACTTGATAAACTTTCTTTTCATACCGATCTATATTAAATCTATAAAACAGATTCATAGTGCGTCAGCAAGTATCGTCTTTATAGTTTTAATAGCTGAAACTATTTCCCTTGAGTGGTCAAGTTGTATACGCTGAAGCACCAAATTTTATATTATTTATTTTATATAAGGGAAAAAGTTTTTAAAATATCAAATATTTTCTTAAAAAGATGACAATTCTACAAGAAAAGAGGAAAACTTTGAAATTTAAACAATGACATTTTTTATTAAAATTGATGAAACTCTTTTTTCACTAACACTTTGTACAAATAGTTGGCACTAACTTTCTCGATTTTTTCATTACTTCTGAAAAATATACCAGCATCAGTAATTGTTGTATTAGGTTTTGTTAATTAAAATCATAGTGAAGCCTGTCAGCTCCAATCCACTGCTAATTTATTATAAATACGTGAAAGAAATTCATTTATAATATAGACTTATACGGTAGATTTTCCTTCACAATTACACTAAAACGTATACAAGCGTATGGAAGTTTTTCTAAGTTTAAGAGTTGCTACATGACATTTTTAAAACCGAGACGACAATATATATATATATATATAAGTCTTCTAAATATAAATTTTAGACGTACCTGATAATTAGCGAAGATGAAGAATATTATGATATTGAAAAATTATCAGAAAAATTCCACAAGTTTTTCATTATTGTACATTCGTGCATTTTGTATGATTAATTACATTTCAATCATAAATAGTGCAGCCTTAATTTCAAACAACCAACCCCTGTGGCTATATTTAGAATTTCCATTCCATTCATAAGTAACTAGCGTTATCAGCACAGAGCTGGATAATTTACCCTCTGGCGTAAATTCAGTTCAATTTGATGTTTGTATTTTGGATATTAGCTGTTACACATTATTAGCTGGTGTCATTTGATGTTATTGAAGCAGACTTCCCTCAACGGCTGATCTAAGCGCAATAGACGACGTACGTCGAAATAGATTTTCCTATCAATCCGATTTTTTTACTTGCATCGAATTTTTGGTTTTTAAATCTAGATTTAAGTAAAAAAAATGATTATGCCAATTAGAATACAGTATGCCTATCATATTTTTCATTGGAAATCATTGAACACGCATTTTTGCTATTTGTTTACATTTCGTTCCAATGATGACAACAATTATTTTCATTTACGTTTTACAGTATTAATTATTTGCTTATAGTTTTGTTCCGCTCAAGTCTGTGACATAGTTTGATGGTGACAAAGTTAAATACGGTGACAAGTACGAACTGTATGCAGTTGAGTTTTACATTACAAACAAGTCTAACAAGTATTTAATGCTGGGGTCAGGCAAATACTAATTATTAGTAGTTTCAATTTGTCTACTCGTAGTTAGAATTATAGATAAGAGATGTAGTTAATGCCAGACTTAAACCAGACATACTGAGGCTAAAAAGACGGATGTTGTGATAATAATGTAAGTGGACAATACGTTCAAGATGTTGAACAATAATTCCAGGGATAGTTTCCGGAGACCATGGTGCAATATAGTAATTATGCAGCTCGGCAGTTGATTCATAAATTCCAGGAAATCTTTTCCATGTATGATGCTACCAGATCTGGAAGGTTATCAGTACTGACAGAGGAGAAACTGTTTGGTGTCTCGGACCGTATGCTCCAAAATGCCAAGAAGTTCATAAAGAAACTATGGCTTAGGAAAAAAAGCCTAGACCCAATCTTTCATAAATACAGTTGTATTTTAATTTAAACCTGATTAGGGTGTGCTAAACGCGTTGCGTACTGCAACTGGTTTTTAGGTTTTCTTATCCGTGAATTAAACCGAGGTCACGTTTTTCACAGACGTCACCATTTGTCAGAGTACGTTACGACTCAAAACTCACTCGTCTATGGTGTGCAAATTCTCCTAAGGATCTTTTTCAACCTGATTTTTTTATGTCCGGTACGAGACGAACAGTTCCCACACAATTGATTATTTGAATATAGCATAACATAATACATTTAGAATGTGGATTGAAGACAATTTTAGATAATACAGTTCGGCGTGTTCGGAGACTTTCGGGAAGCAATTTAAACTCAACGTCGGTTGTAATTACGTCATAATAGGAAGTTTATAAACTATTTTTTTTACTATAATCATAAGGTGCACAGGGGATTTTGGACAACGTGTATTTCGTATGGGGGTGACACAGAATGACGAGTTTTTGTATTTAAAAAAAATAAATTTGAATTAAGTGAACAAAACTATTACAAATCTCAACAACTAATATAAATTACAGTCTTTATAATCATTGAATACAAATATAGAAATTTAATTAAATATATTTGTGTTACAAAGTAAAATTTAAAAGATCCCACAATGATAATTTAGTGTTAATGGTAGGCTACCAATTGAGCAATTGGCATTATGTACCGGGTGGCTATAAAGTTCCCCCCTCTCTAATTTTAACCCTCAATTTTCATCATATCGATTTGGGTCAAATGAAGTTTATAACTAATCGCTCGTACTATGTTTTATGATGATTACAATTTGTGACACGTGATACCGCATACGACTTCGACGTCCATCTCAATGTTTTTCATTATCTACTTTTATTTACTTCCGACTTTCAATTTGATAACATTAAATCAAAATTATATATTATCTAAAGTTAATAAGTTTCCTAAAAAACGGATTCCACCATTTAGATAACTCGTATAGTTTACCATGTGTAATGTGTTTTAACAGTTTAAAACATTAAATAAGCCTTTATTTATAAAAATCAAATTTCAAAAAAAATTACTTTTAATTTCAAGAATAGTTGAAACAGATATAATATGATATTTCACTGAACTTAGTTAAAAAATATATATAGTCGAGTCATACGACCATCAGGTCAAATGATAAATCTAGAGCATACAAGGAAAAAAGAATACAATCCACTGTATGTATGCAATTAGTTAGTACAGTCGACTCTCGCTAACTCGAACCTCGATAACTCGAAATCTTCGATATCTTGAATTATTTTCATTCCCCTTGGAAAAACCTGTATAATTCGAAAAAAATAACAATACATAACTCGAAATAATTTTACGGTTATATTTTACCTCTATAAGTCGAAGAGACACATAAATTACCTCTATAATTCGAAGTTCAGTAGATAAGTCGAATTCAATTTGCACTTTACCTCCACAAGTCGAAGTTTACCTCTATATCTCGAGCAACGATGAGGATGCTCCCTTCTGACGAATAAAACGAGGAAGAGGAGCCAGCAGACATTACACCTAAAGAAGCCAAAGCTGCAGTACGTACTTTACGTATGTTTTAAGGAAAAAAACAGTGATGCACCAGACAGTGGGTTTTCTTCGATTGTTTCAATCGAAAATATGATTGACAAACGTGCTGCCAACAGTCTTAATCACAGCCAGATTACGGACTTTTTTAATCAGTGAAATTAATATATGGACTGTACTGTTTACCGTGTATGTACACGTATTTTATTATGTATACTCTAAATATACCTATTTTCTATTGATACAGTTAAAAGCTTAGTTTTTAGAGGGAATAAAGTACAGTACAGTACTATTCTTTACCTCTGTAACTGGAATTTTTATTTGGTTTACCTCTATATCTCGTTACCTCTGTAAGTCGAATTTAGTCAAGAATGACCTCTATAACTCGAACTATGCCTAAGCCGAACTACACGTAACTCGAAGAAATATTGTAGTTCCATGAATTTCGAGTTAGCAGTCAGTATGCAGTCAGTATGGTATAATGAGGGCAATATGCATTTTTCTTGTTGTTTAAGGCGAAAAATCATTCGGTCATCATCGCTTTAAAAAAGAAAGAAAAGAACATAAAATAAAGACACCACGAGAACTTTATTAGCATCAAAGTCAGAAGAGAACAAGTGTTGGTCAAGATGAATAGATTTGGTGAGATCCAGGAGAGATGAATGAGGGGATTTACCCAAGACTTCATGAAAAAAGGTGTTGACCCAGGAAAGATGAATGAACGGGGTCTTACCCGATGAAAAAAATGTTGATCCAGGAAACATCTAAGAGATTTACCCAAGATTAGATGGAAAAAAGTATTGGTCCAGGAAAAATGAATGAGGGGAATTTACCCAAGACTACATGAAAAAAAGTGTAAATTCGGCTATGTGTAAATTCTTGATTGACACGTTAGTACTCACTGAGTGGAATCAGAGAATATGTGACGGTACATGCTAATACAAATGTTATAAAATTCTTGTATTTACTTTATTACTTACTATATTTATTCTTGTATTAAATTGAATCTTTATTGTGAGAACTTATTTATGTAAAAGAAATGATTTTATGTCGTTTATTAAGAGGACTTCTTTAACACGCAAAACTCTGTTTTTATACTGTGTACGACGTGAAGAAAGAATACTTTATGAGAACACTCGTAATTTGTCTGTTGTATTGTTTAAATGTTGACATTTTTCTATTAATATAAATGATCATTTGTTGATAAAAAATAATGTTTTTTCCACACATCAATATCGATTACTCGTTCTGTATTTTTAGGTATGTTATTCTACATTACGTGCAACTATATTGTGATATTCAAGTAATCGATATTTACTAGTAGCAGTTAGTTTTCATTAGGATGTTTCGTAGTTACAAATATTTAACGTTAGAGCTACACATTGCACTCCGTAAAGTGAAAAATATTCCGCACAATAGTGATTGAAATTTTTGATCCGGATCCTTGTAAAATTAATTATCATGGTTTAAATGACAGTTTTAAAATTCGTAAATTATACAGGGTGTATCATAGCGGGTGGCCGGCTTGTATAGCATTGAAACGAGAATACTTAGACATTTAGTTTAAACTGATAACCCCCTATTTCGACCCCAAGGAATTCAGGAAAAATGTTTTCAACCCTCTAAAATGCCCCAAAAGGGTATTTTTTGGGGGTAGGGGTTGGTTTTTGGGAAATTTTCAAATGTAAAGGTAGGTCGTGTTGTACCTCATTTTAAAGGTCTCGGTACACTGATCATTAAAAAAAAATGTTTTTCATTTATCTTGCACCGTCAATACAGAGTGGCCCGAAACATCATAAAAACTTAAGTTTACATATCTTTTTACATCTGACATAAACTTTTTTTTTTAACAGCTACAATTTTTAAAGTACATTGACAAAGATGAGACCTTTTAAACAATACCTAATTTTTGTAGGAGCAGTTATTTTTAAGCCTGCTTATAACGTACACAAAAACTCAGCAATTCTAAGAAAAACAATATTTTTCTGTAAATGTTTAGCCAATAGAGAAATGAAAAAAATTTCAAATATGAAAATTGTTGATAATTGTAAAGGCTTCAATTTGATATGTAAGATGACCCACATTGCAATTTGAAAATTTTGAGATATTGACTTTTAAAACTTCTAAAAGTTGTAAATTTTGAAACCTGCTAAAAATTTGAGAAAACCTACCAAAATTAGGTATTGTTTGAAAGGTCTCATCTTTGTCAATGTACTTTAAAAATTGTAGCTGTTAAAAAAAAAGTTTATGTCAGATGTAAAAAGATATGTAAACTTAAGTTTTTATGATGTTTCGGGCCACTCTGTATTGACGTGCAAGATAAATGAAAAACATTTTTTTTTAATGATCAGTGTACCGAGACCTTTAAAATAAGGTACAACACGACCTACCTTTACATTTGAAAATTTCCCAAAAACCAAGCCCTACCCCCAAAAAATACCCTGTTAGGGCATTTTAGAGGGTTGAAAACATTTTTCCTGAATTCCTTGGGGTCGAAATAGGGGGTTATCAGTTTAAACTAAATGTCTAAGTATTCTCGTTTCAATGCTATACAAGCCGGCCACCCGCTATGATACACCCTGTATATATCAAACTGTTGTTGATGCATTCTTCATATGAAAAGTACATAATAAGTTGTTTAATGTATTGAAATTGGATTACAATTTAGTTGTCTGGTGCAGTCATGGTACTTACTCAACTCCTCATACAATCAAATCTTATAAATGTAAAGCACAAAAGTTGTTTTCTTGGGCCTTGTATAGGATGTTAAATTGTATTAGGAGATCAAGGGGTCATAACTAGTAGGATAGATTTGTTTAAATCAGTTTCACAGGTTTTCTGAACCTCGTAATTGTGTATAACACCCTAGATGGCCTCGTAGATGTATGCCTCCACTTGTAGTGACTCAGCCCTGTCAATTTTTAATAACCTTTCTTTGCGTGATTACATTTCGAAATTTTATTTTTGATAATAACTTTGCTATTTCTCATCGTAATGTTAGTACTAATACATACAGAATTGAAATCTATAAATTTGTGTCCAATTTAGTGTGTTCAAGTTGAATAACATGAGATATGAGAACAAAAACTGTTTTAAATGGCCGCCATTTTGACGTTTTCAATTCGATTTTTCTATACGAGCGCACTGTAGTCCCCTATATGATATCTTATTTTTTGTAGCCGTCAACGATGTATCTATAGACAACGACGACGGACGGACGGGATGTCGAAAATGACTTTTTCTGTATCCTGAGACCATGAAACGTGGAGATTAATAAAAACGGATATTGAAATTTATTGCAGATTACCAAACTTATCTTGTACTTTGTATACTGGGTAAGTAAACCTTACCTTACCGCGGTACAGAACCTTTCAACAGCCCACTTTAGCTTTTCTCTTCCAGTCACTCACACCATTCCATTCCATTTCAAGACCACTTAGTCACTTAATCCTAGCAATGTTTATTTCTGTTATCAGGTCAGGTGTCTAGTAGAAGTCTCTCAGTTTCTGGTTAGTTTTTACACGCCAGGTTCCATTTTTATCTAATACTCCAAAAATCCTCCGAAGTAACCTTCCTTTCCAACGTTGCCAATCTTCTTTCATTTTCTTTTGTCAAGCGCCGAATAAGACTACAGGTCTGATACCTGTTTTTACAACATAACTTTTTTTTATTATTATTATCAAAAAAGATCGCAATGTGCACTGCAATGCAAGATATCGCCGATTTGCAGCTTTAATTCTTTCTCAAATATCAGTTCCAATGTCTTCATTTTTTTCAATAATATATCCTAGGTATTTGAAGCTTTCCACTTGTTGTAAACTGTAATCATCCACCTCTGACGTATCAATTGCTTTCTCTCTTTCTGGACCCATATACAGTTTTATCCTTATTCACAATGATGAGTCTTTGTCTCCCTCTACCAAATCTTTAAATCCCTAGTTAAGACCATTTTTTGTCTCTGTAATGTCAACATAGGCCAGATATTGCAGAGTTTTATTTTCTATCATACATCTCTATGTTTCTTACAATTTTTTTCTAGGACGAGATTAAACAACAATTAATTGTGAAAGGGTATTGTTTAAATTACGCAAGGGCCTGTCTCCTAAATCTTTTCGATTTTTTGTATATTCCATTGTATTCTTACTTTAGTTTCAGAATCATGATTACAAGTCTAATCGGTTGTGCGGAATTAGAAATTCTGTCATTACCGCTCTTCATATATCTAGTTAAAATCTATAAATAATTTACGGGTCTTTATGTTAAACTCATTGCATTTATCTACAATGGCTGTAGTAGAAAAAACATACAAAGGCTCACATTGATGAGTTGTTGATCTATTTCTTCGGAAGCCAGATTGGTAGTCAACTAAGGTTTCCTCCACAAAACTTTAAATCTTTGGGTTAATTCTTTCAACCAAAACTATTATAATACTTTAAGTAAAAGCAGGATATTATCTAAACTACAACCCCATAATAATTAATATCGAAGAAGAAAGAAAACAAGAACTAACTATCTGTATTTACTAGTATGATTTACCTTCAATATGATATTGATTAAGAATAAACAAGTATTTTCTGGTTGTTGTGAATATGTAATATCTCGTATAGCTTGAAAGGCATCAAGTATGCTCAACAGAGAGTGTGTAGCATAAAAGTAGTCTTGCTAGCCTAAAACTAGAGTATTTTCAATAATCTGTATATCCCCTAAAAGGTTACGAAATAAAATTGTTTTCAACTATTTTTTTTTCGGAATCAAATATTAAATAAAAGATATTTCCACTACAAAAAAAATTATATTGAAAAAATGTCGGATAATTAAAAAACTAATTGAAATAAGTAAAAATATGTTTGAAGGGTTTCCATTTAAGGTATTTTCTATATCTTGAAACTTCAGATTAAACAGGTATCGTTCACTCAGGTAATGTTTATGAATGCAAATTGTAAATGGTGTAACAATATTTGAAAGCTAATATTTTATAAACACGCATATGAACCATTGTTTTTTGCCAATATTATTTGAAACAAGTTGATGGGTGTCATCATACTACAAGCAGATCCTCTATATGTAATGCCAAAAAGTAGATATCATAGGCCTTCTAATAAAACTGTTTACAATGGTCGCCATTATTATATTTTTAATTAAATTTTCCTGATTTTAGATTAATAGTATTTTATATTAACCTCTACCAAATTAATTTCATCTTACTAGTAGCAGATATTGTACCACAACGAATGGACGTCATGACGAAAATAACTTTTACGGTTTCCTGAGATCGATTTTTTTTGCAATTACCAAACTTATCCTAAGAAATATATTGAAAAATTGTACTGCATTTATCGTTTGTTTAAGTTATCTGTAACCAAAAAATAGTAGGCCTACAATATACTTTAAAATATATTTATATACTTTCTGGCGCGCTCGTTCACCGAACTATATTTCTAAACAGCCAATATTTTGAAATTTGTGATCAAAATTCGTTCTCTAACAAACTTAACCGGGAATTCTATAAGATTTAATGTTACACCAAGTTAGGAAATGTTATTAGGGGGGTTAGAGAGACAACAATAGTCAAATATCAAATATACAAAGAATGTTGTGACAACTTTATAATGTATGAGGTTGTCTATTGTCTTATATAAAATGAGAATAGCTTATTTTCCATTATAAAACACTAAATCTGTTTGCTTAGAGAATTATTAATTAGACAGGAACAAGCGTGCTTTGGTTGTAGTTTATTAAATCAGGGAAACACAAGAGCTATGATAGTTAATTAATTTAATGTAAAAACAATCCATTAGATTGCTTTTATATCGAACGATAATAAACTGATAGTAAATTATAATATATTGTAGGTTAGCAACACCAGCATTTTCAAACGCTAAGATCAAATTAAATTACAATAGTGTAAAATAATTAGTTATAATGAAATTATTATAACAAGCTATGTAGCGATTAACGAAATTGTTTTTTATTGCTTCTTAAACTTTCACAGTACGTTAGTTTGAAATTTAAAAAAGTGATATGGCAACAGCCCATACTGGAAGACTCAGGGATGTAAAATGTGTTTTGATTTTCAATTGTTGTACATATCGTACATTTACGTAGAACTATTTGTTTATGTGTGTATTTATCGCTTTAGACGATGCATTTTTTGTTAGATTTTGTACAAATTTTATACACGAAGAATTGTATTTTAATAGATCGTTAAACAGTAAAATCGTTCCAACATTTTCAAAGTGACACGTCTATCAAATAACTCATTTAAACTAAAATTCCTTATGTACAAAATCCTAATTTGGTACCCGTTAATATCAACCTTAATTTTCCATGATTAAAACAAAACGGAATTAGTCAAATTTGAATTTTTTATCTTGAATTCAAAAATATCAAAACCTGAAAATAGTTAATGTGCATTAATTCATGATAAAAATACTTGGATTTAAGTACATTTGCATGGATGATAAAAATACATAAAAATCTTTGCCAAGTACATATATATATAAATCATGCTATTAGACTGAGTTTTCAGTGTAAGTGTTCTATATCCAATAACTGTGTTTTATCCAATAATGAAATTCACTTAATTATGCCAGTCCCATGAGAGTTTTATAATAAACAAATGCATTTTTTGTTTAGCTAAATTAAAATTTTATCTTCAAAATAAACCAGTCTAAGAAAAGAAACACTTTTGGAGATAAAATGTATACATTCTGTTCAACCATAAAGTAGTCTTGCTCTTACTATATTATATTTATTACACATATTTAGTGGTTTCCTTGAAATAGCGACAAGTGTTGAAATATGTTGAGTAATTCTGTTAGTTTTAATTATATGTATATACGACTAAATATATAATTTTTGTAAATTGAATTATTTTATCTTGCTATGTTTATCCAATTTGTTTTCATATCTTGTATAGAATGGGTTAATTCAGAATGAAAAACCACTCCATTTCTACTCTGTAATGAATATCTCTGAGGGGTGAGGTAGTATATTACCTCAGTCTGAAGGCTTCCACTGAAATTATTGACCCGATGAACTTTATCCATAGAAGCCCCTAACCTCATAAATAAATATAGCTCATCGTTATAGAGTCTGCGGTTGAAGGTCACAATTTACACCCTTTCTTGTTGTCTTTGTTTGGATATCGATACACGATAGATAGGATTGTCATAATTTAGGTTAACTTTATGTAGCCTACGAAGCTGTGTTTTTAAGATTCACATTATTTGAGTTGTGAAACACTAAAATTTTAGTGGATTTTCTTTGGAAATATATCTGTGCAGCTGCTTTTATTACAAAGTTGAAACCCTTAAATCATCAAATGCGTTTGATCATGGTCTCCATAACACATTTTTCAATGTTTTGAAGTCTCTCCCCCCCATCAATTTGTTCACAATTTTCGTCATATCGATTCCAAGACCAAGTGACGTTTTTACCTCATCCCTCTTACGTACTACATTTTATGATAGTTACAACTTTTGGCGTCACCTTGAGTCTATTTTGAAAACTAATAATATAGCAGTGTGACATAATTAAATATTGTTCATCAAAGCTGAATTAAGTGGCACAGACGGTTTCCAAAATCTATTTCGTAGCTCCAGGTATTTACACACATAAACTGTTGAAAATTTACTTTTTTAAATACTACTAAAGTTACATTTAATGTTTTAAACGTTTAACGTTTTTCAATGTAAGAGCTTCAAACTATTTTGAAATTATTACCTTAATATGATATTGTTTTAATTTTATAAATTTTAAAGGCGTAAATAAATAAAATAAAATAATGAAAAGCAGGTCCCACCATGAAGATGGTCATCGAAAACTTAAATTACAAATTGTTAACATCGTAAAATGTAGTCCGAGGATTTAGATATAAACTGTATTTGATTCCAAATCGATATAATGAAAATTGTGGTCAAAATCCGGTTAGTGGCATGTTTTAGGTACTCAAATATCATACCATTAAGCTCATTTTGTATCTGACTAAGCCACCTAGTCGGTTTAATTAAAATTCCACCGTAACTTCTTATTAATTTTAATTATCTATTTATTTCATTTTATACCATTATTTTTAATCGGTTTTCCAGATTTATAAGCAATGGTTATCAAAACTGTAATTGATATTAGTTGCCGACATTCTAATGGTTGTTTCATCCTTACAAACCATTGTAATTTTTAGCTTTAAAGAAATAAGATTTTATTATTTTTTTAATGGTAACCTGAATGGCGTGAATAAATAGAAACAATGTAAAATGTTCTATCAATGAGTGGAACATCAGTGTCTTATGAAGTATTTTGCGTTACAAATCGTTAAACGTGCTTTTGGTATTAATTAAGAAAAGTAAAATTACACAAATTTCAGATAGTTTTTCGTGAATAGTCGGAGATATGCATAAGATATTAAGACATCGATTTTTCCACTGAACTCAGTTGAAAAGAATTTTCAGTCATTTGTCATTCGAACATTTTACTATGTGAAACAACTGACTCAATTCCAAGATGGCGGTCAAAAACTGTAAACATTATAAAAGTAGTGCAAAATTTTGTATAAACTTTATTTGATGCCAAATCTATTTGACGAAAACTGTGAAGAAAGTAGAAGGGGGGGCACCTCTAGCTATGTGTGTGTTTTACAACTCTAGTGGTCGCAAATTTTATTTCATTTACTTCTAATTTAGCTTAATTATACTTTCTTACAATGTCTTTTTGGAATAATAGTGGTTTTTAAATTTATAAATATCAGCGGTTTGAATATATTTTTTGTTCTCAGAATAACGTCTAAGGTTATCCTTATAACCAGGTAAATTCTTATTATATAATTATTGTTGTTTGAGACTAGATCGGAAAGATGAATGAGAAGGATATAACACCAAGACTACATGAACATGTTGTGTAGGTCTAGCTAGATTCCCTCAGAATTACCATGCCCGCCAAATGTGTTTAAAAGTGTATCAAATTAAGAGAGTAAACAAAGTTAACCTTTCAAGTTTATTTCTCATAACCTACAAGTTTAAAATAAAATTCTATTAGGTTATCAAGTAGACGGAATTACTGTCAAATTCAGCGGGTTAGCGAATAGTTTACTATTCGTTACTGAATAGTTTTTCGGAAGTATATTCTCACCTTTTTAGATCTTTCATAACTCTTGTTCAGCTTGGCTATCCACTAATGAAGGTCGTCAGTGATCCATATCCGCTAAACAAAATTCGATCCATATTTTGAGTGCCGAGTTTTTAGAAACTGTACATTTTATTATTGTCAGATTTTTGCGCTATATTTCTTTTCAGTTACATAAGAAAATGATAACTCCATAGCCTTCAAGGATATCTAAATTTATTTTTATTTTGTTGGTTATAAGATTGTTTTATTTTATTTAAATTGTATTGCAATGATAAAGTTGTTTTATTTCCACTTTTAATTTAAGGTTACTAGCAATAGACTACAATGCTACAGCGCTAAGTTTTGTTTTGTTTGTGTATGTGTGAAACGTAGTAAAATTGTTAAACACTTTTAGAGTATGTTGTGTGTTATCTAAATTGTATTTTTAAATAAAGACAGGAGTGCCCATTTTTAGGTCGCCGTTTCTGTAAGCGTTGACGTATTAGGTGTTTCCTTACGCCATTTTTTTTTGTCTAAAAAGACTTTTCCATGATCTTTCACTCAGCAGGTGTTACCATTTTAAAATTTTGAATTCTCCCCCCCCTTCCAACTCAACGGCGCCTCCTTTGAAAATGATTTTTATTTAAAAATATAATTTATATAACTTAAAATTGATCCTGAAAGTTTCTAGTTGGTATTACGGTTAAAAATCTACTACTTGCGTCAGGACTTTTTTGGCATTGTATATGTTACAAGAACACACACTGTCATTTCCTAAACAATTTCAAATATTTTGTTATTTCACTTTCTCAACACTGCATTGAGGAAACAATATAAATTGAAACAAGGTCGTAATCATGATGATAGTGTTAATCCTCGGATCTGTGCTCTAACTATAACATTAGTAGTATGTGCCTTACACGTTACAAGAAACAATGACATATCTCACAATGTGTCGGCAAACTCTAGATTAAGTCTATTTGGTTTCTTGCGAGACATGTGGCTTTTGTCTGACACTTTGTCTTGCCTTACATGAGTCTCTACATACGTTTGACAAATTAATCAAAACTCTGCCTTCTATTTTAAGAAACGATAGAAGATTGTTTAAAAGCATTTTGTTTTTCTATGTGGTTGATGGACTGAACATTGAAATACTCTAATTGTGCTATACGTACATCATTGTAATAGTTTTTTATAAGGTCGATAATATAAAACCATTTTTGTTTCAAGTACAAGAAAAATAGACGGTCATAACTTTAAAATAAAGCTATGTGTCGCATTTGTAAGAGCGTTGTGATTTGGTAAAAGGTAGTTGGATGTTAAAAAGCAATAGAGTAAAACTTCGATTTTTTGTTAAAAGTCGGGACCGATCTTGAATATGTGAATAAACTGGTAATAGAATAAGTACTTGCGTAACACACTGGTGCCACTGATAGAAACACATTTCGTCAATTAGAACAATGTTAAACTAGGTGTAGTTCCAGAATAAGTATAGGGTAATAGTTTAGGGTATAGGGTAATAGTTTTGACTGATCTTAACGTTTCATGGCTTCCGGAAACTGATAAAGTGATTATCCGGGCGTTGTCGTTTGTACGTAAGCATAATATTGCACACACAAAAATAATATAGGAACATGAAATTTGGTATAGCGTGTTCATATAGTCTATTGAAAATTTTTTAAATCGAATTAGAAATGTTGGACATTTTAAAGTTTTTTTCCCAAATCTCGTTTTATATGCAACTATATACGTTCAATTAGATAGAAAGATGCAGATTTCAATTACAGTACGTATGTAATGGTACCAACCCCACTTCTCTGCGATGGCGAATAACGAAGTTATTTTCAAAAATGTAATATCGTACTCTGATTTGTCAAGAAAATATGATATTTGTATAGTTACGAGATCTTCGATGGCCGAGTCTTAGGGAGGCTTCTTCAAATATATTCAGTATCGAGCCTCGTTACGGCTGATGAGTGGAGACTCTACAAGGTCCGTAAGGGCCTAGCTGACGTTAAGAAAGTAATGATATACATAAATACGAGGTTCAGAAAACCTGTGTTACAACTGTTTTAAAGAAACTTACCTTACTGATTAAGACTCTTTGATTTATCAACACAATTTATCATTTCCTACACGACCCAGGAAACCAACTTTTGGGCGTTATATTTAGATGATCTGTTTGTATTACACTGTATGATCAGATTGGGTAAACACCTTGATGACGCCCATTTAATTGCTCCCTTTACCATTAAAGTATATAATAAAATAAAGTTTGATTTGTACCATAGTACTGTTTTAAGGGTAATCGAATAATCTTCGAAGTGCTTTCAATTACACTTTACATTGTCAACCGATAATTTAAAATGGCAAGTAATTTTATAATAAATACCATTAAATTTCTATTACTATATATTATGTATATAAATCGGATGAAATGAAGAAGAGGAACTCTTATCACATGACCTCTAACTTCCGCCATCCACAATCCAATGGTATGATGTCAGCTGTTTAAATTGTAAACATAGTTTTTTTTAAATTGTATTGGTTCTAACCAAGATCTTTTACTGTTAGAATTTATAAACACTCTAAGTTCACTTGATCAATTATTAAGAACATATATGTAATACTTGATATTTAAGAACATTTATTGCCGTACAATATTCATATATATATATTTTTTTATTTATTTATAACACCACAACTAGCTTTATCAGCTAACCAGCAGCTTAATTTCTAACAGCAATCGTGACAGTTTATTAGGTTATTTCCCAATGTCAATACCTATGTTCACAGCTCCACACCCACAACTGTGAACTTTAAACCAAGTCAAAAGGCTTCAGTCTTTTAAGGCGTCGCACTAACTCTGCGTTGTCAAGCAGCTGAAGTACTTCAACGTTTTGGTGGTTATGGAGTCGAGACTCATGCTTTTTAGCTTGCTTTTGTATTTCGGCCTCTACCGTTTCGATCTTCAAGTCCCTGTGAATAGTGTCATTGCTGACATACCAAGGAGCTTTCACTAAATTCCTTAATACTTTATTTTGAAAGGTCTGAATAATTTTGATATTAGACTTCTTAGAGCAGCCCCATAGCTGTATACCATATAACCGTACCGGTTTTAGCACTTGCTTGTATAGCACTAGTTTGTTATGTACTGATAATTCTGACTTTCTTCCAATCAGCCAATGCATTTTCTTTAATTGAATACCCAGTTGTTCACGTTTCTTCTTAACATGTTCCTTCCAACGTAGCTTAGCATCAAGGGTCATACCAAGATATTTTGCACTGTTGGCATACGGTACTATATTTTGATCAATATATACTGGCTTGTAAACACCTTTTCTATTTGTAAAGTTTACATGCACTGATTTTGTCTCATTAATCTTGATACGCCATTTTTTAGTCCAAGCAGTGACATAGTTAGTCGCATTTTGTAGTTTACTTGTTGCATCTCCTACATCTTTCCCTACAGCCAGGATAGCCGTATCATCAGCAAATGTGGCAATTAAGACGTCATCATCCTGAGGCAAATCATGAGTATAGATTAAGTACAGTATAGGTCCAAGTACGCTACCTTGAGGCACTCCAGCTTTGATGTTCCTTAGCTCTGAATATTCTGAATTCATCCGAACTCTAAAAAGTCTATCTGCTAAATACGAACTCAATAATTTACTCAGTTTTTGCGGAAGTATAGCTTTTAATTTGTTATTAATTCCAACATGCCAAACTTTATCAAAAGCTTGAGCAACGTCTAGAAATAAAGCCGAACATATATTTTTTTCTTCTAAGGCCTTTTCAACAGTGCTTGTTAATCTGTGCACCTGATCTATTGTCGAGTGCTTTTGGCGAAATCCAAACTGATGCAATGGTATAATCATTTTTTCTTGAATTACTGCCATAAGTCTTGTCAAAATAATTCCTTCAAATACCTTAGATAGGACAGGCAGCAACGATATTGGACGGTATGAGGTTTTTTCTGTGGTTGGCTTTCCAGGTTTCGGAATCATCACAATTTCCGCCACCTTCCACTGACGAGGAACATAAGTTAATCTTATTGCTGCGTTAATAATGGATGTTAATTTAACAATAGCTTTCTTTGAAAGCTCTTTAACAACTTTACCAGTGATCAGGTCATAACCTGGAGCTTTTTTCTGTTTAATTTTCGTTTTGATTTCTCGAATCACCTCTTTCACTGTTGCAGGTCTGATATTAGATTTATCTGGGTTGATCATTTTATCTAGGTTTTCCTTTGAATATTCATATGAAACTTTAAATATATTGTCAAAATATTTAAAGAAAGAAGACAAAGAAAAAAGAAGAAAAAATGTATATAAAGAACCATTTTATGGCCTAAAAACTAAATTAACAAATCTAGGCCATGATGAATAAAAATTAATGTCGCAAATTTTAATTCTACGTCCATAGACTGTAAAAACTATCTGTTGTCGTACATTTAGGACATTTTAATTTTAATCCATAAGCGTAATGTTAATGGCCCATAGCCAACCATAAACAATTCTACATTTTTACAACAGATGTTTTTAGCTGATCAGCTGTTATAATTTTATTATCTCATTATTTAGGTTATGTTTACATTATTTCTCAAAATAATTGCCCAGAACGTATTTCCATGCAGTAATAATACAGATAATAAAGCCTTTAATCAAATATTTTCTTCAGGGAAAACTTATTACTAAAAACAAATCGTGTTTTGTAATTGAGGTAGAAATACTGTAGATGTATTGTAAAGTATCGTAACGATTTTACTTCTAGAAAAATAGTAATTCATAATGACGTAATGTACATAATACTACAACTTAGAGTAAATAATCAACATTGCAGGTATAGTCAACACGTTTAATTAATCGTCTGCAACGTTTAATTGGAATGATTCGTTATCTCAAATTAAAAATAACGAAGAAAAATATTTTAACAGATATAAATAAGATTGTAATTATTATTGTATAATACATTGTGTTTTCTGTTTGTAAATATACTTTGTTTTATATATATATTTTTTGTGTTCGAAATTGGGGCAAGCTTCATGGATGTTAGAAATTAAATTTGGTATTGTTTTAGTTTATCAATACTAATGTGTATGTGTGTTATGTAAGATCTTTTTGATTAGGAATCGTACCCCTATATTATATTTTATTATAAGTATTCCATTTGTTCAATCAATTCATATTATTATTTTGTTTGTAACTAAAGACAAGTATAATGTTATTTTAAAATAAGAGAGATAGTAAATTAATCTATTAACTGAGATTTGTCAAAAAATTTCGTTCGTAAAAATTGGCTCAAATTCATATCATCTTTTAAAAATTTAAAAATTTTGTTTTGTCTTGACGGCAGGCCTGGTATTTATAACCTCCTTTACTTTTTTATACACTGATATCACATTACTTATTGTAACGGTTAGCTTCTTGACTTAGGCTGTTTGTATTTCTTTGTTAGGTTCAATTGTCTTTGTTAGTTAGATTACAAGGTATTATGAGTTATATTCATAAGTTTACACATTAAGTATTTGAGTTTGTTGATTTTTCATTTAGTTACATAAAAGTTAATTTTAAATATTAACACGCCTAATCAAACATCTAAAATGCTTAATTAATTAAATTTTAATGATTCATCATTTAAAATTTAAAATAAGAAAGAAAGAATTTTCTACCAAATCTAAATAATTGTACGTAGGAAATTGTTATTTCGAATATATTTATAAAAATATTTATATTTTCTTACTTTTTTATTTCTTTAGTAGTTTTTCGGGAATAAATTTTAATTCTACAAGTCCCACGAAAGCTCATTTTGTGCAGTTGGGATCAACATATATTATTATAAATCCTAAGGTTGAATGGATATACAAAATACAAAAGAAAACAAAAATTCGTGTTCTATCGTAAAATTAATCATGTCAAGTATTACTGTTTAGTCACATAGTGTTTTGGGGGATCTGAGAATTCTTTCCATCTTAATACTTTCAAACTCCACTGTAAATATTTCAAAAGGTACTTAAAATCACTGTAAAGTCTTTGTAAAACCTGATCGAGTTTAATATGAGAAATGCGTTTGCGGAGTTCTTTTAACTTTTGACCAGCCGCCATTTTGGTTTGAAAACCGCAATTACGTTTTCTTTTCGCCATTTATGTATCACTTGATCTCTCTCACTCCCCCCCTTCCCTATCGTTTTGAATATTTCAGTTAACTCTCACAGTTTCCCTCCAGAAAGAGTAAATAAAGTTATTTTACCAAAAAGTAGAAGCCACACTCTAACTAGGATTCGCAAAGTTTAGAATTTTGTATTCCATTCATCAACAAGATTTGCCTTAGGCTCCACCTATATACGAAAGCACAGGATAGCGTATTGTAGAATCAATCTTTGATTTTAAGTGTTGTAGGTAGATGTAAGGAATTTTAGTAAATTGAACGTACTAACATTTAAAATAAATGTCTATTATTAATTTTTTAATTCGTTAGATATTACAGAGCAAAAAGAGAAAATGAGAAGTCATAATAGAAAAGTCTTTTATCGGAAGGCCTCTTTGTATCATTAGGTACCACCACGTAGAGATTACTGCATTAGGCCCTACTCTCTGGGGCCTACTTTAGTGAGGGCTTAGCAATCCTGCAGGAACATAGTTAGATCTACATATTTTTTCTTGTAGTCTCGGGTTAGATCTCTCTCTATCATATTTCCTCTCGAGTTTCTCTTGACCAACTTTTCTTCTTTTTCGACTCTGGCGGTATTTTAGAATAATCAAGGACTAGGAGGTCTTTATTTTATGCTCTTTTCTTCCTTTTTATAAAAAAGCTATGATAACCGAAAGGATTCTTGCCTTTAAACAAAAATAAAAAATAAAACGCAGACATGAACATTCCACGCGCTCATGTGAGAAGATGGGCTTCGCAGATTAACGCCAGTTAACTTGAGGGTATCACGTGAATGGTATCTCTCAAATTATTTTAATAATTCTAACCAACTTTGTTAATGATTAAATGTATATTATTGATAAAAAATACAAAAATATACCGTTAGAAAAAAAAAGTTAATTGTTAACTATTGTATAGATTTAAAAAAAGATTTACTTCCAATTAACGTTTACATCATTAACAATTTTGTTACTAGCGATTTAAATGTTGTCACTGAACGTTTCATGAAAATTACATACAATGTGTTCGAGTTCTTAAGACTTTTAAGCAGCAAAATTTGTATAAATCGGGCATTATTGGACCGATTTCAAAAAGGTTATTAGTTCCATATTCAAATTAACTCTTGTAGAAAAATGTGTGTATTAATTGGGCACTACTAAAATATGAATTTACAAAATAACCTTACAAAGAGACGTTGTGTTTTATATCTGTAAATACATATAGCGGGTGTTCCGAAAGTATGGACCTGTCTTGTATTTTCATATTTTTTGATTTGTGATTGTGGTAATAAAAACATGTCTTTCCGATTTATTATTATATATTAGTATTATTATTTATTAGTATACTATTGTATACACGTCACTAACATATATTATTAAAACACAAACTTGTCAACGAAATATACGGTAATTTGTCAAGTTAATATCAATATTTAAAATGTTTTTGTCCCAGTATTGTGGCCACATGTTAACTGGATAAGTACCTATATAGTAGACTGCTGTTTCAAATATGCCATCCTTTATCTAGTTAGAACTTTGTACTCTAAGATGGATTTATACAGTTTGTTTCTGGTTTTCAATATTAAGTCATAAATGCAGTTGAAGGTGAAATTTAATTTGTTATTTAATATGTTGTTGGGTTCACTCTTATAGTGTTTGTGTATATTAAATTTTTCCTTGATGTTCATTTTGTGTCCTTTCCCCATTGTAAGTACAGTAAAATGAACATGTTGTCCTGTAGACTGCTGTAATTTTGTATACAGCATATTAAATTTTTTTTGTTGTGTTTTTCTACTGAGCCTTAAATTGCATAGAATAAGATAACGCTTCTGTTATAACATTAAAAAGTCTAACTGTGATAGAAGTTTTCCAAAATAATGACTATATTCCCCCCCCCCTACCCTTTGTGAGATCACGAACCCCTCAAACCACTCTCTCTAGTATTGACTAAACATTGTAATGAAATGAAAGAGTAAAGGTAGATTATTTGAAGGGATTTCAACAGTAGAGTTGCGAAGGGCCATCACGCACATGGCACACGAATGATGTTAACTTCATCCCCCCCACACACATACATACTGCACAATATACCGTGTTCACATTTGACTGTAATGATGTCAGTTTTACTTTTGTTCAATACATTTATCAAATACACGTTCTTGAGAAGAGGTTTATTTAGTTGTTCTTCCAATCTAATATGATTTCTTTCTTATTTAACATTTATGTACTGCTATTATTCTGATATAATTAATGTCATTATTTGGTATACAGTCTTAGAATGAGATTAATGAGTTGCGAGACTTTCTTCCATGCTCTCTCGTACAGTTTCGTGCACATTATAAGTTTAGATAAACTGTACAAAAATTGGTCACACACCTATTGCTCTCTTCATAAAAATGTGAATTTCTGTATTACTTAGTTTTTCCATGTTTTTTTTTTTGTTTTTTTTTATGCGAGATGGGGCTTCCTTGTCAACTCTTAAAGTGTTTAAATAAAAAGAATTATATATAAAAAAAATTGAGAGAGTCATTTCTATAGCTTATTTAAATAGACGTTCAACTTATTTGCTTCGCCTATGTCATAAAATAATAAATTGTATTTGATTGTAACGGTAGCCTCAAAATTCATTTTCAGTTTTTTGAAAATTATTCCTGAACCTTTTTTTTTGTTCTTACAATTTTGCAGACTGGTTGAGTCATTCGGTTTAAAGATATTTTGAAAAAGTATTTTATAGCAGCTTGAAGGACGATGTTTTGATTTTTACCAATAACTCCCTAACCCTAATTACTGGAGGAGATAGTGATAAATATGTTTGGGTTATTGGACGATATATTTGAGAAAAAGTTTATTAAAATCTTTAGAGGTGAGTATTTTGTCAACAGAGAATTTTAAGTTCCAGAAATCGGTAGCACAAAAATGTTTAATTATGGAATTTAAAAAAAATTCTATACCATTGCCTCTAAGAAGCCAAATTTAATCGAAATTGATTCAGTCTTTTGGGATATAGGAAACTGTACACACTACAAATTCTTGTAAAAATTATTGATTGATCTTTTTCCAAAAATCAACGTTTTAGCCCCAAACCAATACTATTTATTACGTAACTTTTTATTTAATACATATATGTGAGAAAATTAATTAATACTTTATCTATCCAATAATTAATAAAGGAATGAAAAAATTAACATTTGTAAAATATTAAATCACAAAAAAAACAACATCAAAAATTAAATAAATACAAACAATCTTCAAAATATGAAGTAGAGAAAATTTAAAATCAAACCAAATTTATTTTTTAACGTTACAGCGATTAGGCTAAAACTATTACAATTTTCTTACTATTGTATTATCCTATGATCTGGGATACTTGTAGGGCAGGCTTGGGCTCCTTTGATGTGCAATAGACAGAGCCTTGGTTGGAAGCGGCTGATTCTGTCTGATATATCCATTTGCAACAAATCTCTTGCAATCTAGGTGTTGGTCTAAAAACATTAACATAATTCTCCTATGGATAAAAGATAAATTGGGTTTTTTCTTCTTACTATTTAAGTGAAAAAATCTTGTAGAGTAGCCAACTAAAGTCAAGCTATGGAAAAAGGAGAATTTGTTCAAACGTAAATGTAAATTAATTAAATAAACGGCCATTTACAATAGTCGCACTAATATTCACTTTGTTTTTCCAAACCAGTGTTGCCCCCCCTCTCTCTCTCATCTCTCTCTCTCTCTCTCTCTCTCTCTCTCTCTCTCTCTCTCTCTCTCTCTCTCTCTGTCTGTCTGTCTGTCTGTCTGTCTGTCTGTTTGTCTGTCTTTCTTTCTTTCTCTGTCTCTACTGCAGACACTTGTCCCATTACTCATGTCATAGTTTATGCTAAACTACTATTCGAAAGTACACTACTCTGAGCTGTTAGCATAAACTTAGTTTAGGCGTGTAAAACTAAGCCAGTTTTATTTGATAACTCAACGTTCGTTCACTATCCCTTGTATTTCACAAGTAGTTTATCGTTTCAACTTTGAATTTGATTTGAAAGGTGATAGTTTTACTTTTACGTATGTATGAGAGGTTTGTTGGATTGCAACATATATGAAATATCAAATAATAAAGTTACACACAAAAATCTAGGCTAAACACATCCTGAAATTATTCTTTCGTCCTTGAGAAAGTGTCCTTCCCGACATCTTTGAGTGAAATTTCGCGATCAATGCTTCTGCAATATCCAAAGCTATTACGTCTAGGCAGTCTCGTCCCTATATTACTCCGGAACACGCTAGACTACTTTTAAAACTTCCTGTTGTAGTGCAGGACTCAAATTTCTTCACGCACGGTTTGTTCCGAGGAGTCAAGGGGAGTGGTATGTTTATACGCCATACTTGCAATTCTGGGTCGTAACGTACCGAAGACGATAATTCATCTTCCTCATTTTGTCGATTCGTATTTTTAGACTAAACCGATTTTTAAAATATCTATAATTTTTAGTTTGTTTCGTTTGTAATATCAATACCATAAGTAAACTTGATTCATTCAGTTACAGAACGGAATAAATACGCATATATGTTCGCAGCAATAAACATGCGTTAATGGTTTCAAGTCAGATTTTTTAATGAAATAGAATTTACGTGATTATTAAAATAACAATAGCAAAGGTGTAGAATATAAAATGTAGTAGTGCGTGTGGAATTGATATAGAAAGATAGAAGAAATAGACGACCTGAAATTTCAATTTGAAATTCAAATAATATTACTTTAATAAAAAAATAGTTTCTGAAATTTAAAAAAAATATTCAAGTATTGTTTTATGAATCAATTTTTGGGTAAGTTATCGATTTCAACCAAAGTCTAGTATCGTTCCCAGATAGGGGAAATTTTGTGTCTAGCTTTCTATTCTTAGTGTGTAGCCAAATAATTTGAAATATGGCCTTTCGAGATTTTACTCATAGTTGATCAACAACAGATCTGAGATTCAATAATCCAATTTGTTTTCATGGATGGTGGTTGTACCGCTGCACAAATACAGGTTAGAACGTGTCGGGAGATACACGGCGTGTACGAGCCAGAGACATTGCTAGCTTGCGTTTCTAAACAGGTTAGGTAATGGCGAAAGATGCAGGCAAGTGCGTGAGCCAATTTCTTTGGTAGCTTACGCTACCTGTATTTCCAATATATATATATATAATTCAATCTAAGCTTAAATTTGCTAAAACATGTATCGCATCACCGCTAAAACGTTGTAAAAATACATATAATAAGTGACGGCCACTTGAAAACTAAGTGAAAGGATTTTAAAATTTAGGGCGACAGTTTACTAGAATATTTTACTTCTTACTCAGGGACGTATTGATAGGAGATAATATAATTGAGATTAGAATTATTGAAAAAAAAAATTTTAGTTTGCGTATTTCAGATTGTTGAACAGATTGTTATTGAGATTAGAAATCATCTTTAGCCTTACATTGAAAAGCCTAACGGGAGATAATTGAGGTTTTTAATTTGTACTCTCTACTTGAAGCCAATGTACTTTGAGATGAAGTAAAACTTTAGTGGGCAATTACATGGCAGTCGCCTTTAATTATGACTTCTTATAACATTAATGACAAGGCTAGAACGTTTAATGGTAATACATAAACAGTGCATTAAGTAGTTTCGTTTTCAGTGATAATTAATGTCATACAAAATATCATAAATAAGGGATATCCTAATATTATCAATGGATATACCGGTCCTTACTCAATCAAAGTAATGGGGTTATTCTTAGAAAACTCACGCATTCTGTAATTTTGGTTTTTCTTACCGTTACACTAATAAACTAGTTTTTGAGATAAGGTAGTATTTTTAGATAATATTACAATTTTTCCAATTAGAAAATATCTGTTATCTGTTGTGACTGTGTTATTTTGTTGGTCAAATTGTAGACTTATTATTTACTATTTTCCTTGTTTTACCACAGTTTTGTACCTGCTGCTCGTAAATATGTCGCTAATGCAGCTGACCCGTGATATACCTGAAAAAACTGTTGCCGTTTTTAAAATTAGAGGGAACATTGCTTTTGTTAAATTTTTTCCTTTTGAGATTTTTTAAAAAGAATCACTACCTAAAATTTGGTCAAAACACTAGAATTTCATAGGTGTCCTTTGAAGCATTCTAGGATTATCGGTAAACAATTATTAAGCATGCTTTTCGAGCATAGATAAACATCAAAATATCAGAAAAAAGAAGAGCCACTTAAGACTTTTCACCTCATTTTTTACAAATACAATATTTTTACTACAGCAGTTTGTAAGAGTATAGCCTAACAGATCCAATGCCTTGCAAATTTACATTTAAACAGATACAGATAATCTTGTGATTTTATGCCCAAAGAGAATGTCCACATTTTACTTATATTTGTGACAGTTTTAAGTTCAAAATCAATATTAATTATACTGATTATTGCTGAATTGTAATATTGCTAGATTAAACAGTTTTACAACAATACTTATGTTTTCGTAGATCTAAATGATAATTCCGATTTCATCTTTGTTACTCTTTAACATAAATATCTAATATTAAAGTCGTATGAAAACATGGAACACTTTTTGTATCGGTTTATCGATATTCGATATGAAATGTACGGCGCCAGAAGTCTTTCTCCGTTACTTCTCTATCCATATACAGTACAGTATCACATTAGCAATTTACTTCAGTGTAAGTTAGTATAATATTCACAATAAAAGAATCCCTCCTATATTAATATTTACGATGTATATTACTTTGAATATTAACCAAAACTTAAAAAAGATAATTTAAAATACCCACCTCTCTCTTAATACTAACGAAGAAGGTGAGAATGGTGTTCCATGAAAGGGATTATGGAGCTCTTTAAACTTTCAAGGTTTGGGGTCCTTCGAACTTTTTTTTTTAAACTCTCCAAGGTTGTGGAGCTCTTCGACACATTCTTTGAATTTTAACGTTTACATCCGTTTTGAGTGTTCTTGTATCCATTTGAAAAAATGTTCACGAACGATGGTGAACATCATCGTACGTTTCTACGTACGATGATGTCTGTCTGTTCATTGAGCAGTAGCGTGTTTACTTTGAACGATTTGGTAAATGGTTATATAATTGTACTAGCTGATGGTCCCAGTTTCACCTGCGTATAGTTGAGATAGTTTTATAAAGAAATGTTTTTTTAGCACAACCCTAATGGTCGTGTTATGGACCATTACAAAATAAATTATGCCCAAATACAGCAATTTTGATCAAAATCGACCCATAAATAACAACGATATGATACTTGTTTTAGGAGTAAAAACACCCTTTTAGTGGTAAAAAACACCCTTGGAGTGGAACATTTTCAAAACGTTTTCTTAGTATGCGTCTACAGACTTACCCCAAACCATGTTAACAAATCATTCACCAAACTGTAAAACAATTGTTGGTAAAAGCGAGTGTTATACTTCTGGTTAAAAAGTTTTTTTTTGCGTTGTTTGTTTTATTTTATATTATTTTAGTAACTTTGAAGTACAGTATATTATACATTCTTTTTGTGTCATATAGTTGTTTTGTTTTATTTTAAAGTTAAATTATGGAATGTTTAAACATATTTTTTTAAATTTTACTACTCTAGCGCTATTAAAAAAAAATTGAAGTAAATGACATCAATATACCATTTTAGACTTAAGTAGTCAAAATATTATGTTTATTGTCCAGTACAGGTTTTATTTTAAAACTAAATGTTCTCTTTTTAACAGTAGCTTTAATATTTTAACATTCAAGAATTTACTTTTTCCTATGTACAGTATGTTAATTTAATCAATTTGTATTTATTACATACCTGGAATATTTCTTAGAATAACAATAACTATAATCAAAATTTAGAACAATAAATTGTAGATGGAATGAAATGTTTTTTATGGTTTAAATTTCGTAAGTTCTTACGTTATCTTCTGTTATCGAGTAATATAACTAAACATCATGTAAGTAAATATACTCAAAGTAAGTTTAAAATATTTTTAAATAAAAATTATGAATATAAACTTAAATTGAATATTATTAAATGTTGAGCTTGACTCATGAGAAAAATTATACAGTATAACAAACACACAGAACACAATTCTCATAAAAAATACGCCTAAGTATCAGACGCGTTTCAACGACAAGGTCGTCCTCTTCAGTGATACACGAGCTATACCAATCGAACCATAACTTATTAAATTGAATAAGTCTATTTCGATTAATAGGGAGAGTGGGGGGGAGGATCACTAGAAGTAATTTAATGCATTTTCCTTTCGATTTTTTTCGGAAACGTAATGTTTAATGAGTTATTCATCATTGAAACAGTTTAACTCGGGCTTTGGTATCTCACCGCAACTTTCGACTAGTTAAAGTTGATAGAGAGTTTGGCGATGACTGTTTTAGTTAAAACAGTAATGTATCTTACACGGAGCATATAGGTCTGCCATCTAGACACTTGTAAAACAAAACATGGGTCCATCTTCTCTGCGGGAGTGAGGTGTTAAAGCCTGAGGTATTTTTAGTTCTATGATCCACATGGGTTTCTCAAAGAGTCTACGGAGGATCAGGTAGGAATGGTAATAGGGTCAAATATATACAAATTAATCGATTATGTGATCACACTGGAGACTTTCTGTGGGCGATCCAAGGATAACAAATTATAATTTGAAGCGGTATTTGTTTTCCCAAAATATAAGATGTAGTCATATTTATATCGAAGTTATTTTTAAAGAAATTTTCTCTTTATGAATTTCGATGCATGTATGTTATAGATCTCCAATTTTGGCTTGCACTTTCTTAAGAACAGTTGGACTGATGTATTGCCTAGGAGTTTCTTATTCTCTTGAGTTTGTTCGTAGTTTCAACTTTGGTTTTACAAAAAATTAATATATAAATCAACTGTAATTCTTTTTTTCACTTCTAAGATCGTTACAATTTTAGTATATATACTGCCGTAGCAAGCATCTGCCTAAATTAGCCATAATTGAGGAAGACTACCTACGCTGGTAGTCTGTTATGCGAACAGTCCGATGACATGGGTACACACATTTTTCTGGATTGTGAGAGACTGGAGACTAATATTGAGGTCTCTCTGGAGCATCTCAACAACTCGGAGAGGATGCGGATCTTGGCATTGGACAAAGGGTGCTGAATCTCCTTGAAGGCTCAAAGCTTGGCCTGTCCTCTGGTAGGCCTACTGGAAAGCACAATAAGCCTTGGTTGACGTGCAGGGGCCTCGAGTCCAAATCCCCCCATTCTAATCTACCTCTAACATCTCCAAATGTTTTGAACCATAGGTACTCTTTTAAAAAATCTGGTTAGGAAGGTAAATCATGACTAACCTCATTGAAATTTTTGTTTTAATTGTGTATAATAGTTTTATTTCGTAATAGCATGGAATTGTTTTGTATCTAAGAAATATGTTACCAAAAGTGGGTAGTTAGATGGCATCATTAGAGCTTATAATTTCTAGCTTCAAACCATATCTTTTAAATTAGCTCATAAGTCAAAGCAATAGTAATATGTAATTACGGGTATATACATATTTTAATTGTTAGTTATTGTGTGTTATGTTTAGTCTCGAGTGTGTATGGTTTTAATCTATTTTATAGAAATATTTTGCTGTATTATGTATTGCACTATTTGATTCCAGAACATTTCCTCAGTATAATTTATAACAGTAAAATATGCAAAAATAAAACAAAATAATTATTCTATTTATCAACTTTAATAAATGTTCCTCATTTTTCAGGTGAGATACATCTCGAGTTGAAGCCATTGGTAATGTAATTACATCTACTTGTTACATTTCTGTATCATATAAGCTTAATAAATCAAACATGATTTCATTTCTTAGTTAAACTGAAGTGGCGTATTTTAATTGAAACTTATGTTCATCGTAACTGGTACGGTTTGAGGCAGACTTTAATAACATAATTTAAAACATCAAGATTATTATTAATCTGATGACTTGCGTCAAGTGAACGAAACAACATCTCTTTGTACAATGCACTTGACACTTTAAAATGATGTACAGTAATAATAAACGTTTATTGAGGTAGTATTTGTGTAAATATTTTATTTTGGAAACTATCGCATAGAAGTATTAGATATACTGTAGCTTATACGAGTATGTACTGGTATAGAACGATTTGGAAAATATTCAATATAAATACATATTTGGAAAGAAAGTCATCCCCCCCACCGGAAAACTATATTTATGTGTTACTCGCGAAAACTAATTTTTACTCAAAAGTAGATCAAGGATATAAAAACAAACGATTCTATTGTGTGCTATTGTATTCAATCATTATATTTATATGATTTTGAAGATATACTAGATTATTACTATTAAATATAATTTAAATCACTAAGTAAATTCGGATTTTTTTTTTTGGACTAAACTCTGTTGTTTTCAATAAGTATTTGTTTGCTTTGAAATATGAAAGTTAATTAATAGTTTTCATTTGTGAAAGATTTTACGAATTTAGCACTTGCCGAGGTGCCAGTTTTGAATATGAAAATGTAAAGTAAGAAATAAAAATTCAACACTTTTAAAATAAATCTTGGAGTTTCTTCACGTTCTTCATCTGTATTTAATAATTGGATATTAGAATGCGAAACGCTTATTTATAAATTTAGGATGGTAATTGTGTCATCATTTTAACTGTGCATCTTAATCTTATCTGTGCATAACGCATTTATCCGTCTTCAAACGTTATCTAGAAATTGATGTATTTGGTAAATATAGTAGAGTTGAAGCGCTCAACGAATACCCCTTCTGTAATATCATAACTTAGAATTATACGATATTTCGTATCGGCTAGCTGTAAAAAGAGTGACTCCCGATCCCGAGATATTCGGGTAAAAGATGATATAGGAGGGAAAGTTCACCAGCTGTACAACCACACGCTAGGGTGTACTTTGAAGATCGGCAGGCAATATTCTTTATAGCTGAATATATGAATGCTTGATGTGCACCCTTCAATAACGTATCACGTTTCTTTTCCCAAACTAGACCACTGTGAAAAATCAACATTTCTCTCGTATTTTGCACCGTCGATATTGGTTGAACCTGTGAACTTTAAGGCTTCTTTTAACTCATAGTTGGAATGTAGGAATATGAGCTTATGTAGTTTTTTAAAATATCTATTAAAATAAATTTGGTTTTCCTTACAATGAATAATACGTTTCGTCAGACATCCTTGGCAATTGTTGCAGTAAATGCGGATTTTTTGACATGTGTTATATGAAATAATTAAAATTCTTCTATTAATGTTTGTTAAACTGTTAATTAACAAGTAATTGTGCAATCATTGATTTAAACTACCAGTATATTGATGATGATATTTTTCAATTTCTTAATTTTCTAAATTGTTAATCATATATGTTGGATATTTATAGTTTAGAGAATCGTATAAAATCTTTGTGACAAAGTGCAAAACATTGTACTGCAGTTTTTAAACTGGTTTTACTCTGTCTTAAACCGTAATAATTTGATTTGACCAAAAATAAATTTTACCAGTTCTAGCTAATTTTTTCTCTTCTTTAAAGGCGAAAAACATTTCAGTCATCATCACCTTATAAAAAAAAGGAAGAAAAGATGATAAAATAAAAACCTCCAGTCCTCAAAAACAGCGTCAGTTCGGAAGAGGACAAAATATTGATCAAGAAAGACCTGAAAAGGAGGGATCTTACCCAAAACTACATGAACAACTGCGTAGGTCCAACTGAAAAGTTTATTAAAATCTTAATTTGCGAGCATTCACTGTTAGTTTTCGATTTTTAACTAACAAATTCCTACTTAAAAGTGAGTTTTATTGAGGCCTGTTTTCTAATACATAGTCTAACTCATGGTAGAATAAATAGATTTGTATATATCATTTAGCAATAATAATAATAAAAATGTATATATTAGAGTATTTGAGAGATTTGAGTATTAGACTCAGACTAATACCAGAGAACAGTTATAATGAAAAAGCTGCTTTGTTGTTATAATATAGCATTTAAAGAGCTTATGTATAAAGGAAACTTTGGATCTTTGTTGAAGAAAGATTAACTAATAGCGTAATTTATGACTCGATAACGTCTATAATAAAAGGTTAACTGTTCAACGAAAATAATTATTTCTTGGATTCTTTTTATAAGAGATTAAAACCATTATATTCTATATTTTTTCTTCGTAGTTATAACATCAATGTTTATAGTTTGAAATTTTGGATCACTGCGAATACCTTACCCTGCATGTGTGCTTCACTATTTTCACTGAGATGACGTGTAAGCAAGACATTAATTATAGATGTTAATTCAGGGAAGTTTCATTGTTGCTGTCGTTTTAACCTTAATTGACGAGTATAATACAGTACTCCGCTTCTCTTGCGCTTCTGATTTGTAGTTTGCTTATAGACTAGGTTTTATTGTAGAAAAATTACTTTATTTGTATTAGAGGCTCATTTCTTTAGCAGGCGTTCGTTTTATTTTTGTTCGTATTCTTCTGGACTGTTTAAGGTTAAAATTATAAATACAGTAGCCTCAGACTATTATTGTGTCTACTTGCTTCCCTAGCCTGACTTGACGGTACAACCCATTCCAAGAAAACTAGGTACACAAGTTATTGCTTAGCTACATTTAATTCCTAAAGTTACAACTTCATGACAGACTTTTGTAAACGCTTTATTCTTATTTAATCCGATACAAGATACGAAAGTAGGGTACGCGTTTACACAGAAGCATGGGGGCTCCTCATTTCCTTTCCACCACGACACATTCCTACCTTGAGGATGCTGTATCTAAATATTACTAGAAATGATTAAAAGTGGTTTGACAGATCCTTACAGTATTTTGGATTAGACATTGTTCTTGTTTTAAGAACTACAAACTTCGTTAGAATTTAACCTACCGATAAAATAAAACTCGAACACAAGATCTCACTATTACGTTTAGTTAATCAATTGTAACGAACAAGTCGCCATCCTCAATGATACATGAGCCACGATAACTAAACTATAACTAAATAGTTATTTTATCTAATAATATCTCACAAGCCAAGCTCAATATTTATTTATACCATCAGTTTGTAACATAAGGCTGATTTTCATGAATATCATTCTATTACAGAAGATATGAATATTGGACGAAATAATTTATTTATAAAGCTTTCACAATAAAGATTTCCCATATCCCATGAAATTCACTGTTTCCTTGTTCCGGTCTCTACAACTTTAGCTTAAAGTTTTTTTTATTACAGTTATATATATATATTTACAACTGTAAGAGACTTTTTGTCTTTCCTTTTAATAATCAGACCGACCATTGGCGCAAGAAATATAGACACTAAATTCCCTGCCCATTTAATGGTCGCATCCCAAATTCTTACGAGACATTGACTACTTTTAATTCCATTCCAGCTGTACCAATTTTAAGGATCTTCTAAATCCTGTCTACCCTACAACCTGACTGGCGGACATACGAATAAAAACAAAATTCTAGACTTACCAAACTGTTAAAACAACTAATTTTTATTAGAATGTTGTGAAATGGTCTGCACCTGCTGAGATACTAGTTATTAAAATTTTGTACAGTTCATGGATAAAATAAAAATTCTTGCAACTTGAAAATACAGCCTTAATTCTCTTCTTCTTCACAGCATACGTGAAATGTTGGAGATTATTACCTGTAATTGTCTTTGCTTGCTACGGAACATCTTAATATTACATCCCCCACCCTCTTAAATTCAAAATAAATGAGTACACTACAGTTTAACTCGGATGTTCAATTCTGTTATGTTTTTTTCAGTGTTGGTTACTTTGAACGAAATTCAGTGGAGAATTAAAAGGAAACGGAATTCCGGAATACATAATATTACAATAAGCATGCTTCGTCTGGCTTTTATTGAATTAACCAGGGTATTTGGAAAGCAACTGCATTCAGCTTTTGCGCAATAAAACATTCTATACACAAAGGAGAAGCGTATTGGAGGAGGCGCTTTGAAAACGGAACAGGATATGATGCAATGTTAATGCTTCAAATATATACATACATTTATATATTCGTTATGAAAAAGCGCATCTATATCAAAATTCTCCCTTATAAGTTTGGTTTAGCTTCTCGTCACTTTGATTATATCCCTGGGATTTTCTAAGCAGATTACGTCCTAACGTATTTGAGATGCCTAACTTTCTAGTTATGATTTTATATTGAAATTAATTTGTTTAGTAGTGGTTTTTACCATGAAATTCGAACCCGGCTGAGTTATTTGCCCTGTATTTTATGTATGGTGTCCATACCCTATGGTGTGTATTGTATGTATTATGTGTATGTAACACTCTGTATTTTATGGGGGTTTTCAGGTGGAAAACAATATTTTATGAATGTTTTATTCTTGGGTATTTTTAAAATCTTTAACCGTTTAAGAATTACAGGCACCTAACGTTCAGAAAATTAAACGTTTAATAGGCCTACAAATAATTGATACCCACCTAAAATATTACAATAGCTAAATTTTAAACCATTGGGAGTACAAATAAGTTTGAATGGGGAACTCCCCTTATTTTTGTAAGCGTTAAAATGACATGGAATAACTTTCCATTATAAAAATTGGGGGTTACCAATTAAAAAAAAAAAAAAAAAATCAATTTCCTATTTTTAATGAAATTGATTTCCATGTCATTTTAATTTTCTGAACATTAAGTGCCAGTAATTCCCAAACGGGCAAAGATTAAACAAAATACCCATTAATAAAACATTCTTATAATATTATTTTACACCTGAAAACCCCATAAAATGCAGGGTGTTTTATAACAAATTTCAAAGTTGGGTGCCATATTGGAAAATGTCGACAATTCTTAAAATTTTACAATATGGATTTTTAAACTTCATTGAAAATAAAGGAAGGTTCCCCATTTAAAGTACTCTATCTTATATTTATAATTCAAAAGTTAGCTATTGTAACATTGTAGGTGGGGAACCCAGCATATCTCTAATAATTAATAAAAATCCTTTAAACATCGTAATTTAAAAAAAAGTTGTATTGAGATTACTAAATAATAGTTTGTAACTACTGGATAAGGTTCATAATTTATTATATAGGCTAATATTTTTACAGTTTTTCCTAAAAAATGCAAACATTTATATTATACAATAAAGAAATCTCAAATTCTTGAGTTATAAAATATAACATTTAACATTCTATTATCATTAAAGTTGCTTAGGTGTAATGTGTTAATTTGTGAAAATAAAAATAAAATTGAAAGAGAGGGATCTAACTTAAGACTACCGAAAAAAAGTTTAGATCTAGTTAAATTCCATCGGGAGTACCTCGTCCATGATGGTGTGTAAGGTAAAAATCTCTTCATGTGTCTATTGACCGTTTTTTAAAATTTTAATTGGGGTCAAAGTTAAAAAAATCAGGTATTTTGTAATTACGTACATTGTATATTTTTAAGTATGTAACTGATATTTTCTAATAGGTACAGAAGTATCTAGCCACCGCTCACCTGTTCATGGTAGTCTATATTTAAAATTGCGTTTATAAGCGACTAGGTAAAAAGCTGTATTACACAAAATCGTAGATGAGTGATTTCGATGTTTGCGTTAAAAACATATGTTTATAATGTAGACATTATTGTAAAAATAATGGAAATCGTATTCAGAGGTCTTAAACACTTAAAGGTATACCAAAAATGAGTATGGGATTTGTAAACTCAAACATATAATTAGAAATAAACTGCAATTCAACCTGACTTTTTGGTAAACTTTAAAATTACACCCGCCACATAGCAGGGACACAAGTATCCCTAGTTTTGTTGGCAACGCGAAACTAATTTATTTGCAAATTGTTAATGGTGGATTTTTGTTACAACACAGCACGTTGCTGACATGGAATAATCCTTGTGTAAATTATTTTCAAATATTAATTTAGTTTTTAGCGTTCGCGTGCAGCTGTGACAGCACACATTGTTGCTAATGGTTTTCATCATGACGGTGCCCGTTGTTTTGATAGCCTACATCCAAAACAGATACCTACAATTTTATTAAAAATTTTCTTTTTTAACTAACTAAAAGTTTTAGGAATAATTTAAATTATAAAAGGATTTATGCATCATGTTTACAATAAACTTTCTTTTTATATCTATCGTTTTATATTTATGCGGTTTTGAGATCTTCAATGTTCTTTATGAATAATATTTAATAACTGTTTATCAATAAATATTCATTTTTTAGTAGACTACTAATACAAATTCGGATGAACTACATCACTTTGTTTCAAGATAGTTCCTCCGACAGAGACTTTATGCTTGAAATGGGAAATGGTAGCAATTTAAAAAAAAGTATGTACCCCATTAAAGTAATTCGTTTACAAATCACGCATGAATGTAGGTTTTGAAAAATTAATGATCTCTGGCATTAACAATCAATCTGCAACTGGACCAATTGTGTTCAGAATAATCATCTTCTAAGTATAAATGAATAACACGTTAAATAAATTAAAAAAAATATATTGAGAATGATTTATAAAGTAAATAACAATAACACCTATCCAACCAAAATTGAAAACCAACCAAAATTATTCGTCACCTAAAAGTAGTTCAGTAGTAAAAAAAAAAAGAAGAAGAAAATCAACCTGGACCCCTTCTTTGAAAGATTTACTTATTTTATAACATCCCATGGCCGATTTTTCTTGAGAGATGGCGACCAATCGGTTTTGTTTGGATCCTTAGATATTACAAATGAGCAAAAATGTCTTATTTTTTTTCTTATGACAATTACAACGAAAAACCTCATCGAGAGAAGAAAAGTCTCAAGATATGTCCACATACCAATTGTGATTAAAATTGATTGGTGCACGATTTAAAGCTGTGGTAAAGCACTCCACAGACAACAGACGCAACACAAATATTATTGCAAAATGTAATCAATTTCCACTTTTTTTAATTGAAACATCGATATTTTAACCTATCGCATATCTTTATACTACCTTAAA
Source organism: Aphrophora alni (assembly GCA_963513935.1). NCBI lineage: Eukaryota > Metazoa > Arthropoda > Insecta > Hemiptera > Aphrophoridae > Aphrophora > Aphrophora alni. Next base: position 83,179,724 of record OY740770.1, on the reverse strand, counting down.
TTATCAATTCTGATATAAATCTAAAAACGAATCTAACAACAAAGTTCAAGAATTACTGATGAGAATATATTTTCCAATAGAAATAAGAAAATCAAGGAAGTTAGTGAGAAATATTTCTTCAGTTTCAAAAGTATTTGAATTTCTTTTTTCATTTTACCCCCCCCCCCCCACGTGTATTTCTTATGAGGAAAAGCTGGTTGCCCTTACCTACTTTTCGCGAAATGTTTTTATGATTACGTCTGTTGACTTGTTTTCGGTGTTTAAAAATAATAATTCAAAATCGAGTATTATAGGTCCACAATAACTAGATTCCCTAAAAAAAGAAATTAGCGAATACAGCATAAAGATCTACTTGGTTTTAGGTAGGTCTAAAACTTAAAAAAAAAAAAAAAAAAAAAAAAAAAAAAAAAAAAAAAATAGAGATTGGTTTTTCTTTCCTTTTTTAGAAAAATGTTAATTGTGTACAAACTTTCAAAGCAAATTCCGCACAAAAAACAAACATTATTGTAAAAAAAACTTCTATTAAAAATATGGCCAGTATTAATCAAATTGAGAGCTTAAACATAGTAAAATACTAAATTTTATTAATTAATTTGTATTTAGTTTGTAAATAACCGAAATAATAAAACAAATGTCGTCTGGTTCAAATATTTGTATTCCTTATTTTCTGATCATTTTGTCACACAATCCATCTACTTATTAATATTAAATTCAATTAATCTTATTTTAAAACCCCTACCAGTAACACATTCATTTTAGCAATGTAAAATCTCGGTGTATGTGTTTGAAATGGATTTATAGTCTTCAAACGACGTTATTTCCTATATTGTTAGCTGAACAGGTTTCCTCCAGTTCTCGTTGTCTCTCTGAAGTAAAACAAGGATAGCGCTACTCTGCTATCGTAAAACAGACACTTTACTGCGTACTGCGTTGTACCACAATACTCTTATTACATTCAGCTTCATTTCACTTGTTTTAGCTTCTCTTGCAGTACATTTTAATATCAATGACTTTGTAGATATGAAATAAACAAATGGGAGGACTGAAAATAAATCCTTCTTTTAAACGTAGGCCTACTTCACAATTAACAAACCCTCAGCGCCTCACTTATAGTGAGTACTGGTATGACATGCCTGAGGGACTTAGCTGGATGTACACTTTGTTTCAAGTATATTCTTTTTCTACTTTCCTATCATGTCTCTCTTGACCAACTCTTTATTCGTTTCCGACTCTGACGCTGTTAGAGTATTCGATGGCTGGAAGAGAGAGGGGATAAATTCGATTTCTGAGGTAAGGGAGATCGGCAGATAAGGTGAAACATACTCTCGATCTTTAATATAATCCAATTAGAAAGAAATTGAGAATGGTGATCGAGTCATGCAATTGTTCCTTCACGACCAATCCATAGAACTGGGTTAGTAAGGAATTCCCAGATATCTGTGTGAAAGTGAGGTGGAGCTCAGTTTTGTTGGTAGTGAAGGAATCAAAACTGTGGAATGAGAAAATTTTCGAACATATCCAGATATACGATACAATTTATGGGTTTCTCCATGAAAAAGAACGGATATTAAACTTTAAATTTAACGGGCAAACAACATTTACTTTTGCACTATCGCGGACATGCTCTATAGATGGATAAAGGTTTTCGTTACACAACAATCTGCATTTGTGGGAATTCACCTCGCCACTTATGTGAAATATTGTCTCGTCGTTTAATATTACGTTGTCGAGGAAGGTTTCTTCGTTACCACATTTTTCAACAGAATTCCAAACTAGCGAATTTATCTGCATCAATAATTTGTTGTACCAATGTAGGCTTGTATGGCTTCAAAATGCAAACGTTGACCTATTACGCGGCAAACAGTGGTGTATGATAATATGCTAGTCTCACAGTAGCATCTGGAAGTCGCTGGAGACCTGGTGATGTCTTATAGAATAACCATTCTCAATAAAATTTTGGTAATAAAAGTAAATTGTAGGCCTACTTGGAAGATCCTTACCGTACTGGGTACGATAATTTTGATCAAACGTAGTCACATACCATCACCATCTTATAGCAACTATGCATTGGGTACTACGACACTACGTGAGTTAAAAGTGATGTTTGTTTTTAATAACACCTCAACCGATTTTATAAGTTGTCTAAATAAATTTCTACATGCTTTAAAATTGTAAATTCTTTTTTGAAACGCCCTCTATAATTGAAATTTTTAAACGAGTACACATTTAATTAAATAATGTAATTTTGAATTTCCACAAATTTAGAAAAAGGAACTGAAGATAAATAGACTATCATTTTAATGAATGTCAATTTGTTGGCAGTTGAACTCAAATTGTTTATAATTTATGGGAACATTAGTCATTATTTGTGTATATAAAATTAATACAACGTGTCAGTAGTGTGTATCAAGTTGTAAAATCATAACATATAAATCGTGAAATGCGACTACATATCCTAGTAGCCTAGAACCAGAAGAAACATTAAACTAAGAAAGGAATAGCGCTTTAAGGTATAGGTATGAACTGTCGAAGCAACTAGAACTATGTACAAAGCTGAAGTCAACACAGAAATGGCAAATCTGAAAGTTAAACAAAGGACATACACTGATCAGCTGATAGTAGGACAATCCATGACTTTAATAACAAGAAAATTTGTTAATTGGATTGGTTTATTAACCATGGAATTCCATTGTTACTTTAAAATAAAATATTTGAATTTAAAATATTAAAATCTGATATTTTTGGCTGAAGGAGAATCAAGACACAACGTGGAGGATTTAGTAGCAGGAAACCCTTAACCGTAGTTATTTTCAAAGGTACTAAAATGAAGATTTATAAAATCAATTATTTCTCTGCTTTGACACAATTTACTTCTAAGAGTTCAATACAGCACGTTTCTTGCAAATGAAGTGACTTCCGTACCGAACTGTCCCTTTCAAGAGTAAGGTAACCTTTTCAAGTTAGGAGGAGTAACTAAGATATTCCTTCAAGGTGCAAGGAATGCAAGATCGATGTCTTGAATACTTAAGTAGGTGTCTAGTAATTCTCTTAACTATTCAATGACCGTCTTCATAGTACTTGTTTAAGGGGAACTTCTTGGAGGATCTTGTATTGAATCAGAATTACGATTAATAATCATTGAACTTTTTATTACTTTTTATATAAAAGTATGATGCCAAAATTTGTTTTGATAGTAAATGTGTATCATCTACTTGAAAGTATTTTTAAATTCATATTGATTTGACATATGTCATTTGTAATTTTTGTTACATACACGGATATTTTTTGCTGTTTTTGATTATCATAATCCCATAATCAAAGTTTCTGTCGCTTTAACGAAACGCTATCAACTGTGAAGAAATATTGCACAAACTTTCTCACTCACTCATCTCAAAAACCAACTCGTTCGGTCGATGTCAAAATTGAACAATTGACGCCATCTTTGAACAAATATATGTATATTTACATAGGGTGTACGTTTGCTTCGCTTGTGCCCATAAACTTGCCCTCAACGTAAGTCGTATTTGATTAAAATTGAGCCTTTACGGCGGCGAACTTTTCCTTTTCCTTTTTTTTTTTTTACCAATTATTCTTGAACTATCATATTTTATTTTATATTTGTTTACTTACGGCTTGGGTTATTAATCTTTACATTTTATAAATAAACGTAATCGGTAGAAGTGATTTCGAAAAATTGTAGCCTACCTTTTTTACCGATAAATCACAAACTGGAATTTCTGGAGAGATGGTGAGCAGTACGTTTTGTTTGGATTCTTATTTGAGCAAGATTTGATCAAAAGTATTAAAGTCGATTTTGGAAAACCACAATTATCCGTTTATTTTTTCTGGCAGCTGTTAAATTTTATCGAGTTATCGAACAAAATGAAAAACCGAAATATGTCCACATAGTTAGCGTAAATTTACAGCCCAAACACATAAAGAGATTTGATATGTGGGCATATCTCCGAAACTTTTTATATTTTTTTCGATAACTCAAAATGTGAATATAGGGTACTTACGTATTAACGCCACCGCAGCAACTTTGCGCATATATATGTTTGGTCAGGTATATATATATAGGTACACATTGTGAAATACATTATGCGCTGCCATTTCTGACTGGATCGTCGTATTCAGATGCGGGAGGCGGCGTTTCACTCTACTAACAAATGTTTTCACTGACTTTTGTAACTAGCAAATTATTTTATTATTTAACTTACCACTTCATTTTAGAATTAAATTTTTTTTTAATCCAGTCAGAAATGGCAGCACATAATGTACTTCACAATGTGTACCTAAAACAACCCGCCATTTCTGATTGGATACATCTTTTGAGATGCGGTTTGCGGCATTCAACTCTACTAACTGATCTCTTTGAAATGAGGTATCACTCGACCCGTGCTTACATTTAAGATTCCTATGACTTACTCTGTGGGCCGTCCCCCCATGGTTGTCATGTCATGGCAATAGCAAGGAAAAATAGTTTACATTGCCATATGACACTGTGCAAAGTTTATAGATGTTTTCTGCTATGGTTTGTAAAATATTAAGCCGTACCCAGACTTTTCAAACACCCGGTATATGCGCAAAATTGCTGCGGTGGCGTTAATACGTATGTACCGAATATAGTTATAAGAAAGAAAACACGAAAAGTGCGATCTTCACAAAATCGGCTCTGACGTATTTGATCAAAATTTGCTCAAGTGTAGTTGCTAAGGACCTAAACAAAATGAATTGTTCTCAATATCTCAAAAATTTCGGTTTGTGAGATCGGTAAAAAACAAATATTACGGTTGAAGAATAATTGGTAAACAAAATTAATAGAGCACTGTCATTAAAAGCACGATTTGAATTATATATGTTTTATGGCATAACCAAAGCAAGCTTAGGCCCTATTAAAATATACAAATTTTTTTTTTGAAAACCTGCGTCCATGGTTAATTAAAACTACAGAAGTAACATTTTTAGTGACGATAAAATTTGTTTTATATTTAGTTTGGGTGATTAAGTTTGTGCATTATTTTACACCATTTAATAAATGTTATTGAGCTGAAAATATTCCTAAATTTAAACATACAGTACATTCCTAATATTGTCTTTACGTCATCTGTGGTTCTAACTGACATTAACTCAATCAGTACATATATTCCTAATCATAGAGACACTCCCTAGTAAAGTAATCCATATTTTATTATAAAAACTGTTTTACAGTTGTTTACGGTTAAGTTACAATTTACCAGTTTGGAAAACATTAGTAAACACGAGTCTGTGTCTGTGATGATACTTTATTGAGATAAGTTGGGGCGAGTGTTTAATTATTTAAGGTTAGTCTCCTCTTCACAGAGTGCTATCAAAGAACCATCTTATTCTGGAATGAAATTGATTTGGACATTTTAGACTTAAAATTGCTTTCTCATCTTATCCAGTCTTCAATATTTTCTCCAATAAGTTACAAAAGTCGCTTGTAAATTACAAGCTTGGTTATTCATTTATCACTCAAATGTAATTAAAGCATTAATCGTGACCGTGGAAAAACAGATTACGATATTTTTGATTGGTGCCGATTAAAAAACCCTATTTACCAAATTGTTGTCTTTTCTTAAGTGTTTAAAGAGATTGTATTCAACATTGGTATTAAACAATTTCAAAAATATCCCTATAAAGTTGTTTATGAGTACTCGTCAAGATAGTGGGCTTACTGTGCCTGTAACATAAAAAATGCAGAAATGTTTTAAGTGTTTTTTGTCAGTTTTATATACTACGTGTAGATGCGTTTTTAGTTTTTTATTTATGACAACGGAAAATCCGAGTATCGCTTGATAATGGCAGATACGATTCTGTAGGTTTAGTATAGATCAACAACTCAAGTTTGTTGACATGAAGAAAAAATTACATTTATTTTTATTTTCAAGGACTATCTTATCTGTAAACGTTTTATGATCAAATTTAAATATTTTATGCTACTGTCATCGTTCAATAATGTGCGTTTTAATGTTCGTTAATTTTATGAAACGAACTAAAGCAAGTCTGTTGAGAATACCTATGGAATAAATAACCATTCTAGTGGAAGCTATGTTAAAAGAACTTAAATTCGTTTTCTTCAATGGAAAAGGAAAGATGTTTTCTCCCTCACCTGAAGAACCGGCGCACGTAGGTCGTGTAGCCCTTACAAATGAGTCGATTTCTTTTCAAAACTGTCCCTCTGAAATCGCTTTCGGCTGCAATCTTTTAAATCAGGGGCGTGTTGGTTGAATGAGGTGATACTTAGGTATTCAAAGATGGTAGTGGGAATGGAGGGTGTTTTGCGTGTGTGTAAGGCGTTAAGGGATGCTATGGCAGGGTGTATTGATAAATCTTCTGCTTGGAATTTGTAAACAATCCACACATATTAGTAATGAAATTCGGTGTTTTTCAACACTTCGTAAAGTTCTTTATGTGTAATAAACGAATAAAAATTGTGTTATTATTTAATGGTATTTAATTTTGGTAATATTTTAAAGTAATTTACTATAATTTTTTTTTTAAATTTACGTTAGAGTTGATAAAACAATTGGTAATTGCGAACAAATAGATTTCGGGATTTTGTGAAAATATTCGTGTGTGCCCAAAGTAATTCTTTTTAATATTTCTTCCGGTCTGCCTTTATTTATTCTTTTCTAGAGCCCACTCTGCTGAATATTTTTTGGTTTTGTTTTAAGTTTGGGATGTACGTATTTTTTAAAGAAGTTGCCCTATAATTTGAAAAACAAACTTGACCTCCCTGTAATTTATAATTTCTCAAAATTGAATCTGAACATATTCCGTGGCTCTGTGGCTCATATTACGTTAAGCTTAAAAACAAAACTTATTGGTCAAACTTAAAAGCTAATATTCCTCATCATTCATAGTCGGGATAAGGAAGTGAACATAAAATCGGCAATTAATGATGTTTAATAAGTGACAGAATAGCTGGATTGTTTTTGTTAGGGGTTTGTAGGTCTAACAAATATACCTCGATAATATCTCAATTATTGGATACGAACCATAAATAAAAAATAAAACTTACTCAAAATCAGATTAAATTATTTTGGTTAAATGTAATACGTCCATTTACATGTTTAAAACATAATTGGTCATTATGTTCATAAACATTATGAATGGGTATGCAAGGAAAATTGATGTTCTACTATATAAGCGACTTTGGATACCAAAACTGTGTGTTTCTCCGTAAATATGATAATCGTAACTCAAAATTTATAAGTAGGTCTACTATGGAACCATTTTGTTAAACCATTCTGCTTGTAATAGGGTAATCGACAATAATAATAATTTTAATAATAATAATAATAATAATAATAATAATAAAATTAATCAATAAGTAACCAAATGTACTAGAAGGGTGATTATTGTCAATTAAAACTTGATACATACAGAAATTGTAAATTTTTTCTTCAGCAATTTTTGCATTTTAGTATATTTTTGTTTGTGTGCATCTGTATTTGTGAGATGGTACCGTTTATTCTAATTATTATTTTCTCCTCATTTTTGGTAATAGGTCTTTAATAAAATGTTCTTCAAAAGTTGAAAACAACAAAAATATAAGCAGTGTCACTCCTTTTGAGAGGTCTAGGTGATGTACTCAATAATATCGTATAGAAAATATATTAATATGGAGAACATTTGTTAACCAACACAAGAAATCTTTAAAGTTAGTGTTTCATTGTATTAACTTGCTCTTTATAAATTTAACTCGGTAAGTTAGTATTTTTGGTACCGTGTTAGGTTAATTAGAATATTAAGGAAAAAATATTAAAAATAACACATATAATACCATGGGAAAGGATCAATTATAATCTTTTATAAATTTCTGAAATATACGGGAAACTAACTGAGACTAAATGTTTTATAGTTTTGTACGAGCGTAGAGAGATTCTGTTTGGTATTTCGTTATAAAAATATCATTTTTTTTTTGTTATTTGTGTAAAACATATACTGTTATGTTCCCCCAGATTTCCTCTAAAACGTGATATAACTTTCTTGTAACTGTCTTGTATATTATATGCATCAATTTGAATAATAGTTAAATAGAAACAGTGGTCACTAGTCACCTAGGCCCACAAGTAGTGGGGGTATAGGTTAGTTTTTTCGGTTAAGGCCATTAGCATTCTAGGGTTTATATACATTTATGTCTACAGCATTTTGTAATACTAATTACAATCCAAGGGACAAACTATTTCTTACAATAATTGTTGCTTTGTTATAGCTGTGGTATTTAGTAACTTCTTAGTTTATAATATTGTTGCGTCATGTCTCACGCTAAGAATGTAATAAAACAGTCTAGGAGCGAGCACAGAACCACTAGTTATTCTGTACAATCACTATTCTAACTCCATGGCACACTCAAGTTCAATAATAAATCACTAAACACACATCTAGTGGCTTGTATGCAGGCTTGTATACATGACAAACTTGTGTACAGAATGTTAACAAGCGGAATACTCTAACTATAACAAGACTTAACGTATTGTGTACATTCCTTATTGGACTTTGATGAGTTAATAATCTCTATATTTTAAGTGATATTATGTGACAAAGGAAATCATGGTCCATGGAGAAGGGTGCGTTATGCCTGACACCTGACAACAAATACTCATGATAAAAAACTTTATAATCTAAATGCGAAGTGGAATTAACAGAGACACAAACTGTCAGGAAAATGCTCAAGAACTGGTTTTATAACTGGCCATAAAAATAACATTCGGGTTGAGAAGGATTTTAAATGTTTTACAAAAAATTAGAAAGAAAATGTTAATATTAGCTAATATTTTTATCAGTGTAAACTAGTTACTAAATAAATAGATACAATTTAGGCTTAACTTTGTTTTGTTTTTTTATTTGGAAAAAATAAATCTCCTTTTAAAACAGATTTGGATATACAAATTTAAACAGTTAAACTCGAATGTGTACATTTTAGAAAATTTTATTCAGAGAAAATAAATAATAATACAATTAATTAATAATGTGTAAAGAAAATTTTACTTCGCTTTCCAGTCTTTGGACAAAGGTTTATTGGTTTTAATGACATTTTCATTAAAAAAAAAATACTACTTTTATTTAAGCCTGAAATACGACAAAATAATTTAAAATTATTAAGTGCACTTATAAAAATAATGAGCAGCAAATCTATTACTCTAATTTGTGTTTTTGTTAGACGTGTTTTATTTTCTTACTAATTCCACTTTTCTTCCTTATTTTATTTTTAAGAATCGAATTTGTTACATGTTCCAAATCTTTCCTTTCAAAACCCTCAATATACCACCTATGTTATTAATTTATTTGCCAGGTCAACAATAGTAAATATATTATTACTATTGTTATAATATTACATATATATTATGATATATATTATGGCAAATATCTATTGTAAATTAACATTAATTTTATTATTTAAAATGATTAAATCGTTAACTATTTACTTTGTATTCAAACAATCAGTTCATAGTTTTTGTAGAAAGACACTTTTCTAGTCCCAAAATGCATTTTTTTACTGTCAAATTGTAGCATTCAAATTCAAATCACCTCTGAAATAAAACGTCATTCCCTCAACTTCCACACATACAACTTCCGTTGCTTGACAGATGCTGTCACCTGCCGAGATTGTCCAAAACTAATGATCGTACGATAGCGGAGGGTAAAGTACAACGGCAAGACAGCCTATCTTCTCTAATACCGGTTGCTTAGTCTACCTGTAGTCACTCACAATGCCTGACTTTTTTTTACATAGTTACGTTAGAGATAAATTTTCTTACTTGGTCTTCAAAAATTGCAACTCAGTTTCAACGATATGTTAAAATTTAGTTTGTGCGTTTTAGTTTAAAATGTTTAATAAATTATTTTTCTCGGCACAAGCTCACGTGATCTGCGACAGGATTTTCCAGGTACTAAGCTTTACAGATTTTATCATATATTAAATTTTTGTTAATGCTTTAAAACAATTTATTAATTATCATGTATTTTTAAAATATGTATTTCATGTTTTATTTAATATTCAATGTTCTTTTGAAACTCAATGATTATAAAAATTTTCTTTTGTTAAGACATACTTTACAAAACCTTGCAAAGGCACATTTTGAGTTTTGAACAATTATGTGAAATAGGTGCAAACTAATGTTGAACTTTAAATGATCAAAATATCTTATTGAACATGTCAAATATAAAACAATTGGAAAAATCTGTTCTAAATCAGAAAATTTCGTTTTACAGACTTTTGCAAATCTTTGCAAGTCTTATACAAGCTTTGTTTCAAACAAAATTAAATATATATAAATAGATTTATAATCATCTAAGAAGCTTTTAAGTACAATCTTAACGAATTTCTGTTATACAATCAATTTTCTTTAATTTTGACAAAAAACCAGATATTTGCTTTAATAATGAACACTAATGCTAAAACATGTCTGATTTTGTACAGACGCTAAAAAACATGTTTTTTGCCATAGCTAATATGCTGGTAGAAGAAACACAGCAAAAGATCTAAACATGTTTCGTCCTGTTAACAAAACACGTTTTATTCAACATAGCTTCAGAGTTTCACGTGCACAAAAGTGATATTACAAAAAAACTGACTTTATAGAACTTTAATTAAACTCATATTGTATATGTGCCTAAATTTATTTCAGCGAATATGTTTTCTTTAAAAAACTATATTTTAGATGTAGACTTGTGTAATTAATTATAATATATATAAAAAAAAACTTGGGTGGAGCCTGCATGCAAACTTTCGGTCCTAACAGCCTCCAAGAGGTTATTTTCTAAATTAACACAAAATTGACGTCAATTAAAAAATTTAATATTCAAAATTTTCATTTCTTTTCTTTTAAAATAAACTACTCTTTTCATAATAAATTCTTTTATCTAAAACATATATATTTATTGGCCAATATAGCATTTAAGTTATTTATCAAATAAGTAATATTATGTAACTGTTTTGAAAATCTATCATCTCATAAAGTCAAAAGGGGGGAAATAAATATCAGTATCTTTTCATCTTTTTTTATTTTTTTAATTGTACATTAAGGGCGTATAATCTTTTTTTTTGGATTAATTATAATCCTGTTAATTGTTAAGCTGTGCTCATTGTCTTTTGTTAAATTTTGTAACTATAAAATATATAAACTAAAAAGGGGGGATAAATTTTCAGAATCTATTGATTAGTTTTTTTTTTTTAATTATAATATTTTACATTAAGGGCGTATCACTTTTTATTAATTATAATATTTTTAATCATAAGCTGTTTATGATAATTTTGTCTCAGGATGTCTTTCTCAGTTGTAAATGATAAAATCTGAAACGTCGAAATTTCTTTTGTTACAATAAACTTGAGCCTTGTTAATTACTAAATTTGTCTTTGTCTTTTTTTTATTTTTCTATTTTCTAAACATTGTTACCATTTTGGTTCCGCCTTTCTTAAATTTAAGTCCCCTGGTAACAAAATAACACATTGAAAAAAAGGGAATTCAGCTGTTCCCCAGGTATCTAATATCATATAGGTACTAATATCATATATTACTGCTTTATATTATGTAGTATTGGATAAGTTTAGAGATTTGAACAACAACTCTGTAATTTGCTTTTCATGATCACTCTTATATATCATAGTTTATATCCAGGTTCTTGAAATGTCAAGCTGACCTTGGAGTAGAAATATCTATCCTCTTTAGGTCTCCATGTAGCTTTAAGATGGATGACCGAAATTTAAAAATAAGTTATAAAGATAATTTATGAACTAATTTACTGAACAATTGCATTAATTTGAAATTGAGCAACCTATATACATGCGAATGGCGAACACATCTTCAGGTGGTTCCTAAACGCAGATTCCTGGTCCAGTCTATCCACCTCCACTTTCCTCTCGTTCAGTCACGTGTTTTAAAGAAAGAGTTGGATGCCTGCAGAATATCAGCATATTTGTTTTGCCTCCCATCTTCATGAAATACTTTGACATATAATCAAAGAGAAAGGAAAGAATTTTAACTTTTATAGGTACAATGAATTGAATCAGTTTGATGCATAGTTTAAAATATTTTAAACTAAAATCTAGTTAGAAACGGAAAATATTTCACACTGGTCTAGGTTAAGCCTAGACGTTTTCGTTGTCTTTATGTATTAAAAAGCTAATGTATCTAATCATCAGTTATAAATGTATATTTTTATATTGCTTACTATAGTAACTAAATTTGTATTTCTACTTTTATAAGATGTTATTCATGTTACTAATTCGCGTCCTACACACTTGGTCTATTACCACCTCCTCATCTAAAATTTGTTTTACCTTAACTTCATTGATTTCTTTGTAAAAGTAATTAAATAATCTTTTTGCTACTATGAAAAGTACAATCTGATATTGGGCGTTCATAAGTGATAGGTACTTAATTGATTATTCAAACTTTTAATTTTTACTCCAAAATTAATGGTTTTTCCTTATTTATGTTAATTTTTAATTGTTCTTTCTAAATTTCCGCACCTAAATTTTTGTCTAGTGGTTTTATTTGAAATGTGCCAATATCTATGAAATAGGAAGATTTAATACTAAATATAATAAATTTATAAAATTCCAGAGGAGCTAGCGAACTAAATTCGGGATCATTTGAGCATAAAATCTACTTAATTGTTAGATATATTTTATAATATGTAAATTAAGTGGTAAACAAAACGATAGACTATTTCGAATCTAGAAAATTGAATGATCTTGGAATACATTTCAAGCAAAATTTATCATTTTATTTTTTGAAAATTACAAAATCCACACAAAAACAACATTTTCAGTTTCTGTTCGTTCATATTGTGTAAAATAAAAAAAAAAATTATTTTAAATGTTACTGCACAAGATTTGAATTTCGGAGCAAATATATTAACTTTTTTGTTTTTAATCTGTTTTAATAAAACTCAGTTTGATCGTGTTTTAAAGTATGCCAGACTATGTCATTGATTTTTGCTTATAAATTTACATTTTGTAGAAACAGTTTAAATAGTTCTACCAACCATAATAACCATTTTATTACAGTTATATTTTCACCAAAGTATTTGATAATGAAATGAATAAATCTTCAGTCGTATTTATATAAATTAAATGAAAGACACATTTAAATATATTTGTTTATTGTTGAGTGTTTATGCTAATGACAATCTCACACATATGGAATCCAGACGTCACCTTAACGTTTCTATTTCATAAATAGCTACTTTTGTTTTAATTATATAGATGTTTCAGTTCCTGAATGTGAAAAAATAATATTTTTACAAATTATTCTTTACGTTTTGAATATGGAAAGCACAGTTTTACAGTATATATAATACGTCACATATCCATTAAATATAAAAATTTAATATACTAATCAAAACTTGTAGATAGTCATTAAATTAACGTTGGTGATGGAAATTTCTAACTATTTGAGATGATTGTGTGTTTGTAGTATAATTTATTATAATTACAATTTGTAATAAAATTATATTTGTAAATTATTTTCAAATTAAAATAAATAAATTTTACAAATATTATTTAAGTATATTTTATACATCTTAAACATTTTATTATATTTATATTTTGATTTGATTAATTCGTATTTATCTATTTATTCAAATTAAATATGTAAATTTAAATAAAATTCATCAAATATTAAGTTAGGAAGTTTTTAACTTACAAAAGAAGTCACAAAACAAGAAGTTATATTACCTTGAATTGTGTAGTTGGTTATAGTTGAGATTTTAAGTAACAAACACATAAAGAAAACACGTATCAAGTGTACAAAATCCACGAGGAAACAAAACATATAGAAACGTAAATCTTATGCAAAATGGTTTGTTACTCAAAACCGTAAATCGTTAATAATTAGTGTCCAGCTAAGTTAATAAAGTCGTAGAAAGGTACATAGATACATTAACTGTGGTACAATATAATACATACTCTTTGATTTGTATCCTTTCCGCCCGACCATGTCTCGTGTAATTAAGTACAACAATGTGTAGTATGTCAACTATTCCAGGAATTTACTGTGCATGTGTTCAAGAAGTTGGTTTAAATCAAACGGCCAAGCACTCCAACTTTCTCTTTGTATTTAGATATCAGAGGATTAGGTCTACCTCTTTGTAAACTCGATTAATACGCATGTTCTCCTAAATATTTAATATGTGTAAACAATTATGGCCTCTTTTTGATTAAACTGAGGACCTGACTCCAATTTGATTTGATTTGATTTCTTATTAACTAATTAGAAAAATTTGCAATCGCCTAAATATTTGGAAACCCATTATAGTCTCAGATTATGATGAAATTCTGGTTTAATAATAATATTAACATTTGTAGTAAACATTTCATGTAAAACAAACACACATTCGCCTAGATGGCTTATTTGAGTTTGAAATTTACTGAATTGTTAGATACAGACTTATAATATACAGATTTTATAAAATTAGTGGAAATCAAAACTATGAAACTGTTCCGAAATTAGAAAATGGAGGAGAAAAACGTTTTTGTTTCGTAATTTGTTTTAGTAATACTCAATTAGATCATGTTTTAGATTATGCAAAACTATAATATATCATTAATTGTTATTAAAATATTTAACCTTTCTGGATACGGTTTAAGTTTCCCTAATAAATTATACAAATTATGTTAATTTTATTACAGTTATATTTTTAACAAAAAACTCAATAGAAAACATTCAATGATCAAATGAACAATCTTCATTCTTATTTATTTCATTTTGTTCGATATAAAATAGTTAAGTAAACAATTAACTTGAGGCTTTTACTTACAGTTAATTTATAATTAATTATATTGGTTTTAATATTATCTAGATTATGAATAGTAATTCTACTCTTAATTTTCTTTTAGTCAAATAGTTGTTTCCTTCTCGGAACGTTTTATGCACAAATGTATCAGACTTTCATTGTCAGTATTTCATGTTAATAGTAGCAATGTTTGCCGACAAATTAGCTAATTCTAATATTTCAAAAATCATTTAAATTATTTGTTTAAATTTGTGTTTTTACGTTAATCAGATAATCTCAAACATTTGAAATCCACACACAACCCTATCGTTTCTATTTCATTTGAATATTTCGACGTGAATTAGTTATACTTAATCTTAAATTTTGCGCAGAAAACACAACTTTACAAAATGAACACTTCCTTAGGAACAATACGACATTTCGCTAAAAAATCAGTTTTTACAGGCACATAAATTTTCGTGATTCAAAAGTTGGTTCATTTTATTTCAGTAAATTCATCTGATCACCTTAGATAACCAAATCATCCCTTTGACCATGATTAGAGTGGATGAAAGAATGAGTTATTGTTAAATCTGTATACTTGGTTAACATCGGTATCATTTTCATTTGTAAATGTATTAATTGTTGTTGAATATATTTAATAAAGGAAGTTTCAATAAATATTTAACAAACTGGAAAAAAAACAAATACGATATGCGATGGGGAAGTTTTATTTCTGCAAAGTATTATACAATAACGGCAAAGGAGTTGTGTTTTAGAAACTACTTCCCTCTTTAACTATTTAATCTATTAGTTTAAAATGTTACTTGTCTTCATATTAAAAGTTTATTTTTAATGTAATTCTTTTGCGTTATTTTTATTCTTCAATAATATTCTCTAGCTTGTTTACTTTAATATTTTTTGTTTTGTTTCTATG
Organism: Aphrophora alni; assembly: GCA_963513935.1. Classification (NCBI taxonomy): domain Eukaryota; kingdom Metazoa; phylum Arthropoda; class Insecta; order Hemiptera; family Aphrophoridae; genus Aphrophora; species Aphrophora alni. The sequence continues at coordinate 83,164,039 of OY740770.1, read as the reverse complement.
CTGTGCATTTTAACATCTCTTTTCACAACATTTTTAATTTATATAAATGTTAAACAATTCTGTAATAGCTCGATTATAAGTAAAAATGGTACAATAATAATAAATTTTATTATTAAGTCAACAAAAATAATGTGTTATTATTATTAAAACTGTTACGATTTAAAACTTAATATATATCTGTATCCACGACCTTAAACTACATTTTGATAGAGACAATGTTTTTGAATGCCATTTTGAATTCATCATTTTGGATTTAACTATAATTATTTTACGATACTTGTTTCCAGTTTTTAATTCTAAAAACAACAGTGTTATCAGAATTCAAATATCTCATAGAGTTTTCGCGTTTTTTGCGAAGAGGCTTTTGACTATTCAAATCGGGAAAAGTATGACATCATAAAGGCATAAATATTAGTCTAGTATTTCCTACATGTTAGTCATTTATGAGAAACCATTTAAAAATTCCCCTGGACTCGACCCAAAGGTGTTCAATTTCTATTGTGTTTTTGATTGTATTTTTTGATTGTAAAACTTAAAGGATAGTTTGTCAGTATATAAAAGTTATTTAAATAGTGAAATGTCATAAATAATTTTTTTAAATGTATATGATGTCAGGTTTCTTCTCCATTGAATAATCAAAACACCATTTTCAATAAATATGAAAACGCTATGAACTATTTAAATTCTGATTATATCATTGTTTTTAGAATTATAAACCCGTCCAGAAGAATGTGTTACATAACACTCTTGGTATTTAAATAAAGTAAATTCCAATCCAAGATGACTGATTTGAAATTCCTTACGTAAAATGGCTTTGTGACCCTATCAAAATGTAAACTTAGTGAGTGGATGCAAATACCAAAATTATGATATTAAATAACAGTTTTCTTTATAGTAAACGATTCCAAACTTTTCACTCTTCAATTGGCTTCAAGACAAATTGACGGATTACGATCATTTTAGGTACGGATGCTCTTTATTACCCTACTTAAAATAATAGCTAGGTTAGAACTTTAAAATTCTACCCTCCTTCAAAACATGAATGTACTTATTTTTCGTGTTTTCATAAATTACATCAAGGACGTGTAAATTAATAGCATTGTATAATCCATAACAATTTAACTTTTATTCGTGAGAGAGACCTATTGTATTAATGAAAGAAAACATAAACCCCGGCAATCCTCGGTGTTTTGGTTAGTAAATATATAAATATCAATTTATTTGTGTCGAAACTAATTCAATGGATGTTGTTGTTTGTACTTATTAATTTAATGAGATACATACAAAAGGTTTCCTCTCGTATCACACAAAGCTTTCGTAGATAAAATTCAATCGTTGGAATCATTGAACTGGATTTGCAAAACCACTCGCTATTGACATTGAAACAGTCATGTTACACAGTAATTCATTTCCCTCCCTCCAGCTGTGCGTTCCCCTATTTTTTTGTTAGGGTAAATTTCATTTTTTTAATTTGTTCTTGTTTGCCCTTTTGAAAGGCCACAGTACAGGCTGCTGAAAATGTTTGTATTTCGCAGACTAGTTTCACATACCAAACGTGTATTGTTTTATTTCTTTTCAACTATAAGTTTTATATTTTGCTTTCTTTCATAGTTAATTACCGTAACATCGAACATTTTAGATATAATTGAAAATTCCGAATTTGTTTTTTAGAAAATTTGTATACAAATTCAAAATTAAGCCTTGCTGAAAGTGAGTATAAAATTAGTTTTTAAGATATAATACATATAATTTCCATTTCGGTATATTGGCGTGTTTTTAATATAGAAATATACTACCCAAACTATACTTTCTTGTAGGTTTGAAATTTTTGTTCGCCATCTTTGGACAAACATTTTATACTATCTTTACTCATGATATGACGTTATCCAAAGCTATGAAATTTCCACTAATCCTACCCAGAAGACAAATTTACTAGTTTGGAATTATACATTGTTTACTCTCACTTGTTTCTCATATAAGGAACCCCTAAAAAGAAATATTATAAGACTCTAAAAGATAAATAAAATATTACATGTTAGTTTTTAACGATCTATAGTATGAGTTGTAACTTGACTTACCATCGTTTGAAATATTTGAAATATAGATATTTCAATCTTTCTAAACCTCGTTAAAAATCTGTTTATTTATTTGTGTGTATTCTTTTAAATATCTTTCTTAGCATAGTCAATATAATGACGTGAAATCTATATTGCAGACGCTTTTGGCTCAAATAAAAAAAAAAAGAAAAACGTATTACGTCAAATTATTTGGATTTACATAGCTTTAAATTGATCGATCACTTTACTCATATTTACATTTAAAAAATTAGAGAATGATCCAGAATACATGATTTTGGAAAAACTTAAAAATAATGTGTTTAGAGGAATACATTTCAATGCATTATTTTGTTGTATAGATTTGAGACAATCACTCTGTATACAGATACATTCATTACAGAGATCACAATTTTAGTCTCATTTTGCTCATATATGGTAAGTAATAAGTAGGCTTGGTTTACACCCCTTAATTTCCAAATCTGGTAAGTAGGCTGTTTTTAGGCTTGGTTCATACTCAACAACGTCCTAATTTGGTAAGCAAGGTAGTTTCACACCCCAAAATGTCAAAATTTGGAAGTAGGCTTGGTTCACTCCACAATGTCCAAATGTGGTAAATACGCTTGGTTTACACCCCACAATGTCCAAATGTGGTAAATACGCTTAGTTTACACCCCACAATGTCCAAATTTGGTAAGTAGGCTGTTTTTAGGCTTGGTTCATACTCCACAACGTCCAAATTTGGTGAGTAAGGTAGTTTCACACCTCGAAATGTCCAAATTTGGAAGTAGGCTTGGTTCACTCCACAATGTCCAAATGTGGTAAATAGCTTGGTTTACACCCCACAATGTCCAAATCTGGTAAGTAGGCTGTTTTTAGGCTTGGTTCATACTCCACAACGTCCTAATTTGGTAAGCAAGGTAGTTTCACACCCCAAAATGTCAAAATTTGGAAGTAGGCTTGGGTCACTCCACAATGTCCAAATGTGGTAAATACGCTTGGTTTACACCCCACAATATCCAAATGTGGTAAATACGCTTAGTTTACACCCCACAATGTCCAAATTTGGTAAGTAGGCTGTTTTTAGGCTTGGTTCATACTCCACAACCTCCAAATTTGGTGAGTAAGGTAGTTTCACACCTCGAAATGTCCAAATTTGGAAGTAGGCTTGGTTCACTCCACAATGTCCAAATGTGGTAAATAGCTTGGTTTACACCCCACAATGTCCAAATCTGGTAAGTAGGCTGTTTTTAGGCTTGGTTCATACTCCACAACGTCCAAATTTGGTGAGTAAGGTAGTTTCACACCTCAAAATGTCCAAATTTGGAAGTAGGCTTGGTTCACTCCACAATGTCCAAATGTGGTAAATACGCTTGGTTTACACCCCACAATGTCCAAATCTGGTAATTAGGCTGTTTTTAGGCTTGGTTCATACTCCACAACGTCCAAATTTGGTAAGCAAGTTAGTTTCACACCCCAAAATGTCAAAATTTGGAAGTAGGCTTGGTTCACTCCACAATGTCCAAATTTTGTAAGTAGGCTGTTTTTAGGCTAGGTTCAAACTCCACAACGTCCAAATTTGGTGAGTAAGGTAGTTTCACACCTCAAAATGTCCAAATTTGGAAGTAGGCTTGGTTCACTCCACAATGTCCAAATGTGGTAAATAGCTTGGTTTACACCCCACAATGTCCAAATTTGGTAAGTAGGCTGTTTTTAGGCTTGGTTCATACTCCACAACGTCCAAATTTGGTGAGTAAGGTAGTTTCACACCTCAAAATGTCCAAATTTGGAAGTAGGCTTGGTTCACTCCACAATGTCCAAATGTGGTAAATAGCTTGGTTTACACCCCACAATGTCCAAATTTGGTAAGTAGGCTGTTTTTAGGCTTGGTTCATACTCCACAACGTCCAAATTTGGTGAGTAAGGTAGTTTCACACCTCAAAATGTCCAAATTTGGAAGTAGGCTTGGTTCACTCCACAATGTCCAAATGTGGTAAATAGCTTGGTTTACACCCCACAATGTCCAAATTTGGTAAGTAGGCTGTTTTTAGGCTTGGTTCATACTCCACAACGTCCAAATTTGGTGAGTAAGGTAGTTTCACACCTCAAAATGTCCAAATTTGGAAGTAGGCTTGGTTCACTCCACAATGTCCAAATGTGGTAAATAGCTTGGTTTACACCCACAATGTCCAAATTTGGTAAGTAGGCTGTTTTTAGGCTTGGTTCATACTCCACAACGTCCAAATTTGGTGAGTAAGGTAGTTTCACACCTCAAAATGTCCAAATTTGGAAGTAGGCTTGGTTCACTCCACAATGTCCAAATGTGGTAAATAGCTTGGTTTACACCCCACAATGTCCAAATTTGGTAAGTAGGCTGTTTTTAGGCTTGGTTCATACTCCACAACGTCCAAATTTGGTAAGTAAGCTGGGTTCACAACTAAAAATGTCCCAATTTTGAAGTAGGCTTGGTTCACCCTACAATTTCCAAATTTGGTAAATAGGCTTGGTTCACCTCACAATGTCGAAATTTGGAAGTAGGCTTGGTTCTCACTCCACAATGTCCAATTGTGGTAAATAGGGTTGGTTCACACCTCACATGTCAAAATTTGGTAAGTAGGCTTAGTTCACACTCCAAAATTTCTAAATGTGGTAAGAGGCTTGATTCACCCCCACAATGTCCAAATTGATAGGTAGGCCTAAAACCAATCAAAGTTATTAGTTACCTAAAATATCAGTTTGGTAGTTGTCGGTTAAAAGGTAAAAGGTAATAATAACTAGAAATAAAATATAAAATAAACAGAGCTTAAACGTACGCAGAAACGTGTCCTTAATTTAAATCAAGTGTTTAATGAAGCTATTTTGGTTTTTTGATCATTATTCCTGAAATTCGATTTTTCTGAGTTACAGAAGAGTTCTATATGAGCACCCTACAAAATTTCATCTCCCTATTTTAATTTTTGGAACCGATATCGTGCTTAACGACGACAAAATAAATATTGTAGGAAGTGTGAAGTTGGTTTTTATATAGAATGATTCGGAACGACACAGCAATTTCTAGGAAAATGTTTCTATTGCTGAAATGCTTCGTTTACCCAATTGTCGGCCATTTTGTATTTTTTTTTAAAGACACCATATCTTTGGAAGTAGATAAGATATTGAGTAATGATTTACTATTCGTATTTTTTATGTAACCTTTTACCGATACCCTACACCAGAAAACCAAGACTTTATATTTTCCTTTTTTTAAATGGTTGACATTTAAAATCAGATACCGTAGATCAGAAACCTTGAGAAATCTTAGTTTTAATTATAAATCATTTCCCGAGAGATTGTCGTGCACTTTCGAATAACCCTGTATATATGTGTTAATTGATTATTCATCTTCAATATACTTCTCGTACCTAGATTTATATTTACCTAGAAAACTGGGAAATTAAGAAGTGTCTTCTAAAAAATGATTTTATTAGACTATTTTGTGTAGTTATATTTCTCGGTCGATCATTTTCTTTATGTGTTGGAGAGGTGTTTGCTAGGAAGTAAATGTAAATCTACACAATCTATAGTCTCAAACTTTATTTAAAACATCGTGTAATAAACCAAACAATAAACAAACATTAGATTCTAGTTGCGTGCTGGTTTTGAATGATGGTTATAAAAAAAAACCTAACCTAACCTTACGGGGTATCATAACATGTTCTAATCATATTTGTAATATATTATCTACGCGTATAATCTTCATTGTGTGTAATATTGTAATCAATCTGAATCTAGACCCACTACTATGTTGATATATTGCGAATAATTCTTGATATTAAAACTATTTACATTTGAAAGTTCTAAAATTGTGTAAAAATTAGATTTATTGATTTTCGTCAAACGAATTGAATTCCATTGGATGGCCTCTGACCTGTGTAGCCCAGGGGGCTTGTAGTTTCTGTATACTTAATTAAATTACAGCAATCTCCCGACCAATAGCGGTGGAAATCGTTGGTCAGGGTTATTCATGCGGGTTTATTCTATTAGTGCAGTGTTGTGAGGGAAAAGGAGACTCATCCTTTATATTGAACAATATCCTGCTTAAAATTTGCGTCCTATCAGGTGGAAAAGTTTAAAGATTCAATATATGGTTTGAAAATATCTTTAATTTGGTCGTCTTAATCAACGAAAAGTAAGGATGGTCTTTTCTTTGTATTGTTTTTTACTATTTAATAATTTGTGTTATTAATTTAGTTTTTGGCAATATAAAGACGATAAATATAGTTATAAAAATGGAAGAAAAACTGGTTCTATAAGCAGATTTTGTTCATATAATACGAAAAATTAACGTTGAATTTTCCTTTTGGTTTTTAATAATTTTAATTTGGCACTCTAATAGGAGTGCATTCAGTTTACCACTAACAAGGCGTGATGCAGCATCTGTATCTTAATTTTTTATGGCTATTGATGTATCTCTGGAATTGGTTTGATTAAATTTAATTGAAACTGTGATATGATCTTTGAGTACAACTTGTTTCCATAGGTTTCTATTTTGTACACGTAGTACGCATTCAAAACACTGACAGCTTATTAGTAAAGCAAAATTTTCTGTATCACTTTTCGTTAGCTATTGAGAAATGTTATCATATCAGATTTTCCAACTGCGGGTATAGGCTATTCACTTCATAATTAATGTCAAAATTTGGTTTTCACACCAACCATTTCGTGTTGTCAATTACTAGAGAGTATGGGCAACGGGACACTTGTCCCATCAACTTACCAGAATCTTATTTTCCTTCACACTTCTCACTTTTTAGAGAAGACAAAGTTATTCTGTTTTTCTGTTCCCTTAATATGTCACGAACTATTCTTTTTTGTTCACTGAACCAGAAACGGCTTATCAGAACGACAATGAAATAAAAAGCATGTTTATTGAAAAAAACTGCTGATGTTCATTCTAGTACATTGTTGTAAATATTGTCAAAGTTGGAAATATTGTCTCAAATTAGAAATATTTTCTCGTGTTAGTCAGTCAACAATTGGAAATATTATTTCTAGTTAGTCAGCTGATGAAATTGAAAATATTGCTTCTAGTTTAGTCAGCTGACAATTAGAAATATTGTTTCAATTTAGTCCGCTGACACAGTTTGAAATATTGCTTCAAGTTAGTCAGTTCACAGAGTTGGAAATATTGTTTTAAATTTATCATCTGATATAGTTGCAAATATCGCTTCGAGTTAACACAGTTTGAAATATTGCCTTCACTTAGTCATCTGACACAGTTTGAATATTTCCTCATGTTAGTTAACTGACAAAGTTGAAAATATTGCCTCATATTAGTCACATGACACAGTTGGAAATATTGCTTCTAGAAGTTGGCTATCATAGTAAAGGTTGGGAACAATTTAATGAACACATTTTAGTTCAGACGTTTGCTGTATGATGGGAGAACTTGGAAGGTTACCTCAACATATCGTACTGGACGTAGGTACTCAAACAGAGGATATTTACGCCTTCGTCATAGGGGTTAAATAAGAAGCGAGATTTTTAATTAGCGCTCATTTATTTGTTTGTGTCCCAGCCAAAAGTAATATTTCAATTATAATATATATTTCCAATTATTATAACATTCTATTTATTGCAGTTCAAAAGCTCAAGTACACATGTTGTTTAAATCAAAACCTTTGTGTATGATGAAATAAATCAACTTATTTTATGTTCTGTTGTTTTGTTTTATACATACCAATATTCTCTATTAATTAACTTTAGCCAAAGTGCACAACGCGGATATCCATTTGTTTTAGTCTAGTTGAACATGCAAATAATTATATTAATACAAACTAGAACGTACATAGTTACATAGTTAGTGCAGAATATGGTTTTAATTTAACCTGTATAAACATATCCGAGACAAGAGATATGAAATCATTTAAATACTGTCACCAAAGTTATGTGGAATAAGTAAGTACTGTAATTAATTCACTCAATACAGATCTAGGGAACTTTAATGTCATCCTTTGTTAGTTTTTTTATTTATTATTATTTAGGAAGCGGATTTTACCACCAAAAGTTTAAAAAATCGTTTGTGTACTTGATGTATTTCTTTGCAGTACGAAACTTTCCCAGGAAAGAAATCAAATGTTGTCAACTAGATTTTTTTTGCAATCAGGTTTTATAACACGTTGAGTTAACTATTTTAGATGCAACATCTGCACAGCAAAACGCAGGTTTATGATATTCTCTCTTTTCAAAGTTTGTAGACGACTTTTACAGTTTCGCAAACACTTGATAACTTTTCGTTCAGACTTTTCTAAGACAACAAAATTTAAATTTCTAATAGAAAATACAGTCTTATAATACTTCTTGCCTTTTTTTAAATGATAGTGCTATATTATTATCTTTGAAATGCAAAGAAAGATATCCCTTCATGTTTAAAGTGAAAATAATACTAATTTATTGATTTTACCAAGCCAAAGGTCGTATATTTGTTAAGCGAAATAATTATTTAATCAATAATACTACCTTGGTAAAATAATGTATAAGCGTTAAAATCAATAAATTAATATAATTAACATACGTAAAGGCTGCAAGCCGAGTATACAGATTAGTTTTAATGTCGTTTGTAATGAGGTAATTTATCTGTCATAACTCAAAAACTGCAGCAAAAACATATTCAAGTGAGAAGTATATGCCCTATGCTGGGAAGCGATCAAGGATAGGATCAAGGATAACACAGTTGGTAGAGCGTTGGTGCGTAAAGCCAAAGGTCCTGTGTTCGATTCCCGGTCTAGGTCGTATATTTTTCACTTGAAATAATTATTTAAGAAAATAATACATTTTAGAATACAAATTCTGATCGGAGGAATAGTCCATTTTAAATAGTTTCAAATTATAATGTTATTATTATTTTTGTACAATATTATTTTTGTATCCAAAACATTTATATCATATATTTTTATATTACCAGTAACCTTCCGATTATTTATATACCGTATAATTTAAACACAGAACCATATATTTTTTAATCAACCAACGAACTTTGACCTGCAACAACTTTTATTGTGCTGAAATATAAGTAAATTTTGTATAATAAGATATTGAGAAAATCATGTGAAAATCATGATCCATGTGTTCGAAATACTTTAACATCTAAGACTATCATATGACTCAGAAACATATTTGTCATTTTTCTAATTTACATCTATTTCTACATATACACTTCGATGTTTGTACTTTATTAATACTTTCATGTATGAGTGACTGTTAATGTTTGATGCCTTAAAGTCAGAAAACTAATATACTTTTGTATTTTTTTAGAATAAATAGTTTTGCTACTTTTGTAACATTTGTCTTAGAAATCGTAGGACTGTGTGTCATCATTACACCCAGTGTAATGTTATTACAGTAATGACATTGTAATGGCTAAGTTGAGTGTACATCGGGTTTGTATGTATTGATATGTTACATACCGGGTGTTCAAAAAGTCTGGAAACCCCTTAATATTAATTTTATTAATAAACGCAGAACAATGAAACTCTAGGATTACATCCTCACTGTAGTTACTGACTTTTTGGTCATTTTAACTGTCTTTTTTCGCTTTTGAGGAAGTCTTAAAAATCTTAAATGTAAGCATAGGTCGAATTATACCTCATTTTAAAGGTCGTTGGTAGAGGAACACATTGCCGCAATCCCGAATGAAAAAGAAACATTCGTTTGGAAATGGCAGCCTCTTAAAGTTTGTTAAGTTTACGTTGCGGAGATTAAGAGGCAGAAGTGAATACTCAACCGTGTTGGTTATGTTAGTGTTTTAGCTATGAGAATTTCACAGCTGAAGTGTGGAGGGATAGGAAAAAGGGTCCCATCTTGCTGGAACCAGATAACGTCAAACTGAGGGCCCAGTAATTCCCTTAAATGTGGTAACACCCTAGTCTCCAGTAATTCAACGTAGGTGGTGGCATTTAAGTTCCCTTCTATGAAATACGGACCCACAACACGAGTACCAAGCAATCCTGCCCAAATATTTACTTTTTGTAGGTTTTGTGTGTGTGATTCTGTCATCCACCGTGGGTCTTCTTGAGACCAGTAACGTGAATTATGTTGATTCACAGTACCATTCAGACAGAAACTTGCCTCATCAGAAAACAAGACAGGTTTTCATCGAGAATACATTTGTGCATTATAATTTCACAGTATTTCAGCCTCCGGTCTGGGTCATCTTCATTCAGTTCTTGGTGAAGTTGTATCTTAAATGGATGAAATTTGTTTCCGTGAAGTATTTTATGGATGGAACCTGTACTAACACCTACATACTGTGCTGATTTTCCACGAAACACTGAAGTGTTTCAAGGGCCGTTTCTTCATTAGTTGCTGATTTTTGGCCGTCCGGATCTTGACCGATCTGTTACAGAACCGCTTTCTCTAAAGTGCTGTACGGTCTTCAACACTGTTGATTTTTGAATAGGTGGTCTTGTGGGGCAAGTTTCATTGAACAAGCGGCTTACCTCCTTATATGAACGAGTTCTATCCCCATAACCCCTCATCATCAGAATCGTTATTCGCTCTGTCTCACTAAGTGACATTGTAATCTAATGTAAAGCTTACTAAAAATGAATATCACAAACTAATGTAATACGTTGTCAACTAATGATCCAGTCAGTGTGCATAGCTTAACATGTACGAGAGATAAGATCAGACAAACCACAAAAATCAGTGGGTCAGTGGCTATCAATAATCTGAATTAGCAAGAAATTAGTTTTGCCAAGAACGTTATTTGCCATTGCATTAGCATTAAAATCAAACAAACTTTGAGAGGCTTTCATTTACAAACGAATGGTCCTTTTTCAATCGGGATTGTAGCAATGTGTTCCTAGACTTCCTCCACAGGACGTCCCCCCGAAGCGAGAAAATACAGTTAAAATGACCGAAAAGTCAGTAACTACAGTGAGGACGTAATCCTAGAGTTTCATTGTTCTGCGTTTATTAATAAAATTAATATTAAGAGGTTTCCAGACTTTTTGAACACCCGGTATATATCTTACCTTGTAATTATATAACTTTTTTTATCATTACGATTGAACATTGTATGTTTATAGTGATATGCGATTTTATGCAAACACTCTAAAATAGAATTAAAACAAACAATGCAAAAGGAAAACTTACAATTTCTCCCACACCCATCATAAAACCAAATATATCCTAACCTTATAAAACTATTAGTTCCAATAACATTTGTTTAGTAGTTGTCAGTCATGGACTATGTGTCAGATTTATACTAATTATTTGTTTAACGTAGGCTATATGTAATAACGTTTACACTTGCTTCACTCGTGCAAATAAACTTTAAATAAAGACGTTCAAGGTTCGTTTTCGATTTTTGGAAATTATTCGAAACCGGCCAATTTATTTTGCTTGCAACACTCATCCCGGATTAATCTTCACGTTTTAATTCACGAACCAAGATTTTTTCGGAGGATTAAAATTTTCCTAGAGGCGAAATTATAGTTAAATTTGATTAAAATCGTTATAGCTGATTTTGATAAAATTGTAATTATGTGTTTTCTGTTTTGTTTGTACCTCCAAATTTTGGGTTATTCCGGTAAAACATGCCAATATTTCAAATTTGAACCACGCGTATGATTCCAAAAATTTCTTATAGGGATAGCGAACGTTAAATTCACAAAATACTCAGAATAGATTTTTCTTGACGTATCTTTCTCTATACTATTTTTACGTGAGAAAGTAAAAATGGCTAAAATCAACTCTGGAAAATTTGAAAACTATTATGTTCTTACTTTAAAAATTAAATATCTTAAAGTGTCTGGTTGAAGAATGCAAATTGTAATGAAGCTAAAGAAGAGAGGCAGAACAGCAATAGGGCTGTATGTTTCCAATTAACTATCTCATTTCCAGGCTAATTTAACTCTTTATTTACTACCCAATTTGGTTCCGTCGGTAGTATCTACTGTACTTTAAAACTGTTGTAACCTTGTAAGCAAGAAGATATGAAACTAACGCCAACACTGTAACTTGCTTTTTAATGACATTATTTTATCTGATATAGGTTGTAGCTTAGGTTATAGAGAGCTGAGAATGGGGAGTTTCAACATTTCTACTCGTAAAACCAATAACAACTACAAGTTGTTGGAAAGAGATTTTTATGAGTTAGTATATTTATACAAATATTAGCTATACATATTCGGGTTCTAATATGAATTAGAACAAACAAAATACTTAGTAAACATTTTTTGAATTCTGCCTGTTTGTATTTTTTTTTAATACAATCTCTTTTTAATTTATGTAGTTAATGAGTCAAAATCAAACATAGGTTTGAATGCCAGTAGTTAAATTGTTCACAAAAATTATAACGTTTCGTAAAACAGTTTAAAAATAACGATCATGTAATATATTTTATGATAAATATTTTGAAAACTGTTATCACACAAACTTAACAACAGAGACAATGTGTAGCACTTTTAACTCTGAAGAACATGTTATCTTATTTTATTTGTCAAAAGATAGCTATGATATCGGTAAAAAAGTAATTATTCAATTAAATTAAATGTAATGTCTATTACATTCAATAAATAAAGTATCTCTATCTGTGTAACAGATACTTTAGTTAGGACTACTTTAAAAACTGTACAACTAATCGTGTAAACTATACAACCGCAAAAATGAGACTCAGCAGCTGTTTCCAAAATATTACTAATAATCTGGGAAAGCTTTTTGTGTATTCTATTAAATTACTAAGAATAAGTTTTTACCTGCTAACTTTTGACTTACTATACAAAGAAGTCTATAATATCGTTCAATTGTTAAAAGAGATAAAAAATTTATATATTGTAAGTTTTTTATGAAATAATGGTATTCGATATTTCGCACCATACACTTAAAGTTCATGCCATCTGGAAACATTAGTTTTGTGAAAATTTCTAATTTGTTTGACATGTTAGTTACTATGATTCCTTCTTGTGTACAAAATACATTCTTTCCTGTTTCAATACCTCCATTGGTTTCATAAAAATAGTATTTTTAAGATAAATACATACACAGACGCACAGACTGAAAATAGATCAGAATTTTAAAAATGTATACTGAATATTTTTGTTCCAATAGATATCTAAAATCTGTATACGCATAACTGTTTTTTTAAAATAAATCCTGTATCTACTCAATTAAACTGAATTAAAGCTCTAACTAATGACTTTGCAAATCCGGTAAAGGTGAAATGTTAAACTTTGTTAATACAAAAATCAACATGAACTAACTGCGAGTTCATGGCATGCATAAAAACACCGAGGCAAGCGTATTAAAAAAGTCTTTATTTTACTAATTAGACTCAACTTGCTTTCATCGTAAATAACGTAAAATCAACTATTAAAAACAAGATTTATATATTTTACAGTGAACAAAAAATTAACCTAAAAGCGAAAAAAGATTTATATACAGAAGTATAACCAAAAAAATCAACTTAAAATTTAACAAATTGTTTTAAAAAATTGCTTAATTATTGTTCTTTTATCATATCAATCCATAATACTAACACTAACCAAAAATAACACAAAACTGTAATTTTCTTTATTAGTGATATTTCTAATTTCCGTCTAACGAACATTTTGTGAATTTTTTAAGCAGTACTTTAAAATATATTTATTTAAATATTTAAAGAACCCAACTTTTCCTGACTTGTGTCATGACCGTATCTTAAGTTTAAATCATTCTTTGAAATCTTGCTTTTTAATAGTCTACAGTTGGTCAAGGTTCTTTTTTGTTTTTTACCAATAACTCCTGAACCGTAATTTACTTTTTCTTGGGATTTGGGTCACTGGTGTCAGTTATCTTCACCAAAATTTCAACGAAGTCTATTCCATGCAACGTAGCCTTCTCGGATACGCAATCACCCCCTTAGAGTATTGATGGGCCGAAATTTCTCTGCGTGCGGTCCACTACTACTAGCCGTATGAAGTACATTGATTCCTGCTGAAAACATTCTATAGCCCTGTGTACAGTATCATGTAATTTTTTAAAATGCTTAAAAATAATGTATTTATATAAATATTTTCTTGATTAGCATAGTACGTGTTGTAATAAAATACGTCTTACAACACTTAAAAATATATTTACACTTATACTGAATTTACTTAACAGGCGGTAAATATATAAAAAGATGGTAAAAGGCATTTGGTAATGTTATGGTATTACCGTTTGTTATGTAAATTCATTATAAGTGTAAATATATTTTTAACTGTTGTAAGACGTATTTTATTACATCCTATAGCTTTTATATAAAGCATAAACTTTCAAATAAATGTATTTACATTTACAGGTTAATTATAGAAATTTAAAGAGTCTAAATGGTTATTAGAATGGATGTTAGACTGACAGCAGTAAGATGTAGACTGGAATGGAATTGTTATTGTTGCCTGTGGCGTCAACAGTGACTCATATGTTTTAAAAAAAGTACCTCCGCCACGTCACCCCGCCTAAACCCGGCAGCTAGGAGCGCGCGCAGAGAAACTACGGCTCGTCTGTAAGAGGTAGCTGAGTTGGCGGAGCGAGCTACTATTCATTGTAAAGACATTGTTTTACAACCACTGTCTCTGTATGTCTCATAACTGTCTGAGAATGAGGCTCTAAGATTATATTTATTAATGAACATTAATTGCATTTTTGTTTAAAAAAAAAAAGATTTTAGTAATGCCGAACTAAGGGGTATTGTCCGCAGAAGGATAGTAGTGCTGGCCTCTACCTATACCATTCAAGCCCGTTGTATGTCGAAACTGAAAACATCAGAAAATTTAATTATGAAACACATTAAAATTAGGAGTAATTAATAAAGAAAAACGAATGGACGTTTCACTGATGTTTTCAGGTGGATGTTTAGAATGGCCCACTGTATTAAGAATCACCCTTTCACAGGCACAGCTGTGCTAGGATCCAATTTTACAACACCTTTCTGTCATGCTTTTTACCGTTAACACTCAAACTGACATTTTTACAGAAGTGGTAACCAATATATTCCATTTAGTCCCAATCTCTTTCAACAAAATTTGATCAAAATTGTTATAGTCTATTTTAATAAAATCTAAAACTTTATTTCAAATCGTTTTGATCAAATCTGTCCACTCGTTTCAGAAGGAGACTTTTTTTGTTCGGCTAAATGCAAATTTTTGTAAAAACCGACATAGATTTAGTGTTTAACCTATCACATAACTGTTACTATATAATAGCCTACCTTAAAGTTAAGTCAAAAAGTAAAAGAGTTAAATATGCAAGGGTAAAAATAAAGTTATAACCTTGCACTAAAATAGCAAATTTGTAAAATAATGAACAAAAGAAAATATTTTGTAAGCATATCAGGTGCCTAATAGAGTCGTCCCAGACTGACAATATAACATTAACAAAATAATAAATGTGTGACCATTAAAGTAAAAATTCAGTCTCTCTTCGAAGAAAGAAGAAAAAGTGTCGAGTTTAACAAAGAACGTCTTCTATTTTCCCAGATCCGGCGTCGCATTACTTCTAATGAGCCCGTTATTCAAAAGAGAAAGAAAAATATCACTCAAGATGGCATTGTTTCTCAGCGCTATCTGGGTCAGATTTAATGAATTAAGAGAATTAGAAAATACGATTTCCAGGTGTCTTTGTTAAATACAAGAAGAAAAGACGCTGCGCGATTCAGCGGGGTCGTGGACTTCATTAGACAGATTTTCCTTGAAGGGAGGAAACAAGTTGTGATAATAATACAAAGTTATTCATGAACGCTTCCCCTAGAGTCAAAGAAAGTTTAAAAATTGTGTAAGAATATAAATTGAAGACCGCGCCTGCTAATTAAATCTTGATAAGACAAATCCATTTCCAGCGGAATTTATTTAATTTTCGTAGTTGAGCCGGTTAAAGGGACTAGTTGATAGAGCACGGAGAAAGTAACTGTGAAGTGGTAGCAAATTTCGACTTCTGTTCTATCATATCATTCACATTTTTATTGGTTTGAATTTTATTCTATTTGAAAACTTCCAAGTTCAAAAATGTGGTTTTTGGAATAATCTCTGTCGTCTGTGCAGATCCCTACAATCCAAATGCGTGGAATGATTTTCATGAAATTTAGTATTGGCCATATATTTGTCTTAATTTTAATTTATTTATAACTCAAAATTTGGAGGTAGCTGTCAATAAAGAAATTTACAAAATCAAAATTGGCTTTAACGATTTTTATCAAATGATGGACTACGGAATCAACAAAACGTATCGTTTGCCGTCTTTTAAAAAACATCGGTTCGTCAATTATCGATGATATCGACCCATATGGCCGACGTAATTGATCAAAATTGACTCCACTGATTAGATTCAAATTTTAGCGAAATGTTTAGATTAATAACCCAAACTGGTGTAAAATTGGAAATAATAGACAATTACGGGTAAGGAATAATGTCCAAAAAATGAAATAAATCTTGACTACCGTCTTTGAAATTTGATTAATTGTATAATAGTTTTGCTTAAGATAACTTTTAACACATTTGAAGCAACTTATAATCTTATTTAAATATACTGTAATAAATATTGTTTTAAATAATATACAAAATCTAATAGGGTGTACATTTTCACTCCCTTATTGACCATTACTGAAGTTTTTAGGGATGAATAGTTTTGTATGTTTAGTATTTCTATTTTGAATGGATGTGCGAAACAGTTTGTATAATGATTTTTGCACCTGTTATTAATTCCAGAATGGTCATTAAGGGTTATTTTTAATGAACATTGGAATATGAAGATTGTAGAAATTAACCCAGATTTATTGGTTTTTAAATATAAGTTTGTATAAATTATAATTTAAATGTTGTATATTATTTGTGTATCATTAACTTAACGATTTAATTTAAATCGGAAAATAGTTTACAATTTGTATTATATTAAAGGACCTAATATTTTATGTGATAACTATAAATATAGATCATATTGCTTATTTCAAAATAAACATATACTTTTGTTGTGTAACATTTTACTTTATCCACGTTAGACGGAGAGTTGGATGTAGGTAAATACAAGGCATAACGTAACGGCTTCAGGCGAGTCCGAGCCTGCATTAGCCTTTGGGGGGTTCACTAATTCGAACTGTAACGAGATAAGTGCACACCTAAACCAGCTGAGCTACCCCCTCTCCCGTACGTATATAATACAGGATGCCCCGAAAAGATAGAGTGGTTAAACATTTTCGAATTATTAAATAAAAAAGAACGAAAAATTTCAAATATTCATTACCCTTCTATCCGCCATTATGTTATTTTCCAAAAAAGTGTCATAACTCTAGAAATAGATAAGACATTATCTATTTCTTACAAGTACAGTAGGCCTACTCTTTGTTGTACAATTAGGCAAATTTTTATTTTAGCCTTTAATAGAATGTAGTTAGTTATTTTATGAATTACCGGATTATGCACTTTAACATATATTTTAAAAGAGACGCTTGTTCCGCTCCAGTCTATATATTTTTAAATGACAATCTAATATTCTACATTAAGAAAGTGCATGACGTAAGCATCTCAACTTTCAACTTTACATTTAACTTCAAATTAATAATCAGCTTTCGTCAGCAACAGTTAATACGCATTAATAAATAAACATAAAAACGTTTAATAATATTGTAGTTAATACCGAAACGGCTGTTATAATTTACGAAATAGTAATCAGTTATTAAAGTAAAGTTAATTATTAAATTGTAAGTTATCAGTTATAAAAGTAATCCAACGTAATATCAAATAAGAATTAAAGTTTATATTTAATAATATTAAGTAATGTTTTGAATGCTAACAAAAGTGCCGCACATTAAAGTTTAGTAGGTAATGACCAGCCAGCCTTCAGTTACGTCCAATAACAATTGTTAGAGTAGTTACTTTTAATGCTGACCACTGCGTATCACGATAAGCCATGACCCTAGTGCTAAGTCCTGCATTATCTTTATAGTAGAGAGTTATTATCATTGCCAATAGCTTCAAGCAGGTCATTGGTTGTTAGAGATTTGTGTATTTTTAAGACCAATGTTAGGACTTTTAGTTATGGATTTGTTTTGAAAATTCAAAGGTCGACTTACAAAGTTGAAATACTTTTTTCAGTGTGTTTTAAATTTTTTTTTTTAATTAACGCAGATGTTTGGTCTGCTTCGAAGGCGATAATTTAATACACGAAACGTATTTGTTGTTAAATGCTATTCGAGTGTTCGTGAGATTAGATAACTTTATTTTATGTTCTTCCTTTATGTTCATGACGACAGAGAGGTTTTTCGGTTTTAAACAATAAGGAAAGAAAGAAATCCACTCCTATTGCTAAATACAAATGTTTTTTTTCTCCACAAAATATGCCTACATCTTGAAATAATAAATTATGATAAACATATTTAGTAATTTTCCAAAATGATTATTTAATTTGTTTTCATCAAAAACTGTGGATATTTCATATTGTTTCACTTATTATTCATATTGAAACACTGAAGACAAATTTGACTTCACAGTGCACCAAAACTCTTTTCGTCATACTGCTTTAAAAACAGCTGTTTTCAATACATGCATTGAGATGCTAAAGTTGTTCTTTTAAGTCCTACAGTCTAAAAACATCAGCTGAGGTCGAGGTAATCAGCTGTTACTTCATTTATACGAAATAATTAACGATTTACAGCATCTATAAAAACAACCGATACTCTCAATTGTAAATAACCGATAAAACAGCTGTTACCATCGATGTGAAATTAAATAGGTTATAACATTTTAGTTTTTATGAAATTGTGTTCTTATATTATTTGCAGTATAACGAAAAATATAGGTCATCACTTGGACCAAACAAAGCTTTTCGATCTTCGCTCATTTTCCTTGCTTAGTTAAACTTGAGCTTGTATGGAAAAGCTTCACTTTTGGTCCTAGTGATGAAATATACTATTTTGTGACAATAACTTTAAATAGTAAGGAAATTGATAAATTTGGTAATAATGTTTATAGTAAAATCGGCGAGAATTGTATCGGAGAAAGTTTTCGTTCTCACCGTTACTAAATATTGTTATTTTGTAAAACGGTTACCAGCAAAAACTAACTACCAAAATCGGCATATTTATTAAATTTTTCATTTAAACTAAATTTACGTTACAATCTTTATACAGTATATAGATACTATTGGTATTTTTTATACCTTAATTGTGTGTGTACAATTTGTATACGTGAATTAATAATGTGCTTACTGAAGAAGATACTTGTTTTTGCAACGATGTATAAAGTATACGGAGCTCAATTATTGCACAAACTTTCTCACACGCCCATACACGTAACCAAATTCCAATCAAGTAGAAATTTAGGCTACAAGATCGAAACCCAACCTTCCAATTTTGTAAATATTAAGTCATCGATTATCATAAAAATTTGGTAAAATATAGATTTCTAAATTTACAGCTTAAAAAAATAACAGAATCATTAGAGTTGTCATAAATGTGGGAGTATCTTTAAACAGAGCCCTTGCGATTTCAAAAATGTTTGTTAAATGTGAAGCAAAACTACTTTGAGATATAAATATTCACACTTCACCAAAATTGATCGAAATAGTTTGAGTCGATTTAAAAAAAACGCTAACTTTTATGACGGCACGTATATCCAATAACTCCCGAAATAGAATTTTTAGGAGTATGAAGCCTAATACGTTTTGTTTGTGTCCTTCGAGGATACATTAGTATTCAAATAATACAAAATATCATATTCTTTACGGCCGACTTTAGGCAAATTGGAATTTCAGTTTTACCCAACTTATAGCAGCTACACGTCCAAATTACGAGTTCTAAACTAATTGTTATGGTTCAAGTCATTTTTTTTATGAGTTGGCTGAAATATGCTTTTGCCAAGACATTCAAAATTTGGTAAATGTCATTTCACTTGTATAGGCTATAGATCACTATAAAGACATCAGACTGGTATCATTCTAAAACTACTTTTTTGGCCTCAGCAGACTTCACGTTAAACGATAAACATCACTGTACTACCATTGTTTCTATAGTGCGTTCATGCGAGAAAGTGAAAAATAATCTATACAGAATTGTATAAGAACGTAAACCAATTCAACAATATAAGTCATTATTACCCCAAACTAAATTCACTGGAATTCTGACTATTTTGATACCGTTTTATCTAAGCAACAATATTAAAATAATAATCCAGGGTAGTCTCGTACAATGACATTCTTATTAATATATCTTGTATTTTTGTGTTTATGAAATACTTAACCTTGTCGTGACGTCATAAAACTCTGTATGAACGGCAGCCAGTAGTTAACTGTCTCTTAAGGATAATACAGCGTTAAATTTAAATTTATTTGCATTTAAGACGTGCTAAGTAATTATATTTTAATTCCACCTATAAAAGTACGAAGTCGACACTTTTACTGCGTTAACTTCGCACTTTAAGAGTTTACCGATCTCTCCCGCCTCTACTTATTGTAGATCAAAGCCATAGTCTTTGGACTTTTTGTCTTCATTTTACAAACAATTTATGTTTGAAATGATGTCGCTGTCGTTTATACAGTGCTTCTACAGCTTAAATGCGCGGATCGATTTTAATCACATTAGATACGTGGTCATACCTTGGGACAATACTTGGAAGTATAATACATAAGCATACATTAAAAAAAAACAAAATTATGATTTTCTTAAAATCTGTTCTAACGATGAGTTACCAAAGTTTTGGTCCGCTTTATTTACAAATGTATACGGATTCATGAGTTTCGAAAAAAAAAAATTGGCCATAAGCCTGTTATAAATTACGTTATTTCTCATAATCGGCTCTACTCATTTCGTTCAAATTGTAGTGAAAAAAGAAGATTAATGACCTAAACCTGTGTGAAAAATTACAAATAAAATTACGGTTAAAGAATAATTGGGAAAAAACAAAATTGAATTTTGACCCCGTCATTAAAAGCCCGGATTTGAATCAAAAACGTATTACACTGTTAATGCATTTATGGCACAAGGGAAACAAGCATAACTTATATTTATTTATTTATTATTTCTTTTTAATATGGCGTCATATTCGTTTTTATTTTTGACTGACAATTACTGTTCTAAAGTTTTTAGTGAAGAATAATTTTCATTTGTTTTTATAATGGTCGAGTGAGAAAGTTTTTGCAATATTTTTGCTCAGGTAATTTATATTTGTGAATATCACAATTTTCACAAATAATGTACAATTTTCTATTCGTATTTTTAAGTATCTGTCTGTAATAATAATAATAATAATAATATTATTAATAATAATAATAATAATATGTTTATAAACTCCAACTTGTACGAAATAAAATATTTAAAAAACAAACTGAATATTGAACACATTACTCATTTTTTACTTCTAACTGAGGAGTAACAGCAATATAAAAGCATAGGCCCTACAGAAAACCTTTAAACAAATGAATTATAACAATACATATATAAACAAACTAGAAATAATAACAAATAAATAAACGATTAAACACTTCTGAACAAAACACATAATAACAATATTTTACAAATCAAGATATAAAAAAAACATTCAAAAGAAAGAAAGAAGTGTTAGCAATCAGACTCTTCTAATATACATCAATAATACGAATACCTTTTCTAAAATAACAACAATTAAACGCTTCTGAACCAAATAAATAGTTAGAATTCAATTTCAAAAGCAAGAAATAATAGCAATCAGACTCTTCTAATATAAATAAATAATAGTTATACATTAAGAAAATGATAAATAAATAATTATTTAAACGTTTCTAAACTAAATAAATAATGAAATTAATCTTCAAATATAAAGAAAAACGACACTATTTAAAATGTTAATGTCTTGTCAACTAAGTAAACAATAACAATTCATTTTACAAAAAAAAGCATTAATAATGTTTAAATAAACAATAAACTCTTTTAAAATAAATAAATGGTAACCATTCATTTTCCAAATAAAAAAAATAATAATAAATACTAATAATTAAATAAACATTTAAACTTTTAAAAACGCAACAGTCATTTAGAATTTCACACATGCAACCAAATCATTTAATTTACAGAAATATAATATTGTGACTCTTAAATAACACATGTTACTATATTACAAGTTTTACTTTATTCTATGATTATGTAATAAATTACATTGTATAAAATTACTAATTAAGTTTTGGAATTAAGTTATACCTAAACTGCGATGCACCTTTAGAATACTTGCTTAGAACAATCCCGTTTTTACCATTTAAATAACTTTTAACTCATTTAAACTTAACACGACACTTCCAAAATATTTCCCTCCAATTTCAGCTTTTATAGGGCACAATTACCTAAAAAATAAACAATATTCTTCATTTTGATTACAAAAGGAACAAATCTTTGAGTTCGCTTTAAAGGAGTATTTGTTAAGGTTAATTACTTCAATTCTAATAATTTCTAAAAAAACAACTTATTAGCGCACCATTGTTAACACTATAACACTATAAATATAATGTAGGTTGATATTTAATTTTTTATTTTATCCGTCACTTTATTAATTTCTACATCACTAAGACCTTTATCAAAGTTTACCTCTGTTATATAATTTTCCTTGCACACTATTTGCCAACCTTTGTACATACAAATATTCTTATTTAACTTCTTTTTTTTTAGAGAAGGTGTGTATATCTGTAGATTATAGAGCCATAGTTTTGTAATATAATTAAGATGCGAAGAAATGCTGGAGATAACTTTGTTTCCAGAAGCAGGTTGTAATCACAAATTACATTAAATACATTCTTAATAAAAAATATCTTTGTACTTTTTCTACACACATCTTGTAACACCATACTTGGGTTCCATGGCATATTATACTTTTTAATTTTTTTCAAAATATAATATTGTTATTCAACATTATACTATTAAAAACACATAGCTAATTTGGCATTAGATGATTTTTTTTGGAAAAAATGCTTCCATTGATAGCGATGATGTAAAATTTACACCCCCCCCCCCCGAATATTTGTAATTAATTACTACTTTCTGCTACTTATTATTAAACCACCAATTCTTGTGTTTTCCTAGTTTTTCACCTTTTCTAAAATCATTCGATTGGTCTTATTTAGATTAATCTCCAGGTTAATGTCTATTAGTAAAATGGTAGTAAAATTAATTCACTATCCAAGAATACACTTTTTGTCTGCTTCACATTACGCATAACCATATTATGTTTTTCAGTTTGTATTCACTCCTTTTAATACTCCAAATTATCAGGTTTAGAGAGTCAGTAATTCAGGGAATTGGAAGGTTTCTGAACAGTAAACAAGGTGAGTAGTTAGGCCTCAGGGGAGGATCTTAAACGCTTGTGTAACACTCCCAAGGTGATGTGATGGGGGGGGGGGGGTGAAAATTGTAAATTTAAAGCTATAGTTTGTATACGAAATTTTGAAAGCATGTACTCTCTATAAAAATTGTCATTTAATCACAAAAAGTAATAATAAAGAAAAAATAATATGTATACAAAATTTTAGAAGGTAAATTTTACGTCATGCAAAAACACGTGAACTTTTAAATCTATAAATATTATGGCAAGGATTTGATATTTCACAATGTTTAATATTCTATACCCATGTTCTTAAAAAATGTATTATACTTTTAAAATCAGAATTTTTATTTGTTTCACAAAATTTTATAATATCTATGTCCAAATTGCAAGTAAAAAACAATTAGACGATGAGATTTATTTGTGAATTTGAGATTTTTAACTGAGACTGTTATATATTATGTCACCACTGTCACTAGTTTTACACAACATTTCGGATTGACTATAACTGGGTACAGTTGTGATTATTATTAGATGTTAAATTAAATCTTAACAAATTTGTTTGATTAATGCTGTACAACATATCCAAGACTTAATGTGAAATTCACCATGAACTTATTGTAATTTACACATTGTAACTTGTACAAGTGAAGTGACACTCTAGTGTTTTGGTCTTTATTTATCAGACGTGCTCTATCAAGTCAGTTTAACCGGCTTAACTCTGTGTAAGTAATTAAATAAATTCACTAAGAGATTTGTCTCCCCGCTGGAAATGGATTTGTCTTATCAAGATTTAATTAGCAAACGCGGTCTTGAATTTAATTCTTACAGGCACAGTTTTCAAACTTTCTTTGACTCAGGGGAGAACGTCCATGTATAATTTTTCATTATTATCATAACTTGCTTCCTTCCCTTCCAAGCAGAAACTTTCTAATGAAGCCTCCGACTCCGGGGATTCCAGTTGAGTCCCCCCTTTCTTGTATTTATCTCAGCCACCTGCATACTTTTCTTGCAAATCATATTTTATAATTCTCTTAATTCATTAAACCTGACCCAGATAGCGCTACGAAACAATGCCAAACCTTCTTGAATGATATTTTCTTTCCCTTTTGAATAAGAGGCTCATTATAAGTAATACGACGGAGGATTTGAAGACTTTCTTTGTTAAAGTCGACATTTATTCTTCTTTCTTCGAAAAAAAAATACTGAATTATTTTAATGGTCATACGTTATCTATTTTTATACTACGTTAATGCGTTATTTGACACTGAGACACTATTGTCGATTTAACTAATGTCTCATGTTATGTCTAATGTTAACACACACACACACACACACACACACACGCACGCACACACATCTTCTTCTTTCGTTGCCGCTACAACCTGTGAATAGGCTTTGTCTTCCCTCACAATTCGTCTTCATGTCTCTCTATATTGTATTTTCTCCTACCATCTTCTATTAAGCATATTCATCATATTCTCCTTTACATCCTGCACACCATATTTACTTGGTTTTTCACATCTCTTCCTTCCATGTAACAATCTTTTTGCAGGCGCCCTTCGCCCACACGATTCACGTGTCCTAACCAGGTGCCGAGATTTTACAAACATCATAGTTTTCCCCTGGAGTATATTTTCATTTGTTTTGTTTTCATTAAAACATTGGAGTTTTATTTGAATTCTTTTACTTATTTTATATCGGACAAAGAAAGTTGACTACATAAAGAGAAGTTTAAACTGTAGTATAATTACACATTTAAAGTATAAATTATAATTTGAAAGATGATTTAATTTTAATTTTAAATTAAATTATACCCTAGATATCATAAACATATTTGTATAATGATTATTGTGATTAAATAAGACATCCCTGTGATACCATCGTGAGTGTAGTCATTACATAGTCGTCTCATTATAGCTTTGTGTAATGAAGTCATCACCGTTGTCACGTCTCAACAGTATATTTCATTTGTTGTGGCCTTATTGATGTCTTTGATATAAATACAACATTCAATTATCTTCTTTTTTTCTTCGTCACGACATTTGCATAAAGGGTAGTATATGAAGGTGTACAATCGATTAACAATTATTGTGTATCTATTCAATAACTATTGTTTTTAAAATCGACTCTTTAAAATTGTGAAAAAGAAATTTAAAATTTGTATTTCATTTTAAAGTAAAGTATCAATTTGACAACACCATTGATGTTTTTCTTAGGACTATTTGTTTAAAGCACATGTAACCATTTTTTCCTCTAAAATGGAAGTGGGTTATCCGTGAATAGTTTGTTTTAATATTAAACACTCCACTTGCGTTTTGGAGAAAAAAATGGTAGTCAAGGTGTGTGTTGTCGTAAGAAAAACATCAATGGTGTTGTCAAATTGATACTTTACTTTAAAATGAGATACAAATTTTAAATTTACCTTTTTCATAATTTAAAAGGCGTTGTTTTAAGAAAACAATAGGGTTATTCAGTAATAGTTAATGAATAGATACACAATAATTGTTAATCGATTGGACATCTTCATCTACTACCCTTTTTGCAAATGTCGTGACGAAGAAAAAAAAGAAGATAATTTGAATGTTGTATTTATATAAAGACATATTAAAGAGTGCTGAAATTGAAATACAAGGTGATTTTTAAGTATGGAAACGGTTTCATAATGCTAAAGCAGAAACAAATGCGGATCTACATAGTTTAAAAAAATATACTTTTTTATAGGTTTGAAATTTTTGTTCGCTTGCTTTGATCCGTTATATTGAATCAAACTTTATTTTTTAAAATAGGAAATTCGATATGTGATACATGATTTTCATGTAAAATTAGACAAGAAAAACGTTGGTGAAAGCCGTTTTTCCATAAATGCCTTCGTTTTTAGTTATAAGCATTCAAAGTTGCAATCACGGAGAAATCGCGTTAGTAATAAAGCGGGGTAAAATGCGCCTTCGAAACTTTTCTGTTCTGTTTTTCCTGCAGAATACATCCAATAGCGAACTAGTTTGAACCACTACATCTTAATTTTATAGGCGAAATGAGAAGTTAATAAGCTGCATTGTTGTAACGTAATGCAAACAGCAGATGTAAACGAATAGCTGATGTAAACTAGGCCTACTTTCATAAACGGATATTACTTGAGGTTAGCGCACTGCCAATCTGTAGAGGGGAAGCAATTTAAATATTTATTGTAGAATGGTATGCTTTCAAAATGTATGGTATTAGTAATGTATGATCGAAAAACATTTATTTTTATTTTAAAATTAATTAATTATTGTAATGTTTAAAGTGAATAATAATAGTTGGCATTTAATTTGTAGTTGTGTTGTTAATTATTAGTTATTCTTTATTAGAAATGTTCGTTATTGGATGTTTTCTACAGGAAAAACATAATAGAAAAGTTATTGCTAACGCGATTTTTTTCCGTAATTGCAACTTTGATGCTTATAATAAAAAAAAAAGAAGGCATTTATCTAGAAACTACTTTCACCATAGTTTTTCTTTGTAACATTTATATGAAAATCATATATCACATGCCGACTTTCCTATTAAAAAAAAAAGAAGTTTGATTCAATATGGCGGACAAAATTTTAAAACCTAGAATAAAGTATATATTTTTTAAACTATGTAGATACGCATTTGTTTCTGTCTTCAATTACCTGTCAATTAAACAGTATATACCCGTTTCCATAGTTACACATCATAAACGCTATAGGCTACTCGTTAACTGTTTTTTGTATGTAATTATAAAACTGGACATTATGTCTGTCATAACGGAAGCAGATTTCTGTTTTTGACTTGAATCAAAAGTTCGAATTGCCCAATCATTTCAAAATAGTCCAACTCTTTCTGACTAATATCAATATATCAGCTGTACGTTAAAGTTGAAACCATTTCAACATTCGTTACCATAACAACCAGTTTTACAAAATAACATTTATTTGATACATTAGTTTAATTGATTCCAGATGATTAAATGATAATCTACATTTATTACTTCATTCTGTAAATTAATGAAAAATTTAGTTCTTAACTTTTTTATATGTTGTATTCAATTAATTGTCCATTTAGAATCAATGTGTATTAACTAAGAAACTTGCCTGTCATTTGATAACGATCAAAATATAAAATATTGTTTTATTTAATTTTCTGTACAAATATTAGACGTACATCACAATAGTTAACCTTTCAACTTTACAAGATTTGTAAAATCAGTAGATTAGTGTCATTTCAAATAATTAAATATAAATATATAGATTTACATACAAAACATGGATTATGTAATAGAGGTCCTCTTGTATTTAGAGATAGAGAATGTTGTTTATAGTACAACATTTCTTTTATAAGGTTTGATAAATGATTATGGAAAATCTTTTCCCAACGCCTGGAGTCTAAGGGTAATGGCAATGAAAACTTTGAATTATTCTTAACTTTAAGAGAAAAATAAAGTTTTAAATTATATATGACAGAAGAAGCAGAATTAAGTAAACGATCACTCTGTTCTTAGAATTTGAATATTGTTATTAATTTCCAAGTTAAATAATATTCTTTCTAGACCTACCAGGCCTATTAATTTAAGTGTTTCATGCAATTTAATCAAAACCATAGTTTGTCATTATTGTATAATCTACACTTTACACAAAGGTGGATTGTTATCTGAAACTGTTAAATGATTTCATTAAAAAGCAACTTACAGTCTTAGCGTGAGTTTCATATCTTCTTGCTTACAAGGTTACAACCGTTTTAAAGTCGATACTACCGACGGAACCAAATTGGGTAGTAAATAAAGAGTTAAATTAGCCTGGAAATGAGATAGTTAATTGGAAACATACAGCCTAGCTTCTTTGCTCGCTCTTCATTACAATTTGCATTCTTTAACAAGAAGCAGGCTGTGTTAACACTTTACATATATAATTTTATTTTACTTTCATCTTTGTTTTATAAAATATTTTGAATATTAGTTTTAAAGTTATTGCATTTGATCAAATAATGGATGTTCATGGAAAATTTTAAACTATTACTTTCGTTTGGACATTTTACAAATTTCAACTTACACCAAATCCCTTGTCTTTTTAATTAACTCTTTATATTAGTCACCATTTGGTTTAATTTGATATAATTTATAAACATGGTAGTTATTTTGAGCACTTACAATATAAGTTTTTTTTAATTATTTGGTATTTCTAAAACTGTAACTGAAGTAGATTTTTCTTCACGGAAGGGTTTATTTTACCATTGTACAGATTCTTCTAATAAAATGTTAGGACTTAAAATACAAATTATAAGACAGTATTTTCGGTTAATTAGTGTTTTTATCATATTGAACAAATAGACACATATTTTCCAAAAATCTTACAGAATTCACAGCCTATATATTTGAAAATCGATTTCTTTGCGAAATAGTTTATAAAGCGTAGTTTTTGTATGTATTTTCAAAAACTTTAAAATGTATACATATTAAGGGTTAAAAAAGCGTAAAAGTAAAGAATATTGGTAAATATTCATGCCGATAAATTTTATAGTCAAAGAATTTATTTAGCTTTAGAAAAATAGGTGTCTAAAAATTATATTTTCTATTTAAAAATATTCAATAATATTGAAAATTAAATGCTCCACAACAGACCATAAAAGAGATAAAATATTTACACAGTTTTTAAGCAACGAAGAAACACCGTGTCCATAACACTCATATAACTCGTAATAAATAAAAGTGTCATACAAAATGGCGACTTTCCTACAGCGCAAAGGCTGTTCTTTACACTTTATTGTGATGAGAAAGCGGAGAAGGTTGTTCTGGATAAATTACAAGACTTAGGCTCCTTTATTAACACTCGGTTGGGGGTGTTCATCCCTAGTTTAGAAACACAACTTATTTCCTTTAAAAGCTGCGTCATCATCAGCCTGTTACACTCAACAATTGGACAATCGTGTGTTACATTCTGATTATCGCAATTATTATTTTAAATATCAGAAAGTAGAAAGTAGAAAATATCAGACAATATTATTTTTGGAAGAACTTTTAGCAATAAAAGATTTTTTTTTTTTTTAATGAAATATATCGGAGTAGTATATAAAAATGATTATGGATGTATTCATAGCAAAATAACAAATTTATTTAAAATGGATCAGTTCAATGTATTAATAAATGAAAAATAATTAACAGGAAAATGTTGTTATAAACTTACTTATATTTATGCACGTAGACAAACTGGAATGTTCTGACACCTTAACATAAAATAATAATAACAAATTAAAAAGAAATAAAAGTCGAGAGTGTTGGTTGGTCTAGTAGTTTAGTGTGTAAGACCTATCTCAATGAAGGCTGAATAAGTTACGATGTTAACCCAGCATCATGAGAGTGCAGTGTTGCAATTTGTAGCGAAATATGAATAGGGAAGCTACAAGTACGGTGACAGCCTTATCATGATTGGCCTATTCATCCTCGACATCAACATACGATCCATTTGGATAGCAGAGCGTGGTTACGATCCACGGACCTCTGGGTTAATGGCCCAGCGCGCCTCCACCTAGCTAAAGTAGAAACTGTCCTTAGTAGGTTACAGTTCGTCAGATTCACTGTTAACCTTGAAGGATTGAGAATGACCTCAAACCACATCCAACTCCTTGGCTTCGTTTTTGAAAACTAATCAGTAACTCTCCACTCTCACAGGGTTCAGCCAAACACTTATTACCCTAAGTCCAAAAAACAAGTAGCCATCATTTTTAGCTTGGCCACCTTTTACTCTAAGTTTATAAAAAACTTTGCAGAAATATCTCGGCCACCAAATTTCGTTTTAACTAAGAAGTAGACTTTGATTTCTTGATTTGGGCTCTAATGAGCAATCTTGTTCTATCCCTCCCCTGATTTCATCAAATCCATCATTGTTCACTCCAATGCTTCAGGTGTACCCTTTGGGATCGTTTTTGTCACAGAACTATAATGGCAACCTTAAGCCGGTCGCTTTTGCTTCGAGACCAATAATTAAAATACTTCACGGACGGCATGTCTAAAATAATTTTTCAGTTTTCCATGATCATGAAATGTGAAAATCAGCGAAAGAACGGAGATCACCATTTTTTGTAATTATCATTTAAAAATTGTTGATAATATTTTGTTTAACAGTATCATAATATTTATGCTAGATTTGTTACTTACATGAACTATATACTTAAGATGAGATAGGGTAAACTAAGTTTTCCTCAAATGGATATAGTTCCAGAAATAAAATAGTTTTAGTTGAATTCCTCATTGATTTAAGATTTTATTTTTCTACGTTTCACTTATAAAGAAAAGACACTGTTTACACTCGTATAAACCAGTTTTTCCATAAATCCTGCCTCCCTTAAAATGTGGCATGAACGAATTAAAATAAAAACACGCTTTTAGGAAACTTTATAGGACTGAAGGAGGTAACTTTAGTCGTATAAAACAGTTTTACCTTACCCACCAAAATTGCTTCTGAAGGGACAACTCCGAACTAATAAATGATAATTCCTATAATTGCGTTGCTTTGTTGTCGCTATCTAAATTACAACCTTTAGACATTTCAAATAGTACTCATATTATTCGTTTCATATTGAAGACTGTTTAATTACAATGGAGACAGTTAAATTAAAGAACAATCATTAATAAATTGTGATAGTACAGTAGCTACAATTTTTTAATGCTCAGAAATCTTAAATTTTATTCCCCGTCGAGTGACATCTCGATAAAATAAGAAGCCCCAAATTCGTTGAAACTGGTTAGAGTTCATTTGCAGAGTAATTTGCCTTTGAGGTTTCACAAGAATTTCTCACTGTCGTCTTTCCGCCATTTTATATAGGGTTGAGAGCTTTCTAGTTTTCGCAGTTAGGTTTCTTATCAAGACTACGGGGGCTTACCTTTAAGATTTTTAAGCACTCCCCAAATTTTCCCATACAAGAAAACGTTAATTTTTATGCCTTATAAACATTTCTCGAGTTTGGTTTTTCTTTGATCATCCGTTAAAAAATTAACGGAGCGTCCCCATGATTTTGATTAACCCGTAATAGCCTATATAAAATTAATGAAATATAGCTTCCATGGTATAAGCTAACATCCAAAGCATCCAATTGTAACTTTAGTTATAACTATAGATTTTCCGTGTTTCGACGAGACTTAATAAAATTTAATTTGACCTAGAAATCAAATAATATTAACATTGTTTTTATTTGTTCTTTATAAATCGAGGTGTTTCCGTAGGTGCCACACACAGTTTACAAATATAAATACACAACTTTACTTTATGTATAACCATTTTTATGAAAGTGATATCTTTATTATTACTTTTTTAACCAAGCAACTTAACCTAGTATATTTTTTACCATTAATTCACCAACTATTAACAGAGTCCTTTTCACCTTGGACTGATCACTCCGTATTATAACATTAATGCTATATATTATAATAGTTGTGAACTCAGGAGCAACAATAATTAAATAATCAATATCATTAACCAATATTTATTAAGAAATTAATTTTTGTTTTCATTTTCAAAATACAGGTTAAGAAAATAAATAAATAAAAATTAAAAAAACATCAATTCTTGATATATATGGATGAAGTTATATTTTACATATACATATGATGGATTTTGTCAAATGGAAGAAACAATACTTGATGTTTATAGAGGCTACATTGTGTCGCGTAAATGGTAAGGAAGTTTTTATTAAGGTTATTTACGTTTCAAAAATAGCGGAACAACATCTTACAAAACCTTATGACACAAGTATTCACGCAGCGACTAATACTTCTTCGTTTTACTACAACAAAATTATTTGGATTTTAGATACATTTTTATTGACAGAAACCGGGTTTCATTATCAGATTTCAAATCATTAATCATCTCCAAAAAATGTTCTAATTAAATTTCTGTTTGAATGTTTATAAATGTTTAAATGATTTCTTAAAATTATAAACAGTATCTTTTCCTTAAAATGTTATCAAAATTGTTCAGCCTAGTTTTGAAATTATGTAGATTGTACAGTTTATATTTTATGCTTGTTTGATGTTATAAATTTAACAAACATTTTTAGAGCCTATTTTATAAATAATATTTTTAAATATTTTTAAAATATTTATAAATATTTTTGTGTATTTTTCTCTTATGATAATGTTAACTACAATTTAGTTTCACTTATACCACGCCAAGAATTTTTGAAATAAAATTCAGAAACAGTAACGTGACTGTTTATTAAAAGTTAACAAACTTGATTCCTGACGCACAGTCATATTAATGTACGAACAAACTTCGTTCCATGAGTATTTTTTTCAACTCTGCGGTGTTAAAAGTGATCTGAAGAAGAAAAAACCTTGATAACTTATCTCGTACAAATCTCATTGATATGATTAACGAAATTCGTTAGAGACAAAAATATAAACATGAGTAATCAAAAACATAAAACTCTTTGATCAATGTTATTATGCTTCATTAAACCATGACGCTGATATCTATTCCTTCCTTTCTCAATAATCGTACTTAAAATAGCAAAGCTACGAATTCATTAAAGCGTTGACACTACGTATAATCCACTTGCGGTCAAGTGTGCGTCCGAATAAATCCAAAGTCCAATTTGTCAGGAGTCAGTGAAGCATGTTGGAACTCTTTGACACACTACAAAGGAAAACATATTTTTAGTTAAAGCACCAGAAGTAAATCTTCGTTATATTTATTTGCGTTTGTCAGAAATTAAAGATTTTGTGTTGTATATAAGGTACCTAGCAGATATAGAATGACCTAAACAACTTTGTGTTGTATGTTTAAATCAATATTTTTAATATAAAGTTAAGAGAGTCCTTAACATTCTCACGAACACACCTTCACACACCTCTACAGACATGCACGAACACAAAGTAAACACAACAATCAACTTTGTTATTATTATTTATTTGTATTGGGTAAATTCAATTTCTAATAAAACTGGCCAAACCCGCCAGCGAACTGTCTTAAACATCAGCAACGACTCTTCCAAATAAGCTAGAAAAAGTTATCAATTGTTTCTCTATAAAATAAACTGGGCAATCTGTTGTTACTGTCCTGATAATTAGTAAGCAGGACCAAGGGAATAACTGTGTCTGGAATCTGTGTCCTAGAGGTATCCTTGACGAAGGGTAAAAGCTGAAGACTTGTGTATGAGACATGCTAGATGATAGGGAGGCGGTTGTCATATTAACCAATCATAAAGATGGGTTACCTATTTCGGTTCTATTTTACTCTAGTATGACACCAATCTTTCGTCATTCGTCGTCTGATATTTCTTACCTCATCTCATCTTTCTTTCGTTTCTTCTCGCCTGTCTTGGATGTTTAAGTGCAAGACGCCCATTGCGACTGAGGTAAGACCAGACACTTTATCACAAGGAGGTGACAGTATTCGGTGTGAATAGTTCAAATTGAGAAACGAAATTTTGATAACATTTTTAAAGGCTAGTTCATAGTTTTCAACTATGAAAACTATGACCGATTTGGAATTTTCTTGGGAATCGTCAATGGTTTACATTTTGGAGTTGCAGGTGTTTTAAATGAGGTGTATCTAATTATACCGCGTGTTAAATAAGTCCCGGAACGGCTTAATATTTTTTTAACCATTACAGATAGAGCTACAAAGTTTTACACATTATTAATAGAAACCAAAACCTATTTTAGGTACATCAGTAGCCCGCTATTTTTCTAGGGTCCCGGCCCACAAGGATTAAGTAGGAAATCTTAAATGAGAGCAAGGTCGAGTTGTACATCGAATTAAAGACCTTTAAGAGTTGACCACAATGCCGCAAACCCGACCTCAAAGGGTTCACTCTAGCTAAAATAGCATGGGGTTAAATTTCATACTAAATAAAACAAGGAAAATGAATTTACCATGGTAAGCCTAAAAGAGAACTTTTTTGTGACTGATAGTGGGTATTCCCGCAAACAGGAAACATTCTTGCTTTAGCTAGTTGTTATTTGTGGCATTGCACTCTACTACTAATAAAGACCTTTAATTTGATGTACATATCAACCTATGCTTACATTTAAGATTTCTTTTTGGGTCCTTAATGGCCGTCCCCCCATTGGAGGTAAAGAGTCAGTGAGCAGTCTAAAAAATAGTTTTTTAAGCCAGATATGGATTTGCAAAGTTTTCATTTCATAACCTCTACCTAGTAAACATTATTAAGCTGCTTTCAACATACCAGTTGTTGTAGCTAATATGAACTTTAAACTCACGCTATTTTAGCTAGGGTGGACCTTTTGAGGTCAGGTTTGCGGTATTATGTTCTACTCATAAAGGCCTTATATTCGATGTATAAATCGACCTATGGTCTACTTTAAGATTTCCTACTTCTTATTCCTTGTGGGCCGTCCCCCTTGAAAGGTAGTGATCACTAAATACGTACTAAAATAGGTTTTGGTGTCCATTAATAATGTACAAAGCTTTGTTTGTAGCTCTATCTCTAATGGTTAAAAAAAATTAAACCGTCCCATTGACTTATTTAACACGCTGTATATGTTGATTTTTAGGACAACTTAGTTTTTTTACAAAGTCGTTTTTAACTGTCTCAAAATTGAAACATAAATTAGGTCCATGATTCTAATTGTGTCAAGAAAACTATTAACTAAAAATTCTTGTCTCCCAGAATTGTCATTTTATCAACAAAAAGATATTTCTTTTTGTTTTCACTTTAAGACGCGACAGTCTATTAATACCATTGCAATAATGTCTCCAAGATACAGGATTTATTGAAAAATGGCGTCTGCAGGAACACAAATGGATAAAGTTTTGGACTCTTGAAAATGATTAATCATGTGTTTTCAATTTCTAACAAGACAGGAAGCTGGAGACTGGAATGTGAGATGGGTCTCCGAAGTCGCGGGTAAACTTTTCCTCGTTGTTATGGCCGACACGTTCTAAACTAGTTAACTATTTTCAACTTTGAGTACAGACGCTAACTTTGTAGCAAAGGCACGCTTTTCTCTATCTTCTTATCTCATTGACCATCTATGCTCTTAGGTTAGGTGAGGACATTAAAAGATTATGTGAATTTTCACTGTCTCCTAATAAAATTTATGATCTATTTTCGAGCCGAAGGTAACATGAAACAAATAATACTAAGGCTGATGTTTTTTCCTGATAATTTTATCTTTTGTAAATAGCCTGCTTTGAAATTGTATGTTTTTCTTTTTACATATAGTTTTTATTATTTGTCTTTTGTTGTTATACATGATTAATGTGGTTCTTTTAAAGATTGCAATTTATGAGCTTTAACAATATTACCCTTGTTACTATTATTTGTCGTAAATAATATAATAAATTATTGGCTCATCAGTCTGATATGACTTTTCATTGGGATCGGCAAATCAGGTACTCATCGATGTAATTATAACTTTTGTAACTACGATTCGTTACCAGTTAAACGTACGTTGATCTAAACTTTTTTCCAGGCCGGTTGTGTCCATATCGTAACAGGCCTCTACGGAGGTCGTACTTGGAATCTTTAGCACACAAAGCGAGAGACCAAACAGGATCTCTTATCGTTATGATATTATTTAGTAATATACTTTGTGTAAAATCACCTAGTAATTCATCTATTTTACAATCAATTGG
Source organism: Aphrophora alni (assembly GCA_963513935.1). Classification (NCBI taxonomy): domain Eukaryota; kingdom Metazoa; phylum Arthropoda; class Insecta; order Hemiptera; family Aphrophoridae; genus Aphrophora; species Aphrophora alni. Next base: position 83,128,120 of record OY740770.1, on the reverse strand, counting down.
ACGTGTCAATCGTAACATAGACCATAATTTTAATCTGTTATCCACGATGAAGAAATTTGCAACGTACAGTAGAACCAACGTTACTCTAAAATTGTCATTACATCAAAAATATTTGAATGGCTTGATCTTTAAGACATATTACAATGATCACAACAGTCATTTATTTTATTGACAAAAGTATAATTGTTGCATGACAACAGCTGAAAAAGTTACGTTTCAAGTGTTATTTAAATTTAAAAAAAACATATAAGGGAGTATATGAAACATTAAATACGGAAATTGAATACTGAATATTTACCAAGAAATGCAAACAAACACCTCATTATCCATGTATGATACGCCGCCTGAACAGAGGAATGTTACAGTAGTCTATATATACTATAGCCTTACTTTTTTTTATTTGAATACATTAAAATATATTAATATCAACTCACATTTCTCAATTTTTAATTTATTGATTCTAACGCTAATACTTTTTTACCAGCAAGTATTGAAAATACAATATATCTCAAGTGAAAAATATACGACCTAGACTGGGAATCGAAGCCAGGACCTTTGGCTTTACGCGCCATTGCTCTACCAACTGAGCTATCCTAGTCGCTTCCCCAGTACAGGGGATACTTACATAAAGGCTGCAAAATGAGTAAAAATTAATTTCAATGTCGCATATGCGAGGTAATTAATTTGGTAACTCAAACGTAGCGGCAATAAAGCAAAGTCAAGTGAGAAGTCTACGTCGTGCTGGGAAGTGACTAGGAAGCTCAGTTGGTACAGCATTGCAGCGTAAAGCCAAAGGTCCTGGGTTCGACTCCCAGTCTATGTCGTATATTTTTCACTTGAATTAGTATTGTGATTACATTTTTCTTTTATGAAATTTTAAAATATAGAAATTATATACAGAGTGAGCTAAAATTTTGGAGCCATTTAATTATTAAAAAACCGTTATAATTTAAAATCTGATAATTTGGATACTTGTATCCACTTACATTTCTCTGTCTCTTTCTCTCGCACATTATGAAAGGAACACTGATTTCGTCCACCATTAATTCCACTGTTTTAATTCCATTATCTTAGATTGAACTTGTGACACACGTTTTTAGACTGATTTTTATTTTGAAAACTATGGTATAATCAGAATTTTAATATATTTTATAGTTTTGAAAAATAAGGTTTTGAAGATTAAAACGGAAAACGGCGTGAGATAATGTAGTTTTTAGGAATAACTGTTGTTTATGAATTTAAATTGAAGACAAAGGCTTCACAAGGAAATCGGAATAAAAAGTACGAACTTTACTTTCCACTCTACAGAAGAACACAGACTCGGTAGAATCTGAGCACCTTTTTAACCCTCTCTCAATTTGGCATTATTTTATGTGACAAGACACCTTTTCTACGTGTACAGGGTAATTTTCAATTGTGTGTGATGGATTAAAACACTAACATGTTTAGAAACAATTAAGCTTTATCTCTTTAACATAACGTCATGCTTTTCTTCGTTTGAATTTTCAAAGCGGCGTTTTGCAAAAATATAAAAACTTTATTAAATTTTTTTAAAGAGATTATTAAATTCTGATCACGTCTTTTCAGAATTAAAAACCAGCCCAGAAAACTGTCACGTGACACCCTTGCTATTTAAAAAATGAAAGTTCAATCCAATATGGCGAATTCATAATGGATTACGAATAACGGTTAACCTATCGAAATTTGTCTTTAGGAAATGATAGTCTACTAATTGATACTCAAAATTATCAAGTTTTAAATCGTAACATTATTTTCTTATATAATTAAGTGATTCCGGGCTCTTATATAACAATGGTTGTACAAGTGTTTTATATTTATATTGAACTTGTTTCTATTTGATAAAGATGTTAAGTAATTAGATGACCGAAATTGAAAAAAATTATATAAATATACTCGGAGTTTTGTCTTTTATTAAATGTCCATTTTATTGCAAGCGTTTGTTCGTTAAGATGGATGTAGTTATGCTTTTTTCAATAAACGCTATAAAACAGCAATATTCATCCTAATAAATTCAAACGTCCGACATGCAGCATCGCTATTTTTTGGATAATTTCGTTAATCAAAAAGATTGATTTTATAATAAATAGGGAAATGGCAGATGATTTTTTAAATCATAATTATTTCGGAAAAAAAAAAAAGTTTACTTGAGTAAACCTCGCTCATTGAGTGAGATTCACTGTATCCAGTGATGTCCAAATATGTTGAATCATCATTTTACACAACATAACTTCAAAATTAGAAAGGGGAATAATAAAAAAGTAAATAGTATATTTAAGAAGAATACAATAGTTTTATCATTCAATAAGATTATTACCTAAAACTATTGGTTGGCGGGTTTCAAAATGGTGGTGGTTTTAAAACGATTTTTTTTGTATTTCTTTCTGAATTATACGTCTTTTATGTGGTTGTAAAACCTTAATTTGCGTAGCTTAACAATTTGTAACGGCTTCGGGAACTAATTCTATGGGTAAAAATTAAAAAAAAAATTCATATGTCCTAGAGAAATATTTCATCCTGATTTGTCCTCCAGTGTGAAATGAATCCGTACTATAATTCTTGGGACCTAAATTAAAAAACAAATTTGGTAGCTCTATATGTTTCGTCTAGAAAGTTGAATAAAATACTTCCAAGAACTGTATCTCCAATAAGTTCGGCGTAAAACAACTTTGTTAAATGGGTGATACACGCATCAAACCTAAAAATTAAACAAATATGCCTATAAAATTAAATTCTAGAAGCGTTCGCTAAATAAAGTCAATAGAAACGAAATTCTATCGTTATTAAAATGAGGCAGAGACACGTTAAAATGATTTTTAAACAGCACAAAAATCTTTCTAATGCTGTTATTTTCTTCGTACAGAATAAAATTTCTGTAACTTGTATTTCTATTGTATTTTTTCTATTGATTCCATTTACATCATTACATTCATTTCAGTCTCGGCTTATGTTTCATCAGCAACCATTGAATCTATTCACCTCTAACTCTTTGAATCGAGTTTAGATGTGATAACTAGTACGAGTATATAGTAACACTAAACAAAAAAAAAAAAAACTAAAATCCATTTCTGAAACTAACACGAACCATTTTGTTTATCCCCTCCCCTCCCGCGATTAATAGTTATGGTTAAATAGAAACAATTATTAGTCAAAATGAATCAACAAAATCTATTTAACTAAATGAATGAGAAATAGAAATTTATTTGCTTTCGTTGAAATTCAAAATAAATTATTGTTTACAATTTGTTCCAAAGAACAATTTAAGTAATTAAAATACTTTTTTATTTTAAATTTATTAGATACACATTTATTTTGTGTATTTTTAGAACCGACGAGTTTACAAGTGCATGCAGAGATAAAATATATACGTAGATAAAAAGTACACAAAATCCAAGCTTAAAGATTCTTTTGTAATGCTAAACACATCATTTCTTTGTAGCGGCCTCTGCGTACACGTCATCTGTTCTAGCCTATCTTGAAGCTTTGATGGGGACATCAATTTATAATTTCAAGTAACGGTGGCGCTGAAATTGTTTCTGAAGGCGCAAAACAAGTTAACGTCGGAAATAAACTTTCTCTTATACACACCAAACACAATGTATTTATTATTAAAACGATCTACAGATCCTATAAAATAAACAGTTTTAATAATAAATTGTATATCATCATGTATTCTATAATGGTGGTCAAGATATATTTTTACTTTCTTAAATAACATACATTCCTTCTAAATTGCGTTTTAATGAAATAGTACAATCCACCACAATTAGAACGAAATATTTGGAGTCAATTGGAATTATTACGTCCTAATATTTCGTTCTAATTTTGGTTCGTTTTAAAACAATGCTTTACCATATTTGGAGTCAATTGGAAGTATTCATCCTATTATTTCGTCCTAATTCTAGTTCATTTTAAAACATTGCTTTACCATGTTTTTAGTCAATTGGAAGTATTACGTCCTATTTTTGGTTAGTTTTAAAACATTGCTTTACCATATTTTTTAGTCAATTGGAAATATTATACCCTAATTTTGGTTCATTTTAAAACATTGCTTTACCATATTTGGAGTCAATTGGAAGTATTACGTCCTAATTTTGGTTCGTTTTAAAACATTACTTTACTATATTTGGAATCAATTGGAAGTAAGACGTCCTAATATTTCGTTTTAATTTTGGTTAATTTTAAAACACCGCTTTACCATGTTAAGTTAGTATAAAAGAATAATGTCAAACGACTTGAATTAATTTCTTATTTTTAGTTTTAATATTTTAGTTTGGGCACAGGATATGACTCTATATTGAACGTTCAATATCATATTCTGATATAGTTTAGTTTTATTGTTGTTATAGGCAACAACCTTACAGTCATCTAAGTCTTATAAAAAGAGGGAAAAAGACAAAAAAAAAAAAATATATATATATATATATATATATATATATAGAAAAAAAACAGTAGAAAAAGGTCTAACTCAAGACCAGATGAACAAATGTGTATAATCGTCTTGGAACCCCGGGATTGCTATAAGGAGCCCCTTAGCCGTATAAGATACGTGAAACGTCATTCGGTTAGTGCGTAATATAGTATACATAATATATAGTAGTCAGATGGATTTTGTAAATACGAAAAAATTGTGTTGATTCTTAGTGGCACCTTCAAAAATGTAGATAGCAACATTGCACGATAAGTTGCCTATCCTACGCCGGATTTGTCAGCGAGTTTTTCTAAGTGGGGAATTTAAGTGAATTCTGTCGGAATAAGGTCTGCCCACTATTGGCATAGTAAGAAAGTTATCCAAGAAGCAGGTTATGCAATCTATGACAAATATTTCGAGAATATTTCGGATTAAAAATAGTTTAAAATTAATGTGGAAAATAATTGTAACGTCGAGTTTTTACTAGAAACCGTAACTTAAAAAAAAGTCTACGAATAATATAAAGTCTGCACTGTGCACTAATGTACTGTCACATATGCCCAAGGAATGTTTTCGTTACACAAAATCAAAATGTATACGAAAATAAAGCGTACCAAACTTCCGGTCGGTAGTTGTCGCTCAAAAAGTGTAAATAAACCATGAGTGTCTTTTTGTAAGATAAAATATCTCAAAACTAGTTAAGCGATATCGTTCAAAGTTTGGTGAAATGTGAAAATTAACCATAGCTCAATTTCCTGTTTGACTCAATACTGGCAGGGTAATTACCAACAATAAGTCCCTAATTTGATAAAATGAGATAAAGTAAAGTAGGAATTGGCGTTAGTGATGTTTGTCAACTATTGTGATCCTTAAATTTTTCCATAATCATAACAAGGGTTCAGTAGTGCCATAAAACTGGAATCCTACTTAGCTTAACCTGTTAGGAGAGGGGGGTAGACAGGGTACTGGAAGAAAAGAAATAGGGAGAGAGATAGAGAAGCGTGCCTTTACTACAAATTTGGCGTCTGACTCAAAGTTGAAAATAGTTAACTAGTTTAGAACGTGTCGGCCATAACAACGAGGAAAAGTGTACCCGCGACTTCGGAGTCCCATCTCACATTCCAGTCTCCAGCTTCCTGTCTTGTTAAAAATTAAAAACGCATGACTAATCATTTTCCAGAGTCCAAAACTTTATCCAATTGTGTTTTTCCGGGACGTCATTTTCCAATTTATCCTGTCTTGGAGACATCATTGCAATCATGTAAATAAGACTAGTTGTCTGAAGCGAAGACATGTCGGCAATTCTGGAAGAAATAAAATATTAAAATTTGAATATCGAGTTTAACATTAGTCCTGATTATTTGACCTAAATATCTTTGATGTTTTCACTCTTTCTAATGTTAAGAAATTTAACCTGTATAGTTCGGTGTATGAAAGATATTGATAGTGAAGAAGATAGATATATAGATGGGGCGAAGACAATCTACTAGAAAGTGTATTTCCACTTAACCCTATATAACAACAGTAGGCCACAAATTAAAAATAAATACAAATTGAATCAAATATAAAATTTTTTTAAATACTAATAATAAAAATAAATAAAATACATAAAAAATATTAACACTCCAATAAAAATTAAAATTAGAAGAACTAAATGTTTTGGAAATATATATTCTACAAATTATTTACATATATATTGAACTCTAAAATTACAATTTACAATTATTAATTCAATTTACATTCAATATATAATATTAATTTCATCACACCCTAAATAATAATGTGAAGGCTGTGTATGAATAAGAAAGCCTCGATAGACTTGCAGAATTGGGGATGGCTCTCAATAGATTTGATAACCTCTAACCTACACACCGTCCCGATAAAAGATTTGTTTTAAATTAGCGTTCTCTATTTAGAAATTATATTTAATTCAACACGTTACTGAATTTGTGTGTTTCCATTTAATGTTAAAATATTTTGAATAAATATATTGCTAAATAAACATTAAATTTATATATGTGAAACTTTAAGTTAGGTTATTTATTATTTTTAATTCTTTTCTTTATTATTTTTTTCTTTGAACCCTATTTCCTCCCATATTGGTAGTATACAGAACATGTTATGCTCTAGTTTAAACAAGCGTGTTTTTCTCCGGAAAATCCCGGTTCGTGATAGTCTTTATCCAACCAAAAAACAATCGACTAGGGGTTGTTATAAAATGCCGCAATTTCTTAAAAACGGCTCTACTGATTTCGTTCAAATTTTAGGTAAATGTGGAGATTAATGAATTTAACCCATATGGAAAGTTAAATTACAAAAATTTTATATATATATATATATATTCCTGTAATGGTCAACAAATAAAAATGAACCTTGATTGGCGTCATAAAAGCTCGATTCTAATCAAACACAGCGTCAGTGGTTTATTTCCACTTTTCGATTGGGAATTATCGAACTGCCATTTTTTTATGACGGCTAGTTTTGGTTTGTTTTGCGGGTGGGAGTGAGAAAGTTTATCCCTTCTAGTGAGCAATGTCTTAATAATACCACCTTTTTTATTTGTTAAGCATTATTTTTCCTACAGAGAAATTTTTTCACTTCAATCTACAGTCTAATAAGCTTGCAGTAGATAGATCTTATTGTGATAGTCATGAAGGACACTAGCCTGATTGTACAAACAAATGTACATATTCTTAATAGCCTAAATCTATGTAGGTCCTAGCAATAACGTGACAAATGTTATACCGATTAAAGGACAGATAATTCTTCAATTTGTCCGGCCCAGAGTTTCCACGATATGTCCATTTCAAATTTCACCACGTTCTGTTTTGTTTATCTGTTTATAATACTCACCTTTATTTTTATTTATCATAATTCTAATGCTTGTCTGCTTCATTATAGTCCTCATTCCTACTTACACACTGATGCAGTCTAGTTTTCCACTGGTCGAAGGTGTGGAGCAGATTAGTTTATGTCAACTGCTTTATTACATTTACCATTTTCTTTTTCACTAAGTCATAACATGTTCCTTTGTGCAGAGATGTCACTTTAGGGAATCGAAAATACTACATGGTCTCTAATCTTGTTAATATGAAGGCTATGATGTGTTTGTCTGCCAAAAACAGCTTTACAGAAAATGCTGTGTGATCAGGCGTATTGTCCTGATGAGGAATAAAACTATTTTGCCTCATTCTGGTTTTTTATCTGATTTCTTCCGCTAATCTTTGTCAAAATTTCATTATAATAATACTGATTCCATTGGTATTATAATGGCCTTCTAAAACCCATTGTTGCAAAATATGATCTCAAAAATACAGTGAGCATGACGTTTAAGTTAGACTTGCTTTGACGAACTTTGAACTCTGAAAGGGCTTGAGTTATTTTGAAAAAAAAATTGTAAATTTTCCATGCAGTGTCTTTGTCAATGTTCACAGCTTCAGTTCATTCCAACGTTGGGTCGGCGGTCTTCTCGAACAATCTGGCTAATTTTGTCTAATTTTCTTCTAATCTTGAAGTGGAAAATCCTATAGGGTGTTCCAAGTACTGACATCATTCACTAAATCTTTTACACCACTCAAACCCATGAACACAAGATACACAATCTTTGCCCATAAGCCACGGTAAGCATTTGAAAACATTTGATGTCTGTTTATTAAATTTTATTTTAATTGACACGTTACAAAATTATCATTATTTGAACACATAACATCAAACACAATTGCACTAGAAAATGGATCACAGTCAACTGTACAGTCGAGAGTGTTCAGACACATCCAAGGTCTCTGCCATTCAGTTCTCATATTGAACGAAAGAGGTTGAACCACAAGTCTCGTTATTTAATAGATACCTCGTTTATGTCAAAACTTGTTACATGTATCCATGCACATTTCATGGTTTGGTCTCGATAGCACCATGACGAAGTCAAGTAACTAATGTGGAAATTACCCAAAAACATGAATATTGTTTTGCCTCAAGGTCAAATTCTAATTTATTACTGGACGCGTCAAAGCTTGTAGGGTCTAAAGTCATATCTTAGGTTACAAGACGTTGGGACGGATTCCGACACGAATATAATCGCTTTGATGTACGGCCATGCCAATATCGTACGGAGCTATATTTCATTCAAATTTTTTATATTGCTTTGCACAGGAAAGGAAGAAGTGTTCTCCTCTGCATACTTTGCTCAGTATTACGGCTTCGATTTTTCTAATCTTGGAACGCCGTTGTTTATTTTAAACAATCGATTATACAAACATTGTAAACGTAAAGATATTTGATTTTGTATAATTTTGCACGTGATTAATTCGACGCCGAATTGTTTATGATCCATTGTATTATAGGTGAATCATACTGAGTTTAAGATGTGTCCCTTTGCATTAAAAAAGTGGAGTTTTGTTTTTACAAAATGTCCATCTACGTTCTTGTCGAATCAATATGATTGAATCATTTGTTATAATTATTTTGTTTTGTATGTATACACAGTAGAAAATAAAATAAGTCCTCAAAATGTGACTAATTCTGTTATGGTGATAGATATAGACTTAATACCTTCAGAATACTTTATGAGTCAGTTATCTATCTATTCAAAAATGTCTCTCTTTTTTGAGGAGAGACAACTCAAAAATTTGAAATGATCATATCTTGATTTTTGTATATGTATCTAGTATGGTCTATCAAAAAATATATGTATTTAACGTTTAATTTCATTAGTTTATTTGAAATATAATGATGAAGCTAAAATAGTCCCTCGTTTCATATAAACATGGAAATGTAATGCGAATGCCTGTGATTACGTATTTTACAATGTAATATTAAAAGAACACAATCAAAGTTTTTTATTACATATTTAAACAAGAGTACCTATGACTTTATGAGAGACAACATTGGTGACGTACGGATTGATTAGAGAAGGGAAGGAAACTAAGGGTTGTATGTTATTAGGGTTATTATTTTCTCAACAGCAGGACCAATTAAGTGTAACGGAGACGAGACCCGAAGGATGAATACTCCGATGGGAACTAGGCTGGTGGTGATTTATACCGACTATGTGAAGAAGAAACATATTCCCGAAAGTAATGGTTTTTTGCCTATGAAAAATCTTTTACTGAAAACATACAATTCGTAAAACTCAGTTTTATGCCCAAAACTTAGATACTTAGATACACACAACACTTTCGCGCATAAAAAAATTAAACTTTTCATTTAGATATTATTCAACAAAAAAATATTACTTATTTTCATTTATAATAATTAATTTTACAAATTCAAACTAATCTAACTATTTTTTTATACAGATAATTAACCTTCCTTGGTTAAAATACTTTAAGTTCTACAAGATTTATTTTTGCTTTAACAGATAAATAAAATAGTCAATAGGGTTGAAGTAAAGGGCGTTACAGGAGGCTTTAAAACGGCCTCAGGATATATTGGGCGAATAATCGAGTTGGAGAGCGGTGGTAAGCGAGGGCAAGGACTGCCTAATTGGGGTTCATTACATTAGTATTGTGCGCAGTCTCTCAGTATTTTAAACAATTTCGTCAACGTAGTTTGCGTTCATTAAAAAAACGACTAATTGGTTACTTCTGTCCTTTTTACAAGCTGTGCTTTTTATAAATATTGAATAAATGTCTATTTAAATAAGTGTAGATACATTGTTATAAAATAATTAGAGAAGATTTAGCCGGAATATCGTGTAAAAATGGTGACTATTCAAAAGTCTATATAACTCGATAATAATTTTAGTTGCAGTTATACTTTGTTTTGATTTTCTTAGAAGGAATCGAAAAATAAACAAAATATAAATCGGAGCAGATCTTTTTTTATTAAAATTTCTATATGTACTGTAATAATAATATTCATAGACCAAGAAGTATTAACTGCTACCACTACCACTTGTTTGAAAAGTAAGCAGATGTAATGTTTTTAAAATTATAGCTATATTATTCCAATCAACACTTTGTATTTTTGTTTTCTTTACAGTGATTATCGTAAAATATTCATCTTCAAAAAATCTTGTTTTTTGATCTTCGGTTTATATGCAAATAGTTCACAATAATCGATAAGAATAATTTAGGAAGCGAAGTCGAGCTGTTTGTACTTGTAAATTATTTATGTCCTATCCGAGTGTCTGTATTTGCATAGAATGAATCCTCTTACTAGAATACCGCAAAAAATCCGTCTAACGTACTTTCCAATCATCAATGCAATTCAAAGAACCTTTGCCTCTAGGTCGGTAAAACCTTTGTTTTTCAAGCAATGTGTTTGAGTGTAACATATTTGTATGAAAGTCGATAGTACATTAACTGGATAAGCTAATTTCGTGACAGCACATAACATTTTTGGAATAGTGCAAATATTTATAGTTTGGTAAATTAATTTTATGAATGTAGGAAATGTTTGCTATGGAAGTACACCAAACGTTTATATTTGAATAGGATTTGTAGTCTATAAGCGACCAAAATGCAGGGATTAGCATAGTTTCTTCAAAGAAAGACCAATCAATTTTATGGATGGAGGAAACGTTCGTTGTGTAAGTACTCAAAACATTTGTGTTTGAATGGAGTTAGTAGTGTACAAGCGACCAAATTCTGTTCAATTTTGTTACAAGAAGAGAGGGGCTGCAGGGGTGAGCATAGTTTCCTAAAAAAATGATTACCGTAACACAGTAGGGATATTTATAAAATAATATTCTATTTTTTGTCTCTTCGAAAATGTTTCTATTCTACTTAAAGGTGAGTTAAAAGCAAAAGTTGTTTTATTGATTTTGAATATGTATTTCTTTCAAAGAAGTTGATATAGAAGAGTTCTAATCGTATCAACTTTTTGAAGGGTATAATAATTTATTTTAAAAAAAACTACTTCTAAAGAAATATTGCGCGTAACTTGTGAGATGACCACTTTATAATATAAAAGATTAACACAATCTTTTTTTTTTTAAATCGGAATTTTATGATTTTGTCCTTTAGTAATCACACCCAAATTTTGACTACGAAAAAATGAAGAACAAAAATTATTGAGACATGGTTAAAAATATACCCACATACTAAATCTGATCATCGTCGAGTTGCAGAACTGTAAAACATCATTCCAAAAATTGTGTATGTTTTCAGAACCAGTACTACATGTACAAATCGTTTTATAAACATCATTGCTGAGCAAAAGCAGGGTTTGATAAATTAACTGAAGGCGTGTTCGTGATAAAAACAAAGGAAATGGTCTGCAGGAAGAGGACAGGCTACTGGAAGTGTCCAGTTAATCAAATGATTCCCCCAAACTTGGGGTAGTTGTGGATATAATTGGGGTGGGGGGGGAGGAAGGTTGTGAAGATGTCGCAGAGAGAGCTGACGGCAATGCTTGAGAGTACAAGGGCGCGAGAGGGTGGCATGAATTATTGTGTTTGTTTGCAACCCCAGGTCGTAACCTTCATCGGATTCTGCCATTAACCTCTTTTTTATGACTCTTTGCTCAATAAATACGCCTTCTGCAATAAGAAACATTATTTTATTAAAGAAAAGTATTTAAGTCGTCAAAATTTGTTTAGATTTATTAGGATTTTGTTCTGAAGTCACAGTTTTCACTTTTAAATTTATTTTTATGATATCAACTTCCAAGGTCATACAGACGTTATTTTAGTCTTTAACTGTGTTTAGAAGTATTGGCTAAGTTTAAAGATCTAACAAAATGTTCAACATACAATTTTTCGTTGTGTATTGAACAGAAATCTTGATTTTATTTTTTCAGAAGACTATTTTTTCATTGTAATTAACTTTATAACAAAACCTTTTGTGTTTATATATATATGGGGAGTTTAAATTTTAAAAAGTATATTTTTACATATCCGATTTTAATCTGAGAATGGCTGCGTTATATAAAGGAATATTTGATAAATTAACTAGACAAGAACATTATTTAACTTTCGATTTTCAAACTATGTTTACAAATACGACATTTTGATTTATAATGTTATCATAATCTATTGATCTCAAGATGATATTTTCAAAATTTATAGAGTTATTAAAAATAAATCCTTGAAAATATTTGAAGATGCCCGGACATCCTAATATCGTCTCTACAGCTTAAACAGTTAGATGTTCATGCCGCTTTCACTAATCTTTCACTTCGGTGATCTTTGTTACATGATGAAGTCGGATTTATAAGTTTAATGTTTTAACCCCTAAAGTAATAAACATTAAACATGAAATGAAAACTATTAATGTATATCCTCTATGGTGATAGGCTGTGTTGAAGTTACCTGCAAGTTCAGGTATGACAGTCTTGCCTTAATATAATAATCATATAAATATATCTTATAAAACTTATAATAAAATAAAGTTAAATAATAATAGTAAAATTAGAAAAAAAAGTAAAGAATAAAATAAATCAATTGTCAAAACCACACCCTCTGTAGTCAATAAAATCAACTCCTTAAAAAATGCATACAGATGACGAATCGTAGATATTACTTGACGAATTTTTTTTAAAAAGTAACAATTAGAATCAAAATAATTTTATTGTAGTTTTTGAAAAACCTTTTCAAGATTTTGTTGTGTTTCTCTTGGTAGAGTAGTTTTTCTTATTTATAGTTGTCAAACTTTGTATAACTTTTAACAGACCTGGCTTATATAACAGTGCAAATAAATATCCTTATCACAGTACAGGGTCATAATTTATGTCATTGTCTTCTACAAAAATGGTAAATGTCATGAAGAATTCGATGTTTCCAAAATTGTGTGAAGTTGAATAATTTATGAGACTGAAAAAGAAAAGATATCTACAATGAGAGCTAGGAGCCATCGACGTTGGATGCAAACAAATAAATTTTGAAATATATGTGCTGTATGATATTGGCAGTGCCATAGATCAAGTAGGCAACGGCCGTGACGGTTGGTTCATACTCCGTGAGTTATGGAGGCAGTGGCAAGGTCGTACAAAAACACTACGGGAATTATACATGCATCTTTCTAACTTAAACTTTAACCTTACTTTCTTCTATAACTTTATATCTTGTCTTGTCAAAACATTACTTTAATAATTTTTCATTGGATTTATTATTTTTGTATGTAACTGAAGGTAATAATAATGTTGTGAAAATAATATAAGGTTTGTATAAGTTGAGAAAAATTCCCATGAAGACGTATGTAAAAACAAAAATGTAAATCTTCCACTTTCATTAGTGATGAAATAATTAGTGAAATAATGGAACTAAATTCTAGTTTAATAATACTGTTGAGTTACAGTATTTCTGATTGTATTTATTTATTGTTTGTTGCTATTATTAGTGTTAGGTTATGTATTATTTCTATGACAAACATTATACAGTTATTTCTTCTTTTACTATGTGCTTGTCTTGACGCTTTTCCAATACATATAATCCTACGAGATATCTAATTTAGGCCTAAAAATTATATATATATATTTTTTAATTTAAATATATTTGTTATTATTTAAATATTTTTTATGTTCTGTTCTTCAAGATGTAATTAAATTTTCATATATATCACTTCTGTTAGTGGTGGATTTATAGAATCGCCTATGTCGCAATCACCAGGGGTGCATCACTTTCTAGAGAGAACCCGAATTACTGAGAAAAAATAAAGTAAAAACAGAGAAAGGGAATGAAAAGAAAATGACGCTTTGTTCAACTACCTTATATTGTGTAAATTGTATTGCTGAAGATATCAGACTACCGTACTAGTTATTTCCTTTATGTAAAAAAAATAGGTTTGATTATTACAATTAAAATTAAAATTAAAAACTCCCAAACGTAATTTTTACTATTGGAGATGTGACGAATCACAAAGGACCCAGTATTATTAAAATCGCACATTTGTTTGAAGAAGAAGAAGAAGAAGAAATTTTATTTTAGGTAGAACCTATATAGGTATGATTACATGCTTTATTAAATATATCTTGACGTGTTTTAAAATAAGAGCCCCCCCCCCAAATGTCGTGCAACATGCCACCTGTACCATAAATCCGGCCATTATTTTTATTGTTAAATAGGCCTAGAACTGAAGATAAAGGTAAATAATTGTAAGAATGTAAATTTTTGTAAATTCACTAAATTTATTTATATTTTGACATGTTTAGATTATTTACAAAAGATCTTTTTTGCGATTTTGTCGTTGTCAGCGATATGTAGCCTATACTATTTTGTATAATATAATACAGTATATACAATTAAGATGGGTTGAGTTTAGTGAAATGTTATTATGCATGATGCTTAGGATTTTATTTTATTGTTTGCTTTGTTCTTCCTTAACATTATATCGGATAGGTTAATAATTACGGGAAGTGGCTTCTACAAAGATGAAAAACATGTGAATGGAAACCATGGTGCTACTTAGCCAGTTTTATAAACGCAGATCCTATTATTGTATCGTCGAAACATCTTGGGTTTTGTAGGGAATGTTAAATTCTACTGGGGTACCCATAGAGTAAGTTTGTTTAAAACAGTTGTTACACTACTAACAGACTTCAGTGATGTGTAGAGTCTCCAGTCTCTACACTCCTGCCGGATCTCGTACTTATAAGATTCATATTTCCTTGGAAGGTGAGAGTTTGAAATTACATTTTCGACAATAACTTTGCTATAGCCTACATGATAATTTTTATCATCGTATAGAGGTTGAGTTGGTAAAATTACATTCAGAATTAAATTCTGCAAATTTGTCTGTAATTTATTGTATTATAAATTGAATAACACACAAGATATAAACAAAAACTCGTTAAATGGGCGCCATTTTGATTATTTTTATCTGCATTTCAATACGGTTCTATATGACCACAGTATAGTCCCTTTTACCAAATTTTATGTTTCTATCTTAATTTGTGTGATTACGTTTAGATAACAACGACAAAGACGACGGACGTTATGTCGAAAATCACTGAGGCAATGAAACTTGAAGATCAGTCAAAATTTCTAGGGATTACCAACCTTACCCTGTACTTCGTATACCGGGTAAGTAATAGGATTTCATTCTCACTGCGACAGACCCACACTTTCTGTCGGTGTTCGGTTACGGTTAATTTAGGATTATTTTAATGTAATAAGACGTGGAAGAAATAATAATTATTTAAAGAAATGAAATCTATTGGTCACGTCCCAATTATGATGAAGCCCTGCTCCCTGTAACGGTGGATTAGCTATTAGTAAATAGATGACTTCCCGGATGGTGGTCGTTGTGTAACTGCTGGTGCTCTTAGGGAAGCTATCGGTTCAAGACGGTCATTAGTATAATTAAGTTACATATAGAATGCAGTGATGAGTTGAGTACAGTCAAGACAAGTAGGCTACAATTTATAATAATATTTCAGTTATGTGAGAACCATTTGTACTAATTAACTGTTTAGTATAACTAATAATTATTTGTGTAGTTATATACAATATATATATATATATGTATAGAGAAAGTGTTCTGGGGGGGGGGCAAAAATATCGATATCGTGTTTTCAGCTGACACCCCGAGTTTAAAAAACTGGATTTTGGAATGATGTCTATGCCCAAACGTGTGGATTGATTTGAAATAAAGTGGGCATAGTATAGGCTATATCGTGAACATTTTTCTTCTTCACATTATTGGTATCTTTAAAATTGGGGGTAGTTACGATTTTTTTTTAAATCGGCTCTGGCGTTTTTGATCAAAGTTTGCTCAAGTATAAATGGCCGTGGGACAGTTGTAAAAGGCGTAATTTATTAAAATGGACTACCAAATTCGTTCAAATTTAAATGTAATGAACTAAACACGTGTGCAAAAACGCAGGGAAAACAAATATTACTGTTCAGAAATAATCGGCAAAAACAAAATTAAACATACCGAAAAATGAAATGAATTAAATGACAATTGTTTTGGTTAGTTTTACATTAATTTTGTGGATAAATTAGTGGGAAAATTTGTGTTTGCACAGTTTATTCTATAAATGTTTTCTAACTGAAACACAAATTACAAAAAAACAGGACTGTGATGTATATTATGTTTAGGATTATTTACAATAATTAAATTTATTTTTTATTATCCATTTTGGCGGTTAATTGATCATCAGATCTAAATACACATATTTTACATAAAAATTATTAACAACCTATATAATCGTTTTGTTATTATTTTTATTACCAAGAAGTAAATGAGAACATTTAAATGTTAACACATAAATATAGTATCTCAATAATTTCTTAAGCCGTTATCATTTTCTAACGAAATAGTTCAATTTGTGCCCAAAATTAGAATTTCAATGTATTTTTTTTTAATATCTGAAAAAAACACAAATATATCTTTTCATTCCTTTATTCCCCTCGTGTATTTCTTATTGAAATGTTCATCGCAAATCACTTTTTGTGAACATTGTTGAGGTTTCTGTTTTCTTGGGAGTTAATAACAATATTAAAATATGAATTTTAATGTGCAGCTGTATCAGCCAAGAAATAATTTCGTTTAGGCTGTAATGATAATACGTCCCGTCTTCCGAACATTTCAAATTTGTTTATAGATTTGTTTTTATAATCCTGTCTACAAACATTGAAAATAGAGAACATGATATCCTATTTTGCAATGCAATTTTAATGAATCGCATCTAAAAATGCACAGTACGCTAATGTTTGATCGGAATTCAAACATGCATTCGCATCGCATTTAATAAACTGTACAAGTATTAATTTTAAATGAGAAACAATTGCGGAAACTTCAATCGCCAAATGAAAGAAAGTAAACAATTTTCCACAACAATTTCTTTAGTTGTAACTAGTTCACCTTGTCTCTGATCTACAATATTACCTTCTTGGCACTAGTGTTCGTCTCTTGTGTAGTTCAAGTGCCTTTAGATTTGTGTGCATGTAATCACTGAAGATGATAATTCTGTCATCGAAACCCCCATTTTGTTGCAAAAATATTCTAAACAATTGAAACTGTCTTTAAAATTGGAAAAATAATGCTACATTGGTTTTAAAAAAAACAAGGAATATATTTTAATTGAAGTGTGTTTTGTTTGATTCCAGGTGCGTATTGCAGATATGTCCAGCTATGACCGCAACAACAGTAAGATGTTATATACACATATAGATGATGTTTTGAAAACATAACTTAGTATTTTAGCAAGGAAACACTAAGGGGATTAATAAAATATGGTTTTAACTGAGGTTGTGATTTAGATAGACGTTGATTAGATAACCTCATTGTTGTGAGATGAAAACATGTTAATATTATTCTTATTCCAATTTATAGTTTGCAGTAATATACTAATTTCCCTAATGATTTGTATGTTCGTAATAGTATGTGTGTGTGTATATATAGTATCTTTAACCTAACATTCTTGGTAAATTCAAAAGAAGTTAATTTTTTGTTTATTAGTCTTTATTTTTATTTTCTCACATAAACTTATTGTAGAGAAAGTTATCCGATAGGTTACAAATCTATGTTGATTTGGTTGGACATATACCGGTTTTGAGGTCTCCTCAGTCCTAAATGATGATCTGTCTAGTGTCTGTCGTGTGCAGTGCTCTAAAGCCCAAACGTGTGGAACGATTTTAATGAAATTTGGTACTATGTGGGGATAGTTTAGTCGTATTTCAAAAAATTTCTACAAAATACCGGTTCGTGATTTGTCGGTAAAAAAACCCAAAAAAATCTATCGTACTTAGAAAATAGATAATTTTCAAATATTGACTACTGATTTCGTTCAAATTATAGTGAAAATGAAGATTAATAGCACAAACCTGTGTGAAAAATCGCAAGTAAAAAAGACTGTTCAGGAATAATTAGCAAAAAACCAAAATTAACCTTCATCGCCGTTTAACCAAATACGATTCAAGGTTATGGCACAAACTAAGTAAGATTGAATCCTTATTGCAATATATAAATATTTTTGCAAAGAGTTTTTTCATGGTTCATTTTCACTTTTATATTGACACCTGCCGAAATGACTTTTTTGTTATTCGTTTTTGTTCGTGTTTATTTCCTTTTGCGGATGGATGAGTGAGAAAGATGGTTTGTGTAATGTTTTGCGCTGTTTATTTCTGTCTAATTTCTTTTGTAAAATTATTTCCCTTGTATAAATAAACCGCAATTTTAAAATAAATGTAAACGGCCTAGGCTCACTTTTCATTAAATTTTATATCGGTGTTCATTCTAAGTGCGATGGCTAGATTGAGTTCACTCAACGAATGTACTTCCAAAAGGAATATATAATAAGGTTTAAATAATGTATTAGTCCTGAGGGGAACTAATGGCGGGACTTAGTAGCTTATTAACAATTAAAATGTACGTAGTTTTGGACCTATAGGCATTCTCCATAATTCATCTGAACTTTTAATACGCAGTTGTTACGTGTACAATACAGGTTTTTTTTAGTAACAATAATACGTTCTATAATAATATGACCAAACTTCGAATAGAAGAACTCTAATAGTTCAGAAAATTTTTTCTTTTAAGTAAAATATGTATAGTTACTTTATCATTTTTTGTTGAACTTTTTAAATTATTCATTTGTTGGTTAGGCTTTGTTGACGTCAAATTACGTTTCAGAGTCTGATATATAAAATCTATGCCTTTGTGTCATATTAGTATTAACTGTAGCGCACAGGAATGTAATAATAAACAATAATTTATGATTTGAAATCTAGAAATTTCTGTTGTTAGAAAATAAAAGAAAATTCATTTCAAAATGTGTATAATTAAATGATACTTTTATCAATAGTTTTCCCCATGAGAAATAAAAAAGTTTGTAAGCGCTCTAACTGTCCATAGAATCCCCAGTAGGGCCTATACTGTTATTTATAAACATGTTATGAAATAAAACAAAATGTAGGTTAAATTATACATAAGTAACCTCACATTTTATTCTGTTGAACGAAAAGTTTAAAGTAATATGTGTGAGAAAGTAAAATGGCTATCATTTAAAATATCTTATAGTCCATAAAGTGGTATTTGTAGTTAAAGTATAATGGGTATCATTTAAAATATCTTAGAGTCCATAAAGTGGTATTTGTAGTGAAAGTATAATGGGTAGGTATCATTTAAAATATCTTAGAGTCCATAAAGTGGTATTTGTAGTGTCTGTAGTCTGTGCAGGGTTCTACAGCTCAAGTGTGTGTTCAAGCAAATTTGGCATGTGTGCATATTTTGACTATATATCGGGAGTTTCTCAATTTTTGATGTCGTAAAAATGGCGATAACTAATGTAGTTAAGTAAAAAACACAAAATTACAATTTTCTCAAAATAAATCAGCTATAACGGTTTTGATCCAAGTTTGCTTAATTGTAGTTTCAAGGACTCAAACAAAATCTATTCGACACCATCGCTCAAATAAAATACCAACAATCCGCAATGGAACTGTTATAAAAGACGTAATTTCTCAAAATCTGTTCTACCGATCTCGTTCTAAAAATATAACGGTTCAGGATTAATTAATTGGCGACCCCCCCTCCCCAAATAACCATGGCCTCCAACATTAAAAGCTCAATTTTAATCAAATACGATTTATGCTGGAGATGTGTTTATCGCGTCTCTTTAAATAATACTAAATATATCTATAAATATAACTTTAAAACTTATTTAAATATATAAACAATTTTCAAAAAATGTGCCCATGGTTTATTTTTAATTTTTGACTAACTGCGACAGAACTGACATTTTTAAGTGATGAATAGTTTTGGTTGATTTTTATTTGATTTTAGAAATGGGTGAGTGAGTCTTTACAAGGTTTATTTGGTTTTATTATTCGTGTTTATCGAATTGAACCTTGCTTAGGCTATTTATTTAAAATCTCTGATATTAACACTTTTCAGATATTGGGGGCTTAATTAAAATGTTGAAAATAACTTAAGGATAACGGAGGTTTAATAGGTATGTTAACAACTAATAACTTAATGTAATATATGAATTTCAAACGTGTTAGAATCTATTGTGACCCGGACCTGTAGTCTATTTGTATTGCAATATAGTAAATTGGGGGATTTAGTTACATATTTAAAATAGAAGTATTTGATCTTCATACATTTTGGAATTTGACCAATTTTTGAATTCACGGAATATATTTAAACTAATGTTTACACCACTTAAAAATATAATGCTTTAAATAAAATTGTTTTCTTTATATTGTTCAATATTCCATTTCGAATAGCCTTGACTCATCAAAATTAAAAATCTTCAAAACATATTTTAGTCTCTAACTGGCAGTCTACACATTTTATACATTTTTATTATCTTTTAAAAGTTTTCTAAGTTTGATCGTTCTAACCTTAACATTGTGAATAACATCTAAAGATTTGATTAAGTGGAAGAAGACATAAAAATACACCTGACGAATGCCAACCTAGTAATTGAAATGGATGCCACGGGAATTCAACGTAAATAAGGAAAACATCGACGAAAAGTAGAAAGAATTCTTACCCTATCTGTGTACCAATGTATTAACTTTGTAAAGTCTTCAATAAAACATATGTGATACCTTTCTGTTATGAAAGAAGAGATAAACTACTAGATCGTTATTGGCTTCCGTTTTTAATAAATTAAACTATCTTACAAATTTCCTTAAGTACCTTATATATATATATATATATATATATATATATATATATATATATCTTTTTTATGTAGTGAGTTCACTCTTGTGTTTTGAAAAAATCGAATACTTTGTATAAATTTATTTTTTAAATTTGTAACTAATAACTGAATGATTCAGTTTTTAATAGGAATACAATGATTTCAACTAATGTCGTGTAAAGTAAAATAGGAAAATGGACAATAGATGAAATGTTTACAAGAAAACCAGAGCTTGGATCAGAATTATTAATGTCATTTAATGCTTTGTTTTGTTCATAGTGGATCCCTAGTACACATTTATCTTTTTTCTTTTTTTATATTGAGAATTGCGTTTCAACTGAATAACTTAAAGGGCTAATCCTTGGCGTGAGTAGTGGTGAGTATTCTTTTTTTCAAGTTGTAATCTCCAAGTGTACGTTTTGAGTTTTGTTCTCCCTTGAAGATTCACTTTTTAAAATAATCGTTTTCCGTATTATGTTAGCCTTTCATAAATATTCACGGTTAACGACTGGCGTATTTCCGCGCAGATAACCTTTATTCAAGGTACACGAGGGAATTAACTCAAATCCAGGAACTATGATTTAGGATGATGTCTCCTCACACAACCCCAGGTAGCAAAGCCAAGAGATAACGATACTCATATCATTTAATCTTTGTGTTGTCATGTATTGTACTGTCTAAATTCTTCTACTGTAACCACTTCATAGTCTGTTGCCGTTTTAATATGGTTGTCATCTACAACAGACGGTTCACATTTATTATATAAGATTTCTAATAGAGAACTGATTACTTCAGACTTCCTTCTTAGGTGTGGTGACTTTTGGTCTTGATTATTGCAATCAGTGGATGAATACGGATAGAATGAGGATGGTTGATTCATTTTTTAACCATGGTGAAGTGAAATTGTAAACCATGAGTGAAGATTCTTGGCGTGGAGTTAATTATCCCTTAAATATGAACGAAGGTCTTTGGCCCAGTGTAAAATATCTCGTAAATTATGGAAGTTTGTTAAACCTAATAGAAAACGCTTTCAATAGGTACATTAAATTTTTTAAATATAAAAGTGGTATAACAAAATAAACACGAGGTTGGGATAACTAGAAAACAATGCCACGTCTCAGAACTGGGATAGTTTCTGTGAGTTAAACTGCCTCAGTTTTAATTAATGAAAACAAGCGGCAGACGCTTACTGATAACCAATATAAGAAGAAATATAAATATACAAACAGTACTTAAAATGGTGAGAAGATTTTTCTATTTCATTTTCCCTCTCATACTCCTCAACTCTACTTCCCCTTCAGAACGATCGAAAAGTTTGGTTTACTGGCTGGGGGATTTTTTAAATCCACCAGTCAGTCTGTAATTACCACTTGAAATTTATACTTACTGTGTTGCAAAGTCAGTTATTAGCGATGAAGATAATAAGAAAAAAGCAAACACTCATAAACAAAATTCATATTTGTTTTGTATGCAAGTCACAATTGTTTGAAATAACAACGATATACCTTATGTATTTTTAAACACTTTAAACCGACGCTTAGGTACAAAATAAGTGTCAGTATCATTTCACTAAGTTTGCACATTTCATAAGTTAAATTAAACCACAGAAGTTCCCTTTCAATATCTAATATTTTCTTAAGGAAAAAGGAATTCCATTTAAAGATGTTTACGACTTAAGGAGTTTACGAAGTTTGAAATCAACAACACGAAGACTCTTGGGATTAAAAACAAATTATTTTAACCAATGTGCTAATAACTTGGCTATCTATAAGCATCGTAATACTAAATCTATCCGACGTGGCAACAGGCCAGAAGAACTAGATCCAATCGATGTAATTCAATACTCTAGGCATAGCAGCGTCCCGTCGTTGAGTCTGCGGTTAGTGGTCGGGTTGCGTGCTCTCTGCTAATTATAACAATGGAACCAAGCCGGCCTATCATTCAATTAGACCTTATATTGACCACTAATTAATTCATAAACTCAACCATTTACTTGCAAGGAGCAGTGGGAATTCTAAACTGATGAAGAATTTAAACTGAATAGATGTATGTATAGAAATATGGGTTTAAATATAGGTACTCAATACTGTGTATTTAGACTCTTTGTTTGTGTGTGTGTGTGTGTGTGTGTGTGTGTGTGTGTGTGTGTGTGTGTGTGTGTGTGTGGAGCAATAACTATAGCGTTCTAAATATACATAGTATTATAATTTACCCTGAAAGATCCACCCACTAATCCAACGCCAGAGAAGTTATTTCATACTTTGTACCCAGTAAGCATGATTTTCCACAATAAGTTTGAGACGTTTGGAATATTTTTGTAGAAGTTAGAAGTGATGCAAACAAACCAGATAACATGCATTGGTCAACTGTACTACCTTAAATCTTTATTTAATTTCCTGAAATCTATAAATCATTTAAATGAATTTTGAAATCTGTGACTCTTTCAGATAGAGAAATTTTGTTTTGTACATGTTGAAAATAGGTAGGGACTTGTTTATAATCATTAACTGATTTATGATTTCGAACATCCGCCATTTTGTAACTTTTAAACGGAATTCGTTGCTTAACTAAACTAACCAAGATCTTGAGACAGAATTTTTTTATCTTGTTTAGTCTAAATCGGAAAAATGGTTCAAGGAACTAGTGGAAGATACCAAATTATATGCCGTGCTAAATTACTGTAGGTCGGACTTTTGATAGTCTCGGGTGTCAGTTATTCAATAAGGGGACAGCAGCTAGAAATTCACTAATAATATTAAAAAGGTATGTCCTTAAAGAGGATTACAATGAATATATTTGTCTGTAAACAGGTTTTGTTAATTCCGACCTTTCACTTTATATGCTTATTTTTCTATAAGCAATACAAATATTATATATATTATATAACTTTTGTTTGTATTTGGTCTAGTTATATAGTAAGCAACTGAAATTTAAGAGAAAGCACAAAGTGGTAATACAAAAACAAATTTAAATAGATTAAATCTTTTCTTTAATTGTTTGAAGGTCCTTTTTGACAGAGTATGGTAAACCCACCTGTTTGTACAGAAATTTGCCTGACAAAAGGAGGTAAAGGGTAGGGGTAAATGAATGCATTTTAGATGGACCGTACAAATTGCATTACATAACCCTTCCTATTCATCCCCTTTTATGCGATTCTTTTGTTTGTCCCTTTTAAATGCAGATTGCTTTGTCTAAAGCCTAAGTCAAAGTGACAGGTCTCGCTGGGGTTCGTGCCAGCTGGAAACTCGCATGAGCAAGGACCGTGTGTGTGTGTAAAGTATTTCCATTCGTTCAATATTCCTACATTCTAAAGTTTGTTTTAAATAATTAGATTTTTAATTAAAGTATTTCTTTGTGTTTTCCTTGGTGGGTTTTTAGTAGTTGCGAAGGTGTTTTGTACCAATAAGGATTCTTTTATATTAGGTGGCTATAGTCAATTTAGCCAGTATTTCAATTTCAACAAATAATTTAAGTCTATACACTCAATTATTCAAATAAAAATTATTGTTCTTCAGACAAAGACCGCCATATAATTAATCCCTATACCTCTTTATTTTTGTGTGAGAAGGCCATTGTTGCGGTTTAAAAGAGAATAGGCAAAATTAGAAGTTCGTAAAAGTTGTTTTGCTTCAAACCGAAAATATTAAGGCTCTGTAGACTCAGCCGCCATTTTACATTCCTATCCATAAAAACGATTTTGAAAGCGTTAAAAAAATTATTACATTAATAATAATAATAATAATAACAACAACTGAAGCCTCAAGGACCCTAACTGAATCTAGAAGGAGGGAGGGAGAGGGAGGGGGGAAGGAGGGAGGGAGAGACCTTTTTCATGACAACAGTATTTTACATTGCCAAAAAAGATGATAATCTTAAACTTTGTTTTCAAACATCCAAACATATCTAAACTATTCCCCCCAAGACTTTCTTACAGTCAAGTAATACCACTGTTTGAAAAATCTTTGAATTAATTATAAATAATTGAATTGACATTGTTTGTTTACGGTAAAGCCTCCTAGATCAGATTATATACTCGACTTCAATGACTAATGCACTACAAGCACGCAGATTTGCCTGCCTACGTTAAACATATCAACTCCGCTCTAGCTACCCTACCTGCCTCGTTATTCATTTACACTGACTTGCGGTCTTTATAATGTGTCATTTGGTTGCAACACAAAGCCGGGCGAAGACAAATTTAATTGTATAACATTGCAGACAACATCGTCGTGTATTTATGTGAGGAAAGCTTGATACTTAGTTGTGTTTTGATATTTCTTTGCCTGCCTGGGTTAAACATATCAACTCGGCTAGAAGCTCTAGCTACCTGCCTCGTTACTCATTTACACTGACTTGCGGTCTTTATAATGTGTCATTTGGTTGCAACACAAAGCCGAGCGAAGACAAATTTAATTGTATAACATTGCAGACAACATCGTCGTGTATTTATGTGAGGAAAGCTTGATACTTAGTTGTGTTTTGATATTTCTTTGCCTGCCTGGGTTAAACATATCAACTCGGCTAGAAGCTCTAGCCTTATCATTTATTTGCAATGACTGACTTGTGGTCTCTATAATGTGCCTGCAACACAGAACTGGGGAAGACAAATTAAATTTTATAACATTCCAGCACACATCGTCATGTATTTACATAAGGAAAGTTTGATACACTTAGCTGTGTTTTACAGCACAAACACTCATATTACCTTGCCTGGGTTAAACATATCAACTCTCTCGAACTACCTGCCTCGTTATTCATCTACACTCGATGACTTGTAGTCTCTATAATCTGTTATTTGTCTGCAACACAGAGCTGTGGCGAGAAAAAACTAATATAATTTTATGGCACATAGCGTCTTGTGCTTACGTGAGAGAAGTTAATGCTGAACTATTTTTTATCAATAGAGATGATGTAGATTAAAAACTGATATCAAGTATATAAGGTTCAACCTTTATTTCTGATTATGGTATTTACATAACCTGATCTTCAAAAGAAAAAGAAAAACCCTTAAAAAATGTTCACTATATACCCGCTATTTCACTGGTAATCGAGCGGCTGTACTATTTGTTTATATATAAATTTTAACAAAGTTCTTTCATATAATGAGGGACTCTACACTTGATTCACTCAGGTCGTCAACTATGGCTATTTTGGTCACCTTATAGATTATGTTTGAATAGAGTCGCCATTTGCTTTTCTTGAAAATCAAAATTAATGTGTTGGTCTTATGGCATGTCCTCCAAATTTTTAGTTGTTTATCAAATTAAAAATAAATAACGCTTTTATATATCTTCAAATTTGATCATAATGTTCTGTTCTGAGCACTGCTTGGGCTACAGATAAACATCAAACCAATTCCATTTATTTTTATAATATATATTCAACTCATCACTAAATGACATTATACGAGAAAAGTAAATATATATTGTTCTATCCATCACGTAACATAACTACACTATTTATTCCACCAGAACTAATTCCACCATTGATTACAGAAAATTGTCATTACACTATCGCTGTATTCTTCAATTAACTTTTTCTTTGTTTATTTATACAAAAAAAGAGGGCGTTAGTCAGGCGTGTTGAAACTTCGAAACTCTGTGAATGGGTTTCGACACATCACAGTAAGATGTCACATCTACTTTAAAGTGTAGATAATGTAAATTAATTGTACTTTATTTTTTTCCAATGAAGTAAGCAGTAAACAAAAAACCTCTAAATATTCTCCTAAAGATTATATTGCAACGTGAATTGGGGAAGTTATATTTTTACTAAGATTGTCTATTTAATTTTTATTTTTATTCATCCTTGAGAGTAGTGTTTGGGATGAGGTGAGAGGGTATTAGAAATATTTACAGAGAGGGAGCAACAGCTGATGTTCTACTGACAACTGGCTAAACTAGTTTTAATCCATTAACTGACTCAAAATGAGGGTCATAATATACTGGGAAAACTTCAGTCAGATGCTTCTTAAAGATATTTTAATATACGCGATCAAATTTGTTACTTCCTGAGATGGAGGTGGCCCCATTTTCTTAAAGTGTTCAAAACAGATTTTCACAGATGTTCTGCTCCAAGGTGCCAAATAAAATGAAGTACTATATTTTTTATTTATTTTTATGTGTTAATAACATAAAATAATTAATATGATGGCAAGAACAGAAATACGGCATTAAAAACTAATGATTAATATATCTTTTTGATAAACATAAGATTTTATCTGTATCTTCATACGTTAGCAGTGATCTTTTAAGGAAACAAATTCCGTATCCTTAGGTTGTAATAATTTGTAAATCTAGACAACTCTAGGAATATAGATAGTAGAATGGAGAATTGTAAAATTCGCAATAACTTGTTCATAAATACAGGAAATTTTTATACAATATATTCTTATGATAGCAAGTGGTGTTAAATGAGAAAACAATCATGCTAAATCGTTCTCACCCCCCCCCCCCAACCTCTCCGCAAAACTAAATATAAAGTATACCGCCATATCATCTATTTGATTCAAATTATCACTTTTTTATTTTTCAGCCATAAAGTTAAAATGACATTTGAATGTTGTCTTCAACCTAAACTAATTTCGGCATAACTTCGTCTCAAGCGTGAATCGTATTTCATTAACAACGTTTGGTTTTTGTTATTTTGTTCTTCTGACTTTCATTAATCTTTTTTACATTTAACAAAAATTTGAACGAAATAAAAACAGCAAATTTTGAAAAGTTTGACCTCTTATAATAACTCCATAATTTAATGAAAATCTCTTTGCTCTGTTTTAAGAAAATCTATTATTTTTAGTTTGGTCTTATGACAGGTCCCTTAATTTTTAAATATTTTTTGAATAGAGCAAAACCCTCGAGATACGGCAAAAATATGTCACATTCTAAATTTGATCAAAATTTGTTTAGTCGTTTGGGCAGACATTATTCGAAAAAATAAATTTCTTAGGAGTCAGGGAGTTGTAGAATTGATATTTCTATGGACCGCTCAACATAGTACTTTGTGACATCATAAAACATTTCTATATTACTTATATGAGAGAAAATGAAATAGTAAGCTAGCTTTAAAAAAAATCACAGCTTTATAAAATACTTTATAACTTTTTCTTTTTGTAACTTAACCTACTTATTATTTATTCCTCTCTTCTTACATTAATGAATGATTTAGTTTAACCCAGATATGTTATCTCAGAACTATATAAATATTAACAACACGAATACTGATGCTAGCGCTGCCTGGTGGTATGCTTTGTCACAAGGTTGGCCACGTGCTTTGGTCAAACTTTGGGATCAATACCATCCCCCACTCCTACTCTATCCCTCTCTCTCACTCACTAACCCGCATATTTAATCAACTGTATTTACGGTCACTTTTACTCAAATGAAAAACATTTCAGCATATTACATATCCAACCCACAGCCATGATTTATAATGCGTATATTGCTTCTTCTTTTATATGAATATTTATGTACATATATAAAAGTTCATTCATAATATATTCTCCCTTTTAAAGTATAAAACACGTTTCAATCGTTTGTTTGTGAGACCACTCCAACACCATTATATATGACTTGAATTTTTTTTCTAATATACTAAATTAACTTAATAGATTTTGAAATATCCTAAACGAAAAACAATTGTTTCCAAGCATTATAAATGTTTTTTTTTTTTTTTTAAAGTTTTGAGAAGTATAATTTTCTTGCCGTCACGAATAACGCCTAAATTAAAAGTTAGAAACAATCTTAACTATCGAAATCTCGCCCTTTACAAAATGGGAGCATTGTAAAATCAATTGGTAGAGTGCGTGCTTATCTCACGGTAGTGGGATCTAGTCATCCGTTAATGGTTACGCAAGGTCGAACTTGGTTGATAAGAATTGCTTTTTTCTGCATGTTCGTTACTCCCCCCCCCCCCGTCTTCATTAGTCTACGAACATAAAGTAAAGAAGTTAAAAGAAATGTATATATCATTTAAATAAGTTGTGAAATAACCATACACAAAAACAAATACTGACCAAAATAGTACAAACTCCATATCCTTAAAATATTTTATTTAATATTACATATATAGACAAAAAAAAAGAAAGAAAAAATAATAATAATTTAAAAATATAACATGTACGTAAATAAATGGAAGAGCCTAAAATTTTGACGTCCTGCACTTCTTTGGCTCAGCAATCTTCATATTACACCAACATTTCGATGAAATCTGTTGGGTCGATTTGTAAAAATTAAGCCTTTTATAAACTTTCTTTACCAAATAACTTCTTACTTTTCATTTTTTGTAACGACCACTGCATTTACAAACACAATTAGGAGCCGAATTTTGGTATTTTGTCAGATACAACCCAGTTTTGAATTATTGAGAAAATAAAACAGAAAGTAAAAAAAAGGCCTCAGGGTGTGATCAAAATAAGGTCACATACCAAATTAAATAAACAAATTAATCCATCCGTAAAGCACAGACGCAGACATCGTTAAAACTATTACTTTTTGAACTCAGGGGTCTGTAAATAGAAATGTTCACGACAAACTAGAGAGATTTTTGATCCGCCTGATAACTTTCTTTTTACTGTTATGTGAGAAAGTAAAAACAAAGAAATAAATAGTAATAATTCTAAAATATTCCGTAGTTTTTATTTATTCTTTTATTTGGCTTATTTTTTTCGAAGGAGTTTACATTTTCATCGTGTTCGTTCTGAATATCCATTTTAACAAATTTTGTTTCATAAAATCAGATTTTCAATAATAACAGTAGAGGATTATTTTCACTTATTTTTCCAGAAGCGTGACCTTATTTTAAATAGTGAGTTTTGAACAGAGGTTTGAACTTTCATAAATTTCATCAACTTTGTTTGGAATTCGTTACAATGAATTTTGAGAAAAATAACGTTGTAAGCTCAAAGTCATTTCATATTTTTGACTATTATTTCCGAATACGAAAAAGTGCTATGTGGCCTATTTTACCTTATTTGATATCAACGATGAAACCAATTTAATTTAAATACGTCCGAACAGATTTAGAGAACATCAATTTCAATTTGTACTTCGGTTCTTTAGAAACTATTTTCAGTTACGAGATGTAAGTATAAGTAAAAATCAAAGTCCTAGATATTTATTTATAGATTTTACATACATAAAGAAAATCGAAATTATTGTGTGTGTGTGTGTGTGTGTGTGTGTGTGTGTGTGTGTGTGTGTAAAATTTTAAAAAAACACATTTTTTCTAAGCAGAAGACGGACATTTTCATGACTCATTGAAATATTCGATAGTCTTATTGCCCTTTTTCGTTTAACTGCTTTTTTAAGCCCCTCTCCCTCCATTTAGTCATCAAATAAATAGGGCTGCGTTGATTAGGTGGAACCCTAGTACTATGTATATTACTGATAGTAATTGTATTAAAGGAGAGATTAAGTGTTTATTAAGACGACACACTCACACACATGGAAAATTGGCTTAAAGGTATTACATGAAATGAAGCATTTCAAAATGTTTCCAAAGTTAAATTTAACTATAATTCAAGTTAATAAAATTCTATAATATTACCATTACTTTTATACAGTGTTTATTATTCCTATTCCAACCATCCAGATATTAAAAATAACAAATTTATCTTTGAAAATATAGTTTTAAATCTTTTGAATTATAATTTAGTCTGGTATATGATGACATTAGAACGCAAGCGGAGCCAGACCAGATTTTTTTTTCGATTTTTAGTTTTTGGTTGATTATTTTTCTCTGAAATTTCCACTTTAAAATGACACGTAACAGATATTATGGAAAAAAGGTGTTAAAATAAATTATTTCCTTATACTCTGCATAGCTCTAAAATCACTTTCTATTCGCCTTCATTGATCTCGCAAAACATACTCAAAGATACAACTCTTGGCAGCTTTATAGAGTAACATTTTCTGCAGTTGGCTACTCTGAGTCGTATTTCACATCAACTGTTTTAAAGAAGAATTGTTTCGTTTTGTATTAAGTGAAATATTGTTTATGAGGTTATTTTGTGAGTATCAAATGTTTTGTTTCAAGTAAAAAAGTTCGTTCAGAAGTAGAAGTAGTTTGTCCATGTATATAAATGTATTTAATTTTTTGATCTAGAGTCCAATAAAGTAGATTTGATGTGGGATGTTGACATGTTTTGGGTATATTTCATGCTGGTTTTTATTAACTGAAAATTCGAGGCTGGAATTAAAAATTAAATCAAAATTTCTAATTTCCTCAAAATCTGCTTTAACATATTAATAAAATATGACAAATCTAAAGCCTAATGAGCCAAACAAAACATATTAGCTTACACCCTCAAACTTTCAACAGTTTTAAGAAAACAAAAATCGTCTGTTGAGCTACTATAAAGTACCTAATATCTTTTATTTTATGACACAAACTCAGACCCAAAGTAAAATAAAATTACCTTTCAGGAACATTAGGGAAAAACACGAAATTGAAACGTAAAGAACCTTATTAGTCGTCATTACAAACCCAATGTTAATCAAATACCCTTCAGACGACTTAAAGGCGAAAAGCGAAGCAAGCTTAACCTCTAATGAAATATAACAATATATATTTTTTTTTTAAATACTACAATTTAATAAGGGGCTACGTATTCTTCCATACCACATTATTTCGGTTAAGAAAATTGGCAATGAAGTAGTAATCTATTAGGGGATATGGCCGTTAATATTTGATTTAATATCTGATTTTGCTTGTGATGAGATTAGCTAGGCACGGTTTATTTTCTACAGACCTGATAATAAAAGCATATTTAATTCAGTTTTCGAATGATATATATATATATTTAATCGTTTCAGTGTACGTTTCAGTTGACGACGTTAACATAACCTCAATTTTTCTCCCGAGGAAACTCGTCATTCCTGTGGCTTCATCTGTTCCTTTCCTCTTCCCAAAGATCGTATTTTTATTTTTGGTCTTCTTTGTTGTCAGATCCTTCACCTCTGCTACTTTCCCCCGAACCATAATCTGTCGTCCGTTTCCTATTCTTCTACTCATTATTACTTTAACAAGTATATTTTTTCCAGTTAGTTCCATGAACTGGAAATAAAACCATGGTAAATATCAATAAATTACTTGAAATTTCTCATAACTAGCAAAACAAGTAATATTAATTTAAGATAGTATTATGGTATAAAACAAAATGTGATTCTTCATTTTCCCACGAAACTGGATATAAAAAGTTTTGGTATCCATTTTCCTCATCTCAGCAGTATGTTTCTGAAATTAATTAAAATAATAATGGGGTTATAATATTGTTCCCCGAAACAAGCCCCTGTTTTTAAATAAATTAAATTAGATTTACTTGTCGTTTCGAGGTAATCTCTATGGATTCACATCCATTAGAATGTTTGTATACATAGTGTTTTCTGTTATAACAACTGTTACAAAACAGATTCCACTTTGAACAATGTCCTGTGTATATTATACATGAAGAAACTTGCAATTTATAAACACTTTTTTTTTTACTTTCTTACGTAATTTATTATCTCAAAAAAAAAGTTCAATTTTGCTAGATGTAGCCTTTAGAGGTGCTAAACAAGACATATTGGTTGCCATTTCTACCAAAAAATGTCAGTTCGTTAGTTATTACAAAGTTGTTCTTAGCTTTGTTTTAGAAGAGATAATTTCTCACATTCGGCTCTACCGATTTCGTTGTGGCACGTGAAGATTAACGACCCAAACCTGTGTCCAAAATCGCAAAAAAAATATTACGATTCATGAATAATTGACAAATAACAAAAATGAACCTTGGCCTGCGTAATTTAAAGGGGGTTTTTAATCAAATACAATTCACGCACGTTTATTGTACAAATAAACAACTTTAGGTTCTATATATATATATGTATATATATATATATATATATATTTATTTAAGACGGTGTTTATAGTTTATTTTTACTTTTTGACTGACAGTTACCGAACGTACAATTTCGGGATTAATAGTTTTGGTGATGGATGAATGAAAAGATTTGCACTGTTTATTAAACTTCAAACTTTAAAGTTATATATATATATATATATATATATATATATAACGTATATGAACATTAGTTTTTTTCATGACTTTGACATGTCTTTAGAAATATATATATTTCTAAAGACATGTCAAAGTCATGAAAAAAACTAATGTTCATATACATTTTTGGCTCAAAAAGGCTGCCAATTTGTAACCATTTCGTCAATAGTGTTTAAATTTGGAATATGATACCTATATACCAAATTTTATCAAAATCGAACTGCTTTCATAGTTAATAATTTACACATAAATATATTTTAAACATTTTCGATTCTTGTTCTGGGAGTCACGATCTTTTTACAGTTCATGGTACTGACTTTGAATTACACAGTTCTGATTTCTGTAATAGAGACTAACTAGAAATAAAAAAATCAATGGCCTAGTATTAAGAGATTAAAGATTAAGAATCATCGCTGTTACGAAATGTTACATTTGAAATTCATGATTACAGTTTTAGAGTTAAAAGTCCCTCGCGATTAAGTTAAACATCCATGGGGACAGTTTTTATCTTATCATGCTATTTTGTCTAATATGCATACATTTATTTGAGTTTTTAAATTATACAACTGTAGTTGTTACTATGTCTCTCTTGAGACATTTAATTTGTAGTCTCTGATGCTCGAAATTAAACACATTTCGTTAATGAATTAATAATGAAATGCTTCGGTTAATATGTCTAACCAATTTTATCACATTTCTCTTTTTTTTATACGAATTACAATTTGTGTCCTTATAACAATGTTAGTATAATTAATGATGGAGCCATTTTTTAGTAAAAATTAAATTAGTTAATGAACTAAACTAAAAATTTGTTTTAACAGACGAATAATGCTCGTTGTAATGTAGTCATTGAACTTATATTTGACTACATTTTCCTAAAGACGTATGATATTTATTGTAGATATCGTTTTCCAAGAGCGGTTTTCAACTTTCGTATTTTTAGTTTAATTTTATTTCTTTAATAATTCCCGGACTTATACAAACACTCAACATAAAAGCCAACAATAAAAGTAAAACATGATTAAAAAACTAAATTAATAACAATAATTCGAGGGGAAGTCAAAAAGTAAAGGTTAATTTTGATTTACCTCCGAATCACAAGCTGTTCATTCAAAGTATTGCCTCATTGTTAGCTATTTGTGATTGTGTTTAAAAGACTGTGTGAAATGAGACTCCTTTGTTTGATTGCTCCAAGGAAGAAATGCGAGCAGTGATATGTTTTCTAAATTCAGAAGGTGTGACACCAACAGAGATAATTCGTCGAATGAAACAGCAATATGTTTGCTGTTGTTTAATTGGAAGCAAAATCTACGAATGGATCGATCGCTTTAAAAGTGGTATGATTTCTCTGTGTGATGAACAACGACCTGGTAGGTCTTCCACTTCAGAGGCTAAGGACAATAGGCTATTCAAGTGGTTAAACAAATGATTCTCGATAATCGACGAATTAAAGTTGATAAAATTGCTAGTGAGTTAAATGTCAGTCATGGCTCAGCATATTCAATCATCTGCGATTCTTTAAACTTTCGAAAAAGTCTGTGCTCGCTGGGTTCTACGTCATTTGACCAGCATCCACTAAGACAATCGTTTGAAAATTTCCCAGAAGCATTTGGAACATTATGAAGATTAAGGAGACTCATTTCTTAAAGGAATAATAAACGTTGATGAAACATGGGTCCAGAACCGTGGGTCATTTTGAACCAGAGAGTATGCGACAAATTTTTGTGGGTAAACATCCTTCATCTCCCACAGCAAAAAGTTCAAAACTAAGATGTCTGGAGAAAAGGTTATAATGTCGATATTCTGGGATATGGTGGAAGATACAATTTCGGTTCACTTCAAACAATAAATAGTTACAGCTACTGTGAGCCAGTATATAAACTGTGTGACAGTTTTTTGAAGCCAAACTCAAATCTAAAAGCCGTGTTTAACTTTCAAAAGGCGTGATTTTGCTTCAGGATAACGCTCGACCATAGCGGCCAAAAACGCAGTTATGTGCCTTCAAAATCTTGGTTTTCAGCTGTTGGACCACCCTTCTTATAGCCCGGACCTGGCTCAAAGCCATTGTCACCTTTTTGGCCCATTAAAAGAATAGTTCCGAGAGAATCATTATCGATCTGATGAAGAAGCCATTGAAGCGGTGCAAAACTTTCTGGACACGAGACCAAAAACCTTCTTCCAGGAAGGAATTACAATGCTCATTAAAAAATGGAGTAAGTGCATAGAAGTAGGAGGGGATTATGTTGAAAACTAATGCTGCTATTATTTATGTAAGTACAATAAGTATATAGATTTTTTTTTTTCAATTTCACTTTATTGACTTACCCTGATACATAATCAAACCTAAAAATAACCATGAATATTAAACCTAAACTTAAAATATCAAAGACGTTTGAGCATACATCGAACATACATTGGCTGTGAGGTTAAATATTCAATAAAATATTTAAAAAAATAAATAGCTTCCACTAAATTCCTGATGTTAACAAAGAAATACAATTAAAAACTATAAACACAAAGGAAATAAAACACGACTGTGCGTGGAACCCTGGACTATACACCAAACCAATAGCTGGACACAATGGCCCTCTTTGTCTACCATTTTCAGATTAAGATTTTAATAGGTTTTTATAGTTTGAAATAGTGGGGAAAAAACGCAAATAGCTAGGACGTTCTTAAATTAAATTTGAATAATAAAATGAGGGTTCGTAACTAAATATTTTTTATATTGTTTTAGAACTGAACTACGTGTACAATAACAGTGATTAGTAGTAATAACAGAGCTAACGAATAAAATATTGGTTTTTTAGAAAATAAATATTTGGAGATTAGCTATCGTAGTTCTAAATGTTTTAGAGGAAAACCACTTTGGCACCCACCATGAAAGCTTTTTCTATTATATTCAAAGGTTCTACAACAGATTTATAAACTCGACCCCACACTATAATTCTCTCATTAAAACTGACTGACAAGAAGTAAAATACGCCCTCCTTATCTCGTGATAAATATGACGTTCTTCAGTCTCCAAAAACTGATTATTTTGTGTTTTCTTCTCCTAAACATAATTTATATTCACTCACTA
This sequence comes from Aphrophora alni, assembly GCA_963513935.1. Classification (NCBI taxonomy): domain Eukaryota; kingdom Metazoa; phylum Arthropoda; class Insecta; order Hemiptera; family Aphrophoridae; genus Aphrophora; species Aphrophora alni. Next base: position 83,092,039 of record OY740770.1, on the reverse strand, counting down.
CTTCATTATATTATCGAACATAACACCTAAATACTAATAGGAAATAGCTCTTCCAATATTTCCAATTTTGATCGACCTAATGTTTAATGAGCGAATTATCCCTAACTGTTTTTATTAAGATTTTCGTCCCAATTTTCACTATTTAATAATACTGCTGTGTCGTCAGCTAGCAAATTCTCAATTTTCTTTTCTGCACAGCATCCATCGAGTGGCGTTGTGCGTCTTCCTTTCCTTCAATTTATCTTGCATTGCTTCTTGCTAACTTTAATACAGAGTTATTCCCAGTAAAAGCATTAGTCATAGATATTCAATTTAAGACCCAAATGGTAGAAGTCTGTGATTCAAAGAAATTCGTCGAAATAGAAATATTTTCCAAGTATCGTTCGGTTATTATAAAATGTTTGAGTGAGCAAACATCTGTTTTATTTTAGAAAATTTACAACACACAATTTATAAATTAACTATCGGTTAATCTATAAACCGAGTAGTTTTGTGCACAATGTTTTTTTTTTTTTTTTTTTTCGAATGTCGGATTTGCAAACTATGTGTATAACATAAACTGGTAGATTATACAATACTCTGGTACAATGTGTACTATACACTACAGTTTATTCAGTATTGTAAATGCACCCTTATTAAATCCAATCTATGCAATTTGTTGTTGACTAAAAACGGACGCCAGTATGAAACAATGGGACAACTCAACTGACTGCTCTGATTTATGCCCTCTGTCGTATTCATTCGAAATGCACAATATATTTATTTGTTTCAGTCAATGCGTGTAAATTTACAATGAATTAATTGAGCAATCGTTATTCCATGTACAAATATGACGTCTCTATACGTTTTACATTTCATACCAGATTAATAACTTCGATGCAGTATGATAAATGATCTACATTATGTGTTTTGTTGCGAAAACTATCGAATGCAGCATAATTAATATTATAAACATATTGCGTAACATTTCTCACGTTCTCGAAGGCGATTATAATTATATGTAAAATAATTACTCATAATTTACATTGTGGTTTCAAGATGGCATACATGACGTATTGAACGTTTGAATTGGTTTGTATTATGTTTTGTCGCTTTCTTAATGTGTCTAATCTATATATTATTTGATTTATTGACTATTTTTTGTTTTCAATTACTATGCACTAGAAACTAAACTATCAATAATCATTATAACATGAACTGTTAATCAAGTAACAAAATATCGTTGTTGTAAAAAGACTTGTTACAGTGAGTATTTAATTTCATTCTCTGAGCACAGAAGTACCTTTACATTAGATTGTATTATACGTATATCGAAGGTGTGTTTGATTGACATGTTTGAAGGGCTGATCTTGATGTTCTGCTAAATCCCATTATGTGTCCACGCCGGCTTCATTCTACTCTCATTTAATCTACGAAGATCTTTGCTTCTAGGAACCACCGTCTTTATTCTAAAAATATAACTGTTGAGGTAACAGTAAGTAGTGTTAAAAAGATTCAAATATTTCCCCATCTATTAGGGTTAAATAAGTCCAAAATTAACATGTCGATTAATTTAAAGACATAAATAGAATAAAACTAATTAAGGTTCAGGAAGAGAGGAAACTGAAAATATAGAAACTATGATACAGATGAAACAGGGTTTTGTCTATTGTTCAATTTAAAAGAAATTATTGAAGATGTCTGTCATTTTTGTGCAAAATACCCTATAGAGAAACTACATCTAGAGAATAACACAATTGGGAAAATATTAAATAAATATATATTATATGGAAATAATCGTGATTGAGCATATGGCTATGTAAAGTTTAGTTGACCTGTGTAGTACAGGCTAGAAATTTCAGTTATTAAGTCTTTTTTGTATGCCTATGTGTGGAATACGTTTTTATTATGTTCAAACTGTTATTTTTAATAAATAGATTTTTTTTTAATGTTTGCAGATAATATAGTGGTTTGTTATTAAACTTTGGTATACGGTTTTTTTTATCAATGCCAAAATGTTTATATTTTTTCTTTCAATTTTTATCAGATAAGCATACAACGGATTTTAGAGGATGAATGTAAATTTTTGGAGTTCATGGACAATTTTATAAACCTTAATATCGTCAGTTAAATCGATTAATAAAAAAAACTATTAGAGATGATAGTTAATTTTTTTCTTATAGTAGGTGTTCTGAAATTATAAGTTACTAAATATTATATATAGAATGTGTGTGGACGTAAGTATGTGGTAAAGAGTATAACAAAGCAAAATCTATATACTCTATTTTCCGGTCTGATAAAGAGTCTGGTCGAATGTAAATATACAGCTGCAAATTTGTTTACCAAAATTATCGTCAAAAATGTAATCTTCTATTATGTAAATACATAAAAATGTAGTTTTATTATTTTTGTGTACATCATACAGTATTCCTATGACAAAGTTGTAATTTTTATCTTTTATAAGATTAATTTACAAACAATAACAGGAATGAAATTAATAGTAGTAATATTTATTTTGTTTGTTTCTAGATAAAGCTTTTTTTCTGCATTCCCATGTATTGGAAAGAGTCGAACACACACTATTAATCGGCTTTGTCGACTTAAGTGCCATTAAATTAAGCCGGTCTATGTTCTGTCCCCATACCCTAACTTCTAAATAATTACGAAACTGCCTCAACTATTCCAATAGCCCAGAATGTTCCACGAACCCGAGGTAAAACTCTTGTCAAATTCCTAGAAATCTACAATGGGATCGAGGACAATGGATTGTAGAGAGCAAATCCCCAATACGTGTTGGCAATGCCGGGGCAAAGATCAGGCAAATAGGGGATGAGGACGAAATATTACTTGGTTGCAATAGAGAAGAATTCAACTTTACAGTGTAACATTGTTTTATCCTCGAATCGTGTATTTTTTAAATATTGAATCAAACTAAAAAAAAAAAAAAATCATATAAAACAGAAGAACAAACGTAATAAAAAATATTATGTTTAATGTCAGCTAAGGGTTTCACTTGTAAAAAAATACTTGTCATCAGAATTTCGTAGTAGAAATACAAATAAAATTCCGTCGCATTTATTCAATAACTATCTTGTTTTTCAAATTTAAAAAATCTTTTATTGTTTTGTATAGAGGGTCTATCTATTTTGTTCAGTGGTTTACAAAGGTAAAACGAAAATGTCTTAAGAAATCGCGTGCTTATAAATACATATTCCTTTAATTTATTAGCCAGACTTCCAAGCGTGTAAAACCTCTAGCACAATCTATATTTATGAAACAGTTGTTGATGTAGTTAGCTTATGAATTGCTAATTAAAAATTTCAAGACTTATAGGCCTATGCAAAATTTAAACTCGTCCCTATAAACAAAAAAAAATATAAATTTCACTATTTTCATAAACATTCTGTATTATAGAAAACATATCAAAATCTTGACATGGACACAGTTATATAAAATTCAGCTCCAAAATACATAAATATATTGATTTTAAATAAAACCTATTTTATATAATTCCCGACATGTTCAGCCCATAGAAATATATTTAGACCAATTTTGGAATAATGCCAGTCTGTAACAAATGGCCTGGTAAATTTTTAATTTAACGTAGAGTGACTCAATAGATTTTGGATCAACGAATGTAAATGTTGGGGATGAAAATAGATCGAATATGAAATATGATTCCCAAACATTCGCTAAATAGTGGATAGTTTTAATTATTGTAACTTTTGAATTTTTGAAAAGGGGTAGATGACTCTAAGAACGCGATTTTTTGTAAATAGATTAAGGGCATGCAGTGAATATATGAGTAGGCTCCAATTTATGTAAATTTAGTAAAGGTCCGAATTCAATTAAAGTTATTATAATTCTACAATATCAAATAAGTAAATATTTATTATTTAGCTTTAGAGGATCTCAATAATTGTATAAAGATGTGCAGTATCATCTGTTCTAATAACTGTATGTCCAAGAGGATAAACATTAAATATTTTTGCTATTACTATTGTTTTTATTTTGTTGTCAAAGGGACACTTGGTGAGATAAAACGTGCAATGTTGATTAGTTTGAGGAAATTCCACTAGTTAAGAGAACTTTGTCCTGCTAAGGTCCCTATGCATTAGTAGCCTTAAAAATAAGGTATTCCCTAAGTTGTTAGGGTGGTATATATTTACATACCTTAAATCCGATAAAGATCCTTTAAAGGCTGTCATTTGATTTATTATGAAGGATGACAGAAGACTTTCACGTGATATTTGTTTAACAACTAGACATTCTTCATTTTTGACATTTATTTGCTTACAAGGGATTTAAAAATGTCTTCTTAAGAGATTATGGTTATTGTGGGAGTTAGAAATAAGTTAAGATTAATATACCTCTTTAAAATTACTGCTCATCAGTATTTGTTCATAGCGAACGCACTTCAATAAAATTGTGTGGTAAAAAGTATTATTTGAAGTTCAGAAAGTTGAGATTCTAGTGTTACCATCTGATGGCGCTCTCTCTAACCCAACACTATAACATTATGAACTGAATTCACAAAAATGCAACTGGACGCCTCACAAATCAAAGACATCACTATATGGAACTCCTTCCCTTACATATACATTCAATAACATATATTATTTTTTAAGAAACTAACAAGGCGTAGATCGGACCCTAATTCACCTCTCTAACTTTTATCTACAACATTATCTGGAAGAAGTACTAAATTGTCTTTTTCTTATCGAGAAAAAGCCTTAATATTACCATATCCGAATACAGTATCTTCCTATCTGAATACTTCAAATTTATTATTGTGGTGTCAAAATTACCTCTTTACATAGTAATTTCTTCAAAAGAAGCACTCAAATACAATAATTCGGTAAAAATTGCTCTGTGACGTATATAAAAAGTACGATCGCAGAATAATTTAGTTTTCAACTTTGACTTCAGCCATTTTGGATTATATCAACAGAAGTATGTTTACTTTTCGCCATTTTCTCTACACTTCTAGACCTGTAAAGTAGGATCATGTCACATGATCCTACTTCCTTGACAATTACAATATTTGAGTAACCCCCTTCCCTCTCCCTAGAGAGGGAAAATAAGTATTATAGTAAGAAGTAGTCAATGTACAAACTACGATTTTTAAAGTTTGGCTTTTTAACTCTATTTAAAAACGTATTAAAGTATTTTTTGTTTTATTTTATAATGTGTATTTATTAAATTTTCAGTTTTGTCATTATATTTGTTTTTTTATTTCCGCTTCATTATGTTCACATGTATATTTTTGTTTACAGTATTTGCATACATAAAGCTTGTGCACTGTTAACCGTGCAAACTATACACATTGTAACTCTACTCTATCTGTGATTGCGTACACATAATTAATTTATGCATGGATAAATTTTGAATATCCAATTTAACAATATTGCTGTTGATATTAGCAATACTATAAAACGTCATAATATAGATGTACCTTTGTCAATCCGTATGGAATATTGAAACCAAAATGTGTTTGCATGTTGTGGGTGTCGCTAGGTGTGACGAGATGGGTGGTTATTTTGTAAAGATTGAGAAACCGATAAATAAATATAAAATAAAATAGACCCATAGTGAAAAGTAAAGCAACCAACATGTGTCATCGAGGAGTTGATTCAATCTTAGTCAATATAATATACCTAATCTATCAAGTCGATCTTAGTGAGATTAAGTAACGCAAAGGAAGGGTAAATAAGTTCCCAGCGTGTAGTTACGTCCCCGGCAATAATTAAGTTTAATGAGTTACGTAATTATCGCATCAAAATGCGCGAGTGTCTGCTCCACTGAGTTTGGTTGACGTTACCACGTACACTAAATTGAACAAGTCTCATGTCGAGTAAAGACGACAAAAACTCACGAAATGTAACCTCGCTTCTTCGTGTTTAATGTCGTCAGTAATAACTTGTTAGTTTCTGAATGTATGATGATTTGAAATTAATGTTGTTGTTAAATAATTAGGAAAAATGTATAAAGCATGATAGTAATATATGTTATAATGTTATTAAAATATTACGTTAAGGATGACTATCATACAGATATTCTGCCAATTTTAATTTAGAATATAATATAATTGTATTAATATATCATCCTTACGACAAAGTTCTGACTAATCAAATATGTTTGAAAAAGGTTTTTACATGTCCTCACAATATTTATTTGCTTTTTAATTTAATCACGAGGAAAAAACGAGCTTGAGTAAAGCCATAGACAAATTTTGTGGTAGACTGAGAGATTATTTTTTTATAGTATATCTCAAGATATAAGGGTGATTTTAAGTTAAAACGAACATAAATAAAATTTTCTAAAAATCATCAATTATGGTTTTGTTAAAACAATTTACAAAATTTTAATCTCTTTTACCCAATCAAAACCTTTTGATCGCCTCTCTAAAAAATTCCTGATTGGAACTTGTCAGTAACAAGATGAAAATGACGCCTTTGAAAGTCGATATCTTAAAATCAGCTCAAGGTTTAGCTAATTCTAGTGTTTATACCAGCGAAAAAAAATATTATTTCAGAGTTATAGTATATGAACCCGTAGAGATTTCAGATGCTTAACATCGTTGATGTTGAGGTGGTAACGATGCTTTAACATGATCTTATAAGAAACATCTATTCGTGTTGTGTGGCTATCCATATGATCCCTACTGATGTGGCTAAAGTTTGATGGAAGATAGATTCGTATGTTATCTGATATTGCACTCACATATGTTAAGTTACGAGATCAAATTAACAGCCTCTTCTCCGAAAAGAATAACGATCACATAATGCACATCGATCGGTTCAAACGTTCACTGATGTGTTACACTTCACTTTAATTGTACAGATTTTACTAATATCCTGTAGGTATGTTTGTTTACGTCTGCTTATTTAAAACCACTTTTAATGGAAGGAATCTGATGTACCATAATTTTCCCCAATGCGATTCTATCAAAGGTTTGGTAAATTGGTCGTTCCGTTTCAGGCTTGAAGTGTTTTAATTTTACATACCCTTAGACGGAATTGTTTGTGCACGCTTTGTGGAACGTGCAAGTTTCAAATAAACTTCAATAATAATTGATTTGTTGAAAATTTCTAATGATTTTGACATTTCCATCAAAGGTACGTAGTTTTCCTCACAGGATATTTCTTAGACTTCTCTTTTTCCTCATTTCATTGTTCCATAATAAAATCAAATACTTTTCCTTATTAGATATTCCCCAAAATACAATCTTATGTTCCTAAGCATACAATTGAAAAACGACGATGAAAACTGTAACAGAATTAAACTTGACTGACTAGCTACGTACAAACACTCTTCCACAGATAACCAGTTGGTAACTGTCGAATATATGGAGAATTGTAAAATACCATTCTTGCGCATTGAAGCTATGTGTAGACGAATCCACCGTATTATTTGTTCAATTCCTTTTACTGCTTCTGGCAGGAAGGTTAAATATTTTTGACAATTCTGATCTCACAATATAAATTTGTTTGTTACAATTCATTAATGAAAATACATTGAAAATGTGGTGAGAGTAGAAGTATTCTACGAACTTTTAAAAGCTAAATATATCGAAATGTGAAATTTATTCCTCTCAAAATTACAACACATTACATTATTGTTCCTTGGTCTGGAGTACAAACTAACCACCGTTTCCACTAGTGTAATTAGTTTTAAAATTAAAGTCGTCATTGAAATTGAGTGCAGTCCTTCACGGATAAACCATACTTCACTAGTATATAAATAGGTTTGTAGCTTATTATATAGGCTATACTATACAAAGTTACACAAGAAATAGATTTTAAACAAATGTCATATAAACAAATACAAGGAAAATAATTATCTATTTTATGAAATTACATAAATGAATAAACAAACAAATATTTCTCTTTCTGTTTTAGAAATATAACAGTGAACGAATTTTTATTTATTCTTAGTTTTAAAAATACGTTGATACTTTATGCATCTATAATGTTGCCGTTTGGATACTAAATTACCACTTCTAATGTGTACAATACAGTTGTTTTGTTAGGTGTTTGATAACTTGAGACGAGAGATTTGCTAAGAATTATTTATGACTTTTATAAATCATTGAAGTATTATTGCAGTTTTCTAGGCCTGAAATAATACTTTCTTTGTTTATACATTTAGCATTTAATTTACATTGAAATTTCACGATTTTAAATTTTGATAAATGTGGCGAACATCCTGAATATAAATTTGCGATCAAAGATTTCTCAATTAATCTCTACATTTTTAGCATGTCCAATATTACAGAACTTACAAAAGTATTTGTTATTATAATAGTATTATACTGTATAATCATTTGTGTTATATGGTATTAATAGTCCTAAATAAAGTTTTTCATGGGTTTAAACAGTTTTATTTTTACGAAAGAATAAAAACAATTCTGTTTGTATACTGAAACTTAAATTATAGCTGGATAAATTGTACCCGTTAAATCAATCTTAAATTATTGTAAATATAGAGAGTGACGTAAAACTTTTTTTCTTGTTAATTTTATATTTATTGGTATGTTTATTTATTGACGTATTGCTTTCATTATATTTTAAGTTGTTTCCCCCATTATGTATTTTCTAACTAAATTGCCTTAAACATATAAAATAATAACGTAAACTATATCAGAAACTAGCGGTTTGATGTTCTTACCTACATTATCGTTACAATTACATTGAATGTTTTGATGTTATTTTATCTTTCACAATAAAGTAATATAACTTTAAACGTTGTAAGTCCTAGGACAGTACGACGGCGACATATGGCTTACACTAGGAGAGGGTGTCATTAGGCCTGCAGGGGACTATGTTATTGCTTCCTACCTACCCCTTGTAATACGTTTCAAATTGCGTCGACACATTGGCGTTTGTTTGCATTTGCAACCCTTCTTTCATCGCGCTCCACGCTGAGAAAGAAATCACAGTTCTCCGTGTGCAGTCAATTTTATTTTATTCACCACTTCTATTCTATTGTGTTGGTACCACTGGAAGGACAAAAATTAAACCAATAAATGTATCACGGTAGTAGGGACGGTCTAATAATGCAATGATCCTACAACCCTTACTTCTTTTTGGAGGGGAAATTCAATTCATTAGCTTCACAACAATGACAGCAATCGTAATGGACGAATCTATTTTATTTCACTTTTTAACCTCTTAAACTCGGTGATTTGAGGTCAACGAATGTTAATTTGCATTGATATGTAGTCGTGTGGGATATGACTTTGTTATAGTGTTGTACATTGACAATTATATTTTCTTCATCCCTAATTTTAAACATTGTAAAACTCAACGATAAACTGTTTATATCCCTACTTTATTCTTTATTTAAGGAATTAATAAATGAATTGAAATTTTTTTTTTGAAAACAACGTTTTTTATGGTCCGGAGGTATTATTGTTCACGGAGTTCTCATTTTTAAATTCCTCTTTTCATTATATCATAAAGGCGAAGTATGTATGATTTCACAGATACGAAACCCCATGAGTTGAATCTCCTAAGTGAGATAAATATGTCGAATCAAGGTCCAAACGACGAAGAATGAAAGCATAAGTGGAGGAAGGATGAGTCATACAGATTAATATGAAGATTACAGACATTATTTACACTTTGATGTTTTGTCGATATTTCAATTTTAAGAGCCTATAAGTCCCAAAAACTGTTTTTTTTAAAGATGTCTTCTGTGCAGTTCCCTACAGCCTAATGTAATGAAATTGGTTATTTATGCATATATTGACCATATTTTCACGGGGGGGGGGGGGTTTCAGAGATACTATGTCTAAATATATTAATATTTTTAAAGTAATTTTTTACAAAAATTTCATAAAAAGTTAATAATTTTGGGAACCCTTTTGTTCCAACTTAATTCACATAAGAGGGAAATCTAAATGGTTAACGCGTACATGTTTTTCAGTTATAAGTATATGACATTTTTTATTAGTTGGTGATAAATATTTTCTTTTTAGAAATTGAAATTGTTAATTAAAATTTTATAAAGGTTGTCCAATGTTATTACACGGTTCATTTGTAATATTTTATATTAGTATTAACAAGAACACTCTTTACAGTATAGGCTACGCTTTTTCAAAGCAAGACGATGTTTTCGCACCAAGTAAAGGCGATTATATTGAACGACGCTCAGGCAGAGACGAGAAAATTAAAGTGTTCCAGTCTGATCAATCTAATCTATACAACTTCGGCAGCGATGATAGATCGGGTCGCAGGGAATGCCGTTGCTATTGTCGCTAGCCCTCTTTCGTCAATTTGCATCCTTAATACGATATAATTAAATTCCTTTTTATTCACAATCGCATTTATTTTAATTTATTCTCTTTCGTAATCATTTTATGTACAGTGCTCATAATTTATTAAGGGGGATGTCGATGCAAACAAGACCTGAATGAATAATATCTCTGTCTTGGAGGGATACTCTATTGACGTTTTTATGCTAATACATAGATGTAGTGGAGGATTAATGTCAGTATAATTATAAAGTTGTTGTAGTTTGTAACTAAATCTAAGTTATATATTGATTCAATATTTATTGTTTGTAGGATTAAGCAATGTTCTTCTTTTGAAGGGTTTGGATTGTTCATATTCTGCTATAATTTATTCGGACAACGTTGGGCTACTTCCAATGAAACTTAAAAATGGCCTCGGAACACTAAAAAATATATTTACAGTATTCACGTTTAATGTGACAGACGCGGCTTCTAAATATGAATTAGTGAACACAAAAAGAACATTTGATTAGGCCTAGTTATCTAATCGAAAATAGGTCAAATCGAAAATAGTTGAATATATTTGGTCCGAAAATCCTAAAATTAATTGAGAAGAGGTAAATATAACACATCTAGAAAGAACTTATAATGCTATCAGCCAATCCAGTATAGTAATAAGGCCGTATTGGTAATTGAAAGCTTAATTACAATTTGAAACGAAAAAAATCACGTACTACTTTAAGTAGGGCTGATGGTCATACGCGGGTGAGATTTCTTTATCTATTCTTGGGTTAAATCCTTCTCTTTCAGGTGTGGGTGTTTGACCCACGCTTGTTCTCTTTCGATCCTGCTATTACAGCATTCGGGTACTAAGAGTCTTTATTTTTTTGCTCATTTCCACTTTTTTTAAAGTCGATGTCAACCGCAAGGGAAAAACAAAATCTAGTTAATTTAAAACTAAATCACTCGCTAATCTTTTGAGATGAGACAATATGTTCTGTACAGAAAAACCCATTAGCCACCTAATCCTTTTTGTTTATGTATAATCAGTTGATAAGTGTATGATCTCGGTTTAATTGTTGTTTACTGTTCCCTGTATTAGTGTGTATAACTTAGTTATTTATTTTCTTACTGCTTTTGACAGCTCAGGCTTTTGATAAGACTGATTTCTTTTCTTAGGTTTCTAGTTTAAGTTCTCAGCATATTCGTAGGCTCTTTTTATGTTCTAGATTTGTCACTTGATAAAGATAGTTGTTTCGTACTCTAGAAACGTTGTGTATTAATCTTATATACACAAATGATGACAATTGTAATAAATGATGCTAATAAATGATATAATGTATTGTATTATTATATACTAAATGTTCGTAACAAACAACACCGAGGCTACTTAGAAACCACATTTTATCGCAGGCACTTTACCACAAAGACGTATCTCGATAAATCGAATTGTATCAAATCCTTTAATCTGTTTCGTGCACACAGAAATATCCTCTGGTTCTACAGAAAGGAGATTGAGAGATGTCAAATTTTATACAGGAAATTCAATATCAGAGACGTAAAAAGTTTTGTTATCCAAGATGTATTAATTTTTACTTTAATTTTTCAATGCACATGCAGAACAATCATGTTAATTGTAAAACATATAGGCGTCACCATAGCCAATAATTTGGAGGCAGGTTTGCCGTAGAGCTTCCTTTGATCGAAGAATCGAAATTCTTTATACACGGTAGAGTATCTTTTGTATTACTCATATGTTTTGAAACTTCTTCGTTGTCATATTAGTCTAAAGTAACAACAAAAATAATAAATCAAATCTATGATATTTGAGATGGAAGTTACTCATCGTTGTTTCAACTAACCAATTTTGAAATTAATGTTTTTTTTTTTTTATTCAACAAAAACACTACACCCCCCCCCCCCCCCAATGAACATCGGAGTCTCCAACTGGAGGCTTAATATCTGCATCCCTATGAGAATATCTTTATTCACTATTATGCCACTAAGAAACTTTAAGGGGTTGTCAAAAATTACTAGTGACTATCCAAATCCCTTAATTTTAATGGAATGAATTCTTCGTGTGAATGAACTAGACTTCAGAGTTGCCTTGGCAGACTTCGTGAAATATTAAGAACGTTTAGCCATTTGTTACCAGAAAAGATAATATTCATCAGCGGATGATTGATAATCGTACCTTGATATATGTTGAGCCGATAAAGGGATCGGTTCCAATACAATAATTATTGCGATGAAATGGTTAGAAATAAAATTCTTGTAGGGTATTCGTTTTTACTTCTCACATATTAGTAGAGGGAAATTAGAAAATAAAAGTAATGTAATCGGGAAGTTGATTTTTTGTTAGTTTTTTTTCTTCTTGTACATACAACTGAGTGGGAAACCGAAAAAAAAATAGCAAAATCAAGCTTTAGCTTCGCTAGAAAAGTGCATTTTGATGCATTTTTAGTGCATCGCTACACTATTTTTTTAATATCTCCTGTTCTATGGGTCGTAGAAAAAAATAAAATACTCGGAAAGGAAGGGACTATCGAAATAGTTAGTAACATATAAGATTCTACTTCCTAACCCCAAAAAGTTCGAATTTCTAGATTTAAGATATTTTCACCATTATTGCAACTAATGGAGTGAAAATCATCAGATCTTCACGAAAATTGAACAAAATATGTATATTACACTAGAAATCGGTGATCAAATTTGCAAACAAAATATTCATTTTTTACAGCTACATTTGGCTTTTTACGAACAAAATTGAAAGCAGTGTAATTTAATGAAAAGTGGTCGTAGACTAAACTTCTTTCTTTTTTAAATTGCCAGTTTTGTACCTACTTTCTAGTGAACATATGCAAGAATTTGTTTATCAAGGTAAAGTGCCTTTTTTTTTAATAGAACATCTGAGATATGTTCGTTTTTAATATAGACCCGTTTCATAGATCCGGAAATGGTTAATGAATTAAAACAGAGAAACTCTCGACGTCATTTATTTTACAGGATTAAAGCCGATCATGATACACTTATTTTATTAATCTTGACATTTCACTAAAATTTGAATAAAATCGGTAGACCGGATTTTGAGAAATTACGTCTTTTGTAACACTTCCATGGTAAATTATTTGTTGTTTTTTCCCGATTTTTCATAATTCACAAACTGACCTTATTTGATATGGCGACCGATTCCTTTAGTTGGAGACAATTATATACAACCTACTATAAGTATAAATTATTATGTTAACAAATGTTATTTATTTATTTTATGTATATTTAAGTATTATTAGTGTGATATTCCACTAATTTTATTTCATTATACTTGCTTTTTTAATTTTTCACAGTTCTTTGTAAGGTTTTCGTCTGTCCTTCATTTTATGTTTTCTAGAATTTTGTATGTTATTTATAACTGAGGTTGATAACTCGTTTTGTTTATGTGTTTTTTTATAACATTTAGAGTTGTTCATTTAGTATTGTTTATTATTATTTTACATATGGAGTTCGAAATGTGTTCAGACCTTTTATTTATATCAAGACCCTCCAAATCTTGTTTCGCAAAGGGAGAGGGATAAGTCACACACATAGAGAGAAAGAAATAAAATTGTACATGTATGATGTAATGGGGTGGACACAAAACAGTTGAAACAGACATAGCCCGGGCAAAAAAAGAAAGAGACTGACAAAAGAAAGAGGATTCTATTTGTCCTGCTGACAACTATATTGCTGAAAGTGTTCTTTCTACATTTCACGTGGATCCATCAACTAAATTATTTGCTTACAAAAAACCGCTGTTACAAGAGGACAAGCAAAGTCTTGTGTTTTTGTGACAGCTCTCTCCAGACTTGCTAATGTCAACTTCTCCATTTCACTTCCCATTTTACAACTCCTCAAACTGAGTTTAAAACGTTTTGATTTTGAATTTTAAAATGTACAACCCATACAGTCTAGTGTCAATAAGATTTGTGTGTATGTAGTAACTGAGGATGGTGACTAAGTCATTGATTTCATTTCATTTTTTCGTTGCAATTTATGGTTTAGGTTAAAAGCATTTACATCATACTAAAATTTTTGTCAAATTTAAATAGTTTATAAATAAAAATCGCTATTTTAAATTCGAAGTTATTATTTATAGGTATTCTCAAATTTCAAGATATAAATATGATACTTATTTTGCCCATTACAACTATTAAAGAGTAAAAATTCTACCCTCTGTACATTTGGCTGGTTATGCATAGAGAGAGTAGACATATTGACTTTACCATTTAAAGTTAATATGTTAGTTTGGTCCAGCTCAAAAGGAGTAAGTCTTCTTTATAATGAAAAAGATGAAAATTTGCTTACATTGGCTCTTTTATAAGTGTTTCGTTTTGTTTACATTTAACTTTTGTTTTTACTCCTATTTAACGGATAAATTTTGATTATACGTGTATTACTTTACTGTTTGTCTGAAGATGGATTCTGTTTCGAAATCTAAAAAATAATTTCCAGTTATATTAGTATGGTTTTGACAGTAAAATGTAATTAAAAATGGTTTAATTAAATATTGTTGTAGTTTAAACTGTGGTCATTCCATTAAGTTATAAAAATAATATTAAACCCATCCCTACTGTGATAATAAATTCAAATTACTTTAGAAAAGCTGTATCGAATTGATATTTTAACTTCGGAACTAAAACCAGAACTGAAAAAATAAGTTGACAGATTATTATTTAAACGGATTACGCAATGAGATTGTCTCAAAATAAGTTTGCAATTTAATTTGGTCGCAGCTTAAACCTTCCCGTGCGGCGGTGTTTTGCTCTTGGATAAATCATAATAACGTAGAGCCAAGGTGACATAGTCATTAGGTAGACAAAATGACCGCGAAGGAGCTGTTAGTAAAAGTTACCGCCATAAATTACATTATACAACTTTCTTAGTGGAGAAAATAAAATTCTCATGAAAGGAAAGTTGACGTCAGCTATTTTGTTGGCAAAGTTGACAGCGTAAAAAACTTTAACTTTTTTGAACTGCGTAAAAACTGGTTGCCTTGGGGAATCGATCTACAATCATCACTGTTATATATTGAATATCCAATGTACTTGTGTGAAATATGTAGTTTGTAAAGTCGATAATGTGTAGCGTTAAATGTAAGTGCTTCAAATAATTAATTCATATAAGGTAATATTATTTCATTTCCAAAGAATTCGTTAGAGGTTAATGTATTCCAATGAGAAGTAATTATACATATATTTAAATAAGGTAGTTTTATTATATTTAAAAAAAATAGTACCTCTTCGTTAATTTCCAAATATGAAACAAAGCTAGGAGCAAATTGTTTTCTTACAAAAATTGATTATGATTTTACCATTGATTTTCTCCTGCTCTTCCCTCGGAATAATTTGTAAACTTTTTTTAGTCTATCGGACTTTTTTTAATCACTTTAAAAATGATTATGTACGGTCTTTGGGCGTTTTACTTAACTTCGTCCCCTCATTTTTACTAGGCGTGTTTCGCAGTTCCTCATCTTCAAAACTACTTGGGTATTTTTGTAGTTCTGTACATGAATGGAAAAGTAAGATTAGGAATGTGTGAAAATTATACTTACATAATTTTATAAGTTGTATCAGATATAGAATATTATAATAATTAACAAAATAATGATACCAATAAATTTCCTCACAAAGTTCCTCATATTTACTTTTTGCGAATTTTAAGTTATTAGGTTCTTTTAAAACAACCATATGACATACAAAGTAAAAGAGTCCACTAATTCTAATATCACGTTTAAAAAAAAGCCCCTTTAGGAGCTCATAGTGAAATCTCGCGGTATCCTAGCTGTATCTACACATTTCTTCGAGTAGTCTTGGGTTAGATCTCTCGTCGTCTTCCGACTCTGACGCCGTTAGAGTATTCGATTTTGGTTTGAATATTGGTTTTATGTTAAACGATAGTTTCAAAACATCCCGTGATATTCAATATTCTCGTGATATTTTCAATATTTTCGTTGTTAGAATATTATGTCTTAACTGTTTAACGAATATTAAATTTCTGTGCATCTCACAATCCCCGACACCCGAGACTTGACATATTCTACCCGTAGTAGTAATTTGGCACCCTTCCAACACGCTAGAGAAATGTCGGAATACAGTGACATTCACATCGTCTATTGTCCGAATGCAACTGCGACCAGTGGAAGGTAATCAGTTTTTACCCCCTTCTCCTCCGCCTTCCCACAATCATCATGTTTAACCCTCCCGAGCACGTGTCATTATGAATAATACATAAGCCGTCATAATGGAGTCATTATGTATTATTTATGACAACATATATCCCGGTTTCATAGTTTTATGGTTAAACAATTTCCCGTATAAATGGAGGCGGTCGTGTATGATTTTCTGATTTTATCAGCACTGAACTAGATTGCCTGTTCCACCACCAACACTAACCGCACTTCCACAACCGATGTAATCTAAATATCGCTTAATACTACATTTTCAATTATCTCCTAATATTCTACCGTAGGCTAGAGTGTAAAACATTTCAATATGCTGTAGCGGAAAGTCAACTTTTATTTCCCTTTTTATGTGCACCGATAGCGACTCTACAAATATGTACGATAAAACATGATATGTTTGTTTTATTGTAAACATAATCTTCTTGAATTCTCTGACAAACATTACCTCTGATGTTATCTCTTATAGCCTACAAGGTGTCTAGAAATTATTAGACCAAACTTTTGGAACACTATTAAGACAAAATATATAAGAAATGCCATGTAACATATACGTAGTCCTATTTTGTTTAGTTTTCCGTCTAACCACCATTTTGTTTTAGTTTTTTTACAAAAAAGTTATACATTTAGATATAGAACGGATATAAAGCTCAGATTTGGTATAGGCTTTTTTATGTAACGTTTTATACGAGTACCAAAACAAAATCTTTTATTCGTATATTTTCAAAATGGCTACCGTTTAAAATTTTAACGTCAGATATCTCGAAAACCGTTTATTTTATAAAAAATGTATTAGATTCTCATTTTTAATGACAATCAAAACTGTTTTTTATATTTTTACTGTAGCTTGAAGGATAATCGAGTTTTCAGGAGGCAAAAAACAGAAAACATAATTTCTTTGTAATTATATACAACATCAAAGATTAGGTTAAAATCAAAATATTTTTGAATTCTTCAATTTTTAAATAACAATAACAAACTCCGTGCATTTAATTTCAATTTTATAGATATCCTAATCTTTGGTGTTGTAGACAATTACCAAAGATATATCTTTTCAGTTTTTCTTTCGATAACTCGATTGTCTTCTTGTAAACACAAAAACCATTTTGTTTATCATTAAAAAGGGAAACTTTTTTATTCTTGTTTTGTTTTTATAAATTTAAGGGTTTTGAGATATCCAACGTTAAAAATTTGAAATGGCAGCTATTTCGAAAATATACCATTTTTTTTTTAAATATTATTCGTACACTATAAAACGCTACATGAATTATGCGTATAATAGCTTTGTAAGGTTTGGTCTAGTAATTTCTGATGTATAGGGTGGTAATAAAGTATATACATACTTTTCATCACATTTGGGTGTATTCTATCTATTCGGATGAAATATATTTCACGTTAGAAATCAAACAAAACATTACCTTTTGTAGTATCGGTATTTACAAAAACAATCTGTGTTCTTTAATCCTTCTCTTTTAGTTTGACTTTACATGTGATATATAACATGTTTTACAATCATCATTAGCTATAAAAAAAATCAATTTTGTTCCTGGTTATCTTTTGAAAATTTATTTAATTTAGTACATAGAAGTTGGATCTTACGTTGGTTTGAGAATACAAAACTACTCCCAGTCATAATATCGTAATGCTTTAAATACTATTAGACATTTCACAATGTAATTTTTATTTTATATTCTGATTTATCCAATAACTCTTGGAAATTTTAACTTATATTATTTGGAGTATAAAGACAAATATAGTCCATCACTAGGACCAAAAGAAGCTTTCGATCCTCCCTCATTTTCCGACCTCTGCTCCGCCTCGGCCGTTAAACTTGAGCTTATATCGAAAGGCTTCACTTTTGGTCGTAGTGATGAAATGTACTATTTTCACCGGGTTTTAAAATCAACCGTTTATATACAACTGCATGCCTACAATGTGTAAAGTTGCATGTTTGGGATAACTGCCAACTTCTAAAAATTTTTTTTTTTTAAAACCACAAGAATATATTTATATATACTTCAATTTACTCGTCTGCAAGATAGCCAAGATATCCATTTGTGTAGACAAAGAAAATTATTAGACAGACCTATCTTACAAAAGGCGAGTAGATGGAATGGACAGACAGAATGTAACACAAATCCATAACAATAGCAACACACATCAAAGAGTCTCGTATAAATCTGCAATGTACTCAGTTCGTTTACTTTACTCAGACATCTGTAATCGACATACTTATTACAACATCCTTCCATCTCCTGCAAACTAACATGTTTACAGCAGTAGTAAAAGTTGTTTTTCCTTATTGCTTTTGAATTACTGATTACATTTATTGAGCTTCTTCAAGGAAAGTATAGTGATTTTATAAAATTATTTTATTCCAAGGAAAGTTTTATTGTATTTAGAATGTAAATACCTAACGAATGATTATTTTGTGCGTGAAGTTTTATTTCATACAAATACGTTTTTGTTTCAAACCACACTGTCTTCTTAGATAAATTTAAACTATGGAGGTTAACCGTACTGTTAACATAACTCAATGGAAGAAAATTATATATATACAGTAATTTACCTTAGTCTATAACCATCCTTTATTAATGCAGCTATATACAGTAATTTACCTTAGTCTATAACCAGCCTTTATTAATGCAGCTACGGCCGTTTCGTCTTCAATGAGACATCATCATGTTTTTGTAAATTGACAACAACAACATGTGTGTAGATTTTAATGTATTATATTTAGGGATATATATATAGGGATTCAATTTAAAAAAAAGTTTTATATTATATGACACGATTATATGTTATATGACACGTTTTATATTAATGACATGTTTATATGTTTGTAAATTTGTGTGTAAAATATTTGTGACAATGCATTAAAGCTTGATGAAGTCCCATTGAAGACGAAACGGCCGTACCTGCATTAATAAAGGATGGTTATAGACTAACGTAAATTACTATATATATACACTACTGAGAATTATGATTATGGAAGAAAATAGTTTCGTGAAACAATTTAGCCCGTGATCTACGATACGTAAATCTGTCAGTCTGTGTTTCATAGTGGAATTTTGAAAAGATACAAAACCTTTGTTTTTATAGTTTGGTGATAATACAAGTTTTATGACATTAATTCATCAATTGGTCGGTCTTTATAGGCTTGAAATGTTTTATCTATGTATGTTGATTTGTTCGAGTTGTAGGTAGGTAGGCCTATATTTTTTGGGAAATCTGAACTGAACATGTTCCAGAGTTGAGTTGATCCACCTGATATTATCAAACGAGATATTCGATTTTTATGATATTTATTGGACAGTTTTCTTTTTGAAATATATTTGATGAGTTTCTGAACCAAAAAGATCGCTCAAACCATTTAAATCTGTTTTGCCTATTTTCTTCTCTAAGTTGTGAACATTACTTATTGCTTTATCTCTTAGGAAACTCGAAAATGCAATTTCAACAAGAAATTAAAATTGTTTACAATTTAATTTTATCATCTAAAATACCTTTCGAAATAAAATTTTGTTAAAACATTGAAGAATGTGTTATAACGCAGTGGTATGAAATTACAGTTTTGTGTTCACCATTTAACACATTAAAAAGATTAATGTTCCTATTTGTAAAAAAAAAAAAAAAAAAAAAAAAAAAAAAAAAAAAAAAAAAAAAATCATATAACCGCACCATTTTATGGATTTATTCCACGTATTATTTATTGAATTTAAAATAGTGCCAACAAGACTATTGTCCAAAATAAATATTATAACTCTAAATTAACTATTTGCGTTTCATTGTTTGAAGTTTTGCATAATATATGTAAACTACGTTTCCTTTGGGAGTTTCTTTGCTCTGTCGTCATTGGTTTGCTTTTATTATAGTGTCTTTGAAGCATCACAACCTGTGACATTTACGATCCACCAAGGAGTTTTATTTCTCTATAAACATTCTCTCTGAGAATTCTGTTATTCAACAAATAATTGGAGATAATAACGTTTATGTAAATATGTTTTATATCTGTCGCGTAATTACCAACTTTCAAACAGCAATCTATTGAATATGAATTGAAATGATTGAAGAATACATTATTAAATTACTAAATTTAAGTTGCATTCTGTGTTTTTATTTGTAGTTTTCTTAATTGTTCATTTTAGTAGATTAGTTTTTACTTGTATATAGTAGACAAAAACTATGCGACTGGTCAAAAATCGGATATGTCCGTTTTAAGGTTTTCTAGAGTCCAATAAATGGTTTTTAGAATAATGTCTGTTTGTCATCTGTGCCCTATAGCCCAAACGAGTAGACCGATTTTAAATTAATATTTGGTCAAATTTTTTTGTCTCAATTTATTGATGACTCATAATTTGGGTACTCCATAAGAAAAACATAAAATTAGTAATTTCTCAAAATCGGCTTTAAACTAGGTATCGATAAAAAAAAAAAACCTCCAAGAAATCGGTCTCATTGGGTGAACGAAAAGGTTTTTGCTAATTTTATTTATAAGGTTTCTTATTTTATTTCATTAGTACAATTTTATTTTATGCATAAGCCTAGACAATATTTACGATTTCAAAATACTACAAAATAAATATAGTTACATAAATTATTATGGATTCAAATTTAGCACCTAAGACAAAACTTCTAACTCTACTTCTTAACAATATTACGAAGTTTTCTAATTTCCTTAAATAAATAATGAAGTCCTTAAATAATGCAACGCGTAATGAACGTTGTAGTTGTTCTTCGATAACGGATTTTATTAACTTCCAGGAATATCCGTTTAGTATTATTATAAACAAGAATTTCTAACAGAACTTTTTCAGCAAATTTGTATCAAAAATATTATAATTTGTAAATAAAGAAACTAAGTCCTATTTAATCATTCCTATTTACGTTATAAGCAAATTTTTTAACGCCAAAATCAAATATTATTACCCCAATGGTAGGTATATATTAATATTTAAACTTTGTTCGACGAAATTGACACCTGGTGTACAAAGGAGATGAAATTTGTAGCATGTAAAATTGAAATTGCTCTTTAAATTGATGATATACCCTACACCATAGTTACAAATGTGAATTTGCTCTTTAAATTGATGATATACACCATAGTTACAAATGTGAATTTGCTCTTTAAATTGATGATATACACCATAGTTACAAATGTGAAATTTTCTCTTTAAATTGATGATATACACACCATAGTTACAAATGTGAAATTTGCTTTTTAAATTGATGTACATCATAGTTACAAATGTGAAATTTTCTCTTTAAATTGATGATATACACCATAGTTACAATTGTGAAATTTTCTCATTAAATTGATGATATACACCATAGTTACAATGTGAATTTGCTCTTTAAATTGATGATATACACCATAGTTACAATGTGAATTTGCTCTTTAAATTGATGATATACACCATAGTTACAATGTGAATTTGTTCATTAAATTGATGATATACACCATAGTTACAATTGTGAAATTTTCTCATTAAATTGATGATATACACCATAGTTACAATGTGAATTTTCTCTTTAAATTGATGATATACACCATAGTTACAATGTGAATTTGCTCTTTAAATTGATGATATACACCATAGTTACAATGTGAATTTGCTCATTAAATTGATGATATACACCATAGTTACAATTGTGAAATTTTCTCATTAAATTGATGATATACACCATAGTTACAATGTGAATTTGCTCTTTAAATTGATGATATACACCATAGTTACAATGTGAATTTTCTCTTTAAATTGATGATATACACCATAGTTACAAATGTGAAATTTTCTCATTAAATTGATGATATACACCATAGTTACAATGTGAATTTGCTCTTTAAATTGATGATATACACCATAGTTACAAATGTGAAATTTGTTTTTTAAATTGGTGCTGTACACCATAGTTACAAATTTTTACTGAAATCTGCAAAAGGTTGTTACCAAATTGTAAGTACAGATCAAACTGTATCACACAAACAACTTTTGACTACAAATTGTTGATATGTGTAAGTAATATAACATTATAGATAAAATAATTCACTAAAACTGGTACAAAAATCTGTATTCAGTTTGTGCTATGATTAAATATTAGTGGTAAGAGAGATAAAAGTGATATTTCTCCTTTAAAAATAATAGCCGTCATTCAAAATGGCGACTGATAACTAATTTTGTACAGTTTTCATCTACTTTAAATGAAATTTATATTTCGTATGTTTTTTTTCCTAAATCTGTTATCGTTTTTTCTTTAAACTGATCGGCCAGTCTGTAGCACAGTAAATATATTTACGTATTTGGGAAAGAAAATTTCGAAACTTTTTAAACTTGGCACAGTTGTAAAATGCGTTAAATTTACAAGCTACAGAGGCTCTAGGTCGTGTTGACGCCGCCATAATGGAAATCAGGAGTCAAAACGAATGTCAAAATGGCTGTTCGTTATTACAGCATCAATCATGTATAAAGTGGCGAGGTTTCCCATAGCGAAATTTTTATTTCTTGTTAATTAATGACCAGCAGAAGCGGGATAAGTTTAAAAGAACAGGGTTTAAGCTATATACAACAATTGTCACTATACAATTGAAACATATGGAAATAACAAAAAATGGATTATATAAATCTCCACATTTTTTTAGTACTTCTTCAATTACTTTCCCAGTTCGTGTCAGCAAAATTAGATGTTTTACTTTAAATTTTAGCTATCGAAATATTGTATGGTGAATTTTAATTTTGTACTACATTATTTATATAGAACTTAAATTTTATTTTTTAAATATTACGTGATATTTGTGTACTACAAATGTAATCTGTACTATTATTGCAGCATTTCTTTTAACAAATTTATGTTGCTGCTACGCTAATTAACTTACAGAGCAAATAATATATATATATATATATATATATATATATATATATATATTTTAAATTATGTGATATCTTTTGTGGTACAAATTTAATACGTTTATTATCCATTTCCCGTACCGGATTCAGCAAAAATTTCACATAGGCGCCACAACGGAATGGATCTGTCACTCAAGGAAGTGGTTTAGACTGCTCTCCGAAGCGAGTTAACGGTAAAAGAGGAGGTGAATATTTGGGATTTCCCGGCTCTCGTCCCTTACATTTACGGAAATGTAAGGTATTCTTGATTTATTTAATAATACTTTTATTTCCTCGTTTTATTTCAATGTAGACAAAATATTATGTTCCTAATATTTAACGTACATTTTGAAGTTTTCTAATTTTTTAAAGTATTAACAAAATTTTTGGTGTATTGTTTGAAATTAGTTGTTTTAAGAATAAATAATTAAATCTGTCTGTTTATAACTGAGGGATAATTTGTGTTAATGAGTATGCAGTACGTTAAGGTAACACGGCCCATTGTGACACAATTTATACCTTTTATAACACAAAACTAATAAGTATTTATATATTCTTTCCGTGTTGTTTAAAGGTGAAAAAACTTTCAGTCATATTGTCTGGTATAATAAAGACAAGAGCATAAAATTCCTTTAATCTTTAAATACTCTAAACTGGTCAGGTTCGGAAGAGAACAGAGTTGGTCAAGAGAGACCTGATGGAGAGATGAAAGAGAAGATCTTATCCATAACTATGAAAAAAGGTGTAACTCCAGCTAAGGTTCTCGACTCCACAATATGTTAAGACCTGAAGGTTTAAATTTAGGTCCTAACATTTTTTTCACTAATATTAACGACGATCATATTCACCCGAAAATTCATATTCAGCAGTAATAAACAAAATGATGAAACATCTTTTTTTGAATTTAGGGTTTCAATTATCTAACGCAATGTACCAAACAAACGTTACGTTAAAACTGTCATAATGATAGTCAATGAACGAAAGAACATACACTATTAATTTATTTGTTACTTAAAAGTCGTCATACCTCGGTTGAGTTTTCGATATTGATTCCACACAAATAATTTTAAATATAAACTTAAATTAATTTTTTAATAAATGTGAGTTCATTAAATTTTTACGAATTTTAAAGAGCAAAAATATACTCTTCTACGCTTATCGGTTATTTGTTTTTTTTTCAGAAACCAATGAACATTGCCAGTAACCCTATTTAATTATATATTAAAGAATGAAATTATTACTATTATATTTAAATTGAGATGTCTATGAACCTAAAGTATATATGTTTCTTATTTAAATGAAATGCGTTGTATTTTATGGCGATAACGTTAGTTTTAATGAGTGAACATTAAGCGTCTGATAAGGTACGTTTAACAAATTCTGAACTTTTGTTGAAAAGCAATCAGTTCCAAGTTCGGATAAAGTATGGTGCAAAAACTATTTTATTGAGGTTTATGGCCTGTGCGGAATGAACATGTATTTAGATAGGAACTTGGAAATTTCCTGCTACGTTGTGTAGACCCTTAATTAAAATTGTGATGAACTCTTAGTTAATAGAATAATTTCTTGTCCAGATTGAAAATTAAAAGTTCAGTAAATTTAAATATCAACAGCTAATTGAAAATAATTCATTTTAAAATTCAGTGAACTTATAACTTTAATAAAAATCAAAAGATTAGGTTTTAAATTTAGTTAATGTTTTTAATGTGTGTGACAGAAACTAAAAGTCCAAAATATATGTTTATTTTTAATTGTAAAGTAAGGTAACATCATTGTATTTGTATTTATATGAAGCATGCTCCATGATTTACTTGTTTAATTAAAAATCAATTTATTAGCTTGTTTTATAGTCTTTACAATAGTATTTCAATGAGACTATCTAATATTGTGTAGATAAAGTAACAAAGACTACAATTGTCTGCCAACAAAATTGTATATGTATAAAGATACAAAGAATGTGTATAAAATTGGCGGACTCAATTTTCTCTAACACAAGAGAACGTATTCCAGCCCCATCTCCTTTTTCTCCAACAAAGAGAGGAATTTATTTTCACTGTTGACAAGTATATTTATGAAAGTGTTCTCGCAGAGCCATCAACCAAATTATTTGGATACAAAAACTACGACAAGAGTGGTACAAAACAGACAAACATTCACTTCAAGGTATGATATGATATCCTGTCGAGTTATTTTATTTTCTGCAGAAATATCTCTACCTTCCTTACTTTTATTCCAACTTAAGAAAACAAATGGATATAGAATTAAATAACATTTTTTAATGATTTAGTTTAAACATACGGAAAGAGTATAATGACTAAGATTATTTATTTATAATATTCTTTTATTTTTATATTATATTCTTCCTTTTGAGAAAGAATTTATATACAGGGTGCCTCACTAATAAACGGAGAAACTTTGAGGACTTGTTTTACTTGTAAAAGTGATGGGAAATGGTCATATAAATACAGGGTTGAAACTCTTAGGTTCTCGTCTATCGGTCATTTTTTTATTTTATTTTTTTAATTTATTTATTTATTTTTTTTTTCAAATAAAGAAAGGAAAAGGATTAGAATTTTGGAAATAAATTTCAGATTTGGTACACGCATTTTTTATGTTACGTTTTACAAGTGTATTAAAAATAAAGAGCGTGTTTAGTATATTTAAATATTTTAACGATAAACAGACGTTTATAAAAAAAACGTTTTCTGTAAATCCAAGAATAACTGAGTTAGCAACGAAAAACTAAATTTTTTTGTAAATTTTGTAAAACATCCTGATTAGCTGATAATTTTACCTCCAAAAAATTTTATTTTGGACCATATGAATAAATTATTTATTGCATTACAGTAAAGATTCAAATATCTGAAAATGTCAAACCAAACCATAAATTTGCTTCAAACTGGAAAACAACAACACAAAAGGCAATGACGCTTACAAAAATTGCATTTAAAAGAAAAAATCAAATCCACACAACATATTTTTCAAAATGTCTTCTCACAACTTATTCAACATTGTTCATGAATAAATTTCAGCAGCGGTATGAATTCTTTATATGAACTTTTTTCTTTATTTTTACCAGGAGAGTCCCTCTTGAAAGTTTCTTCCTGAATGACCATATATTGCGATTTAAAAAAAAACAAAAAAAAAAAAAACAGTTTTCTGAACTCATATTCCTTATGCTTATTCTAATGGGTCCACACACATTTAAGTTTTTAATAAAATGTACATTTGCTTTCACAAACAAGGTGGTGTCATCCATGCTTATAACACGCCCCAGATAGGCTAATTGAAATGTATACGGGTATTAAGTAATTCTATTTCACTTAAATGAACTTCTACAAAAATTTGCAGTCCTTCATTGAACATTTTAAAATTTATACTTTATAAATTAAGTATTCATTTATTTTCGGATCGTGAACTGTTGTAACATTTTGGTATACAGTAGGTCTGGAGTTTTCGTCTTTCACAATTTAATTATTTAATTACTTTTTTATTTGTGATTTTTTTAAATTTGTAAATTTACTTTGCACTAATTGTATTAGAAGTTATTTCTTCATTATTAGAAGTAATCAAAAATATTTCTTATTGTCTACTGTTCAATCAGCAGTCACTATCTCGAGGTTATGTCGATAATTAATGTCTGCATGAGACTAGGCTGATTGAACAAAGGAATTTACATTTAATTATTAGACTAAATCTATATGAGCTAATTGCATTAATGTAGGAAATCTGCGGCTCATTTGAAAACATTAAAAAATTTTCATTTAGTTCGGTTATTGTAAAATTGACAGATCTTTGGGCAATAAACCTAATTTTTCAATTCACCTTTGTTGTATATAAGAATTTTGCCTACATTGCATTATGTCAACCCCGTTCTTCAGAATCTTAAGGACTTTGAATAAATAAAGATACAATATTATTTATAGGATTTACACTATTGACCGAAGGTACTTGGTAGAACTCCATTTTTAATGAAAAAAACAAACACAATACTGTATTTAGTAAATTCTACAATTTTATTTTGTAAAATTTATAAAATTGTAGAATTTACTAAATATTGTGTTTGATTTTTTCATTACAATATTATTTACATTTTATTCGATTTCTCACGATGTGTAGTAATCTCATGTTAGATATTTAAGTATTTTCTACATACTGTAATAGTTTTCTCCCTAATAAATTAATCAAATTTCAAAAATAAATGGCTTAGAATTATCTATATGGTCGTAAAAACTTTGAAATTTAACAATATAAAATAAGAGAGAAAAACACATTTTTACTGTCTTATAATTAGTTATAACTATCCAATGTTTAATTATTTTATTAAACAAAATAGACATTCTCATAATACATAAGAAATATTAACTAAAGTTCAGTTTGCGCAATGATATTTATTTGACAACCTGTCATATTATATTAGCTCACCTGTTTTGTATCTTGTTTATAAAAGACGGATTTATATAATATATATAAATAAGTTGATTTGGTTTTTGTGTTTTACATTTCACAAATCATTAAGATAGGAAGCGAAGCGAACAAGTAATAAATTGAATCAACACTTGTCATCCACCTCTCGTCTCAGCCTCAGCTTCAGTTTCTCTCTCGTGTGGATTTTATTTCCTTCTCGAGCAACGTAGTCTAATGTAATTTATCGGGAAAACTTTGCTAATAGCTCCATGGCGGTCATTTTGTCTGTCTAATCACTTTGTCACGTGTTGTGTGAGCCATTGTAACTACTTAGCATTTTGTTTCACTAACAATCTAACTAAGTTTAAATGTAGGATTTATTTTATCATCTTAAATAAAGAAACATTAGTCCATCTTTGTGCTGCAAAATCATCAATTAACAAACACTCTAAGCTATAAACAAATATATTATTCGAAGTCTACCACTTTCTCTCGTATATTGCTAAACCTAATATAATACAACTGATTTCGACAAGATAGTGTTAAAAATATAAGCTGTTGTAAACTATCACAGAAGATTAAGTTTAATCGAGTTTGTGTATTATTGAAGTTCCGATAAAGGACAAAGTAGCTGTGTTTCCAGAACCCAGGACAATGCCCAAAGAGGATTTCTTAGACAAGTGAGTCGCGGACAAAGAAAATCGAAATTGAATCTTAAGACGGGTCATGTGAGAGGTTTTATCGTAAAAGACGTTTTTTATAGAATTGCAATTCGTTTATTAATTGTATTGGAATTAGATACTATTATTTATTACAACAATTTAGATGTGGAAACTCGTGTTTTTATCCAGAATTTTATTTATTGTAGCATTCGTCTTCTAACTCACTTAATAATATAAGCTTTGATTTTATGAGTATAAACAGCGCCCTTTCTTAATCATTCACAGATAACCCATCACGCAAACGCATACAGAGGATAACAAGGTCATTTGGTATTCTTTTTTGTCTGTATATTTGTATGTATGTAATCAACCTACATTATATGGGAATCATCTGATTTTTGAACAATTTGGCTCATTCAAGAAAAATGTTCATTAATACAAAACGTATCAAAACCGTTACATCTTGAGCTATAAAGTCTTACCAAAAAACTATAAAAAATTGATGTCATGGTCAGTTATAAAACACGCTCAACGCGTTCTGGTCGCTTATTATTTCATTCTGTTGGCTAATCGAGGCACTCTATCTTTTGAATGGTTCAGAACGTGTTTGTAGATAATTTGAAACGATGACGTGCAAATTTCACTCTACGGATGATTTAACAAAGGCCAAAACGCGCAATGGTAATTTTTTCGATTTTTATTCATATTTTTTTACACAATGCCATTGACGATTCAATCGGGAAAATCGATTGACAACATGTATATTAAATAGATAAAGTTTAATCTAATTGTTCCCAAAACGCGTTCTTGATTTATCACCTTTATTCATACCAAAGGCATTTACCAGATTGAGAGAGGGTGTGTTAAAAGGTGATTAGTTTCTACCGTGTTTTCATATTAGTTTTCTCTTTTTCTTGTTAGTCTGTAAAGGATGGAAAACTTTTTGTTCTAACTTATTTTATGGTTTTATTCACAAGGACAGTTTATGTAGTAATTAACACTTCCTATATATATATTGTGTTATGCGTTTCCTCGCTCGAATAGTCAAAATACTATCTTTACAAATAGTAATAGATATTGAAATTATTATTACACCTATGTTTTCAAAATTAAAAACACAAGAATTAGCAAATTTTCCTGTTTTAAATCGTAACAGTTTAAAAAATATTTAAGTGATTCAAAACGTTGGCCTCACGGTACGTATGGTGTTAGCTGGTACAGTTTAAAAAAACAATAGTTACCGGTAAGTGATTCATAACGTTGACATCACGGTACGTATATTCTGTTAATAAATATTAAGGACATAAAAATATAATGATTATAATTTAGTGTTAGCTAGTACAGTTAAAAAAAAAAAAAACAACAACAATAGTTACCGGTAAGTGATTCAAAACGTTGAACTTATGGTACGTATATTCTAGTAATAAAAGGACATAAATTAACGATTATAATAGTGTTAGCTGGTACAGTTTAAAAAACAGTAGTTACCGGTAAGTGATTCAAAACGGTTATATAAATGTACAGTTCTTAAACTAGTACTGGGTAATTACAAGTCATCATACTCTTAGGGTTTATTGTTTAGATGTAAATTTTCAGTAATAAAATACAGTTGTCACAAACAGATGTGTTGCCATTTATAATTGTAGATCTTCTTGGAATAGATGACAAAGCTTTTATTATTGACATTTGGATTTAGACAGGTTCTACAGTATTTGTCATATTTATTTTCCAATGCAGAACATGAAATAGTTCTTAAGTGAATAAAATGGTTGATATTTTTTTAAATAATACATTCATTCCACTTGGAGTTCTTTGATGTGTTGGTTATACATAGGTCTCATTTTAATGAGGTATTTATATTATAATATTTCTATTCTATTATGTAAACCATTCCAACGATTGTTATGAAAAGCATTCGTCATTCTTTACATCGTTATTGCAACATATTTAGTTATGTCACAATACAGTTAAGCTATGAATATTTATTTTTCCTCATAGTGCTTCAAAAGCAGCTCTTTTCAACACATACATTGAGATGCTAAAGTTGTTCTTTTTAGTCCTAGGACCTATAAACATCGGCTGAGGTCGAGGTCATCAGCTGTTACTTCGTTTATACGAATTAATTAACGATTGTAAAGTATATTATAAAAACAACCGATACTCTCGATTGTAAATAACCGTTAAAACAGCTGGTACCATCGATTTGAATGTAAATAGGTTATAACATTTTAGTTTTTGTGAAAACTCGGCTCCACCTCGGCCGTTAAACTTAGGCTTATATCGAAAAGCTTTACTTTTGGTCATAGTGATGAAATATACTATTATATTTAGTCAAAGTTTTTTAATAACGTAATTTGAGATAAATGACTGAAAACGATTTCTGATATTTTAATATGACTGAAAATTAATGCAAAGTTTTTAAAATAACCAATTTTGTTTAAGGATTCGCTAAATATTTAATAAATAATATCCATGTGAAAATTCTTTACGCATTTTTGCTAGAAAGAACTTATATAATTGTTGTAGGCATGACTAACATTACATCCAATTTAGTTTATGCACATATATGAGTCAACATTGACGTTAGTAGTTTTAATTAAACCTTTTCCTTGACAGATATGACCTGTTCGTTAAATTGTTTATATATTTATACATATATACCTCTATAACGTCTCTAAGGTTTTAAATTTAACGCATTAGTCGCCTTCTCCCCAAAATTGGTGGTTCGTGAGTATCGTTATAAAACCGAAAATCGGCCATGGGACTGTTAATAAAATATGTAAATTCTCTAAATCGACTGTACCTTTTTTCGTTCAAACGAGTGCAATGCGAAGATTAATGACACAAACCCGGGTGCAATCTCGTAGGTAAAAATATTTGTTAGACATAATGGTCAAAAAACAAAAATGAAACTTAACCGCTGCCATTAATAGTTTGATTCAAATCAAACGAGATTTACGCTGAGGACATAAATGACACAATATAAGCAAATTTACGCTCCATTTAAATATATTAAATATTTTTTCAAAGATGGAGTCAATGTTTTATTTTCGTTTTCCCGTTGACTACTGTCGAACTAACATTTTTGATGACGATTAGTTTTGGCTGACTTTTGTTTGGTATGGGGATGAGTGAGTGAGAAAGTTGAAATGATTTTGAACTATTTATTTAACTGCTGGAAATGACAGTTTTTATAGTATATACAAGAGTTCATTGCATAACAAAAGGATTTGTGCTTTCTGCTCGTTAGTATTATTACGTGATTAATTTTTAGATGAAGTTATTTCCAATTTAATGATCATATTAAGTTCTGCTTTCTAGAAACTGTAGTTCGTACTTAAGTTATAGTTAATGAAAACTACTAATTTTTATATTTTTAAAGAAAGATTTTGTTTTGACCTTTATGTCAAAAAAACTCGCACATTCTGATATTTCGACGTTCTCATATTTATAAGTAAATATGTGTTACACAGCTAGTAACATTATAATATTAAACTACATTTAGTACGTATTAAATTTTGAAATTCGAATTCACTGTGTCAGCTACGGTCTTACTTCCCCAAGGTGTAACGGTGAAAATCAATTCCCCCCTACAATAGCTACAACGAAGGGTATCTTTTCAATTACGGGATTCTCTTTCCACTGTTATGAGCACCTACAATACTTGCATTGTCCTCTTGCCAGCAGATTTAATCTATGAACGTCATCGAAAATCAATTTATTTTATAATTAAAAAAAAAAAACAATGAAAAACAAGTATAAATAATCGAAACCTATGTGACATGAACTAGATTGATAGAGAGATTAATGATAGGAAAAACCGTAGATGTCGTGCCGAAGTACCGGGAAGTGATGTTTAACACTTGTAATAAATTGTAGAAAGCTCAGAACTAAGCGACATAATCAATCAAAAGTTAGAGTCTGCTTCAGAGTTTGGGAGCGACAGGCACTCGTCTAATCAGGTTCCTCAAACTTTCGACTGATTGCCTAATACTTCAACCACACGATATCTTAACTTCATCTTAACGGGACATCGAACTATCAATCAATCACGGTAAAACTATACTGGTTTTATACTTGCTTCGCGTAAACATAGATGGACGTATAACTTAAAATGATTACATCATACTTCAACTACACGATATCTTAACTTCATCTTAACGGGACATCGAACTATCAAACAATCACGGTAAAACTATACTGGTTTTATACTTGCTTCGCGTAAACATAGAAGGACGTATAACTTAAAATGATTACATCATACTTCAACCACACGATATCTTAACTTCATCTTAACGGGACATCGAACTATCAATCAATCACGGTAAAACAATACTGGTTTTATACTTGCTTCGAGTAAACATAGAAGGAAGTATCACTTAAAATGATTAGCTAATACTTCAACCACAGGATATCTTAACTTCATCTTAACGGGGAAAACTCATATTAAACAATCTTGGTAAAAATATATGGATGCTGTACTTGCTTCCCGTCAAGAGGTAACTTGAAGGTACAGCTTTGAACTGATTGCCTAATACTTCAACCACACGATATCTTACCTTCATCTAACAACGAACTGTCAATCAATCACATAGTTTTTCTACATGAATCACGTAAACATTGAAGAAAGTATAATTTGCAAATGATTACTTCTTCAACCACACGATATCTTACCTTCATCTAACAACAAACTGTCAATCAATCACATAGTTTTTCTACATGAATCGCGTAAACATTGAAGAAAGTATAATTTGCAAATGATTACTTCTTCAACCACACGATATCTTACTTTCATCTAACAACAAACTGTCAATCAATCACATAGTTTTTCTACATGAATCGCGTAAACATTGAAGAAAGTATAATTTGCAAATGATTACTTCTTCAACCACACGATATCTTACTTTCATCTAACAACAAACTGTCAATCAATCACATAGTTTTTCTACATGAATCGCGTAAACATTGAAGAAAGTATAATTTGCAAATGATTACTTCTTCAACCACACGATATCTTACCTTCATCTAACAACAAACTGTCAATCAATCACATAGTTTTTCTACATGAATCGCGTAAACATTGAAGAAAGTATAATTTGCAAATGATTACTTCTTCAACCACACGATATCTTACTTTCATCTAACAACAAACTGTCAATCAATCACATAGTTTTTCTACATGAATCGCGTAAACATTGAAGAAAGTATAATTTGCAAATGATTACTTCTTCAACCACACGATATCTTACCTTCATCTAACAACAAACTGTCAATCAATCACATAGTTTTTCTACATGAATCGCGTAAACATTGAAGAAAGTATAATTTGCAAATGATTACTCCTTCAACCACACGATATCTTACTTTCATCTAACAACAAACTGTCAATCAATCACATAGTTTTTCTACATGAATCGCGTAAACATTGAAGAAAGTATAATTTGCAAATGATTACTTCTTCAACCACACGATATCTTACTTTCATCTAACAACAAACTGTCAATCAATCACATAGTTTTTCTACATGAATCGCGTAAACATTGAAGAAAGTATAATTTGCAAATGATTACTTCTTCAACCACACGATATCTTACCTTCATCTAACAACAAACTGTCAATCAATCACATAGTTTTTCTACATGAATCGCGTAAACATTGAAGAAAGTATAATTTGCAAATGATTACTTCTTCAACCACACGATATCTTACTTTCATCTAACAACAAACTGTCAATCAATCACATAGTTTTTCTACATGAATCGCGTAAACATTGAAGAAAGTATAATTTGCAAATGATTACTTAATACTTTAACAACACGTTATCAGAACATCAGCTTAATAGGACATCCTCATATTAAACAATCTTGGTAAAAATATATGGATGCTGTACTTGCTTCCCTTCAACGAAATAAAATGAAAGTATAGCTTTGAACTGATTGCCTAATACATCCGCCACACGACATAGAATTATTAATCAATCAGGGTAAAACTGTAGTGGCTTTTTATGTACTTTTCTTCGCCTAACAAACAACAACTACATGATCTCACCTTTATCTCAACATGACATTGAACTACAAATCAATCTCTGTAAAATTATAGTAGTTCTGTACTTCCTTCAAACATCATAAGAATAACGTACAATTTTAGACTGATTGCCTAATACTTTAGCTACACGATATGTCGACTTCAACTTAACCCAAATATTGAATTCGCTGAATCTATATAAATGTCTACTTACTTGTCGTAAATGTGGTATGATGAAAGTAAAAATTTGAACCAATTGCCTAATTTTTCAACCACACGATATCTCAACTTCCTCCGAAAGGGACATTGAACTATGAATGAATCTCTGTAAAACTACAGAGGTTTTCTATTTGCTTATCGTTGTATGATTGAATGAAGATAATCTGTAAAATAAGTATGGGGGTTTTGTACTTCATTCTAACATTGTATGTAAAAATAAAATTTTGTTCAGATATCCTAATACTTCAGCCATTGTACATATCATCTTCATCATAACGGGACATTCAACTAATAATCAATCTCTTTATATCTGTTGTGATTTTGTACTTCCTTCGTTCAAACATTGTATAGTGAATGTAAAACTTACCCTGATTACCTAATACTTAGTCACACGATATATCAACTTCACCTTAAAGGTACATCGAACTATCAATCAATTTCGATTAAAGCTTCACGAGTTTTCTACTTATCAATATAAAACTTTGAACCGATTGCCTAATACTTCAACCACTAGATATTTGAACTTTATCTTAACGAGACTTCAAACTATCAATTTATTTATTCGTCCTTTTTTTAAAACAACACAATTTGTATAAGGCATGTTATTAATGCTAATCACTGACATAAGCTTAAACATATCACAATAAATATCTACATTACCAATCATCAAATATCATAATACTTGAACATAACAGTTTACTTACTTAAAACTCACAATATGACATCAACATTACCAATCATCAAATATCATAATACTTGAACATAACAGTTTACATACTTAAAACTCACAATATGACATCAACATTACCAATCATCAAATATCATA
Organism: Aphrophora alni; assembly: GCA_963513935.1. Lineage (NCBI taxonomy): Eukaryota > Metazoa > Arthropoda > Insecta > Hemiptera > Aphrophoridae > Aphrophora > Aphrophora alni. The sequence goes on along the minus strand of OY740770.1, from coordinate 83,056,587 downwards.
ATACTTTATCATAACAGTTTACATACTTAAAACTCACAATATGACATCAACATTACCAATCATCAAATATCATAATACTTGAGCATAACAGTTTACATACTTAAAACTCACAATATGACATCAACATTACCAATCATCAAATATCATAATACTTGAACATAACAGTTTACATACTTAAAACTCACAATATGACATCAACATTACCAATCATCAAATATCATAATACTTGAACATAACAGTTTACATACTTAAAACTCACAATATGACATCAACATTACCAATCATCAAATATCATAATACTTTATCATAACAGTTTACATACTTAAAACTCACAATATGACATCAACATTACCAATCATCAAATATCATAATACTTTATCATAACAGTTTACATACTTAAAACTCACAATATGACATCAACATTACCAATCATCAAATATCATAATACTTGAGCATAACAGTTTACATACTTAAAACTCACAATATGACATCAACATTACCAATCATCAAATATCATAATACTTGAGCATAACAGTTTACATACTTAAAACTCACAATATGACATCAACATTACCAATCATCAAATATCATAATACTTGAACATAATAGTTTACTTACTTAAAACTCACAATATGACATCAACATTACCAATCATCAAATATCATAATACTTTAACATAACAGTTTACATACTTAAAACTCACAATATGACATCAACATTACCAATCATCAAATATCATAATACTTGAACATAACCGTTTACATACTTAAAACTCACAATATGACATCTTCATTACAAAACATCAAATCTAAATATCTATCTAAATACAGGGGGGGGGGGGAATGCTCCCTGTGAAGCATCTAGAACCCTGTACAAAGCCTTTTATTTATTTTGAACATTCCGGAATAAATTTTCCTCATAAGCATTTCCTTTACGCTTTTTTCTGAATACTAGGCCTAAATAGGTAGTTTTTGCGTTAATGGACCCTTTTCTGGCTTAAAGCAAGAGGATGTTCTTTACACTGCAAGTCTTTTCTGGTATTATAATAATGATAGTGAGAATTTAACCTAAATAACTCAGGTTGTTTATATACGATGACATACTCTCCAAAATGAAATGACATGGCAAAGTCATAATTTTACTAAACAATATACGTGATTTACATAAACGTAATTTAAAACTTTTGATTGATTACGTAATACTTCATCCACATGATATCTAAACTTCAATGACCTATTAACCAATCTCGATCACACTATACGGATGTTGTACTTGGTTCCCGTTTAAATAGGAAAGTGGCTACTATTATTTCAGATAACGAACAAATAAATAATAGTAATTAAAAAAATAATGGGTTTCACACTGCATTAAAAAATATATATGGGTTAAAATATGTCGCTTTATTTTAATTTTATTACATTATTTCGAGTTGGTCCATTACAAAATTTGAATAATTGTTTCTGTTTTGTAAATCGTATATTAGTCACTATACATAGGTAGGAGTGTCTTGATCGTTATAAAATATTTACAAGAAAACTGTAATTACTGTATACAGTTTATATATCTTGGTTTTGTGTAAGTTGTCAACTACAATAAACAATTCACATCTTCAACTTCTGGAAATAGAGTTCTGATGTCTGCTTGTCTAACCTAAAGTAGGCATTTATTATTAATTCAGTGCTCTCTGCTGTTATTGTTAGGTTAACTTTGTGTAAGTATTTTAGATTTTGTTTACCTTTAGAACGAGAGTTGAATCGCGTGTTTTCTTAAAGTTTATAAACGGTTATAATCGCCAACTGTTTACAGAGGGCTCATGAAAGTTGACAAAGTTTGATATACGGGAGGGAGAAATGTGTCTGACATGCAATCTTATGACCTATATCAATTTAAATAGATTATGAATTTTCAAAGTGGTTATATTATAATTAGCTTTAAGCTTTCTTTTAATACTTTAATTTTTATTTATTAAGGTAAAACAACTAGTGTTTTAATTCAGTTTTGACCCATGTTAAAGTAATATATGTATATTGTTAAGCATTCTTAATGCGAACGTTAGAGGTATTAATGGAACTTTGGGGGAAGAAATGGGTGAATAATATATTAAAATCTTTATAATTCCTTGTCAAAAAATGGATATTGTGCCTTGTTCTCAAATAGTGTTTCCAAATTGTGAGTTCCGAAATAATATCTCCCTTTTCAACTTTTGAACAAAATAGGTTTAGTCGTTTGGACCTGAAAGGTCAACAGACAAACAGGACGGACTAACTAACAGACTGATATTTTAAATTTGTTTTCTCATTAGAGGCACTAACACTAAATTATATTTTCTAGATAAAAATTATACGAATCACTAGAGCACTGTGGTGAATATACAATGAAAGGAAATTCCCCAAAACCACAATAAAACACTATCAGCACAAAGACTGTATAGTTATGTTTATTCTACCTTATGAACATTTCAATATCACTGCTTAAATCTAAGTGTGTTTTGTACTTCTGCAGATGATAGTAGTGCTATTGAAATGTACATAAGGTAGAATAAACACAACTATACAGTGTTTGTGCTGTTAGTGTTTTATTGTGGTTTTGGGGAATTTCCTTTCATTAGATAAAAATGGTATACAATAAATGATCTTTAGCCTGGGAACGAAGGAAAACGAGATGTCTTCCAACACCCTATTCAGGCTTTCACGATAATAGTACACAATATACACACAACAATCATCCGAATTGAAACTGTGATCCGTTAATCAATCAGTTGACAGTAGCAACAATAAAGTTACTAGAAAGAGTCACGATTTTATGCCAACTGCACAAAAGAAAATAATAAGAGTGAATTAATAAAAACTGTTGGCAGCACTGACGTCTTTGCCAAGTCACGTGACTAAAACTTTTTTAATATCCGAGGGACGTTATTTGTTATACCGTGGGAACAAAGTCAAAGTTTCTTACTAATTGCCATAAATGACAGCAATAGTTTCTCTTGGATAGAGATCTGGAGTAACTTTCCTATTTATGATATATTTAATACTGATTATTTTTCCGATCTAGTTATGACACACTCAACTTCGGAGTTGGCGGTAGAGATTAAACTCTGAAACATATTAAGCAACTCCATCCTATCATCGTGTGTTTGGAATTTGGATCATTCAAGTTGAAATTAAAAATGTGATAATTACTGGGTTTTAGATTTGTAGGATAAGAAGTATAATTATTCGACCTTGCATTTCAAAAACCTATGACTAAAAATTTATAGCTCTTTGTTACACAATGTTAATAGAGTTCAAGTTGTTAAAGATCGTTGTAAATATTATTGTAAGATAGAAACTTCCAAAAATATTCTGTACACAAATTTACATGACGATAAAGTTCATTTGAAAATGAAGTATTTACCACACCTGCTAAGCTAGCGATCTCTTCTTCAAACAAAACCTTCATTCTCTATGATCATGTAATTGAATTTGGATTTTATTTCAGAGTAATATATACATATTTTAATAAAAGACCTCCATTCCATCCGCAAATATAGTTGACTCGGAGCCATTATGGAATTCAAGAGATCCCTTTTACTATCTGCCCTCGTGTCGTTGACTTACCCCATTTCACGGACTTATGAAATGATACGTTCAGCTTTAAACAAAACCTCTTTCTCTGTGCTTGTTTTTTCGATTGGCCCGATTGTCGACCTTACTAGTTATACATGCGGCTTTAAACAATCTATTTTACCTGGCTTTGTGTCGTTCACTCAGCTCACATTCGTCCTTACTAAATGAACCTTTCTGCGTACCTTAAACAAAATCTCTTTCCCTGTGCTGGTCCTTTGATTCTTCTATTGTCGACCTTACGAGATATGCATCCGGCTTTAAACAAAACTTCTACTACCTGCACTCACGTCGTTGGCTCAGCTCACATTCGATCTTACTAAATGAAACTTTCCGCTTGCCTTAACAATACCTCTTTTCCTGTATTGATCTCTTTGACTGTTTTATTGTCGGCCTTGAGATATGCATTTGGCTTTAAACAACACCTCTACTACCTCCCCTCACGTCCTTCACTCAGCTCACATTCGACCTTACTAAATGAAACTCTCTGCTTACCTTAACAATACCTCTTTTCCTGTATTGATCTCTTTGACTGTTTTATTAGATATGCATTTGGCTTTAAACAACACCTCTACTACCTCCCCTCACGTCCTTCACTCAGCTCACATTCGACCTTACTAAATGAAACTCTCTGCTTACCTTAACAATACCTCTTTTCCTGTATTGATCTCTTTGACTGTTTTATTAGATATGCATTTGGCTTTAAACAACACCTCTACTACCTCCCCTCACGTCCTTCACTCAGCTCACATTCGACCTTACTAAATGAAACTCTCTGCTTACCTTAACAATACCTCTTTTCCTGTATTGATCTCTTTGACTGTTTTATTAGATATGCATTTGGCTTTAAACAACACCTCTACTACCTCCCCTCACGTCCTTCACTCAGCTCACATTCGACATTACTAAATGAAACTCTCTGCTTACCTTAACAATACCTCTTTTCCTGTACTGATCTCTTTGACTGTTTTATTGTCGGCCTTGAGATATGCATTTGGCTTTAAACAACACCTCTACTACCTCCCCTCACGTCCTTCACTCAGCTCACATTCGACCTTACTAAATGAAACTCTCTGCTTACCTTAACAATACCTCTTTTCCTGTATTGATCTCTTTGACTGTTCTATTGTCGGCCTTGAGATATGCATTTGGCTTTAAACAACACCTCTTCTACCTCCCCTCACGTCCTTCACTCAGTTCACATTCGACCTTCAACTACATTGAACTACTCTTTCCCTATCCTCGTCTCTTCGACTCGGCCCAGTGTCGGTCTTTCAAAATAATACGTCCGACCATCTAACTAAATCTCCTGTCCATGAGCTCGCGAAGTCGACTCGGTTAATTATCCAGACAGTCGAAAAACAAAACTTATTCAGATCTGGTTATGCTGGGTAGTTTTAAAGTTAAGATGAATCTCAAAAAGATTAGTTGATAACTTTAAATAGATTATGTACACTATACTTTCTTTATGAAAGAAGAAATAGAAAACACTACGCCATAACATAAATGTCTTTATAACTCATTCTACGAATACCTGAAGCGTTGAAGACATCATAGGTATACTCGTATAATTTTGCAGACGGATAAAATAATTCCAAGACGGATAATCAAGTATATTAAAAAAAATACGTTAACTTAGTTGTATACTATTGCAACTGGAGACATAAAAAATGAATTATTAGCTGTTATATATTTCATTACGTTTGAGTGAAATATAATACTTTAATAAATAGCAATATGTAATAATGTGTCACTTATTTTAATATTTACAAAAATAAAGATGTATACAATTTGAGTTTTATGTTATGATATAGCGTGGATTCATACAGTTACATTATTGTCATATACAGGGTGTGCTGGAAGTTACATATACGACCAAAAGCGCTTAGTTTTCCGTCTCTCGGCCTGTGTGTATTGTAAAACCAATGACCAAACTATATATGGTCGTTCATAATGATTGTTTTCTGTGTATTATAACTCAAAACAAATATTTCTACAACAGATACAAAAAATATATACACAAGATTATAATAAATTACTGGGTTTCGTTTTATTATTTGTTGTTGTTTAAAGGCGAAAAACCTCTCGGTTATCATCGCCTTTAAAAAAAAAAGGAAGAATTGATTTTAAAATAGTCACTCCTGTTTCGAATACTTGAATAGCGTCAGTGTCGCAGAAGAACAAGAGTTGATCAAAACAGACCTAATAACAAAGATAAAAGAGGAACAATTTAGATATGACGAAAATAAAGTTGAGTATTTTTGGCAATGTAAAATATTGTTGCTATGAAAAGGGGCTTTCTCCACTACAATGTATATAAAAAGAAAATCGATAAAATACATATTCAGGGTTTTGAATTTATTGATTCAGGACCTCCTATATTTCTCTTGTGCAATTTTGTTTGTGTCAGTTTTTTAAATTTTATTTTATTTTAAATAAGCTATTTAGAGTATTGTATTATATTTTTATTTGTTGTGGTATGTTTTATTGTGAATTTTGTACTTGTTATAGTGCATAATCATGCACATGAGAAATAAAATAAATAATAATTATTAAATTATTATTATACGAAATGTGGTTTTTTTCACCCTCTTTTATTTATAATTAGATTTTAATTAAATTTAGCTTAATGTTAATTCTTTATTTTAAGAATAATAGGGAGCCATCTTGGGTATTTCAATGTCCAAACAAACTCAATCTTATTTTCTTCTTCACGTTAGGTTTTCTACTGGAATGTACTAACGACAGCTTTATAATTATAGGCGTTATTGCAAGGAGACAACAAAATCCAATACCAGGATTGTCAGTCCAACAATCCACAACCACGTTTCCAATGTTTGCTTCCTCGAACCCGTAAATACAAAACATATTGGTAGTTTCTAGAATAAAACTTTTATACATCGTATATTTTGAAATTTCTTTAAAGATGGTAGGAGTGAATGAAATTTCATACACAAACTAAGTGTTCCTGACTAACTGAGCGTTCAGAAGTTATGAAACAAAATTTATGGTCATACGTGATTCATCTGCACAACAACATTTCAGAAGAAACAAACACCTATCTGATAATATTGGAAATAATTTTATTTGAAAAGCGTTTAAAATTCGAATTTAATCTAAATATTTGTATCTTCAATATTTACCTAAGAACACAGTCCAAAACTTACATAAATTTCACATTTAACTAAGTCAAAATTTAAATTTTAAAAACATAATTAATTATGAAAACTTTAAAATGTCATACAGCACACACGGTTCAAGTATATGTTTTCTTTATTGTTTAATGGCAAAAACCTCTCGGTTATCATCGCTTTATAAAAAAAGAACAAGATTTGGTCAAGAGATACCTAGTAGGAATTATGACCAAAGATTACGTAGATCCAGCTAGGTACGTCGGGATTGCCAAGCTGGACTCACTATAGTGAGCTCTTGAGCGGTTTTTGTTTTAAGAGAGTAAATAATTTAAGTACTTTTATAATGAAATTGTAATTTATCGAAACGGTTTGAACATTATTTTATTTTTACAAAATAAAAACAACATTATAAATGGGAATTTATCATCTTATTCGTTGGTCTGAATTCGTAGGTTTTAGACAAAGTGGTAAAATATTTTATTAACAACCATGGAGAGAGAATGTGCTTCGTGGAATACAAATGATGTTGTCTTGTTATCATTTTAGAAGTGTCATTTGTCAGACTTCGCTGTGTAACTGAGCTTGACATTGCAAGCACAAGAAAAACCGAGTACGTATACTACTGTATGTAACGCATAGTTACATTTTTAGATGCGGTATTAACATAGTAAAATGTTAATTTAATATGTTGTCCGTTTAATCATGTAAACAAAAAAAAAAAACCATCACTTTTTGTTTGACACCTAAGAACAAATTGGGGTGTAAATAAATAGGATCTCCGGACTGTTGATTGTTTTCAGTTTTTACTAATCATTTGTTGCAGTCTAGTCGTGTACTGACAAGTCCGATTTTAAAATGTTTGTTCAAATCCAAATAAAATAGCCCTAAACAAATGTTGTGAAGATGTTTAAGTGAGTAAATCAATTAATTACTTTCATAATGAAATTGTAACTTATGGAAACGGTTTGAACATTACGTTATTTTTATAAAATAAATACAACATATAAATTGGAATTTATTCTTTTTATTGATTACTCGGAAATACTTTCCCTTCAATACCTACTTCTATTAGATATTAAAAAAGTCATAAATTAATCAAAAATGTGATAGTTTTTAAAATGTTAAAAAAGAGTAAATGTAATTTTAAATTTGTTTATTTATACTGGGAACTATTACAGTATTTCTAATTAATTTATTACACACTTAATTATTTACTTATACATTTATAGTAAGTATAAGAGTAAAATTGGTAATTCCAAAAAAACTCGGTTTTTTTTCTAGTTTTGGCACTTCATGGCCTGAGGGAATGGAAAAATAATATTCAACATGTCTGTTGTCGTTGACATCATCGTCTGTACGTAAGCACGATAGCTGAGACACAAATTAAGATAGGAACAGAAATTTGATTTGGTTTAGAAGGCTGTAGTGTGCTCACATATTGAAATTCAGAAAATGGACTTGAAAGTGATTAAAAGTACTAGCCATTTTAAATATTTTATTGTTCATATCTCGTGTGTTATTCAACTTATATTAAATTAGATAACTATTTGTATATTTCAATTTGAGATTTAATGATACCAACTACACCTCTCTACGATAACATATAGCGAAGTTTTTGTCAAAAGATGTAATTTCCAACCTTGAACTTCCAAGAAAATGTGATATTTGTATAGTTACGAAATCCGACAGGGCTGATTCACTGACACTAGAATAGCGAGCGGAGGCTCCTTCACATGGTATCGAGGCTCACTGGGACAGATATACTGAGAGTGGAGACTTCTTTATACATCTAAGAGGACTGTTAGGGCCAACCCGACGTCTAGAAAGTTTTGATATACAAATTACGAGTTTCACAAAACCTGTGTAACAACTGTTTTAAATAAATCTACCCTCCTTGATCTACTAATATAATTAACATTTTATACAAGGTTTAAGAAGCCAACTTTTGGATATTAAAATTACAGGATCTGTTGGTATTACACTATATGATGGAACTGGGTATCAAGAAGTAGTCTATCAACTTATTTTGTTTTTTAATCAAGTTCGTTGCAGCATATCTGTTTAATTTAAATTTCAATAAGAACTAAATACTTGAAGGTTAATTTTATTAATTAATTAGTACTGAAATAAGTCATAAACCGATCGTGCTAGTTTTAACTCTACCATGCGATAATAACACATTTTGATCAACTATCACACATGGATATAAGAGTTGCTCTGCAATATATAAACTTATTTAAAGTACACCATGATTTAGTGGTACAGGAATATTCAGATATTGAATAAATACGAGTTCTAAATCATTAAAAGCTATATTAAAACTATGAAAGTTGAATGTAACCCAAAGTTTAGTGCGGAACAGAAACTCGTGGACAGTTATTGAGTTATAGCTTAATTTAAATGGAAATTAAAAACAAATCAAAACTTATATAAGCAGTATTTAATTTTAAAAGCTGAACATTTTACTAATTACAGTAACTGCATAAATCAAGTACTAAATTGAAATTGAAATCCACCTAAAAACAAAACAAATAGTGTAAGTAGAATAATTAAAAAAATAAATCATTTTACATCCAGACGGTTGCACCTAATTTAATGCAATTTGTTTAGGATTGTCGAAACAATTTATTGTAAAAACAGATTTATTTTCGAACAAGAAATGTAACATTAGTTACTTTCATACGATTTATACTATTTACTAAAGGTACTTTGTTGAACTGCATGTTAAATGAAACACAAACAGAATACTTTTAAAAACTCTGCAATTTATTGGAGACCATGGCAGGTCTTAAAAAATTGAAGGTTTTTACAAAATATTTTGCATGTGTTTTATTTGTTACTTTACTTAAAATGTAAATAGTTTATAAATTATGGGTTTATTTATGAAAAGGAGTCTTCATTTCGTCTTGTGGTTGATACATGTCGCCTTTAATCGGCTTTGGGAGAATGATAAATCGTTGTTTTTTAAATTTGTATTTATTTTTCTATATAATTTTGCATAGAGGATGAGGAGAGAGAGAGAGAGAGGGAGAGAGAGATAGGAAGACATAGAGGTAGTTAGATTTATTTGAAGAAAGAAATTGGGACTGTTAGGTCCCGCCTCAAAACAACAATCAATAAAGAAATTTGATTGATAACGACAGCTGCCAACTACAGGACAAATACTGTCCGAATCATCTTGGACGTATATCACATGAGTAACATATCTTGGTAGACTCAGATCCCGCAGGGAGGTGCAGACTAGCTGCACCTAATAGGAGAGGGTTGGCGTCCCTTACCTGACACTCGCAACTCTTAAACCATCTTACATATAGTATAGCGACATATACACATAGTTCATCTACATTATACAGTTACATTTTCAACTTAGGGTCTCATCGAAGGGGGAGGGGTGCAGACTATCTGCATCTATTGATAAGGGTATAGCGTCCCTCGCGGAACCAGGAGTAAAACATTTAACACACCTTCTCCGAATATACACACACTTAAATACTTATATTTATATTTTTTACATTTGGTAGATGTACTCTTCACAGGTTTTTTGGCCCGGAAAAGGCCTATGATATGGCTTGGCGAAGAGGTTTCTCAGGACTTTAAAATCATTGGGTATAAATGTTGGTATTCTTGCTTTTATAAAGAACTTCCTTATCAACAGATATTTCACAGTTCGTTTTGGAACTATGTTGTCTGATCGTTATCACTTAGAGAATGGTAGAACATGGTAGAAAATGGTTATCACAAGCTTCAGGGTAGTGTGCTGAGCGTGACCTTGTTTGTTGTGGCCATCAACAGCATTGCCGCTATTGTTCAGTCCCCAGTCCACTGTTCTCTATTTGTTGACGATTTTGCTATATATGTGGCTACTCGATTTGACAACTGCCGAAGAAGGCTTCAATTTATAAGAAATAGACTGCAATCTTGATCAAGAATAATAGGATTCAAGTTCTCTGCTTCCAAAACGCAATGGATTGTTTTTAGTCGTCGAAGGTTGAACCATCAACCTTTATTATTTCTTGACGGAACACAACCTCAAACTAGTGAAACTTATTAAATTTAAGCCTAATATTTGATTAAGGGTTTCTTGGATTCACAACTATCTGAACTGAAGACAGGTTGTAATAAAACACTTGACATGTTACGTGCGTTGAGCGGTTCACGATGGCGATGACAATAGGACTTGTATGTTACGATTTTAACGTGTATTCTTATTAGATCGCGGATTGATTATGGCTCCATCCTCAAGGTGATCAGTTATTAAAGAAGCTTAATTCGATATACAACTCTGCACTGCGTATTCTGCAGAGCATTTCTTTCAAGTCCAGTTTCAAACTTATTTGCTGAGATTTGTGAACCATCTGTTTCTTTTCGAAAACAGCAACTACAAATAACATATATGTGTAGTCTGCGCTTCAGACTGTTTCATCCAGCTTACGACATAGTTTTTTAAATCCAATAGTTGAACGATATGAATGTCGTCAAAATTGTACTTCCCCATTTGGCATTAGAACACTAAGAATTCTTGACAATTTGGGACTTCCTCCATCAATGAGTGTGTTCCATGTTTTATTCCTCCATGGCTCATTCAAATGTCAAATTTTGATTTTTATCTGTCCAGTTTCATCAAGCACAACCTCCTAATCGTCAGGAGTTTCACTATATACTTAATAAATACCCATCTAGTGCAAATTATTTTCACCGATGGTTCTAAACTGGACAATAAAGTCGGTTGCGCATATTACCAATCCGGTCGGACGTATTTGTATGGATTACCCTCTGGTTATAATGTATTTCCTACCCAACTCTTAGCTATTTTGAAAGAGTTCCATGTGGCTACCGTCACTATCTTTTATGTTCCGATTCCAAAAATGTTTCACAGGCTATCCAGGATATGTATTCTAAAATCCCTTGGTTGAAGATATTTTGTGTTCCATACAGAGACTTCAGCTACTGGACGTCGGAGTATCATTTTGTTAGGTTACTGGGCATTGCGGAATTTCGGAAAACACAAAAGCTGACGAAGCGGCAAAGGAAGCTACAAGTTAGATACGAGTCACACAGCGTGTTGTGGTATCTGACATTGTATTGACAGTTATAATTATTTTGCATAGGGAAGAAGAGTGGACAAATTCAGAGCCCAATAAACTAAGTGAAGTTAAAGGTACTGCTTATCCGTGGAATTCATCCCTACGCGCCAGTCGTCAAGAGGAAGTGGTGGTTTTCCGTGTTTCTATCGGTCATTCCATGATCACTCGTGGATTTCTGATGGAACCGAGAAATCCTCCACAATACCCATTTTGTCAAGGTGTGTTGTCAATAAAGCACATCCTCATTGAGTGTGTTATGTTAAGAGGTGTTCTACGAACTTTTGGCCTACCTAGTTCTATTCAGACGATGTTGGGGGATAATGCTCAGATCCTTGATTGGGTATTGTTCTTTTTGCGTCGTCTGAAATTTTTTGTTAAAATTGAAAATCAGATTATTGCAGAGCCTCTTTACAGCTGTATAATATTTTGTGTTGTATAATTAAATTTGTGGGTGTGTTAAATTCTATCTTTCATAACTCTTTGGAGGGCCCTGTAAGATTAGCCTTTTTACAGCCTTGTAATATTTGTTTTAATTGTTGTTAATTATAATTCACCATAGTTTGTAATTTTTAACTTGTTGCAGAGCCATTTTTCAGCCTTGTACTATATTACCTTGTTTATTTTCGTTTGTTATCTAGTTTTTGTTTTGTTATTGTTTTTAATGTGTTATTTCTAAGTTTTAAGAGGATCAATTTCATGTCCAATTTTTTGAAGGCGATAATGACTGAAATGGGTTTTCGCCTTAAAACTTAAAAATAATTTTTAAAAATGGTGCACTCAGAGAGATCAGTCTAGTTGTAATTTTTTTATTACTATTCCCTGTGAACTCGGTTGTTTTCTTCTGTAATTAAATAAAAAAAGAATTAGATCATTCTCGTCGATAGTTTGCAAACATAGAAATTTACAGATAACTCGATCTAATCTATGTTTTTACAGTGCTTCCACGGAAACAGAAGTGATAGTTTATCATATTTAAATACAGCTTGTACTCTCTTCCCTTCTGTTTGCAACTCAACCTTGTCGGACTTTGTACTTGTTCATATTTATGTAGGGCTGCACATGTTTGTGTGATTTTATTTTTTTAGATATCCACATTAAAAAATAATAAATAAAAAAGAATTTTTCTTGTGTCTTTATAAAATGTCAGACAAATTTCATCTTCGCAGATTAATAATCACTTAAAACAAATATTTAGTAAATATTATTAGTTTCATTTTTGTTGGAGTTCCAAAAATTAACGATTTAATTTCTTTAAAAAAAAAAAAGGATTCAAATTGCTTAAAACTACAATATACTGAGGAAATACACGCCAGGTTTTATCTATATACCATACAACTCTGAAAAAAATTGGTAAATATTATGTTTTAGGAGTTCATTCTATATATTCAGTTAATGTTTATACCAATTTTAGTCTTTGTAGATTAACCAGTTTAGAAAATGGTAGTTATTGTTTTTATTTTTTTATAGACGCCGAAACCCCCATCGAATGAATTTATTATTAAATTGTACGATCAGTCGTATATCCTGAGGCCTTTCAAATATCAGAATTTGTCTTTATAGCTCACTGAAAAATATTAGGTAAATTATTTCTGTAGGCCTATGATGGCAGTCATTATTTATATAATTTGCTAAAAATCAACACGATTCTTCTTATTTTGAAATACAGAATATTGCACACACACAAATTTGCGCATTCTTAAAATAGGCTATTCTCAGGATAATACTCATACCAACGCTGAAGAAAACAATAGTGTGTTTATTATTATACAATTCAACACAATGTATTTAGTTTTCTTTGGCCCTTTTCTAGATGTGGAGCCATTTGTAATCATATTTCTTTAAATTTCATGTAATAAATTTATATCACAAGAAACGTAAAATTCCTGTAAAGAACATTTACGATTACAAATGTTTCTCATGTAAATGAATAATTATAAATGAATAATAAAATCATTAATTCAATCTCACAAATAAATATATAATAAAAAACATTGTTTTCTTGTTTGTAAGCAAATAATAATTAATTTAGAAAAAAAACGGTATTAATACATCATAATTAATTCATTTCTTAAAAATAATACCTAAATTACAACAACTAATAATGTTCTTAATATCATGCAAATTATTAAGTAATCTAGTAAGTTATTTCTAATGCACAGTAATACTATACAATTAGCATATAAAGTATATGTTACATTTGAAATATATTGAAAATAATAATAAACTTTTTTTTTGTATTTTTGTCAGCCATTTATTTGAGGTCCACCGTGCAAATTACACGATTATTTTGTTCTGTTGTGGTTTCTACTCTATAGTTTTTTTAACAATAAGAAATTTGAATATTTATTTTACATTTTGGGTTTCCATGTTTTGGGGTCATGAAGAAATTCATGGAATTTATGCATATTTAAAGAAAATCTGGAAAGATATTTATGCCGTTCGACAGAAAAATTACAAGATTTAAAAAATATATTTGAAACTATGTGAAATTACAACTTGTGTAAAATCACCTATCTAAGGTTTTGTCTTATGAGATTCATATTTAACCTGATAGCTAAATTTTAAATCACCTTTTGATTTTAACCGATCTTTTATATGAGTTTCAGAATGTGTAAACCTTCCTTAAAATAAATAAACAAGTATTCTGCACAAATCAAATTATCTTTTGAGGGTTTTATTAGTAGTCTATAATCAGCTTTTTTTAAAATAACAAATGCAACATATCTAACTCGTTTCATTTTGTTACCGTCGTAGAAGGTCACATATTTGAAAATCTAATAAAGAGACTTGGAAAGAATTGTTTGAGAAATGGATTTGTATATTTGTCAATAAGCATGTGAAGGAAAATTACAATTGGCAAGTGAATTGGAAAATACTTAGATGAAGTTTAATCGTAAACCGTGGAGGTTTAAATCATTTATCTGAATCACAAGTTAGTTGAATGTTTATGGCTCTTCTCGATTACTGCGATCTCTTATTACTACACTTTACAATATCATCATAACTCATCATGTCATGTGTACTAAATCTAAAAGGTCAAATATTTAATTCCAAGGCAATAACTCTAAACATAAAGGCAAGTTCGCTAGTCCTTCTACTTGTTAATTTTATTACTTAACTGAATTGAGAAAGGCGTGAAAGAATTTTAATTTGATCGGATAGACTGCTCCAGCGGGATAAACCCGTCTATGACAATGGTCACCGTCCTTCCTTAGCAATAAGTATATTAGTTTACATTTATATTCTCTCTATTTTTTAAATACATTTAATTTATTTGCTAACAGGGTAATTTACTGTAGATGTAAAACAGTGCAATAAATGTGAAGCATGAAGTGTATTTAAATAAAATATATTTACATAAAAAATATAGGCCCTATACTCTGACCATTATAATTTATAAATTTTAATTTAAGTTTAAAAATGGCGTGTTTTATTTTGAAACTAAAATAAAAACAATCTTTCCAATGTTAAAAACAAACAAGAGTTGTTTGCAATGATTATAATGAATTCATTCTCACCTAGTTTGACTTCAGATATCGAGTTTACTTATTACGCCAAAGTGTTCATCATTTTATCATATTTGAGGTATATTGTTTGGTTTGCTTTCTTTTTTTAAATTAAGTAGACACTGGCATACAGGAATTTTATAATTTAAAAACAAAATCTACTTCAAAAGTGGAGAGACATCATTCAAATATTTTTTGTTGTAGTCAACTGGCTGTTTGCACTTGTCAACAAGCTATCTCTGTTTACACGATACTGTAACCTTATTCAGACTTTTGTTATCATTTCAAAGTAAATAATATTCACTATTTGATACAGTAATTTTGATTTTTCTATATTTAAGAGGTTGGTAGTAGAATATAAATTTTGAAAGTAAAAATCTCTACAATTATAAAACGCCTGAAAAAAATAAAAATACACGCTTTTTAGTTCTTTTAGACTCCTTTTAATTAAACAAAAATAATTAACTTTCGATAAAATTACAGTTCTAGTTTTTGCTTTTTACTCAATTAGAATCACTTCCGTGATTTTCTTTTGGGTGTCATGAATGCTATTCTAATGTCCAAGGATCAATGTGGCGATATTCATAATAAGGAAAAGAAGGATTCCCATAACCAAAAAAAGAAACAAAATTAAGATTATAATAAATATAGTATGTATTATATAATTTCCTTTTGTACATTTTGTCTTCATTCCCAGAGGTTTAGAGCCTCTGTTTTAGTATAATAAACACACTAGATTTTTATAATCTTAGTTTTGTTTTTGTGGTTCGGAGAATCCTTATTTTCCTTATGCTATTGAAAATAAATGTTTATAGTTACTTATCTTATTCAAGAAAAGGGATCTCTGTGTTATGTATAAAAATAATTCAACTTCTAATGATTTGTATTAAAATTTAGTTTTGTAAAAAGTCAAGGCTGTAATTTTATCCTCTGATTTATTTAACTCTGTGGTATTTAAAATAAAAATTACTTTTACAAAAAAATCCTGTTGAAATTTTATCTAATGTAATTCAATAAAATAAAATTGTATGAATTCTTTTAGACTCCGAAAGTTATTATTAACTCTTATAAACGAATCTGACTGTAATTTTATGTAATGCAATTCAATAAAAGGAAATTTATTTTTTTATTTCTTGAAGTTTATTACGAAAACTTTCTTTTATAAACAAATCTGGTTGTAATTTCCGCCCCTTTACAGCACTAAGCGTTACCCTCGCGAATACCTTTAGGGTTTAATCATTCTTAATAAAATGAACTTTAAGAAAAATCCTGTGTAATTAGACTGTATCACTCGGTAATTGACATTCTTTTAGAACATTATTTTAAAAGTTTAATTTTGTTTAACGAACCTCGTTATTTTAACGTATTTCTTACATTAACATTACGTTAAAATATGTTTTTGAAGTTGTACTTCTTAAGGTCCCCTATATTTATCATTTCGACTAGTTTTGGTAAAATTAAATTTTCATTCCCAGAAAATATAAAATTTATTTTGTTTAGCGCCTTCACAATTTTGTCTCTATTCTATGGAAATATAAGAAAAGGAAAGCTATATTATAAAAAGTTTATTTATTTTTTACCAGCATAATACACCTTACCACATGTACAGAATGACATTTCAAAGATATTAATTTCACTTGTATTATATAAAATTATATGCAACTATATGGTTATCATATTCTTTTATAACGATTCCCAATAAAAACTGTACATGGCTAACACAATACTGTACACAGTAAGAGAGCACGTATTCTATATAATTTTAAGTTTAGTGCCATCTAAAAGGAGCGAAGTTAAGAGCATGCTTGCCAACTGAATAAAACCAATTTAACGTCGTTCTTATCTTGGGTTATATAAACGTGAATAGATATTTCCTTTTTAACATTCTTTATAGCAGACTTACAATTTATCTAAACTGTGATTTATGTCTTGTTTGAGCAAATTGGTTAACATAAAACTGATTAGTTTGAGTAAAAGTTGAAAGTCTTGATTGCTAACAATAAAGAAAACGGAAACAGTTTGCCAACAGATATTACGACACTAGGCTTTGTAATTACTCCAGAAAGTTAAATACGAGTTGTTCAATCGGGATTTGAGATGGTGTTGGTTCGGAGATTAAATGCATTTCTGGTACAAAAAGATGGTCGTCGAACGATTTCCATTTATTATTTTAAAACAATTCCACGCTATTGTATCTTACGAAGCTAAATTTGGAAATCCTCCCAAAAAATACATACTTTTGTGATTGTTCTTCACTTTTAATGACATCAGGGAAACGAAGAAGTTATTTTTGACTTGCCTTCCGTCTGTCGTCGTAGCCGTTTTTATTGTCGCCTGTACGGGAGCACGATAGCGGACCACAATAAAATAAGATACAGGAACATGAAATTTGTTAAAGGGACCTATATTTACTCATATAGAACCCAATATAAATTTAAAAAAAAAATTTTTTAGTGTAAAAATAGCTGCTATTTTATTTAGGTTTTTGTTAAATAATCATGTTTGATTCAATTTATAACATACTGAATTAGATACAAATTTGTATATTTCAATTCTTTATGTAATTGTATCAACACTACCACTCTACGATGACAAATACGGAAGTTGTTGTAAAAAATGTAATATTAAACCCTAACAGAATTTGATGTTTGTATACCTTCGAGGCTCGCAAGGCCTGAGACAAGACACGAGCGAAGTGAGTGGAGACTTTTCATCTTTCCAACGTAATGTCAAGAAAGACGCGATATAAACAATGTTTCGTCATACTGCTTCAAAAACAGCTGTTTTCAATACATGCATTGGAGATGCTAAAGTTGTTCTTTTTAGTCCTAGGACCTAAAACATCAGCTGAAATCGAGTTCATCAGCTGCTACTTCGTTTATACGAATTAAATAACGATTGTAAAGCATCTATAAAAACAAACGATACTCTTGATTGTTTATAACCGTTAAAACAGCTTTACCATCGATTTGAAGGTAAATAGGTTATAACATTTTACTTTTTGTGAAATTGTTTTCTTATACCTATTATTTGTAGCATAACGAAAAATATAGTTCATAACTTGGACCAAAAGAAGCCTTTCGATCCTCGCTCATTTTCCTCTTTAAACTTGAGCTTGTTTTGAAAAGCTTCACTTTTGGTTCTAGTGATGAAATATATATATATATATATATATATATATATATATATATATATATATATATATATATATATATTGAGGTTCAGAAAAACTGTGTAACTGGATGAAATAAACTTACCGTACTGGATAAGGCCCAAGAAACCGTGGACAGAGAGTTGGTCTGAAAAATAAATATCTAGTGTAAATCTTATGCTTTTCATACTCTTTTATCATACTTTTTTTAGAATCTATTTAAATTGCATATTAATTAGGTAAAGAATCTCTATATCCAGTAATTGAGAGAGGAAGTTGTTTCGTCAATTGCTCATAAAATGTGCAGCACGACGTACTAGGGCTCACCTAACATTGTGATTTATTTATGGAGGATTTATCAAGTACATTCCAAACATTTTGTCACTTATCTGTCCCCAGCACACGAAAACGTGCTAAGTAAAATATTTTCTAAAACTAGCTTCTCCTGAAATCTTTGTAGGTTTGTCTGATGTATCCTTTAGTATTCAGTCAACTGCACTTAAAATATAGTTTTAATCGGAATGCATGGAGCACCCTTCCTCAACGTGCTTTTGGAATCGATTTTTTTGTAAAGAGGATTGAGTTATGGACGGTTTATCGAGTGTGCTGAGATTTTTGGACACAGATGCTCAGTACATAAAACTGCGTATAATAAAATACTTCATAAAGTTATCTCTAGAAATCATGCATACTCTTTTTCTGTTCCATACTTTAGAACTATCCAAAAAATATGTAAATTTTCACTATTATACTTAAATTAATCATACACCTAGATTAAATACAATTTAATAGTGTACATGTCTACACACATTACGATCAATGTTAAGCTCTTTTCTTAATATGTTTTTGTTTTTACAACGTGGTTAACCTATATGAAAACAAGATTTTAAAATATGATATGAAGTAAATAGGTGCTCTTGAAATAATATTTATTAATATTGATTTATCTCCTTGTTTTGGGGTTTTTCGTTCAACAAACAAAAAGGAAAGTCTATTAGAATCTTAATATATCCAATTATAAAAATAATTTCTTTCGTTCCAAAATGTAATATTCTTTTTATTATCTCAAATATATGTTCTATGGAGTTATGTGATAGGTTGAATATAGCTATATCTAGTTTTTTGCAGATATATATTGTTTTTGAATTCCCTTGAGACCACAAATCTGGTTTTTGGAATGATGTTTTTGAATCTGTCTTTGTAGTTTGTACGGTGTACATAGATTTTTAAATTTTTTATGATAACTCAAGAAATCTTTTTGTAAAGCCGCAATTAAAAAAGTTTTTTTTTTTTTTAAATACCTCCATCATTAAAACATCAATTTAATCAATTCCTATACACGCTGAAAATGCGTGTAGGGCTAAAGTGAAAGAAGCTCAGGCCTTATTTAAATATATATATATATATATATATATATATATATATATATATATATATAATTTTATAAAAACGACTTCCATGGTTTATTTCCAATCATTGAGTGAACTATCGAACTGACATTTTTGGGAATGGGTAAATGAGAAAGTTTGTGCAATGGTTTTACACATTTTTAATCAGATGATGTTTTTAACGTATGTAATTTTTTTAAATAATACTAATATTTATTAGACATAGGGTCCTTCATGTCCATACAATTAATGATGACACAAATCACAATAATCAAACGGATCTTCCTCCGATCATGAGATCTTCTCCGCGCAAACACAAACCTCCGACTTCTCGGCCACCTTGACGCCTGTTAACAATGAGTATAAAGGAATTATTACTTCTTGATAACGTTACCTAGAAACTAGGCCACTGCACACTGCATTGCATTTTCCCTAACTTGTTAGCCATATTGCAATTTCTCTCTACTATTCATCCTTACTTGCTGTTTTATTTCCCTTGAGAAATTTCTACTTTTACTTGTTATTTGGAATGGGAAGGAAGGGACTGTATTAGCGTAACCAAATGAGTACAACAAACATAGCAGTACATATTCATACAAATCATGTACTGTTGTTCACTCTATGAAATAATTTTGAACGTGACTTCTGAGCTTGCAATATAGTCTAGAAGTTTGTTTTTATAAATCAATAAATAAATAGCTTATAAAATTCGACGTTCGTTTAAACTGGTTCATTTAACTAATAAAAACCAGCTCCCAACTCCCAACTAGATGCCACAATGAATCATTTATATTTATGGTGTGACTGGATCGCTTCCGGCTTAGAATGTTGTATAATCACATCACCAGCTGACTTTCCAGCAAAATATAAATCAACTAAATAGTCAGTATGGATTGTAGAAGATAAAATAACCCAATAATTGGGAGTGAGAGTAAGATTAAACCTGAAAGAGGTAAAGTTCCCCACCCGTAATAACCATTATACTGAAATTTAATGAACACAGGATAGATAACACGTAGCTAGATGCAATATCGCATATCAGATAATCTACGTAATTAGGAGTACAAAACAATCTATAGAATGTCGCAGAAATATCCACCAAGTATTATCGGAACCTGTCTTTCAAGAAAAAAAAATTAAATTTTTACAAAAACTCTATATGGATTTTTGTATTAAATTGTCCAAGCTTGTTTTATTAAAATTATTAAGATGTTTTAGTATTGTGAAAGTGCAATGAAAATATTATGTTAAACCTCAATATTTCTCGATTTTCTTTTGTTTATTCTAAAATATTCATTACGTTTTACTCAAATTCGTTTTGATTTAAGAAAATCTCTTCCAAAACTGTAGTATGTTACAAATGTAATCAGAAATCTTGTTATTTTAACGTTTTCTCTAATATAATATTATAGTCAAATGTAAGATTTGTGACTAAAGCCAATAAAAATTAATAAACTGGAGTAAATAAACCAGTATAACAATACATTATTTTTAAAAAATGAAAACGAATGCATGAAACTAATTAATTTACATAACGATGCATTTGACTCTAATAACTTTACTATAAATGAAATAGTATTTTTGCCTTAACTTGGATTTTGAAGTCTTATGTACGTTAGAATAGAATTTTTAAGATTTTTAAAATGTAATGAATTTCAACACAGGCTTGTAGCTTACAAGTGATATATTGAACATATCTTGTACGAATGTTACAGAAATTTTCTCAGCCCGTCCAAATCTGCTGGTTTTGTTTGATAAACTTGGTGCTTCAATAACCTGCAAAGCTCATGTAATGACCTGGTAGACCATTCGATCTTTCTTCGTAGAACATCCAGCGATTAGGGAAATTCTGGTCCAGAAAAAATCCGCTCTGCTTACTGCGTAATGCGGAGTTGTCCCATCTTGTTGAAATCAAATCAGATTGAACTGTTGCTGGCCACTAATATTTGTATTATGCCATTTTAACTGTTGAGGTATTCTTCGTTGTTTAAATGTCCATTAATTAAAAAAATTTTAGGTGACGTTTCTGTCAATTATACCCGCCCAATCGTAAAGTTTCTGCGAATTGGATTCGAGCTTCTGGTATCCATTTTGAATACTCAGTGGTCTGACTGTTCTCATGGCCATGAACCATGTAAGTAAGTTGCTTCATCCGATCGGGAACAATTCCTATTTTCGTCATATTTATTTATCATGTCACAAAATTCAAGTCGCATATCGAAATCATCTGTCTTCCTTAAGTTCGTGTACAAAGTGAAATTTGTAAGAATTACAATTATTACTTTTAAGTATTTTATGTCTAGCTATAAGATATACAGTACATCATGCTTAAGGTCGTTTTAACGATATTTTAGGTACTTCCAAAAAAGTCTGTAAATCATCTAAAAATGTTTATTAATTGGTTGTAGATTTTGGTCTTCACTACGACTGCGATCGCGAATGTTGCCTTCTTGGTCAAATCTCTGTCAACATTTTGCCATTGTTGATGGTGCTCCTGTCTGGAAATGTTGCATTAAACAAATCTCTTGTTTCATGAAAAGAGCGGTTACAGTCGCCAAGCCTCTGGTGTTCCTGTTTGGAAATGTTGCATTAAACAAATCTCTTGTTTCCTGAAAAGATCGGTTACAGTCGCCAAGCCTCTGGTGTTCCTGTCTGGAAATGTTGCACTAAACAAATCTCTTGTTTCCTGAAAAGAGCGGTTACAGTCGCCAAGCCTCTGGTGTTCCTGTCTGGAAATGTTGCATTAAACAAATCTCTTGTTTCCTGAAAAGATCGGTTACAGTCGCCAAGCCTCTGGTGTTCCTGTCTGGAAATGTTGCATTAAACAAATCTCTTGTTTCCTGAAAAGATCGGTTACAGTCGCCAAGCCTCTCTCATTATTAATATAGTTATTCTTTCCCTTTCATTAAGCTCCATTTTGTACTGCATAAATAATACTATGCACTCTAGTAGAACACTAATGAAAACTGATTTCGATGATGGAAGAGTATAGTAGACTTTATAATCACGCAGAGATCAAGTTTGGCCAAAATTTCAGAATTTCAGAAAAGGTTCTATTGTTACCTGGTAACAGTGGGATTACAACTCCTTAACGCGCTATTTTGACACAGTGAGAAAAGAGAGGGGGGGGTTAAGTAATATGACAAAAATATGCCTTGATGTACTATTTTGTGTGTACTATGTGTAGGCCTACAGTGGAATTAGAAACGCTTTAAATATAGCTATCTTCTTTGACACTGTGTATATATATATATATATATATATATAATTTTATATAAATAATATAATTTTATAATATTTTATAATTTTATATATATATATATTATAACTTTCTTAATTTATATTTTTGAATTTAATTTTAATTTACTAATTTATTTAAACAAAAACCACACGTTGGTGAGCCAAAATATAACTTTCTTTAATTTTCTTTTATGTTTTTTATCTTGCCACACGTTGTGCGACCAAAATATAACTTTATAACTGATGTTATATTTTATTTTTAATCTACTATTTATTTATTTATTTTGAATATTTTTGAATAATAATTATTATTAGATTTTAATAATTCAATATTATTTTTGATTACCTGTTATTTGTTTAGTTCTTCCTAAATCTGCATAATGTGGAAATATAAATAATACACCTGACACAATATATCACTTAAAGACAAAACTTAATTTATTGAAGCAACATATCAAAGAATCATAAAAAAAACGTACATTTATTCCATTAGTGTCTAAAAATTACTTCACTCATTCCTCAAGCATTCCTTAATGTTATGTAAGATACAAAATTATCTTAACTAATTGTCCTTTCTTATGCTAGACTCTATAACTAAAAAAAACATCAAGTTTCCACAATATGGCGTTATTTTGAATGAAATTAATCTGTTATATGAATTACTTTTATTTTTTACCACAATTAATAATGCTTTATTAGCACACAAACAATTATTTCCTTTACAAAATTAATTTTTATTAAAATCTTTATTCAATTTGTTAGTTATTAATTTATTTTCTAGCTCTTTTTAATTATTTAATTAATTCTCTTATCTCTTTATACGGGTCGTTAGGTTCTTTTATGGCTCAATTAAAGTGAATTATTTTAGAAAGTGAATTTATAATTTTAAGTGAACAAGAATTCAAATTGTACTTATCGTTGGTACAGCCTTCCCATTTGATCGACGAAAACACTCTCCACAACACAACACAATGATGGCTTTAGATTGATTTAGATATATAAAAAAACCAAAACACTCCACACACTATCTCCAACAACTTAATCCTGGAATTCGAACTGGTGCTCCTCTCCAAGTATCCACTGGCGATGAATTAGATCCTCCAACTCTTCTCTCGACAACTCCTCCAAAATATTTGAACCTGCTCCAAAATCTCGACAAAACTTTGAATAAAACTACTAAACACTCTTTTCAACTTTGATTCACAACTAATTAATCTACTCGACGTATTGACACAGAGAACCCTAGTCTCGTGGTCAATATAACTCCGCTTTCTCTGGCCCACAGAATGCTCTCCGTGCCAGGACCTCTCCTCACCACTCCAGATTTTAGACTCTCCACCTTTTTTTTAAAATTTTCGACGCCAAAACCTCTCCCTTCTTCCCAACACTTCCCTTCGCTTTCACTCCTCCGATTCGCTCGCTGAATTCTAGATTTCTCCCCAGATGTTGTTCTTTTTTCCTAGTGGCTGTATTTTTTTAAATTCGTTAGCTTTCACCATGTGGCTGGTTTCTGATTGGCCGACCTAATTCCTTTTGTCGGTTTCTCATGTTTTTTTAGAAGTACCGTTATACTTTCTAGCGTGTCCCATCAGGTCTCTCACCCTGTAAATTTCTCTTTTTTTTTTATACATCCAGCTGCGCGACATAAAATCTCCCGTTAGATACCGTGACAAATTGTTTAATGTTAGCACGTGTACACTACAAGGTTAGCGAAACTGCCTCTTTTCTCTTTGGCACGCTTTCTCTCCTAATTTGTTGTGCACAGATGTCCTTTTGATTTTTTAAAATAATATTTTCTGTTACCAGATGATACTAGTTGTCCTTTATATTTCTATCATTTAATTTAGTTTCCCCTCTATATCATAAGTTACATGTAATTACTCATTATTATAGAGATCGTTGTTATCCTTTGTTTTTTTTTTTTTAATTTGATAAAACGATATCGTTATAATATATATAATTTTTATCGTTAATATTTACTATATAATGTCAACTTTTAACAGAATTAAGCAATCACTACTTCCTTATGACAAATATTTAAAGAAATTATCAAACAAATTTATCAGTCATTTCGTGTCATTTGACTTTATGGTATATCATAACGATTTTCGTAGCTCTGTTAGTCTAAAACGCAAAAGATAATTTTAGTGGTTTACTCAAAACAGCAAAAATAATGACACGATTACATTTGAAATTTGCAAGATAAAATACATTTTATAAAAATTTTGGAACACTATTTAAAACGAAATTATTTAGATTTATTGATGAGCTTAACAAGAGTTTTCAAATGAAAAGTCAGTCAATTTTCTATCTTTCTTAGAAGCTGAGAATAAGAGCTATTTCTATATTTTTTTGAACCTCATAAATTTTGAAATAACAAATCAAATGTACTATTTTTTATTTAATCAAACTACGAGTATATCATTCGCTAAGGCTATATTTGTGCCAGCTACTTCCACCATAATAAGCTGTTTGATCATTAATATTTATATTTCACAAAAAAGTATTGATATTGTAGAGGTTATTCGGGGTTTTAAGCCTTCCATATGTAGTCAATTTTATCTTTTTACTAATAACACTCGCCTGGAAATGTCCAGGTAATTAATTAAATATGACTTTAGGAGCTACATTTGAGCTAATTATAACCAAAATTAGAAGAGGTTTTGATAAAATGAGATATGTTTGGATTTTCGCCTTATGAATTCCGCTATACAGTACATTTAAAGATACATTTTCTATAAACCTAGGTCGGCCCTTCAAAGGTTAAAAATATCTACATATTAACCATTATCATTTAATCTGCGTGATCACCAACAGTCGGGTATCCTTCTGAATACCATGGTTTATAAAACTTATATTAACAACAAAAATATATTATTACAATTGGAAATCTAGATCACCGGATATGCTTATAAATAACTTTTAATATGTTACTCACCGCCAGCAATCCTTTTTTGAAGTTTTTCCTTCAGTATATTACCACTACACGTGTTTCGGACTTTTTACCCGATGCAACCCCCACTTATGAACTAATAAGCCAGCTTACTAGGAAGTAGACATCAGCTGATAACTCACTAGTACATTGTGCAGTGTCAGCCCAGAGACATGTTAGACTTCATTTGTGCGCGTGTGTTGTTTGTGTTATGTGTTTTTACAAATTGTGTTAAATGTTTTTAATTGTGTTTTGACCACCCGACGATGGACGTAAAAAGTCCGAAACACGTGTAGTGGTAATATATATGTACTGAAGGAAAAACTCCAAAAAAGGATTGCTGGCGGTGAGTAACATATTAAAAGTTAAAAATATATTGTTTTTAATTTACAGCCTTGTTATGAAGCAACAGTAGCCATATTCCATAAAGTATTGCACTAAATAAAACTGGGATTTCGTTCGACGCCGACGGAAAGAAGGAGGGTCTATACAACAATCTCCTGACCCGCAGTATTTCATAAGATATGACAGGGAATGCCTGGAAGAAAAAACTGCTGAAGTGCGCGGTCGGCAAAAGTTGAAATGGGTTATCGATACGTGGGGGTGATTCACAGCTTTCTGCTACAGTGCAATTATCAATTCTGTGTATAAAGTGTATGTCAATTTATTGAAATTTATTTTTCCTATCAGCATTTTATTTTCCATTTTTTCCCCAAAATACACTCATAATATAAATTATGCACATATTTCCGCACATACATTCTTTGTCACATATAAATACATTTATTCATAAATGCCAAACAGCACGTATATTTAATTTTTTTGAATAAAAAATAAAACACTTTAGTTTATTTAAAAACTTTGCCAAAATAATTTCAAAAATGGTTTATCAAATCAATCATCATTTACCAAAATATTATTTTAAAAATTGATTGATTTTTAAACTGTTTTAACTCTTCTTCTTTTTGTACTTTTACCAAGGTTAAACAAACAAACGAATTGAAAAGTAGTTTCACAGTTTTCATAAATTTATGTTTTGTATATATTCCTTTCTGGCAATGCCCAAAAGGTAAATTTTATGTTTACGTAATATTAGATGTTTTTGATTATTGTAGTAATTATTGCAATCCGTAATAATTTTTGTTGGCACTTATATTTCGCAAATTGTATTAGTTGTCCAGATTATGATGTTTTATGTAGTTATTTCGTGTATTGTTAGTTTCTATTAACAATTTTCTTAAATTTATGTTTTGTATTTATTCCTTTCTAGCAATGCCCCAAAGGTAAATTTTATGTTCATTTAATTTTAAGATGTTTTTGATTATTGTAGTCATGATTACAATCCGTAATTTTTGTTGGCACTTATATTTCGCAAATTGTATTAGTTGTCCAGATTATGATGTTTTATGTAGTTATTTCTTGTATTGTTAGTTTCTATTAACAATTTTCTTAAATTTATGTTTTGTATTTATTCCTTTCTAGCAATGCCCCAAAGGTAAATTTTATGTTTATTTAATTTTAGGATGTTTTTGATTATTGTAGTCATTATTACAATCCGTAATTTTTGTTGGCACTTATTTTTCGCAAATTGTATTAGTTGTCCAGATTATGATGTTTTATGTAGTTATTTCTTGTATTGTTAGTTTCTATTAACAATTTTCTTAAATTTATGTTTTGTATTTATTCCTTTCTAGCAATGCCCCAAAGGTAAATTTTATGTTTATTTAATTTTAGGATGTTTTTGATTATTGTAGTCATTATTACAATCCGTAATTTTTGTTGGCACTTATTTTTCGCAAATTGTATTAGTTGTCCAGATTATGATATTTTATGTAGTTATTTATTAGAAGTCGCAATTCGCTGGTTGATATTTTCCTAACTATTACAAATGTTTTCGGAGATTCCAATAATATATGTGTCATTTCAATGTAAAACATTAATAATTAAAAATAACTTTGTTTCTAGAAAGAGGAATTGGTTTCTTTATTTATCTGCTCTTCCCTTTCTGGCAGTGCCCATCTGTCTTCAATTCCGCTATAACCCTATTTCACCTAACCCTCTCTAAACTCTACACATTTACACAGCCAGCCACATACATACGCGCACGCGCGTACACACACACACACACACACACACACGCGCGTGAATATTATATCCCCCCTCTTGGTACGTATCTTGGTTTATAGTTAAAATCGAAACTCGAGAACTATTTAACCAACTATCACGATATTTCGGACATATTTGGAAATCGACAGTGTTAAGCCCATAACAAGGGTGAAGTTAATTTTTGTCCAAATTCAAAAGATCAGAATGGTTATAAATGTCAGATTCATTAAGATTATAGGAATTTTGTCTCTTTCCTCAGAGTTTCAACGCTTTAAACACTCGTTACCATAACACTTTATTTTACAAATTTTAATAACACTAGATTGATTAGTATAACTATAAAATCAATTTGAGGTTAAGTTGACAAACTAAATTCTCGAAAGGTTATCATCACATTATATATAATTTCTATTGGGTCACAAATAGCTTAATGTTTTTGTTTCCCTCTTTGAAACGACACAATTATAGCAAAACCTTTCTCATAGCAACTCCACAAAACTTTAGTGGATTACTCCAACTGTATAAATGTTAATTTACATTATATTACTTAAATCTGTAATTGAAGAAAGAGTGTTATTATGTTTTGTATACAATTGATTATTTATTTGAAATGAATACATAATTGAGAAAACTCATATGCTTTACTCTGTGTCATTTGATAACGATCTTGTATAAATATCTCTTTACGTAAATATAAAATGTCTGTTCGGAAAGTCCAGGTTTTTAATTTATACAGAAAACTTCCGTTGTTATCACTTCGGCAAAGAAAACAAATCACTGTGTATGAATAGTTTGTTTATTGCGCTTTGTCTCATTTGCACTGCTTCCTTTGTTGCTGAACAAACTATCAACTCATGTTGGGGAAGAATGAAAAATATAATTTCTCTAGGGAAATATACAAGTAGGAAATAAATTTTTATATAGTTGGCGATGTATGATGTGTTTCGCTTTTGTATGGCTGGTATGATTTGCTATAATATTATTATTTTTGTTTGGTTTATTTTACTGGTCATATATTAAAGTTATTGTAGCCTAATTATTATTCATAATATTTGATTTTTTTTAGCTTATACGGTGTTTATACAAAATTGAAATGCCTTGTCTTGTATAGTTCGACACGAATTTTCTTATAATAAAAGAAATGGTTTTTACATGTAATCTTATTCTTTAATATTCAAAATAATAAAGTTATCGCTAAAAAAAATTTGTACTCTCAAATTCAATATAAAACCCAGTAATCAGTTTTGAAATGATTTGGAGTAGAGAACTTATATGACTCCATTAATTACTTACTATTCAGTTTAGGTAATCTATGTATTTACCATTAAATCATCTGCCTACTGGAGATAACATAACCAGAAAACCAACATTTTAAATTCATTTCCTTCCCGTAGCTGCGTACCACAATTATTTTAAGGTAAACTTAAAAGATCGATACTGAATGTAACGTAAAGATAATTCACTTACTGGGCAACGCGAAGCAATGTTATTGAAAGCGATATAATTGGATAAACAAGAGCGCACGGCTACCGGTCGTCCAGGAAGCGGGATTTCCCTTGAGATATGTATTTTTCTCTTCTCTTTCCCGGTGACTGCAACTGTCCAAACTCGAATACTAGATATAAAATGTGTATTTGTGAAGCTGTGGAGCTTATCGCACGCATCAACACCATAAAAAGGAAAAAAAATCAATAATTTAATTAAACCAACTTAATTAATTATTTTAGCATTCGTAAGCCAAATAGGTTATTTTATTTGTTGAACAGTTAAATAATTGTTTTTCCATAACGTATTGACTTATTTTTGTGCGACCGTCATAAAAAAGTTAAGAAAACGTTTTTAGTGTTTCCTTGAAAATTTTATATTCCTGCTCATTTTAATTTTTATTGCC
The DNA here is from genome assembly GCA_963513935.1 of Aphrophora alni. Taxonomy (NCBI): domain Eukaryota; kingdom Metazoa; phylum Arthropoda; class Insecta; order Hemiptera; family Aphrophoridae; genus Aphrophora; species Aphrophora alni. Next base: position 83,026,553 of record OY740770.1, on the reverse strand, counting down.
ACTCTTTTGATTACTATTTGAATTATGTTACTTTCTTTTCTTGTACATCTAAGTTAATGTTTTTAGAAGTATTTGCTATCTATAATATCGATGGAAAGGTAGCTGCATTCTACATTTAAAATTGAAAGGGGTAATTGGGAAAATACCAATTTAGAATAATTAATAGAGACTGAAACAAATGATTTGGTAAAACAGATTGTTTGAAGTGCGGGTTTAATAATTATTTGAGGTTTTGTTTATAATTAATATTAGAGTGATTTCTATTGATTATTCAATTGGAGTTAAATTCACAAGTGGCTTATAGTTGTCTGCGTGGTTATTATGTTTTTATTAGGAAATAAAATGGTTTGTTTTAATGGTTGTAATCTTATTACATGTACTTCATCTTCCTTTCTTATAAGCACACTGTTGTAATACAGTCTAATAGAAAAAGGAATTGTAATAATCATAGTAAGTGTAATGAGTCCTTACTAATATGGCGTAAAATAATACATATTTAAAATATTCTTAAGTGTACAATTCCTACCTTACGCTGATGAAATTTATATGTTTTTAAATATCTTCTGAATTTGTATGGATAAGATTCCTGCTTGTTCTCGGGAAGACAATTTTGGAATTTCACACTTCATTATTTTCATTTAAAATATTTGTTTCAATTATTGCTAACCACCTTGGATCTTCCTTTTATTGTTCCAGCGACATTGCAACAAAACTTTTAAAATGAGATACAGCATTTCACACTTTTTTTTTAGCTGATAGTTTCGTATATCTGCACGATTTTCATGAAACAGTGCTTGTAGACTATAGGGGTACCGCTTAGGAAAGAACCTCGCATCGGTTTTGTCTCGCGCAGGTAGAACTGTGGAGGGAGGGGAGAGCGGCCGCTACTTCATTGCGTAGAGCTTAATATTTTCTTTTGCAAACCTACTACAACGCTAAAAAACTGTGAATGTGTATCGTTTATGTTCCTGACAACTACAATTAGTAAATTTAAATATTTTACAAAGTAAAAGACGAAAAAGACATTAAATTATAGGTTTTTAATTGCTTTATATTATAGCAAAAATGTAACAATTTATCCCCATCACCGCTCCAATCCCCTTCCCGCCATCGCCCCTACATGCGTGCGCGAGCCACTCTCGAGATGACGGTTCTGCGCAGGTTTCTTTCTGTCTGATAGGCCTATAGCTTTCAACTTTCGCCGTTCTGGAACATTAATTAACATTATATTTTCGCATAATAAAATTTGTTACGTCATTTTATATTTTTGCATGTAGAAAGAAACATAACAACTAGAAACACATTTAAAATAATTGTAAAGCTGTTGTAAGATCTATAGCTCTGAACTCACAAATAAGAATCACTTATGATTTCTATCCTCAGAAATTTAAAACAAGTTATTAGCGGTTGGTCAAAACTGATGTTAACAATGTAACATTTAACTAGCGTTATTGCGTCAAATAATGTATCTGATTAAACTGCACTGCATATTTAAATATATATGTTAGAGTAGTATTGAATCGAGCTTTGATTGGAAACACAGATTAAAAATAATTTTGCATTTAATAGTTTTTTATATAAGAATATTACTCGATCATAGTTCTATATGAACATTTTAATACCTCTTCCCACATCTTCACAAAAGACAACAGGTCACTCAAATTATGGTTAATTTAAATAATAATATCTTTATCATAAGAAACTATAGTTACAAATGTTGATTTACTTTTATAATCTTTAATTATTCAAGATTTTGTTTTAGTTTCTAGTTTTTATCAGTCACGATACAGTATCAGGGAGCATGATACAAAAATCTTTTTTCATGAAAGGAACTTTATAAGGTGCCACTTGAGCCCTTTATTAATGTTAGATTAACGTTTTTCTCCCCCCCCCCTTGTTTTTGATCTCATTAATCACAATATGTTCAAAAATTGTTACAGAAATAAAGTGTTGTCTCAAAATATTTAAAACAAAATATTATTTTATTTGTTTATAATATTGTTTCATACTAAAACCAAATTAAATATAGTTAGATATTTTAAAATTTATATATGTATATTAATTAGTTAAATATATTAACTATAAATGTATATACATATACATTACATATAAGAAAATCCTGTTTATCTTTATACTGGAATTGTAATAATTTAAGGAATTAAGTTACAAAAGACAAGGAAATAATAAATATGTCACGTAGTTCTAATACATATAGGCTAAAGTAGACTATATATTACATTAAAAAATATAATTTACTTATTTTGCCAAACAACTTCCAGAAAGCGAAGACCAGTAGCAATATTGGCATCTGTGTTCTCATTTTTCAATAGTTTGAACTACAGTGCATTTATCGGGCTATCTCTTTTTAATAATTTAACTTCAAAGTATAAAACACTGTATAGACTAGTTGAACTCCCATATATTAGATGAAATTCGACTTTTCTCTCTCTTGATTTGCAAATATTTTCTTTTATCACATATTACATGTCACTTCACATCAACCTTTAGGTCGTTGTGGTCCATGTCGAACTTATGTCTTTATGTCGTTATTATGTTGAAATTTAGATCATAATAAAAAGTTATTCTATGTAAAATTAACAGTAGCCTATTTCAGATTGACCTTTTAAGAATATAAAGAAAAATCTAAATCCCGGGTTTTTATATCAAGTAGTTTGAAGTTACAATTTAAATAGTTTTTTTTTAAGTTTATCGAAAATATGCAAGCCATAATTTAAAATTGTACTTCCAAGTCGCCTAATTGAGCTATAAAACATAATCAGATCTCATTTTACAGAGTTTTGGACCTTTTATGAATTTAACAAATACGTTCCCCACAATCCTTTTTAAAAAATAAAATGTTGATTTTTTAAAAACCTCATATTTAAAAATCTGAAAATTGTTTATATTGTTGTTGTTTAAATTTTTATTTTGGAATTATTCGTTATAAAATGTACAAATATTTAGTGTTTATTTTTTACTGTATTTTGATTTTATACACTGGAATCTTTGCGTAATATTCGATTTGCACTCACGTCATTTTCAGGAAGTTTGAATATTCTAGAGTCACAGGTTCACCTTACACAGGATATACCCTGCAAGAATCCTTAAAAGATCTGCTTTCTTGGATATAAAAAAGTTGGGGATGGAACAGTTGAGTAAAAAAATGCCATTTTTATTTCTTCATTCATTGATTTCATATTTCTCTAATATATTCCCAAACCACCAGTTGTTATCATACGCTGCAATAGTACCCTCTTATTTACGTTAACTGCAACTGTCCTTGTGATTTTGATTCTGTTTGTGATAGTGTTTGGTGCTTGCGAAAAGGTTTTCACTAAGATTCGTATTTTTCTTAAAATACTTGTATGAAAACTTGCAATTTCTGAGTTATAGCAATTGTTACACTTTTGTTGAAGCAATCATTTAGGAATGTCTATGTTTCTCTGTATTCTTGCAAATATAAAATCTTGGATCACGTAAACGTTTCTACTGCCTGCTCGAAAATCTGTTTTGATTATATAAAAATCTGCCGTTAGTATGGGGGGGGGGGGTGAGGCAACTTCCTTGAGCTGTCAATCCCTTGACTGTACAACTTCTCCTGAACTACAAAATCTTCTTTATACTTACTGAGCAGCTTAGCCGTCAGAAAAGCAGTCATCTCTTAGATTCTTTTTCGAGTTTTATTTTCAAATTCATCGAGATTTTTCTGAAAAGAATAAGCAACTAACATGTTATGTTCCAGACAGTCCGAGGTTACAACTTTTTTTTTAATTTTTTTTTTTTTTTTTTATTAAACTGGGCTGTGATAACCTCCATCAGAGGCCTCACCGGCGTCGACCTAAAGATCTTTTGCCGCCCCAATTTCCTTCCTACACCCAATCAGTAATACCCGTCATCCTTATGAAGGAACAGATACTACCGATAGGGTTGTCTAGGATGGTTTCCATCTCTTTCCACGGAGGGCCTAGAGAGTACAGCCTGGCTCGTCCTAGCGCCTCACACTCCAAAAGAATGTGTTCTGCAGACTCTTCAGCCAAACCACATTTCCTGCATGTATTAACTGCAGCAATTCCTATCCTGTGTAGGTGTTTTCTGAGGTGACAGTGGCTCGTTAAGAGACCAACCACCCACCTCAAGTTATCCCTTCTGAGAGAGATGAGTTGTTCCGCATGTTTCTTGCTTGGTCTAATTAACCTTTTAGCAAGTCTACTAGTGGTTGAATTCGTCCAGACCCTGTTCATCCCCTCCCGCATCCACTTATCAACCGCTGTCCTGGCATGTCCATAAGAGATTACGAGCACCGGTTCCGGGCCCACAAAAGGGGATTCAGAGCCTGACCTGGCTAGTTCATCTGCTCTCTCATTACCATCAATACCTGATTGGCCAGGAACCCAGCCAACAGTGACCGTGTTCATCTGACTAAGCTTTATCAATGATGAGATGCAGTCCCATACCTGCTTCGACTTTACCTTAGTCGTGTTAAGTGCCTTAATGGCAGCTTGACTATCTGTGAAAATCAGAATGTTCTTACCAATGTATTTCATTCTTTGATTCTCCTTGATGCATTCAGAGATAGCACCTACTTCTGCTTGGAAAACAGTAGCATGCTTACCTAGGCTCAGTACGATGGACCTCTCTGGGTTGAGCCCATTAATGCCACCGCCTGTACCCATCTCTGTTTTCGAGCCATCTGTGAACCAGACTATATCTTGCTCGTTGTATAACCTCCTTCCAGACTCCCATTCTTCCCTAGAGAAGATCTTCGTCTTGAAAGGCTTGTCTAATGAAACATTAGGTATCATGTGATCTGAGGGCATGTCTAACACTTCCCTGTTGACCACTTGATTTATCCTGCAGTGCCCGATTGCAGGCCACCTCTTTCTCCAGCAACCCGTTTGCTGTAGTCTATATGCACTCATCCTGGTCTGTCCCTGAATATATACCCCTAGGGGAGGAAGATCCAGAAGTGCATTCAAGGTAACAGTTGGTGTAGATCCCATGGCCCCCGTGATAGCCAAACAAGCCACCCTTTGGAGACCATCCATTCTACTTCCAACCCCACCTTGTAGCGTCTTAGTCCACCAAACCACCGCAGCATAGGAGATTAGTGGTCTAATAATCATGGTAAGGTTACAACATAACTGATATGTTAATTGTTGTCTCCCCTTTCTAATATACCACAAAAGGGTGAAATGTGACTTGTTCACTAGTTTAGCGGAAGCTTTGAGCGTCATCTTGTACAACGAAAGAATCATTTTCAGAAAAATAATGCATTACAGTAAATTATGAATCTTAAAAATGTTCTTATATATGGTAAAATGATAACAGACCAATACAGAAAGTTTGTCAAACAAATAAATCTATGATTTTTTGTGGAAGATTTTTTTCTATGTTTCTAAAGTACATTGCTCAAATGAAATCCACTGGCGATAAGTACATTTTCAACCATATTTTCCTCAAACACTATTTCAAGTCTGTATGTTATTGAATTTCTTTTTTCCCAACAAAAGATGTACAGGTCCAATCGATTAACAACATGAATCTCTGCAAGACCATGCGTATTTGCCTTCATTTCCAATTTATTACTACATTGGACCTTCAATTTTCATTATAAGTTTCAAGTCCATACATAAAATCTAGTCTGTCAAAAAAGTGATTTTTTTCTTTCTGAATTTTTCTAAAAATGAACTCTGTGACTCCAACCAGCCAAATATACACAATTCCTGAAAATAAAACTGTCAGAACATTAAAACCTTCATTGATTAGTACCAATCTATTTAGTTAACTACCATAAATTGCGCTTTTAAAATATAATTAGCTTTAATCAATAAAATATATTTCAATGTTTGACATAATAGTTTTAATACTATTTTCAAAGAAACACTTAATATTCCATGACCATATAATGGAAATTAATTAATTAAGAACAATTTTATAATATTTTTTATTTAAAGCCATTTTAAAGACAATCAAATTCGACTTTTTTATTTTGTAAATCAATTATTTCTCCCTAAAGTCTATTGTATTGCTTATCAAATACTTACAAATATAATTAGAAATTTTATCTCTGGATCATTTTTTCGTAAATAAAAAAAAAAAACTCAATACCCTTAATTCAAAACTAGTTTACATATAAATTCAAAATTTTCTTCCTTCTCCATTGGCATAAGTAACTCATGAAATTTGATCAAACCTCATCAAATTATTTCGGAAGCTAGGTATAATTTTTTTTTTTTAAATATGTTGCAACTACATATAATGGAAATTATTTTTTGTTTACCAAGTAACACGATTTATGAGAAATCTTTCTCAGCAGTTACAATTTGTTTTCTCTAACAGTTAAACCTACTACTTGTTTTTTCCGTTTTCAAACTTTTTATTTTCCGACACTGTCCCTAAGAGGATGAAGAAGGTGAGGGGTGTCTTCAACATCGACGTACTTTAGTTTCAACAATAAATACACTGGAATGCACTTTATACTTGAATAGCTTTAATGTGTTTCAGCTGATATGAAATAAAAGTTTTATACCACTTTTTGACGATACAGAGACGTTAAATGTTTTACAGTGGAAGTTTGAATTCAATTAATGAAGACGTTTTTTTTCTGTCTTAACAAAAATTAATGATTGTAAAGAGAAGTGGATGGACATTTGGTGGTAATAACGTACGTTATGTGTTATGGATATAAACTATCAGCTGCTCTGGAAATTCTATTCCGTGTTACATATTTTAAAGTTTAATGTAAAGATATATTTTAAAGATATATTTAAATAGACAAATTTATGAAACATGACTATCTAGCCCTGCTTGTGACCAGAGATGTTTGAGTTTAAATGTTTTGAAAAATATTCCAAAAAAGAACACATACTGAATGAAAGCAAATTTGTCCAATTTTAGCCTGTAGACAATGAATTGTAAATTTCGAACTATAAATCGGGGGAAAGGAGCATTTCAAAGTTTTCATTAAAAAATATCAATGTTAATTATTTTTAAAGATATATACAACTTATTCTTCCCAAATATTTTGATATCCCTAATAAAAGTAATGGACATATTTTGATAGTATAAAAATATCGATTATTGTTTTCTATTATTTTTTACGCTTTTTGCACAAAGAAAACATAAATACATTAGATAGAAAAAACTCAAACACAAGATCTCACAAAAATTACGTATACTTAATCAATCGCGTTTCAACGACAAAGTCGCCATCCTCAGTGATACATGAGGTAGAATAACTAAACTATAACTAACCTAGCACTGCGCCAACTCCCGTATGTACACAAAACTAAAAGAGCATGGTCTAAACCTACTTTCTAATATTAAGGGTTTTCTATAAGTGCCTCGCGTCATTCTAAATAACTTTTAAGTTAACATCTAACTAACACAATATTCTTAACTAATGTTATATTAAACAATACATTTTATATTTTACTTTAATATAGACTTTTGTATCGGCCCTAATTCATTATTTACAGTTTTGCAGCTCATGTATCACTGAGTATGGTGACTTTGTCGTTGAAACGCGTTTGATTAAGTAAACTTAATTTTTGTGAGATCTCGTGTTCGAGTTTTTTCTATCTAATATTATCTCACACGTCAAACTCAATATTTATTTAGGCATACCTTACTTTTGTGATGTTTCAAAATTCAAGCTTTTTCATATAAAGTTATAAACCGAAAACCTCACAGGAACATCGATCATGATACAAGTATGTAATATGTGTATGTGTATGTGTTTACCGATTTAGAGATCTCAGTTATTAAATAAATATTGTGCTTCACTTGCGAGATAATACTAGATAGAAAGAAAAGGCCGAGAACTAAATTATTTATTTTTTGCAATACCTTCGACAAAATCGTTATCATACAATTTCTGTTGGTTAATTTTAAAACAGCGAAAATCTTAACACGTGTTTTGGTAACGTACGTGCCCTATTTTGCTGTCCATTTTTGCATGATATCTTGATTTTTGTTGTTTTTTCGGGTTAGACTAGTGGAGACAGGGATGTAACTCAACACACGAAAAAAATTAATGTCAACAACCTGATTCGAAAACCTGTGTACTTAGACTTTTCAATTGTCCGAGCTTCAGTGAGATAAGTGCACGCTTCACCAACTGTACTATGTCGTTCTCTATTTAATCTATAAGCCCTAAGATATCTAACAATAGCTTATCTTCTGGGGCTTAAAAATATATAACCGTTGATATCAATGTAAGTTTTATACTATAAAAGTTAAGAGAGTCGTTTTTATAAAATATTGAATATTGATATTCCCTTCAAAATCCGAATTAATCTTCGTAGAAGCGTGAATTTTAGTTAGATTTTAGATAAATCGCTAGAATATACTATGTGTTGAATTTATTATTATGTTTTAATCAGACGTTCGCCATTTTTGTGTATAAATGCATGACGTTTCTGCGAGTATGAATGAACCACCGTTACCAAGTGATAAAACTTAAAATAAACGTAGTAACATAAGAAAGGTTCCCAGGCTGCTAGACCTGAGCAGTCTAAAATAATAACATTAAATTTAAAAACAAAATCTGAATTAAAAAGTGGTGGGGGAAATCCCACAAGTCACATCGCATAACTACACTACAGACAAACATCTGGTCAGCTAACTAAAAGGTACAAGTTACGGAGTGGTGAGATAATAGTTTATCGGATAAACATCATTTTGTCCTCCTTTTCATAATTTTAGTGCGTGTTTCAGTCATCACTCCTCTTATACTTTTAAGCGACAAATTTTCAGTTAAATTTTTATTAATGGAAGTAATAATTTCTACATTGGGTTGGTTGATAGATATAATCCAATAGCTTTAATATTGGGCTTCAATGAGGTCATCATTATCAAGTAAGTTTGATCGTACAGTATTTGTATATCCGCAAAATGAAAGTTTGGAATTTTGAACTTATTGATGTAATGACAAGGTCGTCAACAATCCGTAAATGACGATGCAATATCACGATAGCGTATCAGCTACGTGTCAAGTTTCAAGACAAGGTCTACACATAGTTGTTATTCATAATCCTGAAACAATTGTATAATTTGACTTTAGATTTCTTACAAGTCTATTGTTCAGAGACGTCCAACTCAGCAAGGCTGGTATGCTCGGTTGTTCAAACATAAACAATTGCGTCAAAAGTTTCTTAACTCAAGGAAAATGTGTCTAAAGATAATGGAAACTCACTCGGAGTAAATAATGTGTATTGTGTTGTATTCTCTGGTATTGTTTTGTTATGAATGGGTAAGTCCGATTGTTAGTTTCTTTAAAAAGAGTTATGTTACAATCATTGTATTACAGAAGATATCTAGTTGTGTGAATTAGGGAAAATATACGGTAAGGAAATGGAGAGGAGTAATTAAAATTTCGTCGGTGAAAATTTTACTGAGGATCATAATGTATTTTATGTAATGTTGTGCTTATAATTCTTATGCATCGTAATATATAGCTCTAAGCGATATATATGGATGCAAGCTGTTTTTAATTAAAAATACGTTGTTTAAATAGATTGGAGATGTTTAACAACGGTCTATAACTGAATTATGAACTGACAATTATTAAGTTACTATCTTATATATTAAAAAACTTTTGCAAAACTAATGACAGCGACCCTGACCATACTACTTGACCGATTTACATGCGGGTTGTACCAAAACAAAGGTTAGCGGTCCTAAATGTGCAGGTTTTATTTATATTTTGTAAATGTTTATGTTAATTGGGTCAAAAATGGAAAATAAACTTTTCTTGTGGAGATTTTATTTATCCTGAACATAGGAAATTTTTTTAAAACTTATGACATCGAGTCTGACCATACTACTGGACCGATTTACACACGGTTGCTACCAAATGAAAGGGTAATTGTCTGTATATTCGTCCATTTTGCTTCGATTTCAGCTATTACTCCACTAAATTTTCTAAAAACGGAAATTAAAATCTCTTGGCAATTTAACATGGGGTAAATTTTAAGCCTATTCCGAGTGAGATCTGGAGTTCTATTGGACCGATTTACATGCGGTTGTGTTAAATGAAAGGTAATTAACTCTATATATTTGCCCATTTCCCTGAAAAGTTTACTATTCCTTCATTTAAAATTCTAAAAACGTAATTTAAAATATCTTCTATTCATTAATATTGTTTTTACTAATCAGCAGAATATAACAGCACAGATCAGCTGATTATAACAAAGCATATGTTTTATTATCATAACATGGTTTGTTTATGTTGTAACTTACTTCATTTAAGTAGGTTAGTGGTGATTAAACGTGTAGAATAGGAAACACTTCTGAATAAACAGTTTCCATCTCTAATAAATGGAGTTATGTCAAAATGTGTATAAGTAGTCATGATCGTGGTTGTAATCAAGTGATGCTAACCAAACAAAAATTTACCAGGTATAATATAACATCTAGAAGAAACCAATAATCTAGATTAAACAATCAAAATATTACAGCAAATAAGAACACCTATTTAAAATAAAATCTAGATAAAAAGAAGAATATAAAATCAATAAATATTACAAAACATTAGCAACAAACATATATACATTATTAAGAGTAAGTTATTTATTTATCTGTAGAAAAGAATTAAAATAAAGTACATTTGTAGTAAATTATACCAAGTATTTTATTAATTAATATATTTAACTAATTATAAGATGCCATCAACAATAATTCTAAGTCAATTAAAATTTTAATTTGTTGCATATATCAAAATTTTACACATAAATAATTTAGCCATACAAAAAAATATTTTTATCCCAATCTCCCTTCACTAATCTTTTATAATCTTTAGATTGATTCAAAACTAATAAATTCAATAGGAAGTCCTTATTATGAGCAAAGCAAGCACGCGGCGCTTATCGCTCCACGGGGTTTGTCTAGTTGAATATGAATACACACAAAAACTCGTTGAATTAAAAATTTTTTTTTTTTTCTAAAAAATGATTAATTATGTAATTAAATATAAAAGTAAATCATGAAAAGATATGTTGTAGATTTTCAACTAGAATATAGAAATTTAAAAACGCTCATAACGCTTCTGTTTTGAATAACGACAAACTAATAGAAAGAAGACATTGGTCGACAACACAAAATGACAGGAACTTGCTAAAAGTTTAGGGCTTGGATCTGGCCTGCAGAACTAACTTATGAGATAAAATGATTCATGGCCTCATACATTATACAACAGTGTCTCTTCGCCAACGTATCGTAACAAAGTCAAACTAACAAGGGGTGTCTTGTAATGTCATCAAACATTAACTCATACATTGTAGATGGAGGCTCACCAAACAAGAAATATATATTACAATATTGTATCTATTGTACGAGTTGCTGTCAGCAGTTCTGGTAACTACGGTAATTAATATTGCGTTGTGTTTAATTATTTGTTTGTTGTTGCCACTTTAATTCTAGTAAAGTTGATCTCGAGTTTTAATTAATTGTTGACCTAATTAGGTTGAAATACCATATCCATGAAAATTTAAACATAATTTAAGTTTTTAATTGTAATATATTTCTCTCAGTTTTAAATGTTAATTATTGTTTTAGAATGTTTAACTGAGTCTTACTTTAAATACGTTCTATAACACAAGAACTAGATTTTCGATTTGATATTACAAAATGTTCTAAGGTGGAGAGGTCTGAGAGATGTTCTTTATGTTTATAGCTTCCAACGCGCAAAGCGAGCAGTCTATACATTTATAAAATCTATTTAAGCTTCATAATTTTATATTTTACGTTCTAATATTTTCAGTTATACATTGGCACAAAACATTCACGTAGTGTATAAAATATATAACAAAAGTCATCATAATTTTGTAATGATAGCTATAACTTTTATACTGTGTACTTAGACCCAGAATTTAACCAAATGAGTTTTAATTTATCGCAAATACACAGTTTAGAGAAAATTGTGTAATCGATGACGAGTTATTTTGTTTTGTTATTCCCGGAGTCTAAAATTGTGGTTTTTTGAAAGAATAACTGCCTATCGTTCTATCAGGTGTTTATTGTCTTTGTAGTGCTCTACAGCTCAACGTATGGACCGATTTCAATCAAATTTGGTATTGGATTAAACTTGCATTGTACAGTTTAAAAAGGGTCTTATAAGTTAGCTGTCACTCAAGCATTTTACTGTGTGGAAGAGTACTTGCAGCTGTAGCGTCAGTTATATATATATATATATATATATATATATATATATATATATATAAATAATAATAATAATAAATATATATTATATATATATATATATTTGTTTATATTATTTGTGTGTTATGTTGCTTTTAATATAACTTTAATTGTAATTGTATTTTATAATTAAATCCGAATCAATGTACCATTATGACAAATCAAATGTATATTCAGCTTGCTGCTGCACATATGTGTACCTAAAGTGAGGATAATACTGAATAGAAAGGGTATCTATCTCGGAATTATTTTGAATTTTTCGATAACTAAACAATTGGCGGTATTAAGAGAGAAAAAAAAAGATTAACATTTTTACAAAATCGACTCATTTCGACATCTCTAAAAAAATGTTAGTACATGATTTGTTGATAAAAACCATAAATTTGACCATTGGACTGTTTTTTAAGAGACTTATTTTCTCAAAATGGCTTATACCGATTTCTTTACAATTTGAGTGAATATTATTGAACCAAACGCGTGAGGTTAATCACAAGTAAATATAGTACGATTCATGAAGGATGGGCAAAAACCATAAATGAACTTTGTACCACCGTCATATAAAATCCCGATTTTAATTAAATACGATTTAGCTGACACATTATAGCACAAGGGAAATAAATTTAGGCCATATTTAAACTTAAAATAAGTTTAAGCATTTAAATATTTGTGTTCATTTTCACTTTTTGTCTGAAAACGAATAGTTTCCGATGGTTTTGGGGATGGGTGAATGAGAAAATTTTGTATAACAACGTGTTTCTGAAACCTTGAAATATTAGAGTTCGCTATTAGGTTTGATATAATATTAACTATATACTTAAGAAAGTGAACCTAGAGAATAAGCTCTTTAAAAAAATAGTATTTATAGTTTATATATATATATATATATATACTGTAGTTAATCTCCTCCTTCAAATTGATGACAAAATACTTATTATTGGCCTGCGATACAGGTGTAAGGGTAGAAGAAAATCAATCAGCATTTCTTGAGACGTCCGTGCACATTAATACGAATGAGAAAACCCTGCAGGGATCTTATAGGGAAGCATAGACTGCCCAAGTGTGCGGGAATAAATTCACATAATTTATATTTTCCAGTTGACGCAATCCGTTACCCTCTAAGCCACAATAGTCGGTTTAATTTCGTTGAAAATCTGTTGTGAAGAGAAGAGAAAAGAAGGGAGAGTCGGGAAAATGAAATGTGACGGAGCATGAAATCACCCATGGCCAGTCTGTGTGAGCGTTGATTGTTTTTTGTAAGAGATTAAGCCGTATTGATAGAGGAGCACATTGCATTCAATTGAACGTAGGAGATAAACGTTAAGAGGATTCATTTTATGGGTCTACTAAACTTTGATTTCATATTATATTAACAAAGCAGCTGGATTGGAAGTTGACGCTGCCAATCATTATAGTGCAACTAGGTATGCATTCATGGATCTGATCGGTAAAAAGACTAGTAGAATTTTCTTAAAAAAACACTATATATTAAATAAATCCCCAAAACCAAATAAAACCAACCCAAGCTATTCGACATCATAAATGTCCACTTTGTAGATGTCAGTAAAAAAGTGAAAACTATCTAAGGTCGACTTTGAGAATATGTATTTTTATATTAAACTAACTGATTAAAATAGTTTCATATGGGGATAGTTGAGATAGTTTTATAAAGAAATAATTTGTTTAGTACAACCCTAATGATAGTGCTGTGGAAATAAATTATGCCCAAATACTTCAATATAATAATTTTGACCAAAAACGACCCATATATAACAAAGATGTAATACTTGTTTTAGGGGTAAAAAAAACCATTGGAGTGGAACATTTTCAAAACCCATTCTTAGTACGCGTATACAGATTTACCCCAAAACATTAAAAAATTTATAGTTCTAGGCTCCTTGGATCCAGAGATATGTTTTAAGGTAAAAAGACCCTTGGAGTGGAACAATTTCAAAAGCCTTTCTTAGTACACGTCTACAGACCTACCCTAAACCATGTTAAAAAATTTCATAGCTCTAGGCTACTTGGATTCAGAGATAATATTAAGGGGTAAATTACACTCAAAGAGTGGAACATTTTCAAAACCTTTTCTTAATACGTGACCTACCCCAAAACATTAAAAAAAATTCATAACTTTGGAATTAGCTTATTTAGAGACATGGCGACCAATACTTTTTGTTTGGATCCTTAGAGGCTACATTTGATCAAAATCGAGTAGATTTTGAGAAGTCCTAAATTTGTGCATTTTTATCACAGCTTACCCCCATGTTTTGAATTATGGAAACAAAAATTGAAGAATATACTCAGATGTGACCAAAATGTCCACATATTAACTATGACTGAAATCGTTTTACGCGTTTGGACTGTAGAACACTGCAAGGACGACAGACAGATATTGTTCCAAAAACCAATTGTATGGGCTCAAAAGACCACAAAACAAATATAACCTCAAAAAACTTTACATATTTTTTTACCCATAACATAAATTTCTCTATACTAAGCATATCTTTCAGTATTTCAAAATGTAAACTCTTGTAAGATTTATTTTAGTGTTTGTTCTACTCTCTGATTAAGCAATGCACTTATAATTTTAGTAGTTATTTTGTGACATTTTCCTTTATATAGAATTATAATTTGATCGAACTGTTACTATCGTTTTGAAAAATCTGTTCTTTTCTGCCGAAATTTGAGTGTATTTTCAAATTTTCCATAATACATTTGAATGTCATTTTTTGAATAAATGTTAATTTTAATTAAAACGTTAAATAACCATAAAATATAAAGTTTTAATTAACTATGTAAAACTGTGTTTTAAAAGAAAACCTCTTATTGCATCTAAGTGTATTTTCATATTTTCCCTATCGCCTTTGAATGTAATTTTTCGAGGGTAATATACATTTTATTGAAAATGTTAAATAACTATAGAATCTAGTAAGTCTTAGTTAACTATGTAAAGCTGAGTTTATTTTAAAAAAATCCTAATGTAACATCTAAGTGCGTTAATATATTATATCGTAAATAATTATAGATGGGAATTTGTTTGTAAATTTAACATCTGATCATCCGTAAAGCAAACTAACAAATGATTTTGCAATTTTAATTTCAGGGAATTTTTTAACGTTTAATTAACAGCTCATATTAATTTCTAAACACATATCATTCGTGTAATGTTTGCATTTTTATTCATTAAAATAAATGTTAATAATGTTTCTAAAAGTCTGAATTATTGTTGGAAAATACACTGTAAATAATTAATAACTACCTTAATGTACAATTTATTTAAACACTGTTTCCTAGGTCATAGTTTTTGTTCAGGAAATGAATTTATGAATATTTTATACGGCTGCTATATCCGTATGTTATCTACATGTGAGAATTATTAAATTCAATTATATTGTTTTGAAATCCGACTTTTTATATGTTATGTTGTAATTCACATAGTAATTGTTTTAACCAAATATATATTTGTTTTAAAATTAAATAATTCTGTTAAAATAAATAAATGCCCTACTTCGTTTTCTAAATCGAATCTTTATGTATTTGTGAATTCTAATTTTAAAGGTGCCGTCTATACGACGAATTAAAAACACATCACATCACATGCCAAGCACACACCGCGTTAGGACTAATTGATTTGTTGTTTCTAAGGTACTGGCAGACCATGTAAACTGAAGGAAATGACACACAGCATCAATCTTTATTTTCTTTCCGCCATAACTCATCAGTGATGTTTGTCACCCCTATCCGTGGCCCCGTGGCTACTGTGGGGATATTGAAAAAGTTTTCTTTGACAGCTCCACAAAGTTCGTAAAGTGTCGGTGATTAACCGCTGCCTTTCTACAGTTGGACAAACTTAGTTGGTAGTTATCAGAAATATCAGTTGCCAGACGCCAGTAAGCACCAATCGAATTAATTCCTCACCAGTTGATAAATTTTACGACTCGAACAATCGGGATATAAACTTTTTAGATTATGTACAATTGAAATAACGTTGTTTAATTGAAGGTTGCCCTTCAATTAATAACCTTCGATACAAAAGTGAATATTTTTCTTGAAAAGTTTATGAATGAATTTACTTACTTTTAAATGATTTATTTTAATCATAACATTGACTAAAAAAGTTTTTTAAAAAGTTAATACATCTACAAAAATAAAACCTACAAAATAATTGTGTTCTATGGAGTTGGATACTAACCAACCCTGTCAACTTCCACTTAAGCCAACCACCGTTTATTAATAGTAGGCCCTTCCTCCGCCATACCACAGGTAGAAAAGAACCAAACTGCAAGAAATAAACGTTGTGTCCTGAGTACCACTCTTGTTCAGAAAATGACGACATTAACCACTGAGCTACCAGAACACTAAGGAATAGTTACATGCATTTTTAATTGATGGTTGCCCTGCAATTAATAACCACCTTATCAATTAGCAATACTTTTTAACAAAATAAATTCACAGTTTATTTAAATACAAAAGCTAGTTCTTCTGTATCGTTTTCAAATAAATATATATTATGAACCTTGGAGCACTCGTGAATTATAGCGGAGTGATTTTGGGCTCATTAGTAGTTGGGTGAAAATACATAAGAAATGCTGATGGAAGGTAGTGGAAAATTTCTTTTTCCGCTTCCTTTGTGGTCAATGAATTTATAAATTTCTGTAGCTCTGATTAATTTACCGACTACTACAACCTAACCTAGCCTTCGCTTCACTGGGGTTATGACACCTCTTTGGAAGGTTATTGCTAGGTAATGGTTACCCACTAAGAGTAGACTAACATTAATTTTTTTTTTCAAAACAAGTTTTAATAAAATAGTAGAACTTGACATCACTCGTACTCTAGTCTCTTCACTCGAGTACTTCTACTTTTCTATTTCGCCCAAATGGTGCTGTGCTGAATACTACATATTCATGTCCAAATTGGCTTTTGTAAAATTGGTCGCCACTCCTCTTCATTTGTTTTTCTTAATTGTATCGTAATTCAGACGGTCTCAATGTTATTTACATCGTATGAATTATTTGCTTGTGAGGGTTATTTTATGAATATGCCCCTGGTGGAGGTACTTAAGTACTTTACAAATATTTATAGGTCGATTAGTATTTCGCTCGATACAACATTAGTTGATTTCTTTATTTTAAAATTATATTAAATAAACGAAAAGTACAAACCGATTTAAGTAAGAGCCACCCATTGCAAATCCTGACGAAATGTACTGCAACTTAAGGGTATTTTTCATTGTTATTTTTGATTGAGGGTGATAAGATCTTCTTGCCCAGTTGACACCCAGGTGTTTTTAAATTATGGCGCTAATCGACCAAAGATTTGAATGTACATTTTTTAAATCTATTTTGCATTTAGATAGAATTGTTCCCAAATTACAACCGTAGCTCCTTGATGATATTAATTAAATTGGAACTTGTATTTCATAATCTCAGTTATAGATGGTATATACAAGACATAATTTGAAATTTTTTATATAAGAATCTTTGTCTATTTCGAACTCTGTGCCTAAAACACAAATAAGTATCATTCAAATCGAACAATACATAATATGTTTGGGTTTATTTTATATATTATGAATCCGGTCAATAGATATGTTTAAACATTAGAAATAAATGCTTCAAAACACATTGATATAATTTTTGTTGTGGAAAAACGAATAAAAGAACTTTAAAAAATTAGTTCTATTTTGAGATCAACCCCACCCTTACAAAATTCATAATTCATTAATTGTCAGTATTGATATTCATTTGACCACTCATACCGTAGATAAGGTTTAACAATAATTTTCCAACCACAAATCTGACAATTTTGTGTCAAAACTAAACATTCAATGAGGCACTTTATGCCACTTCAAAATTTCAAATTTTGGAATCAATAAACAAATTATTATTAATTGAAATAATGGGGGTTAAATATGGCACTATTAGATCGCTGGAGACAGCAGACCAGAAAATGAAATCAAATAAAGAAATGAACCATAGGCTACAATTTACACTATTATATTAAAAAACTTATTTTACTATAACATTTATACACATGTAAAGTAGTATAGAGAAAAGAAGTGGTTAAGTTTTGCTAATATCGTTGGCAGATGTCACTGAAGTATAAATTTGCCATCAAACTTGATCACTGACTGTCTGATTAAGAACTCCCCCATCATACTTCTTCTACAACATAAATACAGTTTTAAAGCCAATCAGCTATGGGAATTCCAAGTAAAATAAAATTAAGTCGAAGAAATTGTTTGCTCTGCATTGACATATAAAGTTTAATATTTTGGGAAATATACTACTTTTACTGCTGCGACAGTTGATTCCTTACCTTTTCATTACTGCTGATAAAATCTTTAATCAAATTAACGGGCTTTCTACACGACCCCGAGCTTCTTTCGATTTATCATATTTTAATACAAAGTAATTTTTATGTGACAGTTGACAAGAATGCTCTAAACTTCCAGTTTAGAACACTGTTTATGGTTCATTACACCACACTGCCAAATATATTTTCATTTGTTTAGGGTAAATTTATCCGAGTCGATCTTCAAATTGTCAAATTAGAAAATTTTCCAAAAATATTTTGGTAAATTACGAGTTTTTGAGCTGTTAACGAAATTGGCTTTTATAATACTATAGTATTAATACTATAATATTAATAGTATATTTTGTTACCAGGGGACTTAAATTTAAGAAAAGGCGGAACCAAAATGGTAACAATGTTTAGAAAATATAAAAAAAAGACAAAGACAAATTTAGTAATTAACAAGACTCAAGTTTATTGAAACAAAAGAAATTTCGACGTTTCAGATTTTATCATTTACAACTTAGAAAGACATCCTGAGACAAATCATCAATAAAAAAACTTATGATTAACAAGATCATAATTAGTAAAAGTTATACGCCCTTAATGTAACATATAATAATTTAAATAAAAAAAATTAATCAATAGATTCTAAAAATTTATCCCCCCTTTTTAGTTTATATATATATAGTTACAAAATTTAACAATAAAAAAAGACAATGAGCACAGCTTAATAATTAACAAGATTATAATTAGTCCAAAAAAAGATTATACGCCCTTAATGTAAAATAAGAATAAAAAAAGATGAAAAGATACTGATATTTATTCCCCCGCCTTTTTACTTTATGAGATGATAGTTTTTCAAAACAGTTACAGAATTTAACAATAAAAAAAAATTATAAATGAGTTTAATGTTTTAAATTCAAAAATTCATATCAATTGTAATCAGGTTCATCACTAGACTAAAAATTACATAATATTACTTGTTTGATAAATTTCTTAAATGCTATATTGGCCAATAAGTTTATATATTTTAAACACAAGAATTTATTATAAAAATGAGAAGTTTATTAAAAAAGAAATAAAATTTTGAAGATTGAAATTTTATTAATTGACGTCAATTATATTAATTTAGAAAATAACCTCTTGGAGGTTGTTAGGACCGAAAGTTTGCATGCAGGCTCCACCCAATGATTTGTTATATAATTTATAAATAACTACACAAGTCTACATCTAAAGATAGCTTTAAGAAACACATATTCGCTGAAGCAATTTAGGCACATAAACAATATGAGTTTAGTTAAAGTTCTGTAAAGTCAGTTTTTTTTTTTTAACATCACTTTTGTGCACATGAAACTCTGAAGGTATATTAAACAAAACGTGTTTTGCAAACAGGACGAAACATGTTAAGATCTTTAGCTGGTCTATGCAATGTGAGGCAAGAATTGCTGGGTTTCTCCTACCAGCGTATTAGCTATGGCAAAAAAAAACACGTTTTTTAGCGTCTGTGCAAAATCAGACATGTTGTAGCATTAATGTTCTTTATTGAAGAAAATCTCTGGTTATTTGTCAAAATTAAAGTAAATTGATTGCATCACAGAAATTCGTTAAGATTATAATTAAAAGCTTCTTATATGACTATAAATTTATTTATATATATTTAGTTTTGTTTAAAACAAAGCTTGTATAAGACTTGCAAAAATCTGCAAAAGTCTGTAAAACGAAATTTTCTGATTTAGAAGAGATTTCTCTAATTGTTTTATATTTGACATGTTCAATAAGATATTCTGATCATTTAATGTTCAACATTAGTTTGCACCTATTTCACATAATTGTTCAAAACTTAAAATGTGCCTTTGCAAGGTTTTGTAAAGTATGTTTTAAGAAAAGAAAATTTTTATAATCATTCAGTTTCAAAAAGAACATAGAATATTAAATAAAACATGAAATACATATTTTAAAGAATACATGATAATTAACAAATTATTTTAAAACATTAACAAAATTTAAGATATGATAAAATCTGTAAAGCTGAATACCTGGAAAATCCTGTCGCAGTTCACGTGAGCTTGTGCCGTGAAAACAAAAATTTATTTAACATTTTAGAAACTAAAACGCACAAAACTGTAGATTAACATATCGTTTAAGAACTGAGATGTAAGTTTTGAGAACAAAAAATTATATCTAACGGAGCTATGAAAGAATGTAGAACATTGTGAGTAATTGCAGGTAGACTGACAACGGGTATTAGAACAGCTAGGCTGACCAGCCGTTGTACTTTGTACTTAGATGTCATGCGATGCTTAGTTTTGGAGAAGGTCGCCAGGTGCCAGCATCTGTCAAGGGACGGAAGTTGAATATGTGGAAGAACGAGTGAATGAATTTATTTACGAATTTGATGTTTTGAATTTGGGTGTTACAATTTCATCCCTAGAACCAAAAGTGAAGCTTTTTAATACAAGCTCAAGTTTAACGAGGGAAATGAGCGCCGATCGAAGAGCTTCTTTTGGTCCAAGTGATGAAATATATTTTTCGTTATACTGCAAATAATATAAGATAACAATTTCACAAAAACTAAAATGTTATAACCTATTTACCTTCAAATCGATGCTAACAACTGTTTTAACGGTTATTTACAATCGAGAGTATCGGTTGTGTTTATAGATGCTTTACAATCGTTAATTAATTCGTATGAACGAAGTAACAACTGATGACCTCAATCTCAGCTGATGCTTTTAGGTCCTAGGACTAAAAATAACACTTTTAGCATCTCAATGCATGTTTTGAAAACAGCTGTTTTTGAAGCAGTATAACGAAAAATTGTTTTAAGTTTCTTTGCTAAAAAAATTGGTATTTATCTTTATTGTAAATCTCCAAACAAAATTTTGTTATTGTAGCTCCTCTATCTATCCAATTAAGAAAGATATACAAAAGAAAATAGTCTGATATAACCATACATAATCGATTTTAAATTGACGAACGTATTAGTTTGGGAATAATGAACTTAAATTCATTACATGATTTTGTTTCATCCAATGGAGAAATTCACTTGTTAACAAAAGTTAAATTTTCTTTACTATTACTTTAAGTATGTTGGGAGTTTTAGTTGCTTCGCTCAGTCACAATAAGCTTTTGTACTTTCATCCTGGGACAGGAAAGTGGGATACATGACAAACGATCTTGCTTTAATGTTTGCTGCTCGAACTTATAATCTGATCATGCTTGTCGCATATCCGCTCCCGATAATCCCTGTTTCTGACTTATTGTATATTCGCTAGTTAGTTCACAGTCTTAAGTTAGAACTTAAGACACTATAGAGTGCAATGAACATTGCCTTCATTAGTGGCTACGAAATTACTCTTATAGTTCAACAACTAATTACTCTCACAGCCTTGACGTTCCTTCTACTCTTTGATTTTATATCGTTCAGCACGAAAATTCTTCTCAAGGACTACTATTCGCATATTGCATGTGTTCAGCGATGAAATCATTTGCTACGATTTATAACTGAAAATTGCTTGTCGTTTTTTATTTTTTCATATTTACAATGGTCCCCAAGTGCGCTTAACCAAAGGAAAGGTGAAGTAAGTTGTTATGGAGCTACGCAATTTTTATTTCTAAATCTTTCTATATCGTTTTACTTACTTTGATAAATTATTTAGACCAAATTAAATAGCATACCTTTTTTTATTTACGGTCTTGTCATGTAATATTGTATACAATTTATACTACTTCTCTTAGAATTACATATTTAGATTATACTTTCTTAACCATAATATTATGATTTAGTTAAAAACCCACTCTACTCGCGGGGATTAGATAAAGTTAATTCAGTGAGTTCAAATTAAATAAAAATAGGATGATCATTTATGGCCCCAAATTTGTATTTTAATGATGACATCTTCTCTTTATTGAAAGAGATTCGGAGGTCTTCTGGCGATATTTTTATACTACAAACAACCTTTAAGCAAGTTATAGAGTGTGTCATGAATTGTGATATAGAAATATGATATTGATAAAAGTACGTCTAACAGCTCCAAATTAATTTAAGTTTAAATCATAAACTAAATTTCAATACCAAAATAAATGTGTAGGATTTTCATTTTTTTTTTTTTTTAATCAAGAATAACTGGATTGCTATGTCATCCAATTTTAAAAATAAGATAGTCACGTTCTTAACAAGCAAACCATTGTTTATTCCTGTTTGTCAAAGGTAAAAGAACTTATGTAACTTTCCAAACCATGATATCACAAAAATTAAATATGTTTTTGTTATTTCACAGCTAAAAGCTGGTAAGAACGACTAAGAGTAACTACGAGTAACTCAGAGTAACTTACCACGAGTTACTGAAAATTGCAACAATTGAATTTCTCTTTCGATTTGTATTAAAAAAAAAAAATAATCAGGATAAACACTTAAATTTGCTTCTTTTTGTAATATGTATTTATTTAATTTTAGAAAAATTACAATGTATACATAGCTTTATTCTGAAACATATAATTAAATATGTGTTTTTTAATATTTTGCATGGGATTGCTAATACTTTTCTGTCCTTATGGCATTAATTTTACTTTTAATATATTTATTCAATGAAACTCCGTTGGCCAACAAATTTTTTATTTTTTAAAGAAAAATTTTGTTTAAATATATATATATATATATATATATATATATATATATATATATATATATATATATATATATATATATATATATATAATTAAAACTACCATTTTGTGAGGTAAAAGAAACATTTGTCCTAACTCATATTAATTGTATTTTTAACCTAATACAAAATATAAATGTGTATCTCCTAAACAGGGTTGTAAATTTGTAATTGATAAGTCTAAATCCCTGCCACGACTAAATTGGTAAGTTCATATGTAACATGTCTTGGTAAATTATCATTGTTACATCTATTTCGACGGAGTGTAACATGTTATCGACCAAGGCCTGTATACGGCATGATTATCCATACAACTTGGCACTGGCAACATTTAAGTGTTATTATTGATTGGTAATTCAAGTTCATCTATTCTATTGCAGTCGAAAGCCGGATTAAAGAAGTAGGACAGAACACTTTACTCGTTGCTAAATATATTCCGCCGTTGAAATATGAAATTGGCGCAATTACATTAGGCGGAGTGGTAGAGAGGAAGCGGCAATTTGGCGCTATAAAGGGCATTGACAGGCCGTTTCTGATTTGTCGCCTTCAATAACGACCCCAGCGACGACTATGTATTACATTTTATTTCTCCAAGTAATCGAAAACTGCCATCGAGAGAAGAGGATTAACGCCCCCTCCCTTATAGTGAGAAATGCTTTTCATGACTGAAATTCTTAGGGATTATGCAAATGTGCAACTTTTCTCCCCCTCATTCGTAATCTGGAGGGAGGAGGAGATGTGATGCTCTTTTTTGTCATCAATTAAATGTGAAGTGGAGGCGATTGGTAACACCTCCCCCTGCTTCACCCCTTGATCTAGTTATGTCTGTGAATGATACGTTCAAATGATGTTTTATTTCCTAACTACAGTAAGTCCAAGGACAGCTACTTTATAAGGTAAAATTTACTTGCTCACTTATTAGGAATGTTGTGGTGGTAAATAATGGTTGTAAGTTCTCGTGGACCTAATGGTTGTTTGTAGCCGACTGATTAACAATTGATATCAATGACAGTTCATGGACAACTGGCTGTTATACCCTGCGTTGCACTAGTTGATTAGAGCTTATGCTAGGTATTATGTATAAGCTGCATAAACAAAAACCAAGTCAATATCTTATCAGACCTAAGAATATTGAGGAATCCGAAAAAAAAATTATTAGTGATCGAATTTTATAAAGGAAATCTCACCGTAGGATCTTATTTTACAGAATTTGGGTTGGAGGTTGATTTATTCAGTCTGAGCTTTGGTATAAATATATTTTTTTGGTCTATACACAATTTGATAAGCATCCCTGTCCAAGAAAATGTATATTACGGAATTATATTTTAAAAGCGAAATCGAGCCTAAACGTTGGCATTGATGTTCGCAAATTTCAAAAGTCTCAATATTATTATACAGAAAGTATTTTATTTTTTAATACAGGTTACTGGGGTTCATCCTTGGACCATAGACTGGACTAGAATTATAGATAAAACTTGGCAAGTGTACTTACAATCTTTAGTTATTGTTTTGATTTAAAATGACTTTATACCAGGACATGTTTTTGTGTGGGTAGTTGTTCTTATACAAGTACGTACTAGTTTGTGAGCTAAAGAAAGATTTTGGTACTGTTATTTTTTATTGAATTTACCTCTTTTCTTGTCTTTTATGCCGTTTCTTATGTCAACATCCACAAAATGTTTAATAAATATTCAGTTGAATTCTTCGTCTTAGCCTCATTCTATTTAAATAGATTAGAAAAAAATGTGTAATCTCTTGCCATTTTGCACACATCACTTGATCTAGTATTACACAATAACCAATGTAGCACTCATGTTTTGTAAGACTATTCAGCAAGTAACTGTGATGACCTAGATATACATCTATTCTCCTTCTCTACATTTCCTTGTCTACATTTCATTTATTCCCACGAGTGTTTTTGTTTCAAAGTGAAAGACCAAGATTCTGTTAACATTAACTGTGTTAAGTTTAATACAAATGTAGAAAATTGAATACTACTTATTCTATCTGATCTGTCTGGTTAAATTGATTTAATGATTTACGGTATAGTCCATTTAAATAGCTTAGATTTTACTTTTTGTCAACTAGTTTTTATTTTGTTTTTGATAAGTGTACACGATTTATGGAGATAGTTACTTTTTGAAAACAACCTAGTTCGTGAGCCACGGTACGATTGTGATATTGGTTTTTTTATGATGCCTTTTAATACTTATATGTATCCTCAGGAGCTCACTGGTGTGGGAAGTCTGAGGAACCTAGCTGAACCTTTTTTTTTTGTAGTTTTGTGTGAGATCCCCACTCTATCATATTTTCTATCAGGTCTCTTTTAACTACATCTTGTTCTTTTCGGCTTTGACGCTATTAGAGTATTCGAGGGCTAAGTGTCTTTATTTTATTTTCATTTTTGTGTGAGACATTGATAACTGAGAGGTTGTCAACAACAAGGACAAAGAAATGAATACTTATATTTTGGTGCTTCTATTATTCACTTATTAGCTTAACATTAACATTTATTTAAAGGGTTTAATAAATGATAACTTTTGGCAACGCCCGTAAAATTTACAATAACTGTTGAGTCGTCTGCTTCCCCTTACCGTCTTAATATTATAAGGAAAAGAAATATGTGCTCTCCTGCCATATTCTGCACGTAACCTTATAAACTAATTATTCATGTTTTAAGAGACTATTCGGCCTTTATAGATAAACCTTCCTATATTATGAATTTAAGTTGAAAAGAGGACCTTAATTCAATTTGTTCTATTATGTTTTCGTTCTTCCTCTCGCTCTTTTAAGTGGAGCTGTTATAGAAAGGTGATGGTCCCAACTGCTCCACTGTAAGAAAGATTTATTCTATTATATTTTCGTTCTTCCTCTCGTTCTTTTAAGTGGGGCTGTTATAGAAAGGTGATGGTCCCAACTGCTCCACTTTAAAAAAGATTTATTCTATTATGTTTTCGTTCTTCCTCTCGCTCTTTTAAGTGGGGCTGTTATAGAAAGGTGATGGTCCCAACTGCTCCACTTTAAAAAAAGATTTATTCTATTATGTTTTCGTTCTTCCTCTCGCTCTTTTAAGTGGGGCTGTTATAGAAAGGTGATGGTCCCAACTGCTCCACTTTAAAAAAGATTTATTCTATTATGTTTTCGTTCTTCCTCTCGCTCTTTTAAGTGGGGCTGTTATAGAATGGTGATGGTCCCAACTGCTCCACTTTAAGAAAGATTTATTCTATTATGTTTTTGTTCTTTCACATTCTTTCTTGAGTGGGATTGTGGTAAAGAGAGTCACTCTGACATTCATAATTTCGCCCCTTGAATACAGAAATTTCTCTCTCTCTATCGTAATAATAGTGAAATTAAAGTATTATCTTATCTACACGCCCGATCTGCTTCAATTGATTTTACGGTTTAGTTCATTCATATAAGTATAGTTTTTTTAATTTTCTAATCAACTCAACTAATGTTTATCTTTTGATTTCAGGTATGTCTTGGTGACAATATTTTTGGTTTCTTCATTGTAGACGTGACACGTAAGTACGGATTTAGAAATTTCTTTTAAAGTGGTGGGAAGAAGAATTCTTCTGGAAATTTGGTCTATAAAGAGAAAAGACTGACGTAATTATAGTACAGTCTATTCAATAGTCAAGCTTCGTGGCTTCGAGTCCAGTTTGTAGTATTGGTTTTAAAATTATCAGTACAAAGCAATATTATTGATTGTCACTGCGGATTTTCACGTCACTCGGTAGTAATATGTACAAGTACTAGTACTAATACACGTTTTTCTGTTTTGTCATTGTGGTGAAAATGTGAAAATCGTAAATAATAAAAACAGTGTAGGTCTAGATAAGTCATTCAGTTACCTGCCATAAAGTTTGGTCTTTAATCCACAGGAGAAAAATAACTCGTGTACAATAATAAAATGGTTTTACAATACTAATGGTTGTAAAGACACTCGTATCAATACTCGGCACATCGGAAGTGGATATTTGATTCAGTTTTCGTAAGAGAGCAAGATTGTTTAGGGATTGTGTAATACAAAGTCATAATTGAAGGTCTCCCTGTTTACGAGATAAAATAAATAACCATAATTATGGTTCAGGTTAATTATTTATTGTTATACCAAATAAATACAGAAAATAATAACTTACTTGGTAAGTTTCAATACAAGCATCCCCCGTTTCTCGTCAAACATTTAGGCTTAGTCGATTTCCGCCTAGGCACGTTCTATCATAGCTCAGGAGTAACAGTTACTATGGTGGATTTGATTCTCTCTTGGCGTAGATCCCGATTTAGAGCCTACGCAAGAATGACTGTTTTAGACGATCCACATTATCGTCCGCATTTTCCAGAATAATTACACAATTACTAAAGTGACTATTACGTCCTATGAGTGACAAATGACGCAGTTCAAGATAATCAAAATGACGAATATCAAACAGTCCCATGTTTTTAAACATAAAAATCAAGATTATTGCTTTTACAATTAATTGAAATCACGGACACTTTATTCTATGGCTCTGTGTATAATTTCATAGCCTTCCAAATTTCACTCGTGGAACAGCCAAACCTTTAGATTATGAATTATGCATGGGTCCACAAATTGGAGTAACGTTTTAATTCATTGTACGTACATATTAACAGTATGTTGGTAAACATATACAAGTTAAAAAATATGCTTGATTTTAAGGAATTAAAAAAAGAAGATATTTAACTCTGCAAGAGACAAGTTCATTATTTCTTAAATAGGTCTGTCAATTTCATAACATTTTATTAATTTCGATAGTTACTTATCAATTACAGGTCTCATTGTATGTAGCTTTAAATCTGCATCTTATGATCTCAAGAGCTGTTGGAGATAAGAAATTATTTAAGATTTACTTCGGGAGTCTTAGGTTTGTAAATAGTTAAGCCTATATAGGACAGCTTTCCAAATGTCAAATCATATTAGTTTTTGTTGCTGTTATCGAATAGATTACGACGACTACAATAGATTTTTGTTAAAACAATTTTTTTTTCTGATTCCTTAGGATTGGATTTTTCATTATTATTGTATATTACGAGGGAAAAACTATTGTTTATACTGTAAACACATTACATGTAGGCTACTTTATTTGTATATTATAAAACTGGATTCCTTACTTTTGCTCCTGTTGTTCTCTCCAGAACTGCCATGCATGGAAGCTGGAGATTAGTATGTAGATTCATGGATATAAATTTAATATATACTTATTTAAGAGCTCAATTTTGAGACTTTAGCCATTTTTGTATTTATTTTTAAGACCTTCTAATCCACGGAAGTTACTTCTCTATTATCCTCTCAAATTCTGAATTACTCTTTTAGTATGTTTTCTTACATCGACTTTACGATTTCATATAAAAATATTCATTGCTTTTCTATGGTAACAAAATCTTAACAACACCTTATTCATAAAAAACAAAGAGCACTTATGATCACTGTAATTTTTTATTATTTGTTTTTACTTCAGAAAAATAAATAATTATAAACAACAAATATGACTATAATCTAGTTGAGAGAATCTATAACAAACACTAAAACTAATACGGTTGTAAGCCATCATGTTTTTACTTAAATATAATAAGATGTTTTGTATAGGGTCGTCCCACCTGACTCTAATATCGGCGCCCCCAGCTCGCTTCTATTGCTCATTTGAAAGTCAAATTCATGCTGACTGTATTGTATTAGACTTCTATGTCAGCTGTGTTCCACTGTACATAGATTTATGGAATTTAATTAAATTGCACATTTTGCCGAGTTCATTTCAAATCATCTTGTCTAGCCTTTAGTATCCTACATCACAATGCATTCTTGTTAGTTTTTTTCTTTGTAAGGACGTTTTCCTCGTTATTAGTCGTCGTTACGATGTTTTTCCCCTTTTCAATTAGAATTATATTAAAGTCTTGTGTCCAGGAGAAGATATATCCATCGTGCAGTAAACACAAGTTATTAGTTTAATGGAATGGGCCAAACACCTAAGCTTTACAGGATAGACGTCTTGGTTGATTAGATGTCCCTTTGTATGAAGACGAGGTGAATGTGACCATTAGAAATTTAAATCTAGATCGAAGGGAAACGATGGAGGAATATAAATCACTTTATAAATTGTGATAAATCGGTAAATTTTAAGCTGAAAAAAATGCTACACTGATAGAATAAGATACATTATCCTCAAAGTAGGAATGTGTTTGGGGTGGAGATAAAAAGAGGGGCCCCCACACTTTGTTTGTTGTGTTTACTTTCAGCGGTACAACCCCAATAAAAAAAATAGACCTCAAATGCTTTTGTGTAATCCCGTACCCTACTTTCGTTTCTTTTATCGGTGTACATAAGAATATAACTTTTGCAAAAGTCTGTCACGAAGTTGTAACTTTAGGAATTAATTTTAGCTAAGCAGTAATTTGTGTACCTAGTTTTCTTGGAATGGATTGTACCATCAAGTCAGGCTAGGGAAGCAAGGAGAAGGGAGGACATGCCCCATACATCAGACACAATCCTAGTCTGAGGCTACTGTACAAGGTTTATGATTCCACATACGATATAAAACACTTAGACTACCAGATCAGTGATGTGTGTCTGATATCGCTTTACGTTGATATTATGAAATATCTGAGGAGTGGGAGGGGTAATAGGCAGCAATAATTTTACTTCAGTTATACAACTTAGTTCTAGTTTAGCAGTAGAAGTTTCTGAACATAATAGCCTTTTCATTGAATGTACCTCAGGGATTATAGAATAAAACTATATAATAATTATTACAATGATGTTTTTATTGTTCCTGTAACTGTGGCTAGGGGATCAATTCTACGACTACAATAATTCCATAGTTTCATTTTCCCTTATAAATTATAAAGAATGTTTTGGTTGTAATAGTAAAATTTTCGGCGATTTCCCTTTCTTAAAATTATAATTGTCTATAAATCTCCGCTATCTATTCTTATTTTGAAAATAATAGATACATTTTCGGTTGTGTTTCTATCCAATGCTTAGGTGGCGCGGATGCTAATATATATATATATATTACACCTCCATTTTAATGGCGTGTGATTCATTTATACTAGTGGTTTTGATATTCGTTACAATATCTTAATAATAAAAGGCAACTTGTTTCATGAAAAGTCATTGTAGATTCTTTATTTAATTGGAAATTAACTCTCATTAAATTTATCTTGCCTCTAACTGTAAGTAAATCCTTTGAATTTATATCTAAGAGGAAAATCTCATATCATGGGATAATGTTAGGCTCAATATGTAGTTTTATTGTCTCAGGTTCCGAATGCGCTAGAGTAAGAGGAGTTGGAACATGTTATCCTTGAAGTGACTGTTAGATGGCGGCAGTAGAGCCTTTAATTTCTCAGCTTCAACTCATACTATGGAGATGGACAATTTGTTTAGTATGTAAAATCAATGGTGAAACCTAAGCTCCTGCAAAGTGATGGTTGTTCAATGTTTGCACTTCTCCATTACCGATCTTTAAATTGGTGTTCGTTTTTGAATGGATAGTGAACACGTGAATTAAAATCAACTCAAATTTTTTAAGGAAGTCGAAGAGAGTTGAAGTGTAAACTCCGCTAGGAAGCTATCCCCACTTTCACTGGTAACTTTCGTTTAAACGTTTTAGCTACATTTACCTGACGCTCAATAATGATTTTTTGTTTATTACCTTTTCGAACATAAATCATTTAGGGTTTACATGGTTTCTCCAAGTAACAACATACCGGAGTATTTTTATGTATTTCTTTATAGCAAATTCAACTCTCTTCCTTCCCCTCTATACTTAAGCTATTCTTATAACCCCCGTTATTTACGTTTAGCTCATAAAACATGTAATATTGTAGGCCTATGGGATGACATTCATCAAGTGAAGAATGTGTTGTTGAAATTAGCACCGAGGTTGGAAACTGACTAAAACGTTTAAATTTGTTAACGTTATTAAATCATCGTGTGTGATTTGTTTTATTTCATTTTTAATTATATTTATAGATTAGTTTGTTTAATGACCTTGACCATGGTATCGGTAAGACCAGATGTCAAAACTGCATAAAACTCAGCTGTTTATATAGTATTATTATTATTATTCTACTATTTAAGAAACATATTCGAATAAATTCCAAACTTTGCTATTATTTTTATCATCTTTTTTTTTTTCGTAAAGCTATTCAACGAAAAATAAATTCAAGTTTACATGTCATATTTGACTAAACTGTTATTAAAATTCTGGCTATTTGGAAGGTTATTACTAATATTTAGGTTTTTAGCAATAATTTTTTAATTCATGTATTTTAAAAAAACAAGTTCGTTGGTATCGTTGACTACATATTTTTAAACATGCACTAAAACAGTAACCATGGGACATAGTATTTTTTTCTTATTTTAAAGGGGGAAACTTTCAGTCATCATCGCCTTATGAATAAAAGAAGAAAAGAGTATAAAATAAAGATGTTTAAAAAATTAGTTTAAACTCCGTTAGGAATGTAATAATTAAAATAAGTATTTTGTTTCGCCTTTTCCACCTTCGTTAATATCACTTTTATTGACGCGTTTTGAATATACTTCATCCTCAAAATACTTTAATATTTATATGAATCAAAGAGTACTATTAAGTGTTTTGAGAATGGAGTATATCCAAAACGTGTCAACTAAAGTGAGATTAACGAAGCTGGGAAAGGCGGAACAATATACTCATTTCAATAATGAAATAAAGACCTCTAGCCCTCTATACTCTAATAGCGTCAGGAATGGAAGAGAACAAGAGTTGTTCAAGAGATATATAATGGGAAAGATGAAATAGAGGTATTTAACCCAAGAGACTACATGAAGAATAAATCTAGCTTGGGTTCTCGGGTCCGCCACACACGCACTTACTATGAGCGAGCCCCTGAAGACATTGTAGATCCCACTGGCAAGGCAAGAAAGTTGTCATTTTTTAAATAACGTTTGTCCGTCCGTATGTGAATATGTTTTCATAAAAAAATAAAAATAATAATAAAATTTAAAAAATAATAATAAAAAAAAACAACAAACAAACGGATGGTTCGAGTGTAATTCATTATTTTAAAATATTATACAGGGGTGGATCAATATGTGTTTATTTTTGTTTTAAGTAGCCAATAGGTTGGGGGTAAATGTAGAGAAAGACTAAAAAGTGTTTATCACGCGTTATCTCAAGAACTGGTGGTCCAGATGACTCGAAATTTTGTAGGTTGATGAATAAACATATCATATAGTATGACAAGAATTTGGTTAAAACCATTTGTTCCAACTTTGTATTATTATATTGGTTTCGATAAAAGTCATATTTATAATGCTTGTTGGAATTTGACAACGTTTTGTATTTTCTTGGTTCCCAAATTACACCAAATTTGAAAATAATAAAATAGCCTATAAATTATGGTTCAAAATAAACATCAAATATTGATTTACTCAGAGTTTCATGGAAATTATAATAATTATATTTTTAAGGTTTTGATTTCGAATTGAACTACTTGTAGTCACTTCTGATTACATGAGTTATTATTTCTGGACTAAACTATATTTATGTCCGAGTGTGTTGATGATCTGTAATAATGTTGTTGCCTAGAGGGTAATTTGTGTTTTCAAATGTCGATTGAAGATCCATTGTTGGTGATGGAAAATTTGGTTTATTACCAAACATTTCATCATTATATAAAACAAAGTTATAGGTAATAGATTTTACACTAAGAAATTATACGTTGCAATAATATTTGATGTTTAGTGTATTTTAATGTAAATGATGTTTTATATTTTTGTAATAAATATTATTTATCGTCAGTGATATTTTTACTATCTTACAGTTACTTCCTGTGAGAAAATTATATGACTGGTAAAGAAACCGAATTTTTAGTGGAGAACCGCTAAAGTTTTGAGGTCCCTCAGGCCAAAAAAGTGTCTGTTGTCTGTCATAAGTGTAGTGCTTTACAGACCTAACGTGGGGTCGGTTTCTATTAAAATTTGGTATCTGCGCATGTATTGAACATATCTCGGGATTTTTTTAATTAAAAATTTGTAAGTAGTTGCTATAAAAAAGTACAAAATTTTTTTTTATAATAGGCTATAACGGTTTTTATTAAATTTTACTCTAAGGATTCAAACAAGACGTGTTAGTTGTCAACTTTCCAAAAATGCCGGTATGTGAGTTATCGTTGAAAAAAAAAAAAAAAAAAAAAAATCAGGCATATGACTGATAATATAGTACGTAATTTATTAAAATCAGGTCTACTGATTTCGTTAAAATTCTTATGAAGGGGTTTTTTGGGCCAAACCCGTGTGCATAATAGCAAGTAAAAAAAAGTATTAAGGTTTAACAATATTGACAAAAAACAAAAATGAAACTTGTCTGCTGTCATTAAAAGCTCTATTTGAATCAAATACAATTTATTCTAAGGAAGTGTTTATGACACAAGCCAAATAAGTTTAGGCCCTATTTAAGTATATACATATTTTGTTCAAAGACGTTATCCCCTTTTCATTTTCAGTTTTGTATTGACAACTGCCAACATTTTTGGAATGTTTTTATTTAGTTTATGGGATAGGTGACTGAGAACGTTTGTGCACCACTTATTTAATAATCAGATACCATCGGATTTTGTCTGTTTTCATTTCTGTAATCAGATGTTGACAGTTTGAGAATAATGTGAATATTTAAATTAAACACATTCTGATCGTGTGTGCGACTCTATGAAATACGTACGTGTACACATTTTAACAAATGCTGTGTTGACGCATATTTATTTCCGTGACTCTTTACAGGCTGTTTAACAATATAATGTTATAGGATCCGTTTAATACATTTTATCTTTGTGAGCAATTATCATTTTGTCCATTAGGTTTGTCAGCATTTAACTATACGTACATTCGTTTAAAAATAAAATAAATGTCAAATAAATAATGATGAAAAACAACAGCGGAAACCGTGAATTGTTTTCATTAGGGACTATTTATTTTAGTGATAACTCACTAACCGCCATTTTTGAAGAGATAAATTTTGATTTGGGTCCTTCGTGGATACGCTTAAAGCAAAGTTTGATCAAAATCGTAATTTTGTGTTTTTCCCCTATGGGTGCCAATTCGTTTTGTTTGGGCCGTTAGACCCAAAATTCTAAGTTATACAAAAATGATAAATTATCCCGAGATATGACCAAAATATACACAAATGCTAAATTTTATTAAAATCGGTTCACGCGTTTGTGCTGTAGAGCACTAGTTAGACAGACAGACGACATTGTTTTTGTCTATTATTCCTGAATTGTTAAATATTTTCACTTGCGATTTTGCACATGGGTTTGGGTCATTCAACTGCATATTTCCCTATAATATGAACGAAATCAGTACAGACAATTTTTAGAGTCATGACTGATAACGTTTTTATACCGATAACTAACGGACTGGCATTTTTGAAGAGATTGCGACCAATACGTTTTGCTTGGGTTCATATACAGTACCCTCAGACTAGGAGAGTGTCTGGTGTAATGTGCGTGTCCTCCCTTCTACTAGTTTCCCTAACCTGACTTGACGGTACAACTCATTGCAAGAAAACTAGGTACACAAATTACTGTTTAGCTACATTTAATTATTAAAGTTTAAGTACAAGTTAATTCTTAAAAGTTTAATTTTGTAAACGTTTTATTCTTATTTACACCGATAAAAAAACGAAAGTAGTGTAGGCATCCCACGAAAACGAAACCTCTCCACCCCAGACACATTCCTACCTTTGGGATACCGTAGAAACACTTTGTTGTACAAAACGGATACAATCACGAAAAACTTGACATGGATTTTTTTTTTACCCATCACATAACAACCACAGTTATGTGAGAAAGTAAAAAGAACACTCTTGAATTATTCATAAGCTGATATCTTCTTTACAAATAAATAACCATTATAACAATAAATAACCAATCATCTTTACCTCAAACAACGTGCATGTAAAGCCGATATTCATGGATGTTGCATTCCAAAGAACTTGTATCATAAAACGTGTATTATCATATATTACTACGGACACATGGCGCAGTTCTCGTTGGTGACAATGCGTTTAATCTTAAATCCAGTTAGTCAAGTCAACAGTAGGCCTAGTGAACAATGCGTTATCTCTCCACCCAGCGCTGCAAGAGAAACCGCAGATTATTTCCAACACCTCATTGTTCCTGCCGACATACAGTACTACAAAAACCCATTATTATTTCATTCACAATTGATTTGGGTTTTTATATTTAGTGCACTTTCCAATGGATTGTTGTGCTAAGTCGACTATCACTGTTGGTAATATAGTTTGTAGGAAAGAAAACAGTTGAGATCATAATATTATTACATTAAACTGAATCATCGGATTCTATTCTGTTAATAGTCCTACAACTTATTTTTTTCCCTCTCGGTTCCGTTATCCTTCCACTAAATATAGTTTATGTTGGTTAGTTTATTTAGTAAAGTAACACAATTCCACGACATAATAGTAACCTTTAATGAGAAATACAAGGTAGATAAAATGAAGCTGACCTAGTTTAGTAAACAATTAAACTTGCCTTGTATTTGTCATTACACGTTGCTATTAAGTTCAGAAATGGTGATTAGTTCAATCTAAATAAACGAACACATAACCTAAATTACAGTTGATGCGATGATAACAGAAAAGAACCAATAATCAACTAGCAGCACGGATGAGATTTTCAATATATAGGATTCCATTTTATTTTAATATATTCATAGTAGACTCGACATAGTACATCGGGGAAAAGGGAAATGTACAGTTTACTTCTAATTTTCTACGCAAAACATGTCATAGTATGTGTTAAACATTTTAATAAGAGAGTAAAAAATTTACATTACATTCATAAATTAACATTTTATTATATATTCTTATTTCTATAGGGAAACTTACATAATGTAATTATTATAAAAAAATACTCTGTAGGAAAATAAGAAAATTTATGAACAATTTGGTGACTGATTACATTTGCTTTCATTTGACATTTGTCTTCGATACCCCTACTGATAATGGTGTTATCGATATAGTTTTCCAAACATCAACTTCGCAGAGTCTGAATACTTGCTGCTTGATTTTACTCAGGATTATTTATTCTTAAGCTACTTCAGTTTAAAAAATTTACACAAAACCAATTACAAAATATCAATAAATTAAAAAAAAATTATGTCTTAAAATTTCAAGCTAAACTTTAAACCGATTAAAAATGTATTAATAGTGTGGAAGTTAAAACGTGATTTCGATGATTTACTATATTAAAATAATCTACAGGTCTACCACGTTCTTTTTCCTCGTATTTAAATCGATTGACAGTCCAGGTAGTCTTGTTTTTTCTATATCGAAATTACCTCCAGGCAGAAATGGTTGGACTTTAGACAGTTGTTCAATCCTAGAATAGTTTAAAGGATTTTTTACTCGGCAGAACTTTACTCTCCTAAAGATCGTGATGTTTCTGGAATGAACTTTCTCATACTATTATAATTTTTATTATAGCATCACAAACCAAACATTACATATGGATCAATGGAGCCCATATTGGCACATATTATAAAAGATTTTCCTCGTTTTAAAATGCCCTTTGACCATTGCAAACTTGACTACTCTGCATTTCATTTTCCCGTTAATCTATTTACGTCTATTGTTTAATGACCAGGTCAAGCTTAGAAGAGTGACTACCTATGTCTTCCTTCCCTCAATTTAACATTACAGAATCTGGTGTCTTTATTCTAGTAGAGTTTATCGAGAACCTCATAATACTTCTTCAATACCTTTTACCCTCTATTACCAATAATTAAATGGCCGTTACTCAATCAAACTACAACTTATATAGATAACTCCTGTACACTAGAGGAGAACTACGAGTAACTATCTTCCTGTTGAATTTTCAAGTTTCCTGGAATATTGTTGTTGTTCCATGAGAGTTCACTCCACAATAAGGTTTCTCATAGCTCTTCATAACATCACCAATCATATGATATATTTTTCCTCTACAAATAACTTACTTCAACCTTAAGGATATCAGTACCAGGAGGAAATTTATATTTACAGGTTTCTGAAATCTAATCACTGTTTTATCGATATTTAAAGATAAACTGATCTAATAATCGAGAATTGTTTATAAACATCTTAACTATCTCATTTGAAATGAGCAATACTTATGAAAGCTTCAATCAAGGAATGAAATAAAACACAATATTCTCCCATGACGTTTCAATTAACTAATCGAGCAACATTTATGGAAACTAAAATCACCAAATGAAGTAAAATGCACTTCTCCCCATAAAGTTTTAATTATTACCAACTCATCAAGTAACAACTATGAAAACTAAAATCACCAAATGAAGTAAAATGTACTTCTCCTCAAAATATTTTAATTATTACCAACTCATCACGCAACACCTATGAAAACTTCAATTACCAAATGAAATTAAACACAATATTCCCCCTTGGCGTTTCAATTATTACCAAGTTATCAAGCAACATTTATGGAAACTTCAATCACCAAATGAAATAAAACATAGTATTCCCCCATTCCGTTTTAATTATTTCCAAGTCATCGAGCACACTTATGGAAAATTTAATTAACAAATAAAATAAAACACATTTTCTCTTCATGACGGTTCAATTGTTACCAAATCATCAAGCAATACTTATGGAAACTTCAATCACCAAATGAAATAAAACACAATTCCCCCCCCCTCCCATGACGGTTCAATTGTTACCAAATCATCAAGCAATACTTATGGAAACTTCAATCACCAAATGAAATAAAACACAATTCCCCCCCCCTCCCATGACGGTTCAATTGTTACCAAATCATCAAGCAATACTTATGGAAACTTCAATCACCAAATGAAATAAAACACAATTCCCCCCCCCCCTCCCATGACGGTTCAATTGTTACCAAATCATCAAGCAATACTTATGGAAACTTCAATCACCAAATGAAATAAAACACAATTCCCCCCCCTCCCATGACGGTTCAATTATTTCCAAGTCATCGAGCACACTTATGGAAAATTTAATTAACAAATAAAATAAAACACATTTTCTCTTCATGACGGTTCAATTGTTACCAAATCATCAAGCAATACTTATGGAAACTTCAATCACCAAATGAAATAAAACACAATTCCCCCCCCCCTCCCATGACGGTTCAATTGTTACCAAATCATCAAGCAATACTTATGGAAACTTCAATCACCAAATGAAATAAAACACAATTCCCCCCCCCCTCCCATGACGGTTCAATTGTTACCAAATCATCAAGCAATACTTATGGAAACTTCAATCACCAAATGAAATAAAACACAATTCCCCCCCCCCCTCCCATGACGGTTCAATTGTTACCAAATCATCAAGCAATACTTATGGAAACTTCAATCACCAAATGAAATAAAACACAATTCCCCCCCCTCCCATGACGGTTCAATTATTTCCAAGTCATCGAGCACACTTATGGAAAATTTAATTAACAAATAAAATAAAACACATTTTCTCTTCATGACGGTTCAATTGTTACCAAATCATCAAGCAATACTTATGGAAACTTCAATCACCAAATGAAATAAAACACAATTCCCCCCCCCTCCCATGACGGTTCAATTGTTACCAAATCATCAAGCAATACTTATGGAAACTTCAATCACCAAATGAAATAAAACACAATTCCCCCCCCCTCCCATGACGGTTCAATTGTTACCAAATCATCAAGCAATACTTATGGAAACTTCAATCACCAAATGAAATAAAACACAATTCCCCCCCCCTCCCATGACGGTTCAATTATTTCCAAGTCATCGAGCACACTTATGGAAAATTTAATTAACAAATAAAATAAAACACATTTTCTCTTCATGACGGTTCAATTGTTACCAAATCATCAAGCAATACTTATGGAAACTTCAATCACCAAATGAAATAAAACACAATTCCCCCCCCCCATGACGGTTCAATTGTTACCAAATCATCAAGCAATACTTATGGAAACTTCAATCACCAAATGAAATAAAACACAATTCCCCCCCCCATGACGGTTCAATTGTTACCAAATCATCAAGCAATACTTATGGAAACTTCAATCACCAAATGAAATAAAACACAATTCCCCCCCCCCTCCCATGACGGTTCAATTGTTACCAAATCATCAAGCAATACTTATGGAAACTTCAATCACCAAATGAAATAAAACACAATTCCCCCCCCCTCCCATGACGGTTCAATTATTTCCAAGTCATCGAGCACACTTATGGAAAATTTAATTAACAAATAAAATAAAACACATTTTCTCTTCATGACGGTTCAATTGTTACCAAATCATCAAGCAATACTTATGGAAACTTCAATCACCAAATGAAATAAAACACAATTCCCCCCCCCATGACGGTTCAATTGTTACCAAATCATCAAGCAATACTTATGGAAACTTCAATCACCAAATGAAATAAAACACAATTCCCCCCCCCCCTCCCATGACGGTTCAATTGTTACCAAATCATCAAGCAATACTTATGGAAACTTCAATCACCAAATGAAATAAAACACAATTCCCCCCCCCCCTCCCATGACGGTTCAATTGTTACCAAGTCATCGAGCACACTTATGGAAACTTCAATCACCAAATGAAATAAAACACAATTCCCCCCCCTCCCATGACGGTTCAATTGTTACCAAATCATCAAGCAATACTTATGGAAACTTCAATCACCAAATGAAATAAAACACAATTCCCCCCCCCCTCCCATGACGGTTCAATTGTTACCAAGTCATCGAGCACACTTATGGAAACTTCAATCACCAAATGAAATAAAACACAATTCCCCCCCCTCCCATGACGGTTCAATTGTTACCAAATCATCAAGCAATACTTATGGAAACTTCAATCACCAAATGAAATAAAACACAATTCCCCCCCCCCTCCCATGACGGTTCAATTGTTACCAAGTCATCGAGCACACTTATGGAAACTTCAATCACCAAATGAAATAAAACACAATTCCCCCCCCTCCCATGACGGTTCAATTGTTACCAAATCATCAAGCAATACTTATGGAAACTTCAATCACCAAATGAAATAAAACACAATTCCCCCCCCTCCCATGACGGTTCAATTGTTACCAAATCATCAAGCAATACTTATGGAAACTTCAATCACCAAATGAAATAAAACACAATTCCCCCCCCCCCTCCCATGACGGTTCAATTGTTACCAAGTCATCGAGCACACTTATGGAAACTTCAATCACCAAATGAAATAAAACACAATTCCCCCCCCTCCCATGACGGTTCAATTGTTACCAAATCATCAAGCAATACTTATGGAAACTTCAATCACCAAATGAAATAAAACACAATTCCCCCCCCCCCCTCCCATGACGGTTCAATTATTTCCAAGTCATCGAGCACACTTATGGAAAATTTAATTAACAAATAAAATAAAACACATTTTCTCTTCATGACGGTTCAATTGTTACCAAATCATCAAGCAATACTTATGGAAACTTCAATCACCAAATGAAATAAAACACAATTCCCCCCCCCCCTCCCATGACGGTTCAATTATTTCCAAGTCATCGAGCACACTTATGGAAAATTTAATTAACAAATAAAATAAAACACATTTTCTCTTCATGACGGTTCAATTGTTACCAAATCATCAAGCAATACTTATGGAAACTTCAATCACCAAATGAAATAAAACACAATTCCCCCCCCCCCTCCCATGACGGTTCAATTATTTCCAAGTCATCGAGCACACTTATGGAAAATTTAATTAACAAATAAAATAAAACACATTTTCTCTTCATGACGGTTCAATTGTTACCAAATCATCAAGCAATACTTATGGAAACTTCAATCACCAAATGAAATAAAACACAATTCCCCCCCCCCCCTCCCATGACGGTTCAATTATTTCCAAGTCATCGAGCACACTTATGGAAAATTTAATTAACAAATAAAATAAAACACATTTTCTCTTCATGACGGTTCAATTGTTACCAAATCATCAAGCAATACTTATGGAAACTTCAATCACCAAATGAAATAAAACACAATTCCCCCCCCCTCCCATGACGGTTCAATTATTTCCAAGTCATCGAGCACACTTATGGAAAATTTAATTAACAAATAAAATAAAACACATTTTCTCTTCATGACGGTTCAATTGTTACCAAATCATCAAGCAATACTTATGGAAACTTCAATCACCAAATGAAATAAAACACAATTCCCCCCCCCCCCCTCCCATGACGGTTCAATTATTTCCAAGTCATCGAGCACACTTATGGAAAATTTAATTAACAAATAAAATAAAACACATTTTCTCTTCATGACGGTTCAATTGTTACCAAATCATCAAGCAATACTTATGGAAACTTCAATCACCAAATGAAATAAAACATAGTATTCCCCCATTCCGTTTTAATTATTTCCAAGTCATCGAGCACACTTATGGAAAATTTAATTAACAAATAAAATAAAACACATTTTCTCTTCATGACGGTTCAATTGTTACCAAA
Source organism: Aphrophora alni (assembly GCA_963513935.1). Taxonomy (NCBI): domain Eukaryota; kingdom Metazoa; phylum Arthropoda; class Insecta; order Hemiptera; family Aphrophoridae; genus Aphrophora; species Aphrophora alni. The sequence goes on along the minus strand of OY740770.1, from coordinate 82,984,859 downwards.
TCATCAAGCAATACTTATGGAAACTTCAATCACCAAATGAAATAAAACACAATTCCCCCCCCCCTCCCATGACGGTTCAATTGTTACCAAATCATCAAGCAATACTTATGGAAACTTCAATCACCAAATGAAATAAAACACAATTCCCCCCCCCCTCCCATGACGGTTCAATTATTTCCCAGTCATCGAGCACACTTATTGGAAAATTTAATTAACAAATAAAATAAAACACATTTTCTCTTCATGACGGTTCAATTGTTACCAAATCATCAAGCAATACTTATGGAAACTTCAATCACCAAATGAAATAAAACACAATTCCCCCCCCCCCTCCCATGACGGTTCAATTATTTCCAAGTCATCGAGCACACTTATGGAAAATTTAATTAACAAATAAAATAAAACACATTTTCTCTTCATGACGGTTCAATTGTTACCAAATCATCAAGCAATACTTATGGAAACTTCAATCACCAAATGAAATAAAACACAATTCCCCCCCCCCTCCCATGACGGTTCAATTATTTCCAAGTCATCGAGCACACTTATGGAAAATTTAATTAACAAATAAAATAAAACACATTTTCTCTTCATGACGGTTCAATTGTTACCAAATCATCAAGCAATACTTATGGAAACTTCAATCACCAAATGAAATAAAACACAATTCCCCACCCCCCTCCCATGACGGTTCAATTGTTACCAAATCATCAAGCAATACTTATGGAAACTTCAATCACCAAATGAAATAAAACACAATTCCCCCCCCCTCCCATGACGGTTCAATTATTTCCAAGTCATCGAGCACACTTATGGAAAATTTAATTAACAAATAAAATAAAACACATTTTCTCTTCATGACGGTTCAATTGTTACCAAATCATCAAGCAATACTTATGGAAACTTCAATCACCAAATGAAATAAAACACAATTCCCCACCCCCCTCCCATGACGGTTCAATTGTTACCAAATCATCAAGCAATACTTATGGAAACTTCAATCACCAAATGAAATAAAACACAATTCCCCCCCCCCCTCCCATGACGGTTCAATTATTTCCAAGTCATCGAGCACACTTATGGAAAATTTAATTAACAAATAAAATAAAACACATTTTCTCTTCATGACGGTTCAATTGTTACCAAATCATCAAGCAATACTTATGGAAACTTCAATCACCAAATGAAATAAAACACAATTCCCCCCCCCCTCCCATGACGGTTCAATTATTTCCAAGTCATCGAGCACACTTATGGAAAATTTAATTAACAAATAAAATAAAACACATTTTCTCTTCATGACGGTTCAATTGTTACCAAATCATCAAGCAATACTTATGGAAACTTCAATCACCAAATGAAATAAAACACAATTCCCCCCCCCCCCCTCCCATGACGGTTCAATTATTTCCAAGTCATCGAGCACACTTATGGAAACTTCAATCACCAAATGAAATAAAACACAATTCCCCCCCCCCTCCCATGACGGTTCAATTATTTCCAAGTCATCGAGCACACTTATGGAAAATTTAATTAACAAATAAAATAAAACACATTTTCTCTTCATGACGGTTCAATTGTTACCAAATCATCAAGCAATACTTATGGAAACTTCAATCACCAAATGAAATAAAACACAATTCCCCCCCCCCCTCCCATGACGGTTCAATTATTTCCAAGTCATCGAGCACACTTATGGAAAATTTAATTAACAAATAAAATAAAACACATTTTCTCTTCATGACGGTTCAATTGTTACCAAATCATCAAGCAATACTTATGGAAACTTCAATCACCAAATGAAATAAAACACAATTCCCCCCCCCCCTCCCATGACGGTTCAATTATTTCCAAGTCATCGAGCACACTTATGGAAACTTCAATCACCAAATGAAATAAAACACAATTCCCCCCCCCTCCCATGACGGTTCAATTATTTCCAAGTCATCGAGCACACTTATGGAAAATTTAATTAACAAATAAAATAAAACACATTTTCTCTTCATGACGGTTCAATTGTTACCAAATCATCAAGCAATACTTATGGAAACTTCAATCACCAAATGAAATAAAACACAATTCCCCCCCCCCCTCCCATGACGGTTCAATTATTTCCAAGTCATCGAGCACACTTATGGAAACTTCAATCACCAAATGAAATAAAACACAATTCCCCCCCCCCCTCCCATGACGGTTCAATTATTTCCAAGTCATCGAGCACACTTATGGAAAATTTAATTAACAAATAAAATAAAACACATTTTCTCTTCATGACGGTTCAATTGTTACCAAATCATCAAGCAATACTTATGGAAACTTCAATCACCAAATGAAATAAAACACAATTCCCCCCCCCCCTCCCATGACGGTTCAATTATTTCCAAGTCATCGAGCACACTTATGGAAACTTCAATCACCAAATGAAATAAAACACAATTCCCCCCCCCCCTCCCATGACGGTTCAATTATTTCCAAGTCATCGAGCACACTTATGGAAAATTTAATTAACAAATAAAATAAAACACATTTTCTCTTCATGACGGTTCAATTGTTACCAAATCATCAAGCAATACTTATGGAAACTTCAATCACCAAATGAAATAAAACACAATTCCCCCCCCCCCTCCCATGACGGTTCAATTATTTCCAAGTCATCGAGCACACTTATGGAAAATTTAATTAACAAATAAAATAAAACACATTTTCTCCCCATGACGGTTCAATTATTACCAAGTCATCGAGCAACACTTATGGCAACTTGAATCACCAAATAAAAAAAAATAAAAATCCCCCTTGTAGTTTCAATTACTGTAATACAAAGTTATCAAACACATTTATGGAGACTTCATCACCAAATAAAATAAAACACGATTTTCTCCCATGATATTTCAATTACCAAGTGAGCATCCTCAGTTGTTACAAGTACACAAACTTTAACTTTTCTTAACATCTTTCAGTTCAGTGCTAAGAGAGTTTGTATATGTAACAACTGAGGGCCAAGGTAACAACTGTTGACTTGGAGATTGAAATGTTGTTTAACAAAAAGGGTTTATTGTGGGAAATTATGTTTTCTTTCATTTGGTGATTCAAGCTGTCATTATTGACAATATAGCTTAATGGTTAATATATAAATATTAATATGATTATTACCTAAGAGAAAACATTATATTGAAGTCAAATAGTTTAAAAAGTTGGGTCCCCCCCCCTCCTACTAATATTAAATTAAAGTTTCCGTCACACACGTTTGTGAAATGAAACTAATTATGCTAAAAGTACGAAAACGTTTTTCTAGGCATTTTAGTATGGACCCCACAACGTTTGAAGGGAATTTTCAGTTTATCTATATTTAAATTGAGTGGATTTGCTGAACGAACTCCTAGAGGATGTTTAATTACATTTTATGTATATTATGGGCTACTCATTAATAAAACTGGATCTGTGTGTAATGTGTTACTCTTTTGTATATGTCACATTTGTAATTGGTTAATGTTAATGTATCGATGTTTTTATAAGTGTAAGTGTATTTGTTTGTAGTTTTAGTTTGAATTATGTTCTCATTTTACAATTGTTTCGTTTGTAATTTATAAATGTGCAAGTTTCTTTTCTTATAAATGTATCATTTCTTTTCTTTAGAATTATTATTTTTGAAAGCTTTAATTTAAATAATAGTAATTCATGGGTAGTTCAGTGGAATGGGTTTCATAGTCTTAACTGCGTCTAAATAAAAGCACAGTACAAGTTCGTTATTCTTGTGGTAGTGATAGTTTAATGCGTCCCTTTATATTAGTTGTTTAGCTTACATTTTAAAAATATGTAATCACTTCTACCCCTCCAAGTAATTTTACCAACGTAAAATTTTAATAAATTAAAATAAATAGTAAACTTGTCAATTTAAATCAAAATGCATCTATTAAATAATTTAATTTACGAAATGAATTAGTGAAAATTATGTAAGACTAATAATATAATTTAAATAGTTTAGCTAAATCAACGTCGTGGTGTTAAAGTGGTAATACGAAATTGATTATCGTATCTATAAATTTTGTCAGAGGTCACATTCTCATTATTTTTTCCTGTCAGTCAGTATTGGCAGGGAGCCAAAGTTGTAACAATATCGGCTCGACGCAAACGTTCAATATATTATGTGCATGCAGGATCAGTCCAAAGACAATCAAGGACGAAGCGCTTCAAATCGCATCAACTATGCTAATAATACAGCCGACGATATAATGTGCTTATAATCATTAGCACACTAATAGTACAGCGCTCCAAGTGGAGTGGTTGGAATATTTGACATTTTCTAGCTTTAGATAATGTCTTGAAAATGAACTTTTGGTTTAACCGAAATTGTATTTATGTAGATCAGGTTAAATAGTTCAGTTTCTTTGTTTGGTGCAGTATTATTTCCATAGCAGTTTTTGTAAGATCTAAACAATAATATTGAATACGTTACAGGGTTCATCACAAACACATAAATCCTACCTCACTCAGCGTGTAGACACGCGGGTCTCAGTTTCGTTTCGGTTCAAGTCTTATATCAGATAAGCCCACGTCTCTCTCAATTTTCGGATTGGCCTCATGCCAACATGTTTAGCTCGATCAATACGACGATGAAATTTGTTAGCCTTCCTGGCGACCCCGGACACATCTTTTCGCGTGCCGGCTGTATCATATTGGAAATTATTGTGATATTTTATAAAATATCGTCTGTCGTTTGTCACTTGAATAATGAAGTTGAATGAAGCCATCAATTACCCACAATTACCATGATGTTCAATTCGTGTCTGGCGTTTGACTCCATTACTATTATTTCATTCGTGTGTCATTGTCAAAGGCTCGGTAATTAAAGCAATTTAAGTTGACTAGTTGAAACTCAATATCAAACTAAATTGTGATTTTAAATTTTAAACTCAATTTGTATACAAATTTAGGCCTGCAAGGAACAGTATTTATATATCTTTAAAAAAAAATCTAATAACTCTCGTATACTGCCTCCAATATTAAACTTTCTTCTTTCCAGCAAGTAGAAAACTGATATGTATGGCCATTTAATACTTTGATATAAACTAACCTAACTTATATAACCTGAATGAATTTTATTTTATTATTTCTTTAAAACGTAGTTTGTTTTTTTATTGAACGAACAGAATAATAAAAGATACATCCGATTTAAAAATTCAAAGTGGAAATAATATAAGTTACATGTAGTATTTTTACTTGTGTTAGTATTACAATTGTCTATTCATAATATGTAGTCTATTAGCGTTGGATTATTATATCGATATATTAACACACGGTAAAAAGAAAATGTACTACACCATTAAATTTCACCGTTTTAAATTTTTTAAACTTTTTTTTATTTATTGTATCTTCTTTAAAGAAATTAAAACATTTTAATTTGTACTGTTTTCTTTGTACTATAACCAAATTGTGGATTGTATAGTCAACATACAAAATGACCATTATTCTTATGGTATATTCTTTAAAACGACGTACATACAAAATTAATTTCAGTTTCCCCCTTGCAATTAGTATCAAACTAAATACAATTTTTTTTGTAGAGATAAAAATTAAACTCCTGCAAAAATACTTCCAACTTAAACAATATCTGTTGTGTTTTTGTACTTTGTTTAATATTAAAAAGCGAAAGAAAATTTGCGCCTAACATGTCTGAATTACTTAATATTTTAGTAGAGCTTTAATATCGTGGCACTATCAGCTAGAACTAACTTAATTCTTTATTAAAAGCTTATATTAAATATTAAAATATGCATTGAGCTAGATGGGAGTGGATTATGTAGCGGTGGTTGTGGGTTGTTTGTTCAATTATTTACTCGCGTTTGGTTGGCATTGATGCGTTAGCCGTGTTTTGTTAGACAAAGCCCGCCCCTGCTAGCTGGGGTATAATATTAAATTAAAATATTTATACATGAACAATGAGTTTGTGAAGGTATTCATCGTCAAAGAGAAGTCGTATAGACCTAAATATATTTCATACCATTCCGTTTAATTTTTATCTCTTGTAGGTTAGTACAAATTGTTTTTATACTTTCAAGCCACAAGTATAAAAAAATAATCGGCAATTTTCTTTAATAGATTTTGAAGTGAAATACACTGCAGTATGATTTGGATTCATGCGGCTGAACGTCTAATAATACGCTCCACCGCGAATTAATCGCCACTACTCTAATACGTTGTCTGTATATAGCGCATTTTGTCAGACGAAGCGATTTATGCTGATCTGCGTCTCCTAGATAATGACGTAAACAGAATTCAAATATATCAAATATTAAAAAGAAGAAGAGGGACTTTTTAGCCACTCTGTATAGCCTACCTCCCAACCAAGCTGCCAAGAATAAATCTTGTACTGTACTGATATCTCTGATAAAGAATTAGTGGAGAAAGTGCTCGCTCAATTAATTGTCTATAATTTTTAAATGATCATTTTAATGTAAATTTTGTCTTATCTTTGATTGTATTGTTTTATAATCGTAAATTTCATTTAAAAATTAATAATAATCAAATTAGTACATTGTTAGTCGGAGAGATTTATACTGCTCAGTACGTTTTAGGTAATGACATTATTGTTTTGAATATAAACTTTTCTTCAGAGAAGGTACAAGCTTGATTGTTTAGACCGTAAATTTAATTTTAAAATTAATAATGCTCTTCCACTAAATCGGATATAAGTCGATGTTTAGATAAATTACAATTAAAAACGTTCATTTCATACTTCAGTTATTAGAAAGAAACTGCCTCTCTCTGGAATATGAATCTATCGAAACTTTGTTGAGAATTACTTCACAAATATAGCCTAATTTCTACCCGGTGTGTATGTAGTTTACGTAATTTTCACTTCTCTATTGTGTAATACAAAACATACTGTCTTTTTTTTTCAGTGATATTAATTGTATAATAATTAACTCTGTTTTATTAATCACCCACACTATAATCGTGTTGAACTAATTAAAACTTGTGTTTTGTACCAATAATAGGTATCCCTGAATTTAATTATAGCTGTTAAAGCATACAAGTTTTAACGCACGTTTTAATGACACCAAATACGCAATGTCAGATCTATCAAATGAAATTGTCAAATAAACAGACATTTTAAAACATCAAAATTAGTTTATTTCGATAATATCCCCGCAAATCATTTTCTCTTTTAAATATTCTGTATAAGTGAAAGAAACAACCAAGCTAAATATAATTTTGAATATTAGTAATTGTTAACACAAGTATTTTGAAACCTATTTCGTCTTTAGCATAGCAATATTCTACATCTTTAAGTGCAAGTTACTAATTTTGTTTAAGGTAGCCTACTCTTTTCTACTCATTTACAAACTATTAAAACGTATTCACTTGAAATAAGTAACCCTTGTGAAACTAGAATCACTAAATAAATAAAAAATCGTCCAAATCCAATGTCATAACAATATTGACTAATTATATTAAGTCCCAATGCCTTTACAATACATCTACTAAAGCCCTAGACATATACTGGGTGAACTAAAAGTCTGGAGACACCCCTATAACTTTTGAGTGAGTAATTGGGTATTACAAACTCAATTAATGTTTACGAGGTACAAACATGTAATTTTTTAGGCATAAGACAACGTTGTTACCATTTCCAAAATGTGAAATTTTGGGGGCAACTCAAAAATTTTAAATTCCAACCCCTGCCTTGTGACCCCTCATTTTAAATGTATTGGTAGAAGAATGTAAATGACGAAAACTAGAGGTCTCTATCTTATTATTATCTAAAGTTATTTTCGGTTAAAGACAAGAATGATTCAAGTTCTTCTAACATTTTAGTGAGTGATTGCTGAAGAGCCAAATTCGAGGAACATTTATTATGTATTAAAATGTACTTTTTTATGTATGGGGAAACTTTGCCCCTGTTTCAAAAATTGTTAGTTTTCTTTCTTTAAAATGAATGGTCACTTGACAGGGGTTTGCGTATAAAAATTTTGAGTTGGCCCAATATTTCCTCTAGTTTTCGTCGTTTAATTCTTCAACCAATACCTTTAAAATGAGGGGTCACAAGGCATTTAAAATTTTTGAGCTGTCCCCAAAATTTCCCATTTTGGAAATGGTATAACATCTTTGTCTTATGCGTTAAATAGTACATCTTTATACCTAGTAAACATTACTTGAGTTTTTTCCTTCCAACTACTCACATAAAAGTTACAGTGGTGTCTCTAGACTTTTAGTTCATCCTGTATATCAACAGTAATATCTTTCTTAGTTGAATAAAAAGCATCGACTTAAACACGTGAACCTAGATTTAAGTAAAAACTGACACAAATTGCGACTCCAGGGGAGATAACTGATAGCAGTGTTTTCATGTAATTGATCGCAATAGCTTGTCGCTATAACAAACAAGCAGCCAGTTTCCCAACATTACTTGCAAGAATATCGGCAACTGTTTACGACTGTGACGGCAAGATTATATGCACGTTGTCGTTTTTATTGCCCTTTCTATGTGCAATCATTCAATACAGATAGTTGCTTGATGACGTCATAAAGCATAAACTTCATCACTCCCCTTCGGATTTATGGAAAATATAAAATACCAGCTTTTGATCATCTTTATTGTTATGACTCTCTAAGACTGAGTTTAAATATGGTCTATTTATTGCTGTTTTATTTTACACAGTTTGACATAGTGATAGATTGATGGTAGGAATGAAATCGAACAAATTAAAAAAATATAATTATTTTCTTTAATGTTCGTACCTTTTGTATAATACGTTTTGGTGAATTTAACAATATTTCTGTTAATTTTGATATTTATATCGTGCTGTAAAGATGTCCTACTATTTTGTAAACTTATATTCAAACTATAGGACTTTTTTGGGGTGTTGTGTGTTCACCAACATTTCTATACTGTTGTTGCTACCTACATCAAATTTATCAGATTTTCATTAAATTTGATTAATTTTCACTCGTATTATTATTTCTTTTAATGATATTGAGAACAGTAACTTGTATAGTTGAGTTCAAGTTTTCTTGTGATTTTATCTTGTTCATAAATCATTTTCGAACTATGATGATGGGTTCTTGGGCGGTCGTTAACGTTTCAACGTATGTGCATCATATTATTCCACCGCATTATTAATTAATCAGTTTAGTTCCACATTCTGAGAACTGTAACTAATGTATAACGTTACTATAGGCGACATCTCACGAGGATTGTCGATCCCTCACGATGTATCCCGTAACGTATAACCAATGTTAATAGTCGAATTGACTATTCCCAATCGGATTTACTATTTCACTATTCGTCTCAGATTATAGGAGTTGAATATTCTGTGAACTGTAACTAATGTATAACGTTACTATAGGCGACATCTCACGAGTATTGCCGATCCCTCACGATGTATCCCGTAACGTATAACCAATGTTAATAGTCGAATTGACTATTCCCAATCAGATTTACTGTTTCACTATTCGTGTCAGATTGTAGGAGTTGAATATTCTGTGAACTGTAACTAATGTATAACGTTACTATAGGCGACATCTCACGAGTATTGCCGATCCCTCACGATGTATCCCGTAACGTATAACCAATGTTAATAGTCGAATTGACTATTCCCAATCGGATTTACTATTTCACTATTCGTCTCAGATTATAGGAGTTGAATATTCTGTGAACTGTAACTAATGTATAACGTTACTATAGGCGACATCTCACGAGTATTGCCGATCCCTCACGATGTATCCCGTAACGTATAACCAATGTTAATAGTCGAATTGACTATTCCCAATCGGATTTACTATTTCACTATTCGTCTCAGATTATAGGAGTTGAATATTCTGTGAACTGTAACTAATGTATAACGTTACTATAGGCGACATCTCACGAGTATTGCCGATCCCTCACGATGTATCCCGTAACGTATAACCAATGTTAATAGTCGAATTGACTATTCCCAATCGGATTTACTATTTCACTATTCGTCTCAGATTATAGGAGTTGAATATTCTGTGAACTGTAACTAATGTATAACGTTACTATAGGCGACATCTCACGAGTATTGCCGATCCCTCACGATGTATCCCGTAACGTATAACCAATGTTAATAGTCGAATTGACTATTCCCAATCGGATTTACTATTTCACTATTCGTCTCAGATTATAGGAGTTGAATATTCTGTGAACTGTAACTAATGTATAACGTTACTATAGGCGACATCTCACGAGTATTGCCGATCCCTCACGATGTATCCCGTAACGTATAACCAATGTTAATAGTCGAATTGACTATTCCCAATCGGATTTACTATTTCACTATTCGTCTCAGATTATAGGAGTTGAATATTCTGTGAACTGTAACTAATGTATAACGTTACTATAGGCGACATCTCACGAGTATTGCCGATCCCTCACGATGTATCCCGTAACGTATAACCAATGTTAATAGTCGAATTGACTATTCCCAATCGGATTTACTATTTCACTATTCGTCTCAGATTATAGGAGTTGAATATTCTGTGAACTGTAACTAATGTATAACGTTACTATAGGCGACATCTCACGAGTATTGCCGATCCCTCACGATGTATCCCGTAACGTATAACCAATGTTAATAGTCGAATTGACTATTCCCAATCGGATTTACTATTTCACTATTCGTCTCAGATTATAGGAGTTGAATATTCTGTGAACTGTAACTAATGTATAACGTTACTATAGGCGACATCTCACGAGGATTGTCGATCCCTCACGATGTATCCCGTAACGTATAACCAATGTTAATAGTCGAATTGACTATTCCCAATCGGATTTACTATTTCACTATTCGTCTCAGATTATAGGAGTTGAATATTCTGTGAACTGTAACTAATGTATAACGTTACTATAGGCGATATCTCACGAGTATTGTCGATCCCTCACGATGTATCCCGTAACGTATAACCAATGTTTATAGTCGAATTGACTATTCCCAATCGGATTTACTGTTTCACTATTCGGGTCAGATTAAAGGGCACCCAATTACATCGAGTAAATGTATATTTCGTTAAAAAATAAAATAGAGGGACCTGATATTTTGGAATTATGTTCATGCTATCAATGAATATGCCTAATAAATTTTAATAAAGAAATTTAATATACAAGTTTTTTACAGCAACGAATGCAACGACCTAAAACATTCTGTCATATGATTTAATTTAATTTACAACACATGTTACGATTTAGTTGAGTTCTGTTACATCTTGCTTTTAAAAATGGTATAAAACAATTTAAGTTTTGAACAAAGTTTATATTTTTGGTGAAAGTTTTTGTTATTTTCGTAATAAATTCAAATTCAATACTCGGTTTTATTATTTTACATTATCTGATTTTATTTTCATAAAGTTCTCGCATCGTGCATTATTGTTCTGGTATTTACATTACAGCTTAACTATTTGTAATTATTTGACATTAGATATTGTATGTAATTATGGATTTATTTCATACTAAAACATACCGGATCCGTTGTTTTGGGTAATGACTAGTTGTTTCATGAACTAACAGAATTGTAAACTTTAACGGCGAAACACACACACACGCACGCACAAATTGAGGTTGCTATATATAACTGTTTATTAGAGGAAGATCCATACTGTGTAGTAAGAAATATGAGCAAAGGAAAATATATAAACGCACACAGAAAAGATTTCTATTCTAGACATACTAGCTCAAAAATAATATTCTATAAAAAATGTTTTTTATTACATAGTTCAATTCTATGCAGCTTCGTCTAAACAATGATATTTAACAATCCATGTTTTGGATAAAGTGACTTTTTTGTGATTAAAAAAAAATGTTTACAAAATGCACGAAAATGGTTTTGTATTTTGGAAGTTAACTTAAGACGTAGTGCTGTTTTACGTCAGTTTGAATAGTTGTATCTGTACCGGTTAAATCTTTAAAGTTGGTGCTCAAACGACGAGAGAAGGGATATAATTTAGACGGTATGCCATCCAATTAGGTCTGTGCGTAACCTGTGAAATCGTTATAAACACGAACGTGTGCACGGGTGTGTTCACGCACTGCGGGACGAAAAATTAGATTCGTCGTGATCTGCAACTCGAAATTACTGCACATTCATTTATCTGACTGCCGTTTCAATTAAATTAAAATGTTATAATTTAAATATTTAAATTCCTTTATAATAACCGAGTCGGAATAATTTGAATTCACTGGTGAAAGAATGGAGTGAAATTTATAACATTCTTTATTTAGCAGAAATAATTATTTACTTTGAGACAGTAGGGCCTACGCAGTGCGGTCTTCTTTTCAGTGTTTTAATAATGAATTTTTTTAAAAAATCTCTTTCCGTAATTGGTATAATGTTTTAATTATGCTTTTCTCAAATTCCTAATGTTTGTCGTTCCAGAGAAACTGTTCCCCCCACCCTTTTTTCTTCATAAAAATAGCAGTTATACCGACGACTCCACAGTATAAAATAATGCAGGAAACGAATGTTTTGTAATGGTTGAAATTAAAAAAAAAGAATTAAAATATATATAATATCTGTTTTTCTCTTAGCACTTTCAAAAAAAAGAAAAGATTATTTTTTTTGAAATATAAATAAATCGTTTAATTTGATCTTACCAAAAAAAATAATCATCACTAACTTCATATCGTTAGTGTTTTATAAAAATATAATGACAGAAATAACACATGGGGAAAAAATTACATCTCATATCCCATACTTTATTGCGCAATAACAAGTCCAAACTGCAGATAAAACTTTGTTAGACTTAAGGCTACCGCTACTCAGTAAGTGCCTTAAATATAATACTGTATATAAAAACTAATTTAGTTTAGTTTCATGTCTAAGGCTATGGAGAATTTAGATGCTGCCAATTCTTACATTAATAAATTTACGTTTAAGATAAGAAGTTACAAAATCTATAAATTCAGCCATGGCAGTTACTGAATTTAATAATAAAGAGCTCAAGACCAACACAAGTATCTAGAACAAAACCTCAACTTAAAGCAACGTCGTCGTTCTGTCTGTTTATAATGTTCCTCAAGAAACGCTGATCCGATTGGGTACTCATTCAATTTATATATTGATATTTTCGCGCGGTTTTCACTTCTATATAAGTACGATACTTGACCAGATTATAGTCTATGTTTGATTCAAATTGCTTCAGTAGTTCCCATGGTATAACTCTATTTGTTTGTACGGTTCATACGAAAACCAAAATTATGGATATATTTTACGCATTTTCAGCGATAACATGTAATTTTTGAGTGATAGATAAAGTGTATGATTTTATTGCTAATTGGAGCTAAAAACATTTTTAGAATCGGGTCAGTAATTCTCGCGTTACCGCCATTTTTGATGTTAAATATCGCAAAATGCAGATTTCCCCAGTATATTTTAAGCATTTTTTTTTTTTTTTTTTTAAAGTTCAGCGTCAACACAATTATTGTCAGTAATGAAATTTGTATATGATTTAAGGACGAATTGAAACTGAACACTTTTTTTTTTATAATCGGTGAGTAGTTTTCAAGTACTGTAAGAGGAAATCCATATTCTCCAGTATATTTGACGTTGCAATGACAAAATCCATTTTATCAAGATGAAAGTTTGTAACTATTATAACGGTGTTATATTATTGTCATTCTAATATATTTAATTCGAGGTAATTGTTTAATAAAGACAACGCACAGTTTTTATATTTGTACCAGTGGGAATAGAATTTACAATACTACCCCACCCGCCATGTTTCTTCCGTGATACGAGCTCCGCTTCTCATTCAACTAGTTGCAAATTTCATGAACTCTACATTAATTAAAACATCAGCTTACAACTTGAAAACCATAGATCTGATTTGTATACAGTTTTCTTTTTTATATATGTGCAGTTCATCCATTCCAGCATGGCCTCTAGGCCGTACCGCCTGAGAGTGGGGGGGTGGTATCATTTGTTGTTAAAGGCACAACGTCTCCTCTACCATGAATGGAATACTGTAACTGTAAACACAGTCAAAAGACGTAACAATATGTTAATAAATACCAAAATTAAAAGAATGACTTTTATCAAGGTATAGTTGTTTGAGTTTTAACTTATTCTTCTACTAATTATAAAATGTTGCATATTATAATCATGAGCCAAATAATTACAATAGATTTACAAAAAATGCTCAATAATATACTCTATAAAGACGCGATGTCACTGAGGTCAAATCTTTGGTTATTTGTCACTCTTTCGTCACAATCACTGTCACTTGTCTCACTGTCGAAATCTTCACCTAGGTTTACTATGATTTGATTACTTGCTATGTCAATTTGGAAGAATTTATAAATAATGAAAATTTATCTTATAATGATCCACACGAGACTTTCATTCTACAGCAAAAATCACATTAATTTTAAACATATTATAGTTTGGTTTTAGTGCTGTTGTAACAGCGCACAACTCAGGTTTAAACATGTTATGAGAATATGTAATGTTTCTTTCTTCTAACCACTTCATCATGTCTACTTTTAGGGTATTCGATGTGGGTTCTGGATTTAACATAACGTTATGATATGACGCATTATCAATAACGATAACGGAGTTTGCTAGAATACTTGACAACGGTTTATTTCTTATCCATTTTTCGTAATTATTAAAATTCATGTCATTGTGATATTCACCAGTTTTTTTACAGGACTCTAAGATCATTAACGCATTTTCTACGAAACCATTCTCGTTTCCTGCATGAACAATTAATTATGAGCTGTCGTTCCTTGTTGGCAGGGTTTTTCAATCCGACGCAGGTATCATCACTTCAACCTTAGAGCTTTGACTTGAGTTGTATGAACATATGTCATGTCCATGAAAGTTACTCTTCTACCTAGGTCTCTTTACTGTTGTAATCTTCTTAGTATTTAATGTGCTTTTCCCTTATGTCATTATTTTCATTTAAAACTTTCCTGTTGTTGACGATTATTCTCCAGAATTTTAAACGAATTCATTTTGTACCTGTAAAATTTATTTTTTCTAATAATTCTTTTAATGTAGGTAGTTGCCCGTTTTTTTAAAATAAATTCATGTCATCAACGTCTGAATTTGTTTTTCTATTCGTTTATTATTCTCCTTAAATACCTGACTGACATATCCGTTACTTCAGAAACAGGATATTGAACATTTTTCAGATTTATTGGCCCACCATATTTAGCCTCACCCTTCTTAAATTGTAAATCTTTTTAAACTATTTCGTGACTCTGATTAAGCAAAACTTTACGTCCACGACTTACTTCTTATACATTCCATTTCATATAGACAATGAAACAATATCACACTAATACTCAAGAATAAACTAAAAAAATAAACGAATTACAGAGGGCACTAAGACAGACAAGGTGAACGATCTGTCCTCTAAACTGACACTAACGGATATTTCCGGCTGTGTTTACATTTTACTAGTCTATCAGATGTTTACACATCCCCCTCCTCAAAGTATCGTAAACTTCAGTCTTTACTTTTACTATAAAAGGTTATATGGAAATATTAGTACAACTAAGTTTAATTAATTGCTAACGCCTGCATTAACTGAATAGAGGTCATGCTTGAATAGATGAGTTCTGGGATATATGGTCAGGTTTTAGTTATTGGTGACTAAATTTGGTTCAAACCCACTATATCTGTATGAGTTTTAAAGTTGGTACATATTAAAACGTTATTAAATACTGACAGAATTATTATTGTTCAGGGGTGTACAAATTAATAAGGGTTTAGTTTGAATAGCACGGTCGACGCAGGGCTACCAACTTTCACGAAAACAAAGTGCGATAGCCATTCTGTTGTTAACTGCTGAGACTGGAGGACGTGTATACCATTAGATTATTTAGGTCTTTAATACAGTTGTTTTTTTTTAATGTTTATTCTTTTATTGTTTATATGTGGCCTATCTATTGTTTGAGAAGAGTAAAATAAAATTACTCTAGTAAATGACGTGCTTGTAAATATTACTTGAAAACGTATTTAACCCGAGTTTCAAGCGGGCACAGATATTAAGTAATAAGTGACAATAGCCTACAAATCATGAAGGCCGATAAAATTAAACCAATAATTATTTTTAATATAACTGAATACAATACCAAAGTATAATTTTATATGGAACCGTAATATAAACATATTTTTTTAATGTTTAACGTCATTGAAGAAAATGATGAATTAGAGCAAGAAGGGGAATTAGGTCACTGAGAAGCAAGGAAATATTATCAAAAATCTTTTAAACCGTACAAAACTCTTTAGATTAGATTAAATTAAAAAAATTGGAATCTATGAAACTACATATTATATAACCCAAATTTAACTTACCATCGTTTTATTTAATAAATGTGTATTCATTGTTTCAATATATTTAACTTTCAATGTTGTATGCAATCACATAAAGAACCATAATATCATTAACTACATCTTAGGACTATTCAATTTTTTGCTTTATTAACAATAATAGGTTTAAGAAAAAAACAACAGTAACAGATTTAAGAAAGTCGGAAATAAAATTTTGTAGGCGACTGAACACGATCGAACCAACTTTATATTTCAGTATGGAAGGACAATTAATTATAAAAAAGTATAGGGCTTATATTATTCATTAAACCTAAAGGGAGCGTAAACATTTTATTCCTAATTAATAATTTTATTTTTCTAAATTTTCTTACTGATCCTGATTTGTATTTGAAAAGCTTCCTCAATTTAAAAAAAATAGTTATAATTATACGTTTCCCTGACTGAATGTTGAGAATTCATATTAGGCTTTATTTTTAACGAACGTCAAATATTGTTGTTGGATAATCTTCTTTTTTTTTAAATAAGTTTTTTATAAGTTAATTATATTTATGATGAGAAGAAGTTGTAATATTATCATATTAGTTTTTAATTACCAAATACAGCGAGGACTTGTTAATTAAATTTTTGTTTGGTCGAGATGTTTTCATTACTAAATTGTTCCAATCATGAAGGATACATTAAAAAACAAACAAAATACAGCAAAAACCCAAATTTATTATTTCAAATGTTATTAAGAACATTTACAAAGAACGTTATTCCTTAATATATGTAAAAACAAATGAATTATGATACTGTATTACATTTTTAATTGTATTATAGTACATTCTGCGTTAATACCACACTTATAAGCTTACTGATTTAATGTGTTTAATATCGACTGTTATCAGATATTAGCTAAAATGTCCTCAATCATATTAAAAATGAAAGTTTTATCTAATGATGATACTATAGAATCAATGGACAATTTCAGAATTATTTCATTTCTCTAGATTCTGGAAAATTAATTCCTTGATTATTTTTAGCTTACATTACAAAGTTGCTTTACATATTCAGTAGCAAGTAATGGTTAACAAAATGATAAATTTTCTGAAAATCGTCGTTTCTTGAAAAAATGTTAAAGAATTAAATTTAATCTGGGATGAAATAGAATTACAATAAATGGTATTAGCGTACCGATTATTACTTCTATCTAAGTATTCTGGTTGCTTAAATATTCATTAAATTATTTTTTTATGAAACATCCAATTTTAAAAGAAAATTGTTATTTATTTTACTATGTCTTTTTCTGTGAAATGTGTGTTTATGATTTTACTCGGTTTTGTTATGTAGTTATACTTTGATCATATCTCCATTTTTTTTACTACACACAATTTCGAGATACCCTCTATAATACTAATAAACAAATTTAATCCGATCGTCTAAAAATTGGCACACTCAACGTTTCGGTAAAATATAACACAGAATAATCGCAAAACCATGAACAGTACCATTTTTTCCCTGCATTTTCCGAAAAATGCCGTTGCAGGATTTATCGATCCGATAAAATAACCTATGAAAAGCAAACCGATGTTTATATTGTTTGTTTGTCGTGTTGTGTAAGTGTGCATAAGAAAGTTTGTACAATATGTTGATACTATTTATATTTTCTTTCTTCTTTTCGCTTGGCTTTTCATGAATTGAATACCCAAATTATCATATATTTTTTATATGACAGGTTATGTTAAAATGTACGTTTTGTTTATTATTATAATTTTTTTGACTAAGTTACTTTGTACAGTACTAGGATTTATTTTGTTTTTCACACTTTGGGTTACATTAATAACATTGCTTATTATTTTTGTTTTTTGTTGTAGATACTATTATAGAGAGTATTAGATAAGTATAGAAAGGGTTTGATAACTAGTCCTTAATTTTAACTGACATTACCAAATTTGTTTAGTAAGTCCAGAAAAAGAAGACGTTTGTTCGAGTTAATTTTATGTTTCAAGATGGCATTATATTATTTTCATAAATAAATTGTTTGTTTTACTATTTCTTTTTCTTGCATTCCTAATATGGAAAATAATATCCAGAATTAGAAAAACGAGACCAGTTGTCTAGCGCTATTCTCACCTTTCATTTCCTAATAAAAATGTTGTAACTAATTTGTTAATTCTGGAATTTTTTATTTTTAGTTCTTATAAAACGATTACAAAAAAGTAAAATCTGAATTTCTATACAAAGAAGGACGAAATATAAGTTAAAAGGTATAAACAATTAATAAATATTATGCAATTTATAGTTAATCTGTTTTTACCTTTCTTAAAAAATAATCAAAATTATTTGAATTTTTTCACACGTTTTTAAATAATTAAATGCATAAAGTTTAAATTTTAAAACATTGATATAAATATACACGATTTCATGATTAATTAAATGTTTAAATATAAAATTATTGCTAATATGAATAATCGAAAAGATTTAATAATTAAAAAATATATATATATATATATATATATATATATATATATATATAATTAACACAAAAACATAGTAATGTAGGCCTACATATGCAAAATATTGCTAACCTGCAACATATTCGGTTTGCAATCAATGGAAGAATTACCTTTGAAAATGTTTATGCATACGGCCGACAATGTTTTGTTTATATCTTGAAATATTTTAAGCTTTCTTAAATTGAAAATAATAAATTTGTGAGTGTGTGTGAGTGTGCGCGCGCGCGCGTGTTAGTTTGTTAAATAGTGTAAAAAAAGAATTTTTTGCTATCTTAAAGGTTGGAAGAT
Organism: Aphrophora alni; assembly: GCA_963513935.1. Taxonomy (NCBI): domain Eukaryota; kingdom Metazoa; phylum Arthropoda; class Insecta; order Hemiptera; family Aphrophoridae; genus Aphrophora; species Aphrophora alni. The sequence goes on along the minus strand of OY740770.1, from coordinate 82,965,787 downwards.
TTTTAGAGTGTGTCAACTGTCCTTTCTATAAATCAATCTCTGTACGGGTGTTGTTGTCTGAAAAGATAAATTATTCAACAATCGCAATGCTAATTATTCTTTTAAACTAAAACAGTAAATTCAATCGACGATGTTTCTTTTTAGTGACAGGAACAAATGATCATCTCCTTTCCAAACTCGATTTTTTTATAATTTTCAATTGAGCTAAAACGTTTTTCTCTTCACAAGATAAGCCTAGGAAATCCTTTGGGTATTTGACTACGTAGACTAGTCATCCTGAGTTGTAGCATTTTGTTTTGTGTTCTCTTGTCAGTATTTAGGGAAATTAATTCAGTCAACTCACGTCGTGTCATCTATAGTGAGCGTGCAATCTGCAATGGACAATTAATAGTTTTACAACATGATGCATCATCCTTTTTTAAAAATATATATGTACTACTAGCTTGTATAGCAGGTGCTACAATAAAATAAAATATATGAACTCTTATATATGCGGAAAAACGTAATGGCGCCGTGGGACTAAAAGCATGCATTGATTTCCTCCACTGCCTCTGTCTTGTATCTCCCACAGGTCAATCTCTCCCTGTATTAGGTTAATTCTGTTGTGAGTGGAAAATCGATATACTGTTTTCACAATTTTTACCATCATCAGCGAACTGCAGGATAACGTTGTTGGGTTTCACACGTTACGGCTGTTCGCCGCTTCCGGCAGTCATATCCGAATGTTTAATGATGATGGATCACAAACGATTACTTGCCTTGTAGTTTACGTGATCAGCTTTATCTACGAAAACATCAACTTGGAACATTGTTTTGGAATAATCCAAAGAAGGGAAACATTTGGTGTTTTTCACTTATTGTTTGTACCTAGCTATATATTTTAATGACTGCTTATTGTAATAATACTTATTATTACAATTGATTAATTCCTGATGTGCATAATAAAAAAAGTAAAATAAAATATAAAATTTTTTTTTTATGTACTATTAATTACCAAATTTGAAGGTAAATAAAAAATATGAAAGCCAATAGAAATAAACTTCTCAGTACTTATGGGAAGGATTTTTCTTTTCAACATACTTGTCCTCAAAATTTGTTCAAATTTTGTTTGAATATGAAAATTATTGACAGTAATTAGTTTACAAAATTGCAAGTAAATTAAAAGTTATTTTCAGGAGTAATTGACAAAAATATATAATGTACTTTTACCGCCGTATTAAAGCCAGAATTGAACTATATATTGTTATAGATTAGAGCGAGTAGGCTTTGTTTTCCTTCTTGTTCTTTAAAGGCGGAAAGCTTCTCGAGCAAGGATTTTTATATAAATGTCTTTCAAAATAAATATTTCACATGGGAGGAAATACTTCCTATACCATCTTAAGATAAAAATATATAAGTATATACCATCTATACGTACCCATAAGAAATAGGCCTACACAGTGAAAAAGAAAATTAAAGCTTTTATTTCTTATAACTAGTCTCTAGGCTTTTTTGTAAGAAGGCGACTAATATCATTTTTGGTTAGTATTTGGTTTTGTAGATGGGTTTGTGCGAAAGTTAATGCAATATATTTGCAGCGTTTATTGAGACTTTATTTGAAATATAACTAAATATACATAACATAAGAATTAATTTTTAAGATTTATTAATTTCAACGTGATGATACCAAACGAATGTTAATTAAACTATGTAAATTTGTATGGTTCAAATAACTTGGTATACAAATGTTTTTGTGGAATAGAACAACATTTTCAAATTCCATCACACATGGTAAATGTGGTCAGTACATATAGGTACATATGGTACAATATGGTCAGTAGAAAATAGGCATGGCAATTTCGTGTACACCTTTGACAATAAATAACAACGACGTGAATTGAGGATATTACATACCTTCGTTTGGGAAAGGAGTGATGAAAGGACTTTCAATTTAGCTTTCTGAGACGTCGCTTCGATTTTATTTCCATTTGTCATTTTTCTGCTGAAAAGAAGTCAATGGACGGAGGCACGACAAGGAAACCACAAAGGTGACAATTGAGGAATAGGTTCAACAATATTTACCTATCTTTGAGAAACCTTATTGGTACAGAATGGATTCAGCAGGAAGTTAGGGGTTGAAATTGTAAGGGTGTTAGGAATATGATATTTATATTGTATGGCATTTACGGAATTATTAATTTTATTTCTTAGCGGCTTTACTTATGTTTTATATTCGTTTTAAATTCTGACTTTCTCTTCCTTATTTGTTAAAATACTTTAAAAATAATCCACAAGTTTACACCAATTACAAATATGTTATTTTCATCGAGTGAGAAGAAAAATGTTTTGTTTTTTTAAGCCGTACTTTAAAATAAATCGTTCCCGTTTGGTTCATTGTTTAGTTAACAATTTTTACATTTAATCATTATTTAATCGAGTCAGGCGATTAATTTTCAAAAATGGTTTTTTTCAAGTGGCGCGAACATTGTTTACTTTCCCTTTTTATCAAACTATTAAATATTATCAGAGATTAAATTAAAACTTTTTTTTTGTATGTGTTGGAGTTTATAGTTTTCCTAAATTGAATCAACCTTTTGGAAACTATTAGTATTTTGAACTAAAGGGAATTTTGTAACGAACTGAATTTGTGATAGGGGACTCATTTTTATTTTATGAATTAATTGTGCTTAATATAGAGAAAATTATGTGATTGGTCGAATGTTGTTCAAGTGAAGCCTCTATGGACACAAACAAAACATATTGGTTCTCTCCAAAATTACCGGTTCATGAATTTTTTTTGTTTGTTATAAAATACGTAATTTATCAAAATCAGCACTACCGATTTCGTTCAAAATTTAGTTTCCTGAGAAGATTAATTAGCCATAATCATCTTCAAAATCGCAAGTGAAAATATATTACGTTTCAGATATAATGAGCAAACATCAAAATAAATCTTAAACTCCTTTAAAAACTCCATTTTAATCAAATACCACATACGCTGAGGATTTGTTTAAGGCGCCAACGAAGGGTATTTAGGGCCTTATTTAAGTTTATAAATATTTTGAATAACGACAACCATGTTTCATTTCATTTTCCGTGACGATTAGTTTTTATTTGGTTTTGCAGATGGATGGGCAGGAAAGTTTTTGTATAATCAATTTTGTAAGTCTTGAGTTTGTTGTAAGCAGTGATTTTACATATAAAAATTTAATAACTAGTTGTTATTGATTTAGTCGCTAACTTTTGTCACTTATATTTACAGTACTTTTGTTTCGTATAATTGTAAAAAGTAAACGTGCGTTTTGTTATACAGTTTAGATGAAACCATTACAAAATTTAATATTGAAGACTATGATATATCTGTATTTGAAATCCAAATGTTATTTTAAACGTATGTCTAATGGAAATGTCATGAATGCAAGCATTTACATCACACGGATTGTACCGTATATGACAGGTTCAAAGAAATGCAAGTATTTCTAGATTAAATCTCCTCAAATCTTGTTGGCTACTTCTGAGAAGTCATATTGTAATCCAAGGTGAATATTTCAACCAATACGTTGTTTACAATCATTTATATAATTAATTTATTGTAAAGTTGTTAAGACATCACAAAAACTTGTTTACTGATAATAATAAGCTCCTACGTCTGTCGCGATAGGCAGCCGAATATACTTGGGTGTACTGTTTAACGCCTCTTGCTTCTCTAATGATGTGTATTATGAAGTTTTTATTCATTTTTCTTTTCTTTTTCTTCCCGTGTTGTTTAAAGGTGAAAGACTTCTCGGTCATCATCACCTTATTAAAGAAAAAGTAAATAATATTAAATAAAAACAAGAATACTCTAATAGCGTCATGGTCGAAAGAAAAGAGTATAAAATATAGAACCACCCCCCGCAGTCGAATACTCTATAGCGTCAGAATGGAGAGAGAACTAGTGTTGGTCAAGCGAGACCTGACTGGAAATATGAGAGAGTGATTTAACCCAAGACTATATAGAAAAAAGGTTCACATCCAGCTAGGATGTCTCGGGATTTTGAAATTAGAAAATTATTATATGAGCTATTGTCTGCGTACAATCAAAATAATTTATAAAGGTTTGTAAGAATATTTTGAAGTGTGAATATTTTGAAAGTTTAAAATATAAGCGCTCTATTTTAGGAATAACGAGTTCTTTTTACTGTCTCACGTAGGCTATGCCTAATAAAGAAGGTTTGTGAGCGATCAAAAAAATCTCTTGCGTTTTCGGCCCCCTGAACAAAAAAAAAGTGTTTTTGGAATAAATTCTGTACATTGTTCTACGCTCTAAACTAGCGAACAGATTTTCATAAAATTTGATATGTGGACATATTTTAGCAGTTCTCGAGAAGACTTTTAATTTTTCCAAAACTCAAAATTTACTAAGATGTAGTCTCTAAGAGCTGAAACAAAACGTAACGATTGCCATCTCCCCAAAAATGCTGATTCTTATGCAAAAATATGTTCATGGAGCTCTTATGAAGACCACATTTTTCAAAATGTGATCTACCGATTTCGTTCAAATTTTGTTGTAATTTACCAAATCATCATGTCATATTACAGTAAAAGAAAATTATGGTTCTGTAATAATTAGTAAATATAATCCCATAAACGAAGCAACTTTAGGTTCTGTAAATATTTAAATATCTTAATTTTTTTTTAATACACTTCTTTACCAACTAATCACTTATAAGAAATCCATGGTTAAAACTCAGTTATGATGAAACTGGTTTTTTTTTCACTCTTAAAAGTAGTGGAATGGTGTTTTAGAATAATATTTTTGGTTTTGTAAACGATGAAAGTGAGTACAATGTTTTTGACCATGTTATTGCTGTTTTTATTGCATTTTTGATACAGTACCATATATTTGTTTTATTATTGATCCTGTCTAAATATCATTAGTCAATGTTAACTGTATCTAAATAAACAATATCACACATGGTATCTAGGCGGTAGTTGTTACACATAATGTCGCAGATAATATGGACAAGAGAGAAAAGGGTATTTAAAGTGTTTTATTGCAGCACAAGACTTATCTCCGCAGTTAGTTTACAGGTAGTAAAAAGCAACATGTAACACATACTTTTTACAACATCATTGAGTGTATGCCGCCGTCCAACGATAGTCTTAATTAACAATATTTTTGAAAAGATAATATTGTAAATAATTTATAAAAATATGACTCCGATTTTGTTGTTAGAATATTTCGATCTCTGTATATGATACATTTTATTCATATATAAAAATAAAGGTAGTCCTAAAAGTAAAGTGCAATAATTTGTAGATGGAAACTTATAGTCAAAAATCTTCATTAAGCATAAACTCTGACATGATGCATTTTGCGTTGTTATGACTTATTTTTTACTGGAACCTTATTGTTTATTTTGACCTCATGAACTAGTGTACAAATCATTGCTCTTTCCTCCGGGACTATCCTATATAAATCTACATGTAAATGTTTGCATTTTGATAAATACACGTATATTATTTCAAATGCGTTATAATGAAGAAAGTCCATCCCTAAATTTTTAGAGAAATATGGAAGACATCTTCTACAAATATGAAAACGTATCATTTTATGTGTTTTATCTATTTAAGCAAAGTTTACTCATTCAACGGGATAATTATAATTGTAATAAATTAATATACAAATAAATTGGTTTTAATAAGGAGTCGACCGACTTTAATACATTTTCTTTTAGAAAACAAACTATTTTGATTTAACTAGGGACACGAATTTTCCCATAAAACTACACAATTTTCCCTTTTTTTGCACACATGTAATGGTATCAAATTGTAACTCTTTGTCTGGTTTAATTTTTAAAAAAATAAAATAAACGTCATTACAGTATTTCGAACCAATAATAATCTTCAAAAACTTCTTAGTCAAAAACCAGACAAAGAGTCGAAATATAAAACTGGTATTTATAAATTAATTCGTGATGAATGTGATTCATTCTACATAGGTCAAACAGGGAGAGCATTCCATCAAAGATTCAAAGAACATTTGCCGATAAAGAACATAGATGGCAATAAATCTAATTATGCACGCCACCTAATATACGAGGACCATAGCTATACTAGTTTCGATACCAATTTGATACCGTTACATGTATGCAAGAAAGGAAAAATTATGGATGCTATCGAGAAGTATGAAATATACAAAGCTGTTTATATCTCCTAGAACACGCTCTATGACACGACTATCGGTAACTAGATAACGGGTTGTCTAGTAAACATCACTGTGTGATTACATAACCTTGAGACGGCAGTCGTCCTTGGACCATCACACGAGATGCATCACACTATAAAATTATTATGTTTTCAGTGTTTGTGTGTTTCATTAAATATTTGACGAGCTCGTAAGAGTGATAACGAATCTGATGATGGAGTAAATCTCCGAAACGCGGCGTACTAGAAAAATAAAGTGGCGTGACAGACACATAAGAAAGTAAGTAAACTTTTATTAAAATTAAGTTTTATCTAGATGGTTAAATGTCACAAATATCAGTTTTTTTTAAACCTACGAGATGTACTTTTTTTCGTCTGATAGGCAAAATGCCCTTAAAAAATATGATAATGGTAATAAATTATATTTTCTGATTACACCATTATTTTTGGGAAAAAGTATCACATTTTTTGAATGAAAGAAATTAAGTTCAATCCAAGATGTTGAATTCAAAATGACCGAAACGCTCTCCTTTATGGAGTGAATATAAATAAGAAATTTATCAGATTTTAAATCTTAACGATTTTTCTTATATTCAAATGCTTCTAGACTTTAATTTCACTTTGTATACTGCACAAACACTATATTCTATTGCAATATTGACATGCAATATTTTTCTTATGATAAATAATTGTAACCAATCCACAATTTTTACGTATTACAATTAAAAAAAAAAACACTATTTGTCAAATTTGATTCCGAGACATCGACATTGTAATGCAACAGACTTTTTGAAATTACAGAAATTAAACTTTAATTAATTACTCATGCACTCACACGCATGCATACAGTTCACGCTTCATATCATACTTATATACTTTATCATCTTCACTACCAGACTTTTACCAAACTTTAAATTTGACAAATGTTGTGTTGGATAGTTGGTAACATTTAGTCGGAATGAAAAAACGAATTTTGGCTGTTAAATTGTAAGATATATTATAATGGAGATTCTGTTTTCATAAATTAATCCATATCGGAGAGAGTATGTAATAAAAGTTTAGAATATTCTTTATATATATATATATATATATATATATATATATATATATATATGATTTTTAAATTGATTAATTTGTTTGCTGCTTTCCCCCCAAGTTTTAAACCTTATATTGTGTATTCAGATCCATTATTTTAAGTAATACTGACGCCTACTATCACGAGGGAGGGTTCATGATTTTATAAAACTTTTAATTGTATAAGTATAGTTGATTGGTTTATACTGTCGCTATATCTGTCACTTACTTGTGGTATACAATGTACCATGTCTGTAGATGGTCACAGATGGTTATCAGATAATAAGTCATCCTTGTGATGGTTGGCTGAACATAGACAACTTTTATGTTTTATAATGTCATATAGTACGATACAAAACAAATTTCCTACTGTCAACACTGTCTTATCGCTCCATGTTCTTTCAATTACAATTTTTGACCCAGTTTAGTTTCTCTTATTTTTATTAGTGTCCATGAATTGTCTCCCGTTTATTTTCAAAAAAAGGAGAACAAAACGTTGTTTTAAGCAAGTTCAAGCAATTATTTATTTAAAAAAGAGAACAAAGATTGACTGTTGACTTTTCAATGCTCAGATGTCTGATAAATCATTCCTATATCATCGAGATTAAATGGGACATTGTTGAAAACAATAAACAATTTACTTATTTCTTGTTTTTTAACAACATTGACAATATTTTTTTGTTTCGCTCTAAAACATTTATTTGGTTTTAGTGAACGTATCTGCATTATGTATTAATAATGAATATGCAATAAAATATTATGCTGTGGTTGTACTACACCATAAGTCAAACCCGTAAATTTAATATAAAACCATTAGTTCTACTAATATTAAAACCGGACATCAAAAAACGTAAATCTTCAAATTTTACCGAAGCTGGGATATTATCGTGAAATTTATTGGTAGTAAAGTAGCTAACGTCTGGCAAAAACAGATAGGAGAGTTCCGTTGTAAACACAAATTATGCAAATATGGGTCGTAAGGAAATCCGAACACCTTAAGTCGTGGGTTGCAATTTGCTTGCATCATCTCACGCTAGGCTGGCCAAACTAATAGTTATGGGTAACAATGTCCTGATTCGCCAGGCCTTTAACATTTTTCAAAATCTAATTCCAAGCTTTATGCGTACATATTAAGATTTGTATATACAAATAAGATTTTTTCCATTTGAAATTAAAAGTAAGTCGTGACTGAAGACAAATCGTTTCAAATGTAAACTTATATTTTTTATTAGTGAAATGATTTTATTCTTGGTATTGATAGATCGTATTTATTCATATTATCAAAATGAAATATGTAACCTCGTTTTAAATACCGACTCACAAATTTGTTTTGAAATGTTTAATTGCTCCGCCTTAAAGTCAGAATTAAATATTACTAATTAAATTAAACATTAGTGTTGAAACTGTGATAAATAGAATTAGTTTAAACAGAAAGTTTTTGTTTTAGTGTCGGCATAAATTCTGATTGTATTGAATGAAAACTGATATTTAAAACAATTTACTTCTTTAATTTGATTTATCCAATGGTTTTTAATAGATTTTATTCTTTCAAATATTTTTCGGTAATAATTATTGTTTTGGTTTAGGGTTAAAAAGTTGTGTTAGTATATACTATTATTTTAATATGAAAAATATTATTTTTCTAATAATATTTTTCTTTTGAAATTTGGAGTCTTCTTTCTTTTGAACCGTTACGTAAATGTTAAAGTCATGGGCGTCATCGCCGGGGGGACGGGGGGGACGCGTCCCCCCAATATTTGAGATGTAAAAATATTTTCGCTAAAAACGAATTATTTACTTAAAACCTTAAAAGGTAAAGATCGGGCTTTGTCTTTACTAGGGTTTTTAACATTACATTTCTGTTACAATCGCATAAATAAATGCATAAAAACGATGTTTTGAGAAGTTTAATTTAAAAAAAATTTCCATACCCCCAGACCCCCGGCATATGTCCCCCCCCCCAATAATGAACTGGTGATGACGCCCATGGTTAAAGTTATCCTTCAATTTAACGTTCTGTGGAATCGTATAATAAAAATAACTTTTTTTACACCGACATATACAAATCCAAAGAGTTAGTAAATAATAATTTATTTTTCAGAATTAATTTTAAATACATTGCCCATCTTCATAGTATGCGTTGAAACCCAGAAATTAGAGAGTCTTGTGCTGGCATCTTACGGCCAATGTCTGGTAACTTCAAGGGCAACATGCTTCAAGGACAGCCACAAAACTACATTATAGTATACTATAAGACTTTTTTTCGCAGGTATAAATCCATTGGTTTGAGTAGAAAAATTCACATTTCATCAATATTTGATCGAAATTGCCTATTACCAATGTTGAAATACTGCTTTGTATATAGTAATTAAGTAATTCAAAGTTTGGCGTTATTTTTACTACCGGTATCAGAATCTGTAGAAAGTTACACTTTATAATTTACTCAACGACTTACAAAATACGAGACTAACACATCTGTTTATATATGTATAAACAAAAACCCCTCAAGCTCTCACTCTTATTGACTACAGTTGTGGCAACCCCGAGGTAATGTAGCTAGATTTATTATCTTTCTTCGTTTAGTCTTGAGTTATATAGATCGCTGATTTACTATCAGGTCTGTTTCAATCACCTCTTGCCGCTATTAGGGTATTCGAGGGCTAGGAATGGAGTCTTTATTTTATGTTTCCTTCTTCTTATTTTTAAAGCGATGATGATTGCGAGGTTTATCTTCTTTAACAACAACAATATATAGGTAAACAAATGTATGGATATGTTTTGAAAATTCAAATTTTCTTTTAAGGCAGAGACTTGCTTAAAAATATGAACAAAGTACCGAAATTTGGTACTAGCAATTAACTGCTACTTACTGTGTTATAAAAACTATTCTACAACATAGTTTAATTTAAAAAAATAAATAATCTCTGAAGAAAATATATTTAAATGGATTTTGTATTTATATTTTGTGACCTCGTATGTGTTTTAAATATAAAAGTAACCAAGGTTTTTATATCTTAAACGTTATTGTTAAAGATATCTTGTTGAAGCAATACGAATCTACATTTTTCAGTTACCTGTCACACGCTTTCATGTTTTACTTTTACTGTCTGTTAAGCGATAAGACTCGAGGCTGGAAGATATAACGGAACGCAAGGTATTAACAAAACTGATAAAATGAAAAGCATCGAAGGGGTTTGTGCGCCATTAGGTTTTATCTGCGGTTATGAAAACCTGCCTGAGTCTGACACAAAAGTGTTTGCATAACCGTAAAACTCTCCTGCCACTGATTGTTCTGACAATTTAGTTCTATTGAATACTCTGGCGCGAATATTTGTCTCGATTCCACAGTTGCTATGTTAGACGATTTTGAATTTAAATTATTTTATATCTATTTCATAACATATGCAGGGAAGGAGGGGAGGTAACCGTAAACAAATGTGTAAATTTACGTGTAAAAGTTGTTTGCGTAATATTCATTTCCTCTAATCTCAACAATTGAAAAGACATCCGTACATAAAATTGTAATGTTTACATTTTACGTCTATATTAATAATTTTATTTAGACGTTTTCGTTTCGTTGAATTGTATTTTCCCGACGGGTAAGCACTACTAACTAAATTATAAATACAGTTTTAATTCCGTAAACTTTTTAATTTGATTAAAACCATCAAATTTAATAATTCTCTACAGTGGATTTCGCTAGGTATTTAATACTTTTATTGGGTTAACCAGGAGTTATTTAATAACATTACGTTAATAGTCAGAGTATTGTCGTTCTTTATCTTATATAGCCTTTTGTTTCTGTATTAAATATATATACGCATAAATAAACTACTATTTATAGTTATTTAGATACAGAATGTTGGAAATGTTTGAAAATTGTTTCTTAGCTTTGAACGAAAAACTGCAGAAAAACAAGAATTGGACTACACCTATTTGTCAGACTGTGTTATGTTTTCGCAAACCTTAAATGGAACCTTCAGAGGGTGTTAGTCAACATTTTCAAACGTAATTTTTAGTTTTTTGTAAAAATCCAATAGATTAGTAGATTAGTGAGTCTTAAAAGTTGTTGGAATTATAAAATGTTCTGTCCTAAAACAAATCCTTGATATATTAACAGCACTATATACATTAGAAAATACTGTTATTAAATAAAAGAAAGCGGAGTGTTCTATAAAGTTATATTTATAATAATACATCGATCCATGGAATAACGAGTGACCACAATCTCATTGAACATATCTCTTCTGTACGGGTCATAATCAACGTTCAGTAATGCACGTATAAGAATTTGTTACGATGTTATAACAAGACGAATCTGGCATCTTTAAATATTCGACCGCCATTTTCGATTGAAGTAAGATAGCGACCTCTCGTTTGCGCGATTATTTTCTATTAAACAAGACCTTTAAATTGAGGTATTAGGCCCATTCGATGGGGATTTACAATTAAAAAAAATTAGTTACCCTCTAAAACCACATTTTGGGATTGTATTTACTGTATAATGCAAAAATATGGTGTTTTTACACCAAATACAATTCTAAAATTTGTCCTTCTACCTTTAAAAGATTAAAAATTGTTTAACCGATCCGGGACTTTTTGACACCTGATGTATGAAATGGAATGTATAAATAGCCCTACCGTCGTGCGTCAAATGGTTAAGTAATATTAAACGTTGACAGTTTTTATATCTGCCATTTCATTCGGCCCTAATCGTTCGACGTGTTTGACATCACAGTTTAATAATAGAGACACAATGTGGTGCAAAGTGTTATAGTAGGTTCAGTTATTTTACTTTTGTTTTGCATGAGTATTTCACCTTATTTTATTACTTTTTAATCCAGCACCAACGAAGAGATGACGGTTGAAAGAGAGTTTATCTTGTTACAGAAACGTGAGGAGGTCATTTGTTTGTTAAATTCCAAGTATGAGAGATTTCAATTTACTCGAAAGTTTGATAATTTATCTTCGTTTTCTCTGTATATTGTGTTACTGTGTTCAGTAGCGATCGGATTATATATCGGAGCAAGATTGAGACGATTTCCCCCTCACGTTCTCCAAGACAGCGTTGTTTCCTTCCAAGCAGTCGTTTAGAAAATTGATACGTTAGCAACTGCCCCAGCGTCGCGCAATTGCTTTATTTTTCTTCGTTGAAAATGTGTTGCTTTATTTGTTGCCAATTTGTCATGAATAGTATGTGATACACGTGGATTGATATAGGATTACAGTGTGACCTTAAAATATAAATTCTTCTTAATTTCTTTAATGAAAATTCTAAACTTTGTTAAACTTATTTTGAGTATACACTCGTCTTTATGAGAGTGAGCATGAGAGGGGAGGGGATCACCTCAGATATTTTAAATAGTAAAGAAGTATATGATACGTGATTTTAAAGTCATTGATGAGTAAAATAAACGATGGAAAACCATAGTTTGTGTTGAGCGTATCAAAAATTGTGAACAATCAAAGTATTAAACATAGATCTGCAAATACATTTCATATAAAAGACCGATCACTTTTTAACAAACAAATTATTGTGGTTTAATGCTGCTTGGGAAGTAGTGCTAATTTGCAGCCGCAATATAAATATGGCAGTATGAAGATGAGAAGAATTTTTAAGTGAACACTTTTAAACTGTAATAGTTTAAGTGATATTTAGGTAAGAAAGAGAAAATTTACTACTTGTACCTTAAAGATAAGATAAAAACACTCCAGTAAGGAATTTGGAGCTTGAGTATACCATTGCAGATTTTTTTTTTAAACAATATACATTATTTAAAGAGACAAAATTTCTACGGACTGGGTGTTCATGAACAGAATAGATAATCTCAGTATTTTACACCTGTTATAAAATCCTATAATTATTATGGTCGATCTTCACAATAAAAACACTTTAAAATGACCATTAATCACAAACTGTTTAGTTACAAATTCTTCTCTGTCGAGCCGTTGGTGAGCTGTTTTAAATTTTTACCGACCGCCATTTTAATTGTCTGATCGGAATTATGTTTTCCATTTTTCATTACTCAAGGTCATTAAAATGATGTACCCCACCCCTTACCATTTAAGGTATTTACGTTTACCCCCCCCCCCACCAGCTAGGGTAAGTCTATGTTTTGTAAATAGGAAAATTAATATAATAATTTGTATCATGCCTGCATGTGTATATTTTGCTGAACAAACTTAAGTTTTATAGCTTCGATAGATCAATTTTACACCTACATTGAATTACGCAGGGTTTTCTTTACGTAAATACTAACCAATACTGTCGAGAATATTAAATACATTTTGTTTATCTTGTTTTACTATTTGTCTATTCTAGATATTCCCTTCTCTTAATTGTTTATTGAAAGAACTCAAACTCTACTTGTTTTGTAAGATTAAGGATGCAGAAGCTACGTAGGGTGTTTGCCTTGTTTTCTCACTGTTGAATTATTAACACAAAAGGAGGTGAAAGAATGGAAGCAGAGCGAGTTCGAATGTTGTGTATTATGAATGAAGCTCCAAGCAGTTTGTGTCGAAATCACGGACTAACGAATCTAGTATACTCAGTTTGTTTTTGTATTATTGTAGATTCTTTCCATTTCTGTTCGATGTGTAAACGATTTAACACGATGTCTAAAATCTAATGGCTTACTTTAGTTGAAGTAGGCTATAAAGTACTAGAGTTAGATTTAAGTGAATACGTGTCTCAATCATTGTAAAAGTGAAGTTTGTTTTAATGTTGATTGTAATGTTCCATAAGTGGTGAGGTTTAATGAAAACTGCGTTTTAATGATAACTGTGGTTTAATGAGTATCGTGGTTCAATGAGTAGGCTACTGCGATTCAACTAGAATTGCGGTTCAATGAACACTGTGATGATTCACAGTACTGTGATTCAATGAGCATCTTTGATCAACTATCCCTGTGCATAATTAACATTGTAATACAAATGGGCACAGTGGGTGATTTAATGAGTACTATGGTTCAATGAGTATCGTGGTTCAACGATCACTGTAGTACAATGAACAATGCTATTCAATTAGAATTGTTCAATGAACTAGTTGATTCAATGAGTACTATGGTTCAATGAGTAACGTGGTTCAACGATCACTAGTACAATGAACAATGCTATTCAATTAGAATTGTTCAATGAACTAGGTGATTTAATGAGTACTATGGTTCATTGAGTATCGTGGTTCAACGAGCACTGTAGTACAATGAACAATGCTATTCAATTAGAATTGTTCAATGAATTAGGTGATTTAATGAGTACTATGGTTCATTGAGTATCGTGATTCAACGATCACTGTAGTACAATAAACAATGCTATTCGATTAGAATTGTTCAATGAATTAGGTGATTCAATGAGTACTAAGGTTCAATGAGTACCGGGGTTCAACGATCACTGTAGTACAATGAACAATGCTATTCTATTAGAATTGTTCAATGAACTAGGTGATTCAATGAGTACTATGGTTCATTGAGTATCGTGGTTTAACGATCACTGTAGTACAATGAACAATGCTATTCAATTAGAATTGTTCAATGAATTAGGTGATTCAATGAGTACTAAGGTTCAATGAGTATCGGGGTTCAACGATCACTGTAGTACAATGAACAATGCTATTCAATTAGAATTGTTCAATGAATTAGGTGATTCAATGAGTACTAAGGTTCAATGAGTATCGGGGTTCAACGATCACTGTATTACAATGAACAATGCTATTCAATTAGAATTGTTCAATGAACTAGGTGGTTCAATGAGTACTATGGTTCAATGAGTATCGGGGTTCAACGATCACTGTAGTACAATGAACAATGCTATTCAATTAGAATTGTTCAATGAACTATGTGATTTAATGAGTACTATGGTTCACTGAGTATCGGGGTTCAACGATCACTGTAGTACAATGAACAATGCTATTCAATTAGAATTTTCAATGAATTAGGTGATTTAATGAGTACTGTGGTTCAATGAGTATCGTGGTTCAACTATCACAGTAGTACAATGAACAATGCTATTCAATTAGAATTGTTCAATGAATTAGGTGATTCAATGAGTACTATGGTTCAATGAGTATCGTGATTCAACGATCACTGTAGTACAATAAACTATGCTATTCAATTAGAATTGTTCCATGAATTAGGTGATTCAATGAGTACTATGGTTCAATGAGTATCGTGGTTCAACTATCACAGTAATATAATCAACAATGCTATTCAATTAGAATTGTTCAATGAATTAGGTGATTTAATGAGTACTGTGGTTCAATGAGTATCGTGGTTCAACTATCACAGTAGTACAATAAACAATGCTATTCAATTAGAATTGTTCAATGAATTAGGTGATTTAATGAGTACTATGGTTCATTGAGTATCGTGGTTCAACACTAAGATTCAATTAGAATTGTGGTTCAATAAGTACTGTGATTAAATGACTAGTGTGGTTCAATGAGCATTTTGGTTCAACGATCACTGTGGTTCAATGAGCACAGTGGCAAAATTCACAATAATAATTTATTATTTTTGTAACCACAATTACAGGTATATAAATAAAAACTCAATACATATTATTTACTTTTATTCCATTGATAACCTAATGTAAATTTCAGTAACAATAGTTATCATCTATATATTTTACAAGAGAGTTCTAATAGTAAAATCTGCTTAAAAATAACGCAAATAAAATATGGCGTACCATCCCTCCCACTCCTCAGATGATTTGGCGAAACCAGCGTGAGGCTGCATGTCATTCAGTTGTGGGTTCGTTGAGCGATAGACATACATACAAAACAAGAACTTACTTCACACTATCTTGTTTATATTTACAGCTCTTTAAAACTACTAAACTCAACATATAATAACAACAACTTAATACCAATAATACACAAAAAAATACAATTTTATTTACGGTTCCCATTTTATTGAAATTACTTAAAATTTACCCTAAAAATCACGTCAAATTTACACACAACTTAATGGTAATAGTTCACCAAAGTATTACGAAAGTTGATATCACGGTTTCAATAAACAAATAAACTTGATTTTTTAATATATTCTTTATCTGCCATCATTAAAATGTTATTTTTTGCTATGAGGATGCTTTCACAGCTATGGAATTCACAGCATCTTACAAATCATATTAATAACAATTTTAACATTAAAACAATTCCAAATCATGATTAGTTTGGAGTATATGCTCCGCTACACTAAATTTTTCAAGTCTCTCGTATCTGGATATGTGCTCAAAATACTTTTAAAACTAGTTATAATATATATATATTTTTTATTAGACCAAGATTATCTTATCACACATGTTATATTGCCTATTTAATTTTAAAGACAATTCTAACTTTTGTAGACTATTTTAAGATTAAAATTTAATTTGGTGTTAAGGGAATTATCATTTACTAAATCCTTTTTGTCTTCAATTAAGACAACAAAGTGTTTAAATAGTTATAGTTTTTACAGGTAACTTGAATACCGCGCAATATGAACCAATACATCCACTGTACTACATAACAAGTATAGAACATTAAAAATAACATCTGAAAGCATAACAAACATTGTATATGTTACCGTTAATTTGATAAATTCTGTTAATATACACAGGTTAGTGTAAAAATATTCGGTATTTACTTACTAAAGCCTGATTGCTAATTTTCGGGATTTCCTTTTTTATTCGTTAACTACATACCTTACTTCTGTTTTCAATGCGGGTCACCTAACTTCACTAAAAATGACAATTAAAAAACTATGAAATCTAAGTATTTATAGGTTAGTCATAATGGCAAATGATCACATTCACGTCTCATACGTTACTGAAGAAATTTCATTGTTTATATCTAAGATCACAGATTACATGAAATGCTGTCAATCTACCAATTAGAGCAAACCTAGGAAAGGTTTGGCCAGGTGGTTATATATCAGCTTCTTTATTCGTATTTATAATTACAAATATTTCAACTTACATCATCCCATTCACGGATTGTTCTTTCCTACCGGTTTTGCCGCAACAATATGTCAGCCTCATAAGACATACATTATACGTCCTGTACTCGTAGCGGATCAACCCTGAAGATGCTGACATGTTGGTGCGGCGGAACCGGTAGGAGAGAACAATCCGTGTATGGGATGACGTAAGTTGAAATATTCTGCCCAAACCTGTCATGACATACAATTATATCATCCTACATATTAAAGTAAGCAAATTATTAACTTCAATAAACCTATGAAAGTTTTGACCAGGTGGTTTTTTATATATAGCCACCTGACCAAACCTTCGTGACATATAAATAGCGATCTGGCGTAGTTATTATGTAA
Organism: Aphrophora alni; assembly: GCA_963513935.1. Classification (NCBI taxonomy): domain Eukaryota; kingdom Metazoa; phylum Arthropoda; class Insecta; order Hemiptera; family Aphrophoridae; genus Aphrophora; species Aphrophora alni. The sequence goes on along the minus strand of OY740770.1, from coordinate 82,948,238 downwards.
TGCGTATGCGTCAAACCATACGCTATTATCATTACTGTTATGTCTTAACCTATAAATACGCAGATTTTGTAGTTTTTAAATTGTGATTTTTCGGTTAAAAAAAGTGAGTTCCGCATTGAAAACATTATTTATTCTTAAAATGGAAGGTATGTACTAAACGGGGAAAAAATCCCGAAAATTAGCAGTCAGGCTTTAGTAAATAAATACCAAATATTCCAATGTTATTGATTAATGTAATAAATCGTTCATGCTTTAAGCAAATAATAAATATAAACACAATATACGGTATTGGCAATGCTGTAACTAGCGAAATCGTGGATAGCAAGTTTTAATAAAATAGTGGTTTTAGTAAAAATTGTGTTTGTATTTATTAACACGGAATAAAGTACCAACGGTCTTTAGCATAAATAGTTTTAAAGAAATTGATAATAACCAGATTTACAATAGCGAACGCTTTTCGTTAATGTGTTAAATTATTTGCGTTGGTTTTCAATTTTATTACATTAACCGGGTATTATTAATTATAACCGACACACTCAATTTAGGTTAGGTTAAGATGCTTTAAAAGTTAATAATAATAATAATAATATTAGTTAGATTTTAAAATAACCCGTGATTATGCATATTATCCGAATTTATTAAATTAACAGTAAAATACAAAAATGCCAACAAATCTACATATTTTGTTTTAACTAATTTTCTATACTTAATCAAGAGTAAATGTAAACATATGGTATATCTTGTTGCTTCGATTTATAACAATAATTATTGAAAATTTATTAAAAAAACAAATACAAAGCAACTTTTCATTTAACAACGTAACTACAATTTTATGGGAAATCGTTAATCTGGAGTGTGGCTTTGTTAGCAATCGTCTTTATGGGGACACCACTGTTTTGTAAACATATGAGGATGACGTCTGCATGTTGAAGTCTCCTTTTGCTGAGATATGATTTTTGTTGTAAAAATAGGTACATTTCTTTATTGTTAGCAATAAATGTTGACGAATACAATTCATGTAATGATTTTAAAGCGTTAAATTTACTCTCTTTCTTCTCCTTGTTCACTTATATGTAATCCGATGTAGTATGTGTATAGCTTTGTAATATCATCACTCAATAGGTAATATGGAATGGGAGGAGGTTTGTGAATAGACTTGCCTTAAGCACGTCCCATCTCTACCTCAGTCTCTCTAACTGTATATAGATTAGGTTGTATCGAGTTGTAGAGAGTATGAAACACATCCAAACATTGTGTATGCATGGATGGAACAAGAGGAGTCGATTAAACCACTAATTGACTGGACTAAGCCATTAATTACATGGACTAATTGCTACAAAATAATGATGACTTGGTTAACAAAGCTTGAACCAACTGTTCGTCTGTAGTTTCAGCGACCAATATTGAGGAGTTGTTAAAAGTGAATGAGAAACTCGAAGAATGTGAAGTAGCGATGAGTGTTTAACTTTATTGTCATCAACTGTGTCTGAAGAGAATTAAAATCCCCCCCCCCAAATAAATCCACGTGATTAAGTTAATTTCTTATACTTATTAACGTCTTTTTTTTTAAAAAAAAGGAAGAAAAGAAAAGAAAAAGAAAAGGAAAACATTACAACAAGTTAGATTAACAATACTACATAATGTTTTCCTTCAAATATACAAAATTATTCTACAGCCCGATTACCGATCAGTAATGGTATTCAGTCAAACAGCTAGAGTGCAGCATGGATCAGAGTTCACCTTAAGGCCCATTGATAAATGATATTGATAGATAAGGACTTTAGAAGATAAGAGCATCTAGTTTGATCAGCTGATACGTTGACAATAATCTAAAACTTAGTTCTTTCAGCGATTGCAAGGTATGCTACCACACAAATAATTCGTCCATATTTCAGTTTATTGTAACTTTGATGAAATGAAGACAAACACCTGTGCATACAAAGGTATTCTCTATTTGCATAAGGTTGCACTAACCTTTTGTTATACTAAAATTACAGTAATATAAATACCTAAAAGAAAATGTAAATCCAAATTAGAAGATAATGCTGACTCAAAACCAGCTGGGTGAAATTTAAATATATTTTTTAACATAGTATTTCCTGCTCGCTTAGCTTTGACATAGAGACATCAAATCTTATTAATTCAATAATGATTCTGTAATTTTCTGGAGAGAGATAAATTTAGTAAGAATTCAATTAATATCTTTGTCTTAGTACTCTACAATTGTATACGTTTGATTTAACGTTGACACGTAGCTCCGGTCTTAGTAAGCAGAATGTAGCCAGGCACAAAAACTAGTCGTGTTTGTGCTACACAGGGCGCTGATGCAAACTCCCTCGCCTTACTCGTCAGCCTGAGTGTGTAGGGAGAGAAGTGATGAGGTCTAGCGCAGATCTCCCGGAGGAGTAGTGATGAAGCTATGGGTAGGTCTCCCGGAGGAGAAGTGATTGTGTGATGTGATCCGCTGGTCTCCCGGAGGAGAAGTGATCATTTTGTTGGTTTTCGCACCCTACTTATACAATTTTCAACTCTCGTAGCTTCTAGCTCGCTTGTCTAGGATTGGTTGAGTCCTAAACAAAGAGCTGTCCATTGTATTCGAATCAGGTTGCGCGAACCAATCAGAGCCGAGCTGGGCTCGTAGGTGGTTGACGGAGCCCCATTGTTTTGTGTTCGCGGTTTTTCGCGGCTCCGTCTCCTAATCTGAAAGCTGTTCGGCCAATTGAAGCAAGCTATTTAATGCGGAGGGTTTTAAGTTGGATTGGCCGAAGCAAAGCAGTTTAAGGCCGGTGAACTGATGTGACGGGCGTTGTATGTGTTGGGAGTGTTTGCTGTGTTTTGCGGGGAAACTAGTTGCGTGAACTAGTTCCCTGTCTAGGTGACGTTATCAACGTTTGAACCTGTTTAAATGTAGAATCTTTAATTGTAAAACATGTTGTATTTAACCTTTTTACATCCTGTTAGATTACGTTAAAGTTCTAAAAGACTTGAAGTCATAACTTCATAAATCTTGTGGACTCAAAAATTAATCTAAACAAATTTTTTTTTATATAAAACAAAAAGAATTATTCATACTTTGTAGTGGTATTTTACAACTAAAACCTGGTGTAAGTGTTGTGCAAGTATTATGCGAGTGTTATGCCAGTATTGCACATAAGTTTGACCACCAAAGATTAACAATAACCAGATTCAGCTTACCTTCTTCAAATGTATATAATTGCAAAAAGGACAGATGAAACTTCATCAATTTAAAAATTTGTTAATTGCTGAAATGTATTGAAAATGTATTTAGAATATAAAGGTTATTTCTTGTAATATATATATTTTTTATATATTTTGGATGGGATTGCATGCATTTTAATTAGAAATTGCCCATGTGGCACCTATTAAGGTTATTTAATAGTTGTTTTTGGCCATATGGCATTTTGTAAATTTCTATTAAACAAATTTGATGGCCAACTAATTTGAGATTTAATTATATTCTTACAAAATGAAAATGAACCAAAACATCTTTTCTGAAAATGACAAATCGAAAACTAAAATATTTCACACAAAGATTTAGTTAATAAAATTTTCTATTGTTAAAATTATTTATTGATGTTCAGTTTATTTCATGTAAGTTTTCTTAATGCATTATTTCTTTGAACATGAATCATATATAGAGATTTGTATTTGGTGCATCTTATTCACAGCTTTATGAGGATAGGTAAGTTTGTGGATTCATTAAGAAAACAACTTCTTTTGTCAAATCTTCAGGTTGACAAAATGTATTGTTACGTCTGAATCCACGGGGCGTAACAATTAAATATACAAGTATAAAGTGAGTGCTACAAAATATTGACGTAAACGACCATTCAAGAAAATTGTACTAATTACGTAATTTGAAGATTAATCGTTGCATGGACACGTGATTTTATGTGCATGTGTGTGCGTGGACTAATATACAAAGCGACTTACGAACACGATTGTACCTCGTTCATACTTAAGCCCGATCCCACACTCTTCGCGAAAGTGGCTGAATGTTTTAGTCGAATATATCTGCCTATTAGGTCGCTATCTGTCAAATTAAACCTATAGGAATATTCGCCTTCTCTCAACTTTACGCGTCTAATGAATTGGAATGTTTTTATCCTGAATGTTCGGCCATACATTCACCCCTTTTGTCGGTAGCAATAATCCACAATGAAATTCTATCGCACCGTAGTCACTGTTTTTTTAATAAACATATTCAGGTTTCAAAAAAATGCTTTGTACTTTAATTCTTCTACATTCAATTATCTTTGATTTTATATCTCCACATGGAATTTAAACTTTATTCAAAAAAATTGACCCTATTGTGGACTCAGCGCACGGTCATTTTTAATTAAAGTATATGTATCAAATTCGAAGTTGGATAAAAATTACTTTAATTAATTTGATACACTATACAAACCAATTTATGATATAGTATAAACCCAAAACCAAAAAACTCCTATTGCTATTCCTTATAAAATAAAACATGCGGATGTAAAACTAGAAATTGTATTACATGGGTTATCAGAGATGTTAAAGTAATTGGCTATGGAACATTATTACTTACTTGATTTGGACATTATACAAGATATTGATGAACATTTTAATAAGGGAGAAATGAGTAGTAATCTCTGTGAGAATTACAATTTTCCCTTACAAGAAGAGTGGGTAGAGGAGTGCCATTGTGGATAATAATAAAACTGTTGGAAAAGATTGTCTAACACAGATTACATCTACAGTAATTCTAGAGTAAAGATCTAAAATAAGTTTATTTGCCAGCTAACAAGTCCACGAGTAAACGAACACCTTGGTAACAATTTAACAGATTTTGTCAACTGTTCAGATAAGAGCTTAAAACAAACATTTAATTCTAGTTCAGCTAAAGAAAATGGAAATACAAGAATAGAACCTCAATTTATAATTACATTTATTCAGATTGAGAGAGAGAGGAGGAGAGAGAGAGAGAGAGAGAGAGAGAGAGAGAGAGAGAGAGAGAGAGAGAGAGAGAGAGAGAGAGAGAGAGAGAGAGAGAGAGAGAGAGAGAGAGAGAGAGAGAGAGAGAGAGAGAGAGAGAGAGAGAGGAGAAGGTGGGAGAGGGAGGGAGGGAGAGAGAGAGAGAGAGTTAAATTAAATGATTGTGTAAAACTTTAAAAAAGAAATATATAACAAATGACCCATTGTATTTTTTGTCGTCATCTATAATGTGGTATAAACTGACAGGTACTTTACAAAATAGCTGTTTTGTTTTCAAGGATATTTTACAGTATGTTTATTGGGGAAAGATTAATAAGGGCACGTGGACAGGAATACAATTAAAATTACCAGAGTGTAAGGAAGAGAGTTTTGAAAGTAATTTAATATGGGTTATCTAATTTCAGTTTTAACTATTTAACCGTTAATTTTCTAGAAATAACAGGGAAATATAATTTTTGTCAGTCCTTAAGAATTATGAAAGTAGGAGAGACTTTTCCAAGTTGAGTACGTTATTCTTCACTATTCCAAAAGATATCGATTTAGAAGATACCGCCCAAGTTGAGACAGAAAATTTTATTGCAACTATTTGTGAGAAAACGGATAAATATTACTAGCAAATTGGTGTCTTATTCCATTCAGCAAATAGAACCATTATTGTCTCTTTGTTGAGTGGAAGAAAGAGAAAAACAGAATGAGAAGAAATAGAGTGTCAAAAAAGAAAGGAAAATTATATGGAGAGACTAAAACTTTGAGAGAAGATTATAAAGCTGCTTTAGAAAAAAAAAGAAAAGATCAAGCCAACAGAGGAGGAAGTGATCGGTTTCATTTAATTCTAGATAAAAAGATTTCTATACAAAAGGGGTTTATAAACTTTATAGACTTACTGTAAACGACAAAAATAAATTTATTTATGTTGGTGTTTTGGCCCAAGACAGGTTTGATAGAAAAGTGGTTTATTACCTTAAGTGTTATTTTTGAATAAATGTATTGAGTTTAATAGGCAAATAAAATTTAAAGTAGGAAGGATTCGTTTTCTTTCCAATTAGCGGAAAAGATATTATATATCACCCTTTAGAATAACCATTTTGAAGGTGAGAACCAATGGAATAAAAACTTTTAGTGAAATCAGTTTTCCAAAACCTTTCCATATCTTTAACGTTAAAGAAAATTTTGAATTTAAAGAAGAGGAAAGAGAACAAATTGAGAATATTAAAGGAGGGGATACCAAGTATATACCAAGTATATACTTGGTAAGGTAAAGTTAATAGATTGTAAACTGTTAGAGGAATTTGAGGATAGTTTAGATTTAGATTATATCTGTTATTTCTTTTATAATCTATTGTTGAAAAGATAAACTTATTTTAAAATTCGAAAATATCCAGAGATGCTATGCTTCTAATTACTAGTTACGAAAAGAATTATAAGATTAGGAGAGAGTTCTTTTTAAGATAAAAAATAAGTTGGGTATAAAAGAACAGCAAATAAACATAAAGAAAAAATAGTTTTTGCTCCTTAATTTATTATCTCATTTTGAAAAGTATGATTATATTATTATCTTTCAAATATTCTAGCATTTTTAGCTAACATCTTAAATATGGTTTCATTCCAACCAATTTTTCTATATATTTTAAAATGTAATTTACTCCAAATATGGATGAATACAATTAATTACTCTGTTGTTCATAAATAAAGTGTACATTATAACCCAAGTTTTCGTAAAGTAAAACCACCATTTTCTATCTACAATATTTTTGGTTTTGAAACTAGAATATCGTTTTCCCAAGGAGAAATATCTTTTGTAATAATTAGTTTATAAGATTGTTTATCTCGAATTGTTTAGTTAATTTTAAAAACAATTCATATTACAATTGAAAAATTTCAATTTAAGCATTAATAAAATGGAAATAATGGAGTCGAAGTAAAGAGATCGATTGTTACTAGGAACAAGAGAAAATCGTAAGATGAGTTCACGTCTTGGGTGAGTGATGAATTAAAGTGTTAATATTTGACGCTGTTGGAACTTTTGCTTTGATTGAAGTTTTTTTGGGGAGCCGAGTGCAGAGGCCATGGTAATTTAAACAAATTACAGTATTTGGACGTGAGAGAAAGTAAATCAAATTACTTTTGCAAATCTTTAACATAAAACTGCGCTGTTTTAAATTTAATTAAAATTCGTGGCTACTTTTATTTTGTTTTCCATTAGGCCTACGTTAATACTTATTACTTATTGTAATATTTTTCTCGTATTAATAAATTGTCATTCGTTGTTGATTACATTCTTTATTTGGTTTTGATCTGAACACCACTTTGAGTGGTTCTGCTTTGTTGTATTTGGTAATTCTGTGAATACGTAATCAGACAAACTCATTGTTCATTACGCCAATAAAATGAGGGAAACCTCAATAGAAATCTAATTTTCGTCTGTTTCATATATTTTGAGTATAAAAACTTTGTCATAGATATCGCATTTTGACCTCAATTGTAATTCCTACCATTGTTTTAACAACACAGTTATTTGTATATAATTTGAGTTGTTTATTGGGTAGAATACTTAGATGTTCGTGATTTTGAAATATAAATATTGATCATCAAGAAAGACTATCTTTAGACAAAAAACAAATTTTTGTTCAGTTCAAATTTCATCAATATCAGTCGAGTATTCTTTGAAGTTCACTTTGTTATTTTGCATTCAAACCTGTATTTCAGGGTTTAAATTTAGGCTTTTTTAAAAGATTTGTTTATATAAATATTTTTAAAGTATGTAATTTCTTCGAAAGTAACTGTTAATGTAATTTATGACACAATATACAATATGTGCCAAGAGAATTTTTATCAAATTCAAATGTTTATATATTTGTACTGATATTGGTAATTTGTGTGTCCTCTTAGTTCTTAGACGTAAGTTCCAATTTCTCCAAACTTGTTGAAAAACTTATTTTTCAATGATATCTGTTAAGTACGTTAACCAATGAATTTCGTTTACTAATCTTAAAATGGTTGAGATTCAAAATTTGTATATAAATCTGTTTACAGTTTCTTTGGACATTGGGGAGGGGGGGGGTGAATTCATCATCTGAAAGGGGTACCTGAATCATGATCAAATAAGTTCTCTCAAATGTCAATGGCAACTTATATCTGATAAACATGACACAAAATATAAAAACTAGAAATTAGGGAGAAAAAACATCTTCCATTTGAAATAGCCCACATTGTAATTTTTGTGTGGCAATAGTAAATTTGTGTTCCACAAAAAAGCACGTTATTTTAGTCTAACAACTTTTCAGATTTTAAGATATTTTAATAGCTATGGTTTTAAAGTTGAGACTACCCATAATTAAATAAATAACTTCGTAATCGATTTTTCATAAAATATATTTAGTGTTCTAGTTCTTACCTTATTTAGATTTATTTTGTGTTTGGTATGATATATTTTTACTAATTTTTATTTTATTTCCAGGTATGTTTGTGCAGCATGTTTCCATTTTCAATAAGGATACTTTAAGGTGCGTAATTTGGTTTTAATCTCGATCTTTATGTTCAATCTGCTATACTGCTATACTGTATTCAAACCGCATGCAATTTTAATAAAAATGTTCAACTAACAATTTTTTTTACTGAATATGGAACAGTTTCTTTTTCATCCTCCACTAAATAACAGATCTCCATTGTTAGTGTTATTTAACATTTTGAGGTAAGCCTCAATTAATGGTTAATAATTAACCAAAGAATCACGCACCAGTTTTATTGAAGAACATTTCAAGTTTCAAGGCTGTTGTTTATGGAATAGCTTCAAAAAAGAATATATTGGACCTTTCACTGATTATTTCCGTTTTGTTAGTCTGTATTGAAAGAGCACAACATTGTAAAGTTTTTGCGACTGAGGAACACAACATGTACTAAAATGTTTATCTTTTGCCGTTGATTCTGGTTTTAAATAAAATAAAAGATGATTGATTTTGTCACTAATTTTACAAAAACTATCAAGTTTTATACTAACCCTACACAATACAAAAAATATACTACAATTGTTTATTTATTATATTCGTAAATATATTCGTGAAAAATATTGATGTTTAATGTTTAATCTAAATTTTTTTTAATCGATTTTAAAATATAAATTTAAGAGAATTCAACATAAACGAAGGTTTGCATTAGTATAATTTTATGAATTCAACTTAACTATAGAATATTTATCATTTCTCAATCGTTTAGTGTCGATGCATTGTGTTTTCGAAGTTCTTAATCAAACATTTTGGTACAAGATTGTTTAGAATTGTGTGCCAGTCGTTCTGTTTCAAACCAATTCTATATTGAGGGTTATTCCCCCAAGGAGGATTTGCTCAAATATTTGAAATTGGTATCATTATCGACGTGTACTTCATTTTAAAGATGAAGAGAAATATAAAACACACTGTTATTAGATCACAAATAGCTTTGCAAAGTTCGTTTGAGAACAAAAACGTGTATACTCTTCAACTTAAGGTTACAAACATATTTATAGCCTGATAGGAAAAGTGACATTTTCCGTTGTACGCCATGCTTATTTGATGTGAAAAATACTCCCCTAACGAAAGTGCCTGTGTAGGGTTGCACAAATTTGCCAGGATTCTGGTTGAAAGCTTTTCTAGCCTGGGGAGAGCGAATGATTCACCATTTGCGCTTTGACATCCGGAGGGGACGGCAGGGCTTAATCCGTAACGATTCTTTGAGTACTTGTAACGGAGGTAATCACAGAGGGTTGGCTTTGAATGATACCACCGTGCTAGTGGACAGGCTGCCGTGTGCCGTGTCTCACATTTTTAAAGCCTCATCCGTTTTGGATTTTTGTAGGAAGCCCGTTTTTTGTATCAGTGGTCGTGGACACAATCCGACTTGTTTGCATCATTTTATAAATACGAAGTAATACCCCTTACAGGCAACGGTTTTATAATTTTGATATTTGACAAGGAGCAAAAGTACCAAATCATCCCCTGTATCTTGTAAACTATAAAGACTTTTATTAAAAGTCTAGGAGTATAGTTGTGATATTGTCAAACGTCATTATCATGATTTTTATTTTTTTTTACAGTAATTCACTATTTTCGTACTATATAATTATGTACCTATGGTTTTTTTTTCTTTATCATTACACTCATTAACTCTGTAGCGATAATAAGTACTGTATATTGTACTATCTGCAAGAGACATTAATTGTTTTCTTTATATTGTTATAAAAGAAAAATTATAAGATACAACTATTTTGTACGTTAATTTTAAAGATGTTATTCTCTAAATTTCGCATCTGTTAATTTACATATTAGTTTAGGGTTGTGTTTTCTGGAACTGTTGTTAATTAAAACATTTAAAAAAAGACCGACTTCAATATCAAATTAAAAAAATTATAATTTTTTTTACAATAACAGTTGCGACTTGATAATAATTATATTCTTAAAATGTAAACTACTTGTTGTAACAGAAACAAAAATGAGTTCTTATATCTTGTTTTTTTTTTTTTAATTCGATCGTTCAAGCAATGAGCTCTTATACCATATGACCAATCGATCGTGAGTACTGAAATCGATCGTGGCGTCGACTTAAAAAAAAACAAGATATAAACACTCATTTTTGTTTCTGTTACAACTAGTAGTTTACATTTTAACAATATAATTATTACAATAATTTAACAATAACGGTTAAGCCGTTCCGGAAATATACGCAGACATACATTAAAAAATAAAATTCAGGTCGACTTCTCCTCCTTTTTTGAAGTCGGTAAAAAACAACCATTGGTAAATAAAAGTGATAACTTTACAGATCATGTGTATCCTTTAATTAACTGTATTCGCTGTAATAAATTTTACTTCAAATATTTCTCTTTAAACAAAACCACAAACAACGGAAATCAAACTTCCTGTCGGGAATTGATTTGTAAAATCTGTTTAATTAAATTCATTTACTACAGCAAGAGGGCTTGTATTTTGTATATTATATAATTGTCAGGAAAATAACCTATATTTACAATTCAAATGATAAAATCCATCCTTACCTCTTTTTTATAATATACCTCTTACCTCCTTTTTTGTCACTTGTATTTTACAATTTGCTAACCTACCTAGCAAAATTATTACGAATAAATAATTATTGATCTGTACTCGCCAAAAGTCAATTGGTTTTATTGGTGTGTTATTTTTGTTGGAACTATTTTAGACTTTTTTAGTAATTCATTATTATAAATTTTTACACTATTTTGGATGAATAAGGAATACATTTTGTATTTATTCCTCTTAAGTTTATACCTCTCATATAACATGGATTTTTATTATTAGTATAAATTTTTTATATTAGTAAGACATAATACCGTTGTTTCCATCTTTTATTTTATGTATTCTCCCATAATGACCTTGATTGTTATTCTGTTAATAGTACCTTTTATATTTGTTAATTTATTTTGCTGTTGTTATTATTTTTAAAAGCATTGAGTCAAATATTATGACTATTTTATACAGTTAAGATTAGAACTTTCTGTATGAGAAGGATAAGAGGTGGAACAATACATTTTTAAATGATAACAGACCTTTACATCAAAAGTTAAAATTGAACGAAATTGGACTGTATTTTCGCTTCTAATGTACTTTATAATATACATTTACTTAATGTATAAACAAATAATTAATTGATTTTTACCAAGCTAGAGCTTTCGATGCAATATTTTTCATACACCCAATTTACTTTTACCTGTTTGAATGTAAATTGTCGTTCAAAGGGGATTGGCTATCAAAGTAATCTCTTGTATAATAATTTACTTTGATTATCTTCATTGAAGGCTTATTATATTTTAATATCCTAATTAGTTTTTATATATAACATGAGTATTTACTAATTTTAACGTTAATATAAACCCCACACAAGGTGTCCTGCTAGGCTAATAACGAATTTTCAGATTAAAAGTTATATGATCAACTGTCATGAGATTCACTTGTGGAAACTTCAATAACCAAATGTATGAAAACACAATTTTCCACAAAAACATATTCTATTTATGCAGCGGAAATACATGACGACGGTTCGATGACTAAACCATTATCCTCAGCTGCTAAATGCACACAGATCCTACTGACAGTGGAGTCACAGTATCCATTGTCAGTAAGGTTTGTGTACTGTACCAGCTGAGGATGATGACTTAGTCATCGAAACGTCTTTTTTATTTGTTGCACAAATAAAGTAATTTTGAGTAAGAATTTGTGTTTTCATTCATTTTGTTATAGTTATATGTCAATTGTTAATTAAATATTTGAGGCCCATTACACTGATACCAACGTTTGAAAACGCAACCGCACGAATAGCAGAGAACTGCGAATTCGCGTCTGTGGATCAGCCGTTCATATTCACAAGTGATCAAGACTAATGTCGATATTTAAGCACAAATCGTCAAAAGAAATGAATGTTCAGTTTTTTACTCTCAATTGTAAGTGTAACATGGTTGCTGTATTAGTACCGTAAATTAGGTAAGAAATAGCCGTAACAAAATAAAAACAATAATATTAACAAAATAGATTCTACCATAGCTTTCATGAGGTTACTCGATATAGGTGATTTTAATCGACAAATACTACAAGTGCTTTTTTATAGTTATAAAAAGACTTTTAACAATCTCTTTACTCGTCTTAATTACGAGACGCGTCTTGGTATCTGGACAAATTCACGTTTTCTTAAAAACTCTCGATATTACTTTATTAAAGCTGCAGTTTTAATGTTAAGAGCAAAATGGTACTAAAGTTGAATTTGTTAAATTTTCAAATGAAAAAGTTTTCGTGAATTAACTGTAACTGGGTTAGTTTTAATCGTGTTGTTTACAAAGCGGCTCTTAGATAAAAGACTTTTCTATTATGTCATCTCATCTTCTCTTTTCTGTTCTGTAAAGGGTAAACAACAATTTTAAAATAGAAAAAAAGTAAATCTCCAGTCCTTTATCAATCTATCTTGAAAAATTAAAATCAATCATTGACTCTCTCCATGAGCTTCACATAATAATAATACAATTCGTGTGTTGCACGGAGACCGAGGCAAATTATGAACATGCACTTCAAAGCTCTACTTCCACTCGGACAAATACTTTATTTGTACATCCAAATTAAATGTTTTGAAACACTTAGGCCATCAATAACTTAGTTTTGCAGTTACATGTAGATTCACACGTCTTGATATAGTTTATGTCTGAGATTAGACAGTTAATTAGTCAGATATGGTTTCGAGAATATTAATTCCTCTTAAACGAGTCTACTTAGTCGAAGTCAGATGTATCCGGAAATTAAATCCCGACTCAGGTTTAATGTTTTAATGTTTAATCGTTTTGAGGAATCTTTTTGGTGAAATTCTAATGAAGGCATTATAGCAATTACGATCTCTCGAATGGAAATTCTGAATCCGAGATTAACCATTAGGAAATTTTAGATGGTCTAACACAAGATAGTATTTTTGCCGAAAAAATGTGATTATTAGCCCTTAAAAAATGTATTAAAAATAAATTGTGGTAAAGCTTTGCATAAACAAACGTTCATACTCTCCCATATCAAAAACAAAATAAAATCCAAACAATATTATTTGGCACCAAAACTGTCTGTTTGGTAGATGTCACTCAAAAAATGAGAATGCGCCTTAAACATTGATTTCAAAAAGTAATTATATATTTAAATAGAGCCAAGACTTCTCTTGTGCCCTAAATGTGTCCTCAGCATTAATCTTATTCAATTAAAATCGAATTTTGTTCGTTATTATTTTTTTACAATTATTACTAATTGGAACTCTAATATTTTTTACACACGAGTTAATTTTTTCAATTCACTAAAATTTTATCGAAATCGGTAAAGGTGATTTTGAGAAATTACGTGTTTTTTAAACACCTTTGTTGGAGATTTTTTCCAAGAATTGGAGAGCATTACATTTTACTTAAATCCTTACGATCTACTCTTAATCAAAATCGCTATAATTGATGTTGAGAAAAAATATTTTTTTCTTATAGCAGCTACCCGAAAATTTTGAGTATCGAGAAAATTTTAAAAAGTCCCGAGATACGACCAAAATATGCCCACATACCAAATTGGAGTAAAATCGGTCAAGCAGTTGGGCTGCGAAAGGGCCTACAATGTTAATTTCAAAAGCGAGTTTTCCCTGGGTATTTTTTAAAAAGATAATTAGGTTCAGAAATCTCTCCCCCCTCTTTAGTTTGTGTTAATACTTATTTACGCATTTAAATAAAACGTTTATACTGTTCCACAAAACATGCCCACATTACAAGTTGTATTACATTTGTAAAGTTGATTTGAATTGGTTTTACCATAAAATAAGACGATAAAAAGTAACATCCTATAGTGGAAAGCTATATTTAAATAGCAGTATTTACAATTTCTGTACCTAAAGGGGTAAGAAGTGAAATTTAAGATCATGGGGCAAAATAAATTTGAAATAGGAGAAAAGTAACCAGTCATTTTTGGATTTTTTTTGGACCAAAGTGAATTATATATGGTTAATGTTTGAACAGAATAATAAATAGCTTCTGCCACGTAGTTGTTTCAGGTTTTTAAACAAAAGGAAGTTTTATTTAATCATTAGAAAGATTAATCAAACACAACACACTAACACAACATCTGATATTTATATTACACAGTTATATTCATGCTTTACTCTGGATTTTAACCAAAAACCTACAAATATAATCGTAGTAGTCGTGAAATTAACAACTAACAAGGTCAACGTTAAATTATTTACAATTTATGCTTTCCAATTAGAACATTATATTCTGAAATTTATTTTAAAATATCAATTGTTTTTGTAATTTCTTAAATTTAGAGAGTATAGTTTAATATGAGTTTTATTCAATTTAATAAATTACCATACCACCAAATACTGGCCTAGCCTAAAATACTTTGGAAATGCTTGATAATTGTTTTTTAAATAGTGAAAATGTTTTTGATCAAAAATATTTTAAACTATTCAAATTTGAACCATTGCCTAAATCTCATAATTCCAATTTTTTTTTTAATCTTTAATTGATATATGTATGACTTATGTTCTAAATAATATTAAAGCGAATATTAAAAGATATTGAGGTTAGGTTATCTATGACGGTTGCTTTTAATGAGCAGGTTTCCTGCGCAGGTACTTACTACAGGTTTCCTACTTCTTGAATGCTCTTCTTGTAATCAACTATTGATCAACATTAATTTAATACGAATCATTTAAAAACAAACCTATGGAACTAGGAGTTTTCAGATCATAACAAACATTTGTCAAAAGTTCGGATCAACTTATTTCCGCTAATTTTAAGAATTTCTCTCAGTCTGGTTATTACAACTGAGCTTTATTATCGATTATTCTAACTGAGTTTTTACAATTTCGAGTCAAACATACAGACAATCTTGTAGATATCTTCACAGTCTGGTTATTACAACTGAGCTTTATTATCGATTATTCTAACTGAGTTTTTACAATTTCGAGTCAAACATACAGACAATCTTGTAGATATCTTCACAGTCTGATTATTACAACTGAGCTTTATTATCGATTATTCTAACTGAGTTTTTACAATTTCGAGTCAAACATACAGACAATCTTGTAGATATCTTCACAGTCTGATTATTACAACTGAGCTTTATTATCGATTATTCTAACTGAGTTTTTACAATTTCGAGTCAAACATACAGACAATCTTGTAGATATCTTCACAGTCTGATTATTACAACTGAGCTTTATTATCGATTATTTTAACTGAGTTTTTACAATTTCGAGTCAAACATACAGACAATCTTGTAGATATCTTCACAGTCTGATTATTACAACTGAGCTTTATTATCGATTATTTTAACTGAGTTTTTACAATTTCGAGTCTAACATACAGACAATCTTGTAGATATCTTCACAGTCTGGTTATTACAACTGAGCTTTATTATCGATTATTCTAACTGAGTTTTTACAATTTCGAGTCAAACATACAGACAATCTTGTAGATATCTTCACAGTCTGATTATTACAACTGAGCTTTATTATCGATTATTTTAACTGAGTTTTTACAATTTCGAGTCAAACATACAGACAATCTTGTAGATATCTTCACAGTCTGATTATTACAACTGAGCTTTATTATCGATTATTTTAACTGAGTTTTTACAATTTCGAGTCAAACATACAGACAATCTTGTAGATATCTTCACAGTCTGATTATTACAACTGAGCTTTATTATCGTTTATTCTAACTGAGTTTTTACAATTTTGAGTCTAACATACAGACAAACTTGTAGATATCTTCACAGTCCGATTATTACAACTGAGCTTTATTATCGATTATTCTAACTGAGTTTTTACAATTTCGAGTCAAACATACAGACAATCTTGTAGATATCTTCTCAGTCTGATTATTACAACTGAGCTTTATTATCGTTTATTCTAACTGAGTTTTTACAATTTTGAGTCTAACATACAGACAAACTTGTAGATATCTTCACAGTCCGATTATTACAACTGAGCTTTATTATCGATTATTCTAACTGAGTTTTTACAATTTCGAGTCAAACATACAGACAAACTTGTAGATATCTTCTCAGTCTGATTATTACAACTGAGCTTTATTATCGATTATTCTAACTGAGATTTTACAATTTCGAGTCTAACATACAGACAAACTTGTAGATATATTCACAGTCTGATTATTACAACTGAGCTTTATTATCGATTATTCTAACTGAGTTTTTACAATTTTGTGTCAAGCATACAGACAAACTTGTAGATATCTTCACAGTCTGATTATTACAACTGAGCTTTATTATCGATTATTCTAACTGAGTTTTTACAATTTCGAGTCAAACATACAGATAAACTTGTAAGATATCTTTAAAGTCTGATTTTTAATTTAACATGTGGCTAGATCTTCATTGTTTCGCAACGGAAATACTATGTGAGCTCAGTCATAATTTTATTGATAAATTTATATTCTTGAAAAAAAATCCTGTCTAGTGTATAAACTATATAAGAGCTTCCATACTTCAAATCTGTATGTACGCCCTATCTACATTCACTATTATACTGGGGGAGTTTTAAAAGTTGACACAGCACTCATTAAATTTTTTTATATATAATTATTTCTCACATAAAAATACATGTTACATACACCACATTAAAAACACAAATTATACAAAGATAAAGAAAAAAAGGGGGGGGGGGAACTGTAAACATACTGAAATCAAAAAAATAGAATTTAAATGCATTAAAAAATATACGCGAGGAACATAGGAGGTTCTGTGGCACAGCCTGTTTTGGACCCTCATTCGTTTGAAAAAAGAAAAAAAATTAAATTAAAAAATAATAATAATTTAAAAAAATATATAAAAAGAGCAGAAATGCAAACTGTATTATTTATTTTAAAAACCTATATGTAATCAGTGAAAACAAAATCAAAAAAAGAAAGAAAAATTAAAATTAATAATAATTTTCCACTGAACTAAGCAAAAAACATACATCCTTATATATATTCAGCGTTTAATCATTCTAGCCATCATACCTACACATAATAATTTTTACATACACTCATATATTACCCATTCACCTTGCATACTATAAAACATTTAGTAATACACATGCTCTATTAGGTTAAGTTGCCCAATGGACACGATATGCGCTTGTGATCATACTTTATTTACTCAAAAAATGATACAACCAAATATAACATAAACATATTATGTTTTACTAACGAAACTTACAACATATTTTGCACTTCATTATAAACAAAAGTTTACACTTTCATCAGAACTTGAAATTTAATTACTTAGCTGAGTAAACTGCACCTTTGTTATAGGTGACACTTTTGTGCCATGCTCGGTGGTTACCTCAGTAGTTGTAACGATCCCTCAGGGACAATCAGTGGCTCCCTTGCCACTCAATCAACCCCTTCAGACCATTAACTCCTTCATACTGTGTTTGTTAATCCTAGGATGGTGTTAGAGTTCAAAAGATATAATTTAACAAACTAGGTCTGTGTACGGAAAAAAGCCTCCGATGGAAGACAGCTTTACATGTAACAAGGCTAGTCACTGAACACAGCTCACACAGTCTGATTACTACAACTGAGCTGACTTATCTACCACTTAGTCCTAACTTAATATACACAACATCACTTCATATGGTAGTTTGATTAGTAAGCCGAAAACGTAGGCTACTTGTAGTTGCATATGTTTCACTGCATAATTCTTTATTAATTCGCTGACGTATTCGATCTTATTTTCCAATTGTTTACTGTGAAATACCTCGTAATCATCATAGTCTTATAAAAAAAGGAAGAAAAGAACACAAAATAAGGACTCCCCCCCTCCTAACACTCAAATACTCTTAATAGCATCTTTAAATCTTTATGAAGATTATAGTTTTTTGTATTACATAGGACATTAATTATTTATTTTGGTAAGTATACATGATTTTTACAACCCCAAAGCTGAATATCGCCTAGCCACACACAGCTTTCAAAATTCGCCGATATATGAAGTTGTTGTGAGTTTTCAATTCAGAATTTCTCCGTATTTAAATCAGTACATTTTCCTGACTGTAATTATTTTTTTAATTTTCTTAGACTTCTTTCCATTTGAGGTTATCACCAAGCATCATACTGAAATTCTGGATTGTTTCTGTAAATGAATTTACTGTATATGATTGTAATTGATATGTTGATTATCCTTTGATAAGTGCAATTCATATGGCTCTCTAAAAGTGAGTAACAGTTGTTGAAATTTCAAATACCAAATCAAAGAAAGTTAAAAATGTTTCTCGAAAAACGCTTTATTTCTTACAAGTTGGCGTTTTTAATGACAAGTCTTTTGAAACGTCGGTTTTGTCTGATGTAGTTCAGTGCCAACAAGGTTTGTGTACATCTAACAAGTGAAGCCATTGAAACATCCCCCTGTCACAAATAAAGTATTTGTTGTGGAACTTTGTGAACTTTCTTAATTTAACAATTTATTAAAGTTGACTCTGTCTCCTACAAAACCTTTTCTTTAAGAAAGAGTTGATGTAGGCCTAGTATAATCAGTAATGATGGTTAAACATTTTGCTTTATAATTAGTTCTCTTCCTAAATAAAACAGTTCCAGGGTTGTTTTCATATTTACATGTCCTACATAAGACGGATAAGTCCGGTTTTCCTATATTAATCAAAATGACGTAAAGCATACCTTCTTTGAATACAATAGATGTGCAAATGAGGGACGGTGACTCGAGTCGGAGGTCGGTCTGCTGGACTCGGTTACTGTCGTTGGAAAACGATATCCCTTGTAATCGAGTCTCACACTTGTGTAAATGTACGTCAACAGAAGAAATTAAATAGTGCGTAACTTGATGGAATTTAGCAAGTAACTAAATGGAGCCCACTGGGACGTAAATAGGCATCCTCTTGAAGTAATGCGCTAACGTGGTTATAGTTTGATTATTGTAGCTCATGCATCACTGAAGATAGCGACATTATCGTTGAAACGAGTGTGATTTAATAAACGTATTTGTTAGAAATTGTATTCAAGTTATGTTTTTTTAAAAATCGTTATTTGTTAAAATTGCTGCATGTAAAGGAACTCAATAACAAACTCTTTCTAGAGATTGAAACGACGCCAGCTCCCCTAAATTCCGTTCAAGTAAGATGACAATTGTGTTAATTTTGGTGCTGTACAAACTCGTATAAATTATATATTGTTGACATCTGTTACAGCAATTATTTTACAAGTTATAATTGAAATAGCTAAACCATTCTGTGTAACTTACATGCACCTGGTCAGAGTAATGCGGATAATACAAATGTATTTACAAATCATTGATGGTCCAGCCGGGGCCGGATAATTAATTCGGAGATGTCGAGCTCTTTACAGGGAGTTGTTGTAATCAGTGTTAACACAATTAAATCAATAGCAATTATTGGACTGCAGCTCTGCCATGCAAATCCTGCGATTGAATGCACAATTATTGCATTAGACACTTTCAAATACAGTTTTGTAGGTGATACGTTATTTATTGGAAAGATAAATAACCAAATTACAAAACTCATGATTGAAAATGCTGAAATTTAGCTAATTGCCCTTTTTGGAAAATATTTATTAAAGTGGTGTCCCGAACTTGCACTGATCCATTTGAGGGGATATTCAATTTTGTATATACGAGTATATGATCACTTATTTAAGTAATTTAAATATGTTTGTATGTTATTTTTTAAGAATTTTATCGATTTTTCGTTCCAGTGGTAACATTTTAATCGATTTACTACATTTTGAATGAACTTAGGTATTACAATGTTGATAAATACGAATCATATCCTATAAAATGAAGTTTATGGTTTACTTTGAAAACCCCGAATTCATTTTTTTTTTCATAACAGATGTTTTCTACGATAATTCAGGAACCTGTATTTTAAGAAAGATGGCAACGAATACGTTTTGTTTGGGTACTTAAGGGCTTCATTTTTAGCCGATTAATCCAAATTTTTAAGCCGGTTTTGAAAATAAATCGTAATTTTATGTTTTTATCTTATAGCAGGTAAATCTACACTTAGAGTTATAAAAAAAAAATAATAATAAAAAAAATAAACGTCCGTACGTTGTTATATGTGATTAACGACAAAATAAACGTTGTACATATGTCTAATATGTACAACATACCAAATCAGATTATATATTGCACAGACACCAAACAGTCATTTCCAAAAACATTTTGTCGGATTCAGAGACCTCAGGGGATATATTCACAAAAAACTTGACATCGATTTTTGACCCATAACCTCTGTCTGTACTAATTATATGTAATAAAAGCAGGTTTTTGAAACTGTATGTTATACAGGATGTCACTAACGTTGACATGCTATACATTTTCGGATTCTACACACTGAAGGAATAAAAAAGGTTTAATAAAATATTTTCTAATTTTCCCTTTTGTTATCCGCCATTTGAATTACAAAAACCATTATAACTTTGGAAATATATAAGATATTAAGTTTATATTTGGTATACGCACTTTAAATATTACATTACACAAGTTTACTAAAAACAAAATTTTTATTTTCTATATTTTCAAAATTACAGCCGTTTGAAATTTGTAAAGTCAAATATCTCGAACGCCATTCATTTGACGAAAGATTTAGACATAAAATATTTTCTCTTTTAATAATAAACATAAACGGGTTTTTAATATAGTCTGTACGTCAAGAGATAACTGAATTATTGATAAAAACTGAAGAAATTTTAATGAGCCATGATTAGACTAGAACCAAAATGTTTTTGATTTATGTTAATTGTTAAAATAATAATAATAGTTAAATTAATTACCTGAAAGTATACCAAAAATGTTAATAACCATTTCAAAATGGTGATATCTATTGAATTAGATGTGTTTAATAATTAATTAATGTGTTTAGAACTTTACAGTAGAGGCACTTAAGCATAGCTTAGCTGTAATGTAAACTGCCATATTGTACTTCAATGACATTTAAACAAAAATAAACGTACACATTAGCCTACACTCCAAACGAACTCTTGGTAGACATTTACCGAGAAATAATGTTTTCAGTTTTTTGTCACTAACTTGGTTATCCTTTGACATAGAGAACAAAAATTATAAACGTGTTCGTTTGTCATTAAGAGAGAAAAACATTGTGTATCTCGTAAATTCTTTGTAAAATTGACGGCTTTCGAGATATTCAACTTCAAAATTTTCAAACGGCTGCTTTTTGAAAATATCCAAAATTAGGTTTTTGTATTTAGTAAACTTGGGAAACGTAAAATTTAAGTGCGTATAACAAATAGGAACTTAAATATTTATCCATTTCCAAAGTTAGGATGTTGTTTTGCAAAAACAAAATGGCGGATTGGGGCTAAACGAAGGGAAACATAAACGAATAGACAACATTTTTCAGAACATTTTTTGTTATTTTTGTTGTGTAGACCCAAAATATGTATTTCGGCGCTAAGGTGCTTTGTAAAACTTTAGTTTCGGTTTTTTTTTCCAAAACTCTGTGAGTTTTATTTCTTTTTCCAACGTTAACTAAACCCAATATGTTTAGTTATTATTGAAAATTATTTTCAGAAAATATTAGATTCTGAAGTAGAAAGAAGAGTAATTACCCCCATCACATTATATACCATTGTAAAATGTATTATATTCTATACGAAATATTTTAATCAATTATTTATTTCCTAAGTTTAGAAATAATGGAAACTAACCTTTAATGTGAGACATGTAGCGATCTACCCAAATGGCAGAGGATTTAACATGTTTGCTATTCAAGTGGTACAGGGAAACGCACTTACACGAGACATCGATAAGTGTGTAAACTGTCTCGGGAGTTTAGATTACATTTCCACACACATAACATTCACAATTATTATTGCAAAATATACACCCATCAACTTTCGAATGTTATGTATGTCTTAAAGAAGCAGTTGGATGACTTTTACATGACAATAATCTGTTTTTAAGTAATATCAAACTTTTTGTTATTGTATGATGTGTAAAACATTGTATTATATAATTAATAGTTCGTTATAAAATATACAATAATAAAAACGTAAAGCAATTATTACTATTTTTATTGAAGAATCTTTGTAATTCAAGAACCAGATTCGAGTTAAAGGTCCACAAAGGTTTTAAAAAGAGGTCAAAAACCTTTATTGGCTTTTTAAAATTTTCCCCTATCCTACTTATGAAGGCGATAAGATATTCTAAAAGGTTTGGTTGGGATTGAGTGGGATTTGTTGCAGAAGAAATATTCAAAATTGGCTTCGTAGTGCACCAATAGATCATTTAATTACGCGTCAACCGCAATTTAGATTTCGTTTAAGGTGTTTGTGAGATTTGATTGATTCGAAATATTTTGTGATTTTAGTCTTGGAATAGTCTGAAACGAAATGGTAACATTTATGAAAGTTTGAAAAGTGGTGTTTTGGTACGCAAAAATATGTTTAATAAAATATATAATCCCTCCCATTCAGTAAATCGTGTAATGAACCTCAGTTATATATTTTCATAATATCTGTATTTGTGACAAAATATATTTTCAATCTGTTGTAGTACTGACCTTAATACAATATTTTGAGTGTATAAGTTGACATAATTTTATTACTTTATTGTGTGGGAGAGATTAAAGTACATCATATGAATACAATATTTCAGTCTTTATTCGTATGAATTCTTAATGACACTTCTACTTTAACACACTATATAAAAGAGATTTAATGCAAGTATTTTCGAAGTATCGATATCTAGTTTCATCAGCACAAGTTGGGCATCAAGTGTCAAATCATTGACGTTTGAAAGTCTTTCCCTTTTGGATGCGAGTCGCCTTTTTCAAGCGAGATGTGTCTATTAAATAATGAGACTGTGTTTTAAACCTCTTAGATAAAATAATGAGAATTAATTGTGAGCTATTAGGACGTGTTGGAGCTTACATAACTAATATCAACACTTTCTTCCGTTCAGTTGATTGCGAGGGCAGTTGTGTTGGTGTTTTGTGCTGTAGTAATGGTATATTAAATGTTGAGAGATTATACAGTATACCAAACACACACGACCTTGTCGTTGAAACGCGTCTGATACTTAGGCGTATTTTTTGTGAGAATTGTGTTTGGTTTACTGTGTAGTAATGGTAATAATGTTAAAAAATTTAGCAACTTGTTAATTTGAAATTTTTAACAAAATTGAAATTAATATGAACTGAATGTTTTCAAATGCTTACTGGTTTACGGGGAAACTCTATGTCTTGTAAATGTAGTATAAAAGGTTCAGTGATGGGCGTCAGAACCTGGAAGACTATGCATAACCCCGCCTTTCAAGAATCGTAAAAAAGATGACTTGGGTCCGATAATATATATTAGCACTGTAGAAAAACAGATTCTTAATGAAAACATTGTCCTCACACAAATCTTTGGCTAACAAACAAACACATTTTACTAAAGTGGAACATCGTCCATATTTGCCATTTTTGGTACTATGTGACGTTTTTATTTTCCCTAAAATAAAATTTAGCTCAAAGGAACATGTCATGGATCAGTTGATACAGTAAAGAAGAAAACGGGAGACAGAAAGTGGACCCGCCTTCGACTAGTAAAAAACACTGCATCGATATGCAAGTGTGAATGGGAACTACAAGTATATTGTAGGGAACAAGTATCAGAATTTTGCTTCTTATAAATAAAGTTAAGTTATTGTATCAGTCTCGTTATTTAATAAACGCACATTATCTTAAACAGTTATTTTTTTTTACAATTATTGTTTATATTATCGATAACAAATTATATTGATTTCAAACCTATTAAACGAATTCTCAATTACTTACAAGTTTCCATCGTAAATTCGTTTTTTACACTTATTTTGTTTCAGAAGTGCTTATACCAGAGCAACGAAATTAACTGTTTATTGACTAAACTTGCGTTGGGAAGAAAAAACTTGATAGATGATTTAACTTCGACAAGAAAATATAGGAGCAAGATTAATGTATCCCTGGAGACGATTTTAAGGGCAAGCTTTCAAGTAGCTTAAGGCTATGTTACGGAGGTTCTCGTCTTTTAGCTTAGGTTGTAATAGCACAAGACTTTGTTACTAACACCTAAGTCCATTTATATGATTTGTAAACATAGCAATAGGTGTTCTTTATCTCTTTGGAATAAAGAAACAGAACGCATAGATGTAGTGACCATATTTATGAAGACAAGAATATCAAATGTAAACAAAAATAATGCTGAGCTCACAGCATTTTAGAATGAAACGCATTTTACTAAATAATAATTTGAATACATATTCTATAATAATTCTGGTTAACTAAAAATAGTTGGTGGGAAAATATTGCACAAACCTTCTCACTCACCTTTCTCAAAAACCAAAGACAATCCAACGAAAACTATTTATCACTAAACTTTGTGCCATACACTTGTCCTCAACATAAATCATTTTTTATTAAAATCGATTTTTTAATGAAGTCTGTCAAGGCTTATTTTTAGTTTTTTTGCCAATTATTCCTGAACCGTGATATTCTTTTCGTCATACTGCTTCAAAAACAGCTGATTTCAATACATCCATTGAGATGCTAAAGTTGTTATTTTTAGTCCTAGGACCTAAAAACATCAGTTGAGGTCGAGGTCATCAGCTGTTACTTCGTTTATACGAATTCATAAACGATTGTAAAGCATCTATAAAAACAACCAATACTCTCGATTGTAAATAACCGTTAAAACAGCTGTACCATTTGAAAATAAATAGGTTATAGACATTTTAGTCTTTGTGAAATTGTTTTCTTATATTATTTGCAGTATAACGAAAAATATACTTCATCACTTGAACCAAAAGAAGCTTTTCGACCCTCGCTCATTTTCCGGCCTCGGCCGTTAAATTTGAGCTTATATTGAAAAGCTTCACTTTTGGTCCTAGTGATGAAATATATTATTTTATTTGTGATTTTTCACACAGGTTCTGGTGAATTAATTTTTACATTTCACTAAATTAGATTGAAATCGATAAAGACGAATTTGAGAAGTTACTTCTTTTATAACATCATCCTGACACTATACCCATCTTTAGAGATGGCACACAATTTGTTTTAAGTGATTCCTTCTCGCCGGCCTGCCCCCCTCCCCCCCCCACACGCCCGCGTCCACTTCTGGCGTGATGCGACTTTGGTGGTTCTTAAGAGGCTACAGTAGAACAAAATTTGTTCAAAATCGTTAAAGCCTAATTTTTAGAAGTTATTTTTTTTTCTTATGAAAGATACCCTCAAATTATTTGTTACGCCGAGATATACCCAAAATATAACCACATATCATATTTGATTAAAATATGTAGACGTGAGATGTATAGCACTGCCTAGTCATTATTCTAAAGCATACATAAATTTGTAAAGAAACTCGACATTGATTTGTTGAGCCATCGCCAAACTCTCTATACACTACGTATTTGTGAGAAAGTAATATATTTATCACCTCTTCTTAAATAAAACATTATCACATGTAAGTTGAACTGGCATAATAAAAAAATGAATACTCTAACAATTAAAATACTTCATCACACAAGAGTTACCTAATTATATCATTGGGCAGAAGAAAATTAAAAAAAATATCTTATATTTATATTTTTTGGCTACATTAAAGAAGTGTATGTATTTGTATGTTTCTACTTGTCTGTTTATATGACCGTAATTCTATGGAACATAGTGTAATACAAAAGTCGAAAATATAAAAAAAACTTTCTTATCTTTTTAAAACTTCAAAATAAATAATACATATTCGTCGGACAGCAATTATTTTTTATAGAAAAAAAAATCTTTAGACAAGTGTCTTAATTAATGTTTTTCTTCAAGAATAAAATATATTTTCTTTTCAAAAATATCTTGATTCGAAATAGTTTCACAAGCCTTTCTGTCATTTTGAAGCCTGTCATAAGAAATCAAATGTTTATATTTCATGGAATTTTTTAGTCAGAAAACCAATATAATAGTTCGTCCTGAACGTTTCTTTCGCCAATTAAAAACGGTATTGTAGTCTGATTTCGCTTTGTTGCCAATGTGACGTCGTTACTTTGACCGGCAACGATTATCCCGTTGTTAATCTAGGATCAAACACCATGACAACGGTCCAGATCAGAGGATCCATTGGACATAATTAAGATGTTTCAAAAATATATAGCTGGGATTTTCTGATGTAGATAGGAAAAATTCCTTTAGTTTAACATTAAGTTTTCTGTAGGTTCGTTTTATAAAAAAAATACAAATTTTAAATGAAAGTTTACATTTTGAGTCCATTGTTATATATGATGTATAAGCCTCTATGCAAAATTATAAGTATTTGTTTGTTATTATAGGTCATTTCATAGTTATTACCTGATGCTGTAAGGGAGGAGGGATGTATTTCACACTTAGGCTTTGTATTTATGTAATTGACTATATTATAAAGGTCATAGTAGAGTGTCATAGAATAGGTCTCTTTCTTCCACAAGGCAGTATTTTCTCTAGATAATGGAGGTTTGTAATACAACAATAAAGAATATTATTCAACAACTGCCCTATTTTTGAGTAGAATTGCTGAGTTTTCTCAAAGTCATTTATAAAGTGATGGCTAAGTGAGAATTGTAGTTAAGAGATATCTACTTTTTCCGAAAAATTTTAAGGAAATAAAGTAGAAAAGTTACAGTTTAAAACTAGATCAACAAAAAACTAATGTATAAAAACTATTTGAAAATAGATTTTTCTCTTAAAATTTTGAATGTCGTCTACAACTTTACTTCTAAAATGTCGTATCTTTTAAATGGTGTCATTGTTGGGCTTCAGCTAAGGCTGAAGCCATTGAAGTCAAATATGACACAAAATTAGATCTGTCAGTAGACAGTCATAGCTTCATAAACGAACACTGTAACTTAAAATTTATATTAATGTATAATATATAAATAAATATTTTAAAATCAGTACAAGCAAATTTAATTATTTACGACAGCATGTACAGTGTTACGGGTTTTGAGTTTTTTATAACTTTAGGGCAGTTAGATTCTTCAGTTCATTATAACATGTGGGGGTCCGACGTATTTCACTGCGGTTAGAACTATCACACCGTCAAAGATTGCGTGGGATGGTTCGATCGGGTTGCGTTTTTCTGTGTTGCTTACACTCTACAGTATCTTCACTAATCTATCAGGCATAATGTTAAGGCATTAAGAAGAAAGTGAGACAAAAATTATGTTTATAACATATGGCTGTAGGGCACACAATTTGTATCCTCAAAACAAAATTGAGAGCCACGTTACAAAAATTATACATCCTAAATAGATCGTAAAAATACAACTTGTTTAAAGTCCCTTAAATTTGGTAGTGTTCGAGCTGATCCCACAATTGATTGTTTTACCATAGGATGGAGTGGATTTTTAAACGACGGTATATAAGATACAAACCGTGCATACGATTAATACAAAGGTTTATTTGATTTTACAAAGTTTTCAGGACCTCTACACGATTAGTTACACAGTCTTATAAAATAGGTGTGTAATGCTTACATGGACGTCAACTAAAACTACGTAAAATAAATAAGCCATTTACACTATTATCAAAAGTGGTCGTTCGTGGTTCACAATTATTGTACGACTTTAATTCATTATAAACCATTTAAAAATGATGGATCAACACCCACAAATTTCTATACCCATATTCCGGCAGCGACTTCCACCTCAATTGTGTTATTCATACTCATATGGAAAATTAAGGTGAAATTTAATTTGTAGACCATTGAAAATAAATTCTAAAAGTTTACAAAAAAATATAAAAATTGTATGATAATTTTAATAATTTTAAATTAATTAATTAATAATTTTAATAACTCTTAACAATGTCATTAAAAAAAAAGAAGATATTTCTATTGATTCAAAAAATAGTATATTTTATCACTAGCACCAAAAGTGAAACTTTTTGATACAAGCTCAAGTTTAAATTTGAGCGAAAGGAAAATGAGCGGGGATCGAAAAGCTTCTTTTGGTCCAAGTGATAAACTATATTTTTCGTTATACTGCAAATAATATAAGAAAACATTTCACAAAAACTACAATTGTATAACCTATTTGCCTTCAAATCGATGGTAACAGCTGTTTTAACGGTTATTTACAATCGAGAGTATCGGTTGTTTTTATAGATGCTTTACAATCGTTAATTTATTCGTACAAACGAAGTAACAGCTGATGAACTCGACCTCAACTGATGTTTTTAGGTGGTCCTAGGATTAAAAAGAACAACTTTAGCATCTCAATAATTATATGTATTGAAAAACAGCTGTTTCTGAAGCAGTATAACGAAAAATATATTTTGCTCTAACATTTGGTCAATTCATTAAGATATACATATATATATTTTTTAATGGCTTACATAATATAGTTTCTCTATTTCATACTGTTTTAAAATCAAGGAGTGAGAAGAAAGAATTGCAAATTGCTTGCGTTGTAATAATGTAATGTAAAGTACTAAAAAACAACACATTTCTGACCCGTGTAGACACCTGATATAAGCATTATTGATTACTAAACGACAATACAACCTTATACGATGAGTAGTACAAACAACTGTGCAATGTAGTATGAATTTAAAAATTCAAGTTGAAACTTTGATAGTAGTATTATAAATCTTTGTGTGTACTATATGAAGTGAGGTCTTGTTTTCGAATTTCTCACAGGAAAGTTGTCGTTTCCTTTTGTCCCCGTGTAAAATGCAGTCTCTTTGTCCCCGTCTGTCACAGCCTTACAAAACAACTAATCTAGAAACTGAAAAAGCATGTGTTGTACTAAGCGCCAAGATTAAAATCTGTATTTAATATTACTCTCTGCAAGTTACCCTCCGTTGATAATGAAAACTTGTGTAAACACGCTGACATTAGTTCGAAATTACTTTTTATTATGTAGCCAAAAGTTAGAGAGTTTTTCTTAAACTAAGTAAATATTTTATAATAAAAGTTTATCCATTGTCTACGCTTGAGAGCACTTAATTAAATTTATATCAAAATGGCTAATTAATATATACTGTATTTTGTTAAGTTTAACTTAAGAATGGAATTTGTTTTCCTGTTTGTACATCTCGAATACATAGAGTGGTTCTTACACATGGTGTATAGGAAAAAATGAATAACACAAGTAAGTGTGGTGTGGGTCTGGTATTCAAAGAAACTTTTATAAACGCCTTGCGGGTTTTAAACTGCTAGCACAAAATTAGTAAATCGAAGCGTGTTAGGTGTAGTGAAATATTTTATTTCAAATTCTTCAGACAATATTTTGTTGGTTTGAACTGGTTTACTGGTTTAAAACTGGAATGAATTGAGATACAATAAAAATTGCATACTGTAAAATCCAGTTTAAAAATTACAACCACATTTAATAAAGTCTGATAATTCACCTAGTGTATTCTTATTTATTTTATATTGGTAGCTTTATAACAATAAAATTTGAATATAATCCTTTAAACATAAACAAAAATATTGATATGGATAACGTACACAGTTGTTGCATTTATTAGACAGTAAATGGTGTAAACTATGGGGTAATAATTAACGTCATAGATTCACATTAACTGTCAACCGCTTTACCATAAATAATAGACGTTTGTCTGAACCACTTTAGGGGTTTTGAATTTGAGGTGGGTACTCTGTTGTATTTACATTAACTCTTTTTTTATAAATTCGAAAATTTCATAACTTTCATCGTTTCCAGTTTTGTAAATACATTATATATCATGAAGTAGAACATGAAAAGCATATGCATTTTTAAAACATAAATATAAAATTTTCCATTCTTGTAATAAACGAGTCAGATATGTTCCCCCACACCTATTGTACTCAGTATCAGCATGAAAAGGTTAGATCGAAATTCTTATTTGTGCTCCTTTTAACTTCGTCTAAATGGCCCACGCATAAACAAGAGATTGATCAGAACAAGTTGAACGTGTAAGTAAAAACGTAAATATCTGATGAGGTTCGTTGTTTTCTCCTTTTACCCAAGATTAGTTTATAAAGCAATCCCGTGTGTTCGGATCCTGCAGTTTGTGACTGTAAGAGGCAACCCC
Organism: Aphrophora alni; assembly: GCA_963513935.1. NCBI lineage: Eukaryota > Metazoa > Arthropoda > Insecta > Hemiptera > Aphrophoridae > Aphrophora > Aphrophora alni. The sequence goes on along the minus strand of OY740770.1, from coordinate 82,917,695 downwards.
CAATGCGTAAAGATCTGTGAAATTAAACCTGCATCGCCTTCGGGCTGATTAAATCTTGCTCCGAGGAACGTTTCCTTATTCTTCATTTCTCCACTCTATTCTCTCTCCTTTTCGTTCTTTTTATATTTTTTTATTGCTAACATTACGTTTTCCAGTAACAAATGGGAAACTCATTTCCTAATAGCAGATCCAGTAACCCTCGCTGTTCTTTCATTCGAATATTTTATTTCAAAAGAAAATCTTGTTGAATACATTTTAAAAATCTATTATAATGGTTATCTTAAGATTTATATTTTTATCAAAAAAAAATTGAAAATATAGTATTTATTTAGGTTTATATTACAGTAGAACCCCTCAAACTCGACCCCCTCAAACTCGACATTCCGTCAAACTCGACAGGGCCAGTGACAAGGAGCATGGGATTTCCAAGGTCATTCACTGCATTGTTTTACGCCATGTGTGCCTGCCAGATGCCCGGAGGTTGAGGCTTGTTACTTTTGTTTATACAGCTGTGAGGGATGCTCCTTTGTCTAGCCACTTTCTAATCCCACTGTATAGTAGAGGCCAAAGTTAGAGATAAAGGGTCCAGGTAGACCAGGACAGCCCTAAACATTTGTTGTCAAAACATTCATGCTGTTGTGAACCCAAGCGCCTAACCACCCGGATGCTACCGGTCATTAGCACCGATTCCATTAAAGTAAGCGGCAAGTCTTTTGTCATAACAATTCAACGGAGTGTCGTAGCACTATGATTCAAGTTTTGTAATAAAGGTCATAACCATGTGAGAAAAATAATCCGACTCTTAATTATATGTGATCAGCAGTTCAATTTATAGCATTTGTATTGGACTGTGTTTGGTATGGACATTCTTTTTCTTCGGCGACTTCGAGATGAAGCTGCCAGACGTCCAGTCAAAAATAAAAAACAAAGATCAATCAAAAGTTTTTTCAAACAGTGTTAACTTTGCTCTAATGTTTTTTTATTTATAAAATTGTTTTAATCTTTAAAAATATTTAATGGACTGTCTGTTTTTTGCTGTAGACTTTACTGTAAATTTTATTACAGCATATTAGGATAGGTCTTTTTAGTTTACTGAACCTATTGTACAAGGCCAACACTTTTTAAATCTCATTTGACCGATCGATAAATTTAATTCCTAATGTGTGATTGAACACACTATTTTTTTGTTGTCAGGCAGGGACTTTTTTGCAATAAACGTTTAATCATTGATAATCAATAAATGTACAGTTATTTAAAATAATTTTGAGTATTTGTTGCAAACCTAACCATTAAATACCAAAGTTCCCTAAAACTCGACAACCCCCAAACTCGACAACCTTAAAGTCCACATTGTGTCGAGTTTGAGGGGTTCTACTGTATTTGAAACTCGCAGTGGAACAATTGTTGTTTTAACATTCCTATCGTTATTGTCGAAAGTACATGCTGTCATTTTCCTTATAAAGGGGATCTCTCGTACTTCAACATATTTTATCCTTATTGTTTTTAATAAAAACTTTTGTACTTAAAACAAAAATATATAGATACATGTTTTTAAGTATATATTGATTTTGTGTTCCTTCTTTTTCCTCCCAAAATGTTCCAAACATTCCTACGATTGAGTGCAAAAATTCTATCCATATAGATTTTGGATTAGTTCGTGATCAGAGAATTCCTTTCACAATTTTCAAAATAGCGGCCGTTCTAAATCTTAAACAAAATATATTATTTGCCCTTGACATTTAAAGAAAATTTTATTTCTGAAAGACAGGTACGATATATTAAAATACATTTTGAAGTTCATTTTTGGAGAAAATTAAGTAAACACTAAATGCAGAATAGTTCTCCCATGCAAACATTTATTTACCGCTATCTCTTCGCGGACGTAGGTTTTCAAATATTTTTGTATTGTGTAATTTCCGTTCTACCCCATGTCATCCTTATGGTCCGTGGTCTATGATTATATTTGTAAATATGACCATTTGTAAGTGTCTTTTCTACTCCTAGAAAGATTTTCCGATTTCCTCCAAACTTAGTGAGAGTTAACTCGATAAATATATCAAATAAGTTCGTTAACCAACGAATGTTCTCCACACAGATTTAAACTGCCAACTAAAAATTTTAAAAATCATATCACAGTACCTTTATTATTTAAAAATATTAATTTCGTCATCTGAAAGAGCATAAGTAAGTATAGACGATTTTATATTTCCGAATAAATTAGCAATAAATGCAGTTGAATTGTTCAATACATTGCACTATGTTTATAATATTTAAATAGTTTCCAATTTTGTAGCAATATCAATATATTTTTACACGTGTTAATTCCGTTTATAGTTTCAAATTTGTAGGTTTTCAAATAGTGGTAAAAAATAAATTCGAATTTAGACTCATATGATTATTTTTTAAAACAATACAATGTTCCAATTTTTTCCCATAGACAATTTGTTTGTTTATGTGAACTTATAACAAAGATAATCCAGAATTGACAGTACATGTTCTAATACCGTCCCAATTTACTTTATTGATTTCTTTTCTTTTCTATGGGTAACTTAAAATTATTTATTAAATTTTAGTATGACGCAATACTTTTTGCCAAATATTATTTTATGTCTATCCTTTCCTTACAAACAGACGAAAAATTAAATCTTTCTTTGCTAAATTTTATGCAAACTCTTTCACTCACAATTATTCATGTTCACCAAGTTTTTGGATTTGATATTATTTATAATATTTTTATATAAAAACACCAATCATTGCAATTTACTCCCGTTATTTTGAATTACATTTTTGTATTCTGCTCGACATATCTGACTCGACCCATTGTTTGCCCTATAGCAGTTGTGATATTATATCATGTTAGTGTGACAGTTCACGAGTCTGGAATCATGTTGTGAAACGATCCCAAAAATGATAAATCTGGCGCAATTAACTTGAAGCATTAAACTGTATTGTGTTGTCGTACGTATGTGTTGAAATGTGGCTTGACTTTGCAATTTGTCAACCCAAGTGTACAAACCTGACATCGAGGGTTTTGTATGTTACTCTTTAATGCAAATCAAGTTTTATATTATAACTTTGTCTAACTGTGGTGAAAAGAATCACGTTTGAGTTTCTTCTCATTTTTAACACATTCACTGGTTTAACAAATTACAGGTATTAAATTTCAATTTATCTGTATGAATAGTTCAGTTGTATATATTATAATAGATGTTACACAATTCTTGAAGGATAACAAGAAATTACATAATTTTTAACAACATTTTCTATAGGACGAAGTAATAGTACTATTATACTTATATACCTGCTCTGAACTCGCACTAAACAAGGATCTATATCTGACGGAGGAAAAAGTTGTCAGTTGCTAAATGCAGTTAGCGAAGTAGTTGGAGACATTAAAACTGTAAGTAGCTTTAAATCCTGTTTTATAATAGGGTCACACAGGTGTAATCCTCAGTATCTTTATACTTTTCCCCTCCTTCGGTTAAATAAAACTTTATTTACACAAAGAACCTTAGGCAGCGAAGCCGATTATATGGAATTCCTTTATTTGGAGGTCACTGACTTGGTGCTTCTTTTGATAAACATATTACAGTTGGTAAATATGGAATTATTTTTTAAATTCTTGTTATTGTTAATTCAGAAATTAAATAAATAGAATATTATAAAAACAACTTTTTACCCTCGCATTAAAGTCTTTAAGTACTGAAGTACTGTATTAATTTCTCCAAATTTTTTCACTCACCGATCTCCAAAACCAAGTAAAAATCAACCAAAACTATCCGTCACCAGTTCGTAGTTATCACTCGAAAAGTAAAAATGAACTTTAGACGGCATGTTTAAATATATATACAGGGTGTTAAAAAACTCTCATTACTTTGGGATATGATTCCTCGTACAAAAGGAAGAAAAAAGTTCATATGAAGGTATGTCCTAACACGTTTAGTTTTCCGTCTATCAGTCTGTATATATTTTTTACTAATAGGCCCTACGTTATATCTTAGGAACCTTTGAAGATATCAACTTCAATCTTGATACATCTATTACATCTAATGAGACCCATTTTGATTGGAATATAAAGTTTATACTTTGTACCATTTCAAAATGGCGGCCATTTAAAATTTCTAAATCTCAATATATCAAAATCCGTAATTTTTACAAAATATTTTCAAGAGACAAAAAATGACTAAATTTTATCTCCTAAAATAATGGTGCATAAATTATTAAGATTCCATGATTATTAATTGAGTTTTTGCAATTTTATGGAAATGACTTCATGCGGATTTTGTGGTCATAATGCAAAAGTTCATGTTTCTATTTTGAAAATTGGAATCTTGATCATTTATGCACCGTTGTTTAGGAGATAAAATTTAGCAATTTATTTGATATATATATATATATATATATATATATATGCAGACAGTATGTGTGTGTGTAGGCGCTGCATAGACGAAAGACAGACATTCCAAAAACTCAGGGGATCTCAAAACTGGACATCGATATTTCGACTTATCGCTATCTTTCTCTGTACTATATATATTATGTGTGTGAGAACGTTATGAATAATTCAACATAAACATTTGGAGTCACTGAGCACCAGACTTTTAACTAAGTTTTCACTCGGATGTTGGTTTTGCTATGAAATAACTAGTTTAGATCAAATTAAACGTCATGAAATATTATTGAAGGTTATCTTAACCTGAGTCGATCAGTAATATTTAGAATGAAATCGGTAATTTTTTATTTTTAATTTGACATATTGAACATTAATTTTTTTTCACTAAAAGTGTCTCATATCAGTATAGTAATTTAGAGATTAATTCGGTATTATTTGTCCAATGTTGATACAGAATCTGGCGTAGAATGGTAAATTATCCACAAATAAACATGAACCTATTCTCTGTGCGCATGCAAATAATCGTATTTCGTTTATACCAATAGGTCCTGTTACAGGATACTACTCCTACAACTGCTGTTGAAAACCCAACACTTCGGCCTCAGTACCGCATCAAAGGCTATCGATATTACAGTTTATTTCGTACAAACTCTCAGACTCAAGAGTGACAACTTATTATTGAGAGAATTTATTTTTACCTAAGGAAATACTTTACCTTACCACCATCGTTTTATTTGTCAAATTTTATATAAACATTAAGTACCACATGTCCACCTATAATTGAAAATTTGATTCAATATGGCGGATCCAAGATGACGGACAAACATTTCAAACCTACAAAAAAGTATAATATTTTAAACTATGTAGATTCACATTGGTTTCTGCCTCTAGCTACCTCTGAGTTATGCGATATAAAACTGTTTCCATCCTTAAAAATCACCCTCCATATCTTATCTTTTATTATCGTTTTGACATATTTACTGCTAAGATTTTCCCATTGATATTAAAATTAATGAATGTTACTTAAATTTCGAATTCTATAAATTAAAATTGTACTCATGTTCTCCCTATTTTTTTATTCCTTATGACCTGCTGATGTGTGCCTGCTTGAAGATTCCACCAGGAAATGTGAAACTAATAACCAACCATGTGAACATGTTTTAGTAATGTATAAATTACTGTTATAGTATCAATAATTGATTATTAAAACATTTTATTCCCATTAATACAAGCACAATGTTTTGAGTTTATTTGCTGAAATTGTGCACTACATTAAATTTTAATAAATGCTGAACAATATCTTGGCTCAGGCCAAAACACCTGATTAGAAGTTGAACATATTTATCGTGATACATGTAGAAATATTTTAATATTTATTTACATACATTACTAAAATGTAATTATCATTGTGTTGACAGGACAGAGATGGTGAATTATCCGTCACTCTATAGGATATATTTAACTTAACCGTATGACTACAATTAAATTATTCTTTCCAACGAACCACCTCATCCTTCACCTTTGCTCTGATTGGGTATTAATACCTATTTTTTTCTTCTTAAATTATATCAATTGAATGAACTTTAATTAACACTTCATGTTACATATTAGAAAATACCCTATAATTCTTTGCATTTTAAATTTCATATTACCAATATATTATGATATTAATTTAATTGAAAACATTTGATCGAATGCTTTGTTCAAATAGCTTATTAGTCTCATTAATTATATTAACCGAATATACAGAATTGTTTGGAACAATCTACACTAATCCCAGTTATTTTTCATTGAGGAAAACATCAATAATTACAACAGGACATATCAGCGTATTCGATATGGTCGCATTAACGCTGCATGTGCAAAACTGATTATGAAACTACAATTCAATTTAACCAATTAAACGTGTCAAATAAATATAGCTATGTTTTAATACTCATAAAGGTTTGCAATTTATGTTGGTCATATAGTGAGAGATCGAGAGTTGGATTTTATTTTTTTAAATTTGGTTAATAGACATTCAGACCTTCTATATCGGAATCAGGATGTATGAGGGAAGAAAAAAAAGCTATTAAAATTTTAATTTATTAGCATTAAGAAATAAAATGTTGGTACGGTACGAATCACAGACAATTTGCTTAGGCTTTTTTGTTTTATGCATAATTTTGTCAGTCTAAAAGTGTAACTTTTTTGTGTAGTGTTTATTACAGTAATTAATTTTACAAATTATTCCTAAGTATTAAAGTTTTTTAATTTTACTTTCTATTAACGTTAGAAAGTTGTGTAATATCGAGTTTTTCTTGTATATATCCGTTTCGAAAGTCCCATAAGTCGAAAAAAAGTATTTTTTGAAATGTTGTCTATGCAGTGTTCCACTACCCAAAAGCGTGGGCCGATTTTAATTAAATTTCGTATCTGGGGATAATTTGGCCATGTATCGTGACTGTTTACAATTTAAAAACTGCGTCAATCATTTAATGTGCAGAGTGACATCCAGTAATAAGGATCGTACATGATTTGTGCTTTTTAGATAGTTCCAACCTCAATTTTAACCATTAACATGGTCGCATATAACATTTTTCGAAGTTATAGGTTGTTTTAATTTGAATACCTCACTCCGCAAAGTTGTAACTTCTAGATGCGTTGAGGTACCGAGTCTATTGGTTTGTTGGGGGGGGGGATGCATATCACTTTGTGTTAGAAATATTATAACATTAAAAAATTGTTATGTAAATCAGGTAGAAGTACAAAATTTAAAAAACCATTCATGATTTTGGATTACGTGTATTGAAGTGATTGTTGTTATATGATATGAAGTAAAGGCATCTGTACATGATAAATATAACTACAAACGTTGAAAGAAACATCTATTTTATAATAAGCTTTCCTGAAGATGTTAAGTGACGTACACGCGGGCGGAATCAAAACTAATAAGAATGTGTAGAGTCCTCGCGAGCACAGATGGTTAATACATGAAATTAACAACCCAAAGTTCTGAATACACAAAATTACATTGCTTCGATTGCCTATGTTAAGAATTAGTTATAAGGCTTAATGTGACCTTGCGATATTAAATGGGATATTGGACGAGGCTTAGAAGCTCGTTGAAGCGTTGTAATAAGAAGAGACACCGCCACATATTGACTTATATTACTTAGAAACATGTCAGGGAAGCCATTATGTAAAATATATTGCTTTTAGATCACGTGCAGGAGTCTATGAGAGTAGGGGTAATTTGATGTAATAATGTATTGTGGGAGTAAAGAATAAGTTCTGAAATAAATTGGAAGGTTTTGCTTTTTTATTTTATTGAAAGTTTTACCTAATTGAATACTAGGCAATTGGTGTTAAGACTACTGGTGTGATAGACGCGTTTTTCGCCTACCCACTCGTTTGTCGATATAAAACCAATTCAAATGAAGTCCATTTTATTCAATCGTAACAACGAAATGTAAAATCTAGCTGATGTGTAAAATTTGATGAAAATTCAAATCAAATTCCAAATACGTGTATTATTTGCTGATTGGTTTCTAACTTTGAGGTTATGTTTCAAATATTTTGTTTTTATTAATAACTGGTTTTGCATACGGGTTTGTGTTTTGTGCATTTCATTAAAATGTGAAAGAAATTAGTAAAGCTATCATCTTTTATAACAACCTCATAGCTGATGGTTGTTTTTTAACGATCTCTCACGAACTTGTATTTTTTTTTTTTACAAATAGCGACACACTCACTCCATTTGCCTCCTTAGAGCCTATAGGCTACTTGAGAAAATTTTGAAAATAATAAATTGTTATAAGCAATTTGAGATAATCTTAGTTTTGTGTTTTTTCTAATAATAACTACACTCAAAATTTGTGTTTTAAAAAATGAAAATAGCGTCCCTTGGAATTAATTTATCTATACTATATATATATACTATATATATATATATATATATATATATATATATATATATATATATATGTGTGAGTGTGTGTGTGTGTGTGTGCGCGCGCGCGTGTGCGTGGTGCGTGCGTGTGTGTGAAAATGCTTATGATATCCTTCTATAAACAGCCTAAGTTCAAAATTAAAAACAAAATATATTAAATAACTATTTAGTGTTGATATAACTACCACCATCCTCAACGGAATAAATGACCTTAAATATGTACGAGCTCGGTATTTTATTTAATCTAATTGGTGATTCTTTAAAATATTTAAATGAAGTTGTCTGAAGAATGGTAACATATGGGTCCCGCATGGATCCATGCGGCTAGAAGTTAAAAATGCGGGTCTCAACCATGTAGCCTACCATCTATTCGTATGATTTTAGCTTTGTACCAGCGTGTGATCATTTTGCTTCTATTCATCTCTATCGATTGCCGTTTATACCAAATTAGACAAGGATATTGCCAATTAAATGATCCCAATTGTCACTTAAGCTACCAAATTGTTATTACAATTCATCATTTCATTATAGCAGTGTCGTAAAATGATTCTATCAATGGAAGTTTATGTTCCGATATAATTATTTCTATTCGCAGTAGTGAATTTGACATTGGTTAAATGGGTTTAAAGATAAACTAGCTGGTACTACACACAAGTTCAGGGCATTCGTTTTAATATATGTAAAGATAACATCGAAATAAGCTAATCACTAATGTATAACAGCTGATCGGAAAAATAACACGTAATTAATACTGATCTAGACCCAACAAATGACTATGGTGACTGTAGATATTAATAATATTTTTGTGTGATAAATACGTTTTGAGGTTCCCTCAGTCCACTCTAATGGTTTTTGAAATAAAGTCCGCCTGTTATTTGTCATCAATCGTCTGTTATCTGAAGCAGTACAGCTCAACGTGTGGACCGATTTTAATACAATTTGGTATGTAGGCATATTTTAGTCGACACGTTTTTCCATTTTTCGAAATCTCAAAATTATAAGGTATCTCTTATAAAAAAAAAGCCGAAAATACTATTTTATTATAATAAGCTACCATTTTTATCACATTTTGCTCAAGTGTAAGCCTCTAAGGGTCCGAACAAAATGTATTTGTCACCAAAAATATCTCTTCCTGAGTTATCGGTAAAAAACAGAAAGTCAACCGAGGGACAGTTATAATATCGTAATTTATCAAAATTGACTCTACAGATTTTGTTCAAATTTTAGTAAAATATGCACCCAAACCTGTGCATAAAATCCAGTAAATAGTTTAAGAATAATATTGGGGGAAAATAAATAAATGAAAATAATCTTTGACTAAGCCCCACGCAAGCGAAGCAAGTTTAGGCTATACAGTACTTATAAGTGACGTCCAATATACTTTTTGGCTAACGACTAATTGTCATTTTGGGTGAACAACAGGTTTGTTTGGATTTTATTTCGTTTTTGGGGATAGGTAAGACAGAAAGTTTGTGCAAAATCTTTCTATCGTTTATTTACTTTTGAAAGATGTGTACAGATTTCCATTCTACTTATGGAAAAATATTATTTTCGCCAACCAACTGCGTTGAGATTTTAAAACAAGTGATAAAAATGCTAAAAACAAAATCTTGGAATTGGATAGCGCTTGAGAAATTAAAAGTACAGCTTTTATCGGGCACATTATATCATTTATGGATTGAAGTCCTTCCCTATAATTAATTTTTTCACTGAGAGTAAAATAAGTTATAGTAATGCCGGATTACCATCTCTGGTTACTAAAGGCAATTGATATGCCATGGTTTTAGTTATTAATATACCGTGGCAGGTTACTGTTGGATCGATAGGCGAGTGTACCGGTCTCTCTCCCTACAGTTTTGTTTACCTTTTCTAAACATCAGCTCCCCTACGCATCTAATGGCTTTTCTATTTACACAGTCACTTTCCCACAGCCCTTTTCCCTTCGTGTTTTTTTTATAAATAATCTCTTAAAAATTAATAATATTAGATAAATAATTAAAAACACGCAACTCATATATAGAAGTCGCTGAATTACCCATAAGAATCACACATGTTTTACTTAATTTATCATGAAAGGAATATCAAGTGAAGGGATGTTGTGAGATAGAATATCATAAGAGATGAAACATGGGTAGACAGTACAATATGAAGGAACTTAATGAACGCCCACGAACTCATAAATATAACGTAAATAAGTGGCGTAAAAACATTGCACAAACTTTATGAAAACCAAATAAAAACAAACCCAAGCTAATCATCACCAAAAATATCTGTTCCATATTATTTGTAAATCAAAAAAGTGTAAACGAACTATGAACGACGTTTTAAAAAAATATTTGTAATTTTGCAAAAAAAACACTTGCCAAAAAGAACAATTTCAGCTAACAAATCGAATTTTGCACGTCATCTAATAGACAAGAACCATAGATACACGGACCTACAGAATGGCATGAAAGCAATCAAAATATATTCTAAAGGTAGATGTATGAATGCAGTCGAGAAGTACGAGATTTATAAGGCGTTCAAATCAAGAGATGCAAATGACGAACATCGACTATTGAACGACCAACTAAATTTCGACTCAAATACCTTGTACGACACGGCGCGGCGATAAGAATTCAAGAAGCTCGCGGTAAGAACCGTTTCCGAGTGCGCGAGATAACAAATGGTCAGTTGACGTCCGGTAGCCAGAAAGAATGTGTACACCAAATATGACTTTTAATGTAATAAGTGTGTTTTAAGAATAATTTTAGAGTTTGACGACCTCGGTCGAGTAATTTAAATTAATATACCTGTGTCTGAAGATGGGATAAAAGTCCCGAAACGCGTCACGATTACAAAAAAGAGGTCACTTGACGGAAACAAAGGTAAGAAACTTTATTTTAAAATAATAGTGACCTGGATACTGAAAATGAATTCATAATTTTATAATATTTGTATATTTGTAGTTATAATATTAAACCGCTCTTATTACAAAACACACCAGACTTCATTACGTAGATACTGTATTTAATTTCTGAAAGCTTTGGCTATGTTCAAAATGTAATTACGTTGGCCTGGATCCAGTCTTTGGTATAACCATAACAATTATTTATAGGGATTGATCATTTATATTGTTTATACATCTACCTTCAATTGAACAGGTGGCTTGTTGCAGTAAATGTATCCTCAATTAGATTTGATGTGTTAGTCTGTTGGAAATCAACTGTTAATACATCAGCTATTATAGTCATGATTCTGTAATTGGTTGTTACAAGCACTAGACAAATTTTAAAATTTCTATTTTTCTCTTTAACAATATTCACAAATTGGTGTTGTAAATATGTTAAAATTGTGTAGTTAAAAATTACAAATGAGGACTATTGTTGCAAGTGAGGTGGATATACTTGCTTAAACTTTCTAGGTTTAATGATGATACTTTTTTTTCGATTATAAATGTATAGATATAATTTTATTTAGTTTTAAATTAAAACATTGACTTGAAAAAAAAATCATCATTTAAAAGTGAAGTGATATTTATGTGTACAACTTATTAGGCATAGAAAAGCTAGGACAAAAATAACGCTGTCGTTAAGGAGAGTGATGTTATTTTTTACGACGTGGTCTAGAGTAGGGAGATCAACCGGTGCGGAACGAATCGTTATTTCCATTGTTTTCCAAATGAAACCGTTCTCTAAGAAAAAATACCGATGAGAGGAGGGCTCAGGATCTATCCCTTGTATGACAAAGGAAACTCCCTTAGCAGCGAGTTTTACACCGCTTCTACCCCAGTACTATTTGTTAGGGAACATCAACAATTAAACTTCATATTTACAGACCTTTCCGATGATTATAAGAGAAGGGTGGAAATTTCCGATATCAATATTGAGATTCTGAGTGTTATTTTAGTAATAACATTTTTAAATTTTGTGTGATCATTACACGTAATACGAATGTATTTGTGTTGTTTTCTGATCCAACCCGAGTGAGAATAAACAATACATAAATATTTTACTATTTTTTTGTACGATGTTACACAAAATTGAACATTTATAAATAGCATTCATCACAATCTTCCTAAAAACGTCAGTTCGGTTTGTATTAATATAACAATCGTTTATCGCCTATAATCGTTTTCTCATAATGTCAAATATCTCAAAGTGAACTCATATAATTTCTGTCAAATTCTGACATCTTCCAGGATTCATTTTTATTCTAAATAACTCCCTAACCGTTATTTTCTTCCGTGCAATTTTCAGTTTGGAAGTGGTAATAAAATTTTGCATTTCACCAAAATTTGATCAAAATAGCTCACTATCATAAAGGGGACTGGTATCTTCAATAATAACGTGCTAAAAAAGTATCATATGCAGCACAAAAATAAACTGATATCTCAGATCTTAATAAAAGACACCCAACACATTATGTAATCCGATGTCTCAGGATAAATGCTCTCTTTAAAATTGACTTTAAATGTTAATAGTCTACTAGATTTCGCTACACTGTATTTATTATATTATAACAGAAGCCTATATATACGCTACAACTAGTGAATGTCTTAACTAATTTCTAAACCGAACTCAATACAGTAAAGAAAACTGATTATCTCCCAATAAATTGGTTTCAAAATATTCCTAGTTAACTCTCTGAAACAGATATATATTTTGAGTTTCATAAAAATTAATCCATTAGTAAAAATTGTCGTACATTGTGGTGCAACTTATATTTACATCCTAACACTTTAAAAACAGTTTGACAAAAATCGAACAATTCCAACTACAATCAAATTTTATTGTTTTTACTTTTTGACATATATATATGCAGTATAGTAAAAGTTATTGTGATAAGTCAACAATTTTGCGGTGATCAAACTCATGGACCTCACGGAAATAACCGTGAGGTCCATGAGTTTGAAAAATTGGTTTTTGGAAAAGTGATGTCAGTCTGGGGTGCCGTCAATGAACCTTAAACGAATTTACAGGTTTAAACAAATTTAGTATATGGTCATTTCTTACCCTTATTTTTAGAATTGTTCACTCTTATTTTTATAACTTAAAATTTGCAGTATCTATAAAATACAAAATTTGTTTGATGCAGACTTAACGATTATGATCAAATTTGGCTTAAATATTGCCCCTAACTACCCATCTCTTCGAAAATGCAGGGTGTATTATCGGTAAAAACAAAAGTAAATCTGCTATAAAGTTGTTACAAATGCTCGACTGATTTCGTTAATATTTTGGGCACTGTAAAGATAATTGACCCAAACCAGTTGGAAAATTTCGTATAATAAAATTACTCTTAAGGCCAAATTTTCAAAAACGAAAATGAAACTTAACCGCTGTCATTTAAACCAGATTTTATCTTTTAATATTTATCAAAAAAAATATTGATGATTCAATTAAAGCAGATTTAAACCTTATATAAATATTGTTTAAAGCAATTTATAAATCTACGACTGCACGTATGGTTTATTTTCAACTTTTACTGACAATTATTGAACGGATAGTTAGTTATTAGGCCTTTTTGATTGTGTGGGAGAAACTTTGTGCAGTGTTTTTACACAGTTTATTTGTTATGTAGCACTGAATAGATCATTTCTGATTCAATATTTGTTTGTTGCTTATTTAATTTATTAAACTCTTTTTAAAAAATATACTTATAAGATTAAAACACGAATAGTTTCCGCATTTTAAAACTCGTGTGTGAACAATGAATGTCTATTTTATAAATTGTCTTCTGCAATTATGTTTTTCTTGCTGCACCTAATTTGAGTAGCTGTGTTTCTAAGACATGTTTTTCATCTGCTTTTTGAATACATTGTCATCAAAACGCAACCCAGCATGCACTAAGTTATCCCACACCATTAGTAACATATAGACATACATACTTGTTATATGGGGGTATCAGTTTCCTTATGATCTTGTAAGGTTTGTATTTCCAAGTCCTTAGACTTTGATTCAAACACCTGAGAACCTTTAGTCTAACGAGCACACTTACAGTTGTCTCCCAGTCTTTGTAACTTTGTGGATACAATATAACAGTGTAAGGTAAGTTCGTTCATGTTTTGGTATAATATTACAAGGAAAATTGCGTATGCAGATGTACCAACTGTTGAAAAAAAAATGCAATGGGAACTCTTACAATATAACTATATTATCAGCCTATAACGCTAATGTTTGGAATACAATGGTATTTTCCCCCGGCTTCTAATTGACGTAGAAGGATGCTTAAAAATGCGTTGAAAATCTCTTTGTTAGAGCTAAGCTATCTACAGGGTGAACATAAACTGCAATCAAAATATACTTAGTGTGTCAAAATTAGATACAAAATATTTTCACTGAACATTTTTCAGTGTCGCATATTGATATTTCTTTATATTCTGTTTGTCCTCTATAAGACGAACATTTCGATGGAAAAAAAAAAAACATTTTCACTTTTTGAGTTTGGAAGTGTTTAAATATTATAAATAATTTGTTTACGCGGTTACTAGGCTTGTAACTGACATAGAATATCATTTGACCTCTCCGTGGAAAGCTGTTTACCTTGTCTATCCATAGATTGATATACAATTTTAGAAAAGTACAGGGTGTTCAAAAGTTTAATTTCATTATTAGTATTATTATTGTTTTTTCTGACGATTTAATTTGTATTATCGTTAATCTGATAAAATAAGCGTTGTTAGTAATAATTAATGCATATGTTATCAGTAGAATGTTCTATTTCAATGCATAGTCTTAGGGACAATAGGTAGGTAGCATTTGATATTACCCATATCTTATTTTATTTTTTTATGTACACACGTGTCTTGAAAATATTTTTAAATTTTAAGTTTTTTCGTTTACTTTTGCTAAAGGAATTCCTTACTTATTGCCTTATACGATTATGATGAGCAATAAATATATAATGGAATATTAAAAATAGTAGAAATAAGTTTTACTGATTTTCCCCCCTCCCTCGATTTTGTGAACAAGTATCGTACAGTTATTTCATTTTCATAAAATTGTATTAGTTATTATGTGAGCATTGAAAAGAAACTGAAAAATTTCGTCACTTTTCACCATTGCGTATAGACTAAACGATTAATTTCAATTATTCAGTGCGATGCAATAGTCTCGGAACTGCTTGATAAGTTTTCAACAAATATAGACTGAAATGAATATTTTAGGAATTTGTTTAGGGTTCGAATAAAAAGTATATTTACCCATTAAATTCGTTTTAATAGCCCTTTAAAATGATAATGAAACGTCATTTGACACCATTTCAACTAAACATTATATTGGGAGTGGTATAGCTCAGTCGGTAATGGGTGAGCTTATCTCGCCCTAGTTCGAACTAAATTGTCACAGGTTCAAGCTCGGTTGATGGGGTTTCGGAGTGTTACCTACTAATACTCTAACGAGCATAATGTAAAAATATTAAGAAAAATTTAAAATGTAAATATTATATTGTAATTCTATACATAAGTAGGTCTTTTATATCAATCAATATTATTGTACAAAAAAAAAAAAAAAAATACGTATGTTATTTACTTTTCTCCTAATCCCAGATGAAGAATTAGCCAAAGAACAACCGAAGATAAGCCATTTTTTATATTGGTTATTCCCCATTTATACCAGGACCACCGATTTTATGTGATTTTTGTCTGAACAGAGTAACACAGGCTGGGACGCTGGGTTCGAATGAGCCTAGTCGTTGATGGAGGACATACGAGCCAGGCGCGATTTGAGTATAGCAAGTGCAACTAAAGGTAGTGATAGATTGGGAGGTCAGGTGGATTTCCACATTTGAGGCGAAGCATCGAGCTTGTGTTTGGAGGAGATTGGGAGCTTGGTCCGCAGTAGATCGTGTTGGGGACTGTTTGTAAGCTCCACTATTAGCCTTGCCCTAACGGTGTTTTATATGTTTTACCGTGAGGCGTTTACGGAAGACGTGAATATCTGCTTGGTGGGCTTAGAGACATGATCTTTTGCTGAATTTTATGTGAAGAACTCTGATGATTTTCGTTTACGTGTTTTAGATAAACTGTACCTAAAATGTTTTACAGATCTATAAACATTACCAATTGTAAGATTTTTATTAATTCAAATATTATTCATCGGTCGCAAAACTTTTGTCTCAGCTTGTAGAAATCTAAGGGTTCGAAGTAGGATTCATTTTTAAGGGAGTACTTTAAACCCTTTAACAATTTAATGGTAAAAAATATAATGAAATTTGAACCGGATGTTATTGAAACTTTTATATCAAATGAGAAATAATTTGTCTTGTTTTTGTAATGGTTACATGTATAAACACATTCATTGTTTCTCTTTATTTTGAATGTCGGTGTGTACAATTGTATATTAATAATTAATAAATAAAGGTCCTCATAAAGTGTGTTGTTTGATGAAATGTTTGTTTACCAGATCACATAAACATTTGATTAAATCATGCTTCCGGACCCTCCAATACTTGTACTCTGAATCAAAATATTAATTTTAAACATTCATTATGAAGTGTAGGAAATCTTATTATTTTGGGATATATATTCTCTCTCGTTCATAGTAAGTGTAGTTATATATAGTATGATACAGATTACATTATAGACTGCAAATCTTTTACTTTTTAATAAAATTCCATAGACTGGTTCGTTATGTAGTCCTTGCAAAGCAAAC
The DNA here is from genome assembly GCA_963513935.1 of Aphrophora alni. Lineage (NCBI taxonomy): Eukaryota > Metazoa > Arthropoda > Insecta > Hemiptera > Aphrophoridae > Aphrophora > Aphrophora alni. Next base: position 82,900,738 of record OY740770.1, on the reverse strand, counting down.
TCTTCCATAATATATTACACATAGCGCGCTTTTTATAATTGTAATAAGCTATTAAATAGTGTATCCAAGAAATTACTTAAAACACCAACGGTGATAATCACTTTCTACAATTTCCCTCTTATTATTATTATTTTTTAATGTTTAATTATCGCTTAAAAACAAGATGGAGTTTGTTTATACATTGATAATTGAAGCTCACTTTTGGAAGTGTTTCGATATTTGAGCCCTGCTGACACATCCTCATTGGCCTAGCCAGTTTAAGTATAGATTTTAAGAACCTAGAGAAAAAATGAAAGCCACAACGATGATTAGCGTATTACAAATTTTGTATACGCTATTATATTTTTACTCCATGACACTGTGAATATTGATTACAAAGCATTAACACAGTAGTGCAAACAATTGTCAAGGCTTGAAAACACAGACTCCCCGAGCGGCAACAAAACATTAGGGCATACACAACACCGGTTAATTGATATTAATGTTTATATAGGTATAATGAACCCTATAGTCGACTGGCCTAATTGGAACCTAATGAGGTCCAGGTATATTGCAGTAACAGCCTCTCTTTTGTCCCGGCCCAATATTAATCTGCTGTGTATTAATTTCCCATTTTAATATATTGTATCTTGTGAGCGGTCTTTGATTATTAAAGTGAGGTTTTGTTCGGCAACACAATTGCATGGTAATTAACGTATGAAATGTTTACATGTTTACTATCAATTGAAAACACGTATTTAAAAAAAAATACATGCAATAAGAGATTTCCCTTTGAACACGTAAATGACTTCTAAAGCAATTTTACTGGCTTTTATCGAAAAAGATTCATCGAAATTACAAAATACTAAATGAAACCTAATTACATTATAAACTGCAAGTAATACTTCTTTATTGTAAAGTTTTTATTATATTAAAAATAATTAATAATATTACGACGTTTACCACTTTAAAAAATATATTTTTTATTTATAATGAACATTTATGACATTTTGCTGTGCCTTCTTGCATGCATGTTTCCATTCGACATACTATTGTTTTAATACGCTTGTAAGTTACAAGTATATCACTGACTCCAACTTCGAAACATTTGCCCGAAGATTTATGAATTAGAAATATGAAGTTGTCTATAGCAATGCCATCTTTAGTTTCGATTTTTGCATATGAAGAATTTTCCATTACATTTTTACAGTTTTGTTACAGTGTAATTATATTTTCAATAAGTCTCCAGCACGGTACTCTGTAACAAGCTCGGATGACATTAGGCATGAATGTCACCCCCTCCCCACTCCCTCCATGGACAATACTAATGAAAATACAGTGGTATAGTTGATTGTACTAAGTTTGTGCCACAAATATCATAATTTTAGCTAGTACAGGAATAGTGTTATTGGAGAGTTAATTTGGGTGGGGGCTGGGGGCTGGAGACATGCTAGTCCCCAAATTTAAAACATTTACGGCTGTTTAATTGTTTGTGCCGTAAATATGTGAGTTTGTGCTGTTCAAAGAATGAAGTTATTCGTTAATTATAATGAAGATGGGGGGGCATGATAGCCCCAACCACCATAAAAAAAAAAATCAAAGGTTAGAATATGTGCTTAATTTGAACTATGTTTATCGCACAAATATAAAAGTTTGTGCTACTAAAAAGATAGGGTTATTGTTTAATAAAAGTGGGGCTGGAACCATCCTAGCCTTCCCTCACCACCTATCAAAATCAAAGGTTGGAATGTACGGTTAATTTGTGTTCTGTTTATACCCATTTGTGCCACAATATATCTACGTTTGAACTGCTAAATAAATCGACGTATTTCTTAATAGAAGTGCGAGTAAGAGGAGGCCGATGAAATGCCTGACCCCGCCGTAAGTAATTGATCCAACAACCGAATGGTTATTTTGTGCTACAAATATTGACCCCACTTTAGAAAATTAAAAGTTTTGTTTTATAAATATTAAAAGTTATAAATAATGTTATTAATACCGGCTGGTAACATGCTAGCACATGACTGTTGTGAAAGTTCATTTTCGTTTCATGCTAATTCCTCTTGAACAGTCATTTTCTTTGTTAAACATTGCAATAATTAGCATATGTTTAGCTACTTTGGATGGGGGGGGGGTTACAAATTAATTTGTGTCATCAAAAAAAGATATTTTTACAACGACCGATATTAAAAATATTAATAATAAACTCACTATCTAACATTTGGAATATTGTATTTGTTTAAAATTTATTTAAAATAGTAGAATTCACATTGTAATGTAACTGCTTTTTCTGACTCCGTATAAATATATATTTTTTAAACAGTTGTTAAATTCAAAATCACCACTAACAATATGACCATATATACTCAAAAAACTGAAGTCACCATTCATTACCTATGTTTCTGATGTCCGTAAAAAGAAATACGTGTTTTACTTATGTACTTTTCTTTCCAGATAGTGTATCTTTCATAGATATATATTTCCACAAATACAAAACTAAAAAAAGAAGTTGATTCCAGTGTAGTAGCCTAAATCCGCAACTTCTGAGGATCTGATTCTTGGAAATACCGAAGTGTTTATTTCCAAATATCATCTACTATTTGGTTTAGAAGTAATGCTACCACAAGAACATCATATTTTGTTGGCAACTAACTACATACAGAAATAGAAGGGGAAAAAATCAATTTTTATGTTTTCTTCGTAAAAAAGTATCTACTATCAAAGCACTCTATAAAATAGATCTTATATGGTACTATTTTTTTTTTTTTGAGAATTTGTAGAGGAATTATCAAAATTGTTGGGTTTTTCAAAACAGACACATAGGTTTTTTAAATTTCAAATAAACGTTAAACCGTAAATTGTAGTTAAAATTCATGGACTTTAATATCTGTGACACAATTTAGTACAATTGTCTAACGTCACAACTTGTCACCAACTTAAACACTCTTTCATTGTATAACACAAATTCAGATATTTAAGGCTCAAATTAAACCTGTGCTTTTTATGCATGCCACCAGCCCCACCCCTTCATTCTCAAATAACCATTGGGTTACTCTAGCATTACTCGTACAAATTAGCACAGATTAAGCTTATTTTCACCAGGATTGTGTATAGTGGGGAGAAAAATATATACAGTTTCTTAATATCCTAAATCTGTTTGGAGTCATTGTATTAGGCGTAGAAATATTAGGCAGATTAGAAAACAAAATATTTACCCAATTTACCCTGCTCGTTGTAAATAACGGCGCCCTTTGCATAAACCTAGATTTTTCAATTTTTCAACGATATATAAAAAAAGCATATTACAAATGTATGTGTGTGTATTATATCTAATGTTGAATGACACTTAACTCCTAAATTAAATACATAAATAACAATTATATTACAAATTTTGTTTGTATAATGGTGGAGTAATAATTCGACACGCAGGCTACCGATTACACCAAACTGTTGGAATCGAGTTTCTAAAAATGGTGGAACCTGAATTGAATGGTTTATTTCGTTCACTAGTTATGAAGGTTACTTTTTGTAAAGAACTAGCGCTTCAATGTGCATTGACCCGGACAAAGGCCATTTGATATTGGACATTGCAATAATCATAGTTCTATATGCATAGTCATGAATATTGGTAGGTTGCCCGTGTGAAACATTCAGCTGTAGGCTACTGCATCTGTGTGGAATAAATTTAGAAATAATAAACGCAATCTAAATGGATGTGATTTGAAGATAGCTTGATCCATTTGTTTTATCCCGTTTTATTTATTAAACATGAATAAGAATAAATTTATGTTATTGATAATACGACCTCTTTGTTTTGTCTAACATTCTATATTAGACTTTGCATTGTAAAATTTACATAAACACCCAGCAGTAATCAGGTTAGATTTGGGAAGTATTCTCAATAAGTAGGCTGTACACAGTTTATGGGCAATATCATTTTTATCAACAAATTCATTTACTAGAGGGATTATTATAGTACAAGATTTGAAATCAGTGAATGAACTTCATTATTTTAAACATAGCTTGATTACAATATAACTCAGGTGTTAGAAAGTATGGACACACCTTTGTATCTCTGGCTCTAATCAAGTTAGAAAAAAGTGCGATCATTCATTGCAAACAGCTTGACGGTAGCTATCTATAAAACTGTTAATTATTATTTTTTTACTAAATGTAGGATGTTCCACACAATTTATAAAACGTAGTCAAATCTACTGTTTTCGTGATGGTTCGCCATTTTAAAAAAACAAAGTACAAAGGACTCCTACGCTCACGCTGGCAGGAAAATAATTACAGAAGCTGCACTCGTTACTCCTGAAGGGGTAGAGAAAGTAACAAGAGGCTATTTACCTACGAGTAGCACACTGCCAAACTGGATAAGGAAAACATTTCGAACATTCTTTTATGTAACTAAAAAGTACGAAGTTTTAAACATTTAGTACATCCTGTACATAGAAAGTTGTTTTAGTACCTTGGGTTATTAATGTACATTCTAACCTTTCAACCGATATAACTATGTTGTTTTTAACCGTAGGGACAAAAACAACAAAACATATTTTGCTTTGTTAGCGTTCTATTAAGGTATACAACTTATTTACAACTTAATACAACTTATTTACATTTAAATATAGCGAGAGAAAACCCCAGATTTTATACATTTTTGAAACATCCCGTATTTAGTTTTAAAAAACTTTTGAACTATCCTATGGTCAAGATGTTTGCAATGACGAGTCCACGTTTATCTAACTTGGTTTGCATGAGTCATAAAAAACACGAATATATACGTACAGCATATACATATAGAAAAATAACCAATAATTAGTTAGAAGTATAACGACGAAAGAGCGATTTCAAATATTAGAAGAGAAATGGTCTTAGTTAAAGACGAGGTGAAATCCAGTCGCATCGACTGTCATAGGAGTGGGGAGTACAGCGTTGCATTACACGTTCAGCATGAATTCAATTTTCTCTACCGTGCGTAAAAAGTATCACTTCAAAAATGTAGATAGTACAAAAGATTTCAAATATTAGAAAAGAAATGGTCTTAGTTAAAGACGAGGTGAAATCCAGTCGCATCGACTGTCAGAGGAGTGTGGGTGCAGCGTTGCATTACACGTTCAGCATGAATTCAATTCTCTCTACCGTGCGTAAAAAGTATCACTTCAAAAATGTAGGTAGTACAAAAATTTCAAATATTAGAAGAGAAATGGTCTTAGTTAAAGACAAAGTGAAATCCAGTCGCATCGACTGTCAGAGGAGTGGGGGTGCAGCGTTGCATTACACGTTCAGAATGAATTCAATTGTCTCTACCGTGCGTAAAAAGTATCACTTCAAAAATGTAGGTAGTACAAAAATTTCAAATATTAGAAGAGAAATGGTCTTAGTTAAAGACAAAGTGAAATCCAGTCGCATCGACTGTCAGAGGAGTGGGGGTGCAGCGTTGCATTACACGTTCAGAATGAATTCAATTCTCTCTACCGTGCGTAAAAAGTATCACTTCAAAAATGTAGGTAGTACAAAGATTTCAAATATTAGAAGAGAAATGGTCTTAGTTAAAGACAAGGTGAAATCCAGTCGCATCGACTGTCAGGGGAGTGTGGGTGCAGCGTTGCATTACACGTTCAGCATGAATTCAATTCTCTCTACCGTGCGTAAAAAGTATCACTTCAAAAATGTAGGTAGTACAAAGATTTCAAATATTAGAAGAGAAATGGTCTTAGTTAAAGACAAAGTGAAATCCAGTCGCATCGACTGTCAGAGGAGTGGGGGTGCAGCGTTGCATTACACGTTCAGCATGAATTCAATTCTCTCTACCGTGCGTAAAAAGTATCACTTCAAAAATGTAGGTAGTACAAAGATTTCAAATATTAGAAGAGAAATGGTCTTAGTTAAAGACCAGGTGAAATCCAGTCGCATCGACTGTCAGGGGAGTGTGGGTGCAGCGTTGCATTACACGTTCAGCATGAATTCAATTCTCTCTACCGTGCGTAAAAAGTATCACTTCAAAAATGTAGGTAGTACAAAGATTTCAAATAGAGCATTCGGTTGTTGAATCTGTGACACTGAGTCAATTCTGTATGCAAATAGAAATGATAATTATAAAAGTATCAATAAAACTTTATTACTAGAGTACAATTGAATGTATTTGTCAACTATATTGACTTTATATAGGATTAATTGTGAATACGATTATCCGGTTGGGATGACTGGTAAGAAAACCTCGTACTGCCACATTTATCCTTTTAATCTGTGATGCAGACAGGTATAAAATGGAAATATTAATAATTTTAATTTTAATACTTAATAGTGTTACAAAAAATACACATGAAAAACTCTATTGCATTCTTTGTATAGAATCTGTTATACGGATAAAAGCTTACTGATCCTCTCATAGACCATGAATTTATATCCGAATTAGTTGAGAATAATTAATAACAACCAAAATAAAATAAACAAACAAACAAAACTAAATGAAGGGAGGAAATAGTTTTAAGAACTCTTTAGTTTCAATCAAAACATGGTTTTCTGCTGTTGGTTACATAGATGGTGTTACTAATATCGTAGCAGCCTTGTTAGGCAACTTTACAGCAAGAATAGTTTGATAACTTTTCTTTTGGAAACAACACGCTATTCATTTGGCTAGATTGCCTTATAATAGTTCAGTTCAAATAGGAACTCTTTAGTTTCAATCAAAACATGGACTTCTGCTGTTGGCACATAGATGGTGTTACTAATATCGTAGCAGCCTTGGAGTTGTATTTTAATTTAATTTAAGCTTTTATAACTTAGTAGAAGATAACATTTCCCAAAGAAAGAAAACATATTCTATGGAAAAACTTGCAGTAATTTCCTCACGCACCTATCTACAAATTAAATTAATAATTGTTGTTATCTCTCCGATAATGTCTTTATGTATACGTGAAGAGGGAGGGGGTGAATGGATTACTGATTTTTCTACCCACATTTTTCTTACGGGAGATTTGAATCTTTAAAAAAAAACCTCTTTAGGCCTATGTTTAAAAATCGGCTTCCTTTTTTTCAAAAAGAGCCATCTTTTTTAAACTTCTATATAAAACAAATATTTTAAAAAACTATTTTCATATTTAAATAAGGCTTAAGTTTGCCTCGATTGTGCCACAAATTCTTCCGAAGCGTAAATATTATTTTATTGAAGTTGAGTTTTAAATTATGTCCTTAAAGTTTTTATAATAGTTTGTTTACTAATTCAGCATGATGCGAGGTAATGTTCTTTTATTTACGATTTATGAACATTACCCAGGGAGATTAATGTCGAAATTCAAAAAAAGTTGATACCTGTGATACCAAAGTCAAGGCTGATTTTGTAAAATTATAGGTCTTTCATAACAGCTCCATGGACGATTTATTGGTTTTATACTGGTAACTCTTGAATTAAATGTCACCAATGTTCTTGGAGGTTACATTCCAGCAAAATCAGATCAAAACTGTTTATAGTCAATTTTGAGAAAATATTAATTTCAAGTTTTGGTCTTGGATTGTCTCCAATTTTGAATGATTGAAAAAATAAGAAAAATCGTACTATATAGACAAAAATACTGATCAAAATAGGTTGATTCATTTAGGCTTCAAAGAATTAAACAGACGCCATAATAACAAACATAACTCTAAAAATCACTTTTGGGTTCTGCACATCTCACAATATTTCCATGAAACACTTGATATCTTTTTCTGTTCCATCACATAATTTGTCTATACTGCAAAAATGTCAGAAAGTAAAAGCAAATTGAGAAAATGAATATAATTCCAACTAATGGTAGATAAAGTCTAATAACATTTTATATTGTTACTCCTATACATATATATGTTTATAATTTTTATTCTAAACTATGAAAGATTTAGAAAATATACGTTAAGTTCTTAGTTTAACTTACTTTGTATATCTTTGCAAGCATACTGCAGTAACAAATAATAATTAGATTTAGGTACATTTAGTGTTACTATAATGTACTTAAGTAGTTACTAGAAAATGTCTTTAAGTGATGAGTGGGAATTCGCAAACCTTAGCTGAAGGTGTCAAATGGCATGTGTATACAAATACGTGGCTTTGACGTAACTCTGAGGGTAAATTTGCCTTGTCATTAAGGTCGTGCTACACCTGCGTTGTTATTTTACAAATGCCTTTTGTAATTTGATGTGCCGACCGACACGTTAATAAGGCTCTTACTGTTGACAATCATCAAAGACTTGGTTCATGGCTATGAATAATAAGAGCAATATTTGAGACACGATTGTCTACGATCTCTGTATCTCTTGTCCTCTGTAAACTGTCCTTTACTGTGTAGCAATCTGTACACTTTGATTACCAAGGTTTCTATCTCTTGTGTAACGTTATTGAGTCTTATCTAAAAACTTTTATTTCATTTATTAATCATAATTTTTACTATTTCAGTAAAGTGAGGAAGATGAAATGTTTGAAGTAAATACATTGTTTTGTTTTGTTGTTTAAAGGTTAGAAGAGACCTGGTCATTATAGTTTTATGTAAAAACGAAAAACAGAAGATAAAATAAAAACTCCCAACCTTAGATTATTCTATTAGTGTCAGTGTCGGAAGAGAACAAAGTTGGTCAAGAGAGATCTCATAGGAAAGACGAATTAGAGGGATCTAACCCAGACTACTTAAAAAATGTACATTCGGTTAGGGTATCTCGGGATTACCATGCACGTAATAACTATAGGGAGCACCTAAGTGTTGAAGAATAAAATACAACTCAGAATGTTGAAATTTCAAATTTTAAACCAGCTTTTCCTTACAGCAGAGTTAAGGTACGAAATACTGAAATTAAAGTTTTTTAACGCTCATTACGATAAAATAAAATAAAATAATTCATCTTAAAAAACAAGTTCATTTCCGTCTTATTTTAATTTGTAGCTATTTTTAAAATTTTCTTTTAATACTATCAATTGTTTTCGAACAGTATTTATCAATTAACGATTGACGTATTTTAAAAGTAAATACAAGCAAAAGGAATTTTAAATATATATTGTATTAGTTTCTATGGTTTGACCCAGGATATATAAAGATGGCAGTATTCCAATGATGAATGTAATGAACTCACACACGCTGACAACAACAACAATTTCATCACTGCATTGCCCGTCAAGATCATAGTGAAGTTTGAGATAAATAGTTCTCATATAAAACTTCATTTCATCGCATTACTGTAGTTTTAAAATTAACATCACTAAAATGACAATTAATTGTCTGTTCAGATGCATTTTTCAAGCTACTGTTAGTTTCCTATTTTCTACTTACCATTTCCTCATGGACTGCAGTTTTCAAGAATCGTTTGTAAAAAAATACTCTAGATTTGAGGTGTAGTTTTCTAATGACCTGTATTCACTTAACTCATTTTATATAATGCCTCCTACTAAAGAGTAAATACATTTTGTATACTTGTAATGTTTTTGATAGTTTTGGACAATACGGAAAGTGTTTACAATACATTTTAAATCAAAGTTAGTGACTGCACCCCAAACCATCGCTGTTGAGATAATTTATTGATTTGTTAGAAGAATTTTTTTGTTTACGTATTCACAAATTTATTTTTTGTTTTAGCAGGCATCATAGTGACTATATTTTTTTTAAACAAAATATATACCACTTAAAATATTCTAAATTATTAATTTTCGTACATGTGTATAAATTTCGTATTTATATTTATAATTGTCTTTTCTTAGTACTTTTGGAATTCTCATCTGATTGATATTGATTATCGCTAGGCTAGATTCATAGGTTGTTTAATTAGCAGTAATATTACTACAATATTACTGATTAATATGTAGTAATATACTAATTTACGTATACAACGATATTATTTGACAAGTGTACAAAGTTTTATTTAATTCTGTTCAACAAACTCAGTTAAAATTGTTATATTAAATTTACAAATTCATTTTATTCTTGTAATTAAAAACTCCCATTAAAAGAGAGATACAAAATTGTTCATGAAAAGTGCTGAGAACTCGTATCTACATGCTAAGATAATAATAGAATAATTAATTATGAAGACGATACAGTTCTTTTCGACTTTCCAAACCGTTAGCTCTGCGCTGTTTTATTGAATTCTTTTATTGTCCGCTTGCAAGTTCATAGAACGATAGTAATAATAACTTGTAAAACTATTTAATGAATCGCTAGAGCAGAATCAGGAAAACTCTAACTGGGACTCATTGTTTTTTATGTTCAGTAGAGTCTATACAATGACCGGCCAAACTCCTTCGTTCTAGTTCTAGTAATTACATTTCCTGCCAGACTGTTTACTGTGGAAAAGAAGGAGGGTATTCCAAGAAGTTGGAAAGTTGGAAGAAAATAAACTGTTCAAATTAGTGCTGCAGGTTATCAGATATCGGCTAACTGTGCAGTCGAAACCCGTTTCTAAAACTTTTCTACTTCTTTTTTTAGTTATGGATACAAAATACTTTTGCACAACAGTAGAGAGATTCATTTCTTATTTTGTACCTGTTTTTAAGGTTTAGATGCGGAATTTGCATAACTCAATGCTAGCATATTATTTTCTCGTTTTTCAACATATTAAAAACAAACCATAAACGCCAGATGTATTGTTTCTACTGCCCAACGGCTGAACCAATTTTTGATCCGTTTTTACTAATCACATACTTTAGTGGCTTATTATACCTTCTTTTCTCTTGTAGGAAATACATAGGAAACAAGATAGAATTATAATATACAGGGTTGAAGGAAAGAATGTGGCAAAAGAAACTGGCCAGTAGATAGTAGACCTGATTTGGAGCAAAAAACTCAATATGACCCCTATGCCATTTTTTCTTATTTTAAATATGGCGATTTTTGCTGTTTAAAAAATCAGTCTTATGTTTTGAAATTCAATTTCTCTTTCACATTTTGGTAACAATAATCATATTTTTAGAAAGCCGAGGAAATTTCATAACGAACTATGTTTTTATTGCTTTGGACATTTACAAGAGGTCTCCAAAGTAAAAAAAAGTAGAAATTTCTCAGGTTATTTGAAGGCTGGGAGTGGTAAAATTTTAACAAAACTACTAGATTTCATAAGTTTTCAAAACAAGCCATTTCTCAACAACTCAGAATATAAACACAGAAGTTGAACCGAATATATGAAATATGAAACTCTAAAAGTAGTAGCAACAACATTAAATTATTATTAACACTATTTTAAAAATAATAAGAATACAATTAACAACTGTTCAAAGTAGTGCCCCTCACTTCTGATGCAAACTTCTTGCCCGTTTGCGTCCTGTTACCAAGGAAGTTTGTAATTCCCAAGGAAAGTATATGTTGAAACTTTCGTACTGCGTCGTCAAGTCTGTGTCTCAACTAGTTTCAAGGAATAGTATGGACTATGCATCTTTAACTATTTACTAAAATAAATATTTTTAAAACACTTATAATGCATTTTCTATAAAAGTTCTGTGTTTTAGTAGTTTAAAAATACCGCATGCTTATTTTAAAAAATAAAATGGATATTTTCCTTTCTTTTACAACGGATTTCTACAGCTGAGAATTATGCAATAGCCTACTGTACATAATTGTTAAGTAATAAAATTAAAGACTGTTTAGTGTCAATGAATTATAAAGAAGCAACCCTTCCAAATACCTTCATATTTAACTACAATATTTAAAAATTCTGAACATAATAACTCAATGAAAAACAACTTAAATTAGCAACTAACTTATACCATTGAAAAGATTATGAAAAGAGGTAGTTTTTGCCAATTTTGAAAACCTTTAGATGTTGTCCTTTTTTCAACACAAATTATAATTTAAACCATAATTTCAATTTTCACTTTCTTCATGTTCAGACGCTTGTAATGAATGGTTCAATTTCAAAAAACTGTTCCAATGTTTTCGTATAGAACATTTAATGCAGTTTCTGAAAATGGGGTAGGTTTACTTACTAAGTTAGGAAAAAGCTGAGAAATTTGAGTTTCTAACGAATGTCATGTTTTTTCCTAAAAAACCGGGGAAAATTTAAGCCTTGGTAATCCTTTTTCAGTATTTAAAAAAAAATTCAAAAAGTCGATTTCCGTGTGTACAATAAACATCCAGAAATGACATTAGTGAAAACTATATGCAAATCGGTTCAGCTTGTTTGGGCTGTAGTGATGAGACATTTGGACATCTATGGAAAGTGAAATCATAAGATACATTTTATTCAGTAAAATCTGAGAAATGAAAACAACATCTCTCGTTATTTTTTGTTTTTGTTTTTAGTGAGTGCAATCCTCATGTCTATTACACCATGAACTAACAATATTTGCTACTAACTTCTTCGGTTTTTTAAATTTCCAGTAAAAAAAATATAGTTGCGTAAGTAATATTTCAATTTTACTCCTGTTTTGATGAATTATAGTTTATTAATAATAGGAATTAACTGTAGAAGGATATATACTATATGTCCAAGTATTTTGGACATACTTATAACGAATTTTATATTTCTCAATACGAGACCACCTGACCACACGTGGAGGTTTTTGCATGTTTGAAATATAATTCTAGACCAAGTAATTGGACCAATGCAATTAGATTATATATTTAATTTCTCCCTCTACTAAAATTTTGTAGAATAGTTTCTTTTCTTTTCCTGTATATTTTACATGATCTATTTTTTTTTTTTTTTTTTTTTTTTTTTTTTTTTTTTTTTTTTTTTTAATTTTTTTTTTTTAAAGTTTTTTTTTAGTTTTCCTTAAGTGTACGAAGCAGATATCCTAATGTATTTGTCAGTTTGTCTATCATATGGTTTGAAATTTGGAATGCAGATACTGTAGTATACTGGAAATTCAAACTAAAAATCGTTAATAAGGTATGCTTTTAGTACAATTTTCTAACAAATATTTATTTAACAAAATAGAGAGCGATATTAAATTGAAGCGATTGGTACTTTGAATAAGAATTGTTTATATTGGATAATAATTTTCGTTATTTTAAAATCCTCAGCACCAGGTTTTAAATTCCAACAAACTTATATGAAATGCCCTTTTTTAAAAGTACAAAGCTGTTGTTTACATACAAATAAAGAGTACTGAATACTATACGTAATACTAAATTTGTGTAAAAGAAGAATACATATCTTTTTCATCATACTGCTTCAAAAACAGCTGTTATACACGCATTGAGATGCTAAAGTTGTTCTTTTTAGTCCTAAGACCTAAAAACATCAGCTGAGGTCGAGGTCATCAGTTGTTACTTCGTTTATACGAATTAATTAACGATTGTAAAGCATCTATAAAAACAACCGATATTATCGATTGTAAATAACTGTTTAAACGGCTGTTACCATCGATTTGAAGGCAAATAGGTTATAATTTTTAGTTTTTGTAAAATTGTTTTCTTATATTATTTGCAGTATATCGAAAAATATAGTTCATCACATGGACCAAAAGAAGCTTTTCGATCCTCGCTCATTTTCATTTAAACTTGAGCTTACATCTGAAAGCTTCACTTTTGGTTCTAGTGATGAAATATACTATTACACATCATGTTCAGTAAAAATGAAACTCGGATATGAAGTAGTGCTTGCCTAATGTACTGCGAATAACTCTTCTCACTCTTCATTTGAAACTTACGTCACGCATTGTCCTCGTGCCTTGTCCTACTAAACCTACATCGTATGATCTCAAAAGTCTTTTCTTTTTTTTTGCCGCAAAAACCTTCAGGTTGACGTCGGTGAGGCCTCTGACGGAGGTTATCACAGCCCAAAAAGGAAATAAAAAATTATATCAAAACTTGGAAGTACCCAAATTAATGGCCTGTATTATCTTCCAGGCTATTGGGTGAAATATAATCTGATTTAGACCTATACATATCGACCGTTGTTGGAAAGTCTTGATATTGTTGGAAAACATAATTTTCTGAAGATTCGTTTAATGGAATATAGTTTGAAATTCTAAGGTTTATTTAATTACATCTTCACTAATGTCCAGCATTGAGTGCATCAAAATGTGCATCAAAAAAAGTCTCAAAAAAAGACCAAGATTCTGATGTTTTAAATGGAAACTCTTCCTAAAATCCACGGTCCATGCATGAATATAAATGTGGTAATCATGTCTTAATTATGATTAATTTCTTTATGATTGTTAGATTCCTTACTTTACATTCTCCTCGGCAGCTTCAGGTAGATGTTATTCTTGCCTTCTGAACCAGTAATCTTCACCCCTTTCTCTCTCCTTAGCTCTACCCCTCCAGTTATTTATTACCAACCTTTTTGTATTTCTATTTACTTCGTCTATCCAGCGGTTTTAACGTAACCGCTTCATAGAAGGCAATGTTAGAAGACAAAGCATATACTACTCACAACCTTAATACGTTTATTGGCAATCTCTTTAATTTTGTCGTCTTTTCCTTTCATTTTAAGCTCTATGTGGCTAAAATGTCAAGCTTTTTATTTTATTTTTTCCCCTTCAAGCCGCATTTGTCCATTACCATTAACAACATCTGGTTTATTCTTAGGTCCGTTTTTCTTAACAGTATGATTTTTACGAATAGTGGTCGTTCGTGCTATTTGGCTCCAATCTGAAGTACCAGTAACTTTGAAATTGAGCTGTTCTCCTTCTAAAATGTCGCTTTCGCCTCGCTAACGAACGTTTTCTGCCCTGTCTTAGTAAACAAATCGTCGTAATACCGATGGTAGGATCCAGTATCCTCACACTGCTCTGGCAGGACCATCGTAGGAATTAGATATCGCCTACTCAACTTAGAATTTGTTACTCAGAATGATAGGATCTATCAACGAGTATATAATAGTGAAGTTCAGGTGGAGAAGATGAGATCTTTTCATCGATGAAAGTGTGAGTTCGCATTACGCTCTCTCAGACCTAGTTTATTACTTTAAGATGAAACAGGGAGATTTGTGCAAAAACCATATCCTTTTATATTGAATTACTTCTCTGGCTGAGGTATGGGTATATTTTTAATACGAAAAGAACTTGATTTAATTAATTTAAAATAACGGATATTATTTATGATCTTTTTCGTTTTCAGAAACAAATCATATCACCGTTCTGTAGTATTTTCACCTTAATCTAGATATTGTTTATAAATTAAATTGTTTAGCTCTTATTTACATCATTGCTTATGTTAAAAATGTTATTCGTGTTTAAAATATTGTTTTGCTGAAATTTAAAAGAAAAACTGGTATTTGTCCACACCTCAATAATTAATTACTACAAGCAAGCTTACGCCACATTTCCAACTTACCTCAACGATCCAGAGTGGGCTCTTTAGTAGCATCCATTTGTAATTATTTCATGATAGAAATTAATCCTCCATTACGCAGGGCGAAAACAGTTTCAGATTTTGATTTACGTTTTCTCGACGTAATACGAGCCTGGCGGAGGTGACGAAACTTTATCGAGATCTACTGAAACTTTAAGTACTTTAAGTTTGACTCGATCATTTCTAAACGGAAATGAAACACTTCCTCTATCATCGGTTCAACTTCCGGTTTTGCTTCTAAATCAATTGCAAATCATATTTTAATGGAGTTATTTCAGCGCTGTCCTTACTCAATTATCTTCATGTCTAACTAGATGATTATCTATTATAACTAACGAGTTTTTTTTCACATTTATTTTCACGTTAGTCTTAAGGTGAACTTTTAAGTTGACTTCCAATATATTTCAGGAAGTATTTTACATTTATCAGAAGAAAAATACAATTTCACTTATATTGTCTTTTACCAATATAGTACTATGACATTTATATTTTTGTGAGATCAATATTGTATGACATGATAAGTTTTAAATTGTGATTGTAATAATTAACAATAAACTTACGTCCTATGGAGAAACTGATTCAGTAATTTTTCGTATAATTAATTTTGTTTATATGTGATTTAAAATCAGAGTTGTTTAACATTTGCTATTCCATTAGCTCGCTACGTTTACCTGCACTAATATTTCGAAGTGAAGATTTCGATAGTCAGTATCCTAAAATGAAAATCAGTAGTATTACAAAATCTTATTTTTGTATTTTGCTATATCTAATTGAGTAGGCTTTTAACTACAATGGAAATTGGTATAGTCACTTCCAAAACTAAGGAAAACGTAAATAAGATTAATCAGGCAGTACTAATCTTTGTTGAACTTTTGTAACTTATGATTCTTTGTCGTTTACCTGTAAATATGTATCTGAGTCATTCACCAGAAATCTGTTAATTTAAAAAACGTTCTTAAGGGCAATTTACATTTAATTATGTTATATATTCTAAGGGCAAATTACATTTAATTATAGTATTCCTTCCAGGCTGTTAATTATGGTAATTTTGTCAGTGCTGTACATATTATTTAAAACATTTTTTTAATATTGTTCAGCGATTCGCCAGAACTAAGGAAAACGTAAAAAAGAAATATATATATATATATATATATATATATATATATATATATATATATATATTAGTTTGTATTGTAGTACTTTTAGGTCATATAGATTTTTTTTAAAATTTTCAAATACCGTCTACAAATTAGGCTACAATAAATCACGATTAAATGAAAATCGTTGTTTATCTATTTATATTAAGAAAATTAATTTCTCATGGAATCACATACATATTTCCCGTTTTCAGGCTTACAAAGTTCGCTTTTCTTTTAGTCTTAAAAGTTCCCAGAACGTTTCCTGTAGCTCTCAATTTTAATGTTAACATTCAAATATGCAACCTAATAGACGGACTTCCGCTTTATAATTATAGATTATATTTTAAATCTCCAAATATATCGTTGATTACTCTTTCTATAACAATTGATTATGAAATTTGGTATAACAGTAATAAGTAACAATATTATAATAAAACGCATGCAAAATTACACAATAAATTACACAATATATTACACTATTTAAAAAAATACTAGAACATTTAAATTAATTGGGGACAAAGTTATCCAAGTCTTACCTCTAATGTACATTGTAATTGGACCGGGAAGAAGAGAACAGTAGGGATGGTGGAGGGGGTTGAGATTGAGGCCAAAGGGCTTTAAGCTAAAAGCACTGGGGAAATTGGTCATATCGGTAAAGCCACTAATCTGGTAGATATCAAGTATTTATGAAACATTAGCATTAATAAATAAATATTGTGACGGAGTTATTCTTTCCAACTAATGACTAGCGAATTCTAAATACAAGGAAACGATAAAGTCGACTTTCCTGATTCATTATCTATTCTATTCATAACACATAAAGAGAAGTTTTGTATAAACCCGTAACAAACTTTACACTACAATCAATGTAAACTTTAAATTGAATGTAAGACGTGTAGCTTTAAATATAAATGTATGAAAACGTGTTACATGTGACATTACTTAATGTAATGAACTTGTGAGGGTGGTTTTGTCATTGGAAATTTAAATTCCGGGCAACAATTTTGTTCGGAAAATTATGTAGTCGACACTATTTCCTGAAAAATTGTGATTTTGAACTCCATGAATCGAATCTTAAGTCCCCACCCACCTTAATGTTCATATTTTAAGTCGACTAGGAAAATAAGGACAGACTAACAATATACGGACAAAGGTCTCGCTACAGATCCAATGTAGACCTCTCTGCTAGGCCGCCGTCAAACTTTGATAAAATTAAATTGAATACACGAGTCACCAAAACAAATTGCGATTACTATAGGGTGTAATTATGTAAATCGTTACACTGAGCTTTCACATTGACATTAAATGACGATAATTTCCATTGACTAAGCGAGCGATGTCATTTGGAATTTCGCCTATTTGTCTGTGTTATTGTTTCTTAATTTTTTTTTTTAAATATGGTTCATTTGCAAATAAGGCAACAAAGAAGATCAATTTGCGTACATGTTTTAAACAATTTTATTTTCTTGTTTTAAAATTGCAGTATCTCCTAATAACTGCTCAGTTCCAAGATATGAACACGGGGTTCTGAGAGACAATACAGCGCGAGTTTCAATGTATTAACTATAACGATATGAACAAGGAATAAAGAGATTTCGTAAAAAATAAATTTATTTATTTCTAATGTTTTCCACCTTCAGGACTCACTATAACTATAGCAAACAATTCCGAGAGTGCCAAGCTGAATGCAGTCTTGGTTATATCATCTCTTTCAATCCCAACGCTGTTGGAATGTTGGCTATGGGGAACTTTGTCTTCTTTTTTTTATAAGGCTGTGGTGATTAAATTTTTTTGGCTTTAAACAACAAGGGAAAAGAACAAAATCTAAAATTTCCTACGTCAAGGTTCTAAATGACCAAACAAATTTAAACAATCGTTACTATTTATATTTTTTATTTATATGTATAACCATATTTCATGCAAATTATTATTTAAATAATAAATATACTGTTATGTCCCTATTTGTTGTAAAGCTTGTTATAACTTTTATGATCTGGTACTATATGCATATTGACTAGTGTTTTGTTAATGTGTAGCTATGGTATTATTTACTCTTACTTTTTGGTTTATGAATATTGAAGGGCGTTAGGGAGTGACAACATTGTAATATTGAACGATTTATTGAATATTAAAATATCAAAGGAAAGAGTTGCAAGTTCGCTGGACCACTAGTTATTTCTTGTTGAATATGCCTTCGATAATATCTTGACCATAGTGGAAGCTACAGAAAGAAGAAGTCAGTTAACTTTTCTTAGATCAGGAATGAGTGCATAGATTAAAAATTTGCAGATATAATTTGATTTCAAAAAAACTTTTTTAAATAACTCAAAGTTGGGAAGGAATCCATGAAAATTATGTTTATGGGTTTTTATTTTTTTAAAGATTATAATTTTTAGCCCCATATGTATTAAAATTATGAATATGGGGTGAAATATTTGCACTCTATTTATCCTCATCTATATTATGTTATCAGTTAATTAAAGCACACATGCTTTTGATGTGCTAATAGAACTGAAAACACCTTTTAGCCATCAGGTCAGTTATGCCTGTGAACCACAGCACAGTTCTAACTCCAGTCTCATTAACTGTTGATTAATGGCAGTAGAAGCTGTAATTAATACTGTCTCACAGTGTTATCATTCAAAGATTGTCACATCCATTTGCTACCGGGAACGCAAATGGAAAATTATAGCCTGGTCGTAGATCATTCAATGGAACGCATGGATCTGTTCGTCGTCGTGCTAATCTATTTTACATGTCTAAATATACGCGTTACCTTTCTGCACGTATTTTTCACCATAATTATTCTATATTATTTTTTGAACATATTTTCAGAACCTCTGTTTTTTTAATAGCCTAATTGAACATTTTATATGCTAAAATATGCCTGTCTCTGAATCATCAAAAACGTTATAGTTTATACCATTGTCATTATGACTCTTATTGCTCGTTCATTTCCTTCTGAATCAAAGGTCCAGGATGAGATAGACAAACATATTGGGGGCTTTTTACAATTTTGTATGCAGTTTTTTCACATACACATAGTATAAAGAAAATAATGTGATGTGTCAAAAAATCGATGTGGAGGTTTTTGCAAATATATCGTTTTGGAGTTCTCTCAATCCAAAAAGGTGGTTTTTGGAAAGATGCCTCTTTCTCGTCTGTATGTCTGACATCTGTCGTCTGTGGAGTATTTTACATGCCAAATGCGTGGACAGATTTTAATCTAATTTCGTATGTAGGAAAAAAAAATTTTGTTTCGATAATTTAAATTTTGTGAGTATCAGACAAGCTGATATAAAAAAACACAAAATTACTTTTTTTAAAGTGGAAAACCCTCCCGGTAATTTTCTTGTTCTAAAAAGCTGAATACAATTAAGACCTTTAGTGAGCCATCGAGATTCCCAATCTCGTACTCACTATAGTGAGCCCTGAGGGATTAGCAATTTTAAATTTATGTGTTTGTGTGATTGAAATTTCTGTAATCTCACAATTTAAATAATTGTTCTTATTCGAAATAAATGCATTTTTATCTAATGTAGTTTCAACCAATTTAAGGAAAACCTTAAAACACATTAGTTTGTTTCGTATTGTTTTAAAATATATAATTTATATTTACGAAAAAGTTAATGTTGCTGCGGAAATAAAAAAGTTATCTTTATTCCTTCCTACATTCATAAATAGAAGTTTCTCTTTCTTTGTCTCCGGTTTAGTGCAGATCATAAAGCAATTTCCTTTTGAGCAAAGTTTCTTTTAATGAGTTTAGTTTTGATAGGCTTGAGGCGCACGCCATGTTTGAGATAGACAATTTTTTGTTCAATAGTCAACGACTTTTCAATCAGTATAAAACTTTATTATTCCAATTTTTTATTTGTTTACTCAATTTACTTAGTACAGTAGAGTTTATCAAAACTTTGTCTCTGATGGGTTTCAAATAAAAACAGTTACCATACTTCGGTTGTCTGTTTTTTATAAAAGTTGAAGTTACATATATATTTTTTTCATTAATAAGAACGAAATAAAAGTGTTCATATCATCTTCATAATTATAGATAACGCTAGAGCAAAGAATTAAAAAGTACATTATAATATTTTTCTCCCTAATTACCTCTAGGTGAACTGCAAATCATATAAATTACTACAAATAAATAAATGAATTCCATAACAAAAACCTTCTTCGTATTAAAATAAAATGTATATAATATGAAATTTGTATGTAGAAAAAAAATCGTTATGATAAATTAAATTAGTAAAGAATCATTTTTTAAAACAATTTCGTAGTTTCTTCACATCTGATATTTGGAGTTTATTTTCCAAATGTCATTCCGATTGGTGATCTCTATTGCTAAGGTCTTTTTGAGTTTAGTAAGACTCGTATATTATTTACATACACCAAATGAAATAAAACACAATACAATACAATACAAGACGACGTTTCAGTGACTATAGTCATCATCAATCGTCACATACACACAAACCCTCCTGGCACGGAACGACAACTGAGGAGTGAGGATGATAACAGTCTTGTATTGTATGTACATACATTGTGTTTCTTTCATTTCGTGATTGAAGTTTTCACAAATGTTGCTTATTACAATGAATGTGTACATCCTAAGTTGATTTTAATTATATCATGATCAAAGTAAGGAAGATTGGCTTATATTTTAGGAGTTGTAAAAGTAGAAAATATAGTATAAAATAACAAACACATTGTTTAAAAAAAAGTTATACAATCAATGCAAATATCTTTTTTCATAATTATATGTATATATATATATATATATATATATATATATATATATATATATGTTCGACAAGCATGTGAAAGAAATCTTTTTACCGACACATTCTTACTACTTCAATATGTTTTATTATTATTATTATTATTTTTTTTTTTTTAATGAATTACTTTATTATTCTGTTTATGTTACCATTAATAAAATTGTCATAAATTTGTAAACAATGTATTTATCTAAAGTTATATAAATCGCTTCACTTATATGTAAAGAGTATGTACAATCTTCACAACACCAGAGTATTGAATTTATGACAAATATTATTTTTTTAACTTGGAAGTCAGAAAACCCAATGGCTGTACTACAATTTGTGGACATTATGTTAGTTATGTAAGACAATTTGTATTCAGAAATTTTGAAGGTAGGTTTTTAATTGAAACAAAAACTAAACGGCACAAATCATAACAAGGGTGGAATATTATTAAAGCAGATAGTCTTGCATCATAAAATAGGATAGCCGTTGGAAAATGTTATTTTGGGAGATTTAAACTATTTTGAACTTTTTTTTAATTACATCTTATTTTTTAAATGAAATTAGAAACTAAGTAAATATACCTCAATAAACAGCGGCTTATACACAATATCTGAGTATTTTGGGTTTAATATATAAAATAGGTTATTAATATCATAATGCTTTTATACAGAAAAGAAAAACAATAGATTATATGAGCAGGGAATAGCCTTGGTGGGGGGGGGGGGAGAGACCGAATCAAGATTGCTTGTTTAGGTGGAAATGCTGGGCTTAGAGAGATGATGTGCAAGGAACCAATTTTATTGGATATAAACTGAGAACCCTTCTTGGCCACTAACCTTACCTTCTTATTGCGGTCTTTGCCTTCCTATCTATGCATAAATATTGGACCATTATAGCGTCTATTCATCTAACGTAACGTCATCGATTTATTTTTTAAATTTCTTATAAGAACTATGTGTTCTTATAATATAATGTGTCACTTTAAGAAAAAGGATAATTTACGGTAAATAAATAACTAACAGACCCTTATTACTTTTATTCCATTTTCGACTAATGTTGTTAATACAAACGCAATTAATCGAAATACATTTATGTTAATCAGGCCTTGATTAGAACCACGAGGCCTTCAAGGCGTGGCAGTCTCTATTCAGGAACCAAAAATTGCAAGACGGGAATGCGACCGGTGGCCTTATATGAATATAAAAACTAAGAAGATTATTATGAAACTTATGTCATTATACAATATATATATATATATATATATATATATATATATAATGTAACCAACGAAGAAATCCGCCGGATTTAACTTATAAATAATACAAAAAAAACTAATTAACTAAACTGTAAACTGATGTTGTGCGTAATTAAAGCCGCGTATAGATGGCGAGCTGAGCGAGGTTGTACCTAAACGTACGAGGTATATGCAAGAACGACTATTTTTAAACTTTATAAAATCACATGTTTTTTTTTAGGGAGGTGCAAACTTTTTGAACTGATTTGCAGACTCCAGGTTTTAAAATATTATATTATTTCAAAATTGTTCAAAACCTGAATTATTGTTTGTTTTAAGGCCATCCATTATTTTTTTAAAAACCGCTTTGTTGTAGGGAATTGATCAATAATATTAATCTTTTCTTCTATACCGGAAACTGGTGATAAGAAATGCATCAAATTATCAGCTGACGTAGATATTCTACGGAAGTTTCTAACCAACCTCTCTTCTTTTACCGGTTAGCATGTTTCTAAAGCTACAACAATTTAACGAAATCTACATATTAAGACCAAAATAGTAAATGTAGTCTAACAAATGTAAATATATCTTGACTGCAGGTATTAATTATAAGGCAAGATGGAAGTCTGGACGTTGGTTTATACATTGACTATATTTGGTCTTTACTAGATCCAAAACGGTTCACGCCATTTTTTGACGTTTTCATTAATCTCGTCTAATCAATGGTCTAGTTGTGCGCTAGCAAGCTGATTTTTTATTTGAGTTCAAACAGGATCTTTTTGTTAACATATCCTGTTTCCTCCACAGTCTAAACAGTTAAAAGATTTTCATATACACTAGTGATGTAATATAAAATTGATGTACTGGCGAAAATTCGAATTTTTATATTTTTGTATTAATCAAATTAATATTTTATGAAGTTTGTACAAAAATTGAGAAATCAAACTTAATGGGGAATTATATATTTTTGTTTTAAGTTAATATCAAAACATGTTGAAGGGTAACAATTATGAATTTTCAAAATAAATAGTTCAAAATTATAAAATTTTCAATTTGCATCCATTAAATTAAAAAAACGGTAGTAAACGTTCAACATTAAAATAATTAATGTACCGATCTTGATGAACCTCAGATTTCCCATGTATTTGGTTGAAAAACATTATTTTATCACTTTGTCTGCTGTAATGAATACCGAAATTGAAATTTCAAATTGCCAGTACCTCTAACTCTTAAGTTACATCTCCATTTTATTTTTATTTTTTTTATATATAAGTTAAATGATCTTCTTTTAAATAAAATTAAAACAACAATTTTTTTAGTATCAACCACAATGTTTTAATAGAAACTTGCCGACCATGGTTTCGCTAGTTAAAGCATTGTCAAGGCTTATACAAGAATGAAACAATAAGGTTCAGTACATAATATATACACATTATAACAATAGCTGGGTTTTCCCATATAACCTAGATGAGAAAGGTAGAGGAAGGGAGTGGAGAGGAGGGTCAATGACTTGACTTGGTTAATGGTTAGCGAAACCATGGTCGGCAAGTTTCTATTAAAACATTGTGGTTGATACTAAAAAAATTGTTGTTTTAATTTTATTTAAAATGGAATACCACCAAGTACCTACGGTCTCTAGCATAAATAGTGATCTTCTTTTCTTTTTCTTTCTTTCTTTCTTTTTTTTTTTAATCATCAAATTACTACCTTTAGAAAATAATAATATTTTAGACCATTATTTGAGAGATTTAATGATATTTTTCATTTTCGAAGCAATTAGATTTTGAGTGTTAGTAAACAAAACAATTATTAAATTATAATTTATTTGGTTTTCATATATTTCTTTTCTCATAAAACACAAAACTAATCCTTTATTAATAATTCTGACGATGCCGACGTATTAAATGATTAAATTGTAGACAACGGAATTACTCTGTATAGTACTAGGAGGGAGGGGATAATTAATCAGCACAACTAATTACATAACCTTACCGGCCGCTACGAAAATTTCCTTCATTTCACGAAGGGGGATGATGACGTCATAAGCCTGAATCATCACTCAACTTGAGGGGGTGTAAAACGTTTGCACAAGGTTTTATCACATAAAATGACAAGGAGTAAACACTGAGATTATCGCTTGAAAGATAATCAAAAACTTTGTCAATTACGGAAAGAATAACAATTGTTACAGAGAGGGTTTTCTGCCTGTATTTAATGTAACTCACTTATACAGAAAGTTGTTTTTACGGATTATAATCTTGATTTATTTTGTGCTCACCCACTTATTATTAGTTTTGAGAATTATTTGTAACATTATCGTATATGTAATATTAATATAAAATGAATGTCTAATCTTATACATTTGCTTGAAATAAATCGTATTTAACCCATTTTCTTCATGGAGCAAGATGTATTACTTGAGATGGACTGTCTATGTGCCAACTTGCCAACTATTGTGACATTTTAAATTTTTATTTGTATATGGTCTTTTTTTTAGCACTTTAGGGGAGGGGGTAAATTATCATAATTCCCAAAACATTAACAAAAGACTATTTCTAAGGTATTTAAGGTTTTAACACAGTTAATTTTTATTCAGAAATACATTTTCTATATTTTTGACATATCGATTATTATGTTGTATGGGAAGTTGAACATTATTTTATTTCTATGAAATTTATGTCCATTTTGCGCTTATTTATAATTGTTTTCATTCTCACATATATATACTATAAAATTTTGCTGATATATCTGTTTTAGGTCTTCTCCTGAATCCAAAAAAGTGGTTTTGGAATAATGTCTGTCTGTGCATTGCTCATACCCAAACGCATTGACCATATTCATCAAATTTAATATATCCTCATATTTCGGCCATATCTATTATGTAAGATTGATTTTAATCAAATGAAGCTAAGCTGAGGATGTGTTTACGACACAAGTAAAAGCAAGTTCAAACCCTATTAAATATGTGAAACAAAATTCAAAGATGGCGTCTATGATACCTCTTCACTTTTTAACTGAAAACTATCGAACTGACAATTTTAGTGACTAATAGTTTTGGTTGGTTTTATTGGTTTTGAGGGACACGAGTAGGTGATTCAGAAAGTATTTTGTGAAATATTTCACATAGTTTATCAATGATAAGTTATCAAACTTTATTTCTACTTTTCAATATAACCTAGCGTTTTATTGTATGCGCTCATAATAGAAAATCTCTTTAGACACCTTAAACTATTTAACTCCAAAGTTAATGTACCTTAAAACATGTCTATTTTATTCATTCAAGACGTATTTTTTTGTTCATTACCAACTTATTTCTTCTGACACATCGTTTTAATTTTGTTAAGCACAGTAAATGTTCGCTCTGTAGTTTAAAATTATACTTATTCGTAATTGTGAAAAATACAAAACCATTAAAAAATATATAATAATTCTTATTTTTTCAGAATATTCCATAAACGATTTTTATTTTTAAACAGAGTTTTAAATTTTTATCTTTAAAATTACGTTTTGAATTTAAAAGACATTTAGTTATGGAATTTTAATGACATACTAGTTGATCATGACTCGAAATTAAATTTTAACCATTATTTGTTGTTTTCAATATTTACTCATATGTTCTATTTACGATATTAGGGAGTTATTCGTGTACATTGTCAATGTGTTTAAAATTTATTATTTTAAAACTCCATTTAAAATGCGCTGCGTATTCCTCCAAACCCTTATACCCCCTCGACACATAACATGTTTATCCATATTTTAATACAAAATGACATCTTCAAATTACAAAAGTCTATATTTTAATTTTATATTTTTTGTGAAATTATTTTGTGACATTTTCTATACTATATGACTATAATTCATGTATAATCTATATGTATAATTCATTATTCTTACGTTACTGTAAGGTCATTGCTCACATTACATTTTATATCTTAAATAGAACAAGAACAATGTTGAATTTTATGTTATATGTAGTTCTTTTCTTCTAATAATGTTGATTTCAGCATGATTGTAGCAATAGTATCCTATCTACATGTAATCTCTCTCTTTCATCTTTCCTTACCAAGTCTTTTTTAACCCACTCTTGTTCTTTTCGGACCTATACTTAGATATTAAAATGCGTATAGTTTTGGACGTATAGATAAAATAGGGATAGGTGTGTGATGGGTCAATAAATCAATGCCATTTTTTTTCGAAAATATCCACTTTATTGCAAAAAGTGGTTTGTCCGGCGTTTAATTTCTGCCTTCTGTTCGTGTAGCGTTCTACAGTCCAACCCCGTTTTCAAAATTACAAGTAAAATTGAAATTCATCTATAGGGTAGTAATTGTTAGAAACAAAAATTAACCTTAATCGCCGTCTTTACAAGCAAGATTTTGAATCAAATTCGATTTACGCTAAGGACGCGTTTATGGCGCAGGCGTAGCCAGTTTTAAGCCTTATTTAAAACAATATATATACAGAGACGACCTCCAATTTTTAATTTTAGTATCGATTAGTTTTTGTTTGGTTTTGAAGTTTGCGCAGTGTTTATGTACCATTTATTTTTGAAGGCAATGTTTTTCGCACTTAAACAAAAACAACTTAATTAGGATTTTCATTAAAAACCATATATTTTTATTCATGTAAAATAGTATTAATTTACTTGTGTATTACTAGATTAATACTAATCCATCTGTTTCTTATGTCTGCAGGTAATTCACATGTGTATATTATTCGTTTGTTGGATTTCCTAGTGAACGTAAGTAAACTATTTATATTTATAATGTGAATTTAAATAAAATGCATGGAATTAAATTTCACATTCCAAGAGTCGTAAAGTCGGTGCAGATTCGCAGCGTTATAATTTTTTCCATTATTAATAATCTCTATGACAGATTAAGGACTGTCTAATCCATTACTTATAAATATAAACACACTAAGTATCTGAATTAATAATTCAGACTAACGGATTAAAGTGCATCGATGAAATTAAAATAAATAAATTATTGTGGTTGGCAACAAATTAATTATTACTATTTAAATGACTTATGTAAATCACACGTAGTTATACTACCTACTACATCATTTTACTGAATTTTCATTCTTTCAATTACGTATTATAGAGGGAAAATTGTTATGGAGAAAATCCTCGATTACATTTGATCACGAGTAAAACAGTTCACCGAGAGTTAAACAAATGATTTTGTTTTAAATGTGAAGCACAGATTATATCTTGCATTGGGGAGCTGGAAGCTGCGCCGGCAGTTATTACCAAGCTGGATGGGCTATGCTTCCATAAACACAATAGAGAAGAAAAGAGGCTCTGGAAGTTATGAACAGACCTATATTGTGGGCGCGATGAATCGATTTTAATGCGTTTTATCGTTTATACAGAAGCGCCAAAATGATAACCCCTGTCTTTTATCGATAAGTCGTTAGCTACAGGCTTCCCTCAATTATTTTGTTCACCATCCCCGAACACATTTTATAAGAGCGTCGCGATAATATAGCTGCTAGTGATAAAATTATATTTATTTTACTCTGCTTGGTCCCTGTGATTGTACTCGCTCCACCACGGTACATCAATTCACAATATTAAACTGTTGAGTAGTGGGAAACATGTTTTCATTTTATAGAATAAATAGAGCGTAAATGAATAGAATTTACAAAAAGCATGTCTGGTTCAAAATGGAGTACATATAAGCCTGACCTTCTTTTTTATTATTTACTCCCTCAGTATCTCTAATACTTGATTCTTGTAATGCCATCGTGTTCATGAACAAGGAAACATTTACATCACCGATGGAAAGATTTGAGTGAATCACAATTTGTCGTTCCTAAATGTTAAATTAATTAATGTTAATTAGAAATTTCCTTCCATGGTACTGTACTTTCATCCAAATGGATTCAAGCCTCTCATATTTTGTTGATACAAAAAAATAATTTGACAATTTTCAAATACCGCTTGGGAACGAGCTGAAAGTTAGTTATTTTTCAGCTCGTCAAAAGTATATACCCAATAGATTGTTCTCCATACCTTTATTATGTAACGACCCATATATATTTCGTTGTCATAATACCCTCCCCCCCATGGATCTCGACGAATGATTACGTTATAAATTAACATTTAATATTAGAAGCATACTTGCAAAGTTTGACAAACCGCAAACCATGATCACCAGCCTCTTACTTAGCCAATAACCCATCGTAACTTGCTGGACCTACCCATAACTGACCTGTACTGTTCACCCTTTCCCTAAATAATTAACTCATTGCTTCAATTATAGTCTGTTATTAAATAGTCAAACACGCAGACCTAATAAAGATCCTTTTGTCTGTTCCTTGTCGTCCGTCAGAGTGAAAATACTATAACTAAGCCGAAGGATATTGCAATTATAGATTATGGATTTGTTTTCGCGGTATTGGAGTATCACAGTTTTTTTATTTATAGATTGTATTATATTACTGTATGTTTCTTAACCTGTTGTCGTATGTATAGGGCACCAGCCTTGATGCATCAACTGACAGATAATCCACCTTCTCAGGTTGAGCCATCACAATGACGTGTTACGTGACGGATCATTAGCGAATGGGTTTCTAATTAATGTAGATACGATATGCGTTTCTCTTAGTCTTGTTATTATTACTTTTTCTCTTAACTTAAATTTAGGGTCCATGTTATATACAGTAAATGTATTCATATAAGATGTATAGTCTACAGTATTGTGTATTCTAGTGGTAGACTCTCATTAGAACGCATAAATAATGATATAATATATAGGAATACAGCCGACATTATTAGAGTCCGCCATTTAATCAATCGCTTTTCACTTAGTCTGTGGCTAAAAACCATGTGATTGCCATGGATGTTCTGTCAATATTTCCGGTAACTAACATAACATACGCCTTTGGATGGGGGGGGTGGGGCATGTAAAGGCATAGCACTGTACTAGATCTAAGGTGGCAACCAAAGAGTGGTGGTCATCTTTCGAAATATTTAACTGAATCTATAAGACGGTAGTGTAAGCCTTTTCTTTAATTTCAGAGCCCACGATATTTTGCTACAGTCAGGCATGTATGTATAAATATAAACTTGCTAGAGGTTAATTGGAATAGTTTGTAAAGTCGTTCTGAAGATGTGTGAGAGTGTAAAACTAAACAAAGTCGTGCCAGAATCCAGTGCGACCCTAAGTACGTGGAAAGAGTCTTTTTTTAACTGGGTTGGGTCCCCAAAGCCATCTGGAGATAACTAGGTCTAGCCAATGAATACATATACTATGTATTCATTGGTCTAGCCAATGGATTAGTATGTCAATCTTGTAAGGAGCTAGAAGTGATTTTCATTTGCTAATGTAAGAACACTTTCTATGGTTAATTGGACGATAGTAAAATCAGTACGGGGTGTACTAAGATTTCTGGTTTAATGTGACTGACAGTGATTGAATGATTTTAAGAGGCGAACTCCACCAAAGCTATATGTGACTTTCTTTAGCTTCATTGCTTCGACTTCGAAAAGGTGTTCCTCGGGGTCGAATTGAGTTCGATCTCTGTAGACTTATAGTTATTAGATTCTCTTCTGAATGACTTGTGTCACACAAATTGTATCAGTCTGTTCATTCACTAGAACGAGAAACCTGAACATTTGTCTTATCGACTCCTCCTACAACATGCACGTTTTAATTTCATCAACATTGATGTCACTCTATGTGGCGTCTTTTTAAGCAACAGTGAAATAAATTTTTAATTTCACACAAGCTTATTTACAGCATAATTTTGAACGTTTTACAATTCGTGGTTTGGTTTATTTAAAAGAAGTTTGTTCAATGGTTCAAAACTATTTATTTTATTTTGTATAAACTAACATTTTGCTCACTTCTTTTATCAGTAAATAACAATTTATCAAAATTTTTCAGAAACGATCTAAAACACTTAAAACTTACTGAAGTAGCTACCTACTAAATAAACGTTCCCTTTTGTATTAAAATTTGATAAGACATAAATACTAGCAAGTATAAAAACGGTCGGAACTGAGACTTTTATTTTATAGTTTCTTTTATGAAACATATTCTTTACGTGTTTTTAAACATAAAACTGCTGGAGCTTGAAAGCTTTTGTTGTTGGGAGAAAGGTTATTTGGGCTGTAATAGGTTGAGGTCCGGATATTTTGGCATGAATACATCATTTGACGAAATGAGTTTTTACATCATTCAGTCATTTTGCACAACCTCCTTACGTTTATCACAATAATTTATTATTAAACGAAGTTTTTGTTTTTGGTTGTTCATGCTTAATAACTTAAAATACAAGTAATAACTTCGATTTAAGAAAATATGTTCTAAATGTAGAAGCAATTATTGGTTAGAAGATTCGTTATAATTATCAATATATGGTCTGCTAATAGTGATCACATGTAGTTGCTATATACAAAAAAAAATTAACGTGATCAAACATACAACTAATCGCAAACATTTATTTTGTTACTACATTATACAGAGATAAATAAATTCGAAATTATATGCATAGTAATTATTTGTCCTTTAATATTAGAATCCAGCACAGTTGTGTAGTTGAGCAAAGTAAGAGATCCTTTTATGTGGTGTATGCATTCGATTTAACCTGCACCTTGAAAATAAAATACCACTGTAAGTCCATTCAATTTATCGTACCCATTGTAAAAACATCGAACCTATAGTTAAAGTCAACAGATAAATTAGTAGTATTTTGGAAAAAAAACTGTTTATTGTTAAATTTGTATAATTAGTTAAAGAGTTGTGAACTGTTTGAAGTCGATAATGACAGTATAATATACGATACGCCATATTGCAACTGCGTACAGACACGTACTGAGTGTATGTAGACCATGTATCTTACCTAGTGGCTAACGTGTATCCAGTTAAAACAAGAAATGGGGATAACAGTGTAGTCTCTCAGTAAACAATTTTTGACTGCTGGGGTTTTAGCAAAATAATAGAGGAAACAATAAAATACATGATATGCGTATTTAAGCTACTTTAAATTGTATAACTGTTGGTCGGAAGAACTTTTTGATTGGAAGTGATTGTTTGGAATTTATGTAGCCTAATACAAGCTAGACCTACAATTCAAAGGATTCAGTGCATAATTGGTAAAAACTAATTTAGCACGAACTTGAAACAAATTATATCAATAGATAGGCGAGGTGCTAGGTGCAGTTGAGTATGCATGAAAAGAGTCAGAGAATTTGACTTTTGATTTTGGTAATGGGGACCTAGGTGAGTGTAAAAACCCATGTCGTCGCCTCCGAGGGTGGTCGACAACTTGGGGGTGGGGGCGCAAAGTTGCAAAAAACAAAAATCGGCAAACCGCTTATTCCGCTTAACCCTTGTTATTGAACGTAAGTCAATGAATTTTTTTTAATTTGTAGGCAATAATGTCACCTAAAAGAAATGTTATTAACAATTTTCTTTTATTTTTATTAGTTTTCGAGATAAAAATTATTTTAACAATTATTTGAAAATATTTTCATTTTTGTTATGGTAAATAAACAATATTTGTAAAATAAAAATTATTTTTACATTATAAGAACACTGTTATAGGAAATAGACAACATTATTGCTCAATATGTAGTATAATTAAACATTTTATACATCAGTAAACTTACATAAAGACATTAAATTGTTGAAAAGCTGAGAAAATATGATGTAGACAGTCATAATGCGACGCCGGAATCTACGTGGCATCTTTGTAAGGCTACATGCTAGGCTAGTATTGTATCCACAGGGCTATGTTCCCGACTACCCAAAAAATCTGAAAAAGTGCAATAATGAACTAACTACGTGGCATGATATATCGTTAAAGATTGAAAATATGTTTTAGTACTAAAGCGTACTTTTTGACAGTTTAAAATTATTTAAATTGTAAGTACTTGATTATAATTAGTATATTGTTACCAAAGAGCTTTCTGCATTATAATCAAATTAGCAGACGATTTATAGTTCAAGTTTTATTTTCTGACCACACTAGTAATGAAAAAAAACAATTATGTAAGTTATTACCAATAAGAATGAAGAAATAATTGACATTTAATTTGAAAATAACAAAAACTACTTACATGGCAAAGGTTTTGTTGTTTACTCTCCCAGCGTATTGACTATGACAGATCTATTTAATTGTACTGATTTTTACAATTATTTTCAATGCAGTTGCAGTATCCACAGCAAGGCACTTCTCTCATGTAGCAAGGGCAAGATTTGTTGCATTTACACGGTGGTAGCAGGTCTTCTGGCAAAGGACGGTTTGGTCATCAACACAAGGTCATACTTAATAAAATAAAATAAAATTTTATTTTATTAGGTATAATAAATAGTGAAACATTTATTTATTTATTTTTCAAAACCCGGAACTTACATTTCTTTTAACACAACGTACATTGAAATCGGTTCAGTGGATATCCGAAATAAGCGAAACCTCATAACGATTAAGTCCTGTAGGTTTTCATGACTTTAACCTTAAGAAAATGCCAAAGAAATGGGTTCAGCGGTTCCTCGTTACTAAGGCAAACTAGGTTGGCCTCTTTAGGTTATATCGACGTTCCATTCTTTAGTTTGTGATTATTTAAATAATGTTTTGGTAGAATATATTTGTTTATATTTAATCGCAATGTTAGTTCAATTATAATAAAATTTTGTATATGATTTAACAAGTATGTTAATCATAAAAATAAGTTCATACACTTCAAATGGACGGCTAATTTTCAAATAACAAAAAAATATCGTTAAGGATAATAACGACATAAGTCGTACAACGTCCATCAAAATTTCAATTTGCATTTAAAATCTGCATTCAATAATGATAACACGTGGTTATAAGATAAAAATAAAAGAGTATTACTCAAAATGATTTTTGTTAAGCCTCAAAATTAAGTAAAAATGGCAATACGTCTTGTAGAAACTAACATCTAGTTAAACTTATTACTAAGTTTATACTCGTATAAATATATGTTATTAAAGTAGTAATTAACATGTTTCAATATTTCACTATTTCTTACTAAAGAAGTTTTATAAATTAGATTCGTATTTTCCAAATTCATTTTGAGCAATATTCTCTCAAAATGTATGGAACTGACCATAAACATATATTTGAAACTAACCTTCTCGTTTTTTTAAATGTCTCTTGGAAAATGTAGAAGCTCACTAAGGCAATAACAATTTGATTAATACGACCCAATTCTTCGGTTTAATTACAAAAGATATTTTAAAAGAAGTATTTTTGATGAGACATCTGATATCAAAAATAATTCTAATATTGTAACCTTAAGTTACATTAATTACAATAATATATATTTAAATTGTAAAAAAAATTAATGTATTCCTTAATATTATATCAAACAATAATTTTCGTACTAAATTAAACGAAAATATATTATTTTAACTCAGAGATAACTACATAAACTAAGACCCTATATTAAGAGTTTTAAATTTCTAAAACACCTCCCCCCCCACACACACACATATATATATATATATATATATATATATATATATATATATATATATATATATATATATAATTTTAACATGTACGTTAGATGAAAGAACATTTAACGGATTAATGGTCTAGTTCTAAATAAATACATACTGTAAATAAATATTGAGCCCAACTTGTGTGATACTTTAAAAAAAAAAAAAATTTATCACAAATAATTAGTTTACTATAGTAAACCGCGATTCCATAAGTTATAGTTTGATTATTGTAAGTCAAGCATCACTGACGATGGAGGCAATGTTGTTGAAACGGGTTTGAAACATATTGAATGTGAGAAATTGTGGGTAATTTCAAATTTAAATACAATAGTAATGGCAATTTCCAAAGTTTCCTACAACCTTTCCATACGAGTTGTATAGTCTGTACAAAACTTCACTTGCTGTAAACTATGGACAAGTAGTCCAATTGACCCCAAATTTTTATCATTTGGTCAAAATGGGTAAAGATAAAAATTAAGAGAGTCATGTTTTAAAAATAACATTGGTAACATAACCTAATATCCACGCACAAAATATTATTTGGCTACCTGATCAGTTAGTGCCTTAAAACATAAACTTATATATAGGCCGACAGGTTTTGAACATGTCAATCAGACGGATATGTCAATCAGAATATTCGTCTGTTAACGTACGAATTTTGCGACGTATCGCTAGCGAAATGATTACTAAAATATCGTATAACAAAACAATATTGTTCCTTTGGATTTTTTAACAGTTTATGATGAATACGCTGATATATTGTTCATAAAAGGTAACAGAAATATCAATAGAAAAAATTTACAATTTTTACACTATTTTATTGTCGCATTACACTATTTTATTGTCTCATTTTACATTTTTAAAATAATAACCTATATGTAATTACAAGAAGATATGCGTGTATTTTAGTACATGTTTTACCGTGTCTAGTTTAATATTGCAAGTCAAGCGTTCATTTTTCCTGTGTCAATTAATCCATCATCAATGTCAAAACATTTTATAAATCAGCAAATCATGCAACTCAAACGGTTTCCATCAACAAATGATTTTGATTTTACTTGATATTGGAAACACAAATGCTCATGTACATTAGTCTGAAATTAATTATATTTGTTACATAATGCACTACAATATTTTACTCATTCATTTATTATGTATTACAAAGTGAATAAATTTAATATATTCATAGCTTAAGATGTTACTAGTCATGGTTTGTTTGGCTTGTCTAAATTGATATCAACATTTTACTCTGTTACTCTTGTATCATATTATGAAAATAATATATCATAAACCGGAAAATAGATAAACGGACGATTTTGATTACCCAATTTCACCTATTTTGTAGACATTAGGATTTCGGCATTTAAAAAAGTATTTTTTACAAACCATTTTTATTTTATTTTTATTTTCAAATTTATTTACTCTTTTAGTTCAGTTTCAAGCACAAAAGCAGCCGAGGGATATGCTAACTTTGCTAATCTTGCTTACCCGTAATTTTTCCCGGTTCTATGACGTTTTCTCTTTTTTTTATAGCTTTATCTGTTTGAAATTTATTATTCAGATATTTTCATACTCATACTACCGACATGAAAAAAATATGTCTGTTTAGATTCAATATTTAGTGGTACAGTGCAACCTCGTTAAGTCGGCCCCCCTTTAAGTCGGATTTCCGGGTAACCTGGACCGGTTTGCAATTAATGTAAAATATGCTTTTTGGTAGCGCTATTGCTTTATACGAGCGCATAATCGTAGCGTATTGCACGGTGATCATGTTTCTGCCGAGTTCACGCAACCGAGTTTGTTTGCCGTGACTGTACATCTGATGCCTAACTGTAGCGCTGCATGCCTGCGTGGTGAGTCATTGTCACCCAGGTAATACAGACGAGGAAAACGCCGAAGAACCAGAAGTCATCAGTCATGCAGAAGCAGCATCTCACTTGGATGAATTGATGGTGTATTTTGAGCATCAGAACAAGACTACACCGGCCGAGCTTGTCATGTTGAAACGGATGCGCGACCGAGCGACACGTTAACGTTCCTCGAAGCTGACGCAACAGAAACTTACAAGCTTATTCTCCAAAAAGTATAAATACCTGTACAGTCCACAGATGTGTTTGTTGTTTTATTGTGATGAGTGTTTTTCTCCGTAATAAAGGAAACTATTGTAAGTACAGTAAGTATATTTTTTTTTCTTTTTTTTGTGTTTTCTGCTCTTTTTCCGGCTAACACGGATTTTCGTTATGTCAGATCGGCCGCGGTCCCGGCTGGTCCGACTTAACGAGGTTCTACTATCAACAAAACAATAGATTTTTCATAAAACGTGTTCATACATTATAGTTACACGGGAAGGGTTTACCGCAAATGTTGAAAATTTAAATTCAGAAACTTTTTTCATTAAAATAAGTTTTAAAAATGTTTTATTAGGTCAAGAATGTATTTGTGCTTTGAAATGAACATGTTGTGTTGAGCAATTTTAATAATTAACTGGACTTATTATGCACAGGATGATATCAAAATTAAATAATAAATGATTTTAATATAATAATAAAAATGGGCATAAGTACTAGCACACAACTTATCTTCTGCTTCCCAGACAACCTTAATCGCTTAATCCCAGGAATAAGTTTTTAGTTGACCCATTTTTCTCGGGCTTTAGTTGACAGAATTAATTTATTACGTTATATATTATTATCTTTGAATGCGTCGGGCGTATAATTGTACTGCATTTTTCCCCTTGGTAAATGTTTGAATTCAAATTAGCACGAAGGAATTTAGTCTGTCCTGTCTTTTTTTCTATCCCTCCCCATACAGTGTGCTACATTAATGTAAAATAAATTGCAACTGGAAATGTGAAAACTCAACTTTAAAGGATGTAGTTACATCCAACTGTATTTAAATTATTTTGAGTTAAATTTTGTTGGTTTTGGTTCTGTTTCTTTTACTGAGTTTTTAATCTTTCTGTGTATTATTTACAATGATACTTTAGTACTGATCGTTATAGATCGAAAAAGTAAGGGAATTTCCCTAAATTCATCGGCGAGACCCTATCGATTAAATCGGAAATGTTAATACTGTTTCTGAAATTATAGCAACATATGAATTAATTAAGAAATCCCTCCATCGTGCCTCTAAAGATATCCGTGAATTTATGATGGTTCAGTGGGATATTTACGAGATTCGCAGATCTCGAGGTTCAGTGGATTTGCCTCATCAGAAATTAATCAATCACATCAGGATTTATTTAATGAATCGATATAAATCCATTCCTTCCATTGATGTTTTCAATTTAGCGGACTTGTCCTATGATTCCAAGTTTTCAAAACTGTATTTATCTTTTAATGATGTCTAGGGATGTAGGCTATAACGAAAGTAGGTAAGTTTTTTTTAGTTTTAAAAAAAAAGCAGTCTAATGTTACCAGCAAACAATTTTATTATATCAATAATTACCTAGGGAAATTTGTATCATATGTAACTTATTTGTGTAAAAAATAAAATAGAAAATACATTATATTTCGGTATATTAAAACCTTCGTCTAAGGTATAATATAGTATTGTTTTTGTATTTGTGAAAGAGGTTTTAATAAATTCAACTGCAACGTGTTTATTATTCTTTTTTATACAAATAAGTTACAAAAGTCTCTTTTTCTATTCCATAGTTTAATTTTATTTGTTCAACTGAATAGAATGGAATAGTGCAGGATATTAACAATCGTGAATTTAGGGTCTGTTTTACTTTGTTCACTCTGTAGCGTATATTGATTTATTTTTAATATAATGAATATCTTACGGTTAGTGACAATATAATTTGTCGTAGTAATATATTTTAATTAAAGTAATGACAAGAAGCGGACCATTGTTTACGACAGACAGTCTTCATAACTTCCAAGAATTGTTTGTTGACCATATAAAGTTGCTACCCGACGATCATATAAAACGTGTCTTCTTTAAATATTTACTTGGGTATAACTCTCAGATTATGGAGTTGTGCAGTAAATTTATTTTATGGCTCAGACTTATACACTTGCCCTACTTGGAAAACTGCAAGCAAATTGTTTGTATGAGTCTGTTAAATTATATTTGTATAATCTATAAATGTCTTTTGTGATTATTTTTCTTTCTTGTATTAAATAATACTAATTATTGTATTGTACAATTTGTATCGTAACTTTTAGACCCGATGCGAAAATCGAAACCATGTCACAAGATTTACCGTCTATATGTCAGTAACGTGTCTCAAATGCAATATATATATTGATTTGAAATGTCATGTAAGTCACACCACAAACTGTAAAAATATTGACTTATTTTTTAAAATTTGGTGTTAAAAAATGTATAAAATTTAATAAATTTGATTTTTGAATCAACATTTTTGAGCGGGATATCATGAAAGTTGATTTCTTAGGAACACGACATTATATGTACAAACGTGGCGGTAAGGAAACATTTAGGTAATTTACAAGCCTAAAATTGTGAAAATTTCTATTTGAATAATATCTGGGT
This sequence comes from Aphrophora alni, assembly GCA_963513935.1. Lineage (NCBI taxonomy): Eukaryota > Metazoa > Arthropoda > Insecta > Hemiptera > Aphrophoridae > Aphrophora > Aphrophora alni. The sequence goes on along the minus strand of OY740770.1, from coordinate 82,862,383 downwards.
CCGAAAACAAATATAAGTTACTAGTCATGTTTTGTACAACCGACTTGTGCTATTTTTACCAATTTAGGTTCGTATAATTTGTTCTTTCATACTATCCAGTTATTTTGTGTGGCCAAATTAATTTTTAACCCAATTTAATGTTTGGAAAAAGTGACAAAAATTTTAATGAAACTGTTGAAATTTTTAAAACACTTAACTTTAATGACTTTTTGGAAATTACGACTTAAAATATAATAATTGAAATTAAAATGTTCGTAGCCACTTTCTTCTAATTTAAATGAGTACCTTTTACTGTGTACAGGTAGGAGAGTACAGTATATTTATCAGGGAACAGAAATATTTAAAAAAATATATAAATTGTAGAAAAAAAGTAGGAGGGAAGGGACTTCATAACCAACCGGTATGAAAACATTGTCCGTGGTTTATTTTTTCTTTGTGACTGACACTTAACATACTGACATTTATGGTGATGATTTTTTTTTGATCCTTTTTATTTGGTTTTAGAGATAGAGATGGGTGAATGAAAATCTTTGTTTTCAGTATTTATTTAAACTATTTCTCTTCACTGTATGTTGTAGTGTATTAGAGTCTACTTAATCAAGGTATAAACCAATCGAGTATACAAACTGTTTCTTTTTGTACAAGTAGCACAACCTATGTAGTGGTTGTAATGTACGCACTCCTTGCTTTGTTTCATCTAGTTTTGTGTATAATGCGATTTAACTTGATTTCATTTCCTCAGTCAAACTTGTCACAAAGCTTTGAGCAATTAGATGTTGAGGGAGACTAAAATGGTGTCTCGTCTTTCATGATATAGAGTAGTGTCGTTATTTACACTATTTGATGAATAAGGTTATCCGGTTAGGTTAGGTAATGATGTAGAATTAGAACGCGTTAGTTCGGTGGAGCAATGACTATCCCAATTTGGACAGTAAAGCAAACATAATAAAGTTGCAAGTATTCTGTTCATTTCGGCATTAACAATTTTCATGTGCTAATTTTATAAATAAATAATTCGTTCTTGATTTTATAAGCAAGTTCTTGGTGAACTCATCGCTCAGTGGGCTTCCACTACAAGCCTTTCTCAGATCCCTAATCTTTGTGTGGTATTTCCTGTGACCTCCCACTCCTGCTACTTCCCACTCCTGTGCAGGTGTACCTTTATTGATATATTAAGTTAATCATTTTTCACATTTACACCCCACTATTATTTCTCCATCTCCATCTTTCATCTGTCCCTTCTATTTTCAGCCCAACCCTAAATTGTAAAGATAACCGTGCTGATGAGGTTAAAGGCACTAAAAACAGAGGTGTATACAGAGCCTGTGAGTTACTTAGTGACCTCTTACAGTATTTAACCTTACTCGACAAAGCGGGTCTCTGACCGAATGAAACATCATTTTCTTAGCTGTAACTCAACGCTCTGATAAAATAGAGCGTACCCTCCGTAATTGCTATAAGGGCGGGGAGTCCTCCGCTTCATCCTGATTTCCTCGACAACGGTTAGATTATGAAACTTGTAGAGAAAGTTCAAGCAGACCGTCAAGAAGGAATCGCACCAAATAAAGGTGAGAAAGGCCACGAACCTGGTGCTATAGATAACCTACTGAGTAAAGGCCCTTGTGGGTCGAGAGTAGGATGAAACATGCGATCACAAGCTCAGAGCAAGTCACCCGAGGAAACACCGGCAAAAGCATTGTTGCGAAAGAAGTCCCCGGAGAACACAAATGTTTCTATCGCGATATTGTAGACTCAGGGATGTTGATTTAGGCATTGTAAACGTAGAGTATTGAATGACCAACTTAGAAAGATCGAAATAGAAAATAATGGGACCTGCAGATTATGTTAAGAAAAGGGAGGAAGCCCCATACCCTCTATAGTCGAATGCGGTGCAGTAATGCATAAAAGGGCTAGAGGTCTGGGAGGGTACCATATTGATGTAAGAGGAGATACCTACAGTTGAGTCATTCATATTCTGAACTTTCTAAAGGAGCTAGGTCTGGAGAGGCTTCTTATAGATTGGAGTTCATCGTCTTGAAAGAAGTAGAGGAACCAATTGAACCATTGTATTTCACCCCACAACTTCTCTTCTGTTATTACTATGGTCACATTGACTTGTCGGGTGTAGTATGCATTTAATTTTTCCTCCAGTTATTACGCTGACAAATATTCAAAATCAATCTCTAGTCTTTGAGGGGAGGTATTTAAATGATATATCACTGATTGTTTGTTTGGGTGTTTATAAATCCGTTTTAATTGAAAGTTGGATCAAAATAGAAAGTGTAAGGACCGACCAAGTTGATGGGGGTTTTAGTGCCTTGTGTAAATATAAACGCCAATAAAGTTGACTATATAGTCTGCCAATAACTTTGTTAACGTCTCCTCGGCCAGCAGTTATTAACTCGACAAAATATAATTTTGTACTTAGTTTATAAACATAATGGGTGATTATATAACTTTATTTAGTATTAAATTTTTAAGTTTTAATACCGTTTACAATCAAGTAAGCGAATGAAAGTAGTCAGAACGCAGCATTTATGTAGACTTTATCTCGATAAGTTTATAAAAGATGTATCAATCAAAGAACAATTATAAACACTCGCATCCACAAGGATTATAAATATACAAAGTACGGTGGTGGCAATTCTCGAAACCTGGATCTAAACCTTTTTTATGTAGTCTTGGATTAGATCCCTCTCTTTCATCACGTCTCTCTTCACCAACTCTAGTTCTCTTCCGACCCTGACGTTATTAGAGTATTCGAGGGCTTGGCATCTTTATTTAATGTTCTTTTTTTTAATAATAATCGACTTTAAACGTTATTCGTCTTTAATAATAAATAGAAAATATAAATAGCCGCCATTTTGCAATCTTTATACCGTTGTTTTTAGTAACTATCAATTCAGCAAACAGTAGGAAGAAGATTAGAATTACTAAATTAGAATAAAATCCAAAGAAAGATCCAGCTATTAATATTGTTGTGATTTCTATTTTGGAGGTTATATGATTATATTTTTTGTTTGAACTTTTTTATTTCGTATCATTAAGAAATGCATTTGGTTAGCATTAGATGCTGAGTTGGAGCAATTATGGAACTTTATATCTATTTTGATTAAAATGTTATGCTCGAATTTTATTTGAAATTTGACAATCAGCCACAAATTTGATATTTAACAACACTATTTTCTTGTTAACTATTGTTTTTGGTTGATACCCAGCGTACAACCAAGTTTTTGTTAAATTTGACAATAACTGCTGCCTCTAAATCGATTAGTACTATATAAAAAAAAAACTGCTGGTATGTTATATAAATGTAGAATAAATCCATTTATAGAATTTTACCAGTTTACTTCGATGACGGAGAAGATTTCATAGTTTCGGATGTCTGCGTTTTTATGATCTAATAGCATGAAATTTACTAATAAATTACAAATACTGTTATTTTCATCTTTTGGTATGTATTGATAACGTTATGAAGATTTTTTTTTCAGTAACTCAGAATTTGGAAGTGGCTGCTTATAGAGGAAAACCTAAAAAATACGATTTTCTCAAATTCTGCTCTAATGGTTTTGATAAATTTTTGCTTCTATATTATGTTTCCGCTTTGTAGACATGTAAAATGTAGAAAAAAAGTAAATTTGATAACTTTTAGTTTTAGACCTACCTGAAACCAAATTCATAAGATTGGGTTATACTGGAATCTGCACTACTTTGCCTGGTAAGAGAATATGCCATTGAGAGTATAGTTACGTCAGACGATGAAAGCTTTGATAATGTGGACGCTCTCAACCCTCAATCATGTAGAAATGAGTTTGGTGTCTAGTCATAGAGCTTTCTGGGGGAAAGAGAGGACTGACGGAACTGATAAGAAAATTATTCAGACACCTTTCATTGTCCAAGAACCTACTTGTGAAATAAGGAAAATTGTCGGAAGATCAGTTTTGACAAGGTTTTCTAAATCAAAAAACCTTAAATATGTGACAATGTACCTACTCAATAGAAAACAATGTAGGCATATAAGCTCGTTCAGTACGTGCATCCAAAGGAAGGTATTGTGCTATATTCCTTGGCCATGGAGCATTTTAGAAACATTTGAATACTTTGGGTTTAATTATTTTGGGTAGTTTGAATTGTAAAAATGTGAAGTCAATAGAAACAGCAGAAAACATGCGTTTGATGTGTGAAGTAGTGGAAGGAAGGACCTCATCTTCGGATCGTCTGAAGAAGATTTTGGGTAACTTGAAATGTAAAATGTGTAGTCAATAGAAACAGCAGAAAACATACGTTTGAGGTGTGAAGTAGTGAAAGGAAGGACCTCATGTTCAGATCGTTTAAGTAAAACTAAAATGGGCGATTTTTTAATTTTTGTTTTTAAATCATTGCAAAATTAAAATGTCCTCAAAAATTTTTACAAATATTCTGGAGTTATTCAATTAAATATTTAATATTCTTCCATATGAAATACATGGGAAAAACATTGGAATCCAAAAAATGTGGGTTTTGTTTATGTAGGCAAAACGTTGTATTTTTGTGACTGTTAATACACCGACCAAATATTTCCATTAGTTTCTTTAAATTCCACTAGTTTCACTAGTTTTTTTTTTTTTAATATTTTTATTGTTTGTTTTTGCTTGTCTATTAAAGGCGAAAAACCTTTTGATCATCCTCTTATTTTTGAAGATTATAACCACATCAGTAATTCTTAATTATGTTCTTTCTTTTTTACCTAAGTAAGACAAAAATTAAGTAATTTTGGTTTCAGTTTGTTAATTATGTTTCTTATAAATCAAACATTATATTTATAAAAATACTAATATTTACTTTATATTTTTAGAAATAATGAAATAACACAAATATTTAATGACAGTATATTAGAACAATTATCAAAGTTAAATGTAAATCACATGTCGTAATGCTGTTCATATTTATTTATTTAATTTGACAGTTTGTATAACTACCGATTGATTTTTGCAATTGTTTACAAATACTTGTTCAAACTCAAAACATGACTGTTAACCGACGTTTTATTGTTTTGTTAGAATTTACTTGTGTTGAGAGACACTTAATTTATTACATGAAAAGTACATTTTTTCTGAGGTTATTTGATTGCAGTTTTTAATGTACAAGTTATGTATGGCTTTTGTATAATAATAAATACATAAAGATTAGAATTTAAAGGGTTTCATCTTATGACACTCAAACTGTTTAAAACAAACATAATAAACACAATATGTTTAGCTTATTTTATTTTGTACGTTTTTCGTTTAAAAAGGTTTCCGAAATTGAATTGTAAGATATATATATATTTTTTAATACTATGCTTACAGTGTTTTTTACTTGTGATTATATCTCCTTTAAAGTGTTCCACTTTTGTTGTTGTTCTATTGATTCCAAACTAACGTAATATCTGTTTTATATAACGTAGTAATTACAAAAAGTGGTTTACTCCGTTATGCTTAGTATGAATCTTATATTTAATTTAATGTTAGACAAAACAAATTTTGGATCCTAAATTTTTATTTTATATTCAGAGTGGCCAATAACGTGTAATATTAATGATTTTGTTTTGGAATTACGTAACAAAAAATGTCCGTGTGGGACAAAGATAAAAGTTATTATGTGCATCTTTTAGTTTCTTACTCTATGTATAAAGAAAAAAAGTATTCTGGTGATAAAAAAAAAATATGTTAAGATTTTCGTCGATAAATTGTTATGGGCGCTTCTGATTCCAAAACAAGTGTTTTGTATTAACAAAACTGTTTATGTGGTGTGTATCTGAAAAGTCTTTAACCGTCAGAGTTTATTGATTAAAAGGTTTTTGGATCCTAATTATGAATGTAGTTATAAATACCACAACTCATAATTTAGTAGTACTTCTTTTTAAATGATAACATGAAAATCAATTTTCTTAACAACAACCATAACGATTATTATGGAATTTTGGTCCAGATGTACGAGTAAGGAAGCTAGCGAAACTTTTTGGTTGCCATACCACTAAAATCCCGCCATATACCATCAAAAATCTGCAGAGAAACATTTTCAAATCAGCTGAAAAATAAATCAATTGTAAAATTACACAGCTGTTATCGTTGATATAGACCATTAACATCATGAAAATAAAGGTATATTTAAATTTAAACTAAATAAACTAAGGCTTCAGACACCATCAGATAGTTTGTACAAAGTATTTAGATTTAAGACTTTCAATTTTATTACTTATCCAGTAGGTATGTACGTAGTATAGGGTCAGTTTAGTAATCGTAAAAAATGTCGACCTTCGTGTTTCGAGTGACCTTCACGTTTTATGGCCTCACGAAACAGAAAAAGTGATTTTGACATGCAATACGCCTGACGTTGTTGTTGACTGTACGTAAGTGCTATAGCGGTCATAACAATTAAGTTAGACTATGCGTACTCAGCAAAATCAAATTAAAACATTTAATTTGTTCATGTCTCGTGTTGTATTCCACTTATAACACACTAAATTAGATAAAAATTTGCAGATTTCTATTCTTCGTGTTGGTACCACGATGACATATAGCTAAATAATACAAAAATTAGATTTCGAATCCTGATCCCCCAAAAACATGTGATATTCGTATATTTATGAGACGGCAAAGTTCTCACCAACACGAGCGTAGCTAATGGAGATTTTTTAATTCATAGAGATTTAAAAGATTCCTTAGGGCCTAGCCAAGGACAAGAATGTAGTGCTATACATAATTGTAAATTCATAAAACCTGCGTGTGAACTGTGTTGTAAAGATACTTATAATGTGTATACTCCCTTTAATCTACCAGTACCATTTAACTTTTCCTACGAGTCTCAACGAACCAACTTTTGGGTGTTACGTTTAGAGGATCTGCTCGTATTACATTGTATAATGTGGATGGGTAAGTACCATGATAGCGTTCATATACTTGGTTTTTTGTGACGTAAATTTGTCAATTTAGTCATTTGCCCATTAATAGATTACATTTTGAATTAGGATTCACGTAAAATATATAAATTTAATTTCAATTGTATTTATTGTTGAAATTATTTTAAATATTTTTTTTTACAATTACCATTGACAATTTGAACAAATAATTTCGAAGGAATACTTATAGTGAGTACAGCCTTGGGAATCCCGATGAATCTTAACTGGATCTACACTTTTTTCATGGAGGTCTCTCTTGACCAACTCTTGTTCTCTCCCGACCATGACACAATTAGAATATCCAAGGGCTAGAGGTCTTTATTTAATCTTTTTTTTTATTTCATCGCCTTAAAAAAGAAAAAGAAAAGAAGATGAAGTATAGAATAAAGACTCCTAGCTCAATAATACTCTAATAGCGTCAGGGTAGAAAAGGATCAAGAGTTGGTCAAGAGCGCCATGATGGCAAAGAAGAAAGAGAGTTATCTAACAGAAGACTACATAAAATAGGGGTAGATCCAGCTAGATACTGTTAAGATTGCCAATCCGTACACACTGTAGTGAAACCCTGATGGCTCTTCCTTTATTTTATAAGGCGATGATGACCGAGAGGTTTTTCGCCTTAAAACAACAAAAAAAAAAGAAGAAAACTAATATATATATATATATATATATATATATATATGAATGAGAGGATTTTTGCCTTGAAACAAATAAGAAAAAAGTAGTAAAGTAATGTATGTATAATGACCGAGATTTGTTTGTCCTTAAACAGCAAGAAAAAGGAAGGGGAAATTATATATATATATATACAGTATATATATATATATATATTTATATACACACACATATATGACCGAGATGTTTTCGCCTTAAAATGACAAAATCAAAATAAAATGTATAAGAGTGAGACGTTATTCGCCTTTAAACAACAAAGAAAAAAAATATATATATAACTTATATACTCGTATGTGACAGAGACGTTTGTCGCGTTTAAATAACAAGAAAAGAGAAGAAAAAGAAATACTGTACATATATATAACCGAGACGTTTTTAGTTTTTAAACAAAAAGAAAAAAGATGAAGAAAAATATAATATGTATATGACAAAGACGTTTTTCGTTTTTAAATATCAATTAAAAAAAAAGTAAAATTATATATATGATTGAGAGGTTTTTCGCCTGAATAAAAGAAGAAAAGTAAAATGTATATATAACATACACATATTTCGCTTATTAACAACAACAACAACAACAACAAAAAATGAAGGAATTTAAATATATAATCAGACATTTTTCAGCTTTAAAGAACAAGAATAAGAATACACACTTTAAAGTCATAAAGCAATTGTAGCAATCGCCGTAAAGATTTTTACGATTAATTAAATCTTCGAGCTTCTCTGAGAAATTGTCACGGTTTGAAAAGATAATTACAATATTTCTATGTAACGTTTATTTTAAATACATTTTGTGATAAATCCCTACAAATATAGATTTTGGTTTAAAACAAAGTAACGGTTTTCTTATTCGAAGAACACAATTTATAAATAGTCGAAATATTCTCAATATAATGAACTTTTTAAAATTGAATGGTAATCGTACTTATTATAAAATTTAATATTATTTTTGAGATCTAACTAGTACACAAGACAAGGTGCATGAACTCTTAACCCGATATTTACTACAGCGTTTGTCTTCTTGTCAACCAAGCTAACGAGACTTTGCCGGTAATGGATCATATCAGGTTACTTACAGATGTTTTTCCGCCATTTTTACTCCACTCACCGCCCCATCTTGCCAGGAGCCAGGATTTTTGTAGCAAGGACCAATTCAAACAAAGAAAATGTACTACAAAAGGGATTTGTTACATGAAATATGTCAAAATTGATGTAATGTATTTCCTTAAAATGCATTACAGCGGCTAAAGGAACTGTTATTACTTCCCTCTTTCATTCTTGGAAGTTATTACATATAATATTATGACATACAAGTATGTATTCGTATTATCACATTGTCATGGATGTATTCACTCCACCCAGATAATGATATTAGTTTTCATTAAAATTCATATTTCCAACTACTTCAAACAAACTTAATGGATCAACTAACTTCTCATTCTTGGTTCACCAATAGTATATAATTGAAAATAAATGTAAATTATGTTTGTGAAGTCCCAAGACGTTTCATGAGCTACCACAATAGATTTGTCCCCTATTACGATAATGTTAAGGTTATAACAATGTATTGATGCTGATTTATCATTGATGATTGTTATGGGTCGGTTAAAAATCAAATTAACATAAACCAATGTTTAATATTTATGTTTAGCTTTTGTACTTATTTGTGAAAGCGTAATACTAGAAAGCTATGTACTAGATGCTTAATTACATATCGGAAAATATTCTACATTTCCTTATATTTATTAAATAGCGTTTCATTGGTTCGCGTATAAAAAGAAGAGTGTAGATAAAATATTGAAAACTATTGAATACTCGACCTTGAATAAGCAATATAAGATTAACACGATGTTATTATACATACAATTTTCGTGTGTGGTACGATTTGTAAAGATTGTAAACATTTGTAAAGGGAGCTGACACATGGATGTATGTCATGATCTGAAGAGATCAGCCATACATGAAAACGGGGTGATGAATTTAGTATGTGGCATGATATGTATAGGTAATTCTATATGAACCTTAGTCTGACATATAGACTGTGTGGCATTAACCATACCGATCCCTCTACAAAATACTGTCTTCTGACATATAGACTGTGTGGCAAAATTTTTAGTGATCAAAATAAGAAACAGCAATTTATCGGTTATTTAAAGTAGCCTATCTGAGGAAGCAAAGCATTTATAATCCTTATGGATAACTGGCAGCTTTTAAAACCTGGTTCTGTACAGGTCTTTCTATGATTGGTGTGGTGACTCGTTAAGCTCTATTACTATTCCGACCTCTGCCAATACAATTTACCAGTATAGACAAGCGCCTGCCCTGTGTAGTATAAATGGAAACGAATGGGCAGACATGTTGGCTACTGAATTGTCTGCAGAACTTGCTTAGGGTGTCAGTTTCACGTCGACGAGAACTACTCTCAGAACATGGACAAGAAAAGAGGTAGGATTCATCACACCTGTTTTCGGTGATGCTGACGAAGAATTTGTTCCGTGTGATAGTGAAATCTCTTTGAAAGTTTGTTTATCTAACTCTTGTAACATGTCCGGCTTTTCTGGAAAAAAAACCTAAATCTACTCTGTGAATAAAACGTTTCGACTACTGTACCTGTTTTCCTAGACTACAAAGTGTTGGCTCTCAGAAGAATTTCAATAGTCTGGAGAAGTCTGTAACATTGGTTCCAAAAAAATCTTCTTAAGGGAGCTAGAATCGGCATGAAGTGATCATGTAAACTTCGAATTGACGTTGTACCCTCGTCCTCCAACAAATACTATTGTGTAACATGTTTGTGCTACGAACTTCTCCCTACTGCGAAGTTGGCGTTTATAAAATTCTTTTTGACATAGGCGGATAAAATGTGCTTATCCAAATGTAAAATGATATTTTTCAAAAGTTTTGCAGAAACTCGTAATTGTAGCAGTTTATGGGGGACGTGCTGGGATGTGTAAGTCTTGAAACTTTCCCGCGTACTCCGCAAACACTTTCTAAGTTGCAGGGAAGGATAAAGAGCCAAGTTTCATTCGCGCTTTCAAAACTTTTTGCGTGATCCTACACTACGAACACATTTGATTTCACATGGAAACTTTTTGAAAAACTTGTATTTGCCTTTAGCGTCTTGAGAGACACGGGGAAAATGGTTAATTGAAACTGGTAGAGTCGGATAATTAATTGTCAACATTCAAAGGCAGGGGTTGATGGTATTAATTTAAAGTCTTTCGTCGACACTTTGATCTTTAAATTAAACAGGTATTTACTTAGAGAATGTTTTTACTCTTTATATTTTCTAATTTTTACTATCGAATCAACTGTTGAAACGTGTGGAAACATAACCCTTCGAAGTTATACTTGAAGTTGAGAGAAAGACACGGCTTAATATAATCTGGGATTAGTCATTTATACTTTAAACATCGAGTAATGTAATTTGTTTTTGGTTGTGATATGCCTAAAAACATAAATGACGAGGTTAATCTTTTGCTGAGCATAATGTAATAGAAAAGTTTGTTTTTGTGGGAGAGGGCTTTCTTTGTTTGGATGAAACTGATGAGAAACCGTAGAATTAATTATTTGCAAGCGTTTATATTTCCTCTCGTATATTAATTCTTTCCCTATTATTGTTTGTTAAACTTTATATTCTAGTAAAAGTGTTTAATAAACGATATTTTGAATTAAGTGAACGAAAAAATATTGTTTTGGATAATTGATTTCTTTTCAGACAATATGATAGTACCTAGGTGATCGAACTACGCTCTGGACTCTTATTTGTTATCCCAAAGTACTTTTGCAGGTATTTCACAGCCAAAATACTCCCTACGTACTCAACGTTAATATTACAATTATATTTTTTAAGTAAGTATATATTGTAATAGGCTACGTGGCGATTTTCCTTTGTTATTGGACGGCCATTTATGTCTTTGTGATATACAGCTTGTTCGTGCGAAAAATCGGAACTTTGAAGATCCAGCTTCGTGGATAATTTGGTTATCAGTCGTTCAAACTAAAAACGTTGCTTCTGGAAATGATTTACGGAAATCGCAGAGAAGGTCCGTCCATTTTTGTTGATCATAACCATAACAATTTGATTTATTTTGTACTTTTCTTTTACTTTTATGAAATCTATTGAGGTGTAAGAGGCCCCAAGGGAGAGCTAGAAAGCTTATCCTATATATAAAGATTAGCTGTCACACTTCTTTAAGAAGAGTTACAAGTTCTTACAATTTTGGTTTAAATTTCCAATGAAACATATTTTAAATAATTAAGTTATCTCCAAGAAAAAGAATCACAAAAACTAAATCTGAGTAAATGTAGGTGTTGTTGAAATGATTATACATAATACGCAAGGTGGTTTGAAATGTGCTTGTTTATTTTTAAAACTAAAAAATGTTATTTTATAATTTTCTTGCCATATTATTATAATAATTACAATTATAAAACTTAGGTCTATCATCTTAAACATTAGTTACAACATTAACATCCTAAATTATATCCGTTGAACTTGCTCAAAACCCAAACTCCTAAAAATATATACGCCCTTAAATAAAAAAAACCTTCCCCATGTTAATTAGGTAAATTTAGATGACTCCATAACAAAAATATCTATTTAATCCACCAATTTGAAAAAAGTTAAATATCAATTAAAAAAAAAAACTAATCCTAATAAAATTCATAATTTTCATAATTTATCCCTGATTATCCAGAATAAACATATTTCCCTTAATACAATTTCCCTTTGCTTGCAGCATAATTCTCCCCTTTTGTATAATGTAAAGAGATAATTGTGTCAATAGTTACTCATAAAATGTTAGTAAAATTTGTGCTGAGTCAAGCCAGACTAGGTAGTGTTATAGACCTTGTGTTATAAATTTTGAAAGATTTCACCTTAAACATCTAGTATTGATCCTTTTAAACCTGAACTTCAAGATACGAAGCGAGTATCTCTTCTATAAGTCTATCAGTACTCCTATCAGTAAATGTCTAACATTCTCTGACTAGTTTCAAGATCTGACAATTGAGGTGGATAACCTCAAACCTATTTATAATGGGTTATCTAAAACTATTCTCTCAGCACATTTCAAACCATGATAACAAAAACATAACTATTATTGGATAACTGCACTATCCTAAGAAAAAACGTTTTCTGCTGTTGACTACATGTTTATCTTCTCGATGATCAGTAAAAGATGGTCTAACAATTCCATAAAGCTAAGATACGACGCTTCCCCTCTCTTATCTACACCATACGGTGCATCGAGTGATCCTTTTTGGCCAATTAAATCAAATATTCACATGACGTAATATCGCATAACTCTCTAGTGTTAGCAATTCACACACCGAGCCTTTCCTAGCGGAAAATTTCGCCCACCACTCTCATCATGGCTTGTCAGGACACGTTACCAATTCAGAAGCCTAAAGTTTTGTAACGTAAAATATGACGCATGATCATACAACCTTCCTGTTTCCCCCTTTAACCGACTTTATTGTAACTCCCCACAGATGTACGCTTCGTGATTTCTAATAATTTTTCGTTTTTTCTCTGCAAGACCCACATTGATTTTGTGAAATTCTACTAATCTCGCCACAATTTCTCCACAGGGATTGTGACTCATCCACTTGAGTATGAGTTCTCTTAATTGTAACTCTTCGCTGTCATGTATTTCAAATGAAATTCAGTCTTCTACTACTTCCGGTCAGGAGTCATAATTTAAGCTTATAAACTCTTAACTACGAGATCAAGTTGATTTTGTTTCAGAGTTGTTTTGTCTTCTGAAGCAATAATTCACGATACTTCTTTGTATTTATGGCCAGTTGGGATTGGCTTTACGCTGTGACGTTGCTGTCTTAGTTCTTCTAATCGTTGTGCATATTGTTTGTTATTTTCGCTGGCTTTTCGCTGTACCATGCGATGTCGTATCTCGTTGTTATCTCTTCTTACTACTCTCAGTAGCTAGTCGTGATTGGTTACGTTCTAGTAAAACATACAAACTACCCGAAAGTTCGGAGTGTAACACTTTAGACATTATTTGAACAGATCTTACTTTAACTTAAGTTGGAGGTTGATGGGATGGTTTTCGATGTTGTACAACCTTATACCTTTTCTGGTACAGTATAACCAGTTTGGATTTTTTCCGTACCTCCAATCAAGAGGGAAAAATTATAAAATTTTATTTTTAAACGTAGCAGACAAACGCAAAGGCCGATTTTTATTTTATTACCGCCAAAACTAATATCTTTGCCTGCCTGTCAATTTGATATATTACAACCCATAGGTACCAATTACAAGTTTTGGAGTTGGGGGTTGTTTGAGGGTGAAGGAGCTGGTTTTGGGTTTTCTACAAATTTTTCTAAGCTCACTCTATGGCTAAACAGATTCACAGTACAATTTTTTTGAATACCTTCGGTTTAAACAATATTTAAGTTGGGTAGTTTTGACAACAATCATCCGGTTAATATATGGTAACCTGTTATGGGAACTAAACCGTTTATAGATGTTATCATACGTTCTGACCACTCGTTCAAATTACTTTTGTTTTGGATATGTGTAGCTTTAAAAGCATATTTAACTTTTTACGACGTCTCCAGTTTACTACTTTAAGTAAAAAAAAAAAAAAAAAAAAAAAAAAAAAGAAGAAGAAGAGAAATAGTGTATATTTACTTAGATAGTTTATCTAACGGTGAGTTTTATTATTATTTCTTTCTTGGAATTAATAACATATTTATCTATTTAATTTTTATGATTTATTATTGAAAAGCGTGAAAAAATAGCTTTTTTTAAATCAACGATTTTATTAATTGTAGTTTATATATTATAGTTTACCAAAAGATGAAAATATGAATAACGGACAATAAACCGTAGAAAATAAATATAATCTTTGTTTATTTATATAAACAAGAAAGTTGTAAAGAAAGTTTGTTTATATTTATTATCTATTATTTATTGTTTGTTTATTTGGCTATTATTTTTTGTTTATATTAATCTTTTGGTGAAATCATGTATTTTGAAGTCGTTTGGTAAAGTCATTTTTCAAGGGTTTATAAATGGAAAAACGTGGGGGGGCGATATATATTGATAAATATATCGATCACAAAGTCTTTATTTAAGCATGTTTATTTTTCAATGATATGTTTATTTGTAATAACAGAAAATTAGAGTTTCATAATTAGTAATATAAAAGTGAAAGTCTCTAGCAAACATAATGAACAAATCCGTTAATTGTGAATCAGTACATTATTCACACACTCATATATTATGAATGATTTGACAAACACTTATAGAACGCGACCTCATACTTAAAATTACTTGTCAGTTATACGAGTACATTTATGTAGATGTGACGGAAATGCACATCTGCCCTATATGTGATAACGAGGCACGTGGCGACCACCCTGAGTGCCATACGACCTCGTGTATCGCCCTTCATCTCTTACCCTACTTCCGGGGAAGTTGCATTATTTTATGACATGATAAAACTGTGACGTCCCTGTTCCTAATGAAACCACATGGTTGAAGAAGAGATGAAAGAAATGTACTTCGAAAATATTGCATATTGATATCAGTTGTAAAAAATGGGAGAATATTTCAAATTCATTATTTAAGCTAAAGTATATAGTTAGATTATAAAGATGCCGCATACATATTGGCATTTAAACAAATAGAGCCTACATATGTTTCCAAGATTTAATATTTGCTTTTAATACTTGGAATTAATCCAAAATGGACAAATTTAAATCAAGCCAAGAATTTTTTCACTGTTTACAAGTTTGTACAACTATTTGATGGGGGGGGGGGATTTTCCTTCTTTTTCTAAGATGTGCATACGAAATTTAAAATCTTCAATTTATTTTGGTAAATTCTTTAGCTGTATAGGCAGATTTTTTTCGAAGTATCGCAGTTTTAAATCAGAGTTTATAAATCTTTTAATATGTAAGAGTTGTTATAATCTGTACTTGTTTAAAATCTGGTCGTAGAAAACCTTAGTTAGATCACATTACATTTTTATGCATTTCACAAGATCTGGCAACCTTACAACGGAACCGTTTGTATCGTAGATAATTAGATTGACAAAGTAGAATGTAGAAATTACAGTTATAATTAAAAGTATTCTTGTTGTAGTATTGGTATTCTTTTATATATACAGCTCATACAACGTGATCAACCACTAGGATATCTAAACTATGAGATACAAAAAACTTTAAATGGGAAATCTTCCCTATTACTTTATGGAATTTACAAATATGTTATCAAAATTTGAAAATGTCGCCGCCATTGCCCAATATGTCTGGCAATATCAAATTTTTAAATAGCACACGATTTTGTGTATGATGTTTGTGGACAGAACATATAATTTTAGATATTTTTTTTGGATAAACTCAACCTTTTAAAATAAACGGCCTATGACAAATTATAAAATTATGAATTTCGCCATTTGTTGTAGGTACTTTTTAAATTATTATTTAAAATCTTCATTTGGAATCAAAATATAATTACCGTATACAAGACCGATAGATTATTTGAATATGTTGAAGTGTATTTTATTAAATTGTTTTAATTCTAGGTCCCACATTAAAACAATTTTATTGGTCTTCTTCTAACTACTGTTAATATCAGGCCTAATGAATCAAAAGTCTCAAAAGAAAATTTATAATTAGTGTATCGATTTAAAAAAAAGTAAGCCATCTATTGAAATTTTTTTAAAATTAATTATTAAAGTAAACAATTTTGGAATTCATTTCTTAAAAATAATGTCCTCCAAATGTAAACCCTCTCGTTCGCGACATTCATTTTATCGAACAGTATTTTTTTTTATGACGGCTCGGCAGGTAGACTCCGTGATTGCTGCCATTTCGTCAAATGCTCTAGGGAAGTCAGTTTATTGGCGTAAACTTTAGATTTGAGATAACTCCACAAGAAAAAGTCCACATGGTTTAAATTAGAACTGTGTGGAGGCCAATTTATGTCACCTCTCCTGGAGATCAATTTGCCAGGGAAAATTTCACGAACTCATGGCAGAGACGTTGGACGTGTGTGATGTTGCTTCGTCCTGCTGGAACCATGTCCTTTGGTTATAGCCATTCACGTGTCCATTAAGATGAAAATGAGCTTTATCCGAAAACCCCTCAATTACCTGGTTTACAAAGTCAAGCCTCTGACTGACATCCTGGGTCTGTAATTCTTGTATCGATTGAATTTTACAGGGGTACAGCTTTAGGTCTTTGTGGAAAATACGGTGTAACGATGATCTATGCACTTTTAAAGCACTTGTGCGCTTTCGAATTGAAAAGTAAGACTGATTAACACTCTCCACGTTTTCTACTTTTCTGGTTGATCTTTGTCGCCTGGATTTTGGTTTTTCCAGTGTTGTACCGGTTTCATCAAACTTTTTGACTCATTTTCGTATGAGAGGTATGCTTGGCGGATAATTTAAGTGGCGAAAACCTCGAATATTGCAGAATCTACCACAACGGTGCGGTCCGCTACTGAGAAACTCTCCATAGCGACTGAATTCCCAAGAGCCAGGCTACCGATTTGCATACCCCCTTCCCCTCGGATTCACGCAGTAACCCAAACAAACATAAACTTTCTAAATAAATAAACACAAACGCGAGCGTTTACATTTTGACGATATTATTTTAAAGAAATAAATTCCCAAATTGTGTACTTTAATAATTAATAATCATTTTTTCAATAGATGGCTTACTTTTTTTTTCAATCGATCCACTAATTATAAACTTTCTTTTGAGACATCTTGTAGATAGAATTGTTTTAAGATAGTTGTTGCTGATTCCAAAAAAAAATGAATTTTGCCTTGATATTGAAAAATGGCAGCGACTTTTCGAGTTATGGATAACATGTTTTTATATTCCATAAAAAAGAAGAGAAGTTTCCATATTTAAATCTTTTGTATCTTTTATTAATTTTAAACATCCTAATGTTGGCCATTTTGTGTGTGTATATATATATCGTACTAACTCATACATTTGTATAAATAAAACAAATACAATTATTACAGATATTGCAAGTTATAAATTTTTTATCATTGATTACAAATTAATGCGGATACTGATTCATTATATTTCTGTCATATGAATACATTGAAAGAATATCTCGGCAAGATTCTCACGTCTGATCTTCTTGTTAATATTCTGGCCCATTACCAATATATCTCGTATAAAGTGGAATCATTTGGGCGAATACATTAGACTGATAAAACTGAATGGTAAATTGCATATAATATATCCTTAACTTCTTTATAGAATATTTAAATTTAATATCTTCATGTGTACTTGAAATCGAATGTTAGCCAGCGGCTTTGCATTGTTAATCGAATGTTGTTATCATATGACTTTTAAAAGAATCACGTCCTGAAGCCCTTATGCGGCAGAACAATGGGACATCGCGGTCAATGTCATTCAGGTGCGTGACCAAGGCTGTTATTTACTTTTATATATAAACATGTTTGTCACTGTTGAACCGTATCACTTATCTATCTGCTCACCAATCATGAAGTACCTACAAGCGTGTTTAGTACTTGCAACCGTGGTCGTCATAGTAACATCCGAAGCACCATCAGGACCTTATCCTCCATCAGGATGGAAACCGTCAGGTCGCCGTCTTATCTTGCCCTCACGTCAGCAGTCGCAACGTGTCTATGGACCTCCTCCAGCAGAGTACGGTCCTCCTCAGGCTTCATCCACCACTGCGGAACCGACAACTGCAGAGCCTACGACTACAGAAACAGCAACTACTGAAACGCTTCCAACAGAACAACCCGAAGTAGTACCCGACACATCCGATGCTAGCAACACTGATGGGCAATCAGAACAGCTCAAGAACGCAGACAATGGAATTTACTATGTTCTCCTTCCTGATGGTAGATTACAACGGGTTGAGTATATGACGTCACCAATACTAGATGCTAGCGACACTAATGGGCAATCAGAACAACCCGAAGAAGTACCCGACACATCTGATGCTAGCAATACTGATGGGCAATCAGAACAGCTCAAGAACGCAGACAATGGAATTTACTACGTTCTCCTTCCTGATGGTAGATTACAACGGGTTGAGTATTTGACGTCACCAATACTAGAACATCCAAGTCGTCAAATCAACCGACCCAGTCAGATGCTCCAGAGTACATCATCCAGAAAAGTCCAGCCCAGCAACTTCCAACAGGCTCAAATAGTCCGATACGTCCAGATTGATCCTCAACAACAGAAGCAGGAACCGCAACAGATGATGTTCAATGGATTCGTCGCAAATATTCGTTACACTGATGTAGAACCAATCTCAGGACCTGTCTATGCTTACAACCCAGCTCCACTTATCCGCATACTCAAGAAATAATGTCTTTAATTTTCTATATTTGAGTTATAGAATTATATAAACGCATTATTAATGAATGATTGGTTATGGATAAGAAGTTAAATAAATTAATATTGAATTTAATTTCATTATTTTTCTTGAACTTATAATCCTATACAATCTCCTAATGTTAAATAATTATATCAAATACCAGATAATTATTTATATGTTTAACAGTTCAAAAAATTATTATATATATATATATATATATATATATATATATAACGTGGAAATCGAAACAATTGGTTACTACATTTATTTATTTGTATAATATCTTTCATAGTAACACTCATTGAATGATAGTGTACGCTAATAAACATAAAATGATTAAAAAACTTATTCTAGTTTAAACAGATTACCTATTAATATGCATATACACACATCATTTACATATGTATATGTGTGAATAGATGAAAACTGAACATTGTAGCGAATCAGAACATATTTTTCTTCTAAAAAAAAAAAAAAAAAAAAAAAACGCATTACTTCAGTTGATGGTGAATTTATTTATTTGGACAATGGTTGTCATATTAAAATGTTCATTAAATTAGAGTAAAGGACTAAACTAACATTAAACTTTAAACTTTAGATAACTTAAAATATAAAGCAAACATTCACTCTACTATAATGCGGACAGTAAGGCAGATTTTTTGTGTGAATATGTTAGTATTTTTCATAATATGCATTATTGTCAATAATTTTGTTGGCTAATCTATTTATATTATCAACTTTCAAATTAGCTATTAATATTTCTGCGTCACCATTGACGCTTATCAATAACTTATATTATTACTTTTTTATTTTGTTAAAAAATAAAACAAAAGGAAGCCACAATGACGAAGTGTTAATTACAAACTTTTATAGTTTGCTCCACGATATCTTCTATCGTATGCAGTACTTGTTCGCTTTTCTCATATTTTTACGAATAACTAATAGAAAGAAACAAAAATCCTATAAAGTGAAATTAAGCCTAAGTTTTACACCAAAATAGGTTTGAATAAAATATATTTCTTCGTAAATCCTAAACGTTTTCTATATTTAACTTATATTTGTATAGAAAAATAATAGTAAAAATAGAAAGCAATTATGTTTATTAAAACTTTTTTTATTATGTTCAAACGAACATAAAGATTGTACTTTTGGCAAATATTTTATATAACACTCCAAATTATTTTATTTTATTTTTATACAAATAAGTTAAACCTTTGAACCACTTAATACGCTTAATGTATTAAATAATCATAACATGTGTGTTAGATTTATAAACGCTTCCTAATGTGATTTAAGGACGTAACTGACCGTGTATTTTTACTTTCAAACAAATATTGTAGTATAGAGAAGATTATGTGATCGGTCAAAGATCTAAAATCAAGTTTTTTAAAAGTACTCTTTTGAGTTTTGTTTTTTTGAAAAGACGTATGTCTGTCTGAATGGCGTCTTACAATCTCTACAGAACAAACGTGTGAACAGATTGTAATCAAATCTAATATGGGGGTATATATTAGTCATAGAATGGGATAATTTCTCCTTTATTATTTTTCGATCAATCAAAAACACGAAAAACAATCACAAAATCCGCTTTAACGATATTGATCGAATTTTAAATAAGTGTAGCCTCTAAGGACCCAAATAAAACATATTAGTCGCTTTCTTTCGTCGTCATTCTTAAACAAATATCTGTTCGTGAGTTAGCTTAAAAACATCTAAAACAAATCGGCCTTGAGTCTGTTTGTTATACAAGACGTATTTTCTCAAAATTGGTTTACCGATTTTGTTCAAATTTGTGTGTTATGTGGAGCTTAATGACCCAAATCCGAGTGCAAAATAGCAAGTAAAATAATATTAGGATTCAGGAATTGGCAAAAAAAGTAAACCTTGGCGCAGTCATTAAAAACTCATTTTTAATTAAGTACGATTTAAGCTGAAGACTTATTTATGGCATGTGAAATCAATGTTTAGGCACTGTTTAAATATATAAATATTTTATCAAAGACTGGTTTCATGGTTTTCAATTTAGATGACATACGACTGAACTGAGTTTTATAGTGACGAATAGTGTTGGTTGATTTTCGGGATGGGTGAGTGAGAAAGTTTGTGCAATGTTAAAGCATCATTTATTAATACTCTCAATAGAAACTATACTCTTAGTAATAGAACGCAAATTTCTGTTGTCAATCGGTGGGCCATTTGTAGGCTCATATAAAACCAATTAAAAGTATTTACGATTACTATTATTTTTTATAAGTTTCTGTTGTCGCAATCCGAATATTGACATAATGATTACAGGACGTAATCATCTTGTTTACCGCCCAACGACTGCCGTTTCGGCTATTAGCCATTTTAAAGTTGTTTAGGCAGGTTTTGGTTCCTTTATCAACTACAAAAAACACTTATAGTTTATTATTAATACAAAACATTACAAACATATAAAGTTTACACGAACGTACAAATATTGTTTATTTTTAACAAAACACATCGATATGCGATCAGTAAAGTTCACCTTACTGTCTCTGCTAGAATGTATCGAGACTATTCGCCTATCGATATGTTAAAAAAACAACTATATTTATGTGTGCGTGTAAATGTTCTATATGTTTTTTTAATGTTTAGTGTTAATAATGAGCTATAAGTGTTTTTGTATTTGAAAAAGGAACCAAAACCTGCCCAAACGACTCGAAAATAGCTGAATAGTCGAAACGGCCATCGTTTGACAGTAAACAAAAATATTAAAGGCAGTAAGTCTTATTATTTGTTGTTTGATGTATATACTTAAAGTCTATACTTTATGCCCACAAAACTACAGAGGACATGGACCTAGCTATTGTAAACAAAAAGATACAGTGTTTGTTAACCGGGGTTTGATCAGAAGGTCCTCTTCGGAATGCGACCGCACGCCATCTACATACACTCCT
Source organism: Aphrophora alni (assembly GCA_963513935.1). Lineage (NCBI taxonomy): Eukaryota > Metazoa > Arthropoda > Insecta > Hemiptera > Aphrophoridae > Aphrophora > Aphrophora alni. The sequence continues at coordinate 82,840,518 of OY740770.1, read as the reverse complement.
TAAACCTTGTTTAGTTGCCAAATGTAATTAAATTTGCGGCAATTCAAGGGTTTTTTTAACCAATTATTTTTCCTAGTCTAGAAGTTATGTATTTAAACCTGTACTAGCGAAAAATGTCACACAACTGCAACAAAGAAAATTCACCGTGAAGGTCTTGCCAAACAAAACAAAGCTTAAGAAAGGAATATCGAGGGAGTTCCGTATAAAAGGAAAATAAATTTGAATCCTAAAATATGGAATAAGATTGAAAATTTGAGACGAGAATGAGTATGGAGAAAAGCTGTGCTACATTTCGGCTAAACACAATACACGATTTCTATGGCAACATACCTACAAAAATTTAACATTTTTGAATTTTGGTGAATGCACCTTGTGTCATGAAAAACCAGAAATCACCTTTTGCAATACCGTAATTGTGCAAGACTCATCATATTGTAGAATTTTTTCAAAAATTATGTTTGTGTTTTATTTTACATGGAGTTCTACTAAATATATTCGATCGATAGTATAAAATCGTCCTTAATAAAAACATTTCTATTCATTTATTTTTTTTTTTAAATTCCACAATAGACAAGACTGTGTTCCATCTGTTTCATAGTTTCTATAAGTTAAATTTATCAGCCCCCCCCCCAAATTTCATAATTACACTTGTTCAATTTATTTATATTTCATTTATATTTACATTTAATATGGTATATAAATCCATGATAAATTCCCTTTTCTTATACAATTTCCCTCTGAAATTAATTTTGTACTTATAACTGCTCTCCTCAATTATTAATTCATTTAAATGTAAATTAATATACGGTTAATTATATACAGATTTACTTTTGCTATAATTATATACAGATTTTTAAGGTCGTGAACAATTATATATTAGGCGACATTGTATGGCCAACGTAAGATTATCCAACGACTATCCTCATTAACGAACTTATCCAAAGATTAGTAAAACCCGTTTACATATCAAACTGGAATGAAATCGGATAGAAATGGTGACTTGTAGAGCATTGCAAACACACACATACGTGTACATGCGCACACACGGAAATTAATAAAAATTAACAAAATTTCAAATTATTTCTATGGGTAAGATCTTTGGACATTTATTTACAGAGAGGGTTCCGGAGTGTTCATAGGTTGATAATTTTCAAACTATAAATTCGTTAATTCTGTTCCTGTGTGATTTTTTGTTACTATAGTAACTAACACGAATAATTTAATATACTGCAGCTCCATAAATATATTAAATGGAATGCCAAATACGAAATCATGTTAACAATAATCACATTGTTATAAATTCTGCGAAACATGTCAACTGTGATTGGAGTTTTTAATGTAAGTCCAGTCCAGCTTTTAGGTTAGTCGCATTATTCATTTAATGGAATGCGGTGAAAATACAATAACAACTGAATAGATAAAATTTGAGTGATTTTTATTAATAAGGACAGTTATTTACTCTTGTTCTGACATCTAATCATATTACTTAATGCGTAATATTAAATGAGATTCTTCTTCTTTGTCGTGCCCTATAACCTTTATATTATAAACTTAGTTGTTTAACTTGATACACCGTATACTGTAGAACAATATTTAACATTTTATAAATTACGTGTTTTAGTTAATATTGCTACCATAATTCAAATATAAAATAAAATAAAGAAATGGTTCTGTGAACAGTTGACCTCGCATTTTGGATAATTTACTGCATTCAATCATAGTGTACGCTTAACCTAACATAACCTAAACATCTATCACAGGGAAAAATAATAAAAGATTGTGATTAAGATTTACCATTCATTGGAATCATGATGGTTGTAAAATACCCCGGAATGAGGAACGACTCCTTATCCCAACATCTGGTGGGAATCGGTAGATGGTGAACCAAATCGTTGGAGGGTAAATGATCAAACTATTGTTTATATTTACTGTAATTCATACTGATATAAGTTATATGGGAACTTTATCAAGTTTTTTTGTTTCTTAGTCAGGTAAAAATATCTAGTGTGAACCTTTAGAAGAAAAAAAAAAGTTCCATTTTCATTTTTGTATTTGAAGTATTTTTTACGACTGCTTGTTTATTCCTAGGCAGAGCACCCGCATTCATTCTTTGACTGTTTTGAAAGGCCGTCATTTTAAAGCGACACATCGTTCTGCCTACTTGTAGAGGATCTTATAGCCCACCTAAATTCCATAACAGAAAGCGGGATCATTAGAAGTATCATACAAAGTAACTGTTTAAGATCCATAAAACACTTAAAATTACAACTGCCATTTAATATTTTAATTTGTTAACAAACAAAAAAATGGTAAATCTGAAGTATTTTTACAGCTACTGTATTGAATTTTTTATCCTACACAAATATAAAAGGATTTGTTTTTCTGTGCAAACTGTTCATAAGATCAAGAACAGCAATTTTTCATCAGAGCCAAAGTCGTGAAAGTTTTGAATAAGACACAAATATATTCAACTGTAAACTGTTGTCATTTAATTTTTACTATGTTATGTGGTTTTATCAATTTTTATTACGAAAATAATAAATTTCAGGAATTATCCATACAATTTCAATAATGAAGTAGAAAAACTGATAGCTACTTTGAAACGTGAGAAGAGAAACGTAAAACCGTGACTAGACATTGAATATATTGTACAATATATTGAACTTTTAATGTCGGTTGTTTAATATAAAATGAGGTTATACAATCAGAAAATGGTACCAAAACTTCCTGGAATTCGCTCAATAATTGAATAAATTGTGCAAACAGTTTAAAAGTGTGGCTGTTTCACGCAATATGTGCAACCGAGTGAATTTGTTCTCTTAATAAAAGAGTATTTTATACATTTTATTTTTATTCGAAAGTTATATTTTATAAGTAAGATTTAGTTTTTTACGAAAACCGTGTCTGCAGAAAAGGAAGATTACTTTTAAAATTTATCCATTTATAACGCTATAAACCTGTTCTTTGGGACAAGAATAATACTAAACATAATGAGCATCAGTTTATCTGTTCCTAGCACTGATTGCTTCTATTATTACGACATTCACTTTCGAAAATAAAGGGCCAACATTCTGAAGAAGTTCTTAAAATATTTCTTCATTTATTCTTAGATAATTTTTCTAGCAATCAACAGCACTTAGTTCCTTTAAGAGATGTACATCATTAAATTCAATTCTGTTGTACCATTCTTGGCTCCACAACTCATTTTCGATTGCTTCTTTGGAAAAACTCTATAACCAACATTAACATTACTTAACGTTTCTTTCAATCCTTTCCGGAACGCTTATACCAGAAAGATGAAATTTTAGAATTTTGTTTTGGTGTAAATTCAATTCTACACTAAAATGGAGGTTTTGGAGGACAATCGAAAATTTTCTAACGCAAAGCCCATTGAGTATACGTCAATTTAAAAGTTTTATTTAATAGAAAATAACTGCCCAAACTCTAATTCAAAATGGCGACTGGTCAGATATTAAAATTTGGTATTATATTATAAAATTTTAACACTGAAAATACATTTTCCTGGTTAAACTTGAAAATGATAACAGTTTTGCTATTATTATTATACTTTTTTTCTCTCCATTATTTTCTTCTTAACTAAATTAGATTTTGTGATATTTCACAGGCCGTCATTTTAGATTGAAGTAAGATAAGGATTGTGCTGTTATTTTGTATTAAACAAGACAAAATAATTGAAGTAATACTCGATGAGGCTTTAAATTTGAAAATTTTAAGTGACCTCCAAAAATTCCATTTTAGGACACCTGAATTTTTTGACACCTGGTACAAATATAACTTCAGCGGTATTTACAAAATGGTTTGTACAATATTCATCAACTTCAACGATAAAATGGTTGTGGAAATAATCTTAGTTCAATTAATTGCAGAACATTAATTGCACAATAAAATTTAACGTCCAGTCCGGGCTGTCATTAGTGGAAAAAAATAAAAAAATAAAAAAATAAATATTATAGTGGAATTTTTGAAAACAAAAATGTTGCTTAACAAATCGATTCTGCCTTAACATCCGTCATTTCGATGTTATAATAAATTGTAGAATATATATTTTACACGTTAATGCATATCTAAAATTATGCTAACACAATTAATTACTACCATTGTATCTAACAAAAGTGCGGTTCAATGTTAGTTTAGTCTTTTACTGTAATTAAACGAGCATTTTACTATGGAAACCAATGTAGAAATAAATAAATGTACCAAGGGGTGGAATACTGCGCCTGATTTTTTTTAATTTCTAGAAAAATATGTACTTATAATCCAAATTTTAAATTCACAACAATGTTCAGTCTTCAGCTATTATATATATTCCACGTATGATTGGTTTAAACTAGTATACAATTTAAAATTAATGTTTACAAATTTATGTTAAATGAAAATTATAAATAAATAGGAAAGTACAGCACATAGGATTAAAATTTCAAGATAAATAATGAAATTAAATTCAATAATAGTTTATTTTACTTCTTATCAATAACCAATCATTCATTAATAATGCGTTTATATAATTCTATAACTCAAATATAGAAAATTAAAGACATTATTTCTTGAGTATGCGGATAAGTGGAGCTGGGTTGTAGGCATAGACAGGTCCTGAGATTGGTTCTACATCAGTGTAACGAATATTTGCGACGAATCCATTGAACATCATCTGTTGCGGTTCCTTCTTCTGTTGTTGAGGATCAATCTGGACGTATCGGACTATTTGAGCCTGTTGGAAGTTGCTGGGCTGGACTTGTCTGGATGATGTACTCTGGATGTCTGGATGACTATGTCGGTTGATTTGACGACTTGGATGTTCTAGTATTGGTGACGTCATATACTCAACCCGTTCTAATCTACCATCAGGAAGGAGAACATAGTAGATCCCATTGTCTGCGTTCTTGAGCTGTTCTGATTGTACATCAGTGTCGCTAGCATCGGATGTGTCGGGTACTACTTCGGGTTGTTCTGTTGGAAGCGTTTCAGTAGTTGCTGTTTCTGTAAACGTAGGCTCTGCAGTTGTCGGTTCCGCAGTGGTGGATGAAGCCTGAGGAGGACCGTACTCTGCTGGAGGAGGTCCATAGACACGTTGCGACTGCTGACGTGAGGGCAAGATAAGACGGCGACCTGACGGTTTCCATCCAGATGGAGGATAAAGTCCTGATGGTGCTTCGGATGTTACTATGACGACCACGGTTGCAAGTACTAAACACGCTTGTAGGTACTTCATGATTGATGAGCAGATAGATAAGTGATGCTTCTTTAGTGGTTTGAACATCCTTATATATGCACCTAAAATGAATCCTTGGTCACACGTATTATCGTGTAACATTGACCGCGATGTTCCTTTGTTTTGACGTATAAGGATATCACACAGATGAACGTGATTCGGTTAAAGAGTTTCGGTACAGTCATATTTCAATTAGCTTGGGCTGTATTGTATATGCATGCATAATAATGGTTAGCGTTTTCACATCATTCCAAACAAAACTTAGATTTTGAAATTAATTTAAATTATTGTTAACAGAATTATAAATTTATAGTCCTAACAAATTCCTAATCATCTTTAGTAATTGTAATATTTCTAGATTATTTGATACTTAGGAGTTTGGGTTGGATATTTTTATTCACACATATCGATAAAACATTACTGTTTCAATATGGTGGCTTTAATTTTTAATTATGGGAAAGGTTCAATTATAGATGGAAGGATGTTAAGCTAAAAGTACTGCGATATGAATTTGAAGACATCAATCAGCTTTTGATTAAATACAGGCAACGTTTTTAAATGTAATTTTCTATTTTATTATCAAATTAAACATTATCATATTTGGTTACTCAACCATTTCCCCCATGATTGTTTATATATCACTGTGAGGCAAAAGTGTGGACAATTATTTTTCTCGGCTTCTATTGACATAGAATGACGCTAGAAAGTGGTTGGAAATCTCTTATTACAGAGTACACCGAAACTCCAATCAAAATATACAGGTTGTGTTAAAAATTAAAAAATAATGGTTTACTTTGAGCATTTATCAAATGTAACATATTGATATTTCTTCATTTGTTTTCTCTCTATGAGGCAGACATTTTGTTATATTATATTGTTTAAATATTATAAATTTATAACGCGATTACTTGGCTCGAAATTGAGATAGAAAATCATGTGACCTCTCTATGGAAACCTGTTTAGTTTGTCTATCGACTGAATAATACACACAATTATAGAAAACTAAAGAGTGTTCAAAAATTGAATTTCAAAATTAGTGTTATGTTTTTAACTACGATTTTTAATTTGTAAGTGTTGTATAATGTTGTTTTTAGTTAACGTAGAAAGACGTTTTAAAGGGCGTTTGAACGTTAGGGCTGTCTACAAAGAATGACAAAAGATCGATTAAAAAATATTGGGTGTTCCAAAAATTATGAAATACACAACTTTCTTAAATGCAAGAACAGTAATATTGTTTTATATTTGAATTGTCCTAACCAATATTTTTATCTTTTCTACTTTTGGAGTAATTAATGTGTAAACATTGAATGTTAACAGTACTACAACTTTGCTTGTGATGAATATACAATTTTATGTGACCTCTCTTTAGAAAGCTCTTTAGTTTGAGTATTGATGGACTATATTGAGTTAAATATTGTAAGTACACTTTGTTCTACAACTAAATAGGCCACTCGATCAATATCTTCTTGTTTATTGGCATTAGTGATTCATTGTGGTAATAATAAGAAATAATATCACACATTATTAGTTTATTTATTTAGTATTAGTATTATTTAGATAAAATTGTGCGCAGTAACATTTTAATATTTTGCTGTAATGATGACTAGTTATGAATACGCTATTTATCTCAAGTAGTATTTTAAATGGAAAAAGAAGAATAGTATTTTCAAAATGTTTACACTGCTACTAAAAGGCATGATGGCTTTGGTTTAAGCTTTACACATGATGCTCAAATTGACCACCTATAACGACTTGGCAATGTCTCAGGGGAGTGTATAATCTCTGCCGTTCTTCTCTGATTTTCACTACTATGTTGAATACCATGTCGAATTTAATTTTCCAGGTCATCCAAGTCTTGAAGCCTGTCATGATAAACCTTCATTTTTAAATAACCCCCCAAAAAGGTTCTTTAAATCGAGAGATCTAGGTGTCCATTGAACATAACTTCTTCCTATCCATTGCGTTTCGTTGATAGCGTGGAGCGTCGTCAAAATAAGGTGGGCTTCCACAAAGCTGTAAAATTGCTAATACAATTCGTTTTTGAAACATTTCTTAATACCGAGGCCCAAACATTTATTTTAAGGCTACCGTGAGTGTTACTCTACCCAATGAGACTTTTCAGAGGACCAATTTTGTTTGGTAATATTACCGTGCAGAGTAAAAGTTGCTTCATTAGTAAAAATAACGTAGTATCACCGTTCACACAACCTTCCACTATCAATTCACTGAACTCAAGTCTGCGATCCAAACCATTTTCAACCAGTTTGTGAATCGACTCTATTTTGAATAGATGAAATGTTTCCAATTTCAGTTTACGAAGCACAAAGCGCTGACTTATGACTTCATTTAGAGCGATTTACTTACTAGGCACATTGGAATTTTCTTCCACGAAAATCATTTCATCAGATGTTCTTTTCGGTCTTCCAATTCGAGGTTTATTTTCGACACCGCCGGTTTCCATAAAATTATGTTATATCTTAGAAACAATTAACTTATTCTCTATCAGTATACAGACCATTGAAAATATGGCACACTTCCATTTGTGTCCTTCTTATCTCTTCATATCCGTAAATTATTAAAATTTTAATTTTCTGATTAGAAGTTAATTTTACCATTTCAAAAATTGTACGCTCTTTTATAACACTTATTTTTAAAATAATTATTTCCGATCCCTAACATATTGATTTGAATAAGGAGTAGTAGACCAGGATCGTTAGCAGTTCGACTAACAGCTAATATAATTGCAGGCCATCAATAATTTCATAACAATAATTTGATACTGTTTAGAAAGATTAGCTAACTTCATATAAATTACGATATTCTTTATTAATTATACAAAAATTACATATTGGATTTAAATTACCTGTACTGGTCATGTGTAGATGTGAACAGGGTGGAGTTTGATCAACCCTTATCTTATTAGGGTTATTTCTTCTAATAAAATAAGGGCAATATCAAATACTACTTGCCTATTCTACCTTAAACTATGCATTGAAATACAACATTCTGCTCATAGCATAATATGTTCGTACAATGAGTGTAAACTAACGATGTTAACGATAATAGGAAAATACCATAACAATTTTAATTTTTGAACACCCTGTATTTTTCCAAAATTGTGTTTTAACTAAAATTGTGAATAGGCAATGCTTTTTAGAGAGAGGTCACATAATAATCATTATTCACTTAGCCCTGCAGAGAAAATTTACATAATTGTGAATTTTAAAACGTCATAACTCGGTAAGATAAATTTAAAATGTTTTTTATGTATCTTAAATTGACCTATTAGAATACCGGTACGTAAAAATAATATCTTTACATTTAAAAAAGTTGTACTTCACGTTTTTTTAATTTTTAAAACCCCCTATATAGATTTTTTTCTTAATATTTTTACTTCACTATTAGAACCAAAATTACTTCACACATACTCGTAGAATTAGATGTGTATAAATAAATTTTTGTATAGAATACTGTTTATATTGAGTAACACATAAATACATAATATATATCGCGTCATTTTAAAGTCTCTAGCACTCTCTTAAATTTTAAACGAATACAGATAAACTAGCTTTATTTGCGGTTCATCTGTTGGTTACAATAGGCACCTTAGATTTTTCTAAATATTCTAACTGTACTCATTTGAAAAATCGATTTCCTCGTCGATTTTTGTAGAGGAAGTTGAGTTTCGTTCTAGGAGTCCCGTTTGAGTAATAAACAATCTTTATATGTTTTTATTGGTTCTTAAATTAAGAAACTATTTTAGATTTTAAGCTCACACTCAAAAATATGAAGTTAAGAGTGGAAAATGGTTTTTTTAAACCTAGTTGGTTAGCTCGAGCTAAATTAACTTTTAACTTCAGTTAATTGTCGTATCTGTGTGAGAAGTTAATTATCTTTTCCTAATAAGTTCTAATAGTGTCCTAATACTTTATAGCTAAAATTTGTCAGATACAGTAAGACGTACTTGGAACTAATTGTGCAGCTTTGTTTGAAAGTTTCGGTTAAACAATTTTAAACTTTCAGGTATATAATAAAATTACACTAGTTCATCTTGACAAATGAAGTTTTACGTCATCTAATATGAGAGAGATAAGTTTGGAAAAAAAATGCACGCAGGAAGGAAATGTGCTGTATCTTTTATTGTTTAACTAATTTTACACTTAAGAGATTTTAATTCCAAAGAAAGCGGGAATTTTATATTTCGTTTAAGGAACAATATAATACTTTTTTATGTTCTTCAGATTTATTTACATGATAATTTCTCAGAATATTAACCTCTTTTACACAAATTTACATGTAAAAATGCATGTCTTAAATGTAAAATTATTATAAGTTACACTCGTCTGAAAAGTTAAAAAATAAATAAAAATAAAAAATGTTAGCTTCTTAGTTTTATGGACCCCAAGTTATTTATAAAATGTATGGGAAAACAAATAAGAATACTCACATATTTTAAATTCAACAGTGGTTAATTTCTTTTCTAATAATATGAAATGTATCTTTACGAAATACAATATAGGTGTAATCCGTATAATATAATGTTCCCTATTTTCATGAAGTTTTGAGCGTTTTTTATAGACATTTTATAAATTTGCATATTCCTGAAAAGTTATTTTGAACTCTTATATTATTATTGGACATTAACAAACTTATTTTTTTGCTGATATAAAAAAAATCTGAACGTTTTTAGCTTTGAGTGAATATTGGTAAATAACATAGTTTCAAATCAGCGAAAATTCTGCGAATCTCGAAATATTTAGTGTGGATTTAATATCACCCATTTGTAGAGCTCGTTTTGACCTCCTGTACTTTACACTCTACACTGTTTTTTATCCGTCTGCTTCTACAGCGCTGCTTACTTTGAATATACAAATGAATGCTGCATTTACACAATGACACAATACCTAGTCGTTACTTATAGAACGTCTTCTGTTTGCGCTTTGCATTTCTAGATGGATTTCTTCCAGAGTTTTCCTTCTAGTTTCAATTAGAACGAAAACTGAGAAATAAACTCCATAGAGGGAGCTCAAAGTGAAAATAGCGTAGTTGACTTGAGTTCCCCAACGATCAGAAATTGTTTGGTAAAGTTTGTTTGTTATAAAAGATACGACAGCTACCACTATTGATGTTATCCCTGAGGCTAAACCTTTAACATTTGGAGGGAACACTTCTCCTTGGATTATACTGGGAATGCAAGCCAGTCCAACTGGAAAAAAGAAACCGAAACAAATAAAACTTGCGAATGGAAACCAGTTGTAGTGTTGCAAATTAATAGTAGTTTGTGATTCTAAATAGAACCATACCGTTAAAGAACCGGTCGCTAGAGCGCACCCTGATGATGATATAGTTAGCAACGGTCTACGACCAACTTTGTCAATGAACACAGTTGACCATACTCCAAACATTACCCAGATTGCACACATAATGATGGCACAAGTATCTGTGGTCAGATATTCCGTGTCTGTTAACGTAGTAGCTATGTATGCCATGAAGACACTGCTACCTGATAATCTCTGTAAGACTGCTAAAGTTTCAGTCATCATCAAAGCCAATCGATTGCCTCTATTACAAATCAAATCACGAATACTTCCTTTATTTTGTATATTTGATAATACGGCGTTCTCTATATTTTGTAGTTCATTTTCAACAGAATCGCGGCGCCGTAACCATTTCAACGCTTTTTCGGCTGATGATCGTTTCTTGTGCATCAAATAAAAATACGGAGATTCGGGAATACAGAACAAAGAGATAATGAAAATTATAGGAACTGCGCTCGAAACATGGATGAGCTTAGTATAAGAAACATAAGGTCCTATAACGTACTCGAACATAATTCCTAGATATACCATGAGAGTGAACATCGTGTTGAGTGCGCCACGTACTTTAGGTTCCGCTATTTCACATAGATAGATAGGAGTGATTGTATACGAAGTACCACCCCACATTCCTCCTAAGAATCGAGCGATGTAGACATATTTTACGTTGTGACAGAAAGCTAGAATCATCCAATGCGCTACAGCTAAACCACTGCACAGCAACAAAGTCATTCTACGTCCGTAACGATCCATCATCCATCCCACAATTATTGGACTAACTATAGACCCTAGATACAACATTGATATCATCCAAGAGATTTGTTCGTTATCCATTCTGACTTGATTATTAGAAGATCTCAGCTTTGGTATCGTAGGCGAAGGCCATCCAAGGAACATCCCTGTCATGAATAGGCTGGCGGATGCTGAAACAAATGGTACAGTGTGTTTATATTCGATAGTATTCTAATCGACACTACATTGAAATTATGATTTTATGATCTTTGTGGGTGATACAGCAATAACGAAAAATCCATGCAAACTTAAAACGATTGTGCAATAAGACAGAATTGTAGAACGACTAGCGATTTAAATTTGGTTTTATAATGCTTGAGTAATACTATTGAATGTATATCTACGAGCAGTCCCATAGCGAGGCTTCAATATGTGCGTCGAACAGTTAGTTTTGTTGGTTCAGATCAGAATGCGTTAGAGTCGGAGGAGTTACAACGTGTTATATGGCTGTCCTTAAAGTTAGCAGTCATGGTAGCTCTAGAGACTCTATGATCTTCAAACTATGCCATAGAGAAGTCCCATAGCGAGGCTTCAATATGTGCGTCGAACAGTTAGTTTTGTTGGTTCAGATCAGAATGCGTTAGAGTCGGAGGAGTTACAACGTGTTATATGGCTGTTCTTGAAGTTAGCAGTCATGGTAGCTCTAGAGACTCTATGATCTTCAAACTATGCCATAGAGAAGTCCCATAGCGAGGCTTCAATATGTGCGTCGAACAGTTAGTTTTGTTGGTTCAGATCAGAATGCGTTAGAGTCGGAGGAGTTACAACGTGTCCTTAAAGTTAGCAGTCATGGTAGCTCTAGAGACTCTATGATCTTCAAACTATGCCATAGAGAAGTCCCATAGCGAGGTTCAATATGTGCGTCGAACAGTTAGTTTTGTTGGTTCAGATCAGAATGCGTTAGAGTCGGAGGAGTTACAACGTGTTATATGGCTGTCCTTAAAGTTAGCAGTCATGGTAGCTCTAGAGACTCTATGATCTTCAAACTATGCCATAGAGAAGTCCCATAGCGAGGTTCAATATGTGCGTCGAACAGTTAGTTTTGTTGGTTCAAATCAGAATGCGTTAGAGTCGGAGGAGTTACAACGTGTCCTTAAAGTTAGCAGTCATGAACCGGTAAATGGTAGCTCTAGAGACTCTATGATCTTCAAACTATGCCATAGAGGAGGCTCATACATTTATTTTTACGTAAAATTATTCATAATAAACCGATACTTTTTTTTTCCATAAATGCGTCAGTTCAATTACTGACAATGTGCTACACTGTTTCCATAGATGTAGGATACAAATATTACTTACGAGCTTCTTACTTATATGATGTACATATAGTTTAGTTACGATGCTGTAAATGTGGGTCTGATAGTCATTCTGAGTTTTTAGAAGGCCAAAGTCTGCAGTTATGAGAAGTCGCCGATTGTTACATGAGTGTATCTATAGACTTTAGTGGTAATCTAATCTTGTTTAAGGTGTATAAGTTAGTAAAAGTTTCAACTAATCATGCTATGTTCTTACTTTTTTTTTAATGTCTGTCTACAATCCTATTTTGAACATAAAATTAGAGGTTCTAACAATCAAATTGTCACCAATCTGCGTTACTTTGTATAAAACACAACACGACACATGTTAAAACAACAGTAGTTTTTTTACCATGCATGGTATTAGGATGTTTTCCTGGTGGGCTACAATTGTCATGTTGTTAACCATGTTAATATGGTTTAATTTATAAAGGATGAAATATATGTAATTTAAAACTGTACCGTAGGTGTTTAATAATCTGCACAAATAATTAGCAAAGAAGATGTTATTTTACAAATAATAATTGTTTATTTTATAAACTTAACAAAATGGTATATATTAATCTATAAAAGAATATGGTATACACATCAATCACACAAAAAGCCTTCTCAACGCTACTATTACCCATTTTAAAATAAATAAAATGAAGAGTTGTCTTGTAACAATGTTTAACAATCAGCTGTTAAAATAAAACTTTAGTTTATTAGCTGCTCAGTAATGCCAACATGACCAGTATAAATTATGTAGTTTCAATTTTATTGATGTAGAAAAAGTGTCTATTTCTTTTTGAATAACCCTGTATTAATATTATTGATAGTTCACTGAAACCTCAGACATAAAAAGAGCAAATATTATTATATATTATTATTAATTTTGTTGTTCGTTTATACAATTCAGTTTTTTTTTCAAGCGCCAGTATTTCTTTTAACTCTTTTAAAAAATTTTAAACCGTAAGAACTTCAGCTACTTTCTGCCGTCTATTTCCATTTTCGTTGTTCTTCCTTGATCCACGGGATCTGTGTCTTCTTTCCTCCTGGTAAAGCAGACGTTTCTTGGTTTTTCTTTCTCACTACAATTTTTTTCAGTGACCATTCTTATTAATTTATATATTTTACTATTTTTTTGTAGACCCATTGTTGAAAATTTGACATTGAAGATTTTAAATGGTTAAGAAAAGATTAAAAATGTGTTATATAATACACATAGTAAGTATTTATACTTAACTAAATCTTAACTCCTAATCTTTGTACGTTTTTTAGATATTAAAATTTTAAAATTGAAGACAAACATATCGACAGAATTGAAACGTATAGTTTATTTATTTATATGAAAGAAATATACTCCCCAATTTATTTCGTGTAGGCTATATCAGGCTCGCACGTAAACTTATCTTCCAGTACATTTTAAATATAGTTAATTATTACAAGTAACGGTATACAGGACTTCCGTCAATTATTACACAAAAAACACTCTAATCTTTATTTCTATTAAACTCACTTCTAAATGGTTTTAAACTCGTCACTCATTTTACGTAGAGTTGCGGAGGCAGGGGGGGACCTAGTAAAGGATGTGTTACTGAGTTAACTAACTTGTAGTCAAAGTTTATCAATTTGTTAGCAACTTAGCGTCGTTTAACACAAATATAAATGTAATTAAACGATCACAGAGAGCGGTGTGTATGCTAATTAGTGATGATGACGTCACACTGATATAATATGACATCTCTAACACGCTACGATTTGATGAATTTATTAACGAGTACATTGTTTCCGCCATATCTAGGGCATGATACACTCTGAATACATTAGTGCTGTGAAGGATGATTTGTCAAAATGTTCCTCAGTTGTGTGGACGTTTCGACGTATTACAAGATCATGTATATGCAGAGGTATACGTTAGTGTGGACGTATGAGAGACGTTTGAAATTATCAACTAATGGTTTGTGATGTACTTGGTTAATGTTTCGGGTTTAATATTTTATTAGAGAATACTAATATGGATTTGAAAATTATTTAGTAGGTTATTGATGAATTGTTCATATTATTGATATAGTTTAAGCGGCCGTTTGCCGTAATTTGTGTGTATAAAAACAAATACACTTCGTTTTGAGAAAATAAACTAACTCCCATCATTAAGTGGTAAACGTTGAACACGAAAAAATTGTGAACCGGGAACAGCAATGGTCAAAACTAAAACTAGTAATGTAATATAATGGTCAAGCTTGTACTAAAACCACACGATTTGTCCGTAGGCAAAGAGGAAAGTCAAAGGGACCACCAACATATTAATGTCTTCATCAAATAAACCTGCATATTCCTAATCAGGAAAACTTCTAGTTTTATTTGATACCCTATACATAATATTTCCAAGTATAAAATTTGTACTCGATAATTTTTCCCCCTTAACTACCCCCAAGGTAATTTTTTTGTTACCGCTATATTTTTACTATTTGTTGAATATTTCAAACAATATAAATAGAAAGTTTGTAATATAAAAGATTTATCGTCTTGTCTGTGTAGAGGTGTTGTGATTTACACACAGATAGACAGAAAAACATGCAAAATAAATTATAAGGGTCCTTCATTTTATTTACGGACTCTAATAAAGAGAAATCACTGAAAATACGGCTATTAAATTGTTTGTCTCAAGTCTAAAAAAGTATGTACAACTTATAGGATACGCATTTTGTTATTGTGTTGTTCTATTCTTCGTCATACTATCTAATATATGATTTCGCACTGCGATTTGATTTCAAATACAATTTTTTTTTTTTACAGATGTGTAAGTCACACCGTTTTCAAGTTGGAGGAAGAGGCGTGATATCTGGCACTTTAAATATAGCCTAGCGCCAACATATTAAGTTCTTCGTCAAATAAACATATATATTAGTAATCAGAATAACATCTAGTTTTATTTGATACCACACAAATAATATTATTAAAAATTCAGCTATATCTAGTTTTTGCCCTAAGGTCATTTTTTGTTACCGCTATTATAAAAGTTATTGCTAAAAACAGTAAATTTTAAATACAACAAAAAGAAATATGTAAAAACTAATAATAACCTTTCTAGTAGCAGAAATTTTAGTTTTATTTCTATCAAATTTGGAAGCAAATTTTTCTATTGAAGCTAGGTTTTTCTATTGTTAAATATACGAGTATTTGTTTCTAAAAAGAATAAATTGTTCAAATTTGAAAATAGCGGCAGCTTGAAACCGTTTGTTTCAGAAATTTCTTCTTATTTCTAATCCTATATTAACTTACTCGTTTTGTCTATAAGGTTGGTGAACTAGCCCATATAATGTTGTCCACAAATATTATTAAAGAAATGTGGCTTTTTAAAACTGTAATAATGTTTTGATGTTGACGAAAACTAGTGAAAACATGAGTAAACTAAGTTTTTTCAAAATCTGTACATCATCAAACATTTTAAACTACGACCAAAATTTGAAAATAGTCATACTTTTGTTGTTGTTTAAAGGCCCAAAACCTGCAGGTAATCATAGTTTAATAAAAAGGAAGAACATAAAATAGAACCTTCGAATGCTCTAATAGCGTCAGGTTACGAAAACAACAAGAGTTGGTCAAGAGAAACCCGATAGAAAAGATGAAAGAGAAGGAGCTCACCCAGGATTGCATGAAAATATTTGTAAAGCCAGCCTCGAGATTGTCACTCCTGGACTCAATATAAGTGTCCCTTGAGTGTTTCAAACGCAAAAATTGTATTCAATACAAGTGTCCCCTGAGGGTTTTAAACCCCAAAATCGTACTTAATATAAGTGTCCCCTAAGGGTTTCAAACGCAAAAATTGTATTCAATACAAGTGTCCCCTGAGGGTTTTAAACCCCAAAATCGTACTTAATATAAGTATCCCCTGAGGGTTTCAAACGCAAAAATTGTATTCAATACAAGTGTCCCCTGAGGGTTTTAAACCCCAAAATCGTACTTAATATAAGTATCCCCTGAGGGTTTCAAACGCAAAAATTGTATTCAATACAAGTGTCCCCTGAGGGTTTTAAACCCCAAAATCGTACTCAATATAAGTGTCCCCTGAGGGTTTCAAACGCAAAAATTGTATTCAATACAAGTGTCCCCTGAGGGTTTTAAACCCCAAAATCGTACTTAATATAAGTATCCCCTGAGGGTTTCAAACGCAAAAATCGTACTCAATATAAGTGTCCCCTGAGGTTTTCAAACGCAGAAATCGAATTCAATACAAGTGTCCCCTGAGGGTTTTAAACCCCAAAATCGTTCTTAATATAAGTATCCCCTGAGGGTTTCAAACGCAAAAATTGTATTCAATACAAGTGTCCCCTGAGGGTTTTAAACCCCAAAATCGTACTCAATATAAGTGTCCCCTGAGGGTTTCAAACGCAAAAATTGTATTCAATACAAGTGTCCCCTGAGGGTTTTAAACCCCAAAATCGTACTTAATATAAGTATCCCCTGAGGGTTTCAAACGCAAAAATCGTACTCAATATAAGTGTCCCCTGAGGTTTTCAAACGCAGAAATCGTATTCAATACAAGTGTCCCCTGAGGGTTTTAAACCCCAAAATCGTTCTTAATATAAGTATCCCCTGAGGGTTTCAAATGCAAAAATCGTACTCAATATAAGTGTCCCCTGAGGGTTTCAAACGCAAAAATTGTATTCAATACAAGTGTCCCCTGAGAGTTTTAAACCCCAAAATCGTACTTAATATAAGTATCCCCTGAGGGTTTCAAACGCAAAAATCGTACTCAATATAAGTGTCCCCTGAGGGTTTCAACCTCAAAAATTGTATTCAATACAAGTGTCCCCTGAGGGTTTCAAGCGCAAAAATTGTATTCAATACAAGTATCCCCTGGGGTTTTAAACGCAAAAATCGTACTCAATATAAGTGTCCCCTAAGGGTTTCAAACGTAAAAATTGTATTCAATACAAGTGTCCCTGAGAGTTTTAAACCCAAAAATCGTACTTAATATAAGTATCCCCTGAATGTTTTAATCGCAAAAATCGTACTCAATATAAGTACCCCCTGAGGGTTTTAAACGCAAAAATCGTACTCAATATAAGTATCCCCTGAATGTTTTAAACGCAAAAATCGTACTCAATATAAGTACCCCCTGAGGGTTTTAAACGCAAAAATCGTACTCAATATAAGTGTCCCATGAGGGTTTTAAACGCAAAAATCTTACTCAGTATAAATATCCCCTGAGGGTTTTGAACGCAAAAATCGTACTCAATATAAGTGTCCATTGATGATTTTAAACGCAAAATCTAACTTAATATAAGTGTCCCCTGAGGGTTTCAAACGAAAAAATCCTACTCAATTTCCCCAAAACCACTGCGAAACTGAGTTCCATTAAACTGTGTGGGGAAAACATCTAATTTACTGCTGTAATTTAACGTATTTAATTGTAATTACTATTATTTTTTTAGTAGCTTTACATTATCTCACAAAAAGTTGTTTTTCCTTGATTTAATTTCTTCCTTATTGTATAAAATTTTAATTAAAGAAAATTTTAAAAATAATAAACACTGTATAATCCGCAAGGATTTTCTAAAGTATCTTTCAATTTGTAGTTGTTATCATTAAAGTCAAATTTAAAAACAGATATCACAATAAAAAAATAAATTATCATGAATAAAATATGTTTTTATGTGTATTCGCATTCAAGCAATTTTATTTTAATATTGATTTTTTTTAAAGCTAAAACTGATTATGGATTTATATGATATCGTTTAATTGAGGTTGACGTTTTAAACTATCAAAATTCAATGTTTTCTGTATACTGTTGCACGTCTAAATCCGTGACCTGAGCCATTACAGACAACCTTGCTACAGCCACTTACGTCGACGACATCTTGTCGTCCAATACGATTATGATGATTAGACTTTACACTAGGGTAAATAAGACTTTGAGACCTGTGCTGCGGCAAATAACCTAATCAACATACGTTATGAACATCATTTTATATATCTATCCGATATGCCGTATAACGACAATGGTTTCGAGGTTAAACCCATTCAGTGACAATAAATATTTTACGACTTTATTGTTATCGTATTTTTAAATTAGTTTTGATTCCAATTTATGACTTCATTCTATGATGAGTTTTTGTGCCCTATATAGAAATCTGAACTGCGATGATAATAATATCTGTATGTTTTAATACAAAATCCATATCAAAGTATTTATTATTAAAATGGATGTTTATTTTTAAACCACAAATAATGATTTTACAGTTTAACAATGTCACGAAATTTTCACATATAACTTTTCAAGTTAATGTATTTATACTTATTTGGTTCTTTTGAGAGGGAGGGGATATCGTATTTTTAAAGAAATGATTGGAAATTAATAAAGATCAACATTTTTCCTTTTAGATCTTTAAATGTATGCACTTTACCTTAATAACCCAATAATTAATATTAATTAACATGAAAATTTTAGTAGCCAGCCCCATAAATTTAACACAAGCGGAATAATTGGTTTCATAGGCATTGTAGGAAATTTTAAATTGTATTGATAGATCAAGGGGTAGGGTGTTTGTTTAAAACAGCTGTTAAACTGGTTTACTGAAGCTTTATTTGCATAACACTAATTTCTTAACGGACGTTAAAAACATTCCACTGGCATCGTTTGTGTCAGTGTGTTGCTCTGGGGGGTGGTCTAGAAACTGTACATGTGTGACGCAGCCTCCACTCGAACGCTCATGTCGGCGGATCTCATAGCTATACAGATATCACATTATCTGAGAGGTCAGGATTTGAAATTATATAGTCATATTATATAAAAATTAAAAAAATACAAGATACTAATTAAAACTATTATAACGACCGCCATTTTCAATTCGATTTTTCTGAATTTCGCGTTCTATATGATCACACTATAGTAGTCCTCTATATCAAATTTTATGGTTCGTGGCCGACAACGACGACGGCCGGAGGACATGTCGAAAAATGACGGTTTTGGTTTCCTAAGGCCATGAAATGTAAAGAACAGTTCAAAAACATAGATCGATTGTTTTTTCGCGATTACAAAACTTACCTCATTCTTAATATACTGGATAAGTAAAAAAGACATACACTTGGTTAATGTAAGATTACACTTTCCAGACAAAAAATCATTCATACATCATTTGTAATTGTTGGCGTAATTTTAAATTGTAAATTGCAGAAATTCAACAATATTGTAATGAACAAACCTTTTATTCATTTAATAAATATTACTAACGTGACCATTTTAAGAAATAAGATTTAATTAGTTTAAACAATCTTAAACTGAGCTAAGAGAGCGGAATGTTCTGGAAATGAGGGTTTAGTTTTCCACTCTGGACTCTATGATTATAAACATTTAGAAATCCATGAGTCTAAATTTAATGAAATGAAAAGTAAAATGGTTTTTATTATTAGATAAGACGAATCTAAAGTTCGATACAAAGTATAACCTGTGTTATGCGGACTTTTTGCTCTCTTTGGTGACACAAACAAATAATACGTATCCATCTTTCTGGCAAGCTACTGATCACGGTCGCCTGTTGGTAATGACGACTGCTGCGTTAGCTACAGCTTCTAATATGGAAATCAGCTAATAAATGTAAAACGTATTATACACCCTGATGAATATTCAACAAAGGTCAAACGTAAACTACTTTAATAATGCAGAATATACGAATTGGTTATTATGTTTCTATTTATACAGTGTAATAAATATTGAAAACAATTATTCACCTATGTAAAATGTTGATAATTTAATATATTGGTTGTTGTTTTTATGTTAATAAGGGAATATTGTTGGCGTAAATACAAACATTTTTACATAGTATTGATTTAACTAGTGATTTTTATATAGACGTTATGTATGTATGGTTAATGGGAATACAGCCTGATTGATTGCCAGAGTGAAATGAATGTTTTGTCAAATATTTACACCTTCGACTAACGCTACTCTGTAGGTGGCATCATACGGGAATGTGGTTCAATTTGTACATCATTTTATATGTCTATTGAATTGAGAAACAGTGACAAAACCCAGTGAGGAATGTTTATTTATGACCCTATCAGAAATGACGAACAAGAATGTTTCCAGTTTTTAACCACTTTTATAAGTATCTCCACTTGTATGTGGAAATATGTTATTATTAAATTTAAGTTAAATATATTAAAATGCTACTCATTACATTCGTTCAGAAACATTTTACTTTACGAATTATGTTATTTTTTTTTTTTTTACATAATGCGTGTTTCTATACCAAGTGTCCTAAAAGTCACCCCCCCCCCTATTATTATTTTTATTAATGGAAATAGACAAATTTGCTTTGGGGAAAGTTTAGACAACCAAAGGAGGAGTTTTTTGAAGTATCAAAATTTTCAACCCTTACCCCCTAAATGGGGTAAGTCTAGAATTTTAAATAGCAACCCCTATTGAGTGATACCTCATTTTAAAGGCCTTTTAAAACTAAGAATAACGACGTAAACTAGAGGTCTCTAAGTTCATCCTATCCAATATAGCGACCAATCGAATTGTGAATGTTAACCTACAAACTCCGGTTGTTTTTATTACATTAGAAACTGTACTATGTTGGTAAAATGGTGGTAAGAACCTTACCTTGTTTTTTTTAGCTCAAATTAAGTTCTCGAAATGGCTACCATTTACTTCTTAACAGAAATAGATTCTGGACTCAAAAGCTTCGGAATGTTTCGTAACATTTTCGGTGTAATTATTAACGTAAAATTCACAATTCGATTGGTCGCTATGTTGGGTAAGATGAACTTAGAGACATCTAGTTTGCGCCATTATTCTTATTATTAAAAGACTTTTAAAATCATGTATCACTCAATAGGGGTTGCTATTAAAAATTCTTGTTTTACCCCCAAACTACCCCATTTTGGGGGTAAGGGTTGAAAATTTCGATACATCAAAAAACTCCGTTTTTGGTTGTCTAAACTTTCCCCAAAGCAAATCTGTCTATTTCCATTAATAAAAAAAATAATAGGGGGGGTGAGACATTTACGACACTTGGTATAATATGTCCATATTAAATTCTCAGAAATGTTTTAACCTATTTTGTTCAAAATAAGTACCAGGAGCACATTTTAGGCTGACAATTATTTAGTACGTACAATACATGCTCAACTCGAAATGTGGAGGGAAACGAAATTGTCCTAACAACGGTTTAAGGGATGATAAATAAATAATATACTCTTTAAGATCTCAGACAAAACAAATTAGACCCAATCTCTCCTACAATGCTGGTTCTAGAGTTATTCAGGACTATTTTAAAAGTCCTGATTTATCAAAATCGACCAATCTCGTAAAAATGTTGATGAAACATGAAGATAATTAATCCAAACCAATTTTTCCTAAATCCAAGTGGAATATTCTATATTAATTGTTAAAAAACTCAAATCAACATTACCGATGTCATTAAACCTAATTTTCAATATATATATATATATATATATATATATATATATATATATATATATATATGTCAACTAAATTACGACTCTCCTCTATTCAATCAATTATTATATTCGTCTAAAATATAAAAAATTACGTATGTGTACAATCTATTATTATTTTTACAATTAACTCATTACATCAACGTGCATTTTATATCTACTGATTCCAATATTTTATTTTTTTTAAATGAAGTAATACAATTCTATCTTTTTAGAAAAGTTTATTCGAGTCTGTAACTAATTTTATTTCCAGAGCAACTCGTACAAATGTATCAAGAGATGAAACCACTTAAACCGTTGAATGTAAACTTCTATAAATGTAATTGAATAAGAAAATATCGCTTCCTCTACTGAAACATAGCAAGAGTTATCCTATGCACTTTATATTAAAGTAGCAAGTATATTGAACACTAGACTCGAGTAGGGATGGGATATTTGATGAACTATTTACCTGATGTAGCGGCCAGCCATTGACGGTGAAGTGAAGGCTTCTCGGGTCTGGACATACCTGTAACTTTGAACATTGTAAAGGTAATCTAAAATATTGTTAAATTGAATAGAAGAGCAGATTAAATTAAATTATGACTCATATAAAGGCATTTATTTCTTGAAATAGACATAAAACCATTTTCGGCGCTTTGGTTGCGATTTGTTTAATTTCACTATTTTTCCAACGTTCAGAATGTTTATAAATTTTTGGGCTCCAATTTGAATTTCTGTCATTTTGAACTGGAAACCGATTTTTTCAGATCATATTTGTGAAAGATGTCTAAAATGGGATAAATCAAACACAATCCAAATTTATAACTAATCCACCTAACTCACCGTACTCTCCATAAATAGTAATTTGCAAAATAACAAAGTAAATTTGATTAAAAGTTAAAGATTTTTAAGAGATATATATTATTTTTAATTTGCAATGATCCTGAACGAAAAATGTTTAGCATTTATACGTTTTATGTTTTCGTGCTTTTATTGTTAAATTCAGGAATCCTTCAACTCTCGCACAAATCTGTTTTTTTTTATTCAAGGCTACAATCCATATTACCTCACTGTTAGATTTATGAAACTTCTTTCAGTTTAAAATTTTCTTTTTGCAAAAACTTTCCAATAATTACAGTTAATGTTTCTTCACTTTGTTGACGTTCTGGAGCAACAATTACCAATTATTTAAATATAAATTACTCCCTTGAAGCGTGACATTTATAGCGATTGTTTATGCATTCATGAACAAAATATTGTTTCAATCAATAAACGTTCTTAAAAAAAAAAAAAATTATCTGTATATATTTTAAAGTATTATCAAATATCACAATATTGACTGATAGTGCAAAAAAAACTATTCTAATTTATCTGTAACAATTCATCCAAGCTAATAGTTTCTGTTGTTGTTTTTACAAGCGTTGTAAAACTATGTTTTTTTGACAAATATGTGGCTTATGTCATTATTATTATTATTATTATTTTAATAACTCTTTTTAGATCAAATATACTTTTACTAACTTAGCCTCGTTGTATACAATAATTCTGTTAGGTATAAATAATTTGAATTTGATATGGCAATATGTTCCTTATTTATTACAATTATTGTAATACAAAATAAACGGTAAAAAAAAAATGGACAAACTTTCTCCCTCACTCAGTCCCAAAACCAAACAAAACTATTCATAACAAAGATGTTTGTTCTCGATAGGCGTCAGTCAAAAAGTGAAAATTAATTACGAACGCCGTTTTTGAAACCCTATTGTTTGTAATGAAATGGGGCCTAAACTTAATTTGTTTTTGCCATAAAACTGTCTGCAGTGTAAGTCACTGCGGTTTTCGGTTTAAAAATCGAGCTCGGAATGACGGCGATTTTTTAGCTTTTCACTAATCCTCCTAGTATAAAAGTGAAAACATTTTTTAGTTCATATTTTAACGAAATTGGTAGATATGAATTTAAGAAAGTGCGTCTTTTATAACGGCTCCATGACTGAACAAACATCTTTCCAAAATTAAATTATTGGATTCAGAAGATCTGAAAACGGGAAGGAAAAACAAAAAATAATAAATAGATTGTTTATCCATCACATAACTTTTTCTATATTACGTACATGTGAGAAAATAAAAAGCAGACGAAAAATTAAAATATAGGTTATTTGAGGATTGAAACTTTTTTTTTAACAGCTAGTTCGTAAAAATTTAATTATAATTTAGAAAAATTTTGTATATCACGTATGCTTTAGTGTTTTAAATATATTTCAATAATATTATAGTTACATTATTTCCATTCGATACTTTACAAAACGAAATTCCGTTTGCTTTGTTTTATCATAATATTTTTGTTTAAAGCATGTTTTAGTCCATGGGAAACAAAATTAGACTATAAAAGCAACAACGTAAAGAATCTACAAGTTTACAACACTAAAATGTTAAATTGATTTTATGTGTTCCATGTGTCGTACTTACATGTTTAAGGTCGTATAGCCTACCACTTGAAACTGATTCCATTTTGTTCTTATAATATAGTCACAAATTGGACGTTATCAGACTTTCTTGATAAACGGTTAAGATTGTTAATCTTATCTCCGCAATTAATTGGTTTGAGCAAGTTCACTTCAAATAGGTTCCATTATAAAGTATATTTTATTTAAAGATTTCTTGCACTTCAATAACATAATAACCTTTAGATTTTAGACATAATGTTAAACGTTAATTTTATAAATTCAATCATTTTTATTATACTTTATAACTAATCTGAAATAAATCTGTTTATATACTTTCTTCTTTCCCAAGATTTTGTTTTTATTGTTTTGTTATATAATATTACGAATTATTACAGCCTCCATAAAAATAAAGTTTATTAAAAATATTTAGAAAATACCCACACTTCTCTCCTTCACTCATAAAAATTATATCTTAAGGTATAAATGGTATACTTCCCATAAAGTCTTAATTCATATCGTAAGCCTTGTTTTTTTATGAGCGGGAAGGAGAGAGTGGTTATATCCATATTCACAAATGTTGTTGTTCAATGGAAACACTTGTAAAAATGTATTTTCGATATTTTATAAAATTAAAAAGTTGTGATCCATTTTTTAAATAGTAGCTTCTAGTTATTTAGAATTAATTACCAAAGTAAATAAAATAAAATGTATAGCTATGGGTAACGTTTTTAAAGTGTGGCTTTGATATCATTGAAAGTTGACAAATATATTTGTTCAGAATACATTTAAGGGATCGGCTTTGAAATATTGTTTGTCGTTTAATTGATCATAAAATAGATTTATTTTTTTATTAGGATTTATTTGCATAAAAAGTTTATTATGTTCTTTTTATCATTTCTTATGCCGATAAGTTAATTATTTTCATTATCGTACGTTTAAAAATTACTATTAAATTTGTTTTTTTCCTTTTATTACCACGTTTGATGAGCTACGTTAATGATTTAAAAAAACTTTGATGCAAAAGGACAATTGTCGATACACATCTGTTACAATTTTTAATTTCAAAGAACTAGGTAATTTATTCTCAAACTTTACTTATATTTTATAAATCCTAAGTCCGAAACAATCTTCTTCTGACGGAAAAAGGGGTAAAAATTATGTGTTCAGAATCTTCCTCAACGACGCCTTTACATTATTTTTAAAATTGGTGGTGATCGAGTTAAGAGCACCATTTAAGCTACCAGTCACGTCCCTAGCTACCAATCTCCAAATCTTGTGAAAGTTGGATAAAAAGATTCTCTCATCTTTGTCGTATAGGGTAGGAACAACGGTTATTCCCCTTTGTTTTTTAAAGTTACTGTTATTTTATCTCTATATAATTTGTTAATTATACATTCTTAAGCATGATTGGTTTTGGAAAAAAATCTTTTCTAACGAATGAAAATATTTACTTCAGATTATATTTCACAATAGTACTTCTTTTTAACATTTAAATACAAATTCAAAGACATCGTAACAACACTCTACTTTTTGTTATATTTTCATTTAATATAAAACAGTTCCTATTATAATCGTTTAATGAAAACAACTGTGGATAATATACAGAATATTCATTATTAATCTACACATTTTATTCCCACGGGGAATGTTAGTCAACCATATTTATGTCTTAGGTTGCAACGCATTTCTTTGTTTTCTATCCATTAATCCAAATTCCAAAACATTTCGGACTACAAGCTGAAAATATCTTTTGGAAATTAGCAGACCAAATTCAATGAACGGTAAACAAATTTGTGTTACTGAGACCTTTGTAAAGGTCGTATTCAGAATCCTATAAAACAAATTTTCCTGTTCCATTCACTCGTGCATATAAACCAAATATTCATATATTTACTTAACTTTAGCAATATCGGCTACCCTGCAGAAAATCGCGTTTCGCTTGGCAATAGCAATGCATTTACATTTAATACTGATCGATTTATTTTTAAAAAAATATTAAATATGTACACTTTTTGATTCGTCCATTATTTCATGCTTCGCAGTCCTTTCACATAATTCATATTGGATTTCCTGTAAAGTTTTGTTTCTAGTTTCTATGACATGACACAGTGAAAAATAGACACCGAAAACACAGCTAACTGCGAATATCCAATAGTTGAGATAAAGACCGACAGCGTCGCCGATAGATTGGTACATTTTGTTGGTTATAAATGAAGTTAAAGAGATAAGAGTTGAAGTGACACCGGAAGCTAGACCACGAGTATTCGCAGGAAACATTTCACCTTGTATCATACTAGGAACACAACCCAGACCGACAGGAAAGAATACGGCGTACAGAAGGAATCCGAAAAATGCGAACCACGTGATCTGACGTGCATCGTAATCTGTATTGGAGTCGAGGAAGAACCACGCTCCGACGATGGCAGTAGCTACAGCGCAGCCTGCACACGAGATGGCGAGAAGAGGTCGACGTCCTAGTTTATCTACTAATATCGTCGACCACACTCCAACAACAATCCACACAAAACACATAATGATAGCACACATGTTAGATGTAAGAATTCCCGTTTGGGGTAATGCTGTTGAAGCGTAGGCCATAATAACACTAATTCCGGACATCCGTTGCAATGCAGCCAACATCTCAGCTGTTAGAAGAGCTTTACGGTTTCCCGGAGTAGAAATCAGATCACTTAGTCTCCCTTTGTTCTTCATGTCAACCATCACAGCCTTTTCTATGGCCGTTAGTTCTTCCTCGACTTCTTTCACCGACTTATATCGCAGCCACGCTAATGATTTAGCAGCTGACTTCCTGTTCTGTTTCATCAAATAATAATACGGAGATTCCGGTATCCAGACCATACAAGCGACAAACAATATCGGTATAACTGCGGAAGCAATACTGAGTGTTGTGAATGAAACGACTGGACCTATCGCGTATTCGTACATAATACCGTTGTACGCCATTAGAATAAAAACAGAATTTAAAGCACCACGAACTTTAGGTTGAGCTATCTCGCACAGATATATAGGCGCCACAGTATACGCACTGCCACCCCACATACCTCCGAGGAAACGGGCAATGTAAATCCCCATCGGGTTTTGAACGAAGATTAAGAACAACCACGATGAAATAGCTACTGATGAGAGAACTAGGAGAGTCGTCTTGCGTCCGATGTTGTCTATCATCCAACCTGTAGGCATGGGACTCAGAGTACTTCCGATATAGAGGACTGACACCATCCAGGAAACTTGGTCAGGAGTGAGATGGACCGGTGTATTAGGAGTATTGAGTATTTGTAAAGTTGGTGACGGCCAGCCGAGGAACATCCCCATGATAAACAAGCTGATTGTTGCTGGAATTAAACAAACATGAACATTACTATATTGGTTTTTGTTACAATAAATAATAATTGTACATTATTCAGTAATCTGTACAACATATGTTTTTTGCATTGTTTGTATGTTTTTAAACAGGTCACGGAAATATTGCTTCTAGTAACATACAGCCATATCTGGATGTAGTGCATATACTTAAACTTTGTTTATACTTGAATCATTAAACACATTAATGCTTTCAAAATCAACGATCAAGTCTCCTCGCCATATTTCCTCCCATGTTTCTAAGATTTAATTATCAAAACCGTTAATTTCTTTTTCTTTTTTACCTATTAAACTTTATTTAATTACAATATATTTTTAGAAATTTGTAGCAATCCGCTCAACTCGAAAAATAATTACAGTTATGAAATAATCGAGGACTGATGTTGTTTATTATAAATCTAAAACATGTGCATCCTGTTTTTAGACTGTTACTGTCATTGTGATACAAAATCATCACGGGAAGTGGTCTACTGGAATATGGTCAGATTTTATTCATACTTTAAGTAAGAAAATCGATTTAATGTGTCTAGGTTAGTTATCCAAATATATATATTATATAAAATCCGAGATAAAAATATATTTACGAAATATTAAACATTGATTTAAATCTGATTTTGTTAACAATGACCAAACATTTTCATTACGAATATTCTCTACTAAGATTTCAAGTGAATACTTTATTTGCTTACCTACAATAGCTGCAGTCCATTGTCTGTGTAGTTTATTTTTACTCTCCATTCCCTGTAAGAATAAAGTTAAACATTAAATCAACTCCACGCGCTTCAAGTGATTGTATAATGAAACACGAGTACTGTCTAGTTATATATAACCGTACATTATTTATTTAGTTGGCACAGGGATATTATAAAGTGCTTGTGAGTAAGCAGCTGGATTGTGTTATCGGGTCTCTCCAACCTCATTTAATTAGTTTGTAGAGATTATCCCATAACAGGCTGTTAATAATAATAATAATAATAATCTCACTTAATTAATCATCTCTTCTCCAGACGAACTTGGACAAGATATAGAATCTTTTTAATTAATGTGAATAGCTTATTCTAAAAGTTGGTCCCACAAAATTGTACTACAGCCAACATTTAATGTGCATAATGGTGTCACTTTAGATGTGTGAGTAGGTTACAGCACTGAAAAACCACCCCCATCCATCATCAGAGTAAAAGAAAATAAACAACTGATGCTTCACCATTTAACATCATTGATGCTTTTCTTCGTGAATATAACATTCACAAACAATAAATGAATAAATAA
The DNA here is from genome assembly GCA_963513935.1 of Aphrophora alni. Classification (NCBI taxonomy): domain Eukaryota; kingdom Metazoa; phylum Arthropoda; class Insecta; order Hemiptera; family Aphrophoridae; genus Aphrophora; species Aphrophora alni. The sequence continues at coordinate 82,811,360 of OY740770.1, read as the reverse complement.
TGTTTTTGTATATGATAAGATTCTCTGTTTATAGAATTGTAGGGTTTTAGTGAATCTTATATTTTTACAAAATGTAATATTCTGTAAAATAAAACTCCACAAAAACAGAAGGAAGACAAGTTCACGTTCACTAAAGCTCTTTACTGTATTTGGAATAATGTCCATCTTGAGACTGGGCTCGTGAAGGTTATATTTCCGTTAATGTTTCTTGTAATTCGGAATTCACTCGCTTCTGTTATAGTTCAAAATCTATGGGAAGTATTGTTGGTATTCGTCTTTTTTAATGTCTTCAGTTTAGAATGGTGTGTATATGTAGACACAGCGTTGTCAAACTGCATGGTTGTGCGTTATTTGATCTGTGTTTTACTAACTTACGGACATGTTATAGTATACCTATAATTTATAATTTTATAGCTTATTTTCAAAAAATACAAATTATAAATAAAATTTGCTTTAAAATCCCTAACATAAATTTAATTTGTCTCATACAATTTCAAAAGTTGATATTAGCAACCTTAAAAAAATATTTCACGTCAACAAGATGTTTACAAATAAGCACTTTTGAGAGAATTTACAAAAGTAAGCTTTCAAACTGTACTCAATAGTATTAAACAAAATTTGTATATAAGTCTATTTTATGATAATCTTTAATATTTGCGCTTGATGCTATTTTACTATTGTTTGCTTATTTTCATATTGCTGTTAACAAAAATATTCTATCTGAGAAAGAAAACGGTTTTGAATGACAGCTGTTAAATGGGTCGATAGGGGAGCGTGGGGGGTGTCAACTTTTCAAATACACACATACATTTTTATTTGATAGAAAATAATACTTTAAAACGATTAAGCTTCTATGAAATGTTTTAATAAATTAACTCTAAAATTATTAGGTATTTAAAATTGCTAAATTTTGATTTTAACTTTAATTTTTTTTTCAAATAGAACTTATATGTTTTATTTTCTTATTTTTTTATTGAAAAATCGATTGCTGACTTGTTTGTGGAACTTACGACTTATGCCTTATTTCATAGATTCAGAGGTGTAATTCAGTGTGATGTAGAGCCACTTAAAATCGTAATACAAAAAATAATAATATTAAAAGTTTCCATAAAGACGATTTAAAATCAATTTATTTTATCAATCTAGTTCCTTCAGAACAATGTAAAATAAAGGTTTTCATTTAACAGCATTTTTAATGTATTAAATTTTAGTCTCCTTATGTATTATTATTTTTAATAGTTTAATACTTTGAATTATTTCTAATTATTTTTAATTTCATAGACGTAATGTAATAAATTATCGTAGTTTTAATAGCATTGTATATTTTATAATTCTCGTCTTAAGACCTCCAAACTGTAGAAATATAACGCATTAATGTGGTCAGGATCAGTAATGTATTAAATAGTGACACAGTGAAAATATAAGCGTAAGGAGAGCCAATGGGGGGTTTCAAGGTAGAGCAAGTTTTATACTGGTATTATTCCAGAATATGAGTATATTCTGGATTACTGATTATTATAATTTAAAGTTTGTTTTCATAAGAATATTAATCTATAAATAGATTGACTTATTATGTGAATTTATCTCTTGTGAGATTATAAAACATTATTAATGGCTTTCTGTCCTTATGAATGTTTTACTTTCTCGCATATGCGTAGTAGCCCTATTGACAGTGTTGAGATGGAGGGGAACAATCATTGTTGAGTTGTTCTTAAATATTTGTTTTCCATTAAAAGCAAAAAAGGGATATGTTTGGTGTCGTATTGTAGCCCATTAAACGAGTGAAATAATTTTGACCATTTTGTTTGTTTTTAGGCTTACCAAAAAACAAAATTTTCATTTTTTCCAAATTTGCTTCAACAATTTTAATCAAATTTTTCCTGAGGATTTAAATCGTATTGGTCGCTATTTCTTCTTAAATACAGGGGAAGAAGAGAGAAATACAGTAATCGTTAATAAAGAGAAACAATTATGCTCACAGTGTTTGAAATGTTTTTTTTTTAATTTGTCAAAAAGTTAAAATAATTATAGATGTATCAGTTCAATTATTTCAAAATTGGATTTTAGTTATTTCGATAATATTTTGGAAGAAGGTGAAGGTATTTTTCTAAACTCATATTTTTTGGCAGATGGCGATTATTACATTTTTGGGGTGTAATAAAGATTGTACAATAGTGTTGCACCGTTTACTAGTACACTGATGTGTCACTAACTTTAAATGGTTTATGGAGTACTGTTGTTTGCAGTAAAAATTATCACTAGTGTAGCAAATTTGCTAGAGAAAGGAACTGCAGACAGTCTAAAAAAAAGTTATCTGTATATTTCTTAATAATTTTGATACCATAAATCACCTACTTCTGGATCTAAATATACCTCTACATTTCCTTATATACTTAAAAGTTTTACTTACAATAAGTTATGAATTTCTTAAACAATTCTTGATACTTGAATACTTCTACACTCCATGGACCGATCTGAAAGGAAAAACATCTTTACTATGAGTAAATCAGTATTTTTTAAAATTGCTGGAAACATTATTTTTTTGCATTATTTTGGTTCATTGAACTAAGTATACTAAAGTTTGATAATTTATGTTTAGTATTATTCTATGTTTAGACTGGTTTTAATCTTTGTTTTATTGTTAAATGAATCCCAGAAGATCCTGAGAAATCTCAAGGGAGGAAAGGAATCAATACGTTCGAGGCTTGAGGGTTATTGTTGAACAAAATGCATTAAAAGTCGTTGAAACGGATTTAAAAAAAGTTAATTTGTTAGAGACTGAAATATAACATATACCAAAACAATACAAACACCTTTTGAGTTATAAACGGACACATAAAATGAAAGTCATCAATAGAACAAAGGGGAAAACTCACACATTATATTTTGTTTTCTCACATGTATATAGCAAAAAGAAAGTTATGAGATGACTAAAAAATTCGATTGTTTTGGTGACACGATATTTTCGTTTTTAATTTTAGATTGATTTTATAGTCTGTGCGGCGCTCTACAGTTCGAACGGGTAGGCAGACTTTAATCAAGTTTTGGGAATATTTTGGCCATATCTCGGAATTTTACTAATTTTTTCGAATACTTACTATTTGGAGTAGCAGGTATATGAAATAAACATATTCATAAACAAAATTACATATTCCGTAAAACCGGCTCTGACAATTTTAATCAAATTTTGCGCATGTTTAGCCTCTAAGGGTCGTCATAGTTCAAAAATTCTAATTCGTTAGTTATCGATAAAACATCACATTGGCGGTTTGACTGTTATAAAATATGTAGTAATTTCACAAAATCGATTACCGATTTCGTTAAAATTTTAGTGAAATGTAAAGTTTAATAATTCATACCAGTGCAAAATCATCAGTAAAAAATTATTCAGAAACTATTGAGAAAAAAACATAAATAAACGTTCATCATTAAAAGCTCAAATTTAATGAAATGCGATTTACACTAAAGACGTGTTTATAAGACAAAACGTGTTTAAAATCTATTGAAATGTTTACATATTTGTTTAAATACCGGTCCATGAATCATTTTCACTGACAACTACTGATTCCACGTTTTTAGTTTTTATTTGGTTTTGGAGATGGGTCAGGTAGAAAGTATGTGTCATATTTTTGCACCAATTATTTTTAAATATGTTCACTCCGATCTAAAATTAAGAAAATCTATGGAATCTGTTGTAGTTTGCTGATATTGATAAGCATTTACTTTGCAAAAGTACATTTAATAAATGTATTGTTGTAAATAATATTTATTTGTAGTATAAAATATTGTTTTCAAACTACTTTGTAAAGTGTTTGAACAGGAGAAACACATTGGAAAGACGTAAACTAAGAAAACAAAATCAACTATAAGTACATCATAAGGAAGACTTATTGTTACAAGTGTTTTATAGTTTATAATCATTACTTGATTACACTTCATATTATACATGCATACTTTGAGTTACTATATATAGCATATCATGAACTCTTTGTTATTTAGTTTTAATGTGTGAATTGCATGACACTTAGAAAAATTATCATTTTGCATCTATTCTGATTGTGGGTGTATTTGTTCTAGGTAAAGACCGGAGGAGTTGTGGCGTGTCAGAAGCGTATAATGTAGACTTAAGTATAGATTAGTTGGGTCTATGAAGGAAATAAGCGAATGACGAGGTAATATTTTTACTGCTTATCCACATATACGATCTTTTGTATTTACACACGTCTGCCAGTATGAGAAACACATTATGCGCTATTAAATATATTAATTTATTTTTAAAGTTAAAGACATAATTTTACATAATAACTTTATTGAGCTATATCTGTTTCATAATTCAGCTTCTTACTACTGAAATAAACCGTATAAGCTGCGACATAAATGAGTAACAACAATACGAAAAAAAAAACTAAGAAGTGAAAGGAAAAAGAGCAAGATTAGATGTCTTTTTTATGTCTGTATTAATCTGATGATGCCTAACAGCGATGCACATAGCTCAATAGTAAAGTATTTTTTTTAAACTACTGTATTGGTTCTTTTTTATCATAGAGTTCCCCCTAATACCGATTATATTTGAAATTATAATTATATTTGAAATGATGGATGCTAGTAAGAAATGATGTAATAATTAATACTTTGCAAACATTAGACAGATTAGCTCACAGTTTTAAAATTTGTACATGCTCAATATGTATTACGCACATGTATAATACATTATTATTATATCATACCGATATTTTAAGTATTTCCATATTTAATTTTAAGGAAAAAATAATATATTGTTTTATAAATGACGACATTGGTCACGACCTTTCATACTGTCACTATTAACAATTGTGGTAACTTTTTTCGGTTTTGACATTATTTAGTTTTATTCAAATTCCGAATTATCTGGTGAAGCTTGGACTAGTTAGGTGGTTTGGAGTCGAGGGAGGTCACCTTTTTTTAGACATAGAATATACTTCTATAGTCAGGCACACCTTGCCCCACCACTCCGTAGTGCCGATGCTCCCTCCAACCTTCAATACTATCTTTGTAATTCAATTTTGACATTATATTTCGTTTAATATGAACCAAAAATGAGTCAATCGAAAGATGTTTTTAAAAAGTTCATCATCAAATCTACTATTGTTTCCAATGTTTTATCTCTAATAAATTTAAGTTCACCTTTAAATTATGCGGATCGCCATGATATTATGGAAGCAGAAACTGTTCGCTCGGTGCATTAAAAACCCATATTATAGCAAACATTTCTAAATATATTTTGAGATAATAAAATTCATCTGCTTCTGATAAAAAATCTGCAAGCGATTTAGCTTTAAGTTACACTAAGGATGTCTACCTGATGTCTTTGGAAACATCGCCACGTTGAAAATTAAGCGTTTTTTTTTATTGGTGTGTGATTTTCATATAGTTATTAAATACAAGCAAACAACGAAATTACAAAAAAAATCCGTTCGCAGATTACGGATTAAAATAAAATTTTTCGATTTCAACTTTTTATTTTAAACTGTGTAGATTTGTATGTAATTAGGTTTATGTATTTTAAAAGCTTCTCATATTAGATGTAATACAAGTTAAAATGCACACCAACCAATCTAATCAACGATTATAGGAAGTACTTGTAAGGAAATATTGTACAATGTAAACTGAAATTAGTTTTTAATGCTAAATAAAAGAAAAAAATAAATAAGATACTGGATAAAAATGAATTAATTGTCCACAGTTAATTGTAGTATGTTACTCGTCTGGAATAAATCAACTTTCTGAACTTCAGTCTAGAGTTATCCCCTCTCAAAAATTCTGGGAAAGAATTTAAATTCACTTGTGACGGGTGAAAAATTTGCTTCATTCAATAAAGAAAGGGTGTAAGCTGAATAGATTCAAGTGAAAAACGTTTTTTCTGACTTATCAAGCCACCGAATCTACCGGGTTACAATATCATCTCTTTACTCATAAGTTGAAAAATACATGGCCTTTACATATATCAATATTTGATTAATTTACTAATCCATATATAGTTCTAACATGCGGTGATTATAATATAAATTTATCTTAACTTTTAATAAAGATTTACTTACTACCACTTTCTATATGGTATTTTAGGGGTGTTGTGAGAAGAAAATTAACAGTTTATCAAACTTAAAACTTTAATTGCTTAAACTGAAAAAGTGATACACTTAAAAATAAACTATTTACCTTTTCTTTCTTGCAACAATCGACACATAAAATTTGGCGAAGTATATGAAAATTTGGGTATTTCTACAACTAATGCTATATTTCCTGAATAGAAAAGTGTATTACGTTAAATATTAATGACCACACTACATTACACTATCTTTATTACTGTTGATGTTATTTATAGGTAAAAAAAAACCCCTTGCAGTCGTCATCACCTTGTGAAAAAGGAAGAAAATAACATAAAATAAAGACCACTATCCTTTGAATACTCTAAAAGCCTCAGGGTTGAAAAATAACAAGAGTGTGTCAAGAGAGTATTTAACCCAAGACTACATGCAAAAAGGTGTAAATTCAGCAGCCTTGGGTCCTTGCGTTTGCCAAGCCAGTACTCACTACAGTGATCCCATGAGAGCATCTTGTCACCGAGATAAATATAGGTTTTTTAATGTAGCAGCAAAGCTTATTCAATTTTTATAAATACTCGAAAGTTATAACAAATTATTGATATATACAAAGCGGCGGAATAATAATAATAAGATATAAAGTTCAGAATAAAATTATAAACTAATATGTTTAAAATAACTTAATATAGTTTAACACAATGTCTATTGCGAGAACCAATTCTATGTGATTGCTTGGTAACATTTATCACATAAAAATGGCGTCTACTAGCTGACAATAGAGTTCCCCAGTATATTTGAAGCAATATAATACAGTGAAACTCGTAAATATAACTGTTTAGTTCAACTATTGTGTGAAATATAAACATAAATAAATGAAATTACCTTTAATCTCGCCACTTGGAGTTCCGCCACTAAGTGTGCCAAAACCCTTCTCTTACATAACTATATATTCAACTTTACTGAGTTGAGTTTGATAAGATAAGTTTATCAAGATTGTTAGACTATTTCGTAATAGTATAAAAATTGGCCGTCATTTTTCTTTCTCTAGGTTCTATATATAGTGTGACATTATTGTGATGGCAAAACAAACAGAAAATTAGTTCCACGATTTTCTTATATGAGACGTATATAAAGTTTAGAAAACTGTGAATCCGAAAAATGTTTTTAATATTAGTAACTAAGCAATTAAAATATAACTAAACAATCGTAGGGTAAAATTTTGGTATTTTTTATCTGACTGAAACACAACATTGTATTTTCGTAAAAGTTTTCTATTATTTTAATCCAATTTTGTACCCCTTCCACCATCTCAAACAAAATGTGTTTGTTTTCGTCTTATGAAAAATGTAGGCTAGGAAGTAATGGTGTAAAATTAAAACGACTATGATTTTATTAATTTCTTCTTTTTCTTTCAATGGCTTCTTTTGGCTTACCACCGTCTTGAACTTGCCCCCCAATTATAATTAATGGAATTATTTCTCGTTCTAAATAGAATATACTGATTTTTATCACATTTTTTATGAAATCTTAAGATCAATAACCTAAATTAATGTATCAAATTGAAAGTTAAAGTAAATTATGATTAGAGAATATATATAACAAATATTACCATTGATTGCCGTGTTTCTGTGGTACAGCAAGGTAGGCCTACTATGTTTGACACAGTTTATTAATAATTTTTATTAAAATATGTGATTTACGTAATAACAAATATACTGTATTTATTGGAAGTTTACATGTGAAACATTATAATTTATTACAATGGTAACTATGCATTGACTTTTAAATGTATTTATGTAAGTGATCGTTTGTATCTGAAACTTTCATTTGTTCTTTATTTTTATGTTTTTAAATTAAAAACAATGCAATTTGGTTTTAGTTTTATCAAATACTTTGTATAAAAGTGAAATATAGTCATTAATACAACTTTCAGATTTTGAAATTTTAACGAAAGATGTGTTATTTGATTCAAAAGTTAAAATCGTACGTGGTGTATGTTTTATCAAGTTTGACCGATGTAATTGTTTGATTTAGTGTTCTATACATTTTATTAAACTTAATAAAAGATAGATAACAACGATTTTTAAGATTTAGTCACGCTACAGATTATGTTTCGTTTCGATAGAAAAGTGTTGATTAGTGAATTTTGGTAAATGATGAAAAACTCCTTTCAATTAGGTGATATGTTTTAAGAGAAACATTGAACTATTGTGAGAATTATTAAATATTTTTAAACTGTTTTAATATTAGGCTAATGTAAGTTGTCCACCACTTTGAGTTACAACGATTGTGTTTTACACTCATATAATGAAATTCATAAATACAAATTTTGAACAAAATTAGTTGAATGGATTTGTGAGAAATCAGTTCTGACATATACATAAATTCAGGAATTTTGTAAGGAAAAACACTTTTTAAGGGCTCAGGAGGGTGTGGCAAAACAAATAAACCCCCCAATTCGTTTTAATATGCTTTTCCTTAAATTAAGATAGTAAACATTTGTACAATTTATTTTATCGACCGAAAGTACTTGGTACACCTTCTTGTTAAATAAAACGCAAACACAATATTTTACAAATAATTATAATTTGTATGCGTTTTGCCGACAATCGTTTCACCAGTTATGGTCAGTTTTTAACGTTCAGGTTGAGTTTTGTACAAATTTCCCGTTTCTTTGATATTTCTCAAGAAATAACCATAGTATTCTTCCATCCCCTCCCCAATCTTTCATCGGAAGTTTATTTTGTATCCCAACTAATGGTGTTTTGTCTTAATATGTGTAAATCGTTTACTTTTTAACATTGTAGAATTTACAAAATATTGTGGCTATGTTTTATTTAGTAAACATTTTATAAAATTTTATGCTATTTATTGTTACTCAAAGATTTAATTTGAAACATCATTTTAATATTTTAAACTAGCATGGTAAAATAAGTTATGAATTATTTATTTAATTATTTTTTCCTGGACCTTTTTATTCTACGCCCTTTACGCTAAACTCTTCTCCAAACTACAAATCCTGTTATTTCACAGAGTTTATATTTAAAATATTCATTAACAAACAAAAATTTATAATAATTTCTTTAAATTAATTAATAAAATTAACATAAATGTATCTTAAGTAATGAGGCTGGTTTTCAAATATCTTACATTTCATAAAAATATAATTACTGACAAATTATTTTGATTGTTTATTATAGTTAAAGAAATACGTATAAGGAAAATGTGTTCAATTATTCGAAAACGTTTGAAGGTGGAGAAGAAATTACCAATAACTTAAGAAAGCACATCAAATTATCTTGTCTCAGCAAGTTATTTATTAAGCCAGCCTCATTTAAAACAATCAATTAAGATATATCAGTTATTCCAAAGTTTGACTTCAATTCTAACCTCCCCCTTAACTACTAAGGGCATTGTATACCACAATGACTAGACTTCCGCGACGGGAATTGATCGTTCTTGCAGTCAAGAAGGAATAATTTGCAGGTCAATAGATTTAGTCAGTTGTCTAATTCCAATCTCTTGGCAGACTGAAACTCAATCTAGACAGCTATTAATGAATCAATCAAATCTAAATGTACAGTACTTGGCCATAATATCTCATACTGTACTTAGAACTTGCCGCAATGCATCAAGTCTTCTTTTGTTGTTGACATAGGTCTACTCGCACACACACATTTTATTTTAAGTAAATTTTTAATGGCTACAGGGTGAAATGAGCTGTTCTTATTTTTTTTCTCCGAAGTGGGAGTTCATTTTCTGTTACCTATAACGCAAACATAAACATTTCCCTTGGATTTTGTTCTTCGAAACACAAAACTAAAAATGTCTGTTCATTTTACTGTTCCTGGAAATGTAAACATAAACATTTCTCTTGGTTTTTATTTTCTAAAACACAAATGTAAAAATGTTTCATTTCTTGTTCACGGAAACCTAAACATAAAAACTGTATTTCTCTTGGTTTTTGTTCCCCAAAATACAAAAGTAAATCTGTTTGTTAATTTCTTGTTTTTGTAAACGTAAACGTTTATCTTTGTTTTTATTTCCAAAAATTTGAAAGTAAAAATCTCTGTCCCCGGAAATCTTAACATGTATCTTGGGTTTTATCCCACAAAATGTGAAAGTAAAAATGTCTGTTCATTTGTTGTTCCCCGAAACGTAAACATTTATCTTTGTTTTTAATCCCTAAAATATGGAAGTAAAAATGTCTGTTTCAAAAATGTTTCTATGAATTGTATGAAATGTTAAACATAAACATTTTTTGTTTATATTTGTTTTCCAAAATGTGAAAGCAAAAATGTCTAGTTATCCAAAACGTAAACAAAAACATTTCTGTTGACCGAAATGTAAACCTAATCATTCTGATAATTCCAGTTCCCTGGAATGAAAAATAAAACAAATTATTGATTTCTGCGTCTCTTGATTTTTATCGTTAAACCGAAAATGTACAAATTTCTCTTGGTTGTTGCATTATAAAACGCTAAAATAAAATTTTCTGTTTTGCTAAACGTAAAAACAAAGTTTTTTCATTCTAGTCTTCCTAATAGACAAAGTAAAACTTTATATCTGTTCCCGTTTCAAACATAAAAGTAAAATGTGTGCAAAATAAATAATATAAAAAAATATATAGTTGTTTTTTTTAATGTAATATTAGGAGGTACATTTCATATTTTAATACAATTCAAATCTGGCTGCTTATGTAGTAAGAGAGACAGACACACATGTATTTAGTAAAACTTTATATTATTTTAATTAATTAACCTAGTATATTCTCTTTCTTCCTTTCGTCACATAAGTTTATAGTAATTAATATTAAAAAATAAACCTAATTAATTCAGCATTTATTGATTTTACATCCTACATTTTTGGTAGTACAGTAATATAAAAGTTACAGATCGATTTTACGTCTATTTCTAACAAATATTTCTTTAATGTCGGCTACAATTATTATGTCCATCAAAATGTTTCTTCTTTAAAATTGAAGGAGACCCATTGTTGGTATCTTTAGTTATCATTAATATAAGGGATGACCTTACCGTAATAAAATGGCTTGTCAAACCGTTTGTTTGAACTGGTTGTTTGACAGTACAGTCTGTTTTGTTAAGATTAGGAACTTAAGCTTTGTCAACTAATTATAACTTACACCACAGCTACTGATGAAGTAAACAGATTCAGTGTTCTAGTTGCAAACTTTGCCCATATAGCCTGGCTTTCTCATTACTTTCAGAAACGTACAGAACACTATATTATGTGAGCATCGCACACTTCGCTTTTCATGTCGAATCTTGACTAGAGTTTCTAATGAAACCTACAACTACAATAGCGCTCTTCACTAGAGTCAATAGGAGTTCCACAATGTTGACTTATAAGTTTAAATCAAATATTCTATCCGTATGTGAGACTAAATTGAAAATAATTGAAATTTGTAGTGTTCTTCATTTTATAATTATTACAATAAAACAAGCATACTAAAACTTAATTTTTAAGACAATGGTTTGTTGGTATTAAAATAGTTATTCCAGAAGCTGTTATGACAAATCTTTTAATATGGCTTTATGGGCCATGGTCGCACTTAACGCATAATTAAATGGAGGTGGCCATATTTGTCGCTCGGCCATGAACGCGTGACGAAGACGTCACGTCAGACGTTTCTTCTTGTTTCTTAAAAGACCATTCTCGTTTTAATGTCCATTCATAGTACGTCAGGATGTACGTCGATCGTTGTATATGCCCCCCAAGATTATAAGAAACAACTGATAGAGAAAAAAGGCAAACATGGTTCCAAGTCTGAAACACCATTTCTTAATCTCATAATTTTTATTTTAAAGTAAATTCCTAGAGTGTTATTTCCTTAAAAAACTCTTTTTGTGAAATATTATTACGATATAATAAATTATGTAGATAAAATTTACAAAAGTTTTAAAATTTATAAATAAATTTACTATTTACTTTTAAAATCTAGAGTAAAAAAGCTATAATTATTTTATTTTTTTAATCTTCAAGTGCTCACAGTGTGGCAACCCCGAGGGATACTTTTGATCCACTCTCGTTCTTTTCTCGACACTGACGCTATTAGAGTATTCTAAGCTCGGTTTCTTAATATTATTTTTTTTCATTTTCATTAAATTTTATAAATATTATATATAATATAACTTACTGGATAAGAAAAAAGTGCCCACAAAGATTTCCAGTTTGTGAGCGTAAGGACGAGCAGTTATCAGACGACAAAATTCCATAAAATTCAACAATATATCATGATAATAATACAAATAGTAATAATAGAAGCAAAGAAAACATCAGAATATAAACACACACATACACATTGACACATACATGTACATACCTATCAATCGTCATTATCCGGAAAGGGGTGGGAGAGAAAAGGATTAAAAATTTCAAAAATAAGCATACACATCAACTTAGATAAATTTATAAGAGTTTAGGCATCTTTTGAATGGCTAAAAAATATTAAGCAATATATGTAGATACTGTATTAAGACGAGCAAGTGATGTGAACCCTTCCATATTGCGAGTATACCAATGACTCCATCGCCTCGTCACTGACTAAAACAACTTTTCGCCTGAAAACGCCGTCACTGCCACCCTCACCCTCTAAAATGTCTGCAGGTACATGTCTGTGATAGCGAATGTAAGGAGGTAAAAAATAAGTTAATGAATTGTGGCTTAATCAAAGTTTGTTTTGTTTCGTGTAGAATTAGTGATCCTGGCAACAGTTTTATTTCCTATCATTTCAAAACAGAAATTTTCATAAAACAACTTCATAGTAATAATAAAATTATAAATACAAAAAAGGAAGACGGACATTGAGTTTGACAACAACATTAATGTTATGAAGAATGTTTTCGTTTATATTATATTACTGTATTGGAGTTGAGCACTAATATAAAATATTATTTTTAATTTATACATAGCTACTTTTAGAGAAACTCTTCCTATAATATCCACGGCGTACATTTACTCGCAAGTACATTAACTGTGTCATCTGTTGCTTTAAACGTGAAAAAAAAACAAGTGCTTCTAATTTGTTTAAAGAAAATTTGATTATAATACTTTAGTATTGCTTTTATCCTGTTTATATTCTAGCAAGTTGGTACTTAACCTACGTTACGTTTTAAACATCTTATTTATTGTAATGAATATCTGTTGAAATAACAGCACGATAGCTTTTCTACTTTTCTATATTTATATTATATATTGTGTGATTTTTACTGCAATGGGTTGGCATTAATTCAAAATTTATACATTATTTTGTTTTTGAAAATACATCCTTATTACTTTCTTACATATTATTCGTAGTAAGATATTATAAGATGTGTCAAAATGATACCTTTCTGTATGTCGTATGTGCTCTTCTCCCGAAACTTGTGGACAGCTTTTAATCAATTTTGATATGAGCGCCATTTTTGATCATCTTTATAACTTTTTTATATATATATATATCGCACCATTTACGATTTTCTAAAATTGACTCTTAACGATTTTGATTACATTTTCCTCAAGTAAAGCCTCTAAGAACCCAAGCAAAACGAATTGGTCGCCATTTCTCCCAAATTGCGGTTGTCGCCAAAGGGCTGTTATAAAATACGCGAATTCTCAAAACCAACTCAATTGATTTTGTTCAATTTTATTAAAATGTGAAGATTAATTTCCCAAACCCCTGTGCAAAATATTACAGTTCAGAAACAATTGACAAAAAACAATAAATAACATTAAAAAAATAATTATTCTTAACCGTTGTCGTTAAAAGCTAAATTTTAATATTTTTTCTCAGACGGTGACCAAGGTCCTAACAACTATTTTTGGTTCGTTTTTATTGGGTTTTGTAGATGGGCGAGGGAGACAGTTTGCTCAATGTTTTATCGCCATTTTATTTTTGTTGAAATGAATATGCACAGACATGAATATACATTACTATTATTATCGCGAACATTTGAGGTGATATTCAAATGGTGTACTCCATTATTATTGATCCCACCCCCACCCCTCAACTCTTAATATTTATCAGAGCTGAGCTTCGTACTCTTTCCTTTGTTTTTATAATTCAACACTACTTATACTATATCTAGGATTATTTTTAAAAAATGTACTATATTTTGTCGGGTAATATGTTTTGCGTATATTGAGATGACTGGGGTTGACGAGATTTCTACCCCCTTTCACTTCATCCCCTCATTTACATTCTTCAGGCGTATATACAACACAAATTGGATACCGATCGCGCATAGAAAGTACCAACCAAGGCTTTATTCTCGGATTACATGTCTGCAAAATTGAGATTTCAGTTTTATTATTTTTTTTAAAGACTCAAGTACTTCTCTTTTATGAATTATGAGGAAGGATTTCAAAAGTTTCTATAATCCTCTTAAGGGTGTTTATTGACGTATAGAACTCGCGGAGGGTGAACTAATATCACCACTTAATATCCTTGTTAACAAACACTAATCCTTTTGTTTGTGTTATTTGCCTTCGTTTAGGTTTTTTTTAATAAGTTCCAATTATTGGTACAACGATTTGTTCGTTACCTTTCAAAAACATTTTATTCGTTTAATATTTTTACCGTTTAATAGTTTATATAGAAAGTTTTAACAATATATTATAACATGACCGTAAAACTTGTAATGCTCATTATAATTATTATACAAAAGATGTATATAAGATGGTTATATCCCAGATCCATATAAGATGACCAAAAGGTGACAGTATTTTCTTCTTCGTGAAATTAAACTGTTTTAAAACTAAATTTAACGATTATGTTCAAGTTTTGCTCATATGTAGCCCCTAAGGACTCAACAAAACGTATTGGTCGCCCACCTCTCCATAAATGCATGTTCGTGATTTGTTGGTATAAAAAAACTCCTAAAACGGCCATGGGGCTGTTATAAAAACGTAATTTCTTAAAATCACCCTATCGATTTTGTTCAAATTTTAGTTAAATATTAAGATTTATGATCCGAACTCGCGTGAAAGAAAAATAATTAAATTAAATTAAATTTGATCATTATTTAATGCTTTGTTTAATCCAATATGTTTTACACTTAGGACATGTTTTAAGCACAAGCAAAGCAAATTCGGCCCTTAATTTACATATGTAAATATTTGTTTATGGTTAATTTTCAATTTTTGACTGACACCTACCGAACGGGGCACTTTTTTTCCCCCTAATAGTTTTCGTAGGTTTTGGACATTGGTGAGTGGGATAGTTTGTGAAATGTTTACACCATTTATCTATGTTTATAATAGAGGAATTACTTTATATTGTAATTGCATAAAGAACAACTCATAATGCATCCAAGCAGAAAGTAGTTAACAAATTTAAAATTTATAGAAACAGTTTGCCTTTATTCTTGCATTGGCCTTGGTATCCCAAATCACTATCTCTTACAAAGTCGACTTCAATAATTTGTCTTAAATTTATATACACTAAACAGACTTAATCTTTTACTGTTCCGATTGGATTTACACTCTTATATGTATATGTAGCCTACACTTTCAGGAACAATTTTCGTATTTATTAAAAATATCATTATTATCTGCCGTAAAAATTGTTTAAATATGATTTGCTTTTATAATTTTCTATATAGTTAGCGTTGGATACGTTATAACGACAACATTTTAAAGTACACACTAGATAAACATTGATTTTTAATGTCTTTATTTCTTTAACCTCAAAACGGTGTTATCTCATAAAATTTATATAAATCCTCACGTGTGTGTTTGGGAAAACTTGCATAATAATTTGCACCATTTGTTATTACATAAACATATTATTCCCAGTTTTATAACAAACCCCTCAGTTTCACTGAGATCCTGTCTATACAAGAATGTATACTATTAGCGAGAAGTCTCAAAACGTAGAAAGCATTCTTGCCGTTAAGTATTTTTCTACTCAGATCTATAACTTAAATAAACATAAAAGAATAAATTAATCGATTGACTTTTCAAATTAAAATTGTGCTATGTCTATTAATAAACTTTAACAAATAAAAGTAGTTTTCCGTTGTGCTTTTACTCGGGTGTTCTAGCCGTGGCCTAATATTTTTATAGCACATACACAGCTCCCAGGGCACTGAAACTTTGCGAGATATCGTTGACCTACTTCCTAAATCGAATTTATCGATCTTCCACCACTTGCTTCACATGCCGAAGGAAAATTTTACGTTTTGTAATAATATAAAATACCTCCACTCAGATCAAAGCTTAAACGTGTTGAATCGTTACCGTGTTATGAAAGGCTTCCGTTTAATTTATTTGTGCACACAGATATATCAGCGAACACAGTAATTTTTGTCTTTTAATACGTATTAAGCATTAATTTATTAACAAATTTCATTCGCATTGAATACAATTTTCAATTTACAGCTGTTGATATAGTTTAAGTATCGTAAATGGGTTTACTTTTTAATCTTGATATTTTCATATTCCAAAATATGTATACATTTTATTATTTTTTTTAATTGTAGCAAAGGTATTTGAATACTGTGTGTTTTTAAACTGAAAATTATGATTACTGACCAATGATTCGGTCAGATAATTAAAATTTAATCTAAATTCCCTAATAGATATGGAGTTAGTTTAAAATATTGTTAGCCCATAAATTGAACTGAAAACGCTCGTAAATAGGTCAAAATATGTAGAGTTTAATTTTGCTACTAAAAGTACTAACCTAAATTCTATGTAAGACTGGCTATTCAAATTTTAAACTGAAATTTAAAAGTTCGAAGTACAGTTCTATCTGTGTTAGTACAGAAGAAGGTAATGAATTAACTCATCGTGTAACCAAAAACCATAATTTTATTCTAAATTCAAAATTTTAAGAAATTACCAATCTCTCAACGTCTATATTTGAAGCTTAGTGGTGTGATTTATTTATACATATTATTTCCCACCAGCCATAAATATGACTAATCTTTTTTCAAAAAAGAACAAAATTCTTGCAGAAATAGACGATTTTATGTTCACCTCTTAAAATGAAAATTGAATTGTTCGGACGTAAATGAGAGCACATATTTACAAGAAGAAACAATTATTTGATCATAACTAATCTGACAGAATTAATATAATAAACCGTTATGAACGCTTTTATCATCAACAAGTCCAGTGTTCAGATGGGACAATTGATGCGGTACAAATGTTAAATTAGTTTAAACAAAAGAACTGACAGTTATTTTATCGAATTTTCCAAATTCAATTAAATCAGCTACGCTTATGATTGAATGGCTTGCACAATTCAATTAAAATATTTCTAGCGTGCATTTCGTGGTATAAACTTTTGTGCATTTCAAACATATGGATGTGTTTTCAGTTTATGCTAAATATAACCCTCATTTTGTTTTTATAATTAGATTACTATCGTATTTTCATACATGCCCAGATCCGATACCAAAGATTGATTCACACGCCAAGTCTCACAAAAAATATGTTTTCATTGAAAGTTTGTAATTGAAATAAAATATATTTATTTATTTTAACGTTTATACGTTTTTTTATACCCGTTAGTATTATAATTAAATGATATTGCAAGTGAAAAAATATACGACCTAGACTGGGACTCGAACCTAGGTCCTTTTGCTTTCCACGCCAATGCTCTACCAACTGAGCTTCCCAGTACAGTATCATAGTCGCTTCCCAGTTCAGGGCGTACACTTCTCGCTTGACTTTTGCTTTTTTTGCTGCAATTTTTGAGCAATCATATTAATTACCTCGTTACACAAACATACAGTATTTCCATAGAATTCTGTAGTTTTCTTCCTAGATGTTTCATCATCACCGGGAATACGTTGATATTATCACAATGGTACTTCTTCACAATTAATTATTAAATACGTAAACACAATTTTAAAACAAAAACACACATATAATTGCACAACAAGGAAATAAAGACCCATCGAATACTCTAAAAACATTCAGGGTCGGAAGAGAACAAGAATTGTTCTAAAGAGATTTGATAAGGAAAATGGAAGAGAGAGATCTAACTTAAAACTAGAGGGACGTGCCTGGGTAACTCGGGATTGCCACGCCCTTCCTAACTATAATGAGCTCCTTAGGGTTATAGAACAGGTTATTTATAACATAGCATGGTACCATGTTGTGGCAAAGTTTGGATTTGATCAGAAACTGAAACCTGTCTTCAAACAATGTTCCCTGTCTTCATATTTTTCATGTACCACTTCTGGGTAATGTGGAACTTTACTTCGTCGAAAGTTTCAGTATTCTCCATGTTTTATTTCTCCATAGTCTATTATTGAAATGTTTTAAAAGTAAAACACCTCTGACGCAATACAACGTCAGGAGTTTATATGCATAATTAATAACTACCCCGTGAGATTATTTTTACGGATGATTCTAAATTGGACAATGACGTCGGTTGTGTAATATTACTCATCAGGACGGTCCTTTATGTATGGGTTACCTCCAACTTCCAGTGTTCTTACTACCGATTTTCTTGCTATTTTTAAAACTCCCACTACTGTTCCATCAAGTTGCCATCACTATCTTATCTGTTCCAATTCTAAAAGTGGCCTTCAGGAGGCAAAACCTTTGAGGAGACCAAAGGTTGTCCACGAAACCGTTGACGAAACCGTTAGGCCACATCTTCGTTGACACACTACCCCTATTAGTTAGTTGTTGTTTGTTGTTTCTTGTGTACTGTAGTTCTGTAACTTGTGTTTTTTCTTATCACTTTTTCATTTAGGCTCAGGTCTAGCTTTTTTACATTACAGGATATGTATTCTAGGCTTGTAACACCAATACACAGGCTTCAGCTACGGTGTGTAACATTTTTCTTAATACCTGAACATTGTCGAATAACTAAAAACACAAGCAGACGAAGTAGGACAAGATGCTACATTACAGTTGCTTGATTGACTTTTTATCCGTAGTTAAAATCGTATTTAATTGTCAGTGGTAGAAAGAATAGACAACTGTAATAAATAATAAACTAAGAGAAATAAAAGATATTGTCAAACCCTGGAGAACGTCAATTCATGCTAGTCGTTGAGAGGAAGTTGTGATTACCAGTGTTCGCATTTGTCACTCATGGATTTCTGATGGAACAATAGAATCTTCAGAAATATCTATTCTGTTATACAGTTCTAAATGATTTAGTAGTTTCAGTCCCTATTACAGCCCTGTAATACGTTACTTTATTGTATTTATTTATTGTTAACTAAATTTTGTAAAAGTTATATCATTTTACTTGATGTTTGACTTAATTTGTTGGTTTTTATTTTATCTAAAGCGTTTATGATCGCATGGTTTTTCGCCAATAACAAAAAAATAGCGAGAGTTGATTCAAACTCTCGAATGCCGTGTATTAGTTTTAATGTACACAAATGATGGCAATAACCGAATAAACTGAACATTCCATCAATATCAAATAATTTTAAAACGAGAATATTATAAATTAAGCCAAAAGTAAAGAAAAATTTCTAGTTTTTGACATTTTTTAAATTTTCTCGCATAGGTTATAGTAAGATAGTATGTGATACTACTTATATTATTTTCTCACATAGAAGTATGGTGAAAGACATGTAGTGGGCATTGATATTATCAATGTAGAGTTTTTTTGCGTATATTTCACTTTTGAGGTCTTCTCAGTCCAAAAGAAGTCTGCTGTCTGTTGTGCGTATGTCCAGTCCAAAAACGCGTACATAGTTTGTAATTATATTTGGTATGTGGACTTATTATAGCCAAATGTAGTTTTTTGTATTGATAACTCTAAATTTGAGGGGTAGCTGCCTGAAGAAAAAAAACACAAAATTACTATTTGATCAAAGTCGGCTTTAACGATATTTGTAAAATTTTTTGTTGACTTCTCAAAAGACCGAAACAAAATATATTAAACGTCATATCTCCAAAAGTACTGGTTTGTGAGTTATTGATAAAAAACAATAACCAAATCGGCCATGGGTCTGTTATAAAATACATAATTTCTCAACCTAACCTAACATCTACACGTTTCGTTAATATTTTACCAAAATGTGAATTTATCCAAACCCCGTATTGATCATTGCAAGTACAAAAATCACAGTTAATGAATAATTTATATAAAAACATGAATTAAACTTGACTACAGTCACTAAAAGCTCGATTTTAATCAAATACCATTTACGCCCAGGACGTGTTATGGCGGAGCAAATTTAGGACCCTATTTAAAATACAGCGTCTATGGTTCTTTTACAAATTATAATTTCGAACTACTGGAAAGACATTTTTAATGGCGATTAATTTTGGTTCGTTTTTATTTGGTTTTAGGGAGTGGGGAAAATTTGTGTAAAGTTTTTATACAACTTATTTTGATAAATGTCTATTTTCACATTTTATGTTTTGTTGTACACGATTTCGTTACTAGTTTTCTTCTAATTTGAACCGGAGACAGACTGGGCATTCGAGTGGACCTTGTTCGCGTCCAAAACATAAAATATACTAAAATACTTCAGTACTGTTAAAATAATAAAGACAGTGAAGAAGCTAACTACGGAAATACACAACTTTTAACAAATGAGCTTCGAAACTACAAAACCTCGCCTGTTCATTAATGTTATAAAATCAATGCTACCGAGGTACTATTTTAAAATACAACACATTTAATAACAACTAAGACCATATTTCGATGTCTTCTCTCATTAAATAAAACAAGTTTGAAGTTCTCATAACCGAACCTAACCTCCGACGTTAGTATTAACTTAATTTGTAAAGAAAATTCGGTAAAAAGTGATCGTATTTTAGAAGTGTCTATAACTTTATAGATAATTTATTAATTTATAGTCAACTTCTTCTAGTTTTTCTAAATCTGAAATATAAAATGCAGGGCTTAATTAAATTTTTTGGGGCATACTACAGCCAAAAAAAAGCTGGAAAGTTATTCGTCTCAAATGGTAATAACAATAGTAATATTGGAAATAGGAATTTCACAAATGTAATTAAGATTGACAGATTTTGTTATATTTTATAAAAATAAATAAAACCTTTTTTTTTCTTCAATTAATTGCTGTAAGTTTTATAAAAACCATATTTACTTCCGCAACAAGAGTTTGAAGGCCCCTAGGCTTGTTACACGTCTTTAGTTGGGCAAAGTGAGGTTACCACAACAAAATTCCCGTCAACCAAACTTCGTTAGACATTGCAGCTTCCCTATTTCTCACGAAGTTGGGCCATCACCGTAAATGTTTGAGTCCCCACAGGTATTGAATCTGTGACATCCCGTTCGTGAAGCGAGAGTGCTAACCACTAGACTTGCTAATCAGACAATGAAATCGTTGAAGTTTTTACAGTATCACTCTCCAACTAGTTTACCGTACTTATTTTGTTGGCTTGAAGTCGATACTCAACTTTTGTTTTCTACACTCTATGTTGAATTTTTTTTTTTTAAATTAGGTCACTACGAAAAGGAAGTTGATTTTTGCTTCATATTTATTTTTAAATTTAAATTTATAACGCTAGGGTATCAATCCTGTTGATTATAGTAATAAAGTGAATCGCAGCTCATTTAGTTTTAAATACTGAAGTGATAAATAGCGAAATGATTGTTACATAACGTTATGTGATTTGAACGTAGATTGTGTATTTTCGGTCGTTTAAGATAAGCTGTCTGCTAGATGACGTAGGCATTGACCTTGGGTAAGGTTTAATTATAAGTTGACTAAATATTGTGGAGCTATGTTTTAAAATGTATTACAATTAAAAAATGAATCCATTATGATTTCAGGTTAGGTTAGGTTAGGCATATCATCAAGAGAAACAAGTTAAATCTAAACGTGATAAATAGATATCCAAGTCCTAGATCCTAGTATCTAAATTCATGGCAAACTAACGCCACAACACCTCAGCTTTAACGTCGCCTATATTTGAATTCTAATGAGTACTGCTTGTGCTGTAGGCTAACTATTACCATACACTAATGCACTAAATTGTCGAGTTTACAAAAATACGCTTCTTCGTCTTCTTCTAATGACTAATATTTTATACTCTTTTCAAGTACTTCATTTTTTTAAACTGTCTAGTTAATGATAGCTGTCGAAAAAACTACAGAATATAGACGCAGCCATCTCCAGTAGTTAGGCCTATATCTGAAGCTAACAACTCTTTCTTGCTGTATTCTTTGTTTTCTGATTCAAAAAATAATCTTACATCAATAATCACTTATTATTGTTTTTATATATTTTGATTGGTATCATATATGCTATTACATTTTTAATCTATAAACGAACGAACGATTTTAACTTGTTAACAGAGCTATTCAAACAATGCAAAATAGAAATACATAAAAACCAAGTCATTCTCCATGAAATTCTAAACGTTTCTAGTAATACTTACCTGGTAACAATGTTTACTTGATCGAAATTTACAGGCATGCAACCCTTTAAACTCTAGCCGGGTTTAAAAATATACATTAAACATATCATCTTGAAAATATTAACAATTTTAAAAATTGCACATTTTATTAGAATAAGTTCTAATAGTACATTTAATCAAAATATCCTTACATAACTACCAAAGTTGTAAAAAAAAAAAAAAATAATAATAAAAATCATAGTTATTGTAATCTTCATTAAATTAAATTTCAATATCATTAATATATTTCATCCCTAAATTACAATTACAAGACATTTCCGGTTGTGACTAAAATGTACAACGAAAATGTCTATGTCGCTGCATTATAGTTTAATATTCTTTATAAGAAAATAAAATAAAGAGTTCGCAAGACAGAGAGATTAATAAGAAGGACAGGGAATTACTTTTATAAAACAACAGCAGCAGCGTACTGAACCTGTGGTTCTCTGGCTAAGAATAGACTTGACTATTGAAATAAACATATCAATAGATGCTTGAAAACTCGGTTGTTAAACTTTCAGTTTTCACAACGTTGCGTTTGAATTCTTAAATTAAACTTAAACCAACGTTTTGATGATTCGTAAATTTTATTTTGATGATTTTACGTTTTAATATTTTTGTTTCCCTTAATCTGAGTACTGTATTAAAAAAGTGAAGATACAACTAAAATATTCCAGCTACAAACACGAACCTTTTCTGGAAAGAATAATTTTCTAAAACTGCGTAGTTCATATTATTTTACTTACAATGACAAAGCTAGCAACATGTGCTTTAGATTGGTTTGGGAGAACCCTTTCGTTTCTAATCTACTTTTAAACGGTGGTTTTGTCATTAGTCGTAAAACAATATTCTACTGTTTCGTATAAACTTATTTCGCCTTTAAAACAAAAAGGATTGTTGATGTTTTTATTTTTTCACTTTAATAAGGAAAATTCGTTGTTTTGTAATTGTTTGCGCCTAAGGAACTATTTTATCCCGTACTGGAATAATTAAGGTACTTTTCATAATTAAAAAGAAATTGAAAAACTTTTTTAATTATGAATCTGTCTGTCATGTTATCTATTTCCACGTGTTTGGACAGAAAGGACTGAAAAGATGTCGGCTATAAATCTAAACTTTCAGAAGCAGTTGTGTGAACTTATCTTTGGTCTTTTCTACAACTAGATGATTCTTGTTATCGTATTTATTCTTTTCACTGAAATATTCTCCATTGATGAGTTTATACAATTTTTTCCTCAATGAAATCGTATTGAATTTTATGAATTAATTTTTGTTTAATGTGTTAATTTATCAGAGATAAGTTGGATTTTTATCAATACCTGTAAAAAAAAGTCTAAAACTAAATAATCGATTTTGGTGCGGAATGTAAAGATTGTCACGTTCCTGCTGGTATAAATACTCGATCAATCCACTCTTTTCTTATTCTACTCTCTTCAAATGCGGTAGTTTTTTTTGTTTTATCAAGATGCATCAAAGTGGAACTGAACAGCAGGCGCGTCTTTACATAAAAGAATTGTCTATTCGTTAGAGCAGTCTGAAAAGGCGTTTTGAAAGGCAATTGTTCGAGGAGCCCAGTGCGTCACTTAACTGGACCGTACGTGCTTCCTTAGAAAAGAAGGGAAGGGAGGGACTTCGATTGATATTATTGGGCTGATTTGTACGTACGTGCGGTGCATTCCTATACGGTACTAGTCCTATCTTCGAACGTTCAGGTTATGTCAAACTTCTACCGACATTCCCAGAGTAAACTAATTTAGCTTAATTAAGGTAATCGTATAACTTATATATAAATATAGAAACCCGCAATGGTTATCGGTAAAGTAATTTATAGCTATTTCTGATTTTACTATTTATAATTTATAAAGTACACGTACCAAATATACGTTTCTCTGGTCATCGTAGTAAGTGAATTTCTATATTATCAGTGAAAACAAACATATCCCGTAAGACGAAAATTATTCTGGTCATCATAGTCTTAACAATAAGAGAGATTAAAACCAATTCAAAGCAATAACCAAACAACAATCTAACTTCATCGACGGGTACGACCCTGTATATTGTAGTCAAATTAACCTTTTTTTTTCAACGATTCAAATTTGAATCAACTGAATCAATTTATATATCAAATTGGGAAGTTAAGGTATAAGAAAAGCCCTGGAGCCTTAGCCCTCGAATGCACTTAAAGCGTCAGGGTTGGAAGGGAATAAGAGTTGATGAAGAAAGATCTAATAAGAAAGATGAACGAAAGAGATTAGAGACAATTCCGATATAGAAAGGTGTAAAGCAGCTATTGTGGTATAGGGCTTCCACACCCTTACTCGAATGCACTTAAAGCGTCAGGGTTGGAAGGGAATAAGAGTTGATCAAGAAAGATCTAATAAGAAAGATGAACGAAAGAGATTAGAGACAATTCCGATGTAGAAAGGTGTAAAGCAGCTATTGTGGTATAGGGCTTCCACACCCTTACTCGAATGAATATCCCGTAACCTCTGAGTGAATATCCCGTAACATATACGTTGAACAAACTACTGCATTTATTGCTTATTTATATAAAAAACTAAACATCTCATAACTTAATTTCAAAATGTAATTTTATGTGTTTGGCGCTCTTTCAGATGTTAAAATCGAAATTTTTAAAGCGTCGAAGATAATTTTGATATATGATTTACTGAACGCTCGATATTTTAAATCATGAGGACGAATTATGTAGTGAACGGATTTAACCAAGTACTTTATAAAATTTGAAAAAAAAAATTATATTCTTATAAAACCAAATTGATTTTATATTTTTCGCTTTTGAATTGCTGAATGTATATATCTAGATAAATACCTTATATTATCTATTATATTATAATACCTTATAAATATATATATTAAGGTATTTATCTAGATATATACATTCAGCAATTCAAAAGCGAAAAATATAAAATCAATTTGGTTTTATAAGAATATAATATGAATTCAGCTAGTCACGCTCAACTCGCTTACAAGTACTTGAAATAACAAGAATTGCTCTGACTACTAATATAAGGTATTTATCTAGATATATGAAAAAAAAAGTCTAGAAATATTATAAGACCCTAGAAATGACAATACAATTGACAGTGTTATAGTACTATAATAAAGTATTCCCATAGGTACACACTAAGGTGTAAATAGTATTTAGCTTTACTCGCGGCTCCGCCTGTATTGAAATCGGGCTTTGTGTGCATAATTTGCCTTCAACTCTGCCCACATGGAAACTCAAGATAGCGTGTTATAGATATTTGATTTTACATTTTGTAGCATGATGATTGATAAAATACACGAAATTTTAGTAAATTAAATTTACTAACTTTTTCAATTACAATAGGTAGGTTAGAGAAGAGAAAATGACAAAACTTAGTAGAAGCATCTTTTTATTTGAGGCATCGTTGTAAATAATATTTTTAGTTTTACCATTAAATTAGGTGCCTTCAGGTAGAGATTCTTACTATAAGTCACATTCAAACGTGCCCCATCTATCCATGTGAGAAGAGAGGGCTCCGCAGATAAACACTAGGGAATACCATGGATTAATGCGATTCGCATCGTTAAAAAATCCGTAAAATATGTCAGAAAATGTGAATTTCCTACTCCTTCATATTAGCAAAAAAATTGTTACAATTCTGTAATTACTTCACCATTTTCAAAAACTTTTTCTGTTCGAATTAACATTCAAATTATATACAACCTTTTGTCACTTAAAAACATGTAGTAAAGCTGAAAAGTTTAAGAAATGCTTATTGAATATAAAATTTTGAATTTCTTTCTTTTCAGTAGCAAAAAAGAAGGTTTTCTGGGAACTACTGCACTGATTTCAAAACTGTTTTCAATTCCTATTAGTATTCAAATCATATATCAATTTTTTTTAATGCTTAAAAGTGGTTATAGCCTAATTCTAAAACTATTGCACCGATTTCTAAAATAAATTTCAGCTCCAGTTAAAGTTCAATTGTTATACCAAATTTATTAAGGAAAAAATTAATGTTTTCACTGAAATTTTAAGAAAATATGTGGACAATTTAAATTTTTGTATTATCCTTGCAGACAAATTATTATAACTTGAGAACTACTCAATCAATTTGAATCAAACTTAGTCTATAAACCTAAACAGATAGCAACGGCTCTTACATACAGATACAGAGATGTTGCGTTTTATATAAGTAGAGATTTATTCAAGAACCCTTGGTGATCTAGTGGTTAGCACACTGGATTTACAAGTGAGAGGATTTCGGGTTCAATCCGGGGGGGGGGCTCGAAATAAACGGAGCTGACGCAGCTTCAGGAGAAAAATTGGGAAACTACAATAAGTAGCTAACATTGAATAAGAATTTCAATGTGCTAACCACACATTACCCGAATGAAAAACCGTCTAGATGGCCTAGTTTCTTCACAGGCTGTTGTGCCTTTGAGTTTAAATTACTTTTAGTTTTTAGAGATTTATTGACACAGTTAAGAACATATTTTGATGGTATTTTCAAAGCGATCAAAATTATATAAAGATTGTCTATTTTGCTGTCACTGGGGATGTCGCAATAACTTGTTTATTTAAACTTATGTTGTTAAAATTTGACTGTTCTGAATGTCAATTTTATTATTTTTTTGCATATTTTTTGCGTATTCTGAATAACAAATGTGTTTCATTGAACATACATGATGGACAAATTATATAGGGGAAATTACCCGTTTGCCTGACGTTTGAAGAGAGTAGCGATGCACCTAGAACGAGAGAAAAGTGAAAAATACGGGATAAATTTTTGAAAGAGGAGACAAAAGGTTGTCTACCTGATGAAACTGTTGGGTCACCTCTTTATTGGCACACTACCTCTATTAGTTAGTTGAGTAGTTGTTTATTGTTTCTTGTGTATTGTAGTTCTGTAACTTGTTTTTTCTTATCACGTTTTTATTTATGCTCACGCCTAGCTTTCCTACATTACTAGATTCAGTTTAAGTTATGGCAAACGTCCGATTAGACCACATAAATACTGTTGATTGTTTTGCCTGCTTTCCATGAGCCTTCAAATATATTATTAGTGTATTGTACATAAGAGAAACAACGATTTCCTCTAAATGAATTTGAATTCATTTTGTTCTTCATTGTTAACTAAAGTGAACAAAACTTTGTGAAGCATCATTTCTCAAATAATTCAGTTATGAAGATGTGAAGGAGGATTGATATACTGTAATACTTAATACATCTTTAAATTAAGGTTTTTGTTAGTAAATATTTCTAACCTCTAATTTGGTAAATGGTAAACTTTTAGTGTTCACTAGATGCGGTGAAAGGTCAGAAAAGTTAACCAGATTCGTGGTTGTCCTATTTAAGACAAGTCTTTTTTTCCAGCACGAACAATATGTCTTTCCTAAATGTGACACCAGACTGCGTGCTGACTTGACGGAGATAACCTTATTTAATTCCTGTATCACATTTTTCACTGAGGGGGAGAAAGAGACATGTAGACGAGTGGACGAGCAGGAACAATGCTCTTGATTTATGAAAAAACATCTGTTGCCAGAGTTTTGTTTTTATATGCCACGATTAGCTTCTCATACTCCATTCTGTAAACTGAAAGGGATTTTGGTGTCCTGCACTAGATTGTATTGTTTAGACGTATGTCTCGACTTCATCTCTCAGTCTCTTTTCACTCTAAACGTATGGGACACAATTAACGACAGATTAAATAGAGAATATGGAACTAAAACTTCAAACAAAATAGTTTTAGGAGTATACGTTTTAGAGGAAATAAATGTTGTTTTACTACTTCAGATTAGGGCTCTCCTTCTCAAATGTTTAATAATGCCATACTTTATATACCATGGCAACGAAATCAATGACTATTAGATATGTCAAACAAATTACAGCGTGCTCATAATTCCTTTACTATTTAAAGTGCGAGATCACGGTAATTTATATTATAAACAATTATTTTTCCTAAAACATTGTGATTTAAGATCGTTTCATATACTAACAAGGTACTTCAAATAAGGAATGTCAACTTAGTGGGCAAAAAACTTTATCTTTTACATTGTTTATAAAAACCAATCGTTTGAATCGTACCTCACGGGTGTCGTGAATGTATTGATATTAAAAGCATAGTTTCCTTCATACTATCTGTCAGTCCCGTGGGATCAAAGTCTGTACGACACATCCAGCTTTGCATTAAACTTTTCAAATTACATGATACCGGGACCGAGACTCAGTCATCATTCCTGACACGTAACTATTCCGCCACAACTTATATTGGAGATAGAACACGGTTACGAATTGTATTAGTATGTTTAGCTAATTTGCATATGGAAATATAACTATGTCTCCATAAAATATTGTTAAATAAAATAATAATGAGGAAAACGGATTTCTTGAACCACATATAGAGGAAGAACTAAGACTAATAAATCCAGTTATGTTTATTTTATCACTCTTGTGTATATTTCGATGACATCCTCAGATAGGTTATTCTTTTGATTTTTTACAATCTTAATTTTGTTTTTTGTGGTTCGAGGAATCCTTATTTCCCTTATTGTGAAAATCGTTACAGTGCTCCTTGAACATTTGCAAATAATAATGTTTATATTATATCAATTCTTATTAAGTGTGTGCGTATACTTCGTCCTCACTACGCACGCGCGTTGTGTGTATGTGTAGAATAATGAAAATAACTTCTATTAATTGCTAATTAAGTACGGAATGTGGTCTAGATTTTACATTTCTGTAATTTCCATAACATAAATGACAAACAAATCACAATTATTCGTGATTTTCATCTCGAGTTAAACAAAAATGAATGGACTATATTAAAAATAAGGAAATTAAATTTTAAAATTCGACCACATTCGTATTTCTCTAACCTTTTAAATTACGTGTCACACATAATGTTATTACTATTTAAGTATCCGCCCATGCGTTTATAAGTATCTGCCCATGCGTTTATATTATTTTTATTAAATGACTAACATTTAATAACGTTAGCGTCACAATATGTTAACGTCATAATATTTAGGACGAGTAACAATAGGTTAACTTGATTTTATTTATGTGTTTAAACTAATATTTACCATTACTATGAAAGTGTTGACCATCGTATTTATATTTTGCATTGATCAATGTAGGTACAATGTAATATAAAAATTCGCAAAATTATGTGTTGATACAATTGCTCAGAAATGCTAATTTACAATATTTATAGATCACTTCCGCACAATTATTGTTAAATTTTACAATGTTTAAAAGTAACATTACCGAAAAAATATAATAAAATTGGCTCAAAGAATCGATCATTTTATGTTGTGGACATAAGTCCAAGGTTGTAACTCCATCTGCAAAATCTTAATTGGTACGCGAACAATACTTTTATTCTTATTAAAGTGCCAATTGTGGTAACAATAACAATTTTTAAATAAAACACAAATTCCTAAATTTAAAATACAAGGAAAACAGTAGCTTGCAATTAATTTTTATTACCCAATTTTACTCACATCTGCAAAAATGTGTTTAATGTATAATATTATTTATAATCTGAAAAGTTACTGAAATAAGTAATTTAGGATTTTGTACAATTACAGTTAATTTCCGAGGTAAGCGTGTTTTAAATATTCACGGTGTTAAGAAAATTAGTATTGAATTTAGTTAAAAATTTATATATAAAAATATATTTATAAATTTTAGTGGCAGTATCTGTTTCTGTTAACCTTAGCAAAGGATTTTATAAAATGACTGAATTTATTTCCCTCTACACGAGTTCAAGTCTCAAACCGTTCAAACGAATTTTAATTCAATTTAGAACCTTGAAATTATGTTCGGGCTGCAAGTTATCTTCAAAACCTGTAGAGTTGAATATAAAGGAATTCTCTTTAAAAAAATCTGGCTAATACTGGATTTTTCTTATACATCTGCAAATATTTCATACCCTTAGCCCTTTAAGACACCGTAAGCCAGAAGGGACGTCACCCTTTTGATATAAATACGCACTATTACCACAAAATAACGGATGGGCAACAAAATATATTTATAAATAATTGTCTACTATTTTCCCCAGTTATGTTATTAATCAAAGGTTAAAGCCTATAGTAGATAAATTAATTAAATAAAGTTTATTGTTTTCAAAGGTCTATAAATTGTTATAATTAAAGTATCCGGGATGACAAAGCAGTTTTAATAATAATTAATTAGTTTTACAAATTCTCTACAATAAAATGTCACGAACAAATTAGTTATTTATTAATATTTACGACAATTTTACAACTCTGTTCTAGTTTAACTATTTATGATCAACGTATTAACAGTATTTGGAGTTAGTTTATAATTAACTTAGATGTATTATGTGTGTATATAATGAAGGTTTCAATTAATTAACTTATAATATAGTAGTTCCATGATCCACTTGTGTTAATGTGGTTCACAGCTGAACGTTTTGTATTTGATGAAAATATAGTATTAGCTTCTTTAAAATGTTTAGGTACTTGTAATTCAATATATAGTTAATGAAATAACAATCATTATGGGATCGAAGTCAATTAACATCACGATATTAGCCAATCATATATATATATATATTTTCTGGTTTCTTTATGTTGTTACGATCCTAAATGATATCCTGTTACAATGTACATTTGTTGAGGTCAACATTTTCTACCTACATCCTTCGGCTTTCATACGTCACAGTGAATATTAAATTTTATGGTTAAATTTCTAAAGATTTTAATATGTTAATTTTTAGAAAATGTTTAATAATTATATTTAAAAGGCAATTCAAATAAAATTTGATTTTGATTTTGTTTTTTATAATACTAATATAATTTTTTTTTGCCAATAATTACTTAAAGGTAATTTTCTTTTACTTGTTGTGTTGTACACTGTCTTTGATCATTTTTCTTCACATTTCACAAAAATTTAGAAAATCGGCTATCCTCACCTAATTATGTATGTACTTGACCGGTAGGTACAAGTCTTGTGCACCGATCCCAACATCAGGTTTTTAATTTTTCAATTTTAATTACCAAATAATCGTCTTAACCAGTTCATGTAAACGTACATATATACTGGGTGGAAAAAAAGTCAGGACCCCCTCTATTTTCCCCCTTAGTAAGTATACAGAAATATTCTTTGGGTAGTGTTGCAATTTCGACAGGTTTAATTTTACGATTTTGGAAATTTCGAGTGTCCCTCAAAAATGGGGGATTTTAGGGGCAACTCAAAATTTTTAAATGTAAACCCCCCCCTTTAAGTGACCCCTCTTTTTGAAGAGCTTAAAAACTTAAATAATGGTGAAAACTAGAGATCGTTATCTCTTCTCTATCCAAAATTGTAACCAGTATTACCATTACATTGGTTTTCCTACCTTACTAATGTGTTAAATCAATTGAAGGTGGTAAAAACTACTGAGTTTTTATAAATTATTAGAGCAATTGAAGTATCGATATAAAGGCCCCCGTAATAATAAGACCTTTGATGATTGGCCGATCTAGCTGAAGCAGAACTTTTTGTGCCTTTTGCCAGCACAAGATAGAGACATATTATCGTCGCAGGTCTAACCATCTAGTAGGTCGTTTTTGACGACAGGCCTCAATACTAGGTGAACATACGCCGTCCTTCGTGCATGGCCCACTGTGCTTACTTGACTATTCTATCTAGGTGATAGTTTCATGTTAGTTTAGTATTGGCGTATGTCCCTAGGTAGTTAACACTAGGTTTATTTGGTTAAGAGGATGAGTGAATGAGAACTTTTGTCCACTAATTTTTTACAATT
The DNA here is from genome assembly GCA_963513935.1 of Aphrophora alni. Taxonomy (NCBI): domain Eukaryota; kingdom Metazoa; phylum Arthropoda; class Insecta; order Hemiptera; family Aphrophoridae; genus Aphrophora; species Aphrophora alni. Next base: position 82,779,160 of record OY740770.1, on the reverse strand, counting down.
AAAAATTTTTTAATTCTCGACTTATAATTGCTTTTTCTCTTCAATTTGATAAGTTGATTAAGATAATTACTAACATTTTTAAAAAAATGTTTTGATTTTAAATCGATTTTGAAACTTCCAATATCAATAATTGTGGTTCAGTATAGATTCTTTTGAAATTCTATATTTTGTTCTAGCCTTTGTATTGGACACATCTACGTGTAATTTTTAGCACTAAACTAAAACATATTCTAGTTTAGATATAGACACTATTAAACAATTGTAATTATTCACAAATATTTATTCTTACTTGAAATAATCTCTTCTTCATACGCTAATGTTAATGCAATTTTTTAGGTTAGGTTGGGTTGTGGTGTATACGAAAAAGTCTTTTGTTTAAATATGAACTACATTATTTAGAACTAACTGTATCAGTTAAGCCCCTACACTTACACAGGGAATGCCATATTTATGATAGCAAATTCTTTACTGTCTCTGCAAGGTTTTACATTGTAAGAAGATTTTATCCTTTTACTTCAATTAAATTTTTTGATAATATTATTTAATCTTTCATTGTACTATATCTAGACCATTGTATAAGAGGCAGCATTGTAAGTCCATAAAATTTATTTAATTTTAGATAAATCCATATTATCCATAAATACAATATTGAAGATACTATTTATAATGGTTTGTTTGTAACAAATTATTTATTGACGTCATTGGTAATCCCCTAAAGTCCATGTTTGTTTGAATTATCTACACACTTTATTACCCCATATTAAATAGGAATTGTTAGATGCTCCCCAGACGGTTATTTACTTTTCAGAAAATGTGGGTCAAGATGAGATCGATTCACAGTTAGGTAAACGTAAAAGAGAAAGAGCGAAAATAAGACTGCGTTTGGAAACAATGTTAAGATTGTGCGTATTAGGAGGCTAGGCTAGCTGTGTAGAGTGCTGGATCAATACACTGTGTCGTTGGCATTCTACCATAGCTCACAGAAAATACAAAATGCTACCCTTCACCGCTTTTATTGTGCATTGGTTTTTGTATCTAAATGGTAATAGTTTTATATATTTTTTGGTAATTTCCATATTGGAGATTTATTGTGGTCTTCTAAAACAGGTTCCGTGACCTATATTCTCTCATTATTGGGTTTTAAACAATGCCAGATAATATTAATTAAAAAAAAAAATTAAATAATTTCGCGTATTTATAGATTTTCCTCCCTGTTGATCTTCATTTTGTACGATTTTCATAGAATTATATTACAAAAATTCTCATTTAAAATGGTTCAGGTAAATTTCATTATGAAAAAGAAAAGCCTGTTTGGTTTTAGTCAATTTTTACGGTTTTGAAGAAGAAAAAATCTTGTCATAACTGAAAGTTAAGCAATTTGACCCTTTATAGACCTTCATAGCTTTCTGAATTTCCGAAATATTAGGACGTATTATATGTTCTTTCTTATAGAAATATTTAATACGGCGCCGTTTCACTACATTGTGTAAACTCAAACTGCGCCTTTTAAGTTATTAATACTATAAATTCTAGAAGGCATTATTGTTTTTATAACAAGCAATATTTTGGTTCGAGTTTATTAACATTAATTTGTTAATTATTTAATATTGCGACGTTTTTACATATTTTCGTTGAGGCTACATAAACCCATTTTGCAGCTTTAATTATGCTTTTTAACTAATTTCGATTGCAGCTTTAAAATACTCATCAAATTATCCGTAAATTTACTTTCATTTAGAATTAAACGAGAGTCCCAAAATAATCTAATAATTATGAAAACAAATTCAGAAATATTTGCTTTAGGTGCCGAGATTTAGTTATTTCTGTTAAAATAGCTACGTAAGTAGAGGAGAGCCAGTTATGTCATGATAAAGTAAATCGTCACGAAACTATAGTAAATGAGTTTATGTTTTAAATAATCCGGAATACATAGCGAATGAGGTTTCTGGTGACGGCTAATAAATGGCAGGGAGACTTGAACTTGTAAAAGAAATTCACAACGTATCGTGTTAGCGTACCAGCTGGGTGACGAGTAAAAGTGAATTCCATAAATTTCTGAACTTCCATGTTTTGAAAAACATGTTGTAACCATTGTTGGAGTGACACTCTTATTGTTGAAATATAGTCATAAAAACTTCCTTTCTATTCATTTGATTTTTTTAAACTATACACTACTTAATCAACTGTAACGGACTACACTTGTGGAAACTTCAATAACCAAATGAGTTAAAACACAACTTTCCACAAAAATCACTTTATTTGTACAACGCAAATACAAGACGACGCTTCACGGATGATGACTTCATCATTGAAACGTCATTTTGTATTTTTGTTGTACAAATAAAGTAATTTTGTGTAAAATTGTGTTTTAACTCATTTGATTATACACAATTTTTTTTTGTTATTATTTCAGCTGGATTAGTGTCTTTAATATTACACCTAATGATGGTATTATATGTGAAACCAGTACTAAAGTATGGTGTTTTAGTAGATAAAGTACAAATAAAGTGATTTTATGAAAGTTGTGTTTTAACTCATTTGGTTATACACGATTTAAAATTTTTTATTATTATTTCAGCTGGATTGGTGTCTTTAATATTACACCTAATGATGGTATTATAAGTGAAACCAGTACTAAAGTATTATAACATTTAGGATTGTTATATTATTTATATTTAAGTTAATTATGATTTAATCTTGCCACACGTTGTGCGACCAAATATAACATTTAGCAAGTTTGTTATGTGTAATTTTTTAAGTTAATTTAATTTTTTCTAAAAGTCACACGTTGGTGAGCAAAATATATCATTTAGGAACACCTGCTTTGCTAATTATTTTAATTTCACCTTTAATTATTTAAGCCACACGTTGGAATGCCAAATATAACATTTAAGATGTTATATAATTATTTTTGCAACACTACTAAAAGGGAACAACTTATGATTATTACTCATAAACAACACCGTTTACCTGGATAAAACAATGTCTTTCTTTTAATTTTTAAAAGAACAAAATTACTATAGCAATAAAACATATACATGAAATTTATACTTACTATCTAGAAAAACCATTTACTCTCCATTCATTCCTTAAGATTAATTTATTTAGCATAGACAATTTTTTAAAATTACAAATTTACTTTATTTTAACTCTTGTTAAAATCTTCAAATTATCAGTTCCTTTTTGTTTATTATATTTCTTTACACATTTATTTAATACTTTAAATTATTAATAACATTGATCATCTTTTTATTTAATCTCGGCTAGCTCAGTTCTTTACAATTAATTTAAAAAAAACAACAAAATCTTAATCTCGGGTCTTGGGTTTTTTGAATGGCTCAATCGAAAGTGAAATCAATTTTAAGTGATTTTAATAATTAACAATTAATTGGTTTTGTACTTATCAAATCTGCTGGTCCTTCTTGCTCGGTCAGTTAGCACTTTACACTCCACCTAACTTTAATTTATCTTTTTATTAACAAAAAACACAAAACACCACACTGCTTAAACACTTTTCGTTGGTATTTAACGTTGTCTCTCCTTCCCAGATGCCGTTCCAAATAGGCCTCTTCTTCCTCGAAATCGTCCCAAATCTGTCTCTCCTTCCTTGTAGTCGTTCCAAAATTACAGCACCTGTTCTACGATGATTGGTCCCTCCTTCCTCTGGTGAATTTAAACTCCTTTTCCAAATCTGTCTTTTTATTAAGAACTCCACAAACTCCAAATCTAATTTCCTTTACTAATTCAAACTTACTTTACTTCAATTCAACTTTTACTTTCGACTTATCAAAAACCTTTCAATATTAAGAGACTTCTTGTCCCTTACTCGCTAAAAAAAAACTATTCTTTTGTACACAGCGTACTCTAGCTGTGTCCGCGACCTTCCGTCGTGGCGACTCTGGTAAGACTCCCCTAACAAACTATTTTCTAATGTTCCTTCTCTAAAACACTGTTTTTCGCGCCCTGTTCGCTGATTTGTCGATTTCTACCAACTTTCTCTGCTTACGACTTTCGCAATTCCTACTGGTTGTTTTTGAATTCTGCCGTTGTGTTTTTTAAGTTTGGAGCGTCTCCGATTGGCCGACCTACTTTCTACTTGCGTTTTTCTAAAATACCGTTATAATGCTGCTTTCCCTTGATTTCTCTTTTTTTTCTAGTAAAAACTCTGCTACCCTAAGAATTCCGTTATGTACCCACGTGTTGGCCTCAAGGTTCTTGAAATTTTAGTGCTATTGTAGCCTAGCACGTACAATTTTTTATTACAGGCGGCATCTGCCGTTTTCTCTTCATTTGTTTCTTAACATGGTTCTATATTTATTATTTTATTCAAGTTATATTTTAATTAATTTATTTTTAGATTTCATGATTGATGATTTTATTTAGTTTAATTTAATTGATATCATGATATCGTTACAGTATGGTGTTTTAGTAGATAAAGTACAAATAAAGTGATTTTATGAAAGTTGTGTTTTAAATCATTTGGTTATACACGATTTAAAAAATTTTGTTATTATTTCAGCTGGATTGGTGTCTTTAATATTACACCTAATGATGGTATTACATGGGAAACCAGTACTAAAGTATGGTGTTTTAGTAGATAAATATATGATTTGTTGATTTTTACTTTCTCACATATGTATTAAGCGAGGGGTCAATTTTTTGCGAATATATCCATTTAGAGGTCACTGAACCCAATTTTTTAATTTATTTCTTAGACTAGTAGTCTGTCGTCCGAGCAGTACTTTAAAGTCCAAACGCCATTACATAGGAATAGAGCTTGATATAGTTACGTGGTATAAAGAAAGTTATGTGATGAGTATTTTGCTGATAGGCCCTATAGTTTTGAGGTCCTCGCGTCTAAAACAAAGTTTTAGGAATGATGCTCGTATGTCAACTGTCTAATCTCTTGAAGAAATTTTTATTAAATTTTGTGTGTTGACAATATCATGGGACGTTTTTATAACTCAAAAATTGTATCCATTTTGAGATCTCTTAAGTAGTTTTTAGAAATATATCTGGCTGTCGTCTATACAATGCTCTACAGTCCAAACGCGTGGTCATATCTTGAGAAATGGTAGAAACTTCCATAAGAAATAAAAACACAAATTAATGGTTTTCATAAAATCTGTTTTTAATGTCTTCGATAAAATTTTACCTCTAAGCACCCAAATAAAATGTATAGTCGCCATCTCTCCAAAAATATCTGTAAAAAATCAAAAACTCGGCCATTGGGCTGTTATGAAAGACGTATATTTGTATAAATCGACTACCGCATTCAAAATTTGGCAAAACCAAAAATGATCCATGACTACCATATTTAACAAAAGCTGGATTTTAATGACATACGATTTACTCTGAAAACGTGTTTATGACACAAGCGAAGCTAGTAAAGGCCCTGATATTCAAAATATATAAATAACTTATGTTTCCAAAGACGGAATCCATTGTTCATTTTCACTTTTTGACTAACAACTGTTGATCTGATATTTTGCTTAGTTTTATTTAGTCTGAGAATTGATTAATGATCAAGTTTGTACAATATCTTTTTTTTTTAAAAAGGTGTTACAAATTAAAATGTGGAGAATATATAGCATGTTTCTTAAAGTTTTAAAATTGTGAGGCAATATTTTGTGCTTTATATTTTAATTGTATTTTGACACATAATTAACATTGTGAAAATTAAAACTTATGAAATATCTGATCGTTTATTCTCAACGCTCGTCATAAAATAAAAAAAAGAAGACATTTCACAGTCCTAAACAACTGCGAAATGTATTTATGTAAATCATCTATTTAATACGGTACTTCTTGAATCATAAATTATCTTCCCCCTTCTTAGCCCATTAGAAAAAGAAAAGGAAGGAGGAAAAACAATGAATGCGACAAAAAACTAATGGCCGCATGCTATAAATTGCTGGGTAACATTAATCATGTGGTATTATTTGAATATTCCGCTAAGATAGTGTATCGTTGCGCCGAGAATCCTTATTTACTGTGGAGTGCTGGACGCTAACGAGATATGTTATTTAGAATAGATTTTAGGTGACAGAGTTGCTCTATGAAATATATTGTTTAGAATGTACAAGAGATATCAAAATGATATATATAGACTGGAATATATATTGTCATATTTATTTAGTTCTCAATGCATGCATATTTAAAGTACAGTATATACATTGTATCTGTAGAAATTAAAATTTCATTTGATTTCTTGTTTGTAGAAATTATTATATCTATGAAAAACAATTTTTTTTGCGCATGAGTTTTCCATTACGTCTAAGCGCTAAACTGATTTTGATTTAGAATTTATGTGATTGGAGTTAACAGCTTGATGATAATAACATTTTTCTTTTTCCATCATTATGCTATTCTAAATTATGGTATATTAAACTACAATAAATACCGCCTCTATTACAACATAATAAATAGGAGGTTTTCGAAAAACAATAAAAATGTTTGTAAGAATTGTTAATTAAAGGTGTTTGTTTCAAAACAGACTATAACGATATTGAATCCCGATGATAACCTAAGTCCATCGTACCTAATCTTATAAAAAATTTCGATTAAAAAATCTTGACCATCTTCATTGATGGTTTAAATCAAATCAACGTTTTCTTTTACCTTAAAATTGAATCGTCTTCAATCATTTTTATTTAATATATATATATATCTATATATATATATATATATAAGAATGTTTGTGTATAGTTAATATCTAAGTATAATTTTCAGGCAGATGACTTTTATTACTTCCTGTTTCTTCCACCTTCACTTCTACTCCAGATTTCAATGGCCATAATAGTTTTCAGCATGCAATAAATCTTAAAAAGAAAAACTTATTTTTAAGTTATAAATTTCTAAAAAAATCTTCTTTTTTTGAAAACCCGGGGAACTACCGTTATGTCACTGATTTCTCTACACCTGTAGGTTAGGTAACATTACCAATAACAATGTTATACAATTTAAACGATTTAGTGAAACGTAACACACTTTTTTGTTCACAAAACTCCTTTAGTATAATTTTTTTAAAATATTTGTCTACAAAGTTGTTCGATAACCTGAGTTTTCTATATATTTTACGCATTTTTCAATAACAACATAAATTTTTTAATGACAAAGATTGAAAATAATTGGAACAAAACACGTTTTGAAATCGCTGTAGTAGATAGCCATCTTTTGCTCCAAATAAGAAATCAAAATTTCCAACATTTTACGTTTTTCATAATATTTTCAGCAACAACATACATATTGTCATGTACTATATGATTTAAATGCTAATTAGAATTTTAAAACATTTTTTAATTGATGCAGTAGATCCCTATTAACTTTTTTAACTGGCGATTAAGAGGAAATCTCCATACATACTTCCATATATTTTCAACAATTCAACAACAATATAGACTAAAAATTTATTAGAAACAATATTATTACGTTATTTAGAGTCATTAAAATCACTTGATGTTTCAAAGTTAAAGGTGGGTTTAATTTGGAAACAGTCGTATTTTAATTTGATGGATGCGTCAAGCCTCAAGGTAGCTGACGCCGATCCCATGTTTCTCATATGAACATGCATACAAATTCCAGCAGCAATCTTTTAACTGCTGGTATCTAATGGTAAAACTAAAGATATTGGTAAACAAATTTTCTCTCTACTTTTTTTCTTCTTTACTAGTGTAGCCTAATACGTAAAGGGTAAAAAATATATTGAAATTAAAAAAAAAAATTTTTAAAAGATTTAATTCACTAAAATATCCTAGGTTTTCATTATAGCTGCAAAACATAAAACAAAAATCGATTCTATAGTATGTTATCCAGAGTTTCAATAACTAAATAACACAAATTCAGGGCAGAACTGAATGAAAATTATGGATACAATTTCAAGAATACTATTGAATTACATTAATACTCAACAATTCAAAAGTTGCAATGACGAGAACAAGATTTATAAACAAAGCTAAAATAATTTAATTATGATCAAACGCTAATAGGTTAAGTATACACTAATAACCAAACAAGTTGATAAGGGCCATCATTGTACTTACCCAGCCCTGTCAAACTGTGTAATAGAATAGAAGCAAATCCTCTAAATTTAATGCTCAAAAGTTGGTCTCTTGGGACTCGTAGAAAATGTTGAATTGTATAGGTAGATCAAGGTGTTTTGCTCAGTAGGGTAAGATTGTTTAATACAGTTGTTACATAGGTTTTATGATCATTGATATTATGTATATCACTACTATCTTGACGTCTGCTAGGCGTCATAGATGTTTTAGTTCATCTTCACGAGCATTGAAGATCTGTATGTATTAAAAGGGACTCCACGCGCTCTCAGCTGTGGCGTTGAATACATGAAGAAGCACAGATATAGTTATCTTGGGAGATCAGGTTTCGAAATCTTTGACAATAACTCGATATTTGACATCGTAAGTATGTGGAGTTATTACACGAATTGAAGTGTGAAATATTTTATCTAATTTAGTGTGTTATAAGTTGACTAACTCAACTTATAAACACTTATAAATTAAAAACTGTTTAATCCGCCAATTTGAACTTCTCAATTCGATTTTTCTGAATTTCAATGTCCTATCTTTATTTTTGTAGCCACTATCGTGCTTGTGACAGACAACAACGGCTACGGACGGACGACATGGCAAAAAATACTCTTTCCTGAGACCATGAACTATGAAATGAGTCAAAAAACGTAGGTACCAAACTTACCCCATACTGAGTAAGGAATACTCTATATGTACTTGATACATTGGGAAGTAATAAATCAACAGAACAAACTAGTCAACGTTGTTTTATTACAATATAGTTGATTTCACTTCGAATGAGGAACAATAAATTAGGTTATAAAGACCACCCCATCCCTTTATTGGAAACTTAACACGCAACTGTTAAATTGTTACGGATATTGCGACAATGTTTGTGGCACAAGTGGGTCGCGTGAGATTCTGCATTAAAAGTCCGACTAAAATGCAAATAAGTCTTTTTGATTTACGCTCTCGACTCTAACAGACCTTTTATTTGTGATCTATTATGGAAACACTACATATCATTATTATCAACTGAGCTAATAATACTTAAACTTTAATACTTGATCACGTGCTGCAATGCCGTAAACTTTCAACAGTTTAAATTGATTTCTTTATAATCTCGAGTGTATATTATAGTAAGTAATTGTGTTTTTCATAATTATCCCCGCTTTAAATACTAAATATAATACAATATAAAATTTAACCAATTTGATTTTAATTTCATACTGAAAACTTTAATACATAAATGGTGCAAAAATATTGCACAAACTAAGACCATCACACTTATCCATCGCAAAAATAAACCAAGACAAACCAAATTAATCGTAACCAATAATGTTAGCTTGGTAGTTGTCAATGAAAAAGTGAAATAAGAGCCTAAACTTGATTCACTTTTGCCGTAACACGTTTTCTTAACCAAGATTTTAATAGCAAATATCGAGATTCTTTATTATCTTACTTACTATTTTGCACACAGAGTTCTGTCTTTAATCTTCACATTTCACTAAAATTTTATCGAAATAGTTAAAGTCAATTTTGTGTTTTTTCTTCTTCTTATACCCCCAAATTTAAGTTATTAAAAATGGAAAAAAATCGCGAAATATGGTGAAACATGCCTATTCACCAAATTTTATTAAAATCTCTCCACCTTTTTTTAACTTTAGAGCAGTGCATAGACGTCAATCCAAAAACCACTTTTTGGGGCTCAGAAGACCTCAAAACATGTTTTGACCTGCCATATAACTTTCTCTATTCGGAGTGTATGTGGAGAGTAAAAACAATGAAATAAGATAACTATAACGAGAAGCAGCACAGATTAGAGGTCTGAGTCAATTTTTAATCACTGTGAGATATCTGGTGATATAACGCAATCCGATTAATAAAAATATAGTGTTTTAGAGGTAATGAAAAATATGTTCATTCAATCCTTTCGAGTAAATTCGAGTGTACATTCGCTGTAATATTTGACTGGAAAAAGTATAGAATTGTATGATATCTTTTAAGTAATAGGCGATAATAAACAAAAACGTTTTCTTTCAAACCTGTTTAAGTGTAACGTTTTCCCAAATCAAAGGGGTCCAGAGGTCAGTATGTATCGATTTTATAGCCTAAACGACAAACTTTCATCATGTTCCTTCGGCAGTATAGTTGTGCATAAAGAAGCCTTGCACAACCCCAAAAATAATAAAAACCAACAATATTAGTGATCGAGACGTGCAGGTTACAACTGGGGAGGGGGTTATGATAAAAAAGAGTTACATCCTAAAACATTCCCCCTTCTGTGAAAAGTTCATTAATTATACATTTCAGTGAAGGGATTTCCAGATTTTTGTTTTTGTTAGAGGTAACTTAAGTCCCCAAAAATGTTGTTCTTTATTTCCTTTTATTTGTCCCTTTATGAGTCTTCTATATAATATTTTATTTTAATTAAATTATTATATTATTTTGTATATTTAAATAAATAAAGAAACAGAATATCTAAATTCTCCTTATCTTCTTATAAACTCATTCCTATAATTCCCATTTATTTTTAGTTTGTAGAGATATGATTTTTTTCCTTTAGTGTAATTTCATTTTAAGATAATATTTAAAAAGTTTGCGGAAAATATTGTAAGCATATAGATTTCATCATTCTAGTTCAATATGTTCATACTTTTAAATCAAGAAAACTAGTTTTTATAAAATGCCCAATCGCGGTTTTGTCATTCCTGATTTTAAACGTATTTCTTTAAAATAAAAATATATTTGTGTGTGGGGGTGATATTTGGTACTTAATTAGTGGTAAGAAAATAATAGTTGATAAACAATATAATAGTATATGATAGGCTATATATTATAATATACTGCAATAACAAAAAAGAATTAATTCCATTTTTTTTTCTTTTCCAAAACGACTATACGGAAGTTGAATTTTTTTTTATCGTACCCACTTAAGTTTCCAAACAAAAGCAAGTATTCTCTACAAATTAAAATTTAAAATTACAAGTCAATATTATAGAAATTTATAATCAACATTTGAAAGTTATTTATATTCAGTATTAGTAAGTTATTTCATATAATGTGACTGTTTATTGTTAAAATAGATTGATTTGCTACCATTGCTCTAAATAAAAATAAATCATCATTCACTGAAGTTGTTTATAATTTGTTTTGTTTTCTAATACATTGAGCTACATAGCGGGTTTAATTATTTGTTTAAACTATTACGGTTCAATAATATTGTTTATATAAATGAACTTCCACATGGTTTCTAATATTAATTGCGAATTTTCAGATCTGCTTAAAAAACCTAAGCATTTATAGAAACGTAAACTTTAAATTAAAATGAATTTAATATGAAACACTTTCCTTGTGATTAAACGTCCATCAAAAGATTTTACAATTTACGTGTAAGAAATAAAATAATCATTATTTATGAAAAACATTTGATCGTGTGTTACCTTCAAATATCATCATCTGATATTATTAATCTTTACAATTATCACAACGTTAAACACAATTTATTACATCTAAGCAATATCAACACAGTCACTATTTTAAAATTTCTAATACTTTACTTCATGAAACACCAAAATAAACTAGCAGTTCTTAGATAGATTTGAAACTATTGGCAAACATTGACAGAGCTTGATGTGCCAAATTATTTGACCTGTATGTCCTTTCTTTCAATAACAAGTTGTACAGATTTGTAATAGTTTTACAAATAAGTATTCTTCTCCCTAAATGTAACAATTAAAAAAAAAAAAAAAAAATTAATGTTTCTATTTAATAGTTGCTACGCTAGTGTAGACGGGGGTCGATCTGATCCCCTTAAGTAGCATCGAATTCAGAATTATATCTTCAAAGACATCTCTTCCATGAAAAGAATTAATTAAATTACAAGCTTAATGTCGTACACCAAATTACTCGCACTACGTTTGTAATTAAACCATCTTTTCTTGAAAAATAATAGATACTGTTGTACAGATAAACAAAGTAAAATCTCAAACGTCTTTAGTTGGGATCTGACAATTTATATTACACGCATTTCATTCTTCTGCTATTAGTTATTGGTTGAAATAAAGGGTTACTCTAAAAAGTGTCTGTGATTTCAAGGTAAAATAATTAAACTTAAATTAAATTATTAAACTTTATGTAAAATATACAGAAAATATTCAAGATTTTGCTACACTTTAGTCCAGCTCGGTCATACCAGGAGTAACAGTCGCTTTGTCAGTTGTGATTCTATCTCTTAAATGGCGTACATCCTGGTTTCCTCTACGTAGAAAATGTTCTTAACGTAACTGAATGAAAAGTCCATAGAGAGCAGATGAAGGCTTCTTGGTGGCCAATTCGAAAGCCAGGAAACTTGCCATTGAGTGCTTTCCGAACAAGGAGCTGTAACTTCTTAAATAATGACACTTTTCTTCTTTTTCTCTTTCTATTTCATCAGTTTTAATAAAATATAAAGTTGCAAGTTGTCCAAGTAACTGAAACCTATAATTGTTTTCTCTGTAAATATGAATCCATTTCTCGATCATGCTTTATTTCACAGCATGTTCTGACCACTTGTTTTAGGAATGCCAAGCTCCAAACTATATCTAACGATAGAGATTTTATAATTACGCCATCATGTTTGTCTCAATCATTTGACATTATCGTCCAATCTTGTGGTCAGCCTAGGGATTTCTTGATGTTCATATTTCCAGTTTATTTAAACTGATTGTTCTAACGTTTTTCTGTAGGTGGAGCTTGCCCGCAGGCCGTAAGCCGAAAATACGGTGCACTCTATTCACTTAAATTCAGTAAACCATAAAACACATTAACTACTGATATAAATTCAGTAAGCCATAAAACACATTGTGATTTCTGTTGTACAGTCACCGTTTCTAGGTGATTACTACTTCTGGGTTGAGGTGCAAACGATGCGCTGCGCAATGGTGTCTGCATAAGGGATTCAAGGTCACAGACAACTAAATCCCATAGTTTATAAACAATTTGTCATTTAAGTCAAGAAGATAGAATATGGACACCTTTTTCGATGACTCAATGTGAAATACGTACACCAATTTGTAATTTACAAGTAAAATTATGTTGTACTGTATATATCATTAATTATGCAGAAATATAATACTAAGTTTATTTAAGCTGCAATGCAAATGCACTAAGTTCTACAATTTAGATGAAAGGACCTTCCCTGAAAGCAATATTTTATGGTTTCTTATACAACGAGCAGGGGTAAAGACTTGCTCTTATTATATTAGATATTGGTTTGCTTCGTTAGGGCAAAAAGAATCTATAGCTCGAATTGAATAGAAAAATACTTTTATGAAACATCTCTTGAAACATGTTATAAAATATAAAAAGCTCCGTATTGTACGCCCTACAAAAGAGCTCTGCGCTAGCAAATTGAATAGACCTTTGCCCAATAAGAGTTGACCTCTTTTGCATCTAGTTACAGACTCTGCAACTTTTTCTAAATTGCTGATTCTTGTTAGTAACGATACTTTGAATTTCAAACAAACAGGTGCTGCAATTCTGGTTCAGCTAGTGGTTGCTTTTATTAAATAACGTTTTAAGATCGCCTTGTTGCAAAGAATCTGTTTTTGTTGAAAATTGTGTATTTTATTTCATTGGGTAATATTTTAATTAAAAATCCCACAATACTCCAGACCTAGCTTGAACTGACTATACTAAACCAGTCACATTTCGTGCGTATCATGTTTAAAAATAATAAATAATCTTTCCGCATAAATTATTAAATACCTTAATATACACAAAACACATTCAAATAGTTTATAAAATTATTTTCATAATATTAGAATTAAAATCATAGTATTTCCTCACTATGAAATCTTTATCGTTACCTTTTGTAAGAAACAACTTGAATTTCAGGTTTGAACAGAAATGTCAATTTAGAGTATTTGAAACCATCTTCATTAGATATTGGTTTTGGACCTATCTGTACATTGAGTACATCTTAAATGGTTAGACAGTTTTATTTGAATGTTGGTGTTAAAGTCTACTTTTATTTTGAAACCTCAAAAACTTTTTTTTATAGATTACTTAATATTTGGCAATTTTCACTGGACAAAAATAGAGAATTTTACGTTTCGTAAATTTGTTTTCTATATTTCCAAAAAAAGTGCTCTAAAAACATATAAAGAAAACTTTTTGATCGTCATCTCTACAAAAATGTTTTGGCGCAAAATTGTTCAAAAAGTGTAAATAAATCATGGGCGCCATCTTAAATGGACGAATAGTTTTAAAATCAAACCAGACGATTTCGATCAAACTACGGTGAAATTTATGACGCAATGCAATATACTACACTCTACTTAAAGAGAATACGGTTTGCGGTTAAATTTGAAATAACAATATATAAAATAAATACTGACTATATTCAAGAAACAGTTGGATAGGGGACAAGTCAGGTTGGTTATTCATACAGAGGGCAGAACTTGTGATAAGCAGTAGTTTGGTAGTTGGTTATCATTGTACTGGAAGCAAATATTCAGTCTGACTCGGCTCTTGTATTAAGAATTTTACAATGTGCAGTCCGCTTAACAACATTAATAAGGTTTTCCTGTAGTTAAAGCGTATATTGGATTTTCCAGTATTACTATTTATAATAGGGTAATTCCTGTAGAATAGGTGGCTAAAGCTAGGTATTTAAGTGAAATGAATGTTTTGCAAATCCAAGTGTAAATTAACGAAATCCAGCAGTATACGGGAGCGAGTGCAACTGATACTTTTTGGCACAAAAGATAGTATTCCAGTAATTTGCCCACTAGTGTTACAGTCCCATTTCCCGTGTTGAGTCATTATAACTCATGAAAGTTATGCCGGATCTGCTCTGTTTATATTCAAACGAAGTTTCCACTAATAAACTCAAAATCGACGTTACACTCTCTAAACTTGTGCTCATTTTGTACAATAGTACTTCTCGACCTAGTTCTTCCATCTTTTCATTAACTTTCTTTTTTATTTTAATAGAAAAAATTTGTCCTAACTACACTATAAAATAAACTTATGTTTATTTCACTCCTTTTATTTTTGGTTCATGGGAGATCATTTGTAATTTACATTTTTTTATTTATTTTTTTGAAATTCTAACCATTTATTACCAGAAAGAACAGAACGGAACTACAAACAAAACAACAACAATATATAGGCAAACAAGCAAAACGAAGGATAGAGCAAATAGAAATAACGGAAATAAATCGTGCAATAGAAACAAATGTCATGAAAAATAAGAGAACAAAGCAAATCTTAACTACTTTAACAAGTATGGAAACGTCATCAATGAAAAACATATTTTATGGTTCCAGTCAAACGGAAGCGTGGAAAGATACTTATTTTACATTTCATAATATTACAACGTTAATATCAAGGTTTAGTTAATAGGTAAAGTGAAATTGAATATATCTATAGATTTATTTTACTTACATAATTAATAGTAGCATTACTTTTCGACATAATCCCCTCCTAATCTATTTAGTCCATCTTTTAATTTCTTCCTGGAAGAAGGTTTTTTGTCTCGTATTTAGAAAATTTTGCACCACTTCAATGGCCTCTTGATCAGATCGATAATCATTCTCTCGCAATGGCCCAATCGCTTGGAACCAGGTCTGGACTATATGGAGGGTGGTCCAACAGCTGAACACCAAGATTTTGACGGCAAAAGGCTGTGTTTTTGGCCGTATGGGTCAAGCGTTATCCTGAAGCAAAATCAGGCTTTTTGAAACTTTACCACGCCATTTCATCAATCCTATAATAAATTTTACCTTATATCGTTGTTCTCAATAGCATATCTTGATAAACATGTCTTTAACAAAAATACATGATCAAAGTTAACTTGTAACATCTTCTAGATTCCTCATATTTTATATATTTCCAAAGTTAACCAGCCATTTGTTGTGGATTTGATTTTTTGCTTAAATAAACGTAGTAGCTCACAGTAGCTGTCACTATTTATTAAATGACCTTTAGGTTTAAAGTCAACCAAAATTGGAACTTCCATATCCCAGAATATCGACATCAAACCTTTCCTGCAGACATCTGAGTTTTGAACTTTTTTGCTGTGGGAGATGAAAGATGTTTCCACATCAAAATTTGTTGCGTACTCTCTGGTTCTATATGATGGACCATTTCGCTTAAGAAATGAGCCTCCTTCTTCTTCATAACGTTCCAAATGCTTTTGGGAAGTTTTCAAACGATTTTCTTTGTGGATACTGGTCAATTGACATGGAACCCAGCGAGCGCAGACTTTTCGAAAGTTTAAAGTATCGTGGTTGGTTGAATATGCTGAGCCATGACTCATTTGCAATTTTATCAACTTTAATTATTTGTTTAATCGCTTCAATATTCTCATTAGTCGTTGAAGTGGAAGGCCTACCAGGCCGTTGTTCACCACACAGAGAAATCCTATCACTTGTTACAGCGATCAATCCATTCGTAGATCTTGCTTCCACTTAAACACCTCTCATCAAATTGCTGGTGCATTCGACGAATAATCTCTCCTGGTTTCATAACTTCTGAATTGATTAAACGTATCACTACTCGCATTTCTTCCTTGGTGCAATCAGACAAAGGAGAACTCATTTCATACAGTCTTTTAAACACAATAACAAATAGCTAACAATGAAACAATACTTTTAATGAACAGCTGATAGCCGTTATGAGGTATAGCAAAGCAATGAGTTCTGCCATAATTTTATTTGGAAGGAAATAAAAATTTCCCTTTACTTTTTTACTTTCCCTCATATATTATGATGTCCTATAGCACCTTTACGAATGTTTGTTAATGAAAAACTTGGCTTGACTGTGGAATTGCAATGACATTTTTCCGTGTCAATTATTTTTTGTTTCTTTAATACCCGTATTAAAACATGAGTCATCTAAAGGCAACGGATCTGTGGTCCTGAATTTTAACAATTACTACCAGACTGCACTACAAATGTTTGGTTCCTGAATCCAATACCTTATTTTTTTTAAAGAACTTTTAGAATAATGGGAAACCATTTTTGAAGTGATATTTCTTTATAAACGGTAAAATGAATTGAATTCATGCGGCTGAACGTATAATGAAACGCGACTAAATTCCCAACATGTTAATACGGTTTCCGTAAATACCACATTGTCAGTCGGTTAGATTTGTGTTGTTCAATCTGTCCTAGATAATGTCATGACTTCTGTATATCGTAATGCAGAACATTTATTGGTCTTTAATCTTATACTGTAATAATTTCTCTCATAATGAATTTGTCGATAAAGAGCTCTCTTAGTTGCCTATTATTTTGAATAGCGATTCTATGTATATTTTTCTTCATAGTAGGCAATATAATTGATTTCCTAGACCATACATTATATATGGAAATGAATAATAAACTCAATGTATCCACACCTAAATCGGGAGGTACAATTGATAGATGTTTAGATAAATTACAATATTTAAAATAAACGCATTCATTTCATAATCTAATTGTTTCTTTCTAGAATATGAATATGTTGAAACTTTGTAGTATTAAATATAAAAATTACATCACAAACCTAATCTGTTTTGTACTTAATATATGTATATTTTGCATACGTTTCACTTCTGTAGAGTGTAATACAAAAAACACTGTAATGGTATTTCACGCGACTTATTTTCACTTCAATGGTTTCCAATCATTAATATGCCCATCGGTCCGCAGTCAATCGCCGTATGATAAATCATTGTTAAATGTGGTGTATTTAATGTAAACGAGGACAGACTGCTTATCGTATGATGGATTGCCGACTCTATTAATAGGACACATGGCAACATCTCGGATAATCCTCTTAAACATAATGTTCTTGTTAATACGACGTAGTCTATTGTACTTCACGATCATTAAAGGTAAATTTAATGTTTAAAACCTTCTAAAGTTTATTATAATACAATTTTTATAGTTTATCTTTCTTTTTGAAACTGTTTGTATGTACAATACTGTTGTGACTGGAATAACAGCCTTGTTCTGATATTTATAATAGATTGATAGAAACGTTTAATATAATTTAACTTCTATACAATACGATTAAAGTTTATTATCGTATTTTTAACAAACAATATACGTATGAAATAAATTTACCAAGGTAAGAAGACGTTTTAAATCTTAAAGTATATTTAACATTTTCGACCGCAATAATATGAGGCAAAATGTACATTATGTTGTTGATGATCAACCTATAAAACCTGAAGCTATTTTTATTTATTTTTTTTATATATAAGCAGAGATTTATAATTAATTTAATGTGTTAATTTAAGAACATTTTAACTTTCTTACATTATAAAGCACTGAAAAAAGCAAGATTGTTGTTTTGCGCTTTTTATTTTGCGATGATTTATATTTTTTCTTTAGAAGTTAATGTAAGAAGTACTTGTCTGTCACTTTTAAACCTAGTACTAAATGAATCTTACAACACTTACTTATGAAAGATAATACAAATCCAAAATAATTTTGATAAATTTTAGAAAATATTTTTTATTAGGGATATGTGAACTATTAAAATGTGATAAATATATCCAGAATTCTCCAGTTTAGTTTGATAGATTAACAACATTTTAGTTAAAGATTTGGTTTCGAATTTTAATGTAAAGAAATATTTTGTTTATGTCCCAAAGCTGAGATTTTCTTCGTTGTAGAAAGTGATATTCAAAAGAGTTGAAATATATGAGATATGAAGCTGGATAAAATTAGCTCTCCAACCTCGGACTACGACGATTAATAGAAAAATATATTTATAAAATCCCTCTTTACCAACCCTATAATAAATTTTACCTTTGATCGTTGTTGTCAATAGCATATCTTGATAAAAATGTGTTAAATAAAAATACATGATCAAAGTTAACTTGTAACGTCTTCTAGATTCCTCACATTTTTTATGTTTCCAAAGTCAACCAGCCTTTTAAAGTTATATTATTATCACTATGAATTCGGACATAGTTATTAAGCATAAAAGACATATGATTGCTTTAAAATTGTCCCAATATTTCATCGGTGCTGATACTGCAATATAAAAAATTTCTAACTTGTCTTTTAAAGATTCACCATTTTATACTCGTAACACTTTGAAGTCATATTTGAACGAAGAAGATGAATATTCAGTAAACACTCTTTACACACTTAGAAGTACAAATAATCTTGGAACCCTATTTTTCTAACTTTTGGACCCACCTTTTTGAATGAAGTTTCTTAAGAGGTAAATATTAGAAGCTAAATTTATTAGTTCAAAGACATTTCTTAACACAATTATTTCAACAGATAAGTTTCTGTAGAGATATTTTTGAGCTACACTGATTCTAAGAAACATTATTTTAACAAACATTACCTCATGTTGTATACTCATAATCATAAGTCTTTAGAACTAATATACAATATGTTTTCAATCACAGTGAAATTTAGCATAGTAGTTAAACAAAACGCCCACATCTAGACTTAGGTTTCTGAATTAATATTTATTTCGATGAACAATATGTAGTTAGTATTCATTTCGCCACGCGATTGGATGAACGAATCTACATAATTGTGACAGTTGATTAGTAATTGTAATTTAATCTCTCCTGCCTAACAACTAATTACCATGTAATGTGTCTTAGAAGAAAGAATACTTTATCAGTTTATTAGAACAAAAATTGACTTCATTAGTCCTCTCCTCTGAATGTCTCGGAAAATACGTGGATGGAAGGGAGGTGAAATTCTATTGTTCACCTCAAAGATGTTGGCTACCAAGCCTCTGTTGCTCTCCTTATGCCTTCTATAATTAGTGTTCGATGATATTGTCGATGATAAGATAATTTTCCTTACTTACTCCTTGGCGCTATAGATGTTGCAGTTCTCTAATCTGGAGAATAACTCTTATCCATGCTAGTTTACCTTCCGCTTCCCTTCTCATTTTATAATCTTCAGCTTCCCAACCTCTTTAATATTTTCCTAGCCCTTCTTCATCTTAATCTTCTTCCCTCAGCCGTGACCAAAAAAATCTTTTTCATTGCTCTATCTTCCGGCAATCGTCAAATTTTCAATCGTTAGGCTCAGAATTTGTTCTAATGATATTCTGTGGCCATATTACAGACTGAATCTAAAAACAATAAAATCGTAATAAACATAGTTTTTCGTACAATCTGCCATTATTGCCTTCTTTAGTCAATTATAAATAACCCCAATTTTCTTTTCTTTTTTACATATTGTAATTTTTAATGTTTTTATGAAATGCATTTAATAGGTTTGCGAAACCAACCTCTAATTCATATTTTATATTTTTTTGAAACATCATCCATTTTAAGTTCTGTAAACGCGATTAATAAAATAACTAAATGTTTTACGAAATTTTAAAGCCCTCGTTGGAACAAAGTCATAGTTGTAATTTGAGACGTGGGTAACTCCAAAATTGCTTACACCTGACGTGAATTGTAGATTCACTATGGTTTAAAACTCTACAAAATGAAAAGGTTTACAATGCATATGTCTTAAATTGACGCTTTACAAATTCTTATATTTTCGAAATCTACTAAACATATATTTTTATGGAATTATGTCAATACAATTTTACCTAGAACTGTACTATTTGTTCCTCCAATGTGGATTGAAGTCGGTAAAAATAAAAATCGAAACTGTGTTAATTCCAAGAATCTCTAAATACAAAAAATAATAGTATTTCGTATTTTTATTAAGAAAAAAAAATTTGAAATGAAAGTTATTTGTAATTATTCAAAAAAAAATTTCCAGAGATATATAAAATTATTTTATACGTTCGTTTAACATTTTTAGTATGAATAAAAATACGGTTTGTATTTTTCAAAGAAATGTCACTCGTAAGTCTGAAAATAGACGTTCCCTAAATATATTCAAGAGACAAAAGATGTTTATCTTCAGTAAAGTTACACGTATGAATTCTAGACTTTTAGAAAGAGTTATTCACATTGGTTTTCATCCTTAAAAATGTAACTAGTTTTTAAAATACAACATCAACAAGGCCAGTTAGGGCTTAGCCGACATTAAGCGAGTTATTATTCAGTTATGAGGTTCAGAAAACCTGTGTAACAACATCTTGTTACTCTCTACTACACACTCATTAACTGACACGAGCGAAGCTATTGGAGACTCATTAATAACCATCTACGAGACCTGTCAAGGAATTCCGACCTCAAGAAAGTAGTGATAGGCACAATTACGAAATTCAGAAAATCTGTGTAACAACTGTTAAACAAACACAAACTCACACTACTGGGTTATACTCTATCATATAAAAATTCAACTTAACATTTCATAAAAGACCCAAGAGACCAAGTTTAGGCATTACATTTAGAGGATCTGCTTGTTTTGTAATCTATGATGGAGCTGGTTCATTACAGTGAAAGCCCTTCGCAAATTGTTTAAAGAATGAATTTATATTACATTTAAATAATTGTATAATATATATTTATCTTAAATGTCTATAAGTAATACATACAATCATATTTAAGAAAAAAATGTACGCAATTTTTATTTCGTGGAAATATTTTATTAAAATTAAATAAACCACACTTTAAATACAAATAACATTTGTACTTTCATTTAATGATGGTTTCAAAACAAATTAAACAATTTTCGTATACTCTTGTGTTCACAAATCTCTTCACTTTCACTTCCTTTATGGATTTGAAAAGTAATAAAAACTAGTCATTTTATCAAACTAATTCAAAAATCGTTTTGTTTTGCTCTTTAACGTTTTTATATCCTTGTTGATTTACTTAATCCTCTTCCTCTTGGTCTGGATTAAGTCCGTGTTCTATACAATAGTTTTCAAAACTGTAGAATAGCCAACAACCAAGACAAGCAGTGAAAATGTGAAAGTTATAATCTTGCCTCTCCTCATTAGAACACAACAACAACTAATGAAATAAGGAATGTTTGCATATTTACCTTGGATGGATATCAGATGATTGTTAATAAACATTGTTACAATTTACATATTCGTATTAAATAGGTTTACTTACTAGTTTGTCCGTTAAAATCTCCATTTCTTTTCGTTTCGATTTTGCAACCATAAAAATTTCCTTTTTAAACATTTATTAATTTTGCCTGCTTTTTCTTTTTCTTTTCAATTTTTTTTTAAATATACGGAAGCTCGTATCATTTGTTTTTGTTATTTGCTGAAACTCGTTATCTATTATAGTGATTTACTTATGGGAGAGGATTTAGTGTTCTGTGTCAACAAATATGCAGTGTCCACTTTGTTTGCTTTACACCCCGTCATTTGGTACTGATGAAAATTTGTGACATGCATAAGAAACTGCATCGATTGTTGACACTCTCTTATCTGCATAAAAATACATTATGTTACAACACTGTTGTATTTCTTAATGTGGTGGCAAAAGATTTGAAACATTACTTTCCAATACTTACTAAGCTTTATAAATGTTGATGTTTACATGAAAACGAAAATAAAATCAATATCATATATACGATGTAAAATATTGGAAGCAGATCATCTAAATAGTTGAATCTCAATTTGAAGATATTAATTTATCTAATGCTTCCAATAATCGTTCTAAATTTAAGGGAATAAAAAATTAAACGTCTTTCGTTAATCAATATTATGACATCAGTATCTTAAATGCTTCGCTTAAAACTAACGTTAAAACGAAGATTTATTTTCCAACCATTTGATTTTCTAAAAGAAAACAACAAACGGTACGATAAGCATTTTTTTACTTTATAGGATTACAAATCCCTTTTCTAACTCTGTCAAGTAAGTTAGTGAGTGAGTTTCTAGATTTATAGGTTAGGAAATAATAAAGCCACTAAGAAATATGGCGAGCTGTAATTGAATCGTGGTGGAGAATAATTAGAATGAAACGAGTGTATTCCAGTCATGTAGAGAATCGAAATGAAGAGATATAGTCTGCTACTCTAATTAAACCTTGTCCTTTAAGTTTGCAAGATAAGTGAAATGGATCTCTGTAGGAGTAATTAGTGAAGGAAGAATAGAAACAGTCTCGTCCACAATGCAAATGGTATGGATTGGACACGTTAAGGAAATCCGGTCCATTGTTTGAACTGTCATCGTGCCTGGAGTTATAGTCAGTCTTGAGGACGTTTCTCAGAGTTTAGTCCGTTCTTGTTGGTAGTTTTAGTAAAGGTGCTTTACACTAAAAACAATATATTTTGTATAAAACCATAATATAGTAACGTTATAATATCTTATGAAAATATTAACTATTCTCATAATTACGTAATAAAATATATGTTTGTGTTTTCACAAACTAGAAATTACGAAATGTATCACACAAAAATGAAATTTAAAAAATGTTAATTACTTCTTGACACTTGTTGCTATGAAAAGTTTTATAATAAGAGAAATAATCAAAAAATGTATAGAAATAAATCACATGATCTTCATTAAATCATAATACTTGATATCTGTCAATCCGACTTTAGTTCATTTTCCCTCAAAACTAGAGAATAACTTTTAATGACATTCAGCATATCGTAAGCGTGTGTACTGTACCCCGGTGGATCCACGGTATTCTTAATTATCTACCTTTTTTGAAAAAATATAATCGTATTATGATTTGTCTCTATTATTTTAAGAAATGTTTCTACAATATTCTATTAAAAACGTGTATGTGGTTGTTGCACTCTTGCCCTCATGACAAAAACTGAACCACACACCCTAATTATGAAATATTCCGTTAGAATAAAGTTTTAATGGTGACTTAAATAGAGTTCAAATAGTTTAAAAAATATATATATGTCTGTCTGTCGTTGGTATGTAGTCATTTTTTTATTATATCTCGGGACTTTTTTTCTTTCTTTTTTGCGAAAACTCAACATTTTGGTGTAGCTGTCATTAAGAAAAACACACACAATTATAATTTTATCAAAATCCGTCCCTAAGAACTGAAAAAGAGCGCATTGATCGCCATATTTCCAAAAATGAATTCCTTCCTGAGTTATCCGTAAAAACACAACAAATCGGTCGTAGGGCGAAAATAAAATAGCAGTAATTTCTCAAGATCGGCTCTACGGATAAGAATTTGATATTTTTTAGTGAAAGATTAATGACTCAAACCTGTGTATAAATCATAATTAAAAAATAACTATTCAATAATAATTATCTAAAAAATAAAATTGAGTCTTCACCGCTGTCATTAAAATCTCAATTTTAACCAAAATCCAATTTACGCTCAGAACACGTTTATGGTTTAAAGCAGGTTTAGGTTTTATTTAAATAAATAAATATTTCTTCAAACACTGTTTCCATGATTTATTTTACTTTTTGATTAAGTAACTCGTTTATGCAGAATAATATTCTGGTTCTACCGATAAAATTAGATGTCATCAAAACACACGCACACACGTACGCACACAAACACACGCACACGCGCACGCACACACACACACACACACACACACACACACACACACACACAATTTTTCTTGTTGTTTGAAGGCGAAGGTTAAAAAAGAGAAGATTTTAAAATACAGACCCCTAACCCTCAAATAATCTAATAACGTAGGGATTGAAAAAACAAGAGTCGAGTGAAGAAAGATCTAACTCAACACTACATGATAACCGGTGTCTCGGGATTGCCAAGCCAGCACAATACACTACAAAAAGAACAAATTTAAACCGAATAATTTCATTGGGGTAAAATAGGTACGGAATTGTCAGGTAATGGCAATTTTAGATTTATTTCACTGATGACACGTAGGCTTCATAACTAGTGAACTACGAAGAACTATCTCTTGTAAATACAGTTACATTATGAATCTGTTCGGATTTCATTAAGTTCCAGATGAATATTGCAGAACGTGTTAATTCTTTGTGAGATAAGTATCACTATTTAGGTATTAATAACTAGCATAACTGTTAATTTGTGAATATGGATTACAAATTTCGTTGTTCTGCAAACAGATAATTAAATTGAAGTTGTTAAAGTTTTAATATTTAACTTATTAACTTGTACATTATTTTTCGTTGATTGTTTCGTTTAGCAAAAGGTATTATGCACTTGTGTGTAGCTCTGGAAGAGTTGCATACGTTTTAATGATATCACAAGAAATATTTTTACCTCGCTGTCAACAACAAGCCATTGTTGAATACTGTCGCTGCTATGGACGTGGCATCAGCCATTAGTGTGCAGTGCACTGTCATAAATTTTAAATTTTGTTTTCTTGTTTAAAGACGAAAAACCTCTCGGTCTTCATAGTTTTATAAAAAAGGGGGAACAACAAATAAAGAGCCCCTAGCCCTCGATACTCTAATAGCTTCAGCGTCGGCAGATATACAAAAGTTGGTCAAGAAAGACCTGATTGGACAAATTAAAGAGAGAGATTGAACCCAAAACTAGATGAAAAAAGTGTAGTTCCAGCTAGGACCTCGAGATTGCTAAGCCTTCACTATAAGTGAGCCTCTGATTTGTAAACATTTTCAAAACAGTATATCTCCTTGAGTAGTATTGCATATCACCAAAGTTCTCAAAATCCTCAAGCTGAGATTTAAAATCAAAACAAAAACAATAATTTTGCTAAAGGTACCGTTTTATCTAACACATTTTTTCACTTACCCAGTATACCTAATTTAGAGTCAATTTGGTAATAGCAACAAAAATATTTTCTACCTCCGTTGTTTTATTCTTCAACACATATCTTGGCCTCTGAAATTAGAAATAAGTTGTTTTCCACGCGACTTTTTCTATATTCTTTAAATAAGCACGATAGTTTTTCTACCAAAAGGTTAAGATAGGAAAATAAAATTTGGCATAAGAGAAAATTAGTGTGCTCATATAGAATTCTATTGAAATTCAGAAAATACGTATTTAATATGTCAAAATGGTGGCCGTTTTGTACGATTTTGAACATGTTCATATCTCGTTTGTTATACAACTTATAACCCATCCAATTATATATATATATATATATATATATATATATATATATATATATATATAGATTTATGTATAAGACCTTTCGAGTGCCTAATGGTACGGGCGACGACCTATTGGAGGCCTGGAGTGCTTGAACTCAGGCATTCAAAAGGTCTGTTTTCATACACTAAAACGACCTTTTGTGCCCTCTGTATAAAGCGAAATCGTCGACGAACCTTTTGGATGCCTAGAGTGCCTGGTGTGAAATGTACGGGAGACGATATTTTGAAGGCTTATATACGATCAGTTACAAATGCCACCTATTGAAGTCTTATACGATCAGTGACAAAAGTCACCTTTTAAAAGCTTTAGTTGACGCCTGTTCCTGTTAAATTCTATTTTCTGACGCCTGTTATCACCATGGTATAAGTCATCGTGTTTTAGAGACCTTTTGAAGACCTGCTATTATTTAAATAGAACCTTTTGAAGACCTTATGCTCTCCAATAAACTTAATTTTGACATTACTTTTTCTGAAACATTATTTGAGTAAAATTTTGCGTCACATAACAATATTGTATAGTTTTAATACAAATAAATTTGATTTAAAAATTCTCTCATATCACTTACTTTCTTTCATTAATACTAGGCCTATTGTTTATCAAATACTAATGAAGTAACTATTTATTTTAAATATAACTAGAGGGTACATAATCCTCTGTTCGCGGTACAACTCCCGTTCAGCCATTCGTTGTCCTCGTTTTCATAATATAGTTAACAGAATGTTAAAATATGTTACACATTATTAATCAGAAGACGAAAATAGTTACATTTATTTCTCCAAACAAGTAGGCTACGGTATTTATTTTTTCAAGTTTATAAATAAAACTATATTTTAACTAGTTACCATTTTACTTTCACACTATACTATAGTATAGAGAAAGTATAGTGATCGCAAAAAAATCGATGATGAGATTTTTGTGGATATACCCGTATTGGGACCCCCTGAGTCCAAAAAAAGTGGTTTTTGCAAAATGTCTGTCTGTATGTCTGTATGTATAAAAAGCTAGAGAGAAAAATATTCGATCGATTTCAAACAAATTTGCACCAAGCATGTCAATTAGGCATGAGTTATTTTTGTTTAAATTTGTTAAATTGTTAAATTAGTTTAACAACAAAACACACGTCATAGTACTTTTCCCAGCCCTAAAATGTATGTTATACTGTACAGTCCTAATCGTAGTTATGCGATTAAGCAGAAAAGTGTCTTAAATTAATTCAGCAGCCTAAATAGTTACTTTTGGTAGTGTTTAACAACAAAACACATGTCATAGTACTTTTCCCAGCCCTAAAATGTATGTTATACTGTACAGAGTGTACAGTCCTAATTGTAGTTATGCGATTAAGCAGAAAAGTGTCTTAAATTAATTCAGCAGCCTAAACAGTTACTTTTGGTAGTGTTTAACAACAAAACACATGTCATAGTACTTTTCCCAGCCCTAAAATGTATGTTATACTGTACAGTCCTAATTGTAGTTATGCGATAAAGCAGAAAAGTGCCTTAAATTAATTCAGCAGCCTAAACAGTTACTTCTGGTAGTGTTTAACAACAAAACACATGTCATAATACTTTTCCCAGCCCTAAAATGTATGTTATACTGTAAATATATGTTAAGTGTACTGTTTAATTTGTGTGTGTGTGTGTTTGTGTAAATAGTGTGCATCTCTACGATGAGACAGCGAGTTTGGTCCCGCCTGTTTAAGTAGCCTATGTATTGTCCACTACAAAAACATGTATTAAGTATCAATGTTTATTAATATTTCACTACAATTATTATTATTGCATTTTATAGTGTGAAGCATAAATATTTACGTTATTAAAGAACGTTAGTTTCCGTTGACGTTTCGTTCTGCAGGTTAGTGATAGAGCTCTCACGTGTGTATTAGTTTCATTTTTCGTATTTTGCGGAATTTGAGAAATTATTCGGGCCTATGAATGACTCAACGATTGACAAATATTTTTCTCCAAAAAATCCGAAAGGCTTAAAACGTTTCAGCTCGTACAGTTCGCCAGAATTTTCGGAAGACGCAAGTGTTTCGTTAGGAATGTCGGAACGCATTGTGACAAGATGGATAATGGAAGGGTAGGTGACACGACGCATGGACAGCTAATGACTGGGCTGAGTAACTTGCTAGATACAAAATTATCGACATTGGCTACTAAAAAAGACCTCTTAATTGTGTCTTCTGATGTGAGAAGTCTGGCTGAAGAGAACAAAGTTTTGAAAGCAAAGATAGACTGTATTAAAAAACAAGAACAGGTTATTATGGATAAGCTAAATGATTTAGAAGGTAGATCTAGACGTAACAATTTAATTTTTGTAGGTCTTAAATGGAATGGTCAGACAGACTTTAAAGCCCTTGTGAAACAATTCTGTGTGGAAGTGTTAAGGTGTAATGACAGTTTGTGGGTCAATAGAGCGCACCCATTAGGAGCAAAGGGCATAGCAATAATTGCCCAGTTCCCTTCAGATGACGATATTGGGTGGATCATGTCCAATGTAAATAAGTTAAAGGGAACATCTTATGTCGTACATCGGGATTACACACAGGATCTAAGATTAAAGCGAGCCTACCTTGCTGCAGTCCGACGGGATATAGAAAAAGAGTTGGGAAGACGTCGTATGCCGTTAGTTTTTGACCACATTAGAATAGAAGTTGTCAAATTCACCTGGGAGGACAACACACAGAATGTAGTAAAATTTATGAATGAATAGTGATCACGTAACAATGAACTAAGAGTAGTAATCTAGGGTTAAGATGTAACAAAACAAAATGGGTCAGGTAGCCCAGCAGGTGGACGGTGAAAGTGAGGGTCTATAAATCTATCACCGGCAACGAAGGTTTCGACTGAAAACCCTATGTTTTTAGAAAAGAGCCCCCGCACCCCTCTCGCCTTTCAACCCAACCACCAGCCTGCGCGCACATGAGGACATATTTCACAATATAAACATAGGTCAACGGTGCTTACTTTTTCGTCTGTCTGTCTATATGTTTTTTCACAAAATAATTCATATCTATAGAACGGTTTCTCCAATTGAGTTCAAACTAGACTTGAAGTTATACCTAATTATGATCTATTATAAATAAAATAAACGATTATATCCAATCATGCGTTTAAAAATGGCGACTGTTAAAAATGTCATACCTAACAAACTAAAAAACCTTTTATTTTGTCAAAAAATTTCAATACATCTTTGTTGTTGCCTTTTTCAATTTACTATCGAAAAGTGTAATAATCAAAACAATTGGATGAAGGATAATAGTTAAGTTAAGGATTATAATAGCATACTATGTACACACAATATATTGTTGTGTTTACTGTGTTGGTATAAGATGCCGGGTTGAACAAACCGATTATTACACATAACTTAACTATTATCCTTCATCCGATTGTTTTGGCGGTTACACCATCCGATACGAAATGAAAAGGGCTACAAAAATAATTTCTTGAAATTTTTTGTTAAAATGTAGGCCTACGGTTTTTGGGCAATTCAGGTTTGAAATTTTCAAACACCTTATTGTATATTATCGGTTATCTTGTTTAAATAGATCATTGTTAGATTACACTTTGTGCAAAGTTTGAGCTCAATCAGTCATATAATTCTCTAGTTAAAAATTATTTAGTGAAAAAACAAATTGGTGGCTATGGGGAAACAAAGCTTGTCCGGACCCATGTCTAATTGATTTTTTTTCTCATTCTTATGTGCTGAATCATATCCTACAATATTGCAGAGTAATTACAAAACATCCTGCATATACTTAAAAATCTTATTAAAACTATGCAAAACATCCCAATATTGTGATTCCGTACGCTGTTATTATCTTTAACTTAACTGTTATCCTTCATCCGATTGTTTTGAAGTTATAACATCCGATAGGGAATTAAAAGTGCTACAAAAGGTGTCTTGAATTTTTTTTGTTAAAATGTACTGTTTTTTGGGTATATTAGGTTAGAAATTTCCAAACAGTCGCCATTACGAAATGCGAGATTGGATATAATCCTTTATTTTACCTAAAGTAGATCATTTTACTTTCTCACTATCCTACTATAGTAAAGAGAAAGTAAGTATAAAGTGATCGCAAAAAAAATCGATGTTGAGATTTTTGTGGATATATCTCTTTTGGGACTCCCTGAGTCCAAAAAAGTGGTTTTTACAAAATGTCTGTCTGTATGTATGTCTGTATTCTGTATGTCTGTCTGTATGTCTGTATGTAGACGAAGCTAGAGAGAAAACTATTCGCTCGATTTAAAAAAAAATTACACCAAACATGTCAATTAGGCCTGTATAGATGCACGAAAATGGGGTTTTGACAAATTTTGAAAAATAACCCCCTTTATGGCCAAAAAACTCCCAAAAAAATTAGATATTATTTTTTTATAAAAAAAACGGCTCTAACGATTTTGATAAAATTTTGCTTATTTTTAGCCCTTAATGTACCCTATCATATGCGAAAATAGGCATCTAAAAATTCTCGTTTAGGTAATAATAATAATAATAATTTTATTATTAGAAACTCTCCTACTTTAATGTGTTCCTTCTTCTACTTAAATACAATTGTGAAGTCACAGTGAATCTGTTTAGTAATTTAAATGTGAGAAAGTATGTGCCAGTTTCTGGTACCGTTTATTGAGGTATAACTTCATGTCACGTTTGAACCGAATCGGTCAAACCATTCTCTAGATAGTTATCAATTATTATTTTGTTAAAAACACATAGAACCTACATACAGATAGACGATAAAGTAAGCACCGTAGACCCATTATTATATTGCGAAATATGTTTGTCTCGATCCCAGTAACAAATCCACAAAAGGGGACCAGAGAGTTCGGGGGCATTCTGTATATAATCATATGTAACACAATACAATATAACAATAGTCCCATGTAGGTGTATAATGTTTCCAGATTTTTCGTTGGAATTACAACTTTTTTTACTAGAACCCCTTATTCTGTACTGAAGAACAAATTAATTCTTTATACAAACATAATTTATGGAAAGATTGGTTAAGCTATGCCTAAACTCGGTCAAGGCTTGTACCAATGTACTAGGATACTTAGATAACATTTTTTTTTTATAGGAGATGGCATAACAGTTGAACCCAGCCTATATGTATGTATTCACCTTAAAAGTAGGTGGAAATCACTAAATATAAGTTTTAATAGTAAAATTGAGTGTTGGTGTGGAAAAGTGGGTTTTGTGAGCCCGAACGGTTCGTCGGAGAAATAACCTAAATAGTAAAATATGTAGGAAATTTTATGTTCTTTCATTTTGAATATGCTAGAGAGGTTATTAAAGAATAATTAATTGATAGTTTACGAGTTACAAGAGAAAACCCGCAAGAATGAGATTTTTTACTTTTTTTTGCATTTTTGTCAATTTTACGTCACGAAATTTGTAAGCAAACCTCAGATTCGGATTCAGCACCCCAAAAACATACAGAGGGGAAGAAATAAAAACTACCCCACAAGTTTCCTTGTAAAAACAAATTTGACTGGTTTCTATAATCCATCAATGTAATTTGACATATGTACAACTGAACAATATACAAACACATTTTTGTTCAAATACTAAGAGACGAGAAGCTCAAAAGTTGGAGACGAGAAGCTCAAAAGTTGTAGATTGATAATTTCCAAAATATCAATTTAACAATGAATTTTACGAAACAAGTGCACACTTTGTAGAGAAGTTGGAGTCCTAAACTTGTGCCCAACAAAATTAATCTATACTAGAAATTAACCATTCTAGTGCGCTTAAGGCTTATTTTGAGCACTTGTTCACAACCACTCGTTAACTCTGTCGCTGGAGTTGTAGTTTAAGCTACAAAGCCGTTACATTTGCTGTTCATTAGCCACCTATCACATCCCGCCGGAAATAAGTCGAGTTACAGTAACCCTATATTATGTTCATATTAGGTTAATACCATTCAGTTTTACTCGTTTTCAGTTACATATGAATTTACTTACTTATTCAAATACAGTAGATTAGGTTGTATTAAACGCTTTAATTGTTTAGCATACAGGGTGTTTTGCGAGAGTTTGGCACAACTTCAGAAGATGATAGGGGTCCACCTAAAAAAATCTAAATTGTTCATATGTACCTAGGGCTAGAAAAGCTTCGTTTTCCAGACATCCGCCATTTTGTTTCTTTTCCAAAATGATTTATACCTGACCGATTGAGTTTAAACTTAGCACAAAGTTTAACTTAACAATAATAGGCCCTATATATACAGGGTGAGTTTCTACTGAACTGCTCCATTAACTTAAGTTTCTACCATTAACTTCGCCAGTATGTTCTACTCACTAAATGGAATAAAAAAGTTCATATGGTCCCATGCCCGATCTCAACCGTTTGGCTGTAGTCGCGTATTTTGTGTTTTTTTTCAAAATCATGCTATTTTGCCTCACTATTTGTTTGAGACATTTAGTGTTTAAGACATTCTCGCTCTTGATCAGAGGACATTTTTCGCATATATACTTTTGTTCAGAGCACAGTTACTGTCCTCTGAATATTAGGAGGACAGTGTATTCTTATCAAGAGCATATATAACTTACTGTCCCCTTAACATGAGTTAACATAACACGGATTTTTGCAACAAATGCTGCCAACATTATCTTGTCCCCAACATTTTCCCTTCTTTTATACTCTCATTTTTGTTATCTCCCTACGTCTCTTTCTGCAATAGGCATAAAACATTTGGTTTATTTTAGTTTAAATCGATGGAAAATAAACAATTAACATCAAATTTTGTATGACGATTTTTTCTATAGACTTGTAGGTGGAAACACACGATAATATTTTAACTAGACTTTTTTTCTATAGATAAAAAACAATCTAGATTTTTTAGTACCATATTTAATAAATTAGATAATTTATCGAACTATTAAACGCTATTACGCAACTTACCCAGCGCAACATTAATACTAAGACACCGTTTGACCGATCACCATGAAAATTGGCAAATACGTGTTTTTTTTTTCATGGAGAAGAATTTTACCTAATTATTATAAAAGCCATCATGTTACTTACCCAGTCTAACATTAATACTAAGACACCGTTTGGACGATTACAATGAAATTTGACACACATGTATTA
Organism: Aphrophora alni; assembly: GCA_963513935.1. Taxonomy (NCBI): domain Eukaryota; kingdom Metazoa; phylum Arthropoda; class Insecta; order Hemiptera; family Aphrophoridae; genus Aphrophora; species Aphrophora alni. Next base: position 82,746,115 of record OY740770.1, on the reverse strand, counting down.
TTTCATGGAGAAGGTTTTTATCTAATTATTATAAACATCATCATGTTACTTACCCAGTCTAACATTAATACTAAGACACTGTTTGGCCGATTAACATGAAAATTGGCACACACATGTATTATTTCATGGAGAAGGTTGTAATCTAATTATTATAAACATCATCATGTTACTTACACAGTCTAACATTAATACTAAGACACTGTTTGACCGATTAACATGAAAATTGGCACACACATGAATTATTTTAAGGAGAAGGTTTTTATTGAATTACTATTGGTTTAACCCGGCTTCGCCCGGGACTTCTATCATATGTTATTCACTAATAAAAGTTGAATATGATCTTGATTTCAAAATATTCGCAAACCCGTCTGCTAGCACCTAATTGAAGAATCATGCGCAAGACCCTAAAAATGATAGTAATGAGTTAAATAAAGTATTTTTACAAAGTAGAAATTTACTCAGTAACAGTAACTTTTTTCAGATGATCCGGTGCTATAGGATTGTGTGGTAGTTGGAATATAAAGAGATAAACCTCAAAATATAAGAAGTAAAAGCTTTTTATTGAAAACATTCTAACTATTTAAAATTCTTGTTTATAAACAACATTTTTCCTTTTGTTATCTGGGGATAAGTTATACAAATTTTTCGGATTTCCTACTCGAGATCAAGCTACGTATAATTGACCGTGAGAAAAACAGGAATCTTTGAGACTTATGCCGCAATACTTTAAAGTTTGTCCCTATGGTTTATCTGGCTTATTGTTAATGTGTAACATATGGGTCTGACTTTTTAATCTTACAAAAGTTATCGGCGTAACTTTACATACTCTATAGTCTTTACTTTATTTCTTATTTATCCACTACATCTAGTAAAACTTAATGGTTTATCAGGCTTATTGTTAATGTGTGGCAATTGGGTCTGACTTTATAATCTTACAAAAGTTAACGGTTTAACTGTACATACTGTATAGTGTTTACTCTTTTTTTGATTTATCCCTTACATCTAGTAAAACTTAATGGTTTATCTGGCTTATTGTTAATGTGTGACAATTGTGTCTGACGTTGTCATCTCGCAAAAAGTTAACGGTTTAACTGTATATACTGTATAGTACTTACTTCATTTCTGATTTATCCCTTGCATCTAGTGAAAAGGAAGCAAGACTATCGTCACCTTTGAATACGTATTCATTGACATCATTTAAGTTAAAAATATAAATAAATAAAAACCAACCCACTCTATAAATATTACATCACATCCTTTTTTTGCCCTATGGTAATCTATTAATAAAAATTTGAAAGACATTTCTAGTTTTAAAAAAAGAGAGATTGAGATTGAAGTTTTTCTTCGTATAAATTTATCTCTATTCAGACAAAATGTGTATATTCTAAAAACACAGTAGAAATGTAAACTTTTTGGAGATATTAAAAATATATTATATAACATTGATTAGTATAACATTTATATAATATAAAATTATTTAATAAATATATTGAAATTGCTATTTTAAACGACAAAGGCCTACTTAGGAAAATGTATTAACAACCAAATCTATAACTAATTATGAGGGCTAGATACCAAATTTTTACGAAATAATGCTACAAATCTTCTTTCCTTGTAATATTTAGCATTGACTTGGTGGCCGGTATGAAGTGGCCGGTTGCATAAACGTCAATCAGATATGATCTATGATCATCGTCCAAATTGATCTAACATCAAGAGTTTATGTTTATTATTGAGTATATGTTTAGAGTTTACCTAACATTATATTTTGTTGTATTACTTCATGTTTCATTGATTGTAGACATAAAAATTGACCAAGCTGCAAAATTAGCAGTCTAGTAGTCGTTCAGGTAGCCTCTGCCCCTAATAAAACAAAGGGGCTATGTGTGTTGATCTATAAAAGAAACTAAAAGTTTTGTTAACGGTTTTAGACTAATGTCTCCAATGCCTAGTATCTGTTGTCTTTAATGCAGTGCAATTACATTTATACAAAAATTCAATACAATCAGTATGAAAATATTTCAATAATAAAAATTAAATCCAATTTTAATCCTAATCTTTTAAATTTTGGACATTTATATTTCATTATTATTTTAAACACATATTATTGAGACATTATCAAATTTCAGCACAATATTTAAAACGCTTAAGTTTCATCTAAAAGTTATCGCACATTAGGACCGTTTAAGGTTATAATTATTATTGTTATGGAATAAATACTTCTTTCCACAGAACTTTGGTTTAACCGGAACAGAATGGTCAGGATCGAATTTAAAACCTATATCCTTTTACTAAAAATATTAATTGTGATTATAGATTACCAAAAATTTGCCAAAAAATTACCGTTTACCGTATTTACATTGAGGTGGATTGTAATAACTGTTATTGATGTACTCAATCGAAAGAAACTGACTTCTTAAAGTGTTAAAAATTATAAATAGCTAGGAAAGAATTCACGACTGACGTAAAAATTTGTCTTTTAACCGAAAATGTATATCTTTGTTTTCTTTTATATGTGTGTGAATTTGTAACATAAATAAAACTAAAATTTATTTTAGGAAAGTTTGATAGAAAGGTTTCTACGGCAGTCTGTAATTTATGTTTTCTAAAAATATTGTGACTGACCATTACAGCTCTCTCATTATCAGGAATTATTTTGTCTTAACTGCTATGTTGAGATTCAGGTAGCCAGGGCGTTAAGACTAACCTAGCCTCTCTTAGTTTTATGACACTAAGAGACATTTTTAAATATATTTTAAATGAGCCTGAGGTTTTATCTTTTCGGTAAAATCATTGTTTTTAAAATTCCTTTAGACTTAAAGAAAGCGAACACTATCCCAATTCATATTGCCAACAATTAAAAATAGCGTATGCCTTTTACATTTTAGGAATCTTGATTTTCTTAGTAATAACGATGCCATTTTTTAATTAAGATAATTAATATTACTAGTGTTACATATTAATTGTAAACAATTGAATGGATCAAAACAATAACGAACTTTGTCTAAGAACTGTTTCTTGTTAAATAAGAAAGTTTGTGTGTATGTATATATTGAAGCCCACTTTAAGAGTGTTATATAGGTAAGGAATTTTTTTTAAAAGTACTAAATTTAATATGGATGAGTCAGAGGTGGGAGGCACAACAAATTACCTGACGTTGAAGTTGAAGAAGTCCTTTAAAATATTTCAATGTTTTTAAACAATAAATCGTACTATAGCTATTCAACAACTCGAGCAGAATATTGGAGAACTCAAAAATTCCAATAACTTATTTCAATAACCTATGTATGGTCAAAGTTGTAGGCTTCTTTGGCGCAGAAGGATAGCACTTTCGTAAAGGATCTTTAACTGTGGTGTCTTATATTTATTTAATTTTAGCAATAAATGAATTACAGTACTGTAGTTATTAGTTAAAGCACAAATTTGGTAATTTTCCTAGTTCACAATATTATCCTGAAAACGGAAAGATAGACAGCCAGAGTGAAGTCTAAAGAGGACTTTATTTTTATTATATAGAGGAACTATAATAATCTTTGATTTTCTAAATCTTAGGTAGTTGGTTCGAATCTAAATCTCGTTATTTATTTTTTTTAATAAGCCTAAAGATTTCAATTTATTTAGGAAAGGCTATTTATAATACTAAATTAATTACGATTTAACAAAGAAAGTATGTTTGTTGTTTTTAAGATTCGTGTTAAATAGAACAATGTTGAAAATACAATAATGAGACACCGTGAAAATAATAGAGGTTGTAGTTTTACAAGAACAGAAAAACATCCCCCAGCCCACATCCAAAACACATTCACGGACGCATTTTATTCACAATTATCATCTCATCAGAGAATAAACTATATTTCCGTTCCCACAGCTGGTTTGTTCACATGTAGGCCTATAGGTTACTCATCAACATTTGAAGAATTGTGCCAGGAAGTAGTTCTTCCTTCATTGGAACACACTGAGCGTTGAGTTCAGATTTGATAAACGCATTTTTCATGTAACGTTTTACACGAGATTTGAAAATGATTTCCATTTTAAAATGTTAAAGTCGTATATATTGAAAACTTGTTAACCTTATAAAACAATTACAAGAGAGTAAAAACTTTTATTTTTTAATGACGAACAATATGGTATTTATATTTTTACTGTAGCAGTAAAAGAAAATATATTTGAACAGAAAAGGGAAAATTGCATCACAAATATTATATAATTTTAACAACAAATAAACTTGTGCTCTATGAAGTAAGAATCGGTTGACATTTGATGGTTGGAGAAGTGAGGGGTTGGTTTTGAGATTGTCTAGATAAACATTTATAGTTAGTTATAGAAATTCGAACAAACAATATTAAGTAGTAGCAAATTTAAAAAAAATATAGTAGAAATAGGCTGTGGATTCTAGTTATGACTCACTTAGGCTCAGGAAGGAGGGAGTAATGCAACGTTGTCACATGGTGTGTTTTTCTACCTGCGCCAATTCACTGTTTATTTTACAGTTGGACACAATATTAATTATGCCCGGTCGCAAATTTTACTACATTTGTATTCAGGAACTATACAACTATATTTTAAATATTTAATAATGTTTTTAATTGATTAAAAAAATACTATTATTAGGTCTGGAATATGAAGGACAAACGTTTAGGCCTATTTATTGTTTACCTTATTATTGAGGGTCACTCAAATTATAAAGTCATACTATGCCACGTAAAAGTCAGACATTTTTGTTTCTAGAAATGAATAGAGGTGTAAGTACGCCTTTGATAAGTTATGTTGTTTTTCAGAGACAAGAACCCTAAGATGCCGAGGATCCCCCAAGAAAAAAAAAACAAGTGTTATCCATTTAATTTACCTTTCTTAACGGAATTAATTCAACAAATCGGTCGGGAAGAACACCCTGGATAAATTGTATTGTTTTATATAAACTGTTGTTTCCTAAGTATTACATGGAGAGAAAATTGCACTTCACCGTCCAGTAGTTCAATAAATAAATGATTTAGGCAACTCAAGACATATGTAAGCTTAACATTCATTTCATCAACCATGATAATTGATATGGTGATAATCACCCTGCTTGTCCAGAATTTAGAATAAATTTAGATAGTACTCAACAAAAAAACCTTTCAAAAAGGTAAAACTTTCGCAAGTATGACCTTGCGTTTTATTCCCTTTAACTTACTCAACACATTGTTACGTTTTCCTTTTCCTTGTATCTGAAGTAATTTAATAAATAAGGCAGCGAAAGCATGAGAAATCATACTGGGGTGGGGGTTGTCTCTGAACACTATTCCAGTGGGCGACATATCACCCCACATTTGATTTATTAATAAATTCCTAAATACTACCATCTTGGAAAAGCAATTTTTATTAATAAACCAATAATATAAAATTTATTGAGCATATATTATATTAATAATCATTTCGAAGTTGTATTATACAAAGACTTGAATATAACTTGCATAATACCTTCAACAACCATAAAATAGTATTTAGATTTTTTTAAAACGTAAGTGAGCAGTTAAAAATCGAAAATTCAATTTAAAACTTAAAATATTTCTAAAGAAGATAACATGAGCATTATTATTTTATATTTTATTTACAAGTTAAAGTTTTTTCCAGCTTCAACTACTTCATTTTCTAAGTTTAGACCTTGACTTTTATGAATAGTTATTCCATAACTATTGCAAATTGGAAATTGTTTTCTTATTATAAAAGCATTCCTCATTTATTGAAATTTAGATTCTATACGTTCTATAGAATATTGTCTTTTATTGGTAAGTTCAATTTTAATAGTGTCGACAACATTATTATTATCTCTTGTTACAGAAATATAGTACCTATTGTACCATTAGCCAAGCCGATAGAAACATCAATATTTCGTCTTATCATAATTTTTGATCCAGCTTTTATTTTAATTACTCTAGCTAATCCTGCAGTCCGTGAACTACCCGCTTCATCATTCATTAAAGACTTTATTCTTTTTTTGTGCATATTCTTCGCTCGAATTGTATCTTCGGCAACAAGCTCAATTTCCTCGGCATTAATTTTTTTTTAACATAGCATCTTTAAGGTATCGCACATTTGATTGGTAGGTAATAAGCAAACAGTATTTGATGGCAAAGTATTTAGAAAGTTACAAAGTTATGATATTTCCACTTAAAAGTTTAAATACATGATTACGCATTAAGGAATATGTATAAGTAATATTTTGCGGGTTATGACCAAATACTAATGAAATGGCAAATGCTATCGCGAAAACGCCACAATCAACTCCATTAAGTTGCTGGGCTACAGAAGGAAATATAATCTTTTTCATTTTTGTTAAAATAAAATGGATTAAGCTTTTTCAAAATTTTTTTAAAATCTGCATCTAATGTATCAGATTTTGAAGAATCATAAATATATAATAACTTACCATCAATAGCTACATAACCAATATACATAATCAATAGCTATAATAACATGTAATAGCTACATAACCAATGTTCAGAATTAGAAAACAAAATTTGAATATTTTTTTCACCCTCAGCCATTGGTTTGATTTTTGAAAGAACTTGAAGTCTTCCCGTATGTTGAGGCTTGTAAATAGTAAACCGTAAAAGTATTTTATGAAATCTTTCAATATGATAATCATTTAGACGTCCTCCATTTTTTATGATATCATAATCACAATTGATCATTGAATATTGAAGATGCCAAGAAGCAATTTGAATAAAATGAAAAGGAAAGTTTTTTATAGAACGCTCTCTAAATATACGTAAGAGAAATTGTCGCATATAATTATTATCACAGTTATACCAAAAGCAATTGCGAATATACCACAATCACACTCAATCTGAAGTTGAACTTCAGGCCACTTAATAGTCTTTCCAGATTGAAAATAAAATGGGTATAATTTTAGCGAAACTAATCTATAAGTGACTATGATCTTTCTTTTCATTTAATGAGTCATAAATATAAATAGTTTCAGTGTCAAAAAAACTGCACACAAAGTGACCTCTGTCATCATCTGTTAAAGGCCGAAATAAAATTTGAATTCTAGATCTATCAGGAGAAGCGGGAGTAATCATATCATAAATTTGTAATTCTTCCATTCCTAAGAAATCAATATTAAAACATTCTTTTATTAAATCGCTGAAGCGCTGTATATGTTCTACACCTAAATATGCATCTTTGTTAATAATTACGTTCAAAATCTTCGTCACCAAAATCAACAGCCATGCTAAAAATTTCTGTATTCTTGTTTACTTTTTTTTTTTCTTTCACAAAAATAATATTTCTTTTCGTAAGTATAGTGTAATAAGTAAATTTCGAATAAATTCTTATTTCTTTTTGTGCAATATATATTTTTTTCTTTTTAATGATACTTATATAAAATTTCATACCTTTATACTTTTATACAATTTGATACTTACGTTAAGTCTAAATAGAATACCGAAAATTTCAAAAACTACCACGATGTTAATTATTGCTTCCTGTCGCCCTTATAAAAAGGTACCTGTGAAGAAAAAATAAAAATGGTCGATAAAATACGTAAATTCTCGGTTGGGGATAAGTAAGGTAAACTACTGGTTTTCTTGTAGAAGTATATACATGCTAGAAAAGTAATTTGTAGAATTGTGGGGTCCATTGTGTGGTGATTACACCGACAATGGGTGATGCGCGCGCAGATAGCCCCGACGAAACGGATGGACTATTATTTATTTAATTACTATTTATTATTTCGGAAGTTGTATAAATGTAAAGTTATTAAAAGTCAGTTTAGTATTTCAATATATTTTTGTAAAGATTTGACCTTCGATAAGAATAGTGTTTTAGATTGTCAATCAATCGCTTATCAGCAGATAAGATGTATGGCAGGATGCTAACAGACATAAATATCTCTTGGCTCTAAGCCAAAGAAAATACGATCAACTAATTCTAATCTTTCTGCTGCCTAATTTAAAGTAATGATTACGTTCTAATTATTTAACTAAAATCACTTGCATTTATTTTTTATATTTATAGCCATGTATGTATAATATTTGAATTATTATGTATGTCTATATATGTATTCACAGGTATTTCGGCATAACCTTACGACAAAAAACTTGTAATATTTAACCAAACGACTTTTTAACCAAACCGAGCTTTTTGTTTCCGTTCTGGGCTGTGAAAGCCACCTTCAGAGGCCTCACCGGCGTCGACCTAAAGATCTTTTGCCGCCCCAATTTCCTTCCTACACCCAACTAGTGATACCCGTCATCCTTATGAAGGAACAGATACTACCAATAGGGTTATCTAGGATGGTCTCCATCTCTTTCCCCGGCAGGCCTAGAGAGTATAGCCTGGCTCGTCCTAATGCCTCACACTCTAAAAGAATGTGTTATGCGGACTCTTCAGCCAAACCACATTTCCTGCAAGTATTGTCTGCAGCAATCCCTATCCTGTGTAGATGTTTTCTGAGGTGACAGTGGCTCGTTAAGAGCCCAACCACCCACCTCATGTTATCCCTTCTGAGAGAGATGAGTTGTTCAGCATGTTTCTTGCTTGGTCTAAATAACCTTTTTGCAAGTCTACTAGTGGTTGAATTCGTCCAGGCCCTATTCATCCCCTCCCGTATCCACGTGTCAACCGCTGCTCTGGCATGTCCATAGGAGATCCCGAACACCGGTTCCGGGCCTACGAAAGGGGATTCTGAACCTGACCTGGCTAATTCATCTGCTCTCTCATTACCATCAATACCTGAGTGGCCAGGAAACCGAGCTTACTACTTTGATGAAATTATTTTTATTTTTCATTATTTAGAAATTATACCGCGACTAATTACAACCGACACTTTTTTTATTAGCATACCTTCTTTCTTCGGCGACTTACCCGAATTAACGCTGAATCCGAAATACGTTTACTAAATATTGAACAAAATAATTTGTTTTCCCCCAAAAATTATAATAGTAATTCCAAATTAAATTATAACGTTACGCATCTCTTTTATTTCTACCTAGGGTATCCCACTTAATTACTGACCTAGACTGCGTCGCTCGAGGTCAGATTATGATTTCCTTCTTTCGTTTTGATTTGACCAGCATGTCAATTTACGGTGGGAGACCTATCCCGGAGGGTCCACCCTTAATATGTAACGGGAAATTAGGGGAACCTCGGGACTCACAGTCCCAAGACTGAAATCCCAAAATTGAAGACAATATTATGTATTTTTATATATATGTTAGCCATATGGTGAGAATCGAAGATGCGTGCGCACACATAATCGCATCCAGCGTTAATACGGGAAGCGTCGCCTGAATTTTTTGGCTGAAGAAAAAAAAAATTCTGTCGGTAAACCGTCAAATCAGAACTTTAACCTAATATAACTTAATAACTAGCAATTATAAGTGAAATATTATTCTTTTAATGATAAACTTAAACGTATTTCTTACATCTTATAAGTTCAAGGGGCTTTTTGAATTTAAAAATAGTAATAAACTACAAAACTTGCGTAAAATTCAATGTATATGAAGGTGGTGGTTCGACGGCCATACTTACATCTGGCGGCTATTGCCGCCATCAATTATGTTGTTTTACGATTACGATGTGAATTTTTAGACTACGATGAGATCTAGTTCATAATAATAGGTCATTAGAAGAGTGTAGATCAATATGTAAACTGAACATACAATAAGAATATCACTTCCTTATTTTTTTATAGTCACTCTGTTCAATATGATGCGGTATTGTTAATTGTTAGTGTGAAATACATGAAAAATGTATAGTGCAGCCCGGAGTTTACACGCGAAAGACAGATGTGGTTGGAGCGGAAGTGACGGGGGAGGGGGGGTGGTCAGTCAAAATAACAAACACCTCCAAAAAAAAACGCGCGAACATCGACTTCTCAAAAAGTCGTGAATATGTCTAAGGTATAAACCAGGTATTTGTAAGGTCGCAATAGTGGTATCTTTACATCAAGCCCCCAAAATGACGCAAATGCATTTAAAGTATAAGCCAGGCACTGGAAAGGTCGCAATAGTGGTATCTTTATATCAAGCCCCCAAAATGACGCAAATGCATTTAAAATATAAGCCAGGCACTGGAAAGGTGGTAATTGTATACACGGTATAACATTTATACTCAGGCACACAAAACGTGGCCTTTATGTCTGATCGTATAACCGCTCCAAGGTCAGGAATCGCCAGGCACTCAAAAGGTCTTATACATGTATATATATATATATATATATATATTTATACTGTTGAACTCTGCATCTAGTAGAACCAACACCACCTCTCTACGATGACAAATAATAGCCAAATTATTGTTAAAAATGTAATTTCAGACTCACTTGTAGTGAGTGTAGACTTCTTCACCATTATACAGCTTCAAGACCCGTCAGGATTGAGACATAAGCGAGTGGAGGCTCTTTAATAGATACACCTTCACAAGCCTGTCAGAAATAGTGACATACATATTTAATTCCGAGGGTCAGAAAACGCGACTGTTTTAAATTTATAAATAAATTAAACAACAAACGTTGTATTACGTGTACTGGGTAAGACCCCTCATTCTAACAATATTTTTCCAATAACATTTTCTACAAAACCCTAGATACAAACTCTTACATTTACAAGAGTATTACACTTAGAAGATCGTCTTTCTATTACATTGTATGATGGGGCTGAGAAAGTACCGTATTGTATGATACGGCTGAGAAAGTACCGTATTGTATGATACGGCTGAGAAAGTACCGTATTGTATGATGGGGCTGAGAAAGTACCGTATTGTATGATGGGGCTGAGAAAGTACCGTATTGTATGATATGGTTGAGCAAGTACCGTATTGTATGATGGGGATGAGAAAGTACCGTATTGTATGATGGGGCTGAGAAAGTACCGTATTGTATGATATGGTTGAGCAAGTACCGTATTGTATGATGGGGATGAGAAAGTACCGTATTGTATGATGGGGCTGAGAAAGTACCGTATTGTATGATATGGTTGAGCAAGTACCGTATTGTATGATGGGGCTGAGCAAGTACCGTATTGTATGATACGGCTGAGAAAGTACCGTATTGTATGATATGGTTGAGCAAGTACCGTATTGTATGATGGGGATGAGAAAGTACCGTATTGTATGATGGGGCTGAGAAAGTACTGTATTGTATGATGGGGCTGAGAAAGTACCGTATTGTATGATATGGTTGAGCAAGTACCGTATTGTATGATACGGCTGAGAAAGTACCGTATTGTATGATATGGTTGAGCAAGTACCGTATTGTATGATGGGGATGAGAAAGTACCGTATTGTATGATGGGGCTGAGAAAGTACTGTATTGTATGATGGGGCTGAGAAAGTACCGTATTGTATGATATGGTTGAGCAAGTACCGTATTGTATGATGGGGATGAGAAAGTACCGTATTGTATGATGGGGCTGAGAAAGTACCGTATTGTATGATACGGCTGAGAAAGTACCGTATTGTATGATATGGTTGAGCAAGTACCGTATTGTATGATGGGGCTGAGAAAGTACCGTATTGTATGATGGGGCTGAGAAAGTACCGTATTGTATGATACGGCTGAGAAAGTACCGTATTGTATTATATGGTTGAGCAAGTACCGTATTGTATGATGGGGATGAGAAAGTACCGTATTGTATGATGGGGCTGAGAAAGTACCGTATTGTATGATACGGCTGAGAAAGTACCGTATTGTATGATATGGTTGAGCAAGTACCGTATTGTATGATGGGGATGAGAAAGTACCGTATTGTATGATGGGGCTGAGAAAGTACTGTATTGTATGATGGGGCTGAGAAAGTACCGTATTGTATGATATGGTTGAGCAAGTACCGTATTGTATGATGGGGCTGAGAAAGTACCGTATTGTATGATATGGTTGAGCAAGTACCGTATTGTATGATGGGGATGAGAAAGTACCGTATTGTATGATGGGGCTGAGAAAGTACCGTATTGTATGATACGGCTGAGAAAGTACCGTATTGTATGATATGGTTGAGCAAGTACCGTATTGTATGATGGGGCTGAGAAAGTACCGTATTGTATGATATGGTTGAGCAAGTACCGTATTGTATGATGGGGATGAGAAAGTACCGTATTGTATGATGGGGCTGAGAAAGTACCGTATTGTATGATACGGCTGAGAAAGTTTAAATAATGATAATAATGACCTACTTACTAATAATATTTATAATAGTAAAAACGCAATTAATTGTCGATTTTAGTATTTAATAAAAAGTGACGGTAAGTGGAAAATAATGTGCAATATGTATACGATTTTTACCTTAAAAGAAAAAACTAGGAATGATGGTTTTCTTCTTCTTTTTTGTCTTATATATTTTTATTTCTTATATTTTATAATCTTAAATTAAATCTCACTCCCTTAGTTTAAGTGGGAGCACTGGATCTTGTGGAGGTTCGGCTCCATCTGGTTATTTGTATTTACTCCACTGAGTAGTATAATTATCTCTTTAAAAAGAGGCATTGAATATATTTTTCACTTTCTAAATTGAAGCATTATGAAGCATTCATACGTGAATAAAGAAATTTTTTGTTAGAAAACAATTTGAAGCTTATTGAAATGTTTGATTTCCCAATGCCAGTATTTTAAAATGATCACTATTATTTATTTTAAATCATCAATAATATAATGCATTACATACAATGGTGATTTTTCAAGTCGGTGGCATTTCAAGAGTTGTGTCAGTCACGGCTACCATGTGTTTGATAGCTTGATATCAATATTAGTTTAGAAGATTTCTCTTAATTCAACTATCGGGTATTAATAATACGATTTTTTATATTGGTATCAATTTCTGTCCAAAATATTACAATTTTCATTAAAAATGATAAACTGATAAACGTTTTAAAATTTTGGGTGGTTGGGACCAAATAAAACTTTTGTAGTTGAAATAACAAACAAGAGATTCATAAAATATATTTACATACAACTATTTAAAAAAGTTTGTGAATATTTATAGGGTTTTCAATAAATACGGGATAATTTACGAAAAACCAAAGTCAAATTGGAATACATCATCCCCCCCCCCAACAGAAATATTCTGTTTTTCTTGAAAGTCGATTTTGAATTATTACGTTTTATAATTTTACAATGGTTTTGAATTGTATGGGTAGTTATGAATTGGAGATTATGTTCTTCTCAGCTTCAAATAATGGCTAACAAATGTACACAAAGTGATTAGACAGCGAGAATTAGCTCCACACATCTCCTCGACCTTTCTTCACCACTAATATTAAAATCTTCGTTTTCTGATATTCATCAGAGGTCAGAATCGTCGTGAAAATATAACGTTTGTTCCACGTCTCAAAACATTTTGATGAGTGTATCAGTGAGATTTAGTGATGTAGAAGTAAATAGACTGCCATTTATTTTACTGTGCACGTATTCCAGAGTAGATGAATCAATAGATTGCAGAGTAGTAGTTCGTATATTTGAATTAAGGCATGACAGCCTTATATACCTGACATTTGCAGAGATTTGTTCACTATAATAATGTTTGTTTCAGAAGAAAACAAAATGACAGTTTTACCGCGCGGAACTGACCTCAATACGTCTTCGGATGAAACAGAACCTTATAATTTAATATGTCCCGTTTTGTTTGTTTTGTGTTTATGGTTTATGTTTACTTTTAATCATGTTTTATAGCTATACAAATATTTACAGGGTTGGTGGAATAGTGTGGAATAGAACACGTAGAAATATATTTCTCTAAACCCATTGCTTTCAATATTTAATACCTTATAATCCAGTGTTTTTACGTCAAATATATTGAATTTAATGTAATTTTACAAATGACGTGATCAGTTTTTTACGTATAAAATTCATATACGTTTATAAGTTATAAATATAATAAGTCAAAACCATGCAAAGTCTTCAAAAATAAGCCAAAAATAAATCCACAAAAAATGTAGAAAATTGTTTTTTAATAATGTATATAAGTTTGTTTTTTTAAATAAATAAAATGTACAATAAATAAGATAAATTTTACTTGTAAATAATAATAATCCCGGAATTTGTGTGTGTGTGTGTGTGTGTGTGTGTGTGTGTGTGTGTGTGTGTGTGTGTGTGTGTGTGTGTGTGTGTAGATATATATATATATTACTTGATTATATAATAAATACGAAGACAATACTTTATATTTAAATTTATCCTTAAATATGTGCTATAGATTTTATAAAAAGTACAGACAAATGTTAAAATATCTCTATTAACCTAATCTTTGAACCAAAGCACCTATTTGTAAATTGCGTGCATTCATCTCATCTCCTATTTATAAAATACATGGTATGAGGTGTTAAATAAACTCCGGTCAATATGCTGTCCATTCTTATCCCAATCTTAAATCTTGTCAGTACTATAGCAGAGTACCATATCTTGTCGCCCCTTTATGCCTTCTATGTCGCCGACTATGCCTTCTGGTCGACTACTGTACAACACTGACAACCATTATGCCTTCTTGTCGTCTACGGTTCAACACTGACAACCATTATGCCTTCTTGTCGTCTACTGTTCAACACTGACAACCATTATGCCTTCTTGTCGTCTACGGTTCAACACTGACAACCATTATGCCTTCTTGTCGTCTACTGTTCAACACTGACAACCATTATGCCTTCTTGTCGTCTACGGTTCAACACTAACAACCATTATGCCTTCTTGTCGTCTACTGTTCAACACTGACAACCATTATGCCTTCTTGTCGTCTACGGTTCAACACTGACAACCATTGTGCCTTCTTCTCGTCTACGGTTCAACACTGACAACCATTATGCCTTCTTGTCGTCTAATGTTCAACACTGACAACCATTATGCCTTCTTGTCGTCTACGGTTCAACACTGACAACCAATATGCCTTCTTGTCGTCTAATGTTCAACGTAGACAACCATTATGCATTCTTGTCGTCTACTGTTCAACACTGACAACCATTGTGGCTTCTTGTCGTCTACTGTTCAACACTGACAACCATTGTGGCTTCTTGTCTTCTACTGTCGCTTTTTGTCATCTACTGTTCAACACTGGCAACCATTGTGGCTTCTTGTCGTCTACTGTTCAACACTGACAACCATTGTGGCTTCTTGTTTTCTACTGTGGCTTTTTGTCGTCTACTGTACAACACTGACAACCATTATGCCTTCTTGTCGTCTAGGGTTCAACACTGACAACCATTATGCCTTCTTGTCGTCTAATGTTCAACGTAGACAACCATTATGCATTCTTGTCGTCTACTGTTCAACACTGACAACCATTGTGGCTTCTTGTCGTCTACTGTTCAACACTGACAACCATAGTGGCTTCTTGTCTTCTACTGTGGCTTTTTGTCGTCTACTGTTCAACACTGGCAACCATTGTGGCTTCTTGTCATCTACTGTTCAACACTGACAACCATTGTGGCTTCTTGTCTTCTACTGTGGCTTTTTGTCGTCTACTGTTCAATACTGGCAACCATTTGCCTTCTTGTCGTCTACTGTTCAACACTGGCAACCATTATGCCTTCTTGTCGTCTACGGTTCAACACTGACAACCATTATGCTTTCTTGTCGTCTAATATTCTACACTGACAACCATTGTGGCTTCTTGTCTTCTACTGTTCAACACTGGCAACCATTATGCCTTCTTGTCGTCTACTGTTCAACACTGGCAACCATTATGCCTTCTTGTCGTCTACGGTTCAACATTGACAACCTTTATGCTTTTTTACCGTCTACTGTTCCAACGAGGACAACCTTTATGCCTTCTTCTCTCATCACGGACAACGTTTTGCAGCTGAATCACTAGCTTCTATAGTTATGCAACAAGTAAAGGAAGAAGAAACGCTGAAAGTACTTCCAGAGTCATAGTATGTGTTCTTAATAATCCCGAGATATACAATAATTCCACAACTAGGAGGCTAGACATTTTACTCTTCACAGTTGTTAGTTAAAGGTACGCTCCACTCAGGCCGTGATTTAACTACTAACTCACAAAATCTGTGACCATAAATCTGAAGAATGCTTTGTATTCTAGATTCTAGACTCTCAGTTATTTAACCTAACTGAGCGTGACGCTAGTCGACCCAAATCTTCCATGTCACCTGATTTCCTTTTCTTGTTGAAGGGTGCTGAGACTTGTGTTTTCCAGATGCTTTTGTAAATCTGATTTCTTTTGATATTATATAAGCCTATTTTGGGCTATGAAGACTTGAAACCATTAATTCCAATGGGAAATTTAAAGGTTATCGGATAATTGAAACTAAATCGAGTTTCCGTTCTAATTAACAGTGGCTTTAACTCACGTATTTAGGATATACTTATAAAATAATTTTTTTAATGTTATAAATTCTCAGCAAGGGCGGTTTTCATCACTATTTTTGATTCTATTTGAAAGAAAAGTCGTGTTGTTCGTCCATATATTTTCACTGACATAACTCCTATTTCAATTAAAGGTTGCAATTGAATTGTTTTATTTTCTTTCATTAATTTTTCTAAATCACGTTTTACCATTTACTGTCATTAAATCTCTACAGCCTACATCAGATTGATCGCATGTGAATGTTAGGATTTAGGATAAAAGTATTTCTTATTATGTTTAGTAATTATTTTAAATAGTAAAATGATAGCACCAGTTAAATCTTCAATATCAGACTTATGACAATCATTGTTTAAATGAGTTGAGAACATATTAAGTAAGTGTAATCGATGATAGAAACTGTTTAATAATAGTAAGGTCAGAATAGTTTAATAGTAAAGATAATTTGTCATTAAAAAGCTATTCAGTAATAAATTAGCATTGATTATTTTGAACCACCGAGTTTGTTCCTCATCTATTTGTTTTATCCAATGAACCTGTGGCACGGCCTAATGAAGTAGCAAAAACCTACGTCATATCAGTGCGAACCTACATTGTCAAGGCAACCAATCAATACTTTTATAAAGATAATTAATGCCTAATAATGTTTTATTTATTTCAAAAGAATGTTGTTTCGATAGTTATCGGTTCTAATCATACTTTCTTGGTAACATAGTACAGCCAATTCTACCCTCATATTTGAAAACACGAGGGAAATAACCAAAAGAACAAAATTATAGTTCGAACTAATTTGGGAGGGGGGGAGGAAAAGTTTTTCAATTAACTCACGATCGGAATTTTTGTTACATACGGATTGGGTATAAACATTTAAATGTAACATAAATTTGATAATATACGAAAAGATATTGACTTTTATCGGTTAATTTTCATTGTTTGAATAGTATCCTGATTTTTTAAACGTATTGTTTGGACCATTAGACCAACGTTTGTAACTTTGAGTTTACCTTGTGGAAATTACCCAAGTGTTTAGGTAACCAAAAAAATAATAAAGCTGTTTTTAATACATGCATTGAGATGCTAAAGTTGTTCTTTTTAATCCTAGGACCAATAAACATCAGCTGAGGTCGAGGTCATCAGCTGTTACTTCGTTTATACGAATTAATTAACTATTGTAAAGCATCTATAAAACAATCGATAATCTCGATAGTAAATAACCGTTAAAACAGCTGTTAGCGTGGATTTGAAGGTAGATAGGTTATAACGATTTAGTTTTTGTGAAATAGTTTTCTTATATTATTTCCAGTATAACGAAAAATATAGTTCATCACTTGAACCAAAAGAAGCTTTTCGATCCTACCTCATTTTCCATTAGAAATTAGTTAAACTTGAGCTTGTATTGAAAAGCTTCACTTTTGTTCCTACTGATGAAATATACTATTATAATTAAAAATGTATCAGAGTCGGTTCAGTTCTACACCTCAGTTCACAGACATCCTCGTAAAAAACAGTGTTTTGAAGTCAGTGACCAAAACTCATATACTCCCAATAACTTTCAAGTTGTTTTTCGCCACGACTTATTTGAGAAAGTGATATAACGAGATAATCTTTTAAACTTTTTTGTTTTAGATATACTTGAAGTAAATTTCCCTTTACCTCATGTCAAGGCTTACATTTACCCCTAACAACAGTGGACAACTTTTTCGTCACAATGTTCACTTCGTATTCTGTATAAAGTCTATGTAATATATTTTGTACTTGGCACTTAGTGTAGAATGTCTCTTGCTCTATATATATCAGCATTACCGGTGTTCCTGTCTTACACTATTGTTGGTATTTCACGTCTCGCAACTAAAGCTATGTTTCAAATAAATGGCTTTTCCTTGTCTTCGAGTACTCTCAGTGTAGTAATATTTTAACACGAAAACCCTGTACTTAATTTTGGTGGAATTTATGTTTTATAGTCTCTCAATGATGTGTCACATTTCTTTGTTTATTTTATTTAATGTGATAATTCCAATTTATGTAGCCACTTTAAGTAGAGATTAAACTGAACAAATTTCAATTACAGAGAATTATTTCGGGTAAGCTGCTTTGCAATAAAAATGGCAAAGTAAATAATTTGCACTCTGATTTGTACAAAACGTGTGATCAATTAACATACTTCACTACCTTCAATAAATCGTTGTTGTAAATCCAATATGGCTGCTGTCTAGCACAGGAAGTGACGCACAACAATATTCATAGACCAACATGTAACACTAAATAATTCCCTGACCTTTTAGATGTTATTATTTTATTTTATTCTTTACGGTAATGCAATCGAAAAATATTAACCTTTTTCCTGACAAATTCTTTTATCGCATCTCGCTTGATTTTTGTAGGCTTCTAAAAGTCAGCAGTGCTTTTATTAATTTTAACTTTGTTCATTATACTCAGGACAGCGAGTGTTCCAGAATTCCAGTAAAGTTTCGTAAATTTTTATGAAATTCTGCAAACGTTCTTTTAACACTTTTATCATTATTATCTTCCCCACAATTCCCTTCACCATAGGCTAAATACTAACTTCTGGAATCAAGAAGATCTACCTAAACTGACAGTATTACTGATGGAGCGCACTACACATCAGTGATACTGTCAGTCCCCCCCCACGCCTATATTGACTGCTGGAATCAGGAAGATTTTGATTTTTTTCAGTACTGTCCATGATTCCATCAATATTTCATTAAAGTATTTTAAAATAGTGAGACAGTATTATTGTAGGTGTTAGGTAACCTTCATTCTCACATCGATCAGGGTCGTTGCAAAGGTCCTTAATTTAGATTTCTTAACGACGTTTAATTACCACACAAAATGTATAATAGTCTAACTACTAGTTAAACAGGATTTCATTCGCTTTATCAGTTACATTGTTGACAATTTATTATTTTTCCTCGTAGAAAGCAGAGATTTGTATCATTACATACAGTTAAAATTTGGAAATTTGTAAACAGTTTGGTGTTTTCATGTGTGGATTATTCGTATTAACCTTCAGGATCTCATTTATAGTGATTACGAGCTTGGAGATCCTGAGTCTAGCTAGATCTACACTTCGCGTAATCTTATGTTAGATCCCTCACTTTCGTCTATTCTAAATGGTTTTTCTTGACCGACTCTTAGTGCTAAGGGATCTTATTTTACTTTATTTTCTTCTTTTTTAAGCTATCCGAGAGGTTTTTCGACTTCAAGCAATAAGGAAAAAATTGGCATGGCTTAATCAGCAATCATTTGTGTACATAAAACCTAATAAACGATGTTTGGAGAGTATAAATTAACCGCCGTTTTAAACCTAGAAGATGAAGAAAGTGATCACATCAACATCAACATAGCCTAGTCGTCTATGGCCATGTTGAAACCTTACTAGTAACCTAGGAAAGGAATCCTAAGAAAAATTGTATTTACTTTTTTCCTCTCTCTAGCTCATATTCTAGGTTTATCCCTTAATAACAGGAGTTGATGTAACTCACGACACGTCATGTATTCCTTTTTATCCACATAAATCTGGCAAATGTCCGATTAAATAATATGAGTAATTTGATGTGTTTTTAATGAAACTACGTAAATATTTTAATTAAAGACTGTTTAAAATGGCCCCCAATAGGTTTCTGTACTTGTACACTGGAGTCTATATACAGTACCAAATTTCAAATTCCCATTTTTATAATTAATTGTTACCACTTTCATACTTACATGTAAGCAATATCTATGATATACAGCCAGCGTCCTGAAAATTAGGTTTTCCTGATCCGTCGAACAACAAAGGTTAATTTTTCTTGCATTTGCCCAAATTTTTATACCACGTATATTGGTTACATAATACATACTAAACGTATTCTAAGAACCATAATTTATTATTTACTCATAAATTAAGAGATATCTCCATATTTATAAAACAGAACTTCAGAATTAATTCAACCTTTGTATAAAAGGGTAATTTCCTGCAAGGCGTGGTTTCAGCTCTCATGCAATATCCTGCATTATCGGATTTTACTCTTTTTAATAAGTCATCTACTACGAGAACTAAAACTTTGTATTTACAGTTATATACAAGCTAGTTATTTCTATTGTTATGACCTAACATCCAATAATGTACAAACCTTGACCTATTTTTAAGCTTTCTTTTATGGTATAGTAATTGCTTTTTACTACATGTGAAAGGCGTGTAGGTGGTACTCCCTCTCCACTCTTTGTCATTAGGGATATTACCGTGTAATTAAAGTATGAACGGTTTTATAGACAGTAGGGAAAAGACAGATTTTAAAAATTACTTTTTTTGTTCAACTTTTTTATAAAAAGCTTAAACAATTGATTTTCATGTTGTTTGGATTGATTTATTTATTTTATTTATTTATTTTTTTTGTTTTTATTTAATAGCACCAAGAAGATTTTAGTGCTAGTTGTTCCTACAAATTTCACAATTATGACAGTTCAAATTAGTTGCAGGTTAGATATTGTCTCTTTCTCTTTCCTTCCTCCCGTTTCTTTATTTTATTTTACATGTCTTTTATATTTATATATCAGTTTATTAATGTTTTGATTGGAGACTATTTTGTTTTAGGTGAAATTAATTACATTTTTTATCTCAATTTAGTTCGTAATGGATTGCATTTGATTCTTGTACTGTTTTCATATTTGTACAAGGTTATTTGAAAGAAAGTAGGCTACCTGATAGTTCTTACTTCTTGTAATATGACCAACAAATTAGTAAACGACAGATTTATCTATCTCTAAAATTTTGGCTATTTGTTAAATTCATTTTATCAATTCAAAATGGTGTTTTGCATAAAACGAACTAAATACAATTGAATTGTAAATAACATTGTCAGAGCAATAAATCCACCCATACAATTGTTACATTTAAGAAACAGAATAACAAGTGTTCTTCATTATTAAGCGAATTTCATCTGGGGATTAAGTGAATTCTTGATTGCTTTGTGTTTAATTAGCTTTTATCTTCTACAGTGAAATAAATTATCTACTTAAGCTTTACAGTTTTTAGTATCATTTTAAGTTCCTATATACAAGGGTTACAGAAGTAAGTTTCTACATACAGGGTGTTAGGGAAGTATATTTCTACTACTTTCTATCGAATAACAACTAAGGAAAATAACTTACTTAAGTTATTATATACAGTAAGTTAGAGAAGTAACTTTCTGTTGCCTTCTAAAGTATAACATCAAAGAAATAATAACTAAGTTAAGTTTCAATATATAAGGTGTTAGAGAAGTATGTTTCTATTACCTTTTAAAGTATAACATCAAAGAAATAATAACTAAGTTAAGTTTCAATATATAAGGTGTTAGAGAAGTATGTTTCTATTACCTTTTAAAGTATAACATCAAAGAAATAATAACTAAGTTAAGTTTCAATATATAAGGTGTTAGAGAAGTATGTTTCTATTACCTTTTAAAGTATAACAACAAAGAAATAATAACTAAGTTAAGTTTCAATATATAAGGTGTTAGAGAAGTATGTTTCTATTACCTTCTAAAGTATAACATCAAAGAAATAATAACTAAGTTAAGTTTCAATATATAAGGTGTTAGAGAAGTATGTTTCTATTACCTTTTAAAGTATAACAACAAAGAAATAATAACTAAGTTAAGTTTCAATATATAAGGTGTTAGAGAAGTATGTTTCTATTACCTTTTAAAGTATAACAACAAAGAAATAATAACTAAGTTAAGTTTCAATATATAAGGTGTTAGAGAAGTATGTTTCTATTACCTTTTAAAGTATAACAACAAAGAAATAATAACTAAGTTAAGTTTCAATATATAAGGTGTTAGAGAAGTATGTTTCTATTACCTTTTAAAGTATAACAACAAAGAAATAATAACTAAGTTAAGTTTCAATATATAAGGTGTTAGAGAAGTATGTTTCTATTACCTTCTAAAGTATAACATCAAAGAAATAATAACTAAGTTAAGTTTCAATATATAAGGTGTTAGAGAAGTATGTTTCTATTACCTTTTAAAGTATAACAACAAAGAAATAATAACTAAGTTAAGTTTCAATATATAAGGTGTTAGAGAAGTATGTTTCTATTACCTTTTAAAGTATAACAACAAAGAAATAATAACTAAGTTAAGTTTCAATATATAAGGTGTTAGAGAAGTATGTTTCTATTACCTTTTAAAGTATAACAACAAAGAAATAATAACTAAGTTAAGTTTCAATATATAAGGTGTTAGAGAAGTATGTTTCTATTACCTTTAAAAGTATAACATCAAAGAAATAATAACTAAGTTAAGTTTCAATATATAAGGTGTTAGAGAAGTATGTTTCTATTACCTTCTAAAGTATAACAACAAAGAAATAATAACTAAGTTAAGTTTCAATATATAAGGTGTTAGAGAAGTATGTTTCTATTACCTTTTAAAGTATAACAACAAAGAAATAATAACTAAGTTAAGTTTCAATATATAAGGTGTTAGAGAAGTATGTTTCTATTACCTTTTAAAGTATAACAACAAAGAAATAATAACTAAGTTAAGTTTCAATATATAAGGTGTTAGAGAAGTATGTTTCTATTACCTTTTAAAGTATAACAACAAAGAAATAATAACTAAGTTAAGTTTCAATATATAAGGTGTTAGAGAAGTATGTTTCTATTACCTTTTAAAGTATAACATCAAAGAAACGTTAACTAGGGAACATATATACCTTATATCTAATATAAATATTTTTTGATTTCCAATTCAATTTTCCGTCCCAAAAATCGCCCCATAAGCTGTAATTCAACCTTTCTAATCTAAACTTTTTTTTTATTGTGAAAGCTCATTGTGAGAAAATGACACGCATAAGACTTTTAAGAAAATACCTCCTTTATGACATAATTGCTTTTTAAGGTTGTTAAAAATCGAAGTTTTCATTTCTAGAACTAAAACTGAGACTTGTAATTAAATAATTAATTTTGTAAGTATAAAACTGCTATATATGAATTTATTTAGTGCAAATTCAGTTTTTATAATAATATTTGTTTAATTTCTAACTTAGTTTGATCTATTTAGTGATTTAATGTTTTTAGTGTTTGTTTATTATTTCGATTAGAAGCTTAGTTTTCGTTCTAAGGTTGAAAAGTTTATAATTTCAACGCCTTTTGAGAACGATTATCTTAATTATAAACGGTTACATAATTTAAAAAATGAACCATAAAATGATCTTAGAATGTTTCTTGTATAGAATCATGTAATGAAAATATAGGTTTGTGTTTGATAATTTAGACTTGTGTTACTTGAGGGGAGGAATTAGGTTTTACATAAAGATAGTTGCGTTAAAGCCGTTTTCATAGTTTTCTAACACCTTGTATATCAATGACAGTGTTTTAGAGTCTTCTCATCTTACAAAGTTATGTAATTGTATTCCGTATGTACTATGTGCTGTTTGATTAGATGTACACCATTAACAATCATTAGAATACACTCATGTAGCGACATAAATGGATTGATGCGAATTTCTAATGGTGTGTTTCTTACTCGTTTCAACACTCATTATCTCATTTCACTCATCTGTTATTGTGCAGTTAATAAATTACCAAAATACGGAACAACTCTCTATTATAGTGAGGTTTTAAACGGTCGCCAATTGAAACTGTTAGACTTTTATTTTAATAATCTTATTTAACCTATAAATAAAACCTATCTTTCATGTAAAATTTGACTCAAATCCAACTAAAATTTCTGTTATTATTGTGAATTTTTCGTATCGATTTTGTATATTTGTTATAAGAGATTATTGCAGATTTAAAAAAAGATTTTTAGATTTTGTGAATCGGTTATTGCCGATTTCTTATTTGTTTTTAACGATTTTGTATATTGGTTACGAGTAATATTAATGCGGGTTCTTATTTTATTTAAAGTGGTTTTGGAATGAATCTGTAGTCAGTGGTATGCTCTACAACACATAAAAGTGGAATTTTATAACTCAAAGTTAGGGATCAAAACTATAAATGTAGACTTTCATAAATCGGCTTCAACAATTTTAATCCAATTCCGTTAAAGAAACCTTTATTCAAAGTCTATAAGGAAATAAACAAACGAACAAGAAGATAAAAGACAAATCTAGAAACATTTGTGACTGTATAAGAAAGGACTATTCAACTATATTCTAGTGTACAAATTGTAACCATTCCTTCTCTTATTAAGTATATATTTAATATATTTGCCAATATATTCTATAATATAAAAAATGGCTCCAGTATAAAATGGAAATCTTTAATGGGAATACTTGAATAATGAACACGGCCACTTGCTCTTAATCACAGTCGCTGAATACGATTTGAGTCGGTGCCAATTCCTCCTGCCAACAACAACTCCCTTCAATCGTTATTTTTCTACATTTTCAATGATTTTATTGGCCTTAGAGCAACATTTCTTTGAGTATATTAATGAAAAACAATAATTGTCTTGGAATCTTGTACCATTTAAAACCAATTGTACAGTTCTTAATTATTTTTTTATTCATAAAATGGATCTATGCAGAATATATATATATTTTAAATTTTAAAAAAATTACTAGAAGTCACAATAAATCAAACAAACTTTATGTAGGCCGAGGCTATACTTTCCAACTAACAACAGTCTTCCAACTACCTAGGAATAATAAAGCTTTAAGTACTAAGGATGGGTGGTGCTCGACTTCCAACTTCTAAGATAGCAGCAAGAAGAAGTGTTTGTAAATGAAAATGTTTTATTATAGACTTTCACCCGTGAAGAGTGGATTCTGCAAGGCTACCAAGAAGAAGTACTGCTAACGTTACTTCTCCTTAGGTGTGTTACTCTGTGCTTGTTCGCAGTAGTAAACAAAATTGTATTAGTTATATTTTAACATTTGAAGGATTCTGACATTTTTATATTGCTACCTTTCACGAAAAAGTCTCGCGACCAGATGTTGATATTGGAGCTTGATCTGCTTTTTTAAATCTTCAGTTATTATTGTATTCATTTTGAAGAAATTATATAACTAAATTTTGAAATAAAACAAATTTATGTTTAGTACAGTTTTCAGCCATTATCACCTTATCCTTATAACCTTATCATTATAAGGCCATTATAACCTTATCACCTCATTATTACTAGGTGACGTCACTCTTTTTAGATTATACCATCTACCATCTTCAAAATCTTTAAACTCCACTTGAGAATAGGTCTGTCTGGTGTAGCCTAAATGTCCTCCACTCGGTTCTCAGATGCTCACTGTAGTGAGCAAGGTCGTGGCAATTCTGAAGACACTTAGCTGGATATAGTTAGATCGCTCTCTTTCATCTTTCCAATCAGGTCTCTCTTTTACTCTTCTGACCCTGAGAGTATTAATGGGCAAGGAGTCTTTATTTTGTCTTTTCTTTCTTTTTTATAAGACGATTATTGTCATGATAATCAAACAGAAATTATTTGCACCAATCACATAATCAATTGTTATAATTATTTTCCTCTGAACAACAAGGAGTCCTCCCCTCTCCACTATCTCCAAGCTCTCCGCCCGTATGTTTCTACTGTCCTGCCATTTGATTAGTTGGACGTTTAGGTTAGGTTAGGTTAGGTTAGGTTAGGTTTTATCAACGTTAGATTTTAAAACATTATATCCTACTGATTGTCAAATTGTTACTTAATAATACATTTTACCTATTTAGTTTTAACTTAATTCATATTTTCAAAATGTTCAACCTCCTTCCTTGTCACAATTGATACTAATTTCATAGAAATTCTCCAAATAGGCTGTTCTACAACAAATGAAAGTTTCCATGAAATTATTATAATAATACTATGAAACTCATGATCTAATAATAAAGCTAAGAATGGTTGAAAAATGTATTCTAGATAAATTGTGTAGACTAATTCTAGCAACAATTTGGAATGTTATAATAGAGTAATATATAAATGTAACTGAAAGCTTCCGACTTGGGTTATATTTACTTTCCATTCTGGTTTGCGTAAAACTGAAAAGTTCAAGACTGCTTATTTAAACTATCTAGGACGCTGTCGTTAACAACTCGTAAACTCCAAATTAAACAGAAATTGAAATTACCAAACGGTCATAATCAAAGGAAAGTGATCTCTGCTAATACGAGAAAGATTAAAAAAATAGTTAGCTTGTTAATGAACTGCAAATATTATAAAAGTAACTTAATATAATACGTTTCTGTTATCCTATTGTGACTGGTATAAAGAATCATTTTTGAGATTTTCGTAAAAGAATTTTTAATCTGTTTTTGTGTATGTGTTGAATGAAAACGTTTGTTGAATTGCGTTTCTATTTTCATTGCAAAAGAAGAAAAAGGGAAATAAACAAGTGGTAAGAAGCTAATCCTATCAAGGTGCCTAAGAAAGGATTATCCTTCAGCAGGTGTCTATGATGCGAGCGTACCGTTACAGCTAATGCTATTACCTCTGTCCGCGATTTGTTGACAATCGTTCGAAGTGTCAAATTGTAAAGATAAGTTAAGTTGAAATAAAATGTAGACGAATATACGATTAGAAATGCCAACTGGTGTCAGACTGGAATAATAGTAAGGGAATATTGCAAAACTTAACTCGACAGATTGTAGATAGAAGGCGGGGGAGGGTTGGAGGGGGGAGTTATTTTAAATACAATTTAGATTCTGTCAAAATCAGAAAACAACTCCCAAACAGCTGTCAAGCAAAGCATTACAATCATTCTTCAAAAACCAATATTCCGTACACTAGAATAAAAAGTCAGTCAAAATTAAATGAGAAAATCATTTCCTTAAATTTTATCAAAATTGAATACGGTATTGTTGTTGGATTCAGTTTGTGTCGTCATATCGCTTCTAGCTGTATGCCAGTGTAACAAAAGCTGTTGACACAGACATTTGTCATTTTTTTATTAACGTTGGTTAATAGAATAATATAATAATAATAATAATAATAAAATATTTACAATTTTTCAGTAAGTGTTTTTTACAATGATTTTTACTTTAAAATCGTAGGCTACAAATTTAAAATCTTAATTAAATTAATAATAATGATACATTGAATCTGAATTTTTAAAAGTTGAAAAAATTATCAATCTGCACTAGTTCAACAATTTAAAGGCTAAACTATAATTTGTAGTGCACGGAATATTTATAAAGTGAATCAACGTAAATGAGATCAGTAAAATAAAAGTTAGTGGAATTTAAAGTCGCTTCCAGTAATGCTGTGTGCAGTGGACGCGAGGTCGTCGTGTATGTAATTTAATAGTCCAACAAATAAGGACAGACTCCCAGTTGCCGGCAAAGATTAAATTCCTTCAAAAGCTGAACATGCAACCCTCCCCCCCCTTTCCTGACAATTCAGCATAAATAATTAAATTCATAAACGTCTGAATAAGTAAAACTCGCAAATTTTCATTTTTTGAAAACTGTAATTATTTTGTATATATAAATTTCCCATCATTGTGATGACAATAATTTTTTTTTTTTCAATTTCTGAAGTTGGGATGAATTTTAGTATTTCAACGATCATTTCTGAATCGTAATATTCTCATCCGTGGGTTTTAGTACATTTATCAAAATCTAACCATGTTATGTATTACAATAACATCCAGCTGTGAATAAATCTGCTATTCTGTCGTTAAAAGCTTTTCGACGACTCTCTCTCTCTCTCTCTCTCTCTCTCTCTCTCTCTCTCTCTCTCTCTCTCTCTCTCTCTCTCTCTCTTTTTCTTCTTTTTATTTAAAGAGTTGTTTTATGATTATCAATAACTAAGGTTTTTATTTTTATTGTAGATTAATTAAGTTATAACTATAATTTGTTTCATTTTATAATCATTTATTTTAGTATTTAAATTTATGTTTTAATTTGTACTCTTTTACTTTTGTTTTTGAAAAGTCTAAGTCTAAAAAATACTAATTTTCTTTTAAAAATTGTAGGTGTTTATATTATAGCTCCTAACATAAGGTGTATAACCTTTATGTTACTTATCGGTAACTTAAATCCCAGTGAAGTGTTTCGTTGGTATTAAGGACTCTTTAGTGTTCTGTGTATGAATTTCTTAAGGAAGGGCCAGAGTAAGAAACAAAACCAGTACTCTAAGTATTTTTAAACGTTTGCAATGACACTAAACAAAAGTTACTTTTTTTGTTAATAATTGTAAAATGGCCATAGTTGTCGAAATATTTGTTTTAATATTACAATATTACATTTTATTTTAGTCCTATAGGCAAAAAATTAACAGAGATAAAGGGGAGGGGTGGTGTTAATTACAGTTAATTTATATTACATTGTTTTTAAGAGATATATTTATATATTAGCTATACCATAATAGTAACTTGTAATTTAAAAAGGGCAATTTTATAACAATATTAAAGATAAAATTCAGTTAAATAACGAAATAATAAGAACAAAGTTCTAAACTATAAATAAGTAAAATAATAGTTAATACATTTACAATGTTCACTAACACTGTACATGTGAATGGGTAAATCTTTCCACCGGAGAAAGAAGATCCCCGTTTTCAAGAGATTATTTCCAGTTTTTGTGACGGCTACAATCCCCGATAAACACCCCTAGAAACCACTGAATTTAGGTACACAAATCTTCTAATGCGATCAGATCCATAAGTACCTTCATATCAATATCTCTCCCTTGCAACTTTACCATCCCAAAGTTGACGAGGGGAAGAATATAAACCAAGGAAAAAAATAGAAACATGTTGAGGTACATTTATCCTCTTAATCTCTCTCTCTCTCTCTCTCTCTCTCTCTCTCTCTCTCTCTCTCTCTCTCTCTCTCTCTCTCGTTGAAATTAAAATGGCCTTGTTTGACAAGGTAAGTAAGAATTTATTGCAGTATAAATAAAAAATCAATCAATTTGGATATATTAGTATACTCTTATTTCCTAAAGATGTTATTAAATATCAAAACTGCACATGCAGATGTGTTTTGTTTATTTTATCCGTATGCACACATTTTGTATAAAATATGTTAACTTTTATATATATATATATATATATATATATATATATATATATAATTTTCTTTATATATTTTTCTTTTGTATATATTATTTGTTTTATTGTGTGACATATAAACTGAACAGAAATATTAGAGTGGTATAAAAAGAAATAATATAATGTAATATCTTTATACTTATTTATTTTTAACTGAATTAGAGCACAGAAATAGAAATAAATAGAGTAGCAAAAAATCGTTTGAATCATTTAAATAACCGTTGATGTAAACTAACCTATATTTATAACTTTGTAAAGAGATCAAGGAAATGAGAATTTATTTATGATTTAAACTAAAAGGGAATAATTCCATTGCATGTCAAGAGAAATTCTTTGTTTTTGTGGACACATCAAAACAGTGGTTAGTCAGCAAAATGAAATTTATCTGTTTTTAATAACAGTTGTTTAACTTTAGTCCTTCATAAAGGAGGTTAACACGTTGGAATCATCATGGCAGTTTAACACAGGACACGAGTTCTGTATTTCCATCTCTCTCTAAAAATATATATATTCTTATTCTTATTACGTAAATATTACAAACAGTTTTAATTTTAAATCACGGAAATATTAACATACAAATAAGTAACAAATTATTAATATAAAAGAACTTTGTTTTTATATTTCGGCTTCTACCTTTTTGAATATAAAAAAGAGTGCAGATATTTAAGGGCAGTTCTAATGATTTTTTTTTTAAATTTTGGGATTTTTCCAAATTAATATTTTCCAAAATATCCTCTTTTTAATGATATATAACATAAGAGATTTATAAACTTATAAGATGAAGAAATAAAATTTTTAAAGTTTACTTACATCGTTTGATTTAAAAATTTTATTCAGGTTCAAAAATTGTCCTGCCTGTACTATTGAATAGGATTGTCTACTAGTCAATTAGAGTTAAAGAGGAAATTTTGGAATAAATTATTAAATACCTGCCACACAAATACATTCGAAATTGGAAGTACGTAGCATTGTTTACTCCTTTACTGTATTACTAAACAGAGGCCAGGGACCGGATTTCGGTTATATTTATAAAGTTAAAATGATATGATTGGAGTTTAGTTAGTCGTTCCAAACGTACATACAAAAACAGTTTTTTATTTATTTATTTATTTTAGATTAAACTATTGGTGGAGTTTACTGGTCAACTTTCTCATCAACTCAAAGTTCGCAGAGTTTGCGTACCTTGTGTAAAGATGATAACGTAGTTTTAGTCATTGAAACTGTTATAAATAAAGTGTGTGCGAGGCAATTTGTGTGTATGTGTGTGTGTGTGTGTGTGTGTGTGTGTGTGTGTGTGTGTGTATGTGTGTGTTTAGTTTGTAATTGAATTTCCTACGTAGGTATTTTATTTTAAACGGACATGATAGTATATATTTTTAAATTAAGTGGCTACTGATACAAACAAATCGACTTCGGACTTACTATACAAATCATTTACAGTGTATTATTTTTTCTGAACTATTCGAAGGAAATAGGTAAAATTTTAATTATAATTATTGATATTTTAGGCATTCAAATTGAATACGACTTTCTTCACCAATATATACACAATAATTTGCAGAATTTGGAATGTTTTAATGCTAAATTTAGATACGTAAATTGTGCTTAATCAATTAACAAATAGGTAATAATTATACAATATCTATTTAGCTTCGCTATTTTTCTCCCAGAGTATGAGATTACTTTTAAAAAATATTTGTATCAGTGTAAGTAAAACACTATCATAATGTGTAATAGGGTAATTAATGACATGAGACAGCCTTGTGTTCAGTACGTGCGTGTGGCACTTGCATGTAGTTACACTAACTAGCATGTCGGTTATTAAACACATCATTAAGTGACAATCAAAATAACCTATGTACTTCCAAGTGGTTTCCGAGCCATCAACAATGGCAGTTATTCTAAAATAAACACACATGTATCTTATTTTAGCCTTACTATTTTAGTTGTACTATCATAATATTATTTATGTATTTGCATATCCTTGTGTCATATTATTCCTATTTTTGCAAATGTATGAAACTGTATTATATTACTTTTATATCTACAAATATATAATTTTTATATGCGCATATCTGCTATCATATTAGTTTTATCTCTGCGTATATGGTGTCATATTGCTTTTATCTCTGTATATATGCTATCATTTTATATTTATCTCTGCATATCTGATATTATTTTTAACTCTTTACAAATGCTTTTTTATTATTTGCTATCTCCACATAGGTTTCTTATTATTTTCTTTCTCTGCATATCTGCTATTTTACTATTTTTATCTGTGCTTATCTTCAATCATATTATGTCTGTCTCTGCATATCTGCTATTTGTTACATATATTGTAAATTTAAATTTAGTTGCTAGAATTGTTACTTTCTCACATCTTAATTTTTAAGGAGAAGTTGGACTACAACGTCCTCTCTTCTATTTAACCTCCATATTTATAAAAATACATTTACATTTAAAACATACTTATCAAATAAAACAAATAGTAATTGTAAAATGTAAAATTTAAAATGTTCTGCTTATTTTTAAATATATTTATGCAAATCAACAAATTAGTAAGTCAGTTAAAAATAAGGTACTGTAGATAAAAATAATTAAATTAATAATAATTGAGAAAAAAACTAACGCTCACAGATGCATTTAAACTACTTCCGCGAAATAGCTCCAGACCTCAAGGGAACTACTCAATACTTACCAGCACTACCTTTCAAAAGTAAGGGAGAATGTTAATTGATTATAGTTTATTTGTTTCTTAATATAGAACTAAATAATATATATATATATATATATATATTCCTTTGGAATTAAAACTCATTTCTTACTTGTTAGAGTTATTAAGACAGGTGTTTGAAGTGGCCGCTATTCTCTTCCAGAAGAATCAGTCTTTCCTCTATGCTATGCACGTCATTTCTTTACGTGTTGACATTTATCTCAGCTATTTTTTGAATAATTACTTCTTTCAGTTCTTTAACAGGTGCTTGTTTTGTACGGTACACTCGATCCTTTAAAAGGTTCCACAGACGAAAATCCATTGGTTTTACGACTGGAGACCTCTGGGGCCAGGTTACAGGACATTGCCTACCTCACCCGATTACCAAACCTTTTTGATAAATAACATTTTATTGAGTTGTAAATGCCTGGAGGTACTCCATCGTGCGTAAGCATCATGTTTTAAATATCATGATGTTACAGTTCTGGCCTCTCGTCGAACATGTGTAGCATGTTCAAATAACGTTACAGTGTTTTCGACACCATTTTGAACCGCTTCAAAATAGAATAGCCCAATAACAAAATTTGAAGATAACGTCATTCAAACTTTTACTTTTCTATTATGTACTCCCTGTTGTATTACTATATGAGAATTTGTAACTTACCATATCATGCAATTATGTGTATTGAAAGATCCATTTAGATAAAATTATACTTCGTCAGTCCAAAAGATTTTGTCAAGTAAGATTCTTTTAACCAAATTTTAGCTAATGCTAGTAAGGCAAAATCAAATAGATTAGGCTTATGTTTATTTCAATTTTACTTTATAGGGACACATTTTGACTTGCGTTCTAAGAATAGGCTATATATCATTGTCTGATTAATATCAAGGTTTTTGTGCAATTTTCGTGACGGTACATTCTCTGTATTCAGTGTAATTTGAAAAAAAAAATGAAAACTTCAGCAATATAAATTTCATCTCTTACGATTGGAGGTCTTCCTGGCCTCTTGATGTCTCCAACGAACCGGTGGTTTGAAACTTACTAAGTAGCTTTTAACACTGCACCGTCCGTCCCACAAAACCGTTGCGAGTATGAAACTTTCTTAATCCTGATGATAAACTCGGTTCACATTCATATAACAATGAATCAATACGATGCGTGTTTGCAGAGCTAAAGTCTTCATGGAATAAAAAATCAATTAATTAAATTGTAAACTACTTCACGTTTACCACCTACTATATTTCTGTGTTGGAAAGTAGTCAACAATGATAAAACTCGTTGCTATAGCAACAAATAAATATCAATTGAAAATAACAGCTGTTATAAATCCCAATTATATCTGCATGCAACAAATAATTTTTCCCGGAGATTAAACAACAAATAACGAAACCTTAAACATTTAAAGTTTTAAATTACTTTAAAAAGTCCCCTTAGTTTTAAGTCGAAAACGATCCTTTATGCTTTTAATATTTTCTACCGAGCTCCAAATCCTACAACCCATCACAGGACATTATTTATTAAACATATCAGTGGTATGTTTTGGTATTAGTAATAAACACGATCCTCCTCTTCAAATATCTCTAGAATTGACATTTGAACTAACGTAAACAGTTCTGTAAGATAGCGAGGACATCCCGTGAGCTTTATAGTGTGCAATAACAACAAAATAATATATGATAAATATTCTTTAAAATAGAAATTTTTTTATAGTATTCTGAAACAATCATCACGTTTGAAATACAAAATTTAACGTAAACGATAATTTTGAACACACAGTAGTTTATTAGCTAGTTCTATTGTCATATCATAAATTACAGTATCACAATAATTGTAGTACTGTATGAACAAATTACTGCCTTTACAAGCCGAATTTTAATATTAAATGGCATAGACCCTTTACTTTTTTTCAAATATATATAAACGTACTATAGATAAAGTTTTTGAGCAAAAAGGAAATGTTTTTTAGAGTGATGCAGTCTGTCGTCTGTAAACCTAACTTAAACCCCAAACCCGTAGACCGATTTTAATCAAACTTAGTAAATATTATTTTGGCCATATTTCGAAAAAAAAAAATTCAAATTTTCGATAACATGTAAATTTCTGATAACGGCTATTAGAAGAAAACACAAAATTACTATCTTTTCAAAATCAGTTCTAACGATTTTTGTTATGTTTACTCAAGCCAAATAAAACCTATTCATCACCATCTCTCCAAAAATTCTGATTCTTGGGTTATCAGGGGGGGGGGAATCATCCTTGTGATTGTTATATAAAACGTAATTATTTTTTATTAGTGTAAAGATATTTAATTACTTTTCTATGTACACGATCAAGCTCTGTTTATGTTCATCTAATCGAAGTTTAAAACTTATAAATCCACACAAACTTTTCACTTAACAAGACTTTATAAACTCATTTATGCGAAATGAACAGAGTTAAACTATGTACCGCTCCCCTCCCCACCGTGTCATTCCACCAAGTAAAGTTAAAGATCATGTTTGATGTGAAACACAATCTTGTGTGCTCTGAACAGCGTAATGCATTTACATGAAAGTTGATATTGTTCAACATTTAAATGTAGAACGTAATTGAAATTTTTTAAAGGGTTCCCTTGCAACTTTTATAATTACACTCATTAGTGTAAAGAACCCTCCCTTATACAACTTCTCCCAGCCGTACCTTTTCTTCAAAAGGGTTGCTTTCCAAGAGGTTGTGTAGGAAAGGATTTTTCTCTCCATTTTTTCTTACTGAATTAACAGTGTCGTGTTATTTATGGAGTATTACTTCAGTACATTTCGACTTGATTATTTTTTCTTCATTTCATTTTTTAACTCTGTATAGAGAAATATAATTATTTTAATTTTTAGAGGGACTGGTTTTAAGGATCCTTGAGTTTAAAGGAAGTTTTATAAAGAGTGTGTACGTATGTAAATGTACAAAAGTATAGGTCTATAAATATGTGTACCTGTAAATATGTAATTTTCGATCTGTACAAATTAATAAGTTCAATCAGTTTTTTATCTAATTAAAAATTTAATTAATGATTCAATATTGGAAACGTGAAGATCTTGATTTTATCCCGGATGCTATTGAAATAAATGATTATTATTAGTGGTCTGTTTCAGTGTCGTCAACATAAAGCAAAATTAATAGTAATTTGTAAATTACACTACTTAGACTAATGTCCAAAATGTTTTAAACAATATTGTTTAGACTAAATAACTTTGCAAACAATAAGTTTGCGTCTAAACAATATTATAAAGCAGAAGAGAGATATTAACAGCAACAAAATTATAATATTTTTTTCATAATTAGCAACACTTTTTAATACGGGACTTTATATGACAAAATAACGAATTATAATTTATCATACAATTCTAATTATAATTATAATTGCTATAGCAAAAAACACAACTTAATTTTGTTAAATAATCAAATTAAAATGGATGACTCAGCAGATAAAAATGTCTACGGAAATTAACGCAAAAAGTCACCTTGTATGGCTGTGGCGTGCGAATGCGAACAGATGGTCCAATAGTTAAAGTATGGGAAAATGTGACTCGGCAGTGATGGATTATCTAACTTGGCTCATAACTCAAACCCGCCTTCTCAAGTGATCACGTTTAAACTTAAACTTGCCTGTAATTACGGCGCCATTTTGCAATTCCCCAGATTGTTGTCAATTACGGTCGGATAACTCCTACAATTTAACTGACTTTTCTGTCAGTTTTAATAAAAAGACGGGTTGGTTTTTGGGGGGGGGGGAATTTTACTTTCACTGATATGGAGGTGATATGGAGGAAGTAATTTATTATTAAGTAACAACTATTTCAAAATGTTTATGTGTTGATAAAAATTTCATGTATTAGAAAATTCAAACAACAGGCAAGCAGGTAAACTAATTTTTAAAAAAATTGCCAATGAGGTTCTTTTGTTGAAAGCTTCTAAAATTATATTTTCAAAAACTATTGACCTTTGAAAATTGGAGTCTAGAATTATCGTTTTAAAAAAAAAAGATAAATTCAAAAATTATAAATAAAACTATGCATGTTTGTATTACTATCTAAACATGCATACAAAGTCATTTTTCTAATAAATACCTCTTTCGAAAGTATAATTATTATAAAATATAAATATTATAATGTATTTGAATATTATTTATAAAGAAAATATAATTATTATATTTTATAGAAATATGAAGAATAACGATTAAACTAGTAATAAACAAATGTTATTAAAATTATTATTTAGTTGTTAGTTAAAAATGTTTTCACAAAAATAATTTTAAAAAATGTATTGTTCTAAATTGTACATATTCCTCTAATAACAAAAAATATGTTCTCCAAATATTATTACAATTATTTTTTTTTTTAAATTGTTCTATTTTGTATAAAATCGATTACAAAATACAAACAAATTAGTAATTGTTACTAATAATATAAATTCAAATTTATCCATTGATCCGTTTGTAAAGGTTACACGAAAGATGACGTCGAACTAAGACACTCCCCCTTTACCAACTGTTCTTGGTCACGCGACTTTGGTTCCTCCCCCAGCTCG
Organism: Aphrophora alni; assembly: GCA_963513935.1. NCBI lineage: Eukaryota > Metazoa > Arthropoda > Insecta > Hemiptera > Aphrophoridae > Aphrophora > Aphrophora alni. The sequence continues at coordinate 82,709,566 of OY740770.1, read as the reverse complement.
GATAATAACAATATTATTTGCAACATCACAAAGTACATGTTTTATGTACCGGCCTAAGTGACAGGCATAGACTTGAACAACATGCAATCAGAACAAATATCTCACGCACGGTAGCCTGACAACTTGTCAGCTGGTAATGGTAAAGTATAGGCTATACTTCTATCTCATTATTCTGTTTGCATACAAATTACATTTATCTCAAATTTTATCATATAATCATTACAAAAGTGTCGATATCTGCTGTTGAGCTTTCATGATTTGGTTACTGTTTCTTGATTAAATTAATCTGCGGGTATTTTTTACAGATAACCTAAAGACTTTGATGAGTCAAGCTGAAATATAATAAACACATATTAATAATGTATGTCCGAAAAGGTAAAACATAATCGCAGCTTCATGAAATAATTTTTAAGTTCAAGAGGTTAAGTGATTTAGAAATCTGTGAAGGACAGCTCTCCCTGGTCATGAAGTAAATAAAATAAATTGTGCAGTGTCGTTCTGATATTAAAAAAATAAAATAAAAATACCAACCAAGGTCGGGAGCAAGAATCTGTATGATCAAAACTCATAATTTCAGTGTTCTAAAAAGTCTCTGTCGATTTTTATCAAATTTTGTAATAAATTGAACTATAACAATACAACTAAACGTATTGGTTGCAGTCGATCTAAAAACATCCAGTTCAGTAGTTATCATTCAATAGGAAACTATTAATGGATGCAGTTCTAAAGATTTAAATATCTCAACATTGATTTAGTGGTTTGGATTAATATTTTGCTGAAATATGAACCTACGTATAATATAGTTCGTGAGTAAATTAAAGAAGGGGAAGGAACTTCGATTAGGCTGATTATGCAAAATCGAATTATTATTGTGAATTTCACCACAGTGCTCAACAAGATTGTACTATAAGACTACACAATAAAATTAAAATTAAAATAATAGCTTGTTCTATTTGTGGTATATTATAACTTTCAGCATGTTCTTCATGGTTAATTTTAACACGACACAAAATTCCAGAACTATCATTATCTATGTATTTTATTTTATTCATTTGTGGAGTTAGGGAGTAACTGACTTTAACTTATGGCTATTGCTATTTAATGTTGCTAAATAAATAAACGTAATTGTTGTTGAAATATTTAAATAAAAAATAAACCGTCCCTAGAACACAGTTTACACTCATCATTTACTTTCTGGAGACGTCAAAATTTGACTCTTCATAAATTCATATCTACGAACTATACTGTTTTATTTCATTAAAAAAATCGTTAAAAGAAGCGACAAATTTTATTTATTTTAGCAAAAAATTTGATACGATTATTCTCAGACTTAGACTCAAACCGTAAAGTTCAGTGATATGTGTGCCTAGAGTACACCTATTCAAGTGTAAACACTCCGCACCAAAGATGTAACATCAGATAAAACAATTGTCTTGTTAATGTTTGCGTAAAAGTTTAAACCACCCCGTGCCGTCAACCCTCTACATTTAGACAGTGATCCGAGCTGTATTGTCTTGTTTCACATGCTTTACAAATCTCTAAGATAAATAAAGTTTGTATTATATTCAACCCCCCCCCCACCTTCTCTCCTCTCCTGTTTGACTAGGCCTTATGTACCGTTCCCTTTGTTTTACACCCCTTTGTGGTCGTGTATTCATTCTAGCATGTCGAGCACCGTGACTATGCATAGTGCAGTCTGTTTTACCCTTCTGTATGCTTTCTGTTTTATGACTCCACATAATCATAACTCGTTGCTTGTTCTGTTTGCTCTATCGGAATAAAGACTTTTTTTTTAATTTAGAGTTTTTTCCAATTTTTAAAATTTACTTAAATAACCACAAAAGAAATTAGCAATGATATAACAATGCACTAATTAAGCAGCTACAAACGTAGACATAGTTAAATAACCTTGATTTAATACAAACAACTTTACTCGGAATTTTGTTTACCTGTGACAACAAAATTTTAAACTAAGGATATCGAGACACATTGTTCAAGTCTTCACGCAGATTCATTTGACAATGTAAGTATGATCATTGGAATGACTTGACATGTAAAAAATTAGAATATTTCTTAAGCGGCGAGAAGAAATATGAAATGGAATTGTTGCAAGTAGTTTTAGAGTTCAGAACAACGTGTAATGAAACTTAGATCATTAATAGTTTGATAATTTTTGAACGAGTAATAACATATTTACACATTTGGTGAAATTAAATTCCTCTTTTGTATACAGTGCAATTTCACAAGCCCACAAAGGGATCCTCTCTCCCCAGAAGATGCAAATAAAATGTAAATTTGTATTTTAGGATTCCACGTAAAATCGTATTTTTCAATAATATTATTCTCGATACATTTTTTAAATGTGCTAGAACTAAACATTAATAATGAATTGAAAAAATAATATCTCCATAAATCCATTAGACAAATTCAATTAAAACAGCTACGAATTTTAGAAGAAAAAAACTTTTTTTGTTTTTAACAGATTATGGTCTGATTTCACAACTAAAATTATATTTTTACGAAATTAAATGGTTTTATCTGTGAAGTCTATAATTTATTCATCCTGGGGGTCAAGGATATCCTGGATTACCCACAAAAATCATAAATTGAACATTTAGGGTTTTAGATTTTTCCAATAATCAATTACGTAAATATTTTCTTATTTTTCCCTAAAATAACAGCTTGTTGGAGCCGCAACTATTGCTCAGGAAACATTTTTTGAGAAAATCAAATGCAGGAAATTAAAAAAACAGAGCAGTCGTGATTGACTTATTGCAATTTAATCTTACTGCAAGTGCAAGTACTTCTGAAATGCATGTCACAAAAACTTGTATATTTGGTTTCATTGGTTGTTCGATATACCGTAACAATTTAGTATAACTTCATCATATTCTTAAGTTCTTCTTCACTATCCTTGAAAATGTAATTTAGATTTGAAACACTAAGGCGTGTAAAAACACGTTTTGTAATCTCTTAAAAATAACGAATGGAAAATCAGTTCTGTAAATGTTAGCAATATACTAAACAGCATAACTTAGGATTTAGTTTTTTTTATATTATTTAACTTCAGTTAAATGTGAAATTCCAAGCAGAGTTCAATTTGTGCCGATGACATTGTGTTTACGTCCTCTTGTGGTATGAAAAGGAAACAATGTAAGACAAGCATTTAGTTTTCTAATGAAAGGAAAACGCCGTTAGAGCGGGATAGCTTGTATTGCCGTCACGTTTCAAATCAGACCCCCGTCTCGAATAACACACACATTCGTTGTTGTCGGTACAACATTCCCGTTCTAAAATTATAACTAATTTATGCTTCCCATCACGTCGAATACAAGTTTTTGTCTCAAAAGTTTTCTCACTTCCAGTGGAATAACTTCCCTAATTGGATTCCAACTATTACTTGTGTACAGTTGGTAAACATCAGCTTGCGCGTGCGGTTGTTTTATGGATGTAGGAAAACTTTATTTATGGAAATATTTTATTTAGGTTGACATCATCGTTACAGTACTCTATATCAACTTACTTAGTGTTCTTCTTGTCTTTTTACAAAGTATTATTGTGATGATGATGAGGGTGGTATAGAACGTGATGCAAATGACTTCTTCGATTTAAAGTAACTTTTCTCCAGTATTTTATATTTGAGCTACTTAATTCTATGCTAGGTTAGGAATTTAAAAAAGAGTAATTTGGCTTACATCTACTGTAGCCTCTACGGACTCAAACGAGACTTATTTGTCGTAATCTACCCAGAAATCCAGCTTCGAGAGTTATTGATAGAAATCAAAATCACCCTTGAACTGTTATAAAAAACCTATTTTTTTTAATAATTGAATAAACTTACTTTTTGTAGTCAATAGTGGATCTTTTTTATTATTTGCACTAAAGTTGTTTCAGGATAAATCCCATCATCAGGTGCTTGTCAATTTAATCAAATTACATAGCACAGAAACAACTTAGCACCAAACTTTAACAATTAAAATGATTAAGACTAACATAAACATTAAAATGTCAAAAATATTAAAATGTTAAAAATATTAAAAATTGAAAACATTAAACAATAAACATGAAATATTATAAGTTAGAGTTCCACTTTAACATGCTTTACTCGACGATAAATTGTGCAGACTGCTGTCCTTGTAGCTATGCCTCTTTAAAAATAAAAATCATTGTGGGGTTAGCCTTAAATTGTTTATATATTTCAAATTTCTCTTGTACATTCAATTGTCATGCTTTCATCGATGGTTCCATATGTGTGGTCCATGTCAATTACATTTCGGCTCTAACGATTTATTCAAATTATTGTTAAATTTAAAGGTTAATGATCCACCCTAGTATTCCAAATTGCAAGTCAATGAAGTTTCAGGGATAATTAGGAAATTACACTGCCATTACATATGCGATTTTAGTTAAATACATCTTAAACTCTGAATGAATTTATCTCACAAGCGAAGAAAGTACCTAAATTTATAAATAACATTTAAAACATTATGTTTTAATATTATTTATTTGTTTCTTTAATGCAAATATTTAATAAGAAGGAACCCTATTATATCAACGAAAATTACCTTGTACTTTCTTACGTAAAGAAATAGTAAAAGAACAACTTTGGTGAGTTAGCACCGAATATTTTAAAGTATTTATTGGTGAGTCTGTATATGAGTAATACTTTTACTTTTAATATTTTGTTATTTTCATCAGAAGCCAATACTTTACGAACTGTGTTCTTTGTTCCGTAACTAATTTTCGATTTCTACTGTAAAACTCGAATTAGGAGGAAAAAGTTGTCCGATAAAAACGCATCTGCTCTTGCAAAAAAAGAAAAAGAGTGTGGGCTTCGCAGTTGTCGGAAAACGTGTAAAGAATTTATATCTTACAGACTCGTTCTTTTCCGTGTTGTAAAGGCAAAGGCGACTTTTAATTGTATTTGTAATAGAATATCTTTTATAATTCCTGAGTTGTGATATGTTGCCAGTTTAAGAAATAGTTCTTCTAGATTAAATGACTTACAAACGCCTAATCTTAGCTCAAACAAATGTTAATTGAAATATGAATTTCACTAATGAAGAATAGTTAGATTTTAAATGACTTTGAATTAATTTTCCTATCGTAATATTATAATAATATTTTGAAGTAAATTTATATAAATTGTAGTGATTATGTTTAAAAATTGAGGCTTCTAGTTTGACAATGTTTACTTTCGCGTTTTTATACAAAACATTGCAATATTTTTCTCTATTATACGATCAGATATATTTTCATGTTATTAACATTGAAATTTGAACAACTTCATTTCAATTGTTTGCCAATTCTGAAAAGTAAAGATCTTACCGTTGGAGTTGATGGTTAATTTTCACATTTTGTCAATTATATTTTGTGATTAAGTTAGGAAATAAAAAATATATGTTATTATTTAGAGTTTTATAACTAACCTTGAGCAATATTTAATCAACACCGCTCGAAATACACACCTAACTTTGTGTTTCTTAAATGAAAGAGCCATATTTAAATTTTCTAGTTGTCTAAAAGAATTTATTGATAGCAGCCAGCCATGTACAAGCTGGAATGCTTTTGGTTGCTATTTTCAAACTAGAACTTTTGAATCCATTCAAATTGAAAGGAAACTAATATAAGTTTTATATTTGTTAAAATTAAAATGTAAGTACAGAACACTGGCCATATTCTATATTACAAAATTTACTATTTTACTCTCATGAGTAATTTTTTAGCGACATATCAGGTTTGAAGTTCTCTCTGTCCTGACAAACACTGTGAATACTTCAGTAGGTAAGTGTAGTAATACTGCTTGTCTTATTGCACCTTAGGATTAATTTAACAATAGCATCCTTTTCTCTTTATTCTTCAACGTTATTCATTTCATCTTGGCCTGGCTTATCGGCAATATTCACTGAATTACTGTCAGTTTCTCTTATTTTTCTAAAGCGAAGTTTTATGTATTCATTTTTTCTCTTTGATTTGTTTCACACAAATAATAATTTTCTTTATTTGATCTACCCCTATTTTAACAATTCATTCTTTAAAATGTTTTGCCCAAAATCAAAGCATTTCGTGAAAAATCTTTAACATTTTGAAACATCGAACTAATCTTGCTTGCGATAATTTGAGACAAATACATTCCAAAAATTATTTGTTTCTAGAAGTTATTTTCAGTTGTCTGAAATTTCAACCTGTAAATGAAACTAGACAATAAATCCGAACGCATGATTATTTACTTAATCTTATATATAACTAGTGTGTGTTATTTTTATAAGAATTAATTAATTACCAAAAGAGACAATGAGCTAGTTTAAAGTTTTAGTTTTCCGAATTAACTATTTTCATTTTTTTCTAAAGAGCTTGTCTGAGCTGAAATAAATTATAGAAAATAAAGTTTAATAAAAATCTGTTAACAAATTACATATTTTTTGTAGGTTTACTTTAACGTTAGTCGAATTGCTGAGATTTTGCCAGTATGAAAATAAATTTATAATGAACTGCATTTGTAAGGACAAATCATAACATGTAAAGTTATTGGATTTACAATGCATAGACTAAATGACCGTAAAACGAAATGAGAAAATAAGAGGGAAGGGGGCAAAATATATAAATAAATGTAAACATATTAAACAGTAGTTACCTTCTGGATAGCATGGTTTAGTTAAAATATTTCCGTCCAGAAATGTAGGTGTGTTATTCTTGTTTATAACAGGGTAAATTCTACGAAGAAAGTGAGTGACTTTCTACTGGTAAAAATAAATAAAAAAGTTTTTATTAACATAGGTCCGAAAACTTTGGAAAAAAAGTTAAAACATTGAGTTCAGATTTTGTATACACATTTTTTAGGTTAGATTTGAAAGTATGACTGAAACAATTCTTTATTTTCGAAATGACAGCCATTTAAAATATTTAATCTTGAAAACAGTTAACTTTACAAACAATTTACTAGAAAATATTTTCCCATTTAACGACAAACAAATTTGTTATTATTTTTGAGTAGGTCAAAGAATAACCTAGATATCAACAAAGACTTGAATAAATTTGGTGGTAATTAACTAAACGCGCAATTTCTTTTTCAGTAATTAAGTGATTTTTGGTTTGGTTGAACATTTCAAAATTTCCAAATCTTTGTACTGTCGTTCAAAGATTTATTTATTCATAAGGTCTAAACTAAATATAAACAAATCACTAGACCACTGTGGTGACTGTATATAAACAAAGAAAAACCCCCAAACCACAAAATAACACAACTACACAGTGTACCTCTGAAGATGATAGCAGAGCTATCTAAATGTCCATAAGGTAATATAAACGCATTATACGGTTTTGTGTAGTTGTGTTATTTTGGGGTTTTTCTCTGTTCATAAAATAAATATATTCGAATAAATAGACAGATAGATGTTTTTATCAGCATTACAAAATTTATGTTTTTAAACTAATCTTGTGTGTTTTAGACAATTGCCATGAAATTAAATCCTTAATTTTTGTTGATAACTCTGTTATCCTTTGACATGCAGAACAAAATTGTTAACCCTTTTGTTTGTCGCTAATAGAGGAAAATATATTCTCTTGTCAATTTGTTGCAAAGTTAACGATTCCGGGATATACGACGTTTAATATTTAAAACGGACGCCACTTTTAATTATACAAAACAAAGTTTTATTTATTTGTATAGTTGTAAGACGTAACTTACAAAATACGTGTAGCAAATCTGAACTCAATATCTTATATATTTCCAAAATTATAATTTTTGTGTTTGAAAAATCAAAATGGCTGATAGACGGAAAGCTAAAACATCTTCGGGCCTATGTTACATCAACCTTTTCTTTATTTTTAATATGTTTCTATAACCCTGGATAGACTTATGTATTGGACATATCTGACTATTGAATTTACATTTAAATAGAAGAGTAACGTCTTCACGATTTATCAGACGGCAACAGACTGTGTTTGCTAACAAACGGATTTGCTGCATAGTTTAGTAGTATTGTGAACGTGCAAGAGCATGCATTTAAATTGTTTTCAGTGCATTTCTTGTTCCGAATGCTAAACAGGTAACGTATGGATAGTAAAACTACTTTCCTGACATAACCTCTACATATCAACGTGTTTGGTTAGAGATATGTTGTCTCATTTGGCTAAGGGAAGCAAATATTTCACCTCATAGATTTAGTAAATCTGTGAGTTTCGTTCTAACTATACAATTTGTCACATTGTATTGTCTTCAAAGACACTCTAATGAGTTGTTTTTTATATTTTTTTCCCGTTCAGTTAATTTAGAACACGAATAACAAGTCCGGAACTGTTGTTTGGAGACATTGCATTAAACTAATTTTACCTTCTCATGTATACGTAATAGAGAAAAATATGTGACAAGGTCAAAAATCGTTGTCATTTGCCTAATTTGAGTCTAGTGTCATTAAGTATTTTTATAATAAGTCTGTAGTTTGTCCAATGCTCTATAACCCAAATACGTAGAACCATAGAGTCATTAAGTATTTTTATAATAATGTCTGTAGTTTGTCCAATGCTCTACAACCCAAATACGTAGAACCATAGAGTCATTAAGTATTTTTATAATAATGTCTGTAGTTTGTCCAATGCTCTACAACCCAAATACGTAGAACCATAGAGTCATTAAGTATTTTTATAATAATGTCTGTAGTTTGTCCAATGCTCTACAACCCAAATACGTAGAACCATAGAGTCATTAAGTATTTTTATAATAATGTCTGTAGTTTGTCCAATGCTCTATAACCCAAATAAGTAGAACCATAGAGTCATTAAGTATTTTTATAATAATGTCTGTAGTTTGTCCAATGCTCTACAACCCAAATACGTAGAACCATAGAGTCATTAAGTATTTTTATAATAATGTCTGTAGTTTGTCCAATGCTCTATAACCCAAATACGTAGAACCATAGAGTCATTAAGTATTTTTATAATAATGTCTGTAGTTTGTCCAATGCTCTATAACCCAAATAAGTAGAACCATAGAGTCATTAAGTATTTTTATAATAATGTCTGTAGTTTGTCCAATGCTCTATAACCCAAATACGTAGAACCATAGAGTCATTAAGTATTTTTATAATAATGTCTGTAGTTTGTCCAATGCTCTACAACCCAAATACGTAGAACCATAGAGTCATTAAGTATTTTTATAATAATGTCTGTAGTTTGTCCAATGCTCTACAACCCAAATACGTAGAACCATAGAGTCATTAAGTATTTTTATAATAATGTCTGTAGTTTGTCCAATGCTCTATAACCCAAATACGTAGAACCATAGAGTCATTAAGTATTTTTATAATAATGTCTGTAGTTTGTCCAATGCTCTATAACCCAAATACGTAGAACCATAGAGTCATTAAGTATTTTTATAATAATGTCTGTAGTTTGTCCAATGCTCTATAACCCAAATACGTAGAACCATAGAGTCATTAAGTATTTTTATAATAATGTCTGTAGTTTGTCCAATGCTCTATAACCCAAATAAGTAGAACCATAGAGTCATTAAGTATTTTTATAATAATGTCTGTAGTTTGTCCAATGCTCTACAACCCAAATACGTAGAACCATAGAGTCATTAAGTATTTTTATAATAATGTCTGTAGTTTGTCCAATGCTCTACAACCCAAATACGTAGAACCATAGAGTCATTAAGTATTTTTATAATAATGTCTGTAGTTTGTCCAATGCTCTACAACACAAATACGTAGAACCATAGAGTCATTAAGTATTTTTATAATAATGTCTGTAGTTTGTCCAATGCTCTACAACCCAAATAAGTAGAACCATAGAGTCATTAAGTATTTTTATAATAATGTCTGTAGTTTGTCCAATGCTCTATAACCCAAATACGTAGAACCATAGAGTCATTAAGTATTTTTATAATAATGTCTGTAGTTTGTCCAATGCTCTATAACCCAAATACGTAGAACCGTAGAGTCATTAAGTATTTTTTATAATAATGTCTGTAGTTTGTCCAATGCTCTATAACCCAAATAAGTAGAACCATAGAGTCATTAAGTATTTTTATAATAATGTCTGTAGTTTGTCCAATGCTCTACAACCCAAATACGTAGAACCATAGAGTCATTAAGTATTTTTATAATAATGTCTGTAGTTTGTCCAATGCTCTACAACCCAAATACGTAGAACCATAGAGTCATTAAGTATTTTTATAATAATGTCTGTAGTTTGTCCAATGCTCTACAACCCAAATACGTAGAACCATAGAGTCATTAAGTATTTTTATAATAATGTCTGTAGTTTGTCCAATGCTCTACAACCCAAATAAGTAGAACCATAGAGTCATTAAGTATTTTTATAATAATGTCTGTAGTTTGTCCAATGCTCTATAACCCAAATAAGTAGAACCATAGAGTCATTAAGTATTTTCATAATAATGTCTGTAGTTTGTCCAATGCTCTATAACCCAAATAAGTAGAACCATAGAGTCATTAAGTATTTTTATAATAATGTCTGTAGTTTGTCCAATGCTCTATAACCCAAATACGTAGAACCATAGAGTCAGTAAGTATTTTTATAATAATGTCTGTAGTTTGTCCAATGCTCTATAACCCAAATAAGTAGAACCATAGAGTCATTAAGTATTTTTATAATAATGTCTGTAGTTTGTCCAATGCTCTACAACCCAAATACGTAGAACCATAGAGTCATTAAGTATTTTTATAATAATGTCTGTAGTTTGTCCAATGCTCTACAACCCAAATAAGTAGAACCATAGAGTCATTAAGTATTTTTATAATAATGTCTGTAGTTTGTCCAATGCTCTATAACCCAAATACGTAGAACCATAGAGTCATTAAGTATTTTTATAATAATGTCTGTAGTTTGTCCAATGCTCTACAACCCAAATAAGTAGAACCATAGAGTCATTAAGTATTTTTATAATAATGTCTGTAGTTTGTCCAATGCTCTATAACCCAAATACGTAGAACCATAGAGTGATTAAGTATTTTTATAATAATGTCTGTAGTTTGTCCAATGCTGTACAACCCAAATACGTAGAACCATTTAAATCAATTTGTTACGTGAGCATATTTTGGTCATATCTCCAAATGTTTTTTTAATTTTTCTAAAAACTATATTTGAGGATAATACCCAGCCCCATCATGCAATATAATACAAGCAGAACCTCTAAATATAATGCCAAAAAGTTGGTTTCTAGGGACTTGTAGGAAATGTAAAATTGCAGTGCAAGTTTGTTAAAACAGCTGTTACACATGTTTTCTAACGTTGTCATAGTGTTTATCATTACTTTCTTGACGTCTTCTAGGCCTTAAACGGCCTACGTAGATGTTATATATTTAAAGAAGCCTCCACTCGCTACGCTCGTGTCGGCGACTTTTAATTTATAAAATATAGTGAATAATATTTTCTTGTAAATTCCTAACATTTGACGTTTACAAATATTTAAAATTCAATGTAGTATTTTTATTTCATTTACAACTATGCTTCATATTGCAGCTTCTGATATTCACTTAAATGTTGTGAACTTTTTTTTTTGCAATGACGATCTATAAAATCTTATTATAATCAATTTATGGATATTAAATTTTAGATAAACAACGATAACTTTTTATTTGGCAGCTAATGTGACAAATTATAAATGCTCATTCGATCATGTAGCCAGTACGTTAGAGAATCGGATCACTATCTGATGAACGATGTAAATAAGATGTACACATTTCATGTAGTCTATTTCAAGGAAACCTTTCTGTGCCTTCAGCCTGAAAACCAATTTCATGGAGACATAGTTTCACAAGATAGCTGGTAAATGTCATTTTACAATTGGGTAAGCACTGGTAAACTTAGAATTAGAACAATTTATTCATCAAATTAACTAAATGTATAGCAGCCCACAGTTATAAATAAATAAAAATGTAGGTTTGTTACAATTATTGATTTTTTACAACTAGGTACACACAAATAAACTCCCAGAACAATTTATAGATCAAGTATCTATTTATATTGCATCAACATTCTGTTAACAGTTATAAATAAATAAATGAATGTTTTTACAGTTATTGACTTTTTGCTACTAGATAAACTTTGAGAACAATTTAAGTTAGTTAAAATATATTTGTATTTCACTCCACATTTTGTTCAGTTATAAATAAATAAAATGTAGGTTTGATACAGTTACTAACTTTATATCTGAGTAAACACAAGTAATCTCATGGAACAATTTATCGATCTAGTTAACTAAATGTTACAACTGGATAAACAAACTTAGAGCACCATTTATCAATGAAGTAAATTATGTATTTATATTTCAGACAACATTCTGTTAAATGAATAATTTACTGGTCAAATTCGTTAAATATATTTGTATTGCGATTGTAAGCCATATTGTGTTCACACTTATAGAGAAATAAAATGTAAGCTTGTTACAGTTATTGACTTTTTACAGCTAGGTAAACACAAGCAATCTTTTAGAACAATATATCAATCTACTTAACGAGGTATTACTGACAACATTCTTTTAACAGTTTAAATATTATTACTATTATTATAAATAGAAGTGGATTTTACCTCCTAGACACTTCAGCCTATAAGATTTTTTAATTATTTCTTAAATTTTTTTAACTAGCGTTCTATTCACTTGGTTAGGGTCGGGATTTTCGTAGTTTAGGTTGCTCTTTGCTTCAAAGGTCTCATCAGGGCCGAATATCAGGTGTCCTCTACGTCCTAATGCTTGGCATTTTTGAAATATGTGTTATGCAGTTTCTATGTACTGATTACATAGTCTTCATTTCAAGTTTCCTTGGAATAATCCCATGGTGTTATAATGCTTCTTGAAAGTGTCACAGCTTAAGATTTTCCTCAGATTTAATTTACTTTGTGAAGTGAAGAATTTAGAGTTTCAGATCTGGTTGGACCAGTAATCCCGTATAGTTTTGGCGTGGAGTAGTTTGCCTCAATTTCTGAGTTTAGCCATTGTTTTAGAATATCTTTATGACATTCAAAAAGACATAATAATACATTTTAAAGAAACATATTATTTTTAGTTTATATAAAATATATTGCACTTTTAATAAAGTACATTTGTCAAACACATCTAATGGGTTATTTGTATTCTCATTTTAATTAGTATATTTTATATTTTGTACCAATAGTAAATGTGTTTATCAAGGACTTGTTTACTGAAAATCGGACTCAAGGACGAATGTAAAAAGTTAACTAATGCTTATTATTCTCAAAGATACGCTGCGATATGTTTAGCTTTTTCTAACCATTGGACAAGATCTTTAATGAAAAAAAATGTATCGATAAGTTTTTAAATTATGGCCGAATTTAAACATTAAAAACTCATTTTTAGAGGATAATTTCTCACTCGACGTATTAAAACTTTTCACAATAACTAAATTTATGCAGCTTTAAAATCTGCATAAGAATGTTTAAAATGGTTTAAAATATGAAGTGCACTCAGACGTTCCTTGCATGGTCGAGTCTTTATTTATTTTGTGTGTTTAATTCCATTTTTCTTTTTATGCATTTTTTATTCATATTAGCATCAGTATTTAATGAAAAACACTATTTTATTATTTTACTAACGTTTCATATCCACGTATTCTATTCCGTAATTAAAAATCATAGGTGTATAAAAATTTTATTTAAATTTTAGGTTGATTGTATCGTTTTTATTATTTTCTTTCTATATTAGTGTTTTACGTTTATGTTTATATTAGTGTATCCTTTATGTTGTTTGAGTAGAGAATAACCAAATCAAAAGAAATATGTTATATGATAAAAAAAATAGGAGAGGTATTAATAACAAACAAATATTTTTAAATCATAATCGTAGAATCATAATATCTACACTAGTCTGAATTATAATATAATTTACCATATAAACTGTTTAAATATTCAGTAAATATGATTGAAAAAAAAATTCGCAAACTTTGAAGGTAGTGTGTTTCCTTTTATTATAAAGCGAATAATATTAAAAGGAAATAAATTAACATAAAATAAAAACCCACAGGACTCCAATACACTACTATCGTCAGACTCAGAAAATAACGAGGTTGGTTAAGAAAGACAATATAGTAAAGGTTAAAGCGAGGCATCTAACTCAAGGTTACATGAAAAAATATGTAAATCCAGTTAGAATTCCTCGGGATTGCTGGTACTCAGTATCCATGACCTCCTGAGGCTCTGTAGACAGTGTATATTTGAAATGGTGTTTCAGTCATTTTTTCAACTAATATTTTAGCGTTATCTTTTTTTCCAATTAATATTTTGGATATATTAACCGAGGTCAATGCCTAGGAGCAAAAATTCACGTCCTATCAGCCGAATATTTTATAAAGTTACTCAACATTTTCAACACGAGAAGTTCTTGCGTATTGATCTATCTATCTTCATCACCATGACTAATTGCATCTTCTAAAATGTGGATTGACATTGACATCTAATGAAGTAGAGTTATTGACTCCTGATAAACTGCGTGACATTCGTGGCACTAATATCTCAACAGTGACAAGTTTTCAAACCTAATATTACCTGATAAGCATTTAGCATTACTGAGATTATAATTTGGTACATTGCTTTACTTTCATATTTTTATTTAATTTATACTTTGATACCATTCGAGAAAAGGTTTTTACTTTTGAATCAATTTTCTTCGATTCTTTTTTTTACGCTCTTCTAATTTCTCTTCAGTTAATATTTATTTCTAAGAACAACATTTTGAATTACGAATATTTGATGAGGTTAGAAATGTACCGTGGGAAGAGGGTAAGAATGTGTGATTTACTTACTGGTGGTAGATTAACCTCATCACAGACGTAAGTCTACTATCTGCTGGCCTAAATACATTGCAACACGCGAATTGCTTTGATTTAGTCGAAAATGGTTTCATAGTGGGCTACAGAATTATTGCCATGGTAGCAGAGTCGTGGTTCCATTAGTACAGGGCCACGTCTTCCCCGCACTCCGCATTATCTCTCACTGGTATTTATATTATCTCCTCTCAGTATGAACTTCTTCTCTTTTTCTAAAAATATAATACTAACGATATAATGAAATATGTGAACTTAGTCATCTTTAAAAATTCTTAATCAAATCATTATTTGTTTTAACATTTCGAGCTTTTTTTCCATGATGAAGAGTACAGTTCATATTTTATTACACAGTGCGATTGGGATGATAATGGAGTAAATTAATTTTGTTTTTAAAATCAATCAACTGGCTTCATAATTTTTTGATCCGTTGTGCCAATCGAAGATAGGAGCTATTAAAATTAAATATTTGTTTAATTAGCTGAGATCAGAAATAAGTTTGACAAATCCATTAAATTGAGGTTTCGATTATTCTCTCACCCCTCCCTCTAATAGGATAGTCATGAAAATGTTTAGGTTACAGCAACACTGGAGGTTTTTGTCCTGTAGACTCGGACACCGTGATAAAAACACTAGCACAAGTGAGGTTGGAACACCAACTTTAGTTGTTGTTTTGGCAACATAGTGTCGATAAATAATGATAATTTATAACTGATGTTTGCTGTTTACGTTATTTGAAGAAGAACAAACTAATTACAACAACTAATGTGCACTCATTCAATATACATACATTTTCGAATGTTTAGTTCTTAACTCTTTCAGATAATTTAAGGAAATACAATTAGAAATTTATCTCGTATTAAAGAAAATTGATTTGTTTGATGCACTTCCTTCGCAAACAAAAAATTTCGGCATCAATAAGAAAAGCAATCATTAAGGAGAAGAAAGTTTGCTGTGTTATGAAGATAAGCTATCGCTTTTTAATCTGATTTTATGTTAATACTGTTTAACAAAAATAAAAAGTATTGCCATCTCACAGTATTGTTGTACATATAGGTTAAAAGTATTCCAGTTTTATATTCCTCAATGGTGAAAACAAAAACCCTAAACGTTCTTTTTTGTTTTAACCGCCAATTCAAAATGGTGGTCGTCTTAATGAGTAAAAAATCCCCTACTCTCAATCGTTATCTTAAATTAGAACCTACAATAAATCTATTTTGAGTTAATAGTTTTGTCTTCAATATACATTTTAAATAATGAGACAATAGTTCTCCATTTCTATATAAAACACATCGGTATCTTCCACCTGGAGGAACGGGTTAAGGGCCAAAGTTATTTAATGACACCTGTCAAATCTCAGGGAGGACCAGCCGGTAGGCCAAAGCCGAGCTGAGTTTTAGGTGTAAAAAATGTAGATTAGATTAGTGGTAGCAAGAATTACCACAAACAAATTAAGTTAGGTAGGTTATTATAAATATATAAGAATACTAAAATTGTAGAGTATAACTATAATATATATTGTCCCCAACTTAGATTCTTATTTGTCCTATTTAGATAGGAAAGGCGACTCTTCTGAGAATCCTTTACCTCCTCTTTTATGGCTAATGGCTTTACTCCACCGTTCCTCGTTGTGAAATTTTGAGTTGGCTGGCCCTCACTCCTAACTCCTGGGCGCTGACAAAAGTGTACTATAAATCATAAAAGTAAATGCTTTTATAATATTTTAAGCAGTTAACAATTCTTTTTGTTTTGATTTGATAAAAACTTCTGAAACATATAGTGTGTAGTACTTTTCAGATTATCTTCATTGTATACGTTTGAAGTAAAAAAAAAGTATAAACTTCACTATAAAAATACACTAATTAATCTACATCTATAAATATAATTATTTAATGAGAAATATTTGAGTTCATAGACAGTGCAACATGCATCATTTGTCTTACGTTAAGCTTTTAGTGCTGATAAAAGGAGAAATAGTTACTTTGCTGTTATTTTGAACATTATTCAAATATTTCTACTTCTTTTTTATTTAAAAGTTATTAAAACTCATTTTTGAGTAATCGTATCCAAGTCACAGATTTTAATCTAAGTTCTTTAATACTTAATACTTCCTCCGTCTTGTGACTTATTTTGTAACATAGGTTACGCGTTTCAGAACGTAATATGTTCCATCTTCAGACTCGCTCCGTCTCAAGGTTCGTTCTTAAACCGTTGGTGTACACCTGTCGCGCATTTGAGTGTAATTTGTTTATTGTATGTGTACGTTTTGTAGTGTTTTAATGTTTTAATGACCTCTCAGGAGCGAGTCTGAAGATGGAACTACGTTCTGAAACGCGTAACATATGTTACAAAATAAGTCACAAGACGGAGTAACTTTTTCTTTTTTTTTAATGGTTTTTCATCTAGGTTTGGTTTTTCCCAAGCGTAATAAGCAACTATCAAACTACCGTATTTTAAAAACAAACATATTTAATAAAATAACTTTAACTGAATAAAATAACTTAAACCCTGAATAATACAACCGGGCGCCATTTTCGATTGGAATACGACAGCGAACCCTAGCTCGCATGTTTATTTCCATTTAAATTGAGGTATTACTCAATTGGGCTTTGCATTTGAAAACATATTGAATTGCTCCTCAAATAGCCCATTTTAGAGTAGAATTAAATTAACATTATAATGCCAAAATATGATGTTTTTACACCAAAACATTTCTAAAATGTGAGCTTTCCAACTTAAAGTTTAAAATTTACTTCGGGACTTTTTTGACACCTCGTGTATATAAACATACTAAAGTAAAGAATAATCATACTTTAAGAAAAGTGCCATCAAACTACCCTTTGAGATGTAAACATATTTGAAGAAGAGAACTAGCAAAACTTTAGTAATATTAACTGAAGTAAAGAAACATTAAACAACTGTATTCCAGCCCATATACCGAAGTAAAACAACCATTCTACGCAAAATATACGGATATAAAGGATTGGATTATCTCTGTAGCGAGATGAATGTACAAAAAGTGAAACACAAGAATGAAGTTTTGGAGCAGCCATTAAAAGCCCGAGTGTCGACACCTTGATGCTAATTGCTGGCATTGTCTTTCTCCGTCTTCTAAACCCAACTTAACAATGCTTGTTACATTGTTGTTGTCAAATTTTTGTTTTAAATCTTTCGTAAATTCCTTCTGCTTCAGACAGTTGAAGAAGTAGAATGTAATTAATGGAGGTTTCAGTGTAATTATAATGAACAAGTAAAGTAAATTGCTTAGTGACGTTCTTTTTTTATTCCGGTGATTTTAAATTATTTATGTTGTTTGTTTTAATAAGAAATGCTTATGAAAATGTAAGACCTGTTAATAGGGTTTCCGGTTTGTTGGCAAATTATATGCATTCATTATTGATTTTAGTCTAGGTTTTCGTGAATTTCTAATTCAAAATTTCTATTTATTACGATCTTTTTCGGAGAAATTGCTAAATCCTATATTATGGAATATCCACGTCGCTCCGATTCACGAGAATAATTTTGATTTATAGTGTTTTTATTTTAGTGAACGTAATTACAGTTTATAATAAACGTTGAAAAATCTTTACACAAATTGCTCACACACCCATTCACAATCAACATATTAACCAAACAAAACAGAAATATTCGTTTCCAGAAATATCAGTTGAACAGTTTATCGGACAAAACGTCAAAAATTACCTATGAACACAGTTTTTTGTACTTAAACTTGCTTCGCTTACGCTATACACGTGTCCTCTGTGTGAATATTATTTAATTTAAATGGAGCTTTTAATAACGGTGATCAAGGTTAATTTTGTTTTTGCAAATTATTCCTAAACCTTTTTTTACGATATTGCACACGGGTTTGTGCCATTAATCCTTTTCTTTTTTAACCGATAACGTATGAACGTTTTTAGTGCACTATAGACTATTCGGTCGCGGTGTCCATGGAGGTAAGATTAACCCTTAACCTCTCAGCTTAATCTAATCTAATCATTTGAGAAAAAATTAATCAAAATCGTTATATCTGATTTTGTGAATCTTTCTTATGGCAGTTAATCCCAAATTTTAACATTAAAGAAATTACTCCGGTGGAAAAAATTAAAGGAATAAAACTTCCGAGTTGTGACCACATAATAAATATGATTAATATAGGTCCATGGGTTTTAACTGTATAGCATTACATACATCATTCTAAAATCTTTCTATTATTTCGAGGTACTTCAGAACGGATGTATCAGCAGCTATTATTACACATGTAAGCTGACTTAAAATTATAATTGATTAATTTTATTGCTAATTAAAAATCTTCTATTCACGTGAAATTTGCTGGTAAATTCAATTCCCCATCTTCTTGTTATAAGGACCGACCGAGCTCGGAGGGATGTTGTTCGGAGGGTGAGAAATTATTTCATTTAAAGAGAAGTATGATAGATAAACAAATCGTATGAACATGAATTGATCGTTCGTCATCAATTTATGTTACATTTATGCTAATTTCTTTACCAATTATAATTTTATAAAGTTTTATTTTATGTTTTTTTCAAAATATATTAGTTTTGTGACCATTTTGTTTTAAGTAAAATTTTTGTATCATATATTCGTTTGGATTATATTTTATGAAGTAAATATTAGAGAGGAAATGATTATCTTAACTTCGTCCTGGAATCTATCTATGTCTCTGGTATACCATCCATCGCAAGAGAAAGCTTAGTAATTGTTACAAATATTTAAAATTTACGTAGCTAACGTCTTATTTTAATTGGTAAAAACTAATTAGGAATTAGAGTTCAGCTTCGTAAGGTCTTTAGGGATTCCGAGTTACGTCAACTTTTGTTGCGAAACATCCATCTAATAATTGACGACGATTTAAGTGTTGAGCGGATGGATGGGTGTATTGAACTGGTCTGAGTTTTATTGCTTGAACGGGTTCGTCCTTACATTGTTTAGTTATCATCTTGTAAAAGATGTCTACATAACGAGAAAATCCCCTAGTTCTTTAATAAATAAAATTCGATTATAGGTTTCATATTACTGTCAGATAAAAATAAAACGGGTTTATTTTTTAAGGATTTTAATTTTACAAATTGAAGTAAGTCAACGGCTGCAATATTTTGATTGGAAACCACTTAATTGATTTCAGTAAAACTTAACACGCGCATTGCTAAACTCAAGAGGTCAAACAACTTCCTAAATTCGTTAAAATTTCAAGATTTCATTAAAGTTAATGTCAATATTTATAACTTATTTATTTATTTAAATCGGATTACTTTTAACTTTTTAGTTTGGAGAGTTTTTGGCAATAAGGAGGCCTACTAACTAAATCATTATGTAATTTAGGAAAATTGTTTGAGTTCGTATTTATAATATTTGTATTTTCAAACAATATATTTTGTAGGTAATTTTTTTTCCGTAAAATAAACAGGATAAGTTTGAATTTTCTACTATTCAGGTACAAAAAATAACTTTTAACTAAGAAACTAATACCCCGTTTTCAAAAATATTTTCAGTTCCAATTAACCTTGGAATCATATACCAATTTTGTTTCAGCAGTAAAATAATGGTATTGTATCTACTTCAAAAAGTTTTTTTTTCCAATTAGCATTCAAATCATATATGTTATTTGAAGAAATATATGTTTTCACTAAATATTTTAAGAAAATGCCTAATATATGTAGATACGTATTATTTTCGTATTAACCTTGTATACAACTATTGTTAAAACTTAGGAACTACCAAAGCAATTCTAACCAGATAACGTACCTACCTACATAGTAAGAAATTGCATGAAAACAGCGGATCTCGAGTTATAAACAGATAGACAGAGAGACGTTTAGGTTTATACAAGTAGAGAAGAGAAACATTGGAATTACTTGCAGTGTCCCAAAATAGTGACTCCATTGTATGACTAAAATGTTCACTGTCTTTACTGTATCAATTTATACAATAACGTGACATTTGCAAAAAAAAATGGAGGTGAAAAAACATGGCCACCATGCCTTCCTTACCTAAACCTAGGATTTACACTTAAGGCTGTCATGCAAAGTCTATCTATTGCCGATATTGGACTTTGAAGGAAGATTACAAAAAGTATTGCATCCGTTACTCCTAATGTTCTTGTTCTTGTGTGGCAGGAAATTGATGGACTCCAAGATCTCCTCAGGGGACCCTATGAAACCATATCCAACTTTACTTTTTATTTGGAGCCTGTTTCATATTTCTGTAATTTTACTGTCACGCGTGAAAGGAAATAAACTCTGCGAAAACTTTCTCACAATTAAATACAAAACCGTAATTTAACTAAATATTATTTATTGTCATTCCCTCAATAATATCTTTTACGTGTTGTATCAAAAACTTTGACACTAAAAATAAAATCGTATCGTTGTTTGTATGTAACTGTATTGTTGATTCAGTTTTTAAATATTTCAGTTCCGCTAACAGCATCAATGGACCGATAACTTTGAAATTGGCATTTTAAGAGAGATGATGACCAAATATTTTAACAAAATTTGATCAATGTTAAAACATTAGGGTCTATTTTCTGAAGATCGAAGTTTTGTCTTTAGTACGTGATGTAAAATTGTGAAATATACAAATAGATTGAGTAAACGCTTTAATATTTATATTAAAATATGCTTACAAGATAAATTTGATCAACTCATCTATTTATTTTATGTTCGACTGATGACAAAGAAAATATTATTCTAAAGACTTCATTTTTTTGACTTTTGGACATTTTGGAAAAAAAACTAAACATCGATTTTATTAATCTACATAAATTTCTTTTTAAATGTGGTAAATAAAAAAAAAAGAAGTTTTTGTATTCACGAATATTTCGTATTTTAACGATTGTCTGGAATCCACAGGAATTCATCCATTAATAAGAAAAATTAAAAAAACATTTTGGATGGAAGTGTTTTAATTGATGGCCCAAGTTAAATTGAACACTTTGTCTTGTAGATATTGTGTTTTTGTTAGCTGTGTGTGTACGCGAGGCGTGTGTGCGAGTTATGTTTAACAGAAAGTTTCTTCAATACGTATATCAAAGTATAGACTAAATTTCCAAACTTTGTGTCGGGTTTGAACCATTGATGATTAATTTTTACTCTTACGAAATTTCTTCCCCTCAGAAGAAGGCTTCAACTAAATTGAAAACCCAATTAGACGCAACCGCCAGTAGAATATTTAATGTGGGTTAATTATTGTCTTTAGAACCCGAGCTTCTGCTACGCCATCTGTCATGGAAGTGTTGGTGACGATATTGAAAACAGTTAATTTGGCTGTTCAATTGGATTTCTGTATTTATCGGATCAATCTGTTACTTTCTCACACATAGACTACATAGTATCTTTGGCTTATAAGGTATTGCTGTGGAAATATGTCGTATATCAATTTAGTGAGGTAAACGCTTGGATGAAATTATATGATTAATCATATTTCTAGTTTTTTTTTTTAATAGCTTCGGATGTTTTGTCTAAAGGGGCAAACCGTGGACACCATACTAAAAGTCGAATAATATAAAATCTACACATAAAATATCAATCAAATTTTGCAGAAAAATATGGTAAATTCTCAATCTTCAAATCAAGTTAATGCTTGGTTTTAAAATGTAACTATTAGGCTACAATTTTCAATGACTGGTTTTGATACACGAAACCAAAAATTGAAAACGAAGCCCAGAATACGTTTTAATTTGGTTTTTTAGAATAGTTTGTTCTATTCTAACTCTCTATCAAGGAAGTTCCGTTCTAATTAAAGTGAAATTTAGTACTACAGTTATAAGCAATAAGGTTGCATGTTATCAAAATAATAGCTGAATTTCCTTTTATGAAAGGTTTTAACCTATTTTCTACACCTGCATCAATATACAGGTCTAGAAAATAGGTTAAAATTTTTGAGGTTAAACTATGACCTTCAATTGAGTACTTATCATTGAAAAAAACTTCGATGTACACAGAATGGTGAAAAAGAAATTAACCAAAATAAAAATGATCTTTTAGTTAAAATTATAAATTTTATATTAAAATCTTCTAGCTGACTATTGCTCTCAATCTAATGTTGTCACCATGGTATGTTTTTTATTGTATGTTATACTGTATTTTGTAAATTGTTTCATATTGTTGAATATTTCTGTTAAGTTATACAATACACCTTGTAAGATTAAAAGGGTTTTAAGTAACAAAGGAAATGCAATATTAACTGCATGAATATGTAATGACTGTTCGATCGCACTGATGTTTGATTCTACAAATTTGTGAAAATATATTCTGTCGAATATAAAATGAATGATACCATTATGAATATTTATTTATTCAATACCTATTCTTACCTAATATTGCTTTAATGTATTCATACATAAAACCGATTTAATTTACGTTGCTCTGCAAAAAGTAAAGTAAATAATTTAAATGTAATTAAAATTTTACTTTGAACTCAACAGAGGTCTATTAACGCATTTCCATAGTAAAAAAGTAACTACAGTACTTTGCTTTCCCATATTTGGGAGTATGAAATGTGTAAAGCTACTATTACATATTTGAAACATTCTGACAAATGTTTTAGGCTACAATAATATATATGTGCCTCTGTGTTAAACTTTTCGGGTTAAATTGGTTTCAAAATGGTAGCAGTTTTTTTCTTCTTATGTTTTTAGGCGACACCTCCTTTGAAAAATGAATATAATTTTGGACACTGGCCTCCCAGTTTAAGATGGAGTAAATGTAAAAAAAATACTACTTTACCAATTTAACTAATCCGCTGAGTTCGGGTTCGATATTACTCTTACTTCTTCCTCGGCTCTATAGCTTTGGCCTCCCTCATGACGTCTCTCCTTCACCTCTCTCTACTCTGTATCCTCTCCCACCACCACCACCTGATCCACGCAGTCCTTAAATACACTTCCAGGTCCTACATCCATCGCTTCCTAGGCTTTTCACGTTTCTTCTTTCCCTCTGTTCTATCATCCAACTAACACACATACTTTTCTTGACTATCCGTTTCCCTGACCAAGCCAAATCAGGCACTTACACTTGACGAATCTTACATTGTGTGCCTGTTCAATATAATTACACTCATCAAATTTACTCCCAAAAGCACTGAAAAATAAAATCTTAATAGTAACTAGGAAAAGGTTATTATCAATCTTTCAAATCAGTAAATATAATAATTACTAAATTCATTGCCTAATATAAACATACTGGAAGAAGTAAAAGTAAAGTAACTTGTTTGGTGTGCTGATAATTTCGTCTGGTTAATAATTCAAAACATTTACATTAGGTCGTTGATGACTTCAACTAGATAATGAAACGTTTTCAATAATTCAAATCCTTTGTCCAAGTTGTAGGTTATAAAACAAGTAGGTAGGCACTAAATACCTTTTCCTGATTAGTACGACAGTCTAGGATATCCTACTCCGTACCCCCTCCCCTTCTTGGTTTTGTGTTAAATATCACAAACGAAATATTGCTAATATAGAGGTAAGACTTTTCTTCACTTAGTGGCGTCTTCTTAAGTATATAATACCTTTTGAAGATACGCTTTATTTTTCGGTTTCGATAAGAATATTAATGCGTGCGTATTAAACTTTTTTAATCTAACTTTTTTATCTAAATTATAGATAATAAACATTTTAACGTTTTACTCATAATAAAATTTGTTATCAATAACTTATATTTTTTTAATTATCTTACAGAATTTGTGAAAAATTAATTATAAGAAGCAATAAATATTACAGAAATAAAAATTAAAACGAAGTTTCTTGGATCACGGGTATACCATATAAACTAAGATCTGAAGTTATAGCACAATTAGTTTTCGAAATGTGAATGAGCAAAACTTATCCAACTCTTTATTATTAGATTTCTTACAATTAACTAATACAATTTACCTTTATTTAATTAAGTTCTAACCTCATTACATCTTCTAAATGATGTGTTATTTCCAAATATTTTAATTTTCTATTAAGACGAAATCCATGATTTTCTTCGACTTAAAGAAATATCATCTATTTTGTCGGCATGATTGATTTTACAATTTTACACACCTCTTGTATAGTTCTTTCTTCATACGAACTCTCCTTACAAAATACAGTTAAATATTCAAATGTATAGCTCAAATTATATGTAGTTATGTATTAAGTAGCCATTAACTTGTTTTACGAGAGATAGAACTTAAACCTAATAATAAATTGTAATGAGCTACACTAGTGGACAGTCAGTAGGGTTTGTGTGCATGTAGCAGCTGAGAATGATGACTTAGTCGTTGAAACTTCGTCTTGTTTTTGTGTGCATAAATAAAACGATTTTTTGTGAAAAATTGTGTTTTCATTCATTTGGTTATTAAACCTAATAGTATAAAAGTAAAATGCGACTTAAAGCTTTGTGTACCAAATTTATGCACAACCTTAAATTTATGGTATTTAAAATAATGCTAGTAAAACAGTAACATTCATTCCAGTAAAACGAAATATAATAAAAAGTTAAGTATTCAAACATCAAAAAAAGAAAGGATAGTTGTTTCAATAAGCATTTGACTAATAACATGGATGAAGAGGATTGATACATCATAACTTGTCGGTTATAATACAAAACGAATTATAGATAATGATCATCTGAAATGACAACCATTCGAATTTACATAAATCGCATACCTCTATAAATGTCTCGAAGTAAAAAATAAAAGTAAAACCTATGTTGTTGAAACATGTACAAATGAACGAGTTTTGACTACATGTGTGGTCTTTTGTATTTAATATTACGATACTTATAATGTCTAATATTTATTTAAGTTTTCGAGTAAATCATACAAAAAATATCTCATTTCATGAGATATGGTGATCTAATTTGCGAAATTATAATTTTCAAATAGCATTACATTAGAAACTTCGTCGAAATCTGCAGTAAAAAAAATAATACAGCCAGTATAGTATACAAAATATAATTTTTGAATCTCAATTAAAAAATTTTCATTTATGACAGTTACAATTAATTTATGAAACACGTTAGACTATGCAAATTAAAACAAACAAACAAAATGTGCAATTAATTTTTCTTAAGTTTAAGAATTAGATTGAAAGTAATATACATTTTGAAGGAGTGAATTTTTTGGGAGCAAATCCACTAAAAGATATTTTTTTGAACGTCAATAAAAGCAAGTCAGGTGTATGTGATTTGCATTTCCTCGACCCATCGTGGCTGCGGTTGTTTACTGGGTTATGCATAGACTGAGAATAATATCAAGGAACTCTTGGGACAAGATAAGGATTGACCTATCCCAGAACTTGCAGAACTTAACTCTCTTGCATTATTAACACACGCTCTACCAGCATTAACTTCCCCCCACCTCGCTCTATATTCACCCTACCTGTGTGGATTTGAGGTTTGTTCACTTTTTAAACTCTCAAGAGTTTTCATGGTTTGTTGTAGGAACTAGTTTAATTAAACCATTTTCAAAATGTTATGAATACTAATCACATATTTTTTTTTTACTTTTATCATTTGTTTCTTTGTCTAATATTTATCTAAAACGAAATTTGTCAAATTCATACTTTTTCGGATGAGATACCGCAACGTTTCCACTATCATTTACATTTGTTGCAGCGTTTTCCCACAAAACGATCCACATGTAATAATTAATTTTTCGTCATACTGCATCAAAAACAGCTGTTTTCAATACATGCACTGAGATGCTAAAGCTGTTCTTTTTAGTCCTAGGACTAAAAACATCAGCTGAGGTCGAGATCATCAGCTGTTACTTCGTTTATACGATTTTAATTAAACGATTTTAAAGCTTCTATAAAAACAACCGTTATTCTCGATTGTAAATAACCGTTAAAAAAGCTGTTACCATCGATTTGAAGGTAGATAGGTTATAACGATTTAGTTTTTGTGAAATTGTTTTCTTATATTATTTCCAGTATAACGAAAAATATAGTTCATCACTTCGACCAAAAGAAGCTTTTCGATCCTACCTCATTTTCCATTAGAAATTAGTTAAACTTGAGCTTGTATTGAAAAGCTTGTACTGAAAGGGCTGCTAATTATAAAAAAGTTTAATGGTACTTAATAATATTAAATAATCTCATTCATAAATTGGCCGTGGTTGTGTAAACCTTATTTAAGAAAAACATTCAAATTAGCAGTTATAACTCATTTCGGAGTATTTATCGTGTCAAACCATTGAGTCAATGTTATTAATTAAAGTAGTAGTGAGAGGTTCAGTCTCAACTAAAATATATACTTATCCTCCGCATTTCTTGCGCGTTCATTCTTACCGCAGCAGTACTGTACTTGACTGCATGACGAATATTCCAGTACAGTATCGATCTAGTTGGTAACTGGTTATCCATAGGCCAGCTACCCTGTTTGTAACATAAATTTATATATTAGGCTTGCAGATAAAATCGTCGAGTCTATAGTCTTAGTTTATATAATCAGTCTACCCTTATTATACTTAAATCTCTGCCGAAAACAAGTGATACAATGCAATGGATACCTCTGTAAAAACATCAGATAACATGAAAAAAGATGTACAAACAATGAAACAATTAAATTTTTAAACTGTAAATGTTGTTAAGCTTGAACGTCCTTGCCTGTATTTGCGAACAAAGTATAATTATTGAAAATATGACTGTAACTGACATGGTTGACGTACGTAATAATTATCATGAAAAGTTGCATGCATATAACGGAGATGTTGTCACCAGCTGCGTGTCAAATCCTTCACCTCCTCCACACCCACTATCTCCTATAACGTTAACACAATTGTTTAGATTCAGTCTGACGACCTATTTCCTTTCGCCTTGTTTCCTTCAACGCTGACCCACACACGTTGTGTAGTAAACAGTATTTTAACAAGTGTCTACGTAGATAAACAGAGATCTTGAGCTTTCTAGGGTTAAATAACAATTCGTTTATAACATAAATCGGCCAATCCCCAATTTTTTTTAGCACTAATTGAATGTATATACTTGACTCATTATAACTCACCATACAGCACTAATTTCTTTTTGATTTATACAGAGGCTAAACGAGAGAAGGAAATTACTTATTTTATTGACGGATTTCTGTAAAATCATCAAATAAAACAATCCAATGAAACTCAGCAAAACTAAAGCCAATTAAATTATTACAAATAATATCAGCAATAAATCTAGTTTTAAAATATCTACAGAGAAGTAGTTTGATTATAATATTAATGTTTGAATTATTAGGAAGTAGGTCACCCTTCGTTTCGTAGAGTTTGTTGGCAAAACCGCAGGTACCAATGTCGACGGAAAGGAAATTCAAATCACAAACATCTGGTCTTCTTCAAAGTTTGTCCAGTTAAACTACTTGTTAACAGTTTTAGAATCACTTTACTTTGGCTCACGTTATGATAGTTTGTCAATTTAAGTTAACTCTCTTCAAACTAGACACTGTTTTAAAGTTGGCTATCTTCAAGAGCTAAAGGATCAACACTATGAATAACCTGTACTCAACTTTTAAAAACGTGTTCTTAATATAAAAATATCTTAAACACCGTTAATTTTTATTACATCATGTGATCATTTTTTAAAATTTCGAATAAAACTGTATAACACCGGCATTCAACATAGTTAAAGGAATTACATTTCAGATTGTTTCAGTCTTTTTTTTTTCTGAATCCAACGTTTTCTTGCTAAATTATGACGTCAGCGTCTGTGTAAACGTGTATGACAACAACTCTTTACTAACAATTCTGTAGGTATATGTGTTAATAATAATAGGAAACCATTTTAATTAGTCTAAATTTATTCATTCATTAAAGCTATATGAAGCGTTGCATAAATAAATATGCATAATGGAATCATCCATTTTATAGTAGACAGTATACATTTACACAAATTTGTTTAATCGTGACACTTCTTCTCCCTTACATATTCATGCGACTTATCATTTCCCGTTACCTGAGTAATTATTTCGTGCTACTTCAAATCCTGATAACTTTAATCTCTTTAATTTTTAATACAAAGTTTTTAATCCTTTCCCAAATACAATATGCAGTTGTACAGCTTAATATTTCGTAAACTAAGCTTTTAGACAGTGATTTAATACAAAAGTTATAGTTGTAGTAATTTTTTAGTGGCTATTGATGTCCCTGGTATTGATTAATGTAAACTTTCAGTTCAGCATCCTCGAACACTCTAACATTTAAAATTTGGATTTCATCAAAATCAATCTAAGACAAAATTATTTCACTTTATAAACAATCTTATTTTTGTGGTGTAGATATTTTTATTTATGTAAAACAGAACATCACAATCTAAATTAGATTATATAAATTTATATTTTGCTCAGAATAAATGAACACGAAATATACGCTTGAGATTTCATTTCCTATTATTCTGAACTCAACCTACATCATGATCAAACTTTTATCTCAGAAAAATGCAACTTATACACTCCCTCTTTAACTCGTTTCGTACTTTTCTTTCGGTTTGAATTTGAAATTGTTTTATTTTTAACCGTAGTTTTCTTGTACAATAAAAAATATAATGTTCCATTACATTTTAAGTAAGACACTATCTCCCATATTCTAAAATATTTTCAAACATTACTGCTGGTTTCCTCTCTTTTTCTATGTGATGAATAAACATTATGTTTCTTAAATCTTTCACTTACTAATTTACGAAATGTCTTTTATCTGCACTTTACAACGCTCGCTTTATTAATGGCGGGCTAATGGTTCACAATAAAATATTCATAGTCTTAATATATCCAACACTTTTCATCTACACACAGTTAAAAATACTGTAATATTAAGATAAAATGACCCGTAGATCGTATTATTAGCAGACGTAGTGACGTAATCTAAATATATACGAAGAGAATAAAGCAGTAAATTCGTTAATTTAAGTCAATAAACTATAAAAGTAAAAAAATATAACGTATATTAATCCCAATTTTTACATAATTTATCTCAAGTGTAATTTTATTTATGCCTAATTTTTTTTCATACTGTGATTTCATTCTCTTAAGATATTTTTATAGTTAACCCTTAATTAAAATTTTAATTATTTGTTTTAGATTTAAAAAGAAATATTTTGATGTTATTCTATTTTTAAAATTATTACTTAATGATGGAATATTTGTATTAATATTATTATTTGTTCGGACATTTGACATCATTTGTGTATAAGAAACAATACACGACGTTTCGATAGTATAAATCAACTCTCGTTATCACTAACTAGAACATGCAGACAGAACACACCCCTAGATGTCTTTTTTGTTTTTGACCGCTCAGGGTTGTCCTGGGTATTTTTTTATTAGGTTTAGTTTCTGAACATAGGCCTAAACATCAGGATTGTGTTCTGTCTGGATGTTTTAGTTTGTAAGTTAGGCACTTGATAACGGGAGTTAATTTATACTCTCGAAACCGAGTGTATTGTTTCTTATACACAAATGGTGGCAAATGTCCGAACAAACAATAATATTAATTTTGATGTTAATTTAAATCGCTCGTTTTGAAACAAATTAAGGTGAATTGTTTGTAATTAAAATTGTTACTCTAATGTTTTAAAATAGATACTGCAGTTTACCACTATAGAAGACATGTCTTAAGACTATTTTGTTTACAAAAAATTGGACAAAATTTCTAACCAATAAAATTGTTAAATAAACTTTAAACCGAAGTGTTGTTCGTTCAATAATGTCAACCAACAAGTGAAGTAGACCAAACAAGTAAGCGAATTTGGTTACTCTTTGACCTTACCTAGACTTGTTTCACTTATCAGTTGGTTTACTCTTAGCGCAGGCAAATTTTCAAATATGTCTTAGACAAGTAAAATATAGACAATTTATATATAGACAGATATTCGGCTATTTATTGAAGGAAAACCATGTAATAATGTAAAAAATTATTTATTTATTGCTAACAATATACTTATTTTGACGAACTATAGAGTTCTGACTCAAAATTCAGTAGAGTATTTAGACTCTATAATGTAAAACCTAACCTAACTCGTTACTAAGAATGTTACATCCACAAATCAAACTTTACTCTCACTTCGTTCTTGTAACCTTACTTCGAAAAGTTATTGTTATGCTAGACATTTCAAGAAGGAATTTGTGTACATTGAGTCAGAATTATATGAATATCTTTGAAACAAAATTAGCTAGTCCCCCCCCCCCCCACACACACACACACACACACACACACACACACACACACACACACACAAATTTATATACTGGCGCGCGCGCGCGCGTGTCAGTATATAAATTTATTTTAGTTTTTAAAATATTTGATAGCGACGGATTGTTCATATTATTTAACCGGGTTTAACCGGAAATTTACCATTATTTTTCGAGCATATAAATCGACTTCTGTTATCACGTGAAAAATATAGGACATACAAAAAGTGAAAACGCCAAAATAGTCTACTAGACTAGGGTCATGTAGGAAATTAGAACTAAAATTAGTACTATTAAGGCAGGAATCCAGGCCTAAAGTTGAACACAAGCTGTCAAAATAACTAAGATTAAATACGAACGTGATCAGAAACTTCAAGTCATGGAACTAATTTCAGTTTTACTTTCCAAGATGGTCCTAGGTTATGTAGTCGTTTCCCCCTTTTTTCATGTTTTAAGTTTATCACTTGATAACAAGGAGTTGATTTAACTCATGAAATGTCCTTTATATTTTGTATAAGTATATAAGCAAATGATGACAAACTCCATATTAAACCATAGCAATAATGTTTATACTGATGACCGACGGTACTTGATAGAATTCCATATTATACAAATAAAACACACACAAATACTTTTATTAAATTCTACATTTATTGGTCTAGCAGTCTACATGTTTTCGACAGTTACGGCATTGACGAGGCCTATACAAAAACATAAGACTCGTCAATGCCGTATCTGGCGAAACCATAGTCGGCTAGACCAATAAATGTAGAATTTAACAAAAGTATTTTTGTGTATTTTATTTGTATACCATAGCAATAATATAAATAAACGTATGTGTAATGCATATATATTCTCGTATGATTTTGTGTTTTTAAATGTATAAAAGATATATTTTGTACAAAGATGGGGAGGGGTAAGTACGAACATAAGTAAAAAAACAAACATTGTACTTAGTTTCACGAATCCCTAAGTGGTTTCATTTAGTTTTAGATTTTCAACATCCAATAACAATAAAACTCTAATTCAAACATATAAATTTTAGCTCTTAGGTGATACAACTAGGAATAGAGGTTAAAGTAATTAATTTGGTAAGTGAGTAGGATCACTTTTATATTCGATTGTAAGTTTTTATCCTTTTACTAAAACAACAAAAGTTATTGTTATAATGGTATTGTTTATAATAATATAATTTAATAATTGTGAAATGACTTTTTCACGTGTAAAGAAAATTATGTGATGGGTCAAACAATTTAAAGTTTTTTGTAGGTTTTTTTCTTTTTGTGTCCAATGATTGTGAATGATGTTTTTGTGTCGTTGTGTTGTACTATACAGCCCAATCGCATAGACTAAACAAAAGGTATTTTCTTCTTCTTTTCTAAAATGTCGGTTCTTGAGTTATCGGTAAAAATTTTAAAAATCGGCCTTGGTCTGTTATAAAAGACGTAATTTCTCAAAATTGAATTTATCGATTTCATTCAATTTTTAGTGAAATATGAACACTAATTACCCAAACTTTGTACAAAATATAAAGTAATAAAAATATTACTGTTCAAGGATAATTGCAAAAAAAACTAAATTAAACCTTGAGTTCCGTCATTATTCAAATACGGTTTACGCTAAAAACACGTTTGTTGTACAAGCGTACCAAATTTAGGTGCTATTTAAATATAACATTTTGTTTTCAAATACAGCGTCCATGGCTCGTTTTTACTTTTTGACTGACAGCTATTGAAATGACGACTAATTTTGATTGGATTATATTTGCTTTGGGGAGGATTGACAAGGGAAAAAGTTTGTGTAATGTTTGTATAAAAATAATTAGCGATTGTAATCCCTAGTAATGAAATTTATATCATTCAAGGTTTCCACCCGTAAAATATGGAAAACTCTTATTTGGTTTTTAAGGTTATTTAAACAGAGATTAGAAAAGTTTTAAAGTCTATAATTGCGTGCTATTGCAAATTCAAGTTAACATGGTACTATATAAACAAAACAATTTTTTTCACAAATTACTTTACTTGTGCAAAACAAATAATATAAGACGACGTTTCAATGACAGTCATCAACATCAGTTGTTGCATCCATACAAACCCCACTGACACTGGACTTTGACTGGAAAAGACAAAAGCTTTACACAGATAAACAAGAGGAAGCAATTTGGCCCCTCCCCCGAGCAAATGCCTTTTGAAAAGTCAGAGAAATAGTTATAATTACAAATACAAAATGAAGTGAGAAAAAAAAATACATAAATACCCAAGAACAATTAAAAATATGCATAACAAATATGGCTGTTACCAAAAAGCCACGAATTTTTCGGTCCATCTGAAATTACCAAATAGCCACGATCATTAGTGAGGATTAAGAAGGGTCATCTCGCAAGGAACGAAATGTCCAAAAAGCCACGATCGAACCTTTAGTAGGAAGTATGCTTGTAGTGCCGAAAGAGTATATTCTATAAATATTAGTATCTATTTTTGTTGTAGCTTTCTCTATCCCGACACGGATATATGATTTATTCATCATTTTTCCTGTAAAATAAGGTTTCAAAATTGATTTTTGAAGATCACAGTTTTCAAATTATCGTAGTTTTTGGATATTTCGAAGTACGTAAAAGTCGAAAATAGGGTAATTTTTTTTTTAAAATGTCTGGGACTGGCGAACCTTTAGTACGAAGTATGCTTGTAGTGCCTGTAGTATGCTTGTATCATAAAAAATAAACTTTTATTTTACAAACTACTAAGTGTAGTAGTAAATGGTTTATGTCATAGGTAATTATCAATTCCCTTTTTCCTAGAGGTGGTGCCGGCTACCTGGCTGAGCCGTCGTGGCTTTTCGGACATTTCAGCGCTGGCAAACGAACCCTTCTTAATCCCCTCTAATGATCGTGGCTATTCGGTAGGGTCAGAGCGGCCCAAAAATTCGTGGCTTTTTGGTAGTTCCCACAAATATACTCGTACACCTAACTGTAGACAATTACTAATGAACATAAAACAAAACAAAACCCTTTATTCACAAATCATGTACAATACATCACCAAGAATCAAAAGAGGAAAACAGAGTAGATAAGAAATATAATAAAATAAATAGACAAAAAAATAGTAATAATAATATTATGAACATAAACAGAAACACTAAATACAAAATCAAAATAAAAGGCAAATGACTTTTTGGCTGGAAACAAATTTGTAGTACGTTTATGCTTTTCTTTAAATGTGCGGTGTGGAATAAATGTGTGATCGAGTAGTGAGTGACCCGTTTGTGTTTGCTGAGAAACTACTTGTACAGCAAGTGTCGCTTACTTGGACATGGTCGAATTTCAATTTTATTCCTCGGGTGATAGATGTTTAAATTTAGTCGTTTCTATTTATGTACTCATCAAGAAACAAACAGATGATCTCCAAGTTTGTTGAATACATAAATACTATACGGTCCTCTATGAAGTTTAATAACCACTCTTAATGTATTGTTAAAGAGAGGGAAAACACAAATAACGAGTTTACATTAAAACCTTCTGTTTTTAGAAAAAATATTGCAAAATAATAATATTGTGATTTCGTAAAAATTTCTTTTCCCAGATGGATGTGTGAATGGGTTAAAAGTTTAATTTTTTTCCACGTTAAACTATAATCTTGCACAAATAATGAACAAAAATCAAAACACCGATTCAATGTTTTATTCTATCTATTCGATGTTTCCCAAAGTTCCTCTTTAAGACTTAACTGAAGAGCTCTGGAGTTAATTGCATTAACTTATTAGCTTTGTTTTATTTGCAGCATAAAAGGAACAATGTCAACCATGCGGAAATAACTTTGTGTATCATTATAGTTTAATTATGACGTTTTTGTAATCTTTTAATTAGTTTTTCCTTTTTGACTTTTCAGCTGTAGAAGAAATAAATGAAAATAAAACAGCAATAACAAAATGGTTTATTCAATTTGAAAGGCAAACCACTAAAAATATTGTTACGTCTGTGGATGTTTAAATTTATCAGGCGTTTGTGATCGTGAGTTACAAATATCTCGTTATCAAACATTTCAATACCAATTGAATATTGGAATTAAATTTTGTTGTGATTTGTGGCAGCTTTGTATACGTATTTATTTTATGCTATTACCATGTATATATATAATTTTGTTTTTACATACGTTGTATTCTACATACTATATTAAATATTAAAACCTCTATTTACAATTACCTTTTTTTAGAAAAAGCCTTCTGTGTATTTTTAAAATAATAGGCATATATGACAAATCTAGTTATATAGATATTTTTTTAAACAAATATAATAATTTAATATGTGACATAAATAAGGTCTGTAATTTGATATTAAAATTATAATTAAAACGGGTCAAATATTAAAATTCTTAATTAAACAAAATAAATAATACATATCCTATCAAATAACAATTAAATTGATACATCCCTATTATGTAAGAAAAATAATATTTTTATTTTCTGCAATTTCAAGAGAAAATTATATTTAATTTAATAAAAAACATTTTACATTTGTTCGGTCCTCTAAATAAAACAGAAGGACAATATCTATAAGTTTTGAAAACAAACCGACTGGCATGACATTTCCAAGAAACTGGTTTTATGGGTTCACCACGCCGTTATGAGGATGGGGGTGTGTTTTATTCAACAGCAGGTCACGTTTTATTGCCCACCAAGATGAATGTGCTCCACCCCCTACAAGATCTTACCCACACACACATGCCAATAATGGTAAATTTACTATCTCCGTGCTATTATTTTACAAGTAGGCCCTTAATATTAGACACATACTGCTCAGTGGGTATCAAAATAATAAACTTTATACGTGATCGTCCTAATAATTAATGTCTCTTTATGTGAACATCTGTGGGTTTAGTTTAATGTAAAAACAGAAGAAGAGAATTATTTATTTATATTAAAAATTATCTGATCTCAATAAACTCCTGCCTACAGTAGTAAGAGAGATACAAAAATAACGAGGCTAAACTGAGAACCATAAGAAATACACCTAAGTTGGTTTAATTACTTTGTAGTTTAATATTTTTGTATTGTTTAGATTTTAAAATGTAGATGGAATTTGTGCCATGATATTTATTTAATTTTCCAGTCAACAAATTATTATTAAAGTAGTTTTTTAAAGTCGGGAATTAGTCTTCCGGGGCTGATTTGAATTACCCAAATCATTTTTTCTTGTTGTTTAAAGGCGAAAAATCTCTCGGTCACCCACCGCCTTCAAAAACTAAGAAGAGAACATAAAATAGAGAGCTCTAACCCTTGAGTACTCTAATAGCGTCGGAATTGGTCAAGATATTCCTTATAGCAAAGATAAAAGAAAGGGTTCAATTCAAGACTACATAGAGAAACTATCAAGTAACCCTCGGGAGCGAGTCCCTGAGGATAGTTTGCGAAGTTTTTATACGAGTTATTTAACACATTTTATTCTTCATAACATTGTAATTCTTGAGGTTTTTTAAAGTATATTTTCATATCCAAGGAAGTATCTAATGCTATTGTTTTTAATCACCTTATATTTAAATGTTATTAAATTTGCATGAGTCCAATAACATATCTGTTTCTCAATGTATAACATTGCATAGATCAAACTCTACGATAGGTTTTATAAAATACAAACTTTAGAGATGTAACGATAAAACCTTAGTTGTATAATAGATAGTCGTAACTTAATAAATTAGAGTAATTTAAAATGGAAACGAGCGGCGATACAGACTATCGATATGTATGTAGCAATGATAAATTAGTACAATAACGTAGACTATTATTACGTTCCATAATTAAGGCTAAGGGAATAAATTAAAAGATAAACTCGTATTGAACCTTGTGAGGCATGAAATATATTCCTCACTAAATATACGTTTCTGTGTGGAACTGTTCTAAATAAGTACAAACATTGCTAGTCATCTACCTCAATTTATGTTTACATTTAAACTATATTCAACCTTCGAAATTCGTCATTTAAGGAGAAGAAGAGTTTCATCTTGGACGTGGGAAAAACTAAATACATGGAAATATTAAATTGAATGTATGCTCAACCACACAAATGTCCAATGGACCATAGTATTAAAATATTTTGTTAAATATAAAGTATTGTTTTAATAAAGCATTGATCACCATGATGTGATGAAGTGAAGATTCAATCACTAAGTCATCATCCTCAGTTGTTACATGCAACAGACCCTGTGGACTCGGACCATACATTACGCATCGAGATCCATTGATTGATATAGGTAATATTTTGGGCTTCCAATGATGATTACCTTGATCAGAGTCCTACTCCGAGTGTAAAGACGGCACCTCAATATTTTAGGTCAACATTCGAACGTTTCCTTACATTCGGTTGTTGAATACGAATTAAACGTAGGCTATACGAATATTTGCCTTCCATAGACCTCATATACGTCTCGCTAATGCATCTAATGTTTTCCCCCAAATATATATCCCTTTAGCGGTTTAGCCAGGAGTCATTTAACAAAGGATCCTCGTTAAATTTGAATATTCTTTATATCTATTTTTGTCATTCGCTCAACAAATATCATATTTGAGTTTGGATTAAAATTAATTTTAATACTCCTACATGCAAATAATAAATCTCAAATTTAGGTTCAGATAAAAATTTGATAAATCACACGAAATTTGGCTATATTATGTAAATAGAATACATTTGCTCCAATATTCTATTTTGTAAATAAACCAAAACACGTGCACCAAATTTGAAAGTAAACATTAAACCTGTAATTTTTTCCGTTGTGTTTCCAAATTGTATAACAGATAAACAAAATTACAAATTATCAATAATGTGGTTAAATCGAAAATTATTCATATGTGTATATAACAAGTAATACACGACGTTTCGAGTCTATAAATTAACTCTCGTTATCAAGTGTTAAACCTAAAATTAGGCCTGAGCAGTCGCAGCTAAGAGTAAATACAAACGTTCTCAGATAAGACCACCATAAACAGGCCTGCACTACACTAAGGACGGCAAGAAACTGATTCTTAAAGGAATGGAGCCAAGAATAACTAATATTTTCCTAACTATTTATCGGTGCAAACAAACTATTACCCTCTCTTTCATAAGTTTATTCCGCGATCACGTCATTATTTTTTTCTGAGGATTAAGCAACAAAATTTCAACCTTATTAAATGAAAAAAATAATAAATAACTTAGATATTTTA
The DNA here is from genome assembly GCA_963513935.1 of Aphrophora alni. NCBI lineage: Eukaryota > Metazoa > Arthropoda > Insecta > Hemiptera > Aphrophoridae > Aphrophora > Aphrophora alni. The sequence continues at coordinate 82,671,411 of OY740770.1, read as the reverse complement.
AATTCAATTTTTATTAATGCCATAATGGCTTTTTTTTTTAAACTGGTTTGGCCAATGGGATTGTCAGATATATATATATATATATATATATATATATATATATATATATATACACTCGTGAAACTTTAAATAGTTTTCGTTTATGTAAGTATTCATGATGACAAATTTTCGAAAAAAACATATTAATAAAAAAAAACAATCATCATTATCAAAAAACTTTAAAACCAGAAACGAAATTATGCTACGGATATTTTTTCCTCACAAAAATAAAATACTCTTCTAGTTGGAGTAAAACTTCAATAACTCAAAAAACAAACATAATCTCTGGTACTGTAGGCCCTATCTGTTTTTAGTGTTAACTTTGGAAATAAGCACATTCCTGTAAACCTTCCAACAATCAGTCAAACATCTATAATAAAATAATTATCAGCCTATTAAACAAAGCAGTAATTAACGGTAATACATTTATTACAACAAAATCTATTGTATAAATAAATATCTAGAAGATACTACGATAGCATAGATAAACTAGTAGAGTCCCGTATGTACTTTAATTTTCTCAGTCAAGCTGTTATTTATATTACGTTGATTGCTTCTAAAATTAAATTGTTTGTGAACGTACTACAAAACATCTAGGTACTAAATAAGAATGAACATTTTAATTTAATACCTATATATTATATAAAAGTTGTCTCATCTTCAACTAATATAATCAAAAAAGTGGGGGGGATCTTAAATTTTGAGTTCTGATCGTCATCTTTATCCTCCAATATTTGCTTTTAAACTCTGGGGTATAGCTGTCCTTTTAATAAAATGCTTTTTATTACTTGGCTAAAGGCTGTAATTCTTCGATAGGACCTAATTAAAATCGTGTCTTATCGTCCACATCGGATCTTTAACAAACTATCGTCCCCTGATTTATTGGGACAGTTACTGCTTTGTATTAATTATAGCAGACTTTGGGTCAGTGCTAACTGTTTATTACATTACTTTGTAGTTTATTAGTTCAACACTAATGTTTTATTAGTTTATTTTTTAACGTTTATTAATAAAACATTAATTAAATATCTGTTACATTGTAATAGATCGTAACCAAATCAAACATCGATTCAAATGTAGGTTATTATTCAAAATTATAGCCGACGTTTTAAAACATTAAGTTATTTCTTCTATAAACAGAAATAAAATAAATTGGATAGACTTTTGTAAAGTTTAAAATCATGTTCGCTCGAGGCAGAATAGTTTTATTTAGACATGTGTAACAAACAATATCCGACTTTCAAGTTCCTTGAGAACAATAATGCCGATCTATATGTATTACACAACTGAATTCATAATTAAGAAGTTCCATAACATAGGATAATGTGAAGCTCAATATGTGGGTTTAACAGTATGGGTTCATATTCAGAATATGCTAGTGTGGGAGAAATCGGAGAATGCAATACGGCATGCTGTCCTATAAGTCAGCAGAAGTTGGTCGTCAGATGGTAGCACTAGTGCCTCTAATTACGAGCTTCAACCAATACCGTGGAAGTAGGCCATCTATTTAGTATGTTGCATCAATTATAAAACAACATCAAGATCTATAATCTATTTGTGAAGTACATTAATTCCATTAAAGATTTTTAACATAACAATTGGTGATGTTTAGTTTTTAAATAATAAACAGAATTATTTTTTGTTTTAGTAACTGTAATCAAACAAAACAAAATTGTGACAAATATTTGATTTTAAACTTTATCATCTTTATTTAATTACTGTAATTTTATTTATTTATTTTTGTATCTTTTTGGGAATAAGAAAGATGATAATATTTAATTTCGTATACTATATTTTTCTATCAACAATTAAACTTTTTTCCTAAATATTTAAGAGAAAGAGAGATTTACAAACGTTTTTGATATATGTGCGACTCATTCAACTTTCTTAATATAAGCAGGTTTCTATTTAGTTATTTTATTATTTGTTTAAATACCTCGGAAGTGTTAAATTACTCTCCTTGCTACAGATTTATTTATACGAACGGTATTACGGGTCGTCAGATATGTGTTGAAATATAAGTACGGTACTTAAATTGTGTCATAAATAACATAATATCTTCTTAATGTGTCTTATTACTATCAAACTATTGAAACAAACCAACGTCAAAATAACTTATCTGTATCCTTTCTTCTCCATAAAAATAATTCGACTGATTTTCAAAACAATAATTAATCATACTAGTAAAATATGAACAGCGTTTTTGTCTAGGGTTTTTTTAATGTCATTATTTTTTGTAGACATTCATCCAACTGCAACCACAATGTGCATGATATTTTCTCCCCCTAAGCATCCCCTAAATATCGAAACAGATTGTGTTGATCTACTGTTCTTATCGTTCAAAACATGACTGTCATCAGTGCTTTGTATAATCCAAACGCGAAGGGCAGGGTTGTAGAGCAAGGGTTAAAAATACACACGTCATATGGCGTTCCCTTTCTACCCCTTTGCCTTGTCAGGAAAATCCATACGTCGAAATAACCGTAGTCACCTCTATCCAGCTTGTCATAGAAATAGTTTTCCTTTTTTTTAACTATTCTATATTAAATTCATTAAAATGTTTTTGATTGTTTAGTCTCTAAATAAATGTAATTCACTTATGGCGTTCTCAGGCTGAACTCTTAACACGACAATTGATCGTAAAATATAAATGAAGAAATGCAATTTATAAGATGTATTCATTTCTTTAAAATACAATAGTAAAAGTAATTAAGGTGGAAAACCACATCTAATCATTGCCTTCATAAAATAGATAGTGAGGATCTAGCCCAAGAATAATAAATAATCTGTATGCGTAAGGTTTCCAATCCAAATCTCTTGATTCAGTATGTTTCTAAGATACTAATTTTTTTTATGTAATGTTTGTTTGCTTTATTTTAAACGGTTTGACTTTGTTGTCGAGGTGATTAAGTTTCATACATTCAATTATATATTTCCGAAGTAGTTTAAATTAATATCATTGACCTGGCGTAAAAATAAAATAAAAATAAATTAATTAACATAAATTAGAGAAAGAAGTAATTTAACAAATTATATTTGTGAACAAATATTTTATTTCGGGTACAAAACGTTTTCATGAAAAATGTGACATATAATTTAAAACTAATTTACAAATTTTATTCAGAATTTATCTACTATTTTGTTTTTTCTGTTGAAATTTAATGGGATGAGGGAATTGGATATTTAATTCACTGAATACATTTCGTGGTTGATGTAAATTTGCAAATATTGTACAATCATTGCATTTGTAATTATAGATGATATAAATTTGATAAATAATGTTCTCTTACACCATTTATACATTCGTTATTATTATGGAGAGTAACCTACGTAAATTCTATATATTTTGTTCATGTTTTTATTTACATTTGCTCAGTACTTGTATACATTTAATATGGACAATGTGTTGTCTGACACCCCCTATCAACTCTACATTGTATCCTATTTTTGTTTGTTTTTTTTTTTTTTTTTTTTAACACGATATTTATATTTATTTTGTTTTGTAATACAGTTAAATAATGAAAAAATAAACTTGCCCGAAATGTTATTTATAGTTTTTTTTTAAACATTGTTGACTTCCGTTTTATGATATTTACATAACTGTATAATTACAGTAAATGAAAAACCCAGAACTTCATAATTATTCCTCTTCTAGAACACAGTTATTTGAAGCACGATCTGAAACTTGATTGATTCAAGAAAATATATTTATGAATGAGGATATATAAAGTTAGTTACAAAATTAAACATTATAACTTTATTTATCTTATGAAATTTAATCACGTCATCTGATTAGGTTTAAAGAGAGTCTTTAGTGTAAAATTGTTTATCAAACCCATGTTACAAACACGATAACTATTAATAATATATCACAGGAGAAAGGGAAGGACGGGGTGAGATTTATAGACAAGAAACTAGACAGGCTAATTGGATTTAGAAGAAATCAAGCACTAGAGCAAAATAAAGCATGGGAGTAACAACGTCCCTCCTTGGTTATATAAAGTGAAATGAAAATAAATAAATCCAGAAAGAAATGCATTACGATTGTCCGATTGGATCATAGAGAAGAGATAAGTCGGTTATGTGATTTGCAGCCTCAATACAGACTGAAGTCCACTTTGGTAATCTTTTTTATATATTTCAGAATTGTTTTGTATAAAACTTTTGGTCCAAACTTTCGTCGAGTGAGGAAATATTCAAATATTTCAGGAGAGCATAAATGATCTCTACTTTAATATGCATTACTAGCTTTGCAAGCATATCCACTAGCGTTGAAATAGGCCTTTGTGTATATCAATAATTTGTCTTCGGCTCACCAGCTTGAAATATACAATTTGCTAAATATAAATGCTAGATGTACTATAAATAAAACTACTAATTTTTCTTCTTCCACTTTTTTACCCTTTACAAATGACAATTGGTAGGGCCGAAAAGTGACGTTAAAAAATCATAATGGCAAGCACAGACATCGCATTGAGCAACATGAGCATCCGGAGATACGCAGATTGATGGATACAACAGGTTTAGTTAGAAGACTGAAACGAATGAAACCATTGGACTTAATGGACTTTGGACATTAAGGGAGTAATGACCAATGGGTTATTTTCCCTCAAAGTGTATATATTGTTAAATGTAAATTACTAGATGGGTTTGTACTCAGTTGTAATAATAATAAAAAAAAAAAAAAAAAAAAAAAAAAATCATAATAAAAATTAAAATCTGTGAATTTTTAAATAATATGTTTAGTTTTTACCAATAGGCCCCAGGAGTACTCTTAGAACTCCTATACGAACGTGACATGAGGTCTGCAGCTCAACACTAACTACCTTGGTTTGACACGAGTCGCACCACTCTACAATATGGTGGCTTTCAGACTAAAACCACCTCTACATTTGAAACCTTAAACGCCTTTAATAATTCTAAATAAATTTGTAATGTTATACCAACTTTGTTCTTGATAAAATATATATTCTAGTTCAAATCTCAACAATATACGCGAAACTATAGATTTCCTCTTAATCTCTAATAAAAACTTGTTAAATTGTTAATTGAGAACATTTACATATTTTAAAAATTGCGTAAAATAATTAGGAAAATCTGTATTTCCTACTTCTCATCATAAAAAACAAAAATGATTGAAACTCACGATCTTTTGTACCAATTCAAACATTTTTTTCCAGTACCAATTAGCATTTAAATCATAAATCAATTTTTTTCACTGACAATATAAAATATTTTGACACCGTAGTTTTAATAAATGTGTAAAAATTAACGGCAGTTTTTAGTTTTCTTATACTTGCAGATAAATATTGTTATAACTTGGAATAACCTAGGAAATAAAAGCGCATAAAAATCGGAAAAGCTGTTTTTGAGTTATAATCTTACAAATAGGCAGATAGAGTGACGTTGCGTTTATTTATGCGGAAATGACCACAACTCTGCGCTTTAGTGAAATCCAAACAAATAACAAGTTGAAATATATTATAGATTTTTAATGTCTTTTCGCTCATCTAAATTACTATTATTATTTAGTATAATGTCTAAACATTTATGGTGATCAGGTTGTGAGAAAAGGTTGTTAACAAAAAATGTTTCTTTGACGAAAATAAGACTCGATAAGTAGTGTTGCTAATATGAGATAAGAGGAGAGAAAGCACCATATAGGTTTAAAAAGATCTGTGACAAGTAGAATCTAAAATGAATATAGACGCAACTGAAGAAAGGCAGCAAGTTAACTCGCTTAAATTTAAATTATTCGTACGAGATTAATATTTTGAAATATATTTCCCACTTTCATACTACAGGCATATCCTTATAATATTGTGGCAGTTGAAAAAATATATAACATAAAATTATATATTATATTTCTCATGGAGTTGGACGAGTGGATTATTAACGAGATCTATTTCACAGATCGACACAATATCATCCTCGGACATGTAGGCGACATCACACTGTAAACTGTTAGCGACAGGTGTCAGTCAATACGATGCCGGTAATTATCTACCCTTGTTTATAAAAATCTAAATTATAAACAGAGAGCGGAAGAGGAGAAGAGAGAGAGAAAGAGAGATATGTGCCCAGCATTTGCTAATGCTTTCTGAAAATAATGAAAAGTATCATGGAACGGTTTATACAAACATTGTGTAACTTTTATTGAAGAGTAATTTTGTATGGTAGTTAGATCCATACATAAAGATTAGGCATGATGGTGTGGCTATGTCTAATTAGTTTTCTCCATAGTACATGTTCTCATTTGTCCTCCTAGTTCCCTGGCTTATTCTAAGTGCCTACATTTTGTCCACAGATTCCCTAATTTGTTTCCAAGGAAGAAATATTGTTCACTATTAACTAGATTTCGGGTTTGGTGCCCAAGATCTCAGACTTTGTTCATAGGTTCCTAGACTTGAGGTTTCTAGATCAGGAAAATATATTTGTTCCACAGGTTTATTAACTTGCTTCTCAGTTTCTCAGACTTGGTTCTAAGGATACAGTATATAGTTCTAAGCTTGATCCCAAGAGCAACTTTTATTTGAGCAACAGAAGTCTCTAGGTCTATATACAGGGTGTGTCCAAAACTTCAGGAGCTTATTCCTCAAATCGAAACCAATGAAAAGGTTTATACAAATGTAATTCCTAAAATGCTTAGTTATCTATCTAACAGCAATTTTGTGTTGTTAACAAACAAAATTAATATATTTTTTAACGATATATGGTATGGAGTAGAAATTTTCCTTAGTACTTATGTAAAATCCGATTTGAGAAAAATAATCAACCTATTTTACTTTAATTAGAAACTGTTGCAAGCAGATAAATACACTACCAAATAAAAAAAAGTTGCAACTAAAGGGTACAGCCGATAAAATAACCTAGGAACAAAGTCTGGGAACATGGGCCGAATCTCTGAATCTGGAGACAACTTCTAGAAACCTGACCGAAAACGGTGAGTACTTTGAATACATTTTAGAGAATCTAAATTCAATGTTTAAAAAACTGTGGACCAGAATGGAAACCATATCGGATAACCTGTGGAGCAAACATGGTTACCTAAGGAACAACTATACAGGGTATTTCGAAAAATCTTTCTACAACTTCAGGAGCTTATTCCTCACATCAAAACCAATGAAATATATATAAACATATTTCCTAAAATGTTTAGTTTTCTATCTATCCTTAATTTTATGTTTTAAACAAGAAAATTTATTTCTCTTTAACAGTACATGATATGCAGTTGAAATTTTGCATGCTTCTTAGTGTTATTAAGATTAAACTTGAGAAAAATAATCAACCTATTTCTTTTACTCATTTCAAAATGGCGGCTATTAAAAAAATTTAACATCGAATATCTCAAAAACCGTTAATTTTACAAAATATTTGCAAGACATAATATTTTCCGTTTTTAACGGAAATGTTTTTTAAAATTCTTTTTATAGCTTAAAGGATAACTAAGTTATCGACTAAAAACTGAAATCATTAATTGTGTACTAATGGAAAACAAGATCTGTTTGAAAAACACTAGAGAAGCTCTTCAAAATGGCGGTTCTCATTCAAAATACATTCATTAAAGTCGTCTTCTCATTGATACCAGTCTCTTTTCAATATTCAAGGTGGATGACGAAATCATTGAATCCAATTCAAAACTCTTAAGCGTAGCTCTCCCACGGTATCTACGAGGATGGAGGATATGAGCGTTAGACGACCCAATAGGAAGAGAGAATTGAGATTACAGCCCCTCTTCGACCAATCGATTTGTTTTGGTAAGTTCGTTCAGGTGGCTTCGAATATTTATATTGAAATGGGCTAGAGGTTCATCAACCACGTGCTGTTGCGTGTGTTAAGTGGCACATCTAGTAAAGGTGTGAAGATCAACCGCCGAAAAATGTAAATAGTTTTCATCATTGAGTGTTGGGGGTCAAGAACTAGACAAATAAGTAATAATCCACAATTCCAGCCCGTACATTTAAAGAACAATTGTATTGGTAAAGGCTTTGCATAATAGTATGAGGGTTTTCGTCAAACTATATATATTTGCGTGTTGAAACAGTTAACAATTGAAATTTCGGAAATATTTTTTGAAACACTCTGTATAGTTGTTCCTTAGGCAACTATACTTGCTCCACAGTTTTCTAAACATTGAATTTAGATTCTCTAAAATGTATTCAAAGTTCTCATCATTTCCCGTCAGGTTTCTAGAGGTCGTCTCCAGATTCGCGTATTTGGCACCAGACTTTGTTCCTAAGTATTGTCTAGGCTGTACCCTCTTCTTGCATCAGTTATATCTGCTTGCAACAATTCCTAATTAAAGCACATTGTATAAAATCAAATCTTGAAAAAACATCAAAATAGGCTACTGCAGTTTCTCATAAAAAAAAGAATGCAGTCGAAAACCCTTTTTTTAATGCGATATTTTTTATGTAAATATTAAAATGTCCTGCTGCATATCTTCTTTAATAAAACTATCCATAAATGTAATAAACCTTTTGAACCTGAAACTCTATTATAAAAATCTAATTTATTATTTTATAAATGGCAACTTACATGCTTTTTTTTAATAAATTCGATGCGATTAATTAAATTACCTAATTGAGTTTTGAATTGAACAAAAAAAAATGCCCTTGACAATTCGTTCCAAAGTGTAATTAAAACTTTTTACAATCATTTTAATTAAATATGAAAAACGAGCAAAACAATTGTTTAATGAAAATGATCTACAATTACCTTTGTCTAATACTTAAACAGCGGTTAAATCCAATATGGTTATTCTTAATTAACTAACTTTACGTCACGTTAAACTCATTGAAATGATTTCCCCACCATTTTATTTGTTTGGAACATAAACCCCGTTTAAAAACAATGTCAAAAATTGAATCACATCTCCACTGAACTGTGCTGAATATTGTACAATGTTCAGTGTGAATGCATATAATGGTTACCTTTTTTTATAAAAACATACTGATTAACATTGGAGCGTTTCTAACTGCCTTTGTTGAAATGTTTCCATCAAACATATAAACCTATAAAGGTTTCGTGATATTGTTAAATTTCATGCTTTGTTTTCATCATGAAAACCTGCACAATAATTTCATCCGAAATCATTTTTGTAATGAGTACAATTGCACAATATTTGTAATGCAATTACGTTGTTATAATTCAACTAAAATTATAGTTAGTAGTTATACTACTAAATCTATCTTCTACGGAGGGTCATCCAGAGTGTGTAAGTTATAACTCTAGTTAAAACAACATCAGTAGTTAAAATACAAAATAATTGTTAAAATTTTATTAGTTGTAGTTTTCAAATAAATAACATGATAAAGTTAATCTGACGATATATATATAGATTACTGTTAGCTAGATATAGGTTAACGTAATCCTTGATTTACTTCAAATACACAACAACAAAATATATTTGAAAAGATAAAATAACCAATACAGTGGTTTACACGATAGGCAACATCAGGTTATTGAAATAAAACAGACAGCAATATTTATTTGAGTAATAACAACAACGAAGAGAGAAAAATGCAATCTTGTTAAGAATAGTAGTGTTTCAAGAAGTAAGAAATAGACATCTAAACAAAACGTATGGGAAATCCATCTTCAAAAATGGGCAATTCATGAGTTATCGGTAAAAAAAAGTTTATTCTAAAATCCCGTTTATGTCACAAGACATGGTTTGACCTTATTTAAATATGTAATATTTATTTTTCAAATGCGGAATCCGTTTTCATTTTTTGTCTGACAACTACCGAACTGACATTTTTGATGAAGAATAGTTTTATTTTATATTTTATTTGGTTTTGTGAATGGGGGAGTGAAAATGTGCGTGTCTTGTTTTTTGCAGCGTTTACTTTGTTTTACTATAGAAGCCAATAAAAAATTATTACTAAAACACAGAGTCTTAAAAATCCCAAAAAAAACGTAGAATGAGCCCCCAATAAAGTTTAAAATGAGCCCCTAAAAGAGCCCCAAAAAGGGCTCAAAAAGATACTCCAAAAAGGGCCCAAAAAGCCCAAAAAATGACCCTAAAAAAGGCAGACACTGTGTCATTGTATACACAGAGTATAAGACAAATCTTACTAAGTTAATATTATAGGTTATAACCTTACTGGCGAAGAATAATGACAGGTGTGTGTAGAAGAGAAGCAATCTGATGAGATAACAAAGAAGGAATGAATTACTTCGCTATGTTGTTTGATTGCAAGTTTCAGTTTCTTTGAGTAACGACAGCTAGTGTTTGTGAATCGTACACCTAAAAAGTTTGCCTAACATAAGCAAGTCATGTGTCTATGCACAAATGGTAATGACAATAGATACCGGAATTTAACCTAACCTAACCTAACACTTGTAGGATCTCCAAACTACTGTTTACACAGCCTAATTACAGCCTAAACATCTGAACTGTTAAATTTTCTCTCACCTCTTTCATTGTTTATTCATTCGACCAGTACGAGCCTGATTTTTAAATGTATGTTTTTTTTAGTATCTTCACCGTATCTATAAGCGCGTAGATCTATTTTAACCCCAAATATGTAATTTGGGCAAATTTTAGTCATATCACGGAACTCGGGATATTTCATTTTTTCCATAACTCAAAATTTGGGGATAACTGCCATAGGAAAACCAAAAAATTATTTGGCCTAAAGTCAAACATGAACCTTATCAGCCGTCATTAACACACTTTATGACGAGGGTGCGTTTATGGCATAAGCTAGGAAATTTAGATTAGCTTGCATTTAATTATATAAAGGGGTTCTCGTTCATATTTACTTTTTGACTACCAATAGTTTTGGTTTTAGGAATGGGAGATTGAGAACATTTTACACGTTTTTTGTTGTTTATTTTGTTAAATAAATCTCGATATTTTCATCGTTTCTGAGGTTATGTTCACAAATTTTGCAATAACTTTTTCAGTTATTGCAAAATATAACAGCACCAGTTTTGAATTACACTTCTGAATTGTTATTGTTTTATTAAAAAATTAACTATTTTTTTAAAATTATTAGCACATTTTATACCTATTACATATTGTTTATGTAATTACGTTTTATTTAGAAAATTACCATTCAGTTTGTTTTTACTTTTGTAATTATTTAGAGATGATAATAGTTTGTTGGGCAGGAATTCCCATAATTTTCAGTTATGTTGGAAATAAATTAGCCCAACAGTATTATTCACTATAACCTAGTGTTTAAATGAAATTTGGTATTTTCAGTTTTGTTAAACAGTAAGAATTGTACGTTTATTTTACTGATATCTACATTTTATTTTTCTCAAAGCTGTCTTATTTTATTGACATTGCACATCAACGTTCCTGTTTAAATGAATTGAATTGAATGGCTCATTAGTGAGTAAATCTAGTTTTAGATGGAGAGATGGGCGTTCCTGATAAATAAAGGTCCTTATCATCATCATCCTTCATGTCGGCGAATCTGTGAAGACGATTCTTTTCTTAGAGCCCTTGACTAAATGAGACGCTGTGCTGGCATCATCAGGAACACCACCTCCTCGTCCCCTCGGTCGATACTACCTCGACCCGCTTTCCTCAACTTACCTTGTCCTTTTTACATATTTATAAGCGAAATGTTACAGTGTCGGATAATATATTGATGCAAGTAATACATGTTCTGGTTATTGTATGTTTTGTTTTTTCCTTCTGTTATACAATGGGATTCTTTAACGAGGTGTTCTGGTGGTAAAATAAAGAAAAAGTTCATTAAACACTTAGTTTCATGACTACCCGCCATTTTGTTTTTACAACTTTGGAACTAAATAAGAGTTCATATTTGCTACACCCATTTTTACATGTTACGTTTTACAAGTGTACCAAAAACAAAGACTTTAATTAATATATTTTCAAAATGGCGGCCGTTTAAATGATTTAAAATTGAATATCTCGAAAAGTGTTAAATGTACAAGAGACTAAATACTTTCTTTTTCAAAGGACAAACAAAGTGGTATTTTTCACTTTTCTGCTTGTCAAAGGATTATCGAATTATCGACAAGAAACTAAAAATTTAAAATCTTGGATGTTGATTAGCCTAGAAACAAAGCATCTTCGAACTTTGACAATTTTATCTTCGAAAATTTTTATTTTAAATTTTAGACCATACGAATGAATGAATTACATTGTGTTGGAGTGAAGATTGATAAATTGTAAAATATCAAACCAAACCAAAAAACCCTTTAAAAACTATAAAAATAGTTTCTCCGCTACCAAGAAATTAAATTTGTAGTCTGTTATTGATAAATCAGTTATCCTTTGACTCACAAAAACAAAATTTAACACTTTTTTAGTACTTAAAAAAGAAAAATGTTTTGTCTCGTAAAGATTTTCGAGATATTTTAAGTTAAATATTTTAAAAGGCTGTCATTTTGAATATATACTAAATGAAGTATTTGTTTTTGATTCACTTTTAAAACGTAAAATTATAAATGCATGTACTAAATGGGAACTCAATATCTTATTATTTCCAAAGTTTTGTTTTTTGTGTAACAAATATATTGGGGATGACAAGACACCCGTTGTTTTCAGACTTATGTTTATGTGATTTTTTATTCATTATTTTTACCCTTGGAAAACGTTCTGAAAGTTTCTTCGTGAATCAACCTATAGGCCCTAACAGGAGACAAAAAAGTGTAATATGTTAGTTGGGTAGATTTTAGTTAAAAAGTGAAAATAAACCATAGATGCAGTCTTTTTTAAATCTAAATAAGCTTTAAACTTGCTTAGCATATGCGATAAGCGTGTTCTCAGCCAAATATCATTTTAAAATAGCACTTTTTTACTTCAAGGGACCTCGAAATTTATCAGCAAAAAACTAGACATAGTTATTTTAAACCGTCACATAACTTTTTGTATATTACGTATAAAACCTTGTGTAACAAGTTAGAAATATGGAATTTATTCTATATTAAGTTGGCAACAATTCTTAGTTTGGAGTTTTGTGGCAATACGGGAATAGAATTCTCCGATATTTAAGGATGAAAACAAGTCCATTCCTTTTGTTCTCTTGTCCCTCTTAAGTTTTATATTTTACTCTCCAGGAGTTTTGTTTCCTTTTCCTTTGTTACACATTCTTCATTTTTTGAAAAGAACGCATAATTGTCAACCTTTTTGCGTTTTTGTAATCATTTCACAAATTTAACTTACTATAATGAGGGTTTTAAACAACACAACCTTTATTTGGAAGATGATCGAGTTAAGTCCTATTAGTTTTGTTGTGCATGTTAATTCCATCACATTATGTCACATAGCTAAGCCACTATACTCAAAAAATTCAAAATCGCTTGTTCTTCAATGGACCATTAAAAGATCTACGATTTTGCGTCATGAATACGTGATTCATCATGCCTTTAAATCATTTGTTTAATAATTATCAGGATATTTCCATTATTATTTTTATTACTATTATCTACATCTTTACAATTTGATTTTAATGACATTTTTTAATTATGTTTTTACTGTATCTATAGTGTTTTTAGACTTTTCCGGAATTTAGAGTTTACATTATATTTGCAGTATTAGACCAATAAATTAAATACAACTTCTTGGAAATCTGGTCTAAGGAAAATTTGAAATCCTTTTTTAGGCTTCATTTAAGGACTTTTAGGATTATTTCTTGTATCTAGAATTTTGACTTTAAATTTAATACTAATTTGAAGGAAATAGAAACAATGATTTCCTAAAAAGGCGTACTTTGATTCGATGGTAAAATATTTAGACCTTTCGTCACTATTGTTATTTCATCTCTTGTACTGATAAGAAAAACATTATTTAACATCAGCTTCATTGAAATCAATTTAGTGTTACTCCAGATTTAAAGGTTACTAAAATGTTTACATAGATTTAATTAAAGTATGTCATAGATAATGTACACCTTCGTAAATTTGAGATTTTATACATAATGTTAGGACTGTCATTCACAACAAATTTAGTGAATTTATCAGATTTCTACAATTGAAAGAAAAATGTAACAAATTTATTTAGGTTATATTTTAATGTCTGTAGGCATTTTGGTGACTATTGTAATGTTTAGTTAAACCTCCACCTTTAGTCTTACATTTATTCTCTTGATGTTTGAAGACCTCTGTGAAATGTAAGTACAAACATTATTTCCACACATTCGCTTAAATATGGAAATTTTCCCTTCTCCACCCTCCAACCCAGAAGTATTTTTATTTTTCATGTAAGCTAACATCTTCCGAGAATTATGCTGATTCAAGTGAAAAAATTTATCATTCCATTTGGTTTAGACTCGTCCATACCACTTTGGAATAACCTAGTCGAGGATAGCGGTACAGTACTATTCTCGTCCATACTGCTTTGTTAACTGTTACAGGAATAGCGGTAATATACTCATCCATACTCCTTTGTGTTAACCAACTAGGGTTTAGCAGTGATTTAGAAGCCCATACTGCTTTGTTTGTGATATTTAACTTAGGTTCAACGGAAATATACTTCTCCATTCTGTTTTGTGTTATCTGACTCGGATGTAGCTGTAATATTCTAGTCCATACTATACTAGTTCATACTGTTTTATGTTATCCTGACTCGTGTTTAGCGAGAAATATAATTCTCAATACTGTTTTGTGTTATCTGACTCGAATGTAGCTATAATATAATAGTCCATACTGTTTTATGTTATCCTGACTCGTGTTTAGCGGGAAATATAATTCCCAATACTGTTTTGTGTTATCTGACTCGAATTTAGCTATAATATAATAGTCCATACTGTTTTATGTTATCCTGACTCGTGTTTAGCGGGAAATATAATTCCCAATACTGTTTTGTGTTATCTGACTCGAATTTAGCTGTAATATTCTAGTCCATACTATACTAGTTCATACTGTTTTATGTTATCCTGACTCGTGTTTAGCGAGAAATATAATTCTCAATACTGTTTTATGTTATCCTGACTCGTGTTTAGCGAGAAATATAATTCTCAATACTGTTTTATGTTATCCTGACTCGTGTTTAGCGAGAAATATAATTCTCAATACTGTTTTATGTTATCCTGACTCGTGTTTAGCGGGAAATATAATTCTCAATACTGTTTTGTGTTATCTAAATCGAATTTAGCTATAATATAATAGTCCATACTGTTTTATGTTATCCTGACTCGTGTTTAGCGAGAAATATAATTCTCAATACTGTTTTATGTTATCCTGACTCGTGTTTAGCGGTAAATATAATTCTCAATACTGTTTTATGTTATCTGACTCGAATTTAGCTATAATATAATAGTCCATACTGTTTTATGTTATCCTGACTCGTGTTTAGCGGGAAATATAATTCTCAATACTGTTTTGTGTTATCTGACTCGAATTTAGCTATAATATAATAGTCCATACTGTTTTATGTTATCCTGACTCGTGTTTAGCGAGAAATATAATTCTCAATACTGTTTTGTGTTATCTGGCTCGAATTTAGCTATAATATAATAGTCCATACTGTTTTATGTTATCCTGACTCGTGTTTAGCGAGAAATATAATTCCCAATACTGTTTTATGTTATCCTGACTCGAATTTAGCGAGAAATATAATTCTCAATACTGTTTTATGTTATCCTGACTCGTGTTTAGCGGGAAATATAATTCTCAATACTGTTTTATGTTATCCTGACTCGTGTTTAGCGAGAAATATAATTCTCAATACTGTTTTATGTTATCCTGACTCGTGTTTAGCGGGAAATATAATTCTCAATACTGTTTTATGTTATCCTGACTCGTGTTTAGCGAGAAATATAATACTCAATACTGTTTTATGTTATCCTGACTCGTGTTTAGCGAGAAATATATTTCTCAATACTGTTTTATGTTATCCTGACTCGTGTTTAGCGGGAAATATAATTCTCAATACTGTTTTGTGTTATCTGACTCGAATTTAGCTATAATATAATAGTCCATACTGTTTTATGTTATCCTGACTCGTGTTTAGCGAGAAATATAATTCTCAATACTGTTTTATGTTATCCTGACTCGAGTTTAGCGAGAAATATAATTCTCAATACTGTTTTATGTTATCCTGACTCGTGTTTAGCGGGAAATATAATTCTCAATACTGTTTTATGTTATCTGACTCGAATTTAGCTATAATATAATAGTCCATACTGTTTTATGTTATCCTGACTCGTGTTTAGCGAGAAATATAATTCCCAATACTGTTTTGTGTTATCTGACTCGAATTTAGCTAGAATATAATAGTCCATACTGTTTTATGTTATCCTGACTCGTGTTTAGCGAGAAATATAATTCTCAATACTGTTTTATGTTATCCTGACTCGAGTTTAGTGAGAAATATAATTCTCAATACTGTTTTATGTTATCCTGACTCGTGTTTAGCGGGAAATATAATTCTCAATACTGTTTTATGTTATCCTGACTCGTGTTTAGCGAGAAATATAATTCTCAATACTGTTTTATGTTATCCTGACTCGTGTTTAGCGGGAAATATAATTCTCAATACTGTTTTATGTTATCCTGACTCGTGTTTAGCGAGAAATATAATACTCAATACTGTTTTATGTTATCCTGACTCGTGTTTAGCGAGAAATATATTTCTCAATACTGTTTTATGTTATCCTGACTCGTGTTTAGCGGGAAATATAATTCTCAATACTGTTTTGTGTTATCTGACTCGAATTTAGCTATAATATAATAGTCCATACTGTTTTATGTTATCCTGACTCGTGTTTAGCGAGAAATATAATTCTCAATACTGTTTTGTGTTATCTGGCTCGAATTTAGCTATAATATAATAGTCCATACTGTTTTATGTTATCCTGACTCGTGTTTAGCGAGAAATATAATTCCCAATACTGTTTTATGTTATCCTGACTCGAATTTAGCGAGAAATATAATTCTCAATACTGTTTTATGTTATCCTGACTCGTGTTTAGCGGGAAATATAATTCTCAATACTGTTTTATGTTATCCTGACTCGTGTTTAGCGAGAAATATAATTCTCAATACTGTTTTATGTTATCCTGACTCGTGTTTAGCGGGAAATATAATTCTCAATACTGTTTTATGTTATCCTGACTCGTGTTTAGCGAGAAATATAATACTCAATACTGTTTTATGTTATCCTGACTCGTGTTTAGCGAGAAATATATTTCTCAATACTGTTTTATGTTATCCTGACTCGTGTTTAGCGGGAAATATAATTCTCAATACTGTTTTGTGTTATCTGACTCGAATTTAGCTATAATATAATAGTCCATACTGTTTTATGTTATCCTGACTCGTGTTTAGCGAGAAATATAATTCTCAATACTGTTTTATGTTATCCTGACTCGAGTTTAGCGAGAAATATAATTCTCAATACTGTTTTATGTTATCCTGACTCGCGTTTAGCGGGAAATATAATTCTCAATACTGTTTTATGTTATCTGACTCGAATTTAGCTATAATATAATAGTCCATACTGTTTTATGTTATCCTGACTCGTGTTTAGCGAGAAATATAATTCCCAATACTGTTTTGTGTTATCTGACTCGAATTTAGCTATAATATAATAGTCCATACTGTTTTATGTTATCCTGACTCGTGTTTAGCGAGAAATATAATTCTCAATACTGTTTTATGTTATCCTGACTCGAGTTTAGCGAGAAATATAATTCTCAATACTCTTTTATGTTATCCTGACTCGTGTTTAGCGGGAAATATAATTCTCAATACTGTTTTATGTTATCCTGACTCGTGTTTAGCGAGAAATATAATTCTCAATACTGTTTTATGTTATCCTGACTCGTGTTTAGCGGGAAATATAATTCTCAATACTGTTTTATGTTATCCTGACTCGTGTTTAGCGAGAAATATAATACTCAATACTGTTTTATGTTATCCTGACTCGTGTTTAGCGAGAAATATATTTCTCAATACTGTTTTATGTTATCCTGACTCGTGTTTAGCGAGAAATATAATTCTCAATACTGTTTTATGTTATCCTGACTCGTGTTTAGCGAGAAATATAATTCTCAATACTGTTTCATGTTATCCGTCTGTTCATACTGAACTAGGTACATATTAAAATTTATATGAACAATTCCTACGATATAAAGTATAACTTATATCGCAATATATATTATAGTATTATACAAAACCTATATTTGGAAAGCTCTTATGCTAAAATTGTATTTTATAATAATCCAATTTATATCTACCCAGTTTATGATAGATTAACTTTTCTAGATTCTTAGAACTAGAATTTATCTCCTAAACAACATATTTTTTAAAATGTCATAAATTAAATCGTCTAAAAATATATCGTCTACTATATCTAGTAAAACATTTAGTTTTGCATTTGAAATATAGACCTATTTTTTTCTGTGACTTCAATTTTAGTTGGTAAGGTTGAATTATTTGCCAAGTTTAAATGGTTGTTTTTCCTTATTAAACTTTTATTCTTAAATCATTTGCTGAATTTCCCGCACTCACAAAATATGATATTTCTTTTGTTTAATACTAATGGAAAGCAGGACAGTCTTATTCTGTTATTCGGATGACTAAACATCAATTAAATCTAGAATTAATTTTTATTAAAGTTCTTAAAATTAGTTTTGTAAAATATATTTTCCACATCTTAGTTTTTGGTGTAAGCGAATTTTATATTTCGCGTAATTTATATCCTATCGCGTAATTTTGTTGTAGTTTTTATATCCTAATTGGCAATACTTGAGGTTGAAATCATATTTGTACCGCAGTAATTTGCCTTTCTTACTTTGGTAGAATGTTTAATATGATCATATTTGTTCTAATGATAGAACTTCAATTCCTACTTGACTATCTTCTTATTCTCAAGTTGTTTTATAGAAGTAAAGCTTTTGAGAGTGTTGCTCTATTGTGGGACCTTAGTATTTGTTATTGTAATATAAACATTATAATCGTTCAAAAGAAAATCTGATGGAGCCTATATTTCACTTTATAAGAGGTAACCTCAATTTTTCTTTTCAGGGAAATTTAATTTAATCTCAACAATTAATCAGATTTATGGAATTAATATAGTACAAACAAAATTATTTCAAGACTATCTGCCAAAGTTTTTACAAGTAGCTACGTTAGAACACATGAATATGTTTTATAAAATGTATATTGTATCCTATTTTAATAATCACAACATTCATTTTGTTTCTTCTCCACCCTCCCCAAATTAATTAGTTCTTCTTGCTTGTCATATATAAATAATACATCTGTGTTTTTCGTTATTTAAATTCTCATTATAATTTAAATCAGGATACATTGTTCATTTTCAATCAGCTTTGATTGAAAGAAATAAGAGTAGCGTATGAAAACTATTCAATCAATTTGTGGAATGAAAACTTCCAAACGTAACAATTACGTAATAATATAGCATGTCTAATTAATATGCTTCTGTGAGTATCTCATTGTCGACTGCTTGAATAGCCGTTAGCGGCACACTGCTAAACACTGAACAAATACAAAAGATGTTTACCTATTATGAATAAGTAAGAAAAGAAATGGTGCTCGTTCTGTGTAGAGAATATGAACAAAAGCCGAGGATGAGGTTCTTTGCAGATTACCGGATGATGAGAAGTGGAGATATTTAAAGAAATCGAATTGTGATACAGTATCCACTGTAACAGTAACACCATCACATTGTAAACTTGAAAATGTTATAATCTATAAACTATTCTATTGTACTATAGTTTCATTAAACTATTCAAATAACTGATATCTGTATAGCAACTATATAATTCTTTATTACTTTTGCAATTTCGAGCAGAAAACTCATCCTTTAAAATTTTTATGACCTGAAATAAAAATGTTTGAAAAATCTTCATATCGAAAGGTTTTATAATTATCACACTTTTTAAATGTACTAAAGATTACAAATATTGACAATTTGAATGGATATAAAAACCCCTAAAACATGACAGTTGCATTAAATTAACACTCTCACATTTACATATATAGAGGATGTTTGAAATCGATCAAAAAAAATTTGAGCTGATTTTTTGCATATGTATATATTATCCGTCCCTTATATACAGTTTGTGGTCTCTTTTAATTTTTGTCTGTGGAGTACTGATCTACTGAACAGCAGCCCAAACGAGTGAATCGGTCAAATTTGGCATGTGGTCTTGTTTTGACCATACCTCAACACTTTGAGGGGTAGATGCCATTGGACTAAAACTCAAAATTCCTATTTATTTAACAAATCAAGTGAAAAGGATACCTCGTCTGCCCTTAAATAAATGCAATAGTTCAATTTTATTGACATTGCAATAATTCAGTGTTATGACAACCACGGAGAGAAGCAATTTCGTTCAGTTTCGGCGAAATGTGAATATTAATGACGCAAACCATTTTATAAAATCGCAAATAAAAGATGTCACCGAATATTTAAAATATTGAACCATTTCAATCAAATAAGATTAAAGTTTAAGCTCTATATAGTATATGGTTTCACCAAAAGGTGAATATAAAAAATATTAAAATCCCAGGCACTAGATATTACAGTGTGTAATCAAATTACTACAGCCACAGTGCGAGAAATTTATTTTTTGACTTTCGGGTAGAAATAAAACCACAATTTCAAAGTTTGTTATATCAAATTGTTTTTATTAAAATGATTCTCTAAATGATGCACTTAAAAAAAGTAACGTGTGTTATATAATTCAGGAAATAATTAATTAAGAGGTCCATATTTCGTAACGCTTTTGTTGCAATTACGGCTTCAATTATTTTGGGTGTGTTTCTATGCATTTGCATTTTTTATTTTTATAGAATATTCCTTGTGCCAACAGCAATCATATGCTCTATTAATTGTCGTTTATTGGTGATAAGTTCCTTTGAAATTTCCCGCTTCATCACACATTGTTAATGGGATTGAAATAAAGGGAATTTTAACGCCAGTTTATGTCATTCAGGAATTTTGCTAATTTTTTGCGTTATGACAAGGACCAGAATCAACAATATTGTAAAATCGTTATTCGATAACCACCTCTGTACCTGGGGGTAGCTCCTTTGTCTCCGGCACCAGGATGTATTGATCCCGCCTCATTATTTGTCTACTCAATATATAGACGACCAGTGTACTTTGGCTGCTGATGACTGACCAGACCATGATACTGAGAGGGGGTTTCACTAGTTTCAGAATGCAGTCTTCATTAAACTACTCTCCTGCTCTTCTTCTAACGAATTCAGGTGTCGGATAAAATCTGAACTGCGGATCATCGGAAAGCAAACCTGACACAAATGTTATAAAACTAAGTTCATGGTAAATTGTGAATTAACTATAAAAGCAGATATACAATTTTCCTTGTCTTATCAACTTATCTTACTCGTCGTTAATATGAGAAAAACCGAAGTCCTTGATGCGTCGACGAGCTGTCATTAGAGATATTTGATGCCTGCATCCTGAATATTTTTTTTTATAACAACGCAAATATCTCTGATTTTTCTTACGTCCCGTGGAAGTTACACTTCTTTTACTGACAAATTTCTTCGCTCGCTTGGAGGCTAATTTTTGTTTTAGTTTGGCCTACTGATGCTCGGGAAACATTAGAAATTAATGCTATCTATATTTGAAAATGTTCAATATTCTTAAGGAACGATTTTATTTCCGAAATTTTCATTGGTAAAAGATCTTTGTTCTTCCCCATGGTAAAAATACACTCTTGAAGAAAACATTAAAAAATCCTCATATAACACAATACAATACTTATAAAACATACAAAAATATCACAACATACAAATCTTACCGTCGTCACAATATTATAAAACAGTCAAAAAAATAAATTACGCTATTATGAAGAATCCCAATATTATAACTTTAAACCGCCGCCATTTTGTATAGGGTGAAGCTTTAGAGTTCGGATTTGCGGCATTGTATACTCCTAACAGAGACCACCTTTAATATGATGTAAAACTCGACCTATGATTTCATTTAAGATTTTCTTCCGATTCCCTGCGGCCCGTCCCCCCATAAGGTGATGAAAAATTAAATGTTGCTTCTAAAAGTAGATTTTAAGTCTATTATGATGTGCTAAATTAATTGTTTAATCTGCAATAGTTCAAAAATGTAACACCGTTCTGATACTTTTTGGACACCCTATATATTAACTCATAGATTTACACACTCTCTTTTATTGTTGATAAAGCCAGGAACCGAAATATATAAACAAGTTACTCTAATTTACATTCCATTCTAGTGTCTGTAATTTTATTTATTTTGTATATTCATCTTTTGGTGAACTATATTGAAGTCGTTTGCTACATTCAAATATCTAATATATACATTTTCCCCCATTTCTCTCTCTCTCTCTATCTCTCTCTCTCTCTCTCTCTCTCTCTCTCTCTCTCTCTCTCTCTCTCTCTCTCTCTCTCTCTCTCTCTCTCTCTCTCTCTCTCTCTCTCTCTCTCTCTCTCTTTCTCTCTCTCTCTCTCTCTCTCTCTCTTAAAAAAATAATAAAATTTTCCAACATTTTGATTAGAGAAAACATATTTTTTATACCAACTTGTCTCTCATAAGAAACTTAGGATATAAATAATTAATATTTGGAGATGAATATTAATTTTGGTTTGTAGATGTATGTTTGATAAAGTTAGTGCAATGTTTTTGCACCATTTTTTATCTATGTAACATTACTTAATCAATACAATATTAATTTTGTAATACAACCAAATCTTTTTTCCGGATTAGAATAAGTGTTTCACGTTTTTTAGCCAAGAAAACCCCTTTATTTAAAAAAAATTAAAATTACTTATACTTTTTTTTTTAATCCGTTAAAAGATTGAAAATTATATTCTAATATTCCATTAGCCATGATTATTGAATTAAATTTGTAAATAGAAGTTTTCTCTTCAACATTCTCAGATAAGAAACTATATATACTAACTTCAGCAACACATGCGACAGTAATTAGTGCCATTGTAAATGTTTTCGTTCCAAAACGTTAAAATAATGAATAATCAATGAATGGAGTCTGTCGTAAATACTTATTATTATTTTTAACAACAAATATTTAAGGGAATATTATTGAGTTTATTGAGATAAATTCACATGTCAACGTAGTTTCATGCCAACAATTAGATTTAAAATTTAAATTCACACATTAAACTACAGGGTGATTCACGAAGAAACTTTCAGAACCTGTCCTACTGGTAAAACAAAAACAAACAAAAAAAAGTTTATATAAACATAGGTCCAAAAATGTTTAGATACCCGTAATTTTATTAAAACCAAAACTTTGGTCATACTTAAAACAATGTGTTAAAATTTTGTACATGTATTATGTTACGGCTTACAAGTAAACAAA
Organism: Aphrophora alni; assembly: GCA_963513935.1. Classification (NCBI taxonomy): domain Eukaryota; kingdom Metazoa; phylum Arthropoda; class Insecta; order Hemiptera; family Aphrophoridae; genus Aphrophora; species Aphrophora alni. Next base: position 82,648,087 of record OY740770.1, on the reverse strand, counting down.
AATAATGACTTGTATTCAATATTTGAATATAATAATATCACTATGAATAATATAATATTATTCAACAAAATATATTGAATGAACGACAGCCATTTTGAAAATATACCAAATAATGTCTTTGTTTTTGACACACTTATAAAACAACACAAACAATGCGCGTACCATGTGTAAACTGTATCATATTTATTTGCAAAGTTGTAATGGTATTGTAAAAAGAAAATTGCGAATAAACGGGAAACAGTGTTATAGGATCTGTGTTTATATGAACTTTTAAAAAATGTGTACACGTAGAAACGTCAAGTAAGTTTATTATAAATAAATAACATTTAAATACTTTCATCTAAAAGTAGTACTTTCGTTCTGTAGTCGGGCTTAGAACGTAATAGATACTGAAAAGCATTACAGTTCTTATTGTCACGATATGATAACGCTTGCTATCATAATCTGACTTGTTTCCGTTTTAAAATATATTTATTGCAATGCATGTTTGTCGTTCTCCTATAATATTTATTTGTTCTGCTTTTTGTTGTATCGAGTTATTTATTGCTCTGCGTGTTCATGCAGCATTTATAAATTGAGACCTGCTTGCATTTTTATATGATGGCTGAACATTTGTTATGAAACATAATTCATTTTCATCAATGTTTTCATATCTCAGTTACCAAGGTTAATTCAGGTTTTACATGTCACACATATAGCTAGCCTGGGAAGAAAGGAAAAAGAGAGAAATTTGATTCAACAAAGCTTTATGTTATAATAAAGTATTTTTGTAGTTTAATATATAGATTCTGTAATGGTTTACAAGTATTAACACTGCAACCGTGTAAAAAATTCTATTAACTTTCTCATGCGTCTGTCTACAGAACTAAAAAATATACACTATATACAGAGTGTTTCGGAACTCTTGTCGGATACTTTGGGGGATTGTTCCTGAAGTTGGGGTTGAAGTAAACACAGAACAAGCGTTCATTTGTGTGATACAAGTTTACTGTCTGTCTGTCCCATTCTGTGTTTTGTACAAAAAATATTATTTTTTTGAAAATAAAAAGATACACATATTTTTTATTTGACCTTTTATCAGTGTACCCAAAACCACAACCATGTTTTGTATTTTGTTCAACTATCATTTAATTTTATTATTACTATTTAAAAAAAAATCACAATTCAAAAATATTTTGGATTTAGGCGAATTTTGGGTATTGTAGACGGTTGCCAAGAAATTATATTTTCTTTTTTTTTACAATAACTCGGTTATCATTTAAGCTACAGTAAACATACAAAAATAATTTTTTTTTTCATTCAAAAGGAAAATAATTGTCTTTTTTAACTTTTTATAAAGTTAACGATTTTCGAGATATTAGAAATTTTTAACGGTCGCCATTTAAAAAAATAAAAACACGGTCGTGGTTTATGGTTCAATGAATAAAGGTCACATAAAAAATATGTATACCAAATTTGGACTTGATATCTAATTTATTTCCAAAAATATAATTTTTTCTTTTTTACAAAACACAAAATGGCATACAGAGAGACACTAAAATTGTTTCAAACGAAGAATGTTCGTTCTGTGTTTACTTCAACTACAGGAATAATCCCCTAAAGTAACGGAAACACCCTGTATATGACACTGTAATTAATGATATAATAATAGAACTAGCTAACAAACTACCTGTGCTCAAAATTATTGTTTACGTACGTTACATTTTTGATTTAAAACGTGATGAACATATTTAACACTTTTCGTAATTATCATATTTTGTAAGTTTACTGCACGCTATTTTGCTCTCGCATTGCGTCGCTATCTGACAAAAAGGTTTGTATTTAGTTCAAACGTCAGTTCTAGAGATACTCAAATAGGTTCATCTCTATTACTTATAAAGCAAGTTATGTTTAATAAAGTACTTACGTGACGGCATGTAGGCGTTAGAACTCGTTGTCGGATGTTGCGGGTAAGTAAATTGAATGTGCGGTTGTGTTATGTTTTCTGTAATTATTGTTAATTTAGTTATTTTTATTTACATTGTATTATTTTTTACTTCTAAATCAGTTTGTGTTTAAAACGGGTTTACAAAAATTAGAACAATTTTTTATTTTGCAACTATTAAGTTACCTCGATTTTTTAAACCCATCACATAACTTTCTCTGTGTATCGAAGTATGTGAGAGTAGAGCGAGTACTAAATCGAACTATCTAATTTATTTTTGGGCATTCGAGGCTTTAATACCATTCAACAAAGAATAAGATTAAGTCATTAGTGGACTCTGAAATTTAAAAAATGAGTTCAATAACCAAATGTAAAGTCTTTAATTTATGCTATACTTAGAATTGTTGGAAAATCCCATCCTCTACTGTTTTTACCTCAATTTGTATTAAATCTTGCAAGTTGCCTTATTCGTCAACTTTGTATTTTAATAACTGTTTTACAGTAGGCTATGACGTAAAGTAAACTATGTAAAACATCGGACAGAGTTTTTTTTTCACCCCAAAACATGAACTAAAACTATTTGTCAAAAACTTAAAATAAACAGTGGACGCAGTTTTTGAACAAACTTCCTTCGCTTGTGCCATAAACGCGTCCTCAATGTAAATCGTATTTGATGAAAATCAAGATTATGATCACAGCGGTCGAGAGTAATTTTTATTCATTTTTCCTGAACCGCAATAGTTGTTATTTTTGATTTTACACACGGGTTGCAACATTACTCTGTTTTTCGAAATTACGTTTTTATAATAGCTCCTTGACCTATTTTTTACCGTTAACTCACGAACCTCACTTTTAGAGAGATAACAACGAATAGGGTTTTATTTTCTAAACGATCCGTAATTTTGTTGTTGTTTTTCTTCTTTATATAGCCTATCCTTAAATTTTGAATGATCGAATAAATGAAAAAAGGCCCGAATATACGAGTAGTCAAAATATCTCCACAAATTTAACGAATGCCAAAGTTGATTAAAATCGATATTACCCATTTTCAGAATATCGTAATTTTGTTTTTTTTTTTCTTTATGTATCCTCAAATTTTGAATCATCCAAAAAATGAAAAAGTCCAGATATTTTATCAAAATATTTTCACTTATTTGACGAGTGAAATAGTTTATTAAAATTGGCCCACAGGTTTGGACTATATACAGACAGACATCATTCCAAAAACCACGTCAGTGGAGCTCACTCGAAACGGATATATCTACCAAAAACTCTATTACGATTTTGTTACCAATCACATATCTTTCTCTACATATAAGAGTAGTATTTTAGTCATTTATATAAATAATATGACCTTATTATTATTTTTGTTCTGATTACAGGTGCAGAAGATGTGTTTCGATTTGCTGGCAACACAACTAGTATCGACTATTTCAGGTTAATAGTAAAGGATGGAAGTTCTCTATTAGTTGGTGGAAGGTAAGTGATTGTTTTTATCACAACTTTAGACTGTAGTTTAAACGTGAAGTTAGTTGTTTCTCTAGTGAACTATGGGAGCTCTTGCGGACAATGGTTATTTAGTGTCGTAATCACCCCCCCCCCCCCTTGACACATGTTTCTGTACAACCTACAGAGAATGATGCTGTCAATAACAGGCTGTTATGCTGTCATTTCTCTGTTATTGCTTTAATACGGGTTTTACACCCGTGTCTCGGTGGTGAGTTTCCGGCCAATTTATTATTTTACTTATATTTTTAAACATTATCGGGTACAAACGGAATATATCGAGTGGGAAAAATTATCCCTCCACTCCATTTTTGTCAAAATGTCCATTTTAACAATTTGGTTTTATGGTATTTAAAATTTTCAACCCCACCCCCCATTTTGGATTTGGGTGAATTATAAATGGTAATGTGGCCGTATGACATATAATTAAACTTTGTTTTTCAACGCTATGTTCGTGGCACAATCATATGTCTCTTTTTTCTACCTATTTATGAAACTCGATTGGAAATTTGATATATTTTATTTTTTTAAATACTAACAAAGGTACATTTAATGTTTTACGTGCATATAACTTTCATAATCATCTCTATGGTGGAACTTGTTATTCGTTATAACGGCTTCAGACAGTTTTGAAATTATTAGCTTTGGGGTTTAATCTGATTTAATGAATGCTATCAACTTGAATGACGTAAATAAATTAAAGTAATAATGAATCACTATGGTCCTACCATTTAGATGTACATAGCCTATACACTACCATTTATCACAAATAGTGTAAATATTTTAATTGTTCCTTTACAAGTAGTTAAAAATAATCAAATTTTAGATCATGTTTGTGAATAGTGGAGGTAAAGACAGAACCATTAAACACAGTACGAGAGGTTAGGTATAAACCTCGTTTGATTTCGTATGACAAAAATTGTGAATATTAAATCCGATATATAAAAACATTATTTATAATTAAAACATGTTACATTAATAAAAACTGATAACTGGAAATACAGTGATATACATTTTGAAACGTTACTGTTGAATTTTAAAAGATCATTTCGAATAGTTAAATATTTATTTAGGGAGGGGATTTTCTGTATTATCGGTCGTGTTTATGCTTCAACATACATTTTGAAAGAATTTAAAAAAAGGGCGATTTAAACCACCCATTCCAGTCACTTAAATTGTTTTAATTATAATAAATTATTTATTTCCAAACATAGAAAAATATTTTTAAACACATATTTATTAAAACATTGTAAACATAATGCACAAAACAATTTGCATATCATTATTGAAAGATATTGTAATTAATAAAAATTAAGATGGTGCTAATATTAAAGGAAAACACGGTTTTAAAATGCATTTAGAGAACGAAAACCCTACGGCTCGGGTATCTTTGTGCTGAAAGATAAAAGTACGTTTATTAGTTTTTCAAATGTAAATAAATACAAAAGAAACTATTATTTTTAATATTAGCATTATTCTTTGTAAAATGCCCTTAACGGTGTGTTATATTTTAAAGACTCTTGGGAAAAGCAGAATTCTAAATAATTTCCTTCGGCTCCATAATTGATCATAAATCACATAAGAGAGATGAAATAGAATTGTAACTTTATACACAGGCGGAACGTAGAAACATCGGAAATAATCTGTATCGGAAATAATTTCCTCTAGCTTTATGAATAGCCACTCATATAAGACGAGCACGAGAATACTCTAACATAGATCTTTGGGCATGCGCAAAGAAGGTCAAGATTCTCAGCTTTCGAAATAATATTCTTTGGGCCTACATAAGTGAAAAAAAGTTGGAGGCGGAAATGAAGCTATGAAAAAATAGTAAGTGGGAATGGAGCTATGAAACATAGTAGGTAGTAATGGGAATAAGAAAAATAGAAGGTGTGAACGGAGCTGTGAAAAATAGGAAGTAGGAATATGGGATTATAATAAAATAGGAGACGGGAATGGTATTGTGAAAAATATGAGGTAGTAATTGGGGCTATAAAAAAATAATAGGTGGGACCGGGTCTACAGAGAAATAGGGAGTCCCAGAATCATAGGGACCATATCTCGATATAGACCATTTCCATGTAGATTTTGGTTGGACTCCTCTCTTCCATCTTTCCTATCAAATCATTTTTGTCCAACTCTGGTTCTTTTCCAACCCTGACGTTATTGAATATTCGAAAGCTTGGTGTATTTATTTTATGTTCTTTTCTTCTTATTTATAAGGCGATGATGACCGAGAAGTTTGTCGCCTTAAACAACAAGAAATATATACTCTCTTTACATATAAAAAGATAAGAAAAAATGTGTCTCTTTTGTGTGAGTTTTATTTGCAGATTATACCGCGTTTATTTTAAATTCTACGTATATGTGTTGGGTATAATTTTTTCCAGAATTTGTCTAACTTTAATGTAATACTGTTGAAAATTTTATTGCGTTTTAAAATTACAAACTAAAAATATCGCTGAAGTCATGTAACTTTTATGAGATTATATTGTGTTTTTTACCAAGTTTTTTTAACGATATTGTGTTTTTAATCAAAGTTTTTTTTAAAGAATATGAAAAGGAAGGAATTCTCTAGAAGTATCAAATCATCAAGTATGGAATCATCAAAGTACGAGGAGTAACGGCATACCAGGTTCAGGGTTGAGCGCCGTAGGCGCTAGGGCGGAGTCCCTTGGTTTATATATATATATATATGTGTGTGTGTGTGTACGTCTCTTTAGCTGGCCATCATTACTTTGGCTTCACCACTACTTTCTCCTCTCCATCGTTTCATCGTTTTGAGAGTGAGGAAACACGCCTAGCCTTGACACATTTTATTGTATGGACCACATATTCTGAAATAATTTCCTTCATCTCCATCTTTGGTCACCATTTTGTTGGCTTTAACTGTTTCTCCCTTCTCTTCTAAAACATACGGTTTTCCCACTTTCACCGTCTAGGTCGTTGGAGGTAATTAATTTCTGTTATTTATTGTCCTAAATAATGTGTTACAACATTTTGTCTACTTCTTTATTAATTTATTTTGCAATGCGTTTGTAGGTTTTGCTTGATTTTTAAATGAAAAATAAATCAGATTGTTAAACAATTGTCAAAAATGTGGCACAAGTAAAATTATGTATTATTCTCTTTATTTGTTCTTTTGTTTTCTTTTAAATTATTGTTATTCTATTTTGGTTTCGCGTTTCGTTCAACGATCTACAGGAAAACTATACCGTCGTCATATTCATGTAAGCAGTTTAACTTGTAAAGGAATTCGGTCATGTAAGCTTTATAAAGCACAACAACAAATTGTATTTCATCTAAATTTGGTACGTAACATATTTTTCCCTTTGATGGCTTTTATGGAAAACTAAATTATACAGCTTCCTGCATGTGACGTTTTTATTAACTTGGTGTACATTTCGTACGTAAAGAATCTATATATAACTTATGTTGAAAATAGCCGGTTATAAAGTATTCTGCTAATGTACACGAGTAGTGGAACACGTCGAAACTTTAGGTTTGTGGCTTCAAAACTCCAGAGAAACTTACGTGAGTTACTATTCTGTTTACGCGAACTTCTTAGTTTGACCTTTCTAATCTAGTTAAGTTGTTTGTATTTATTTGGTTATAAACAGTTATTGCTATATTACGTTATTTATGAAAACATCGCTGCATGCATTAACACTGACGTACACAAATTTGCCATTAAAATACTGATTTCTATTTAAAACAATTAATTAGCATTTGACATATGGTACGGTAAATTTTTTTTTGTAGTTAACCTGCACTTTTCATTAAAATTTAATCCATACCGTACAGTAAGTATAGAGATAGTGTATTAAGATTCGTTTTTACTATTTGGCCTAATCATTCGTTTGGAATTTGTAGAAGAAAACGTTTCGTGACCAGTGAGTTTTTTGTGTAGTCTAAGAAACAATTCATTAAATTAAAACAAAGTTCGCTAGTTCTTACTTCCATTCCGCCAGAGAGAATTTGAAAATTTTCAGTTGAGTCAGAGTGTTCAAAGTTCATGAGATAAACTCAGATTTATTAAACGTTGCGCACATTTTCTCCGACACCTAACAGAAAAACGAAGTCTGTCGAACATAATGTATTTGCTACGATTAAAATTTTTTAAATAGACTATGAACTACCAACGTCGTCTTGGAATTCCTTAAAATCAGCCCAAACTAATAAATCCAATTTTGGTATAATGTGAAGATTAATGAGTTACGTGTCAAACCCCATTAAAAATTTATTACAAATCGCGTTTAATTTGGAACATACAAATACGAATCCGACAGCGTTCAAATTTTCAGGTATCTGTTCTTGTCGGATAGTATCCATTTTCACTATTTAACGAATAACTCCTGAACTACTATTTTAGAGGATAATTACTATAAATAAGTTTCGTTACGAGTCCATATTAGTAATATTTTAGAAAACTTTAATTAAAATTTTTAGACCCTATTCTAAGAGAATCAAAGGTTAGCTTTTAGTTTTACGACAGATAACCCAAAAGTTTTCAGTATTATAACAAAATATCAGAATGGATATCCATAATGTGCACATAGGTAACTTACCCAACGTTACGCGAATTCAGTCAAAGTGAATAAAGCTACAACTTAGTGCATCGTCTAGCTAATAGACTTTACTCGCCATCGTATACACTATTTTTTTAGAGACCGTCGACAAAATTAACAATGTCAAGTTTTTATTATTATATGTCAACAATGTCTTGTTTTATATAATATGTTGCACATGTTACAATAATTAATTGCAAAACAATGAAGAGCGATCAAACTACATTATATAACCAAAACATTTTATTGCTGTATACCATCACGTTAATGCGTTAAAAAGTGTCTACAATATACGTTACTTGAAACGCTTGTGACAGTCGAGATTCCAGTTGAATCGCTGAGCCCGCTGACACATGGGTACCACACCAGGTCCACATGAGCAATCGTTGACCATTGCTCCTGGGCTTCTCCTTCTGAATGTTAACTTAAATGGCTACCCAACAAAACCATTAAATGTATTATCGCCGGTTAAGTTTAGTGAACATGGCGACTGGTACCTTCGGGGGCAGTCCGTAATTTCATCCGTAATGTGTTAAATTGCACAAATATAACGATTCATTAAGTATACAGTATCAGGGTCCACGCTTCTATACTAGAAATGACGTGTGTTTGGTATCCGTAACAGCCCGTTATATTACAGTTCAAATTATAAATGACGAAATAACAAACTGAAATCTAAATCAGATATAACGTAACTTAAACGTAATATCTGACTAACTGACTAACTAACGTAAACTTTTTTATTACGTTTTAAAACAAAAACTCATCAGATATTTACAGATTTATATTTTAATTACTTTGGTTATTACAGTTATTGTAATTTAACGAAACTGATACATATCGTTCTTTGGGATCAAATATCTTTAAACAATAGTTTTTAATTTTATATTTATCAATATAAGTTACATAATTTAACACTTTATTTATTATAATTAAATTTAAATAAATAAATCCTTAATTCAACAGCTTATTGTGGGCCTATATCTGCTGTACGGCTTTTCATCGGGTGCTTTGTGGTCAGCATATTGAGTTCCCGTCGTCATGATTTTAGCTTTTGTGACTATGATTTACTACCGATCTTAGTTCCTTACTGTTTCCTCAATATCGACATTTTTTTAAACTTCCAAAAAGATCGAACCCTGAACCACTTGCACACAAAACGAGAAGAGCTCAAGCCACCAACCGAGGCCTTGAATTTATATTCGTGTTAGCTAGTTGAGGATGAATACAATGAGTGAAAATATATGTTACTGCTATAGGAAATCATTGAAAGTGACTAACAAATATATATATATATAGATAAACACAACAAATCTAACAACATTATTATATAGAGTAATGGTTCGTTTGTTTAAAAATCAGTTAAGGAGAAAATTACATTTAACATCTAGGTATTTGTTTAACGTTTATATGTGTAATAATGTTTGTCGACTGATAGAACTATGTTCCCTGATTTAATTAACAAAATACAGTCTACATCCTAGCTCTACTTTTACTGGATCTGGGTCAAACAGACGATCCTGCGCAGTTGAAAGTCTGTGAGGTGATCAATTTATCAACCTGTTAATTAAGTTTTGAATGTAATCTCTAGTTTCGACATTGTAAATTATATTTAAAAATTGGTTGTGTCCAACACGATGCTTCCGCTAGAGTCAGTCCTGCTTGACATATTTTATTATTTGATACAAACATTTTAAAAATTAAACATAAACGTTGTCTTCAATCAATTATCCACAGGAAGTGTCGCAACCATCTTAAAATAAAAGAATACATCTTTTAGATCAAGATCCCCCCCCCCCACCCAACCATGAACTGTTGATGAACGCTCTATGTTTGTCTGTATTTATGATTTGATTTTTTTTTTTTTAATTTTGAGAAATACTATCTGTATTTAGTTGTAGATAAATTTTAAAAAATGATTAGCAGTACAGATGGAATAATCTCATCATTTCAATACAACACTGTTTAACTTATACAATTTAAAAAGTTGGGAGCTATTGTATTGATTCCTCTTCAGTAATAATTGTTTTTCCTGATACAAAATATTGATGAAATCAATTAATGTAGATTTATTCCTTGTTTTTACATTTTTTCCTCCAGATTTAACCAATCATTAAAGCAATTATTTCTTACCGCCAATATGTTATTTATTTCCTTATAATAATAAAACTAGTAAACATGACGTAAACTTTATATCCTAGACGTAAAATTCAAGGATTTCAAAACACCAACATGAGTGTAGTGAATAAAAGTAGTATTTAAACTTTAAAAAACTACGAAGCTGAAATGGAAACAAAATGGTTATAACGCCTTTATTTTTTTTTTAAATTCACTAAAAGTTATTAAGGTCCTTTTATAACTTATTAACCTAAATTTTTCCCTTATAATAAATACTTTTTTTAAAAAACTTACAATATTTTAACCTATATGTTAGCGCGCGCGTGAGTGTGCGCGTGCATGCGTGCGTGCCAATGTGTATTGATCATTCACTATTTCCTTGATTTTAATACATTTCTGATAACATCCTAAATAAATATTTCGCTCTAACTTATTCGATTTTTCCGCGTCCGTCATTTATTTTAACAAGGACCCAACTATAAAATGATTTATTATTCCTGTTTTTTATGTAACTACTCCCTGTAAATGAGACACGTTTACTAAGTGAGAAATTCTCCTTTCACCACGAAGTTTGACCTTTTAAAAATATGTGATAAGTACGATTGGAAGTGTGGATATTTTTTGAAAATAACTTTACTATCTATAAAAAGCTATCTGTAATAAAACATGAACTTTGTTTACCCTGTCGTCCTTTACTAAGTTCTTCTTTACAACTAACTCCGAAGGCTTTACAGAAGAGTAGAGTTAAGTTTGGTCTTTTTTAAGTTGATACGTAAGTTTTCTGGAGTTTTAATATTTTTTTACTTCCGAAAAAGTTTTAGCTTTGTGATTTATAGTTTCTTAGTAAACATTACAATCATTCTAAAGTAATATTTAAAAAAAGTTATAACCCATTATAATACTCGTAGTATTATGGCTATGCAATCTTTACCATTTTAAGGTTTAGAGCACGCTTTCAACTTTCAAAACCGTTTTATTATTTAAATAATAACACAAATAGTGATTGCAGAAAAATGGCAGATAGGTAAATAATATAAATAACAATATTTTTGTTTAAAACGTAAAATTACATTGCATAATAAAGGGACCGAGAAACCCTGATTAAAAGCAAGTTAATTTTGGTTTTAGTTTTCTCAAATTGTTTGATTTATGTTAACTTATGTTTTTTTATCTGATTACATTATTGGAGAACAAATTACATCTGTTTTCTCAATAACAATTTGTTTTAGCAAATTTAGTTCCTTTTAGTTTAACGTACTTTTGTATAGGGTTTAAGTTTTTATTATTTATTGTGTTTTTTGTTTAATATTTAGAATTTTTGTTTAATATTTGTTTGCTCAACCTTAGAAGATTGTATGCATCTGTCTACATCAAACAGTATAAATATGGAATATGCGTTAAATAGAGGAACATTATATTGTGTGAAATGAAAAAGAGAAAGTATACAAACACAGAGCTATTGTGGTAATAATTTTAGGGCAAATTATTCAGTTTAAAAATTTGAAGAACTGTAATAAATTAGCCCATTATAATATAGAAGACTTTGTATATAGCTATTACGATCCCCTTCATGTTAATGGCTCACTGTACGAGTACATGTGCGTTGTATGGGTGGGTGGTCCGTTGCGGTGCATTTTCTTGTTGTTTAAGACGAAAAACCTCTCGGTTGTCTTCACATTTTAAAAGAAAAGAAGAAAATTAGATACAATAAAGAGCTTTAGCCCTCGAATATTTTAATAGCAGCAGGGTCGGAAATGAACAAGAGTTGGTCGGGAGAGACGTAATAGGAAAGGTGAGAAGGAGGCAACCCAAGACTACGTGAAAAAGGTGTAAATAAAGCTAGGGTTACTCGTGATTGCTAAGCCCGTACGTCACTGTACAATGGGTGTTGTGTTTCCAAGCTGTAATTGTAAAAGCTCTAAAAATCACAATTTTGGTTAAATTTTCTATTTAAGATCGATTTTATAAAAATTGGTCAAATAGTGACAAATTTTTTAATTTAAAAAGTAGTTTTTTAATGATGATTTTAACGTGAACATCATACAAGATTCTACAATACTACCCTAAAGTTTGAATCCAATGATATCCAAATGTAGTTTATACGATAAAAATAATAATAAAATAAGGAATTATTTTTAATCAACAAATTAACCTTAACTTCAACTTCAATAAATCAAACCTCTAATTTTTAAAAAAAATAATAGGGATTTTAGTCAACTATATAAATTAGCTTTAGATGATTATAAATTATATGATAAAAAATGGTATAAGAATTTTAAAATGGCGGCCGTTTGGAAATTTTTTGGATAGGCTACTTCATAAGACCTACAGGAATCTATAATACCTCATTTTGTAGGACTAATGATACATATTAACTAACTGAATATACGAGTATATTAATGTCAAGGCTTAATATACAAATTTGTATATACAGGTACACAAACTTGTATCCTACCATATCCACATCTTGCCGTGTATTTTATAAACTAGTCCTGTCCGACTAACAAATTTGCAGAACAAATCAACTACATAACCCTAAAGTAATGAATGTAGAATTTATGAAGCATAGTCAAGTAGGTATTCTATGAGCAGCTATGAAATTACACGTCACTGTAGGCATTAAATTTGTATGGAAGTCCTTAGGCTGTGAGACAATTAAGGAAATGTAGGCGTAATGCCGAAGGGAAGGACAATGGTCATTAGGATGGCGAACAATCAAGGACCTTTCTAATTAGCAGGTCGTTCCTTTACTCCAACTTATTTGCACAGTCAGTAATTTACTTTGAGCCTAACTTCATTGTCAATCTATAATTTTGATGCAGTCTCTGCTTAAGTTACGAATAATCAAGTTCCTGTAAACAATTACTAAGTTTGAAATTGAAACTTTGTTCATTCTGAATACATTGTTTTTGCTTCCTTATTAAACTAAATGAAACAAATGTTCTTAGTAACAAATTTCATAAACATTCGGTTTCGATTAAATTTCGTATTTATGCTGATCGTAAACGCTAGATTAAATTAATCTTACAAAAACATTCCACAAACTTTCCCAACAACTAAATAAAAATCAACCAAAACTATTTGTTACCAAAAAAAAAAGACACCGTCATTCAACAAATCTTTATATAGGGTCTAAATTGGTTACGGTTTTGCTAAAAACGTTTGTGGTCAACGTAAATCGTGTATTTCATTACATTTGTGTTTTTTGCTAATTATTTTTAAACCGTAATAATTTTTTACGTGCAATTTTTCTCACGGGTTTGGTCATTAATCTTTACATTTCTCTAAAATTCCAACTAAATCATAGAAGTCTATTTTGATTAATGAAGTCTTTTATGGCCGATGTTGTGGTTTTATTACTGATATTCACGAACCAACAATTTTGGAGAGATCGATAGGTGTTGTTTGGTCCTTAGAAGGTACTCTTGAACAAAAAATGTTCAAAATATTTAGAGCCGCATAATTGTGAGTTATCGAACAAATTGTAAAATTCCCGAAAAGTGGCTAATGTACGATTCAATTCGGTCCACGCGTTTTGTTTTCTGTATATCAATTTTTAAAATAAGTTAATTTAAGGTTAGGAAAGAAAGAAAAGTAAGTGACGGAATAACACTCTGGCGTGAGCCCTTTGATGTTGGTTAAAAAATATTTTTTTATAAGATTTTTTACAAAAGTAATTTTGTTATTTTCAAACAAAAATAAACACATAGCCTAACTGTATCCAGTCGTAGTAGTTTAAACATTTGTTTGATTTTTGGTTTTTTTTGGTTTTTTCACAATGACATATTTGAGTTATGCCTAGATATGTTGTTAAATTTTTTAGTAACAAAAACACAGGCCTTAAAGCCAAAATACGAAATGTATATTTCGTCAAAATCGGCATTTACTAATTTTTTGTTTAAGAGTTTGTAAAAGTATCTTCAACAAAAAAATTCAATCACAATACCCATCATAATACAGTTTAGTGAGTTGAAAAAGTGAATATGTTGTCTTTCACAAATGTCCAAATCCTTACAACATCGAATACATTTTATCATTTTCCAAAATTACTTGCAAACTGTAATCACCTTTTATGTGCGGATCCATTAAGATTATCACATTTTGCGGATATCCATAAACCTTCACATTTCATTAACAAGAAAAACTTGTGGCCGATTTTGAGACAGTCATTGTTGGTTGTAACTTTTTTTTATATAGATAACGCCTGACTTGGATTTTTCGGATGGACTGTGTTTAATACTTTTTGTTCCCCTTAGTTTTATTTTTATGGGTGCGTGTATCTGAGAAAGTTATTTCAATGTTTAAAGAGTGGTTGTAATATTAAGTGGATCCTAAAATTTAACTACTTGACTCGCTCAAATAATTTTTACTTTCTCACATTTACTTACACGAGAGTTAGGTTATGGGTCAAAATATAGATTTTCAGTTTTTGCTGATATATTCGTTTTGAGGTCCCCTGTGTCTAAAAGTGTTTTAATCTTAATCGTCGAAACATATTAAGAGGCCTCTGTCTATTTCTCGCCTTGATATGGAAGTTAGTTAATAACTTTTTGTAACATAACGTACACAACGCGATGGTTGTATTTCATGTATAATGAGACTAGGCATAGTCACTGAAGCACTATAGCCGTATCAATATACATTAGAGCGCTAGGTAGTTGGTACATTACAACACCGTTATTCGATACGGCTAACCATTAGATGGTAATCTGCCTGTGCTAACTGAGTCTCCACCCCCTCCGAAGCACATTAAACCTCCAAGACCTGAGGATTTAAGGCTCAGACTAGATGAGAAAGGTAGCAAAATGTTAGTGTTTAATTAGTGTAATGACTGTATATTGTATCTCATTACTTGTACAGTCTAGAGTCAAATTGTTACTTTGAGTGTAATATATGTACCTAATTTTGTTCTAGATACTATATTTCAATTTAATATATATTAATATTTTTATTGTTATTTATGATTACAAAATTAGGATTACATTCTATATTTATTGCGATGAATACAAAACCACTACAATCAACTCTAATAAAACTCATTGATTTTACCTTCTAAATAGATTGCCGTCTCCATGATATGGGCCGAAGCCTAGAAACTAGATGCTCTAGTAGCCTACTTCCATCTAACAACCCACTTCTGGTAACTTTTATTGCAGCATACTGGATTGCGTGCTTCAATCTCTCTCACACTGGCGCATTCTTATCCGAACTCATAAAACTATAACCGTTCAACTCATATATTAATCCTCACATTATAGAATGCTATGGGACTTATTAGTTATAAATTCTATGATAATATCATAGACCCTATAAGCATTGTGCCTGCAGAAACAAATGTTAGGCCCCTCCGTTTAGAAAAAGAAACAATGGTGATTAACCTCATATAAAATAGTTTAGATCACTCTTCCCATTTACTAATTTAGATCCTTCTGAAACTGGTATCGACGATAAGGTAAATGTACTACAAAAGCAACCATACGTATGTAGGTCCAAAATAGTATGATAGAATGTGCTTAGCCTCAATATTGTTCGAAGATATTACTGGTTCGAAGCAAAACTCGTTACTCTAGTTAAATATTTCAGAAAAGGAAGCAGAGTTGTTTCTTGGAAAATGAGATGGTATCCACTGTCATCAGATTTTTCCAAAGAGACGATAACATTAGACCTTAAAAAGTTTTAACATAGAACTAGTTTGTTGTTTTATATATAGGCTAATGTAGGGAAAATATTTTTTAAACTAGTAAAACATAACAAGCTAAATTTGAATGAATGCCAGGAATCGAGGTTTTAAAAAAAATACAGATACTATTAACTTCCAAGGAAAGTATCTGCAAGCACTATAGTTTGTGCGGTATTCAGAAACATTACGTATAATTTGCTGTATAGAAATTTGCGCACAGACAGAGCTGGAATTCCCGTGTGGCATCGCGTCTTCAAAATTTCAGGGAACGTTATCAATAAATAAAACAGACCGTATTTTTATGAAATCTGGCGACCGTATGAAATTGTCGCCAGAGGAAGCAAATACAATGAACGACAATTTCCACGGGTAACTTGATCTGCAGATTGAAGGATTTATCCCACATAACAGAGACTGCGAAACCTAGAAAAACTTTTTTGTAAATTGGGGCAGGAAATATCGATTGTGTATTTTATGTGTGAAGATTTAAACCTACAGTCAATAACCCTAGAATAATATGTAACGTCGATACATGATTGCACAATGAGCTCAAAGCGGGCGTGTTTTCGGATATAAAATAACAGCCCCAAGATAGGACAAATTGAAAATACATCAAATTGTAATTGGTTGAACACACAAAACTCGTGTACATTAAAGATAGGGATTTTATTTCAGTATTTGTTTAAGTTTAATCAATCTAGTCAAGTTTACAAGGTAAACACCATGTGAGTGTACTACTTAAACCTCTGTATTATATGATGTTAAATTGGCTAACCTGAGGCTTCTTCAAACATCAAAGCAGATATTAATTACTACTTATTGAATAACATTCTGAGCTTGGATTAATCACAATAATGTAGCTTCGTCCTAGCTGTACACTCTGTAGGAAGTATAGAACGTTATCAGTGCGTTATGTTTTACCCCGGATCGATTTATTTTCAAAACTTTTAAACTATCTTTCTTTATAGTAGTTTAAAATAATAATTATTTAACATTAAACCTGTCATGATAAACACAATTATTAATTTTTCCTAATTAATTGTTTAACTAGAGAGTAACTGTAATGGATTTAACATTAGATGTTGAGCGCACACAGGATATTTTAACATAATCTGTAATAAAATCTACTAGTGATTCTGGAACAAGTCCTAGCTGCCTTTTAATTTTATTATTAGTACTGGAAGTTGGTTTTACCCCCTAGATATCTAGACGCTTATTAGATGTTTTGTTTATTTCCTGATTCATCACCCTAGCTTAGTTCCATACTTTTGGTTAGGTGTAGAATTTGCCTAGCTAGATCGCTTCTCCTTTCTGGAGTTCCATTTAGACCGAAAATGTGTTCTGTAGTTTTCAAGTGTTGCATTTCAAGTTGCTCTGGATTAATCCCATGAAATTCAAATCTCTCTTAAAAACGCCGTGTCATGTCATGAAGCTTACAATTTTCCATTGGTTTGTTTGCTTTGTGCAACGACTTGCCTAGAGATTTTTTGATATGGTTGAGCCAGTGACCCATAGAGCTTCCCTTTTGGTCTCTAATTTTATCCACTTTTTCAGAAAATTGATTGCTGCACTTTTACTTATGCCATCTGCTGGTTCCGAGCTAATTGAAGGTTACATTGCTCCTTTTTCGCCAATTCCTCCGCCTTTTCGTTGTCTTCGTATCCTCTGTGACCAGCTATCCGTCTAAATTCCACCTGGTTCCGGGTCTATAGTTTAACTAAAGACTAGTGGCAATCCCACAATAAGGAAGAAGAAAATTCGTGTGAATTTATGGCCTTTTTAACAGCCCGACTATATGTCCTAATAATGATGTACTCAATGCCATATCCTCATTCCAATGCTGCCACCACTTCTGCTTGAAATACCATTGTACACTTTCCCAGAGCTATACTTCTCTCTTGGTTGTTTTTCTTTATAAAACTATCCGATCGTCCTTTAGTACGAGATCTGTCGGTATAGTATTCTATTCTATTCTGTAGAGATGACAATCTCTATCAATGTCTTTTCTCTTTTGGATAATGAGATCAAATGGTATAATCCATGAGACATTTTAAATTATGTAATCGTTTCTCATTGTTATTACATAATCATTATTTAATTCGCGGTTCAGAATGTTGCCGTGTCCTTTACTCCAACGACTAACTCTCAACATACCAGTGTATTCTATTCTGTAGGCAACCAAATTTGCTTAATGAAGCGGGGCTATTCCTAACAGAACTTCTATTGCTACTGTAGGTGTACTTCTAAAGGCCCCTGAGATGCACATGCAGGCCAACCTTAAAACCCGCGTTTGTAATAACTAGAATAGTTTTTCTCCACCACACGAGGGCACAGCATACTGTACTTGAAGTCTGATTACCGTCTCATAAAGCCACTAAGTCAAAGCTGGATGGATTTCCCAATATTTATCTAAGAGGTGCTTACAAGTCATAAGTGTAAGTTGATTTCCGTATTATATCATTTTCATGTTTCCTCCAGGTAAGATTTTTATCCAGAAAGACTCCTCCGAGAGTTCTATGTTTGTACTTCATAGACTTAGTTTCACTTTGTTTAGTTTGATATTACTTGTGAAAGGTATGATTGTCCTTGTACTGTTAACGGCCAGACCTTTTCCCTACTGCAGTTTATGATTATTCTTAAGGCTCCTTTCTTTAGAGCTCCTAGAACATTTAAAAATGATCCTTTTATCGCACCATAATGTCCGTCTGAATAGCTTTGTGTAGTAAAACCTAACCAGTTTAGCTCGGTTATCAAGGAGTCAACTACCATGTTACATAGCAGCGGAAAGATATACACCCTTTTGGAGTACATCTCATCGTCTTCACATCCAGTTTCTCTCCATACTGGGTTGCTCTAATTGTTATATCCTCGGCTGGAGACTTAAACGGACTAAATTTGTTTATAGCCCGTTTAACTCTAGAAACTGTAATTATTTCCTACCAATCTAGTAGCCTCTCTTAGTAGCCTTCCTTTCCTGCTGATTTCAGTCCACGCTAGTTTCCCTTCCCTTTTTTCGTATTAATACATTCGATAATTTTTGTTGTAACCCCAATGCAACTATCGCCTACCTCGTCAGATCACTTTCCTCGAACAAGAAGTAACATTAAATACCGACCACTTCTACTGAACACTTTAACGAAACACCAATCACAGGGAGTAAAATACAAGGTTTTAAGACAGTTGTTTGTGCTTGCATAGTAATTTGATTGATCATTTACCCGAGTTACAATGGTAGTAAATATTATACTGGGCACATCAATGTATATAAACGTTGAAATCCTGACCGCATTACAGATTATTATTCTTTACTACTACTAATGATGGGCCTCGTGACGTCTGACCAATTGCAATGTAAACGTAATGCCATTATTTTATACTAAATATACATATACACAAGTTATATCATTTATTAGAGGAAATCTCAAGGAATAAAACATACTGTGAATGAAAACGTTTAATTTTTCGCACGTAAAAACTTCGGCGGAAAAGTTATAGATAAAAGTTAAAATTTAACTTTCCATTTGAATTGTTTTGTACTACTGTTGGTTTTGCCTTGTTCGCCACATACTTCGGGTAAGCACTTTATTCATAGTCGGAGCGCTTCCGTTCATAATTGTTTTTAGTGGCCACCATTATAAAATTAAAAACCTTCTACATACATCGTTCAGTTTAGTTTTAAAATGCCTTAATTCTAAATTATATAATCATTGGTACACACGTTTAACCGTAACTGAGTTAGAAAAATAGGCCCTACATAAAAATAGAAACGAAATTCCAAAATAATTGAATTAAAACAAGACTCTGCTTCGAGTAATCAATATAAGGATAAAATTGGAATATATCAAAATAATTTGTTGGAAAACATAAACTCTGTAAACTAGACGTGAGTCTAAATCGTTGATGTATGTTAAATATGTATGTATTAACAATCAACTATAAAATATTAATTCCTTAAAAAACGTTTTAGTTTACAAATCCTTAAAGTAAAAGAATTATATTACACCGGTTATAAAACATGTTTTATTAAATCGTGACCTGGAAAAATAAGAACAGATGTATATAACAAAACGTCAAATATAGAGACACAGACTTAAGATCGACTGAAGGCATTAGAAACACGAGAGCAGCAGGCCGCGGTTCGTTTGCCGCAAGAAATATCGTTGTCCCGATGTAATATTTTATACAACTCATTTCAACAATAACTCGCTATACTTTATATTTTATGTCAACTTTGATCTTCTTTCTCTTTTAAACTTTATCAAACCTTCAACATAATTCCTGGCTTCCTTTCCCACAGTATCAAACTTTGTTATTACGTTGACACAAGATGGCAAATTCACAGGAAACAAAGGAGAAAATAAATAATACCATAAATATTGTGAAAATATAAAACTTGGATATATTCAAAAGTAATTTGAATATATTAAACATCAATGGATATATCCTCTAGAAACAGTTGATTTCATTAATATGGTATTCAATGTCTTATCATTAAATACCATATTACGGAAGGTTTTTCGTATAAATATGTAACTACAATAATACTCACACACTCTTAATTGGTCAGGAAATATTCTGGACCTTGTTTGTTTACATTGGCGTTATATGTATTGGCATAAGCGTCACTACCACTCAAATTTCAAAAAAACTGAGGTATCTGTAGACAATGAATAAAACGGAGATGTTATGAAGTGCATTAAGAGTTAGCGTTTTAAGAATAAAATATTGTACTTATACCCAATTTTATCTTCCACTTGCCTTTTTGGATTCAATAGTAAAGCCGAAAATACGTATTTACCGATATTGTTGTTATCAATAGTTCTTTCAAATTAGTATCACTCGATCACATAATAATTAACGTTGTCATTAATTCCAATATAGCGAAACTAAGATGGCGGCATAATATAAAAACTCTTAAAATACACTAATTTTAACCTAAATAAAGAATGGAATTAGTTTTAAAACAATACTTCATACCTGTAGAAATCTGTGTAGGAGGGTACTCCAAGAGGGTGAGTTCTGCCCAAGGGATTGAATCCAAAATTTTGGTAACTATGCCCTTCTACTAACGGAGGACATTTTCGCCACTGATTACATGAAAAGAAAATATAAAAGTTAATGTATATATTATTATATTCAATACTGTTTTTAAAGAGGAAGTAACTATAAATGACCTAGAAAAAATTTAGTCTTACAGTGAGTAATAATAATATTTCTAATGAAAAGAAAATCTTTTATAAGTAATTATAAAATTACTTTAGGATAATATTAAGGGAAGTCGGATGGTCCTATCTCGCCCATGTTAATTTTACGATTCTTATGTAGCCTACCTTTTCCTCAGGAACCAATTTAGGAACTAATTTTTGTTTTGTTTTGTTGGAGTGAAATAAAATTGTCAATTTGACACTAGAGCCAGGGCATGGCAGATTTATGAATTACTAGCACCATTATTTCGCAGTGGTCTTTGCGTTAAATAGTCCTAATTTTATTTCCATGGAGAAAGACATTAAGATATGCAACTACGCATGCGTGTAAATCAACCCTCTCTGTCGCTCTTACACGTTATCATCCTTTCTTGGAATTGCTGGTTATTTTATATTTTCAATTCACTACGTATCCTCGATGCCTTTTACCTTCAACTGACATTTGCTAAATTTGCTTAGTACACTATCCTATCTGCACTGGACCACTGCTCGGAGCTCGAAGCATTGTACACTTCGTTGACTTCAAGTAGCCTATACATCCGAATATCTAAAATTAATTAATACGCTATGAATGTAATTTTTTTTTAATGACCTCAACATGTATGAAGTTTACAGTAACTATTTCGTTCTTCTTCCACTTTAAGAAACCCGTTTTGACACTGTAGCCAATTGTTTAGAATAATTGATCTACGTCTAACTATTTTTACTCATAGAAAAATATTTTATAGCCCATTTTGAAGCGTTGTTGTTCAAATTGTTTTTAAATATTTGGAATTAATTACGATGTATTTTATTTTAGACATAACAAAGGTATCTAAATAAATTGAGCTTTTAAGAGAAACTTTTTTAAATAGTGATACATATATTTTCTTTACTGCTAATTATTAAATTTATGAACGAGTATAAAAGAATATTAAGCTGCAAATATTGTTATTGACTTTAAAATAATAACAACAAATGGTAAAAGATCATCGCAAAAACTTTGTCCCCGAAAGCAAATAAAAACTCACCAAACTTAATCCTCACCAAAAAGTTCAGTTTGGTAGTACTCAATTTAAACAAATGAATAAGAACCAAGGACGACGTCTATAAAAAAATGGTTATATATTTTATTAAGAGTCAAAACTTGCTTTGCTTAACACGTCAAAACATAAACACGTCCTCAACGTAAACCCTATTTGATAAACAACGAGGTTTTAATGACGGTGATCTATCTAAATTTTTTTTTTTTGCTATTTACTCCTGAAATGTGTTTTAAATTTTTTTTAGAGACAGTGACCAATATGTTTTGTTTGGGTCCTTAGAGGCTACACATTCGCAAAATTCGAAAAAGAAAAAAAAAAAAAAACATTAAAGCCGATTATTAAAAATAGTAATTTTTTTGTTTTTTGATGGCAGCTACCCTCTAATTTTGAGTTATCAACAAAATAATTTTAAAAATCCTGAGATAATGCCAAAATATGGCCACATAACAAATTTGATTAAATTCGGTCCAGCGTTTATTCTATAGACATCATTGCAAAAGCCAACATTTTGGACTCAGGGTATGTCAGAAGGAATTCGGAAGAAAACCTAGACTTAGATTTGTTAAACCACCATGTAAGTATCTATGTTCTATGTATATAAAAGAACATTTTCGTATTTTGCAACTCTATTTAGGAACAGTCAAATTATCAGGTAAAAGTTACATTGCTTTGCGTCCGAGTGGTTCTCTTTCGTACCACGCGAGAGCAGCCTTGTATGCATGGATACATTACTTCATTTAATCCCATTGTATCTGCTCTACTTTTTAGCTTAGACTGTTGGGCATTAATTATTGTAATAGATAATAAAACACTGAGAATTTTTTTTAATTTTTCTAACATGTTATTCATTGTCTCACAAAAAATAAATAAATTAAAAATCGAGTTACAAATGTCCCCTCCATTTATCCAAAGACTAATGTTTATATCCCAGGTTAAAAAATAAAAACATCCGTGTTCACGTGATCTTTAAAATAATCCTTCAACCATAATTCTGAGATAAAAATTGACATCAGTACAACTTCTCAAGTCTAAAATTATTGTTACGGGCGATGAATCCAATATGGCGGAGGTGGAGCCATACTATGTGAATGCAGCAACTGGAGAAACGTAGGCCGGCTAAGCTTAATTTAGTTTGTGGAGAGTACAATATAGCGTCTAACTTATATAATTTAAATTGTATGTATTCAATTAAAATATTTAAAGTATTACATATTAATATTGCGTGTTAAAAATTTTATCTTCAATCCTTGGAATAGATATTGTAACTAAATCGAAATAGCATATCCCTTTTAATTTTCAAATGAAAAAGCTAAAAGCCATGTTAGAGGTTGAAACTTGAAAAGTTTGTTATTGAACTATTCTTGAAAGTCGTGAAATTAGAAAGTTATGGATATTGATAATTCATTTTTAATTTTATTACAAACAATAAAATGTAATCACTTTTTTGGGAACATCAACATTTCCACAAAATAGAGATTATTGATTTCTAACCAATCATTAAACATCTGTTGAATTAATTTGAAATGAAAATTTCTCTTATGACATGGAAATACCCGTGTGAAGTTGCTTCTCCAGCATCCACATGTTATGTACATCTGCGCATCATATTATCCGAGTGGAGTCATTTGTATATCAAGCACCAATTGAATACATAATAGGCTTAAAACAGTCAAAATAGTATTACATTTAGAGAGGCATTAACGTTCGTTTATTTACTGTACTTTGAAAACCAGATACTCCTCTTTAAATAGAAGTAAACCACAGTTATTAACTGTTTGATCAATTAATTGAAATATCTCTCTTTAACTTTCTTTGAATTTGATTACCTTCTAGAAATCTAATTTATTAAAATATCCAAAATATACCACTCATTTGTATACAATACGAAGCATATCCTGCTCCAGAGTGGTATAATAACTTGTACTTTTTTACGTCTAAGTATATAATTATATAACTAGGTTTGTGATAAGGCAAAATAATCGAAGTAAACCTGTTCAAGGTTCCTATTGAAAAAGACAGTTTTTTGTTATAGAAATGCGTCAAACTATAGCCCAAACGAGTTTACCAATTTGAATAAAATTCGGTTGATGGTATGTTTTGACCCTTTCTCAAGGTGTGTCTTCATTTTCTGATCTCTCGAACACCTTCATTAAACTCCTTCATCAATCAAACCTCAACAAACTCTTGGTCGAAATAACAAAAAAAAAAAACCAAAACTAAACATTAACCGCCTTTGCAAAAAATAATTGTTTCAAAAATGAAGTTGAACTATGGACAAACTCAAACACCCACGCACAATTATTTTGTAAAAACTACTTTTTACTATGGCAGAGTTATAGTTCCCTCCTTATTTTTAAAAGACTAAGAACCTGACGGATATATCTAAATTTTGGTGTAATAAAATTTTCCCTGAGCTGATACTTTTGCATTATCAAATTTCTATTGTAATAAAATTGTTTTTTTGACCAACGTTAATAGATTAGTGTGTACTAAAGGAACATATGGTTGGTTCTTTTTACATTCCGAATGTGTAAGTTTTATTTTAGATTCACACTTTCATAAAATTGTATTCCCCACATATTCCTACAAACCTGCAGGCGGCCATTTTGCCGAATTTGTTTTCGTTTCGTTTTCTCATAACAGACCGCCACCTCACCTTTCGCAATACTTTCTTTCTTCCATCCCTACAATATATCCTTCATCACAACTCATTCCATTTCCATTCAAGCATGATCTAAATATTTCAAATCCTCTTTAATGAAAGTCTAACTCTGCATTGTATAAAACTATTTCCTCCAATATTGTATACAACTATATCTCAAGTCGCACTACTTATAAAATTTATATTCTAAAACACACTTAAGTACGTAATATGATCAAACTACTATTGTAAACAGACACTTTAAATAAACCCAGCCTAAATAGTTTCTCAATATTGTGCTGATAAAAATCTATGAGATTTTTTCACCACTGGGTCGACCTAGACATTGTCAAATGGTTTACAAAAACATTCACTAAGTTCGTTTTTACACAACAACTAACTTTTTCGCTAATGAAAAAGACAAAATCCAAAAATATATCGCAGGTGTTGACCGTACAGCGAAAACAGCTGAACCGATTATCAAGCAGTTCACTTTTCTATTTCTGTTTTAATCTTGTTGTTTCCTACGAATTTATAAAAAAACGTCGTCAATTTGCAGGAAATAAAATGTAATTTTGTTATCTTTACAACTTACAACCCAAATGGGTGAACTGATTTCGTGACTTTTTTAATATTCGGATTCCTTAATTATTTCTAGTTTTACACTTCAAAATCAAAATTTGTAATTTCGGCTATGTTTATAAATTTTACATAACAGATTTTGAGAACACAGAAATAAAGCACAGTTATTTCTTTCCAATGCACTTTTATTAGATAGATTTATCGCGCACTAACTTTTAAAGAAATTTATCAATACAGTGTGTCCACAAAAATCATGGTGGGATTTCAGGTGTATGACTCCCTAAGCTGTTAAATAAAACAGCGGTTGTTTACTATTGATTATAATTGAGTAACCATTATTGCTTTATTAATTATTTGGCCCACCTCACTATGCCAATGTTGTTTGCGGTTCCTTGATGAAAAATTTCTTTACCGTTAGATTGAAAAGAGGTGGTTGAAAGGTAGGCCACCATGCTCATACGATGTTACACGGGTATGTCAAATAAAGTGTTTACAGTGAAAGTATTAGGAACATCGAACGTTTGAGACAACGAAGTCAAGAAGCAGTTACCGAAGTAACTTCGGATGTTCTAGGTCGAGTCTTGGAAGAGCTAAAATATCGCAAAACCAGCTATGTTTTAGTTCTTCACGTGACAATATATTGTTAAATTAAAGGCAGATAATTCCAAAATAAATTTTGTCTAAGTGGTATTAAAACACTTTCTAATAATTTCAATTTGTTTAAATTATATTGCAATATTTTATTCTACTACTTGTCTTAATGACAATCACTTTATTATACGTTCAGGGACTTTGGTATTGGGCCTTTTATTGTCCTGGAATGTCTTTTAACGCAGCAAACAGGTCAGCTTAGTATCCTAATTTATCGTCATTTTTTATAAATCTTAACCTTAAACTAACACTTTCCAAGAACAAAATTAATTTATATAACTAGTTAACAAATTCTGACCGGAACTATATTCATAACAAACCTCCTGACTATTATATTATCTCTACTTTTAAATCCATTGCTTTCATATATAGTTTCAGAGCTATATAATTTTTTTAATAATTTTGTTAGTAGAATTTAATTTATATAGCAAGTTTGGTTTGCCTTTGTGTTCAAAGCCTGTGTATATCAGTTAATACTGTTAAGTTATTATTGCATGATCAGTTTCAAAAGGAATTTTATATTACTATTTGAAACTAAATGTATTAACAGCTATAGTTCATTTATTTATTATATGATAAAATATAAATTTACTATCTGGGTTATTACAAACAGTAGAAGCTTGTTGGAGATTACAATTGTATTTTTAGTTATAATTTTGGAATATGTCGTAATATTTGCTAATACTGTTCCTTAATTTTTTATGTTTACGTAATGAATGTACTAATTATATTATGAAATCCTTCCTCGAGGTACGAAAATAATCTAAATATGAAATTTTCAATTTTAATTATTTAATATCTCCTAATTCACAATATATATTTTTTTAAATATGTGTTTCCAGATGCTTTAAATTATGTTGTTGTTTTTGTTATTTTAAACCTTTCTAGTTTTGATTATATACGTGCTTTCATTCTACATCGTGTAACACAGACAGACTAAGGGAGACCTCTGACAGTTTTTATTATATACGTGCTTTCATTCTACATCGTGTAACACAGACAGACTAAGGGAGACCTCTGACAGTTTTGATTATATACGTGCTTTCATTCTACATCGTGTAACACAGACAGACTAAGGGAGACCTCTGACAGTTTTGATTATATACGTGCTTTCATTCTACATCGTGTAACACAGACAGACTAAGGGAGACCTCTGACAGTTTTGATTATATACGTGCTTTCATTCTACATCGTGTAACACAGACAGACTAAGGGAGACCTCTGACAGTTTTGATTATATACGTGCTTTCATTCTACATCGTGTAACACAGACAGACTAAGGGAGACCTCTGACAGTTTTGAACGCCAATCTCCATTCTTGCTACGCTTGCAAATCTGTTAAAAATTGCATATATTTATAGAGATCCCTTGTAGGTGAAATTTAGAACCTTTTAATTACATAGCTTAATAAAACCTGGAACTATTTTATAAGCCAATATTTACTCAATCTTTTAAATGTCTAACCTCTTCATTAAACTTTAGAGATTTCTCATTCATAAAAAATAATCAATTGTATGAAATATCACACGACAATTTTTGATTTCTATGATAACAAATAACGGAATATTTGTCTACAATTGTAACATTACAATACTAAAACCCAATCCAATGTTTTAGAATTTTTTACTTCTTTAGATTATTGTTTTTATATACTAAATATATAAGCCATCTTCATGGTATGGCGTGAAGCTCAGAAATTATTGCTCCATCTAACAGTCAGAACTTACAACTATATATTAATCATTTTTCCCATTTGTAGAATCTTTTGAGCTATGGAAAGCTGATATGAAATTTGCACTCAGTGCTTCAAAGTACTCATATTTTATAACTTCTTTCATCAAAATCGCGTTATTTAATTATTTATAGGTTTTTGTGATTATTCCATACTGGCAAATCTATTCCAAATTCAAACTCAAACCTTCAAAGTATACGTTTGATTTTACCAAAATTTAAAAACTATAAACCAGTGTGATATATTTTGTAGAAAATCAGTTAAAAAAACAAATAGTAAAATTGTTGGTCGCAATTCCCCCCTCCACTTCATTTTCTCAGTTTAATTTCGACGTAAAAGATGATATTCAATTATAAATCAACATCCTATCAAAGTATATGGGTAAAAATGGGATGACAACCAAAAGTTTATCATTTTACGGCTCTTTTCTTTTTCAAGGGCTGTATACAAGTAATAGATAAAATTTGTTCGTATATTCATAATTCCATATATGATCCATATTGTAAATGAGTTTAATATAAACATTTCAGAAACAAAAGTTTATATTTGTGACCTCCATTTTGATTTTAAGTGACGTGTACAAATCCTTCATAAAATGTGATACTAAAGTCGTAATCATTCATATAATATCCATATAACGAATGAGTTTCAAAATCAGATGAGAAACAAAAAGTAAATTTTGTTGCCACGTTGTTTCTGAAGGAAAAATAAGTCTTACAAAAATGTAATAGTTGATGAGTAAAATAAATCCATATTGTATGTTAGTTTTAACATAATCTATAAAGAATAAATTTTCAACACCATTATATATATTTAAAATTCACCAAATTAGGGAATTTGATTACTATTCTAATCTGGACACAATTTAACTACATTGCCAGCACTTTATTTTTTACGGTATTCTGTTCGTTGTATGTCTTTAGAAGTTTTAGCTACATTCCTCCTTTAACTCCCCCCCCCACTCCTTAATCTGAGTTATTGAACTTTTCTTGATAATTTCACCATATTTAGGTCCGTGCATACCAAATTGAAAACCTGGAACTATAAAAACAATAATATGATGAATAAGTGTCAGTCAGTGACTATTTTTAACTTTACTTTTTAATGTAAGATACTCAATAAATAACTTTATTTCTAAATAAATTCCATTGAAATATTTCCAATACATAATTTTATCTAAAATTTTTGGCAAAAATTCCTGAAATGACGTAGTTTTTTTTTCTTTCAAAAAACTATTAAACTCGACTACAAAATTTAATTACAAACCAGAGTAGCAATGATAAAATTAAAAGTAAATTACCTTGGCATCGGTTGAAATATGTTACAACGTTTCTAAAGAAATATAAAGAAAACGAGCTTGTTAAAATTGACCAGCCTTGTGTGAAAGAAACGAGCAAACCCAAGCTTTGTCGTCAGCCATGACGGTATTGTCCTCTGCTGATCATATTGTTGGTCTGTTGTGTTGCTTTACTTGATAAACCGGAAATGTCAAAATGAGTGATCCGTGTTGTCCCAGAATAAAAAAGACAGTAGTGAATCTTTTTATCATTTCATTTTTTCTTTCTTAATCAGAAATATTTTATAAAAAATAGACTACATTGTAATAATTTGAAAAATGGTATAGAAACATTTAGCTCAGAAATGATAAAATAAAAGTTTAATTTTAATGAAAAACATTATATGCCTCCAAAGGCTCTTCTTGTTCATTCGGAGAACAGCAGATTAATTCGGCGAGACAAAAAGATGTTCTTTAATTTTTTAACCATTTCTTTTGTCTAGGATCAGCGCACAATTTTATTAGGGGAGGAGTTTTAAGAATGAAATTTGTTTACTACAAGTAGACCGACCGTGAATGTATTTATGTGGCTGCTTTTATAAAAAAACAAAACAAAAAATAGATTATTTGATTTTGATCTAACTTATTTAGGAGATAAACTACATAATATCTGTTATCGTGGTACAAATCTAAACTTCATTTCAAGATGGAACCTGTTTCATCGTTTTTATAATCTCTTATTATAATGAATCGTTCAACCTATCCTAATTGAATCGGAATAGGTGACTTAGGGAACTCTAGGGAAGGTTTAAGAAAACGATAAATTGAAAACATTGTAACATTTAGTGTCATCAATCAAAATCACGTGAGTGTCTATACACACCAAAGAATTAATATAAACTTATTCCATTCCTATTTTATAGCAATCTTCTTTAACAATGTGATAATTGTCCAATACGCAAAAATATAGCTTCGTTTAAGAATACACTTTATAAACGTTTCGTTTTCTCTCCTACTCTATGCAAAAATAATAAAAATGATTTGGATTTTATGAAACATTCAGACTAAGATCAAATAATAAATTCCAGGTTGCATGACAGCGGTAAATTGAAGTGACGCGAATTTATAAAATATTAGTTCTCTTTAGGAAAAATCATAGATTTATAGAACTTTTGTATTTAGGAACTCATGATCGTAAATTGCACTTTTAGCGATAACGTTGTTTATATTACAACGTAAAAGTTGTAGCTGTAACCTTTATATACATATTTTGATCTAATTTATTTCTTCATATGTTCATTTTAAACACATAAAATATTAACAAAACTCGTTTTAAGTGGCACCCATTTTGTAACTATTCAATCACTCTCACTATGAGTAACCAACCTCAATTAAAAAGAGCAACACTTTTGTAGAAAACTTGATCACCAAATAAAATAAATTACACAAATATCCACAAAAGATACTTTATTTTAAAGACTTTTCAATACCAAATCATCATCTTTAATTGTTTATTTGTTCACAAAGTTTTTGAGTGGCACAAAGTTTGTGTACCTCTAAACAATTAATAACTTAGTTATTGATCATCGCCATGTTCTAAATAAAATGTTTATGTATAAAGTACCTTATGAATGTCGTTTCGATTCTTCTTTTTTAAATTTTCATTACAGTTTCCGCCGAAAAGTGTTGGCTTCTTCGAGTGTAGCACTCAACACTAAACATATACGAAACACAAAACAAATAATTTTCCTTTTTGTAGGTATATGTCGCCACATAGTCGAGCGCGTAATATTTCCGATCAAAGGTTTTTAGTGTTCGGCGAAGCAGAGTTGTAGTGAAAATATAAACAAGAAGAATGGCAACGACAAAAATAAAGTGTTTATATGTAATATATCTACAATTCAAGAAGCGATAGAATTTATAAAATACACACTTTTTATAAATATTATAATAAAAGTTTTGTCGTGAAAAATGTCTAGATTTTTGGTGAAGTAACTTATAAAGAGTGGTTCAAAATTGTGTAATCAAACTTCAATGACAGTACATGCAAAAATATTTTGAAAAAAACTTATAACCATACGTCCTCTAACTAATTGTTTTCGGTCTGTCGTTCTGATTTTTTTCCCAAAACAAGTTATAACTTTACAAAATGGTGAGATATTGATTACATATCTGGTAAACACATTTATTATGCTAACTTGTACCAAAATCCAAGATTTTATTTTGTACGTTGTCAAATTAGCAACTGTTAAAAGTATAAAGATTTATTTTTACAAAAATTTTAAACGAAACTTTTTTGTTTTATTAACAAACACGATGATTTCTATATTTTTATTGTATATAAAAAAAAACCTACTCATGGATGCATTTTTTTTTAATACTTGGTACTTGATGAAGACAACAAACAGAAGTTTGTGGTTTTTAAATTTTATTTCGAAATAAACATTTATTTATCCATCAATAATAAGGAGAACCAAGTATAAATAAACTGTTTTCTCAGTCCTGTTAGTCAATAAAGACCAAAATATTTTGTTTGTCCTACTTTTTTTCTTTTTTTTTTTTCGTAAAGTTAATAATGTTAGAGATATTCGTCATTAAAAAATTTAACTATCACTAATTTTAAAATATACAAAATAAAATCTTGCTGTTTGCTGTACTAATGAAAGTTTACATAAACAATGTTTATACCAAATCCGAACTAAATTTTCATACAGTTTTAAAGTTAATTTTTTTTAAACACACACAACCAAAGGCCATCTGAAAAAATAGCGTTTTCGAAGTGTAATATTTGTGTGTGTTCAATAATTTCGTGAATTTAGCTATGTTATCTTGACTCATTATCTTCACTAAATTTCAACAAAACTAATCAAAGTGATTTAAATAAATGGCTCATGATTTCCAGATCTAGATAAACAACTGCCTTAATAATCAGATAATACATAAAATTGTTGTTTATACGTCAAGGATCTTTAAATATTGTTACTTTCGTTCCCCTTGACCTTCTTCCGGTTATTGTGGGTTTATTTCATATTATCATCACATACATATAATACGTGCTTGGCACCTTCAACACTTTTTGCTTGTGTGGTCATGCTGTTCACGTCACGTTATTTATAGATTTTCCAAAGAGATCCCTTACACAAGATCTCGATCTGCTAATAAAACACTTAATCTAAGTTCATATAGAATCTTCTTCAAGATTATATTACTATTTCTATTGTTCTTTTATGGAATTATAAACGCTGGGTTATTAATGCCATATTTAAATGTTCTTTATTTAATATCACTACTCCAGAAATAACTCTTAAGCATTTTGTAAATAACTGTATTGGTAGTTTCTAGAAAGTTTTAAAGTTAACCCTGTACTGTACTTAGTAGTGTTAAGAAACTATTATGTACGTATGCCGAAGAAATGTCGGTTCGTTGATAAATGATAAAGGGAAACGTGTTTTCTAAAACATGAATTTAAAATAAGGTAGAGCCCGATGGAGAAGAAAATTCTTACTTTATTTGTCCAATTTTTTTTAAACAAAAAGACATTTGGGATTTACCTGCAAGGATGTACTTTAAAGTATCAGATTTTAAAAACTCTTTTAAGATGTTTTGTTTTGTTAAAAAAAATAAAATAAAAAATTTAAAAAACCATCGCAGTCTTCATCGCCATAATAAAAAAGAGCATAAAATAGACCCCTACTTCTCCAATTCTCTAATAGCGTCAGGCCGTAAGAGAACAAGGAAGTGAGACTTAATGGAAAGATGAAATAGTGGGATGAAACCTCCCCAAAACAGTTATTTTGTTGTTGAAAACGCGAATTACAAATATTTATTTGTTTTATTTATATGAAAATGTGCATTACGCTTTGTGTACATGTACAAGTGCGCACGCGCGTAAGTGAAACAATATTGTGCAATTTATGTGAACCGTTTAATTAATCGCTCGTGTAGGCCTACTGAAATCTCAAAATCTGTCTGATCTTAGCAATCTTTATATTAGATAATAAATTACTGTGATTTGTGCCATACTCCCATGCAGATCAGAGCAGTAAATAAGAGAACGCGTATTTTTAAAATATTGGTATTGAGAAAAACATTTATAGACTTCTGGTAATTGTATTTAACAGCTTCAAAATGAACATTCAACCGTTGAGTTGTACACGTATTGGGTTTTGACCTACCCACTCTTCGCCTTGTGGCTCTATCTGTTGTTGCAGGAACTTTCCAATTCTTAATCACAATCAATCCACCTCAATCTCAGTTTTCCTCTACCAGTTGTCCTGTCAAACTATTTCCTAGAAATTTCTTCTTGGTCCATTCTGACCTTGTGACTTGCCCAACACATAAGTTTTTTTTCTTCTCCATTATGTAACTATTTTAAATTAAGCTAAAATTCGGTTGCAATATTAGCCTTTTAAAAACCTGATCTGACCTCTTCAGACATGGATTGAGTCCTGGTTTTCAAACGTAAGCGAGTTGTCTGATCAATGTTTTGTAAAGCATTTATAAGGTAGTAAATTTTCATATTTTCACAATCTTTCAACAGCTTTTATTAACTCAAGTCAGGTGTACACTTCGTAACCCTATGAGTAAATGTTGAGTAGTTTGTGTGTACAGTTACATTATGTGACAGCAACAGCGTATCTTCAACGATTCTGTTCATAATTGAATATGAGTTATTGTGTTACTGTCTGGATCTTCAATATAGGTTGGTGTTCCATCAAATCAAAACTTTTAAAAAACGCTACCAGTTTGCATTTGCCAATTTAGTTTGTAATCTTGCTTGTCCTTTGCACAAATTTCCTTCTTCGTTTGCTGACTATAAATTTACTCTTTTGTACTCATCAGCCTACAGTCTCAGTTCTTTTTTTTCCCTTAAACCTCTTGCTTCGGTTAGTACATCATGCATCATATTTTTCAACTCTTAACAGGTAACTAAAATGCAATAAATTCCGTGAGCAGACATTTCGTTAAACACTTTAATCTTTTAGCAGATGAACAGATTTACAAAATCAATTCTAATGGTTGTTAAATTAATGAAATTCGTAACAAAATTTTAAATTGTAATGAACAGAGTTGGGATGGAAAAGCAGCAACCACAACAAACGGTATAATAATGTGTGTGTTTTTGTCATAGGCATTGATTAAAATAAAATGTGCTCTCAACCCATGGCTGTACTCTGCAAATTAAATTCCTCTCTTTCGGTGTTCTCTTTATGCGCGGATTCCAAACATTAATTACATTACTTTAAAATATGTGTTGTGTAACTTTATATTTTGTTTTTAGTTTTAATTTATAGTTTATAAATAAATGTGATTGTCCATACAGTGCAGCCTTCTTATTTCTGTTGTTTTATTGTTTTACTTCTTATATAGTTTCTGTCATACGTTTTTCTCTACCTTTGTTTCATCTATATTTAATATGACATTAATATTTATTGATTTAACAGAATAGAGATATTTAAAAATGACAATGCATTGATTACTTTATCCCCTCAATAAAGTTAAAATCGTTGCCAAATCTATGTTTGGAAAATAATTACCATAATCTTTTCATAGATGTTTTATTGTTTTTAAACAATAATTACATTAAATTAAGATAACGGATCCCTTTTTGTAATTATTATTATTGGTACGATTCCTTATTTTATTTCTTTTGCTTGTCGACTTTACGATGTACTTTACAATTCCTGTTAATTATACTTACACATCTTCCTGAAGTTCTATACATTTAATATCCTAACAGGAACAAGGTTGAAAGCTAAGTATTCCCCGGAGTACTCAAGTTCATATAAATTATGCATAATTTTCAACTTTCACTATAAGTAAAAATCACAAGCCTCTGTATAGGTTATGGAAATAAATGCTACATATAACATACATATCTATCGTTATCTATATAAAACTTATACCATGTTTTTAAGTGTGCAACTACAGTCTCCACTCGTTATGACGCAATAGTTTCTGGTACGTAGTTTGGAGAACTAATTTTATAAATATTTGTATTTACTCAGAACATGCAACAATAAAATGTGCGAAAACTTTGCACAGACTTTGTCACTCACTCATCTTCAAAACCAAATAGAAATAAACTACAATCATAAAATTCGTCACCATAAAACGTCACCATTAAAAAAGTAAAACGAACATGGATGTCGTC
This sequence comes from Aphrophora alni, assembly GCA_963513935.1. Taxonomy (NCBI): domain Eukaryota; kingdom Metazoa; phylum Arthropoda; class Insecta; order Hemiptera; family Aphrophoridae; genus Aphrophora; species Aphrophora alni. The sequence continues at coordinate 82,613,026 of OY740770.1, read as the reverse complement.
TTGACCAAATATTTATTAATTTAAGGTGGATCTAAATTTGTTCTGCTTGTATCTTAAACACGACTTCAGTGTAAATCGTATTTGATTAAAATCGATGTTTTAATGACGGCGGTTAAGTTTCATTTTGTTTTCTTTTCTAAACCTTAATATTCATTTATTACATATTTTTCACGCTAGTTTGGTTTTGTAATCTTTACAATTCACTAAAATTTGAATGAAATTTATAGGGTGCGTTTTAAAAAATTACATACTTTATAAAAGATGATTTTATTTTGCGAACAATTTACAAAACTTATTGGAGAGATGGCGAGCAATACATTTTGTTTCATTCCTTAGAAACTACCCTTGAGTCAGATAATATAAAATTTGTTTGCCGTAATTCTGTTTTTTTTTTTAATTTTTATTTTATTATTATTTTTTTAAATTATTTTATATATATATATATATATATATATATATATATATATTTTATTGTTAAGCACCCCCAAGTTTTCAATTATTAAAAAATGAAGAAATAAGTCCCGACATATGGCCAAAAATATTATATAAGCCCCACGTTCACCTGTTTGTGCAGTAGAACACTTCACAGTCGACAGATCTCAAACAGACAGGGGACGGACAGACATAATTCTAAAAACAACTTTTTTTTACTAAAGTGACATCAAAACTAATGTATCCTCAAAAACTCGACCCATCACATACCTTTTACTCTATACTCTAGATCTGAGAAAGAAAAATATGTTAACAACGAAAGATATGTGTGATTTTGGAAATAATATAACCAACACAAAGAGATGCCAACTCGGAGTTATTGATTCTCCAAATTGAAAGAAGTAAACATTTCTCTTTATGATTACTAAAAAAAATACTCAATGCTGTAATAAAGGTGGTCGTCCAAATTCGTTTTTACAGATTCTATTTACTGTTTTAAAATTTAAAACGGGTTTTTTATTAATATCCAAATTGTCCTGGCTAGGATATTGAGACCATTGCGACAGGCTAAAGTACAGGAAGTACCAGTAACACAGACTGGGTTTAAGTACAGAACCTATTTTAGTGACCTGGACTCTGTAATTGTATATGTTAGGGTTTTCTTCTATTTTTGAAAACACTTGTTGGAAATTATAAAAAAAGAATTAGGGAGGCTAGCAAAGTAAAATAATAATAAAATATTATCCTAATTATTATGATACAAACTATTTTATTATATATTTATTGACAATTCGTATCGACAAAAGTCAAGATATGACTTTACATGTATTTTAGAGCAATATTTTTGCTGTGGCACGATCCGCTTTGTTAGATCCGAAATTTTAATATTTTAGAAGGTAACCAAACGTACTCATTGTTTAATAAGAACCGCTACAAATACGTTTAATCTGGATGCTTAGGTTATACTCGAGTATAATTTGATAAAAATCGTTAAAACCTATTTGTAAAAATAGTAAATTTTGTATTTAAATTTGGTGTCATCTACATAGAAAAATTACGTATTTTAATAACATAGCAGATTTTTGGTTGTACCAACACAAACAGAAATTATTGGAGAGATGGTGAGCAATAACGTTTGTTTTGTAGCTACACTTTTGTAGCTACACTTTTGTAGCTACAGTCAAAATTTTGTGTTTTTCCACATGGCAACCACACTCAAATTTGTTATCGAAAAAATTAAGAAGAAAATCCTTTTATATAACAAAAATATGGTAACTTTTTATCAAAATCGACTTAGCCGTTGGGGCTACAGAGAACAGCAGACGGACATCTTCCAAAAAACACTTTTTTCGTCTCCAGAGACCTCTCACGAAAATCTATCTCAACATACATTTTTTATCTATAACATAACTTTCTCTATACTCTGGGGAAATAAGAATGTTAAAAAATGTTAGATTGTACATAAATAATTAAATAAATTGACAAATAAATAAATATATTATTATTTTTAACTTTGCAAGTGAAAGCAATTTTCTAAATAGAAATAAGGAAATGTTTGTTGATTAAATACACGCCTCATGTTTGATGTGTTTGTTTTACAAAGTAACCACATATCCCAGACACACATCCTGCGCAAACAGGATGCGATGAAACAATGCAACTTATATTATTATTTAAAGTAAACGATAAACGATGTTCCCTAAGGGATCGGATAGGGTTACGGTAACCATCTGACAATTAATGAAAGGATAAACAGAGAGCTTTGGGAAATTGATTTCATTCAATATTAATTATATTTGGGGCCAAATGTCATAATTTCTCCTTGTTGTTTTACGAGAAGGGAAAATGAGGAGCTATTATTTCAAGCTTCCATTTTATGAACCCATTATTCATTTCGTATGTTAGGATTGGTTTTATCTTTTAGCTTAAACGGAATGTGCTTTCTTTGGTGATAATAAATTATATAGAGTATCTGTAAAACAAAGAAAACACTCCTCAATATATTCAGTTGAATCTTTTCTTTTGGATTGTTTTTAAACTTTATTGTAACTGTACGATATTGATCTATTACGTTTAACAAAAAACTGTTGCAATATAAATACGAAAAAAAAAAATCTGGATTTTCCGTACTAACACGTCACGTTCCTGTATATTTGTTACAGTAAATTCTATAAAAAAAAAAATAATAAAAAAAAATTAAAAAAAACTTTTAAAATATATCACTCGACCATTTTTAAATGGAACATATCACTATTTTCTTATAGCTTTTATTGTTGAGGGAATGTATATTAAAGAAAATAATGAACATGCATGTGAATAATAAATATTAAAATATTGGCAAAACTATATTTTTTAATGCACATAAAAAAATCTGTATCACGTTTTTTAAGACAAAAACAAAATTAAATTTACTCAAATTCAGTATAGCGACTCAATTTCCCAAAGGACGACTTAATATTTATAATACTTTATTTGTGAAATAGATTTTTTGACAGGTTATTAAAATTATTATTTACCTGTCGTAAATATTGATCTGTTGATCTCAACATCCTTCTAGTGGTTGGGTGCCGGACATACAACATCTTAATACAAAACATACTACTAACTTAGGTTAAACTTCCGCCAAGTGAACTTTCTATGGTCATATGCTTGCATACTAATGGTGTACTTGTAAACGTTTACGTAAACGGCCCTTTCCCTTCTTAATCTACAGAAAGGGGTGTTTTTCTCTCTCTTCGCGTTATTTCTATTTTATTTGTCGGTATTTTGATTGACACGGCCAACTCAGATTATGTTCGGTGGATAGTTAAAAACCTGTTTAAGAACCCAGTGTTTGCAAACTCATTCAACAGAAGTGTAATGCATTTGTCCACTTCGAACTGAGTGAAAGTAGATCCCCACTTGATGGGCTACGCATAATATTTTCTACTTAGGACACTAATTTGTTTAGTTGGCGTAAACTCTGTTACGGGACGCAGCGTAATCCACTTTAAGGTTATGTTCCTCCGCTGAGAATATAATTGAAGAGGGACAACTACACGCTGCAGCAGTTTCCAACTTTCTTAACATATTAAAACTGATCCTTCGTAGAATAGAATTGCTGTTATTCGTTTTTGTATTGTGTTATAACAGTTTCCATGCTAATATACCAACAAGTTAAGACGTTAACAACTTGATAAAAATAGCACAGAGAAGGATAACGAGAACAAATCATTATCACGTATATTCCTTAAAACTTGGTGTGAGCAAACGTTTTATTCTTGCTCTCCTTTTATGCTGTGGATCTTTTATTTGGCTCATATACACACTTTAATCTGGATCTGAACTATACTTCCACCATTTAAAATAATTAGTAACTTTTGTTACTTGATTCCTAACATGATTGTACCGATTCGTTTTATATATAGTGTATATGTTTATCGTTTTACAGCCATTTAGAACCTCTCTCTCTCTCTCTCTTTCTCTCTCTCTCTCTCTCTCTCTCTCTCTCTCTCTCTCTCTCTCTCTCTCTCTCTCTCTCTCTCTCTCTCTCTCTCTCTCTCTCTCTCTCTCTCTCTCTCTCTCTCTCTCTCTCTCTCTCTCTCTCTCTCTCTCTCTCTCTCTCTCTCTCTCTTACTCCCGAAATTTTGACTTGTCTCCTTCAGAGGAATCATATTTTGTAGCGAAAATCCAGCGTGGATGAACTAATTACAAGTAAACCAGGACGCAATTAAAAAAATAATTGCTGTATAGCTTGAAGGTAGAAATGTTAGGTTGTATTAATTAAAGGTGGTAGAGTAAATTTCCTCTCAGCCTTGTCTAGATTCTGAGATATTAATCTGAGCAAATTGTTTTATCCGTGACGTCACTTTATTTAGTTAAGAAATTCAATAACTAATAAATACAAATTGTTTATAAAACTCGTAAAACCATTAGTTTACTTCATATTTCGTGAAATTTACTTTAATTCTTTACATGTATATAATGTATACATTCATTGTTTTAAAATTTTTGGTTATTATTTTTTTACATAATTAAAATGTAATATTTTGGGCATTGACTGATATTTTCGGTTATCAAGGTTTGTTAAAAAAGTATCCTACCTTATTTTTTTCAACTTGGAGAATACCCAAAAATCTCAACGATTGATTTTGGGAGAGTAAGATACCACTGGAAGTCAAGATTTGAAGAATCTATGGTGCATTGTTATGATACATTTGCCAAGTTACAGACTATCCTGTTTCTTCTGCCACACACCTTTACGAAGACAAGAAGGAGCGCCACCTCTTTTCTTAATTTTGTTCCCTAACGTGCGATTCGCGTTGCACCACTCCACGGAAGTCAAAGAAAACTGCTGTAGTTTTTTAAGTTTCGAATATGTTGAATATTTTCACTGTGACGACTATGCCTTGGTTATAGATGTTATTCTTAAATTCAAGACTCATCATCAATGATCACTGTGTTCAGGAAGTCAGCTGCGTTGTTTACTTCAGTACGAATTTCGCGACCACTCTTCGTAGACAATGTACCGAACCCGTGCTTATCGTCAGTAAGTTCTTGGACGACGACACGACAGTTATGTACAACCAAAGTCCGCATTTTGTTGATATAGTTATTTTGAGTGTTGAGGGTCTACCAGAACTCTCTCCACCAAAACGGTCATCTTTGAAACGGTCGTTCCATTCCAACATAATCAGTATTGTCAGTGAAATCTGCTATTCACCTCAAGTGCTTCATTTGTTTTTACGAAAAACATTTTCCTCAAAACTTTTTGAATAAATCTCGTATAGAATATTAAAAATTTAATGAACGTTTTGTTAAGAACTATCTGTGAACTAAAATTACAAATGCTGTATATACACCTTCCTTTGTATCTATAAATATTTTAAAACGTGATATTTAAACACATTCTTAAAATAAATTTTGTTTAACGTGTAATATGATTGCGTTAAACAAATTAAACTAGAATTTCAAATTAGTTTGATTTTTTATAAAATTTTAATTATTTTTACATCAACGATCTTTTAAAGTTCTTAAATGATAAGAACAAATAATAACCTTATTACAATGTACCTAGAATTTCATAATATAAACAACTGAAACAGAAAGTATTTAGATTTATGTACATTTTCGTTGTGAACTCGGTACAATATTGAATTTTGTCGATCTAATTACGAACATACGAGTATTTCAAATACGTACTGTAAAAATGTCAATAGTTTTATTTTGAACGCCGTCGATTCGTGAAATACAAATAGATTTTGTTTTGCATCACGTCTACATTTCCCTTTATAAAGGTGTGGTTTTATCGTTTCTGTCTCAATACTTTACTTCAAACCTTTGTAGTACATACTTTTACAAGTCGTACTGTAACTGGCATTATCCACTCCATCTGTCATATTACTGTAATTTTAAAATTTCTAGGAATCCTTGACAGATTCATTTGAAATATTTCATTTGTAGATCTCAACTATAATTTTCCTAGTATGTTGTTTTATCTCGAGAATATAATTTTGATGAACAAACAAAAATTGCTATTCCAGTTTAAGCATAAAATATGTAATCCTATTCACCAAGTTATCGAAATTCGTATTTTTTTCTAAATTGGACTCAATTTAATTATGGTTAAATGAAAATTATGTCTATTATTAATATATCTTTTTCTTTGGCCTTAACTTTATTATAGGAATTTATTGCTCTTGTAACAACTAGAATTTTATTTTTATTAAATTTAATAAATAATATTTCCTTAATGTCCACATATAAAAAAAAAGAAAAAAAAAGAGTTAGTTTTAACATAATGTACCTTTATGTGTTAAAATAATTTGTTGTTGTCATATCCTGAACATTCATTCTGATCCCGAATATCTTAAAAATATTGTTTCATATTAAAACACGTCTAAATAAATGAAAACCAATAAAAATCACAATTTACTGAACATAAAACTACGCTAAAAATGCCTAAACAAATACAATGTAAACTTGTTCTTGGGATCTGTTGGTAATGCTTCTTTATCCGTAGTAAATTGTGTTTTCATAATTTATTTATTTATAAATATTTTTTATAATTAATTATTTACTGCTAATTAATATTTGACACTGGAAATAACCATTCGTAAAAAAAAAAAAAAAAAAATGACGAAATTAAGATAGTATTTACTACGTAAATCTATGTTTTGTAACTTAACCGTAAATCGTAAGTAATTTGATACAACCATAAACCTGACTGTAAACATGTCTAATATGGTTTATGATTTCGTAAGTAATAAGCATAAAACTGACTGTAAACAACTAATATGATTTATGATTTCGTAAGTAATATGATATAACCATAAAACTGACTTTAAACAACTAATATGATCTATGATTTCGTAAGTAATATGATATAACCATAAAACTGACTGTAAACATCTCTAATATGACTTATGATTTCGTAAGTAATATGATATAACCATACAACTGACTGTAAACATCTAATATGATTTATGATTTCATAAGTAATTTGATATAACCATAAAACTGACTGTAAACATCTAATATGATTTATGATTTCGTAAGTAATTTGATATAACCATAAAACTGACTGTAAACAACTAATATGATTTATGATTTCGTAAGTAATATGATATAACCATAAAAATGACTGTAAACATCTCTAATATGACTTATGATTTCGTAAGTAATATGATATGACCATAAAACTGACTGTAAACATCTAATATGATTTATTATTTCGTAAGTAATATGATATAACCATAAAACTGACTGTAAACATCTCTAATATGACTTATGATTTCGTAAGTAATATGATATAACCATAAAACTGACTGTAAACATCTAATATGATTTATGATTTCGTAAGTAATATGATATAACCATAAAACTGACTGTAAACATCTAATATGATTTATGATTTCGTAAGTAATATGATATAACCATAAAACTGACTGTAAACATCTAATATGATTTATGATTTCGTAAGTAATTTGATATAACCATAAAACTGACTGTAAACATCTCTAATATGTCTTATGATTTCGTAAGTAATATGATATAACCATAAAACTGACTGTAAACATCTAATATGATTTATGATTTCGTAAGTAATTTGATATAACCATAAAACTGACTGTAAACATCCCTAATATGACTTATGTTTTCGGAAGTAATATGATATAACCATAAAACTGACTGTAAACATCTAATATGATTTATGATTTCGTAAGTAATGTGATATAACCATAAAACTGACTTTAAACATCTCTAATATGATTTATGATTTCGTAAGTGATTTGATATAACCGTAAAACAGACTGTAAACATATCTACTGTAATATGATTTATGATTTCGTAAATAATTTGATAAAATACTTAATATGTTAATTTAATGGAATTGTGTAATTTCTTTCCGACTCGTGTTTCGTTCCAATTAAATAAAAAAATGATTTTAAATATTGAACCTGAAATACGTTTAGTTGGTTTTTCAAAGTACAGTATGCAATAATACGATCTCAATAGAAGCTAGAATTGTGAGGTTTTCAAATTGAAAATCATAGACAAAAAATATCTGTGTAGCCCGAAATATTATAGAAATGATTATAACAATAAATTTCGTCCATTTAAAAAAGGTGTTGCGCAATAGGAATTTATAAGAAGATAATGAATGTAATATAAATATTCTTAAAAATGAACTTCCCGAACTACTTTAATTATGGTTTTAACATAAATTAACATGTAAAGTAACAAAATATCGCTTCTTTTTTATCCGTCACATAACTGCTTAACGCTTCTTTGACGTTTCAGAGTTGTAACTCCATCATCAGAGCCTTCTCTCTTCAATTATAGGTTTCAATTACCTCTCTCCTGAGGTAGCAACACATTAATATTAGAACTTAGATGGCCAGTACGTTTTTATAGAGGGAAATTATCGTTTTTAATGATTTGTGTAATACTTCGATCCACACAGATCTTTATCAAGTAGAAAGGTCACAACAATTGTGATATAATTGTTATACTTTTATAATTTACCTTCTTCTGATTGAAAGGCTAATGTACGGGGAAAAGTTTATATTAAATCATACTTCTTCTGATTGAAAAGCAATACAATATATACGGGAAAAGTTTATATTAATTCATACTTCTTCTGATTGAAAGGCTAATGTACGGGGAAAAGTTTATATTAATTTATACATCTTCTGATTGAAAGGCAAATGTACAATATATACGGGAAAAGTTTATATTAAATCATACTTCTTGTATTGAAAAAACTAATATAAAATATATACGGGGAAAAGTTTATATTAAATCATACTTCTTCTGATTGAAAGACTAATATAAAATATATACGAGGAAGAGTTTATATTAAATCATACTTCTTCTGAATGAAAGGCAAATGTACAATATATACGGGAAAAGTTTATATTAAACCATACTTCTTCTGATTGAAAGACTAATATAAAATATATACGGCTAAAAGTTTATATTAAATCATACTTCTTCTGATTGAAAGGCAAATGTACAATATATACGGGAAAAGTTTATATTAAATCATAGCCTACTTCTTCTGATTGAACGGCTAATGTACAATATATACGGGAAAAAGTTTATATTAAATCATACTTCTTCTAGAATTTTGTATTCATTATTCATCAATATTCTCCACAAGCTATACTCGACCAGTTTTTAAACTCTTTATTGGAGTCAATCTTTTGTAGAACTTTAATGTATCAGCTGTCGACATACTTTTCAAAATATCGATCACTTCCCTTTAATGCAATATGTATTTAGTAAAACTTTGACTAGCATATGAGTTCCTTTTACATCCTTATCACGTTCTCCTTTATCCTGCCGTCAACCTGTCAATAACTATTGAATAAATAATTATATGCAGCACATTTCTGCTAAACAGTTTACTCATATGTCGTAGCTATGTGGTCTTGGCCTACAAATGGTTATGTTTAATGCACACCATCACGTCGCGTTGGCCTAGGCCTAATTTTACGACACTTTCGTAATTTATAATCCATTAACTTCATGATCAGAACTGTAAGTTATTCAAAAAATTGTGATTTTGTCATCACATTTTTCAAACACTATTTCAGCTTTTATCGTTGATATTTTTTAATACTGCATAAATATCGATAAAAGTTGTTCGTAAAAGTTTTTTTTTTTTACTTTTTGACTGTTTTTTACACGCGCATGTATGGTGCTTTAGTTGGCGCATCGTGTGATTTCTTTGTTGATTATGTTCTTAAAAATTGTCTACTTTTCGTGTTAAACTATTATATTAAACATTTTCGCCAAGTCTTTTTGCCAATTTTAAAATAATTTTATATTTTAACATACTTAATAGATTTATATATATTACAATAGTATATTTTGATGAAACGAATATCATCTTCAACCATTTTTTTGGACGAAATAATGCCAATTTTAATATGTATTTCAATATATAATTTAAAATCTATTAATTAGTTTAAGGTATTAAGTAATGTAAAAAGTATATTCACTTATAACCAAAATCTGCTTTTAAAAAAAAATTTTTTAGCTCGGCTTCTAATTGACGTAGAACTATGTTTGATAAGGCGTTGGATACAGGATGTGAATGAACTGCGTCCAAAAATACACAATGTTTCAAACCGTAGTTATTACTTTAGTTTTTTGATATATATTTTATTTCATTAAAAACTTTAATCCCTTGCCATTTTGGAAAAGGTCTTCACAGAGTTATTTTGTTTCTGTTATTTTCCTTCCAAAATTGAGGACAAAAATGTACAGAAGTGACCCATATTAAAAATAAAGTCTCTATCAATCACCATTACAAAATTAGTCAGGCGTTGCAGGATATATTTTCCACTCTGTATATTAATAATATTCATTAGTTTCCTTAATTTCTCTAGTAGTAATATTATGTAATCCTGCCAATGAATGATAAGCCTGCTAGTCTGTTTTACAGGAGGTAATTGGTGATCAGCACATCAAGTTCCCTTTTAATGATATATTTGTAATATAATTTCAATTTTCAATTGATTTAAAACATTTTAAATGTCTTATTTAATTCTTGTTTTTGACTCTCTTGTGGTATGAATCTTGTAAAATCGTAAGGAAGATAATTACATTTAAATTATTAATTGATTTTCTATTTGCGCGTATACTCTACTGCCAGAACTGTTGAACTGGTTTTGGTTTGAATATTAATGTTTGTTTTGTTTTTTTTTGTTTTACTGAATTGCGTTAAAAGTTTAATCGATATTTCGAGAGTACAAATCAACCTTTATTATCACGTGAAAAAAGTTCCCATTACTCTAGTTTGGAAAATAAAAATAAAACTAAAACTAGTAAAATAAGAAAAGAAGCCTGAGAATTCAAAATAACTGAATCATCATTAACCAAATAACTTCAAAACTAAAATTGTATGAATTTTGTTAAATCCTATTATAAACATAATAAATTTTAATTTGTTCCTGCGTATGCTTTTTGTGTATAATCTTGAATAGCACATCTGTTTCTATAAATGGTATGAAGACAACATGCTGTTCACATGCACAACACCTATTGTTAGGAATTAATTTACACAAAGTTCTAGATTTGTACGTTTCCCATAGAGATTACTTGGTATGCAGTAGGTTAAGTCAATTTGGTTACACCACCTATTTATTTTAAATTAAATGAGATGGTGTTTGCCTCTGTGTCTTCATTTTATTAATTGAAGTTTAATGAAAAGTAAATATATCTTAGATTTACAGCACAGGAAATCTTGTCTTCCCATTGTCTGACCCAGATGTAAACAACGTTAATTAAATTGCGTTATTATATCATACTTATTTATTAGCTGAAGTAAAAATTCAGTACCATCATGAATTGTACTAACTTATATAGATCTGTTAAACAAACTTAAGCAGCAAGTTTTATAAAAGTTTTAAATGTCGATAGACATAATTTAAGATTGTTTTATGAAATCTTCCTTAGATAAGGCAATTGGACTGATCGATTAAAAAAATACGATAGGCCTACACTAGTTTCAATTTATAGCATAACATCATTTTCTAACTTCCTTTGTTTTCTATTCTATTTTTGTCATAGTTTTAAGTAGAAAAATCGAGAAGATTGGTTGCGGCCGAAGACAATGAAGAAAACAATCAGCCAAAAATGTTGTTTCAAAAAGTACACTAAATAATTTCAAAAATTATTCTTGGTTAAAATGTTTAGACCCTTCAAGGTAAATATTAAAATACGTTCATTTAATAATGGACAATTTAGAAAAAACTTAATTCAACGAACAAATAATGTAGGGAGCCTATACAAAAAGTCACTAGAATATGTAAAAAAAAAAAACTGAAATGAGGTTAAAAAATAATTATATGTTATATTCAAATTGTATTTAAAAATAATACAAAAACTATGTTTGTCAAGCTAAATAAAACAAACTGTAGTCCTTTAAGACACATGCACGCACAAACATATACACATTCATAAATCCACTAACATATGACACAAGCATTCCTCTCACAACCCACCCATTATGATTAAATACCCATTAGAGAAATCTTTTTTTTAAATGTTCTAATTTAAAAATCAACGTCTTATTTTTTCAAAAAAGAAATTATATCCGATGCATTTTTATTGCTCTGTTGTATATCTGGGGGCCTATGACGTATTATGTTTTTTTTTAAAGTAGATTCTTGTCGGTCTTGGAACTGAAAAAACTAAGCTCTTTATTCAGTATTGTTTTGCAGTTCCTTCTTCTTTGGTAAAATAATTTTAAGAAGTCTTCTTTATACTCACAATTTTTAGAATTTTGAAATTATTTGTAAATATTATCTGAAATACAACTTAAAATATGGCACTAGACTATTATAATACTATTTACTATTTTCCTAAATAGTTTAAACAAAAGTTTTACTTTTTAAAATATATATTTTTAACTCTCTGTAAAACACAATCTTAAAATATACGATTCTAGGTAATTTTAATAATTCTAATATCAGGTGTTCGCTGAGGGTAGTAGAATATATACAGGCAAAATTAGTGCTTTTAGCTTTTATTGAGTTTGGAGTGGGATAGTCACTTCTAAACAGAAACCAAATGAAACTTGTTCATAATCCACTCCACTGTAATCAATATAATTACTACCAGTTTTCATTTTGTATTGTCGCTTATCAGTCAAATTACACAACCTAAAGTGGATTGCAACATTGTTTCACATGTTTTATACATTGATAAACATAAAGTTTGATTTCTACACAGTAAAACACTCAGTTTTAAATTATTGATCTAAAGTTATTTTAAATTATGTTATGTGTCTACAGTTTATCTTTGACTATTACTTTCACTCACAATATTTCAGCTGAAAGATTAATTTTATTTTTTGAAGGTCATATGGAAAATTAAAAATACCAATTCGAATCAACGCTTACAAAAAGAAAAACGGTTAAGCAAGTTTTGTCAAAATCCTATTACAAAAAAAAATATTCAAAATATCATATTCCTAATTTATGGTTTATGTTTATATTTATGATTACAACGTGGGACATTATTTGTAAGGTGAGGTTTAAAATATATGAATTCTTCACAAACAAAACTTTTATAATTTCTACGGCAATATTTATAATAACATATTACAGGTTCAGCTTAAAAACTTTTACTACAGAATTAAAATATTTTATTCCTTTTAATACAATTGGATTGTAACACATAAGTTATAAACGGCTTGTAAATTATTATACATAGTTACAGATATCAATTTGAGCTATCTCCATCCAGTACTACAGGGTTTAGAGACAAGAAAATGTAAAGTATTGAAAAACCACTACGTCCGTTTTTTTAACATATTAATTTATTTTGTTAATGACATCCCTTTTGCTTTAAAATTCATTCATGAATAATTTTTATTCATAAATTTTTATTCATGAAATAAAAGAAACCAAGTAAGTTTTTAACATAACCAATAGGTTACGAAACAAGTATTATGTTTGTCATTGAGAAGAACGTTGAGAATCAAAACTGGTTTAAAATTGGAAACATTTGTTCATTGTGTCTTTTATTTGTGTTACTCTTATATCTTCTTTTCCATGAAGTAATTTTTATAAATACGTTTCGTACATTACATTAATAATTTTTTTTATGTTATAAAATCCACACTATACTTTCATTTATGAGGTACTAAACTGAATATGTATTTTTACTAAAACATATACTCTTTCAGTGATATGTTTTTGAAAACACATATAAATATGTTTTTTAATTAATTCACTTCCGTGTAATAACATCCGTCTATGTCAGTCAAAACAGGTCATACATTTTTAAAACCGTTTAAACTTAGAACGCTTCTGACATATTAAAAATAAAACAATATTAAGTTGTAGAAGCTTCTTGAAATCTGATGTAAGCTTTTTGTGAAAATCACGTTTCAAATTGATAGGGGTGGATGTAAGTGACAAGTCGAACAAGGGTGGCTGAGGGTGAAAACAATTCCAAACGTAAAGCCTGAATGACAGTTGTCAGGCTTTCTTTCCTAAGGCCGTGTCAAGAAACAAATTGTTTTAAATGTTTTCAACCTTACTCGTTAAATTCATTGACCTTACGTCTCCAAAAACAAAGATTTATAGAATCACCTAAAGAGACCGAAATCTTGACAAATGCCACTAACTCGTGTACACTGAACATTTATGGATGTCTTTTGCAGATCAAATAAGATCTTAATGCAGACCTGATGAAGATAGTTTTAATTTCGAAACGTACTTCATTTAGAAAGAATATCTAACCGACTTAAAATGAAATGAATGATAAAAATGTCTTTTAAAAAATTGCTTTCTACTAATATTGAAGTTAGATGAAGGGGTCTACAAAACCTTCTCTAAATTTATTGGTTTAGATTTCCAATGGTGTAAAAAGTTCAACATCAACTAGACCCGATACTAGTATTAAGGATTGAAGCTGAATATTTGATATTTACTTGGTGGTACAAAAACCCTGCTCTTTCAATGCACTCTGAGCCCATTGCTTGCTGTCTTCCTTGAAATGGATATGCGATTTCTCGTATTCTCTTGCACTGCAGCTTTCTATCTTATACTCGGTCTTCCTCTCCCTCGCCGACTTCAGATTTTATAATTAATGTAGATGGAGAGTGAAAGGTTGTCAAAGAGTCTATACAGCTTTCGGCTATTGCTTTTTCGTCCCACTCCACTTTCTTCTAACTTCACCAATTTTACTTCCGAAGAGCTTTCTTTCAAACATGTCTGGTTGTTTGCAGAATTTCGTTCTTGTGGTTCAAGTGACTGTTGAGACTTTAAATTGGTTTTCCTACTGATCAGGTTACTCGTTATTAGACTCTATAAAGGGAAGTATTACCTCTGTTCTTCTCATTATCTCCTCTGTTTCATCTGATATACTCTGTATAGTTTCCTAAGTATTTTAACGAAGAGACTCTCTCAAGCTTGTGATCACCAAACTCAAAAAAGTTCCGCCATCATCATCAGTTTTGTATTCTGCTAGTAAGCCTACACCTTTTGTTTCCTATTCCAATCATAAAAAGCGTCCTTCACTGCTGCTACCTTTATGATAATAACATATTCATCTCTCTGGATCTGGGTAATTTTGTTGATGATTGATACTGGCAGCTCAACCCAACTCTTCTTTACTGTTCTATCAAGCACCAACATGAACAACAATAGAGCAATTAAGTAACCTTATCGCAAATAATTTAATTAGTTAATTTCCCTTGCGACTTATCTTATCATTCTCACTTTGCACTTGGAATTTCCTGTCGATATTTTTTTTAAAAAATACTTATTTTGTTGGTGTTTTATACTCTACCATTGCATTATCAACTGCTTCCTGAGGATACACCGTCATAGGCAACCTTAAAACCTAGATGACATGTAACCACGTAGTGCTACCAGATTGTCTCCAAAATGTGTAATTAAACAATTGATCTGACAGATGGTCGATCTATTTTCTCACTGAAAATCTTCCTGTAAAGCTAAATACCACAGAATAATATTAAACGTTTATATATTAAGGACTAAGCTAGGAGTAACGACTAAAGCTAAAGACGATTTGATAAAGGATTATAATCATATCACTTTGGGAAGGGTTTTGCTCAAATAACTAGGACAATAGTAGTTATATAACAAACGTATTTAGACCTTAATATAGTTTCAATATACGCGTTTATCTTTCATATTTAGAACAAGAAATAACACCTAAAACTAAGATATTATCTACTACTAGAACAACCTCAACGAAGGACAAAATATTAATGTGAACTAAAATGAAGATAGGATAATGATTAAAGGATACTAATAAAAACTAACAATACTAATAAAAGACTAGATACTATTTCTACCAAATAACTGTGATTAGTATGAGCTAAACTGTAAATTACTGGATTTTGATTTTATTTCCTTTCTATAAACAAATCAAACTAACTTTGTTATGTGTATTGGTTTTATATTTGTTTACACGATGAACATTATTCATGTTGCACAAACTAAGAGACACGTGGGTCTTGAAGTCATTTAATAGAAAACATGAAAGTAACATTGTACTCTTTCATGAAAATAATTTTCTAAATAGAATTGCTCAAGATAGTAAGAAATTAAACTCCATGTATTTTAATTTAAAACATTAACAGGAATGTGATTGGCTCAAAAGATTATAAATCTGTTGAAATCGTAATAATCCATCGAGATCATCATAAGAGAAGAAATAATTATTGCACAAAGAAACATAAATACAGTTTACCTCGGTTTGAGTATTTTTAATTGTAAAAAATAAATTACTAGATACATTTTATAAATTTAGTTTTTTGTTTTTTTTAATTCTTAAGTTTTTATATTTTTTATACCAAAATTTTGGTTTAAACTAACTGACTTTTATCCTAATAGTAAAAAATAACAATAATCTAAAAAAAACAATACTAATTTTGAAAATGTATTAAATCTTACCAGAAACTAAGACTATTTAATTTAGGATATTTAATGGAATGTCACCTTGAAGAATAATAGTTCTAAAAATTATTTATTGCTATTACACAATAAATTCTTTTTTATGAAACTTTTCTTCCATAATAATAATTTTTTTATTATTAATTGATTTATTGTCTCTTTTAATACAAGTCGTACAATACGAATGACGATCAAAGAGTTTAGTTTTGGAATAAACATAATAATTGTTTCTAATTAAGTAGAATTATTAAAGCGTATTTATCACTGAAGAATATTTCACTGAAGAATATCACTGAAGAATGATTCTCAGCCCTTTTCCTATTTATAGTTATGAAGGGTGTTGCACTCAATCTGTTTGTGTGGAAATATGTATGAATAAATCCAAATGTATTAAGGATGCGTGAGCGGCTCCGTTCAAATGTCTAAACGTCATATCTTTCATTAAACCCTGGTATGGAAACGACATACTCTTGCTTAGGGGAGGTGGGAATTAGTGAGGGTGCTTGGTAACTCGAGTAATGTTGGTTGGTAGACTACTTTAGTATACGGTTGATAATTGAAAATAGCAGTGATTACTGCAAATCATCGTTAATTAAGAGTTACAGCTGATTATAAAAGTTTCACGTCCTTTGAACCACTTCAACTGTGTACAGTCATCGCAAAAATAACTAAATTAACGATATTCACTATCTCACAAAGTAAACTCATTATAATTTTAATTATATTCTTACAAATATATATATTTGATGTGAAAATGGTGTAAATCTAATTATTAGGTTAATCATCATCTCCGAATCCTCTACCTTACCCTCCAATATGATAGTATAATTGAAACAGTAAAACAGGTAATAAAAATTCCCTCACACAAGAAACATTCCCAACTGTTTTTTAATTAATATAAGATTTCCAAAAGAAATCGAATGTCCATTTTTTATCTCTATTTATAACTGTACCCACAATTTTCGTATATCACTAGTTGTAAAATGTGTGTGTCTAATTTCGAGCAAACGTTTTAGAATCTAATCTTATGATTTCTCAATATTTCACTTATTTACAACCGATTACGTTGAGAATTCAACTTATGAATGGTGAAATATACATTTTTCGGAGGAATAATGAACAAACCCTGGTGGTCATGGAGGAGATAAACCACATTGTGTTATTTCAAGAGTCTACATTAACATTGGCTTATCGTCCTACTTAGTTAACAAAACTGACAATTATTTGATAAAACTGGTGTTTTCTGTTGTAACATAAGAAACTCATTTTTACGTTCAATTAACCGTAATTCGTAAGTTTTCCCGTGGCTCCAAGACCTTGCGGAATATAGTACTAAACTGAATAACGGATAAGAATGTTTAATATTTGGTTGTTTCTTGACTTTCTTGAATATGATTTAACGCTAGTGGTAAGGTGGAAGGTTATTACAGATAATTGTTCAACAAGGAGTATATTAACCCCGAGTCTACAACACAATCCTAGAATGTAACTGTTTTGAAATACTGGGATAAATTTGCATGTCTTCAAAATAAGGCTTATGTTAACCTCCAAATTGAGCTAAAGTCTTGGGTTATAATAAAAGACATGATGAGGTACTATAGTAACCTTCTGCATAGGTAAGTAAGTAAACCGAAATTACCCATGAAAGTTTTGACTAGACACACGTTTTAATGATTCAACAAATTCCTGAACAAAAACAATGCAACCCGGTTCAGATAATTAGAATTATTATTCCTTTTTTGCTCACTCTCAGATATGTAAATTAAATAAATAAATATATATATATATATATATATATATATACATATATATATATATATATATATATATATATATATATATATATATATATATATATTGTTGTAAATATATAAAAGTTGTAGCCAAAATATGGATATCCACTTTATACAAAATTGTTTTAAATATCATAAATCAACACTATTAGAATATAAATAATATTTTTTAACAGTTCTACAACGTCGTTATTAGGCTTGTTAATGCGATAAAATTGTAAGGGTGAAAAACAGTTATAGATTTATTTTCGTAACCCATTGTTTTAATTGTATATATTTATTAGGAACTATTGTTTTTTGTTGTTCTTTTATAAATATTATTTTTATTCCGTTTTATTAATTGAATATCAGTGTCAAAACCTAAATATAATTAACAACTTCTATATAATTCAAAGATTATAAGAATGGTGTCAGGTCTAATGCCTTGCAAGACTTGATGAATCGAAGAGTTGCGTGCCTTACCTAGCGTGCAGGAATCAACCACATGGCAGAAATACAATTAGCCATACAATACTATTAGAATTTTTACCGCTAATGCTTTTTGTTATTCATTAGCCTCTAACCCTACCGCCTTTACCCTTGATAGAGACTACACATGATTTTGCGTGTGATTACGTTTATTTGGAATTAGAAAAATGATTAAAGCTGTACTTTTGTTGGTACAATACCTTTGATCTTGTAAATAAGAAGGTGCAGTGACATGTTAGATTAATTGCTTTGATATACAATGGCGTTTTGTACTGGAGTACATACATGTGTTTGTGAGATTTAATATGGAATAATATTTAGTGAACGAACTAAAGCGCTTATTGACCGTGTTTTGTACAATTACTAAAAAGCGAATTATTGAGATATGGTAGTTTCAGAACAACATGTCATCTCTTTATCAAGCAAAAATCGAAGTGTGGCTAAATGTGATGTTTGAAAACAACAGATTAGGTGGGGTCAGAATATATTCTAGCAAGCTAATTACAATTAATCATCTTACTTGAATAAAGCAAGAAATGAGTAAATTGTAGTGAGTGTCCATTTGTTACGTATTATCAATTTTATCAGACCCACTCTAAGAAAAATGATCAAACTTCATTACCAAGTCCCAATCTTTTTATTGTAAAACATTCTTTATAATCTTTATAAATCATTTTGCAACTTACTCTTTAGAGTTGTGGGGCTGCACGAGGAAATCAAATAATATGAAGATTATTAAAATATTTCAAAATAAAGTTCTTAGAGGGATAGGTTAGGTTCCATGGTACATCCATAACAGTGATCTACACCGAGATCTTAAAGTGAACTTTTTTTTTGGTTTTACTGTGTATGTTAATACAAGATTAACTTTTTTTATTTAAAAAAACTCTTTAGATTATGTTTTTTACAGAATAAACAGAGCTGTGTCTTTTGCAAACAAGTCAATGCACCAGGAAACCTGCCAGAGCATAAATGACTTATATAAAAATAAAATAATACTGGCCCAAGAACAGATCCCTAAGGAACTGCACAAATGATTATTCTCCCTAAATTAAAACAATTTTTAAATTGAACACACTGATACTGTCCAGTCAAATATCGTTTGAACCAAGGAAACCTCTGACACCAGATAACCACAATCTATCCAACGAAATCCATCTCCTACGGAGTCGAAGGTTTTCGTTGTATCTGCAACAATTCTGGCCATATATAAATTCTTATTAACCTTCAAATAAGCCAGAACACAAGTTTAATACTACATCTTCTGTAGACTTACCACCAATAACCACAAACTGATTACTTTACTATAAGTTATCCGCACACACGAGTTTTAGTAATAATTATTTTTTCAATTATTTTAAAAACACACTGAAGTAAAATTGAATATATTTTTATTATATAATTCCATACCGTTTGTGTAAAAACTGTATTTAGAATGTTTGTGAAATTTTCATTGGTAACTAATTAACACTTGTTCAGTTATTGTGGAAACGTATTTTCAATTTATTTCTCCAATCGTCATTGGTGTGTCAACTAATTGCATAGTCTCAAATAAGAGGAGTTATTCAGTAATGAGACAGAATACAAGAGGGCAGTGTACAAACTAAAAGCACGAGAGACAAAAAGACCTAAGTGCTTTGTTAGGTTAGGAGTTTGCAGGCTAAATTGAAGGAGGTCAAATGTGTCGAGTATCCTCAAGTAAAGTCACAAGTCAGATCGTTATGTTGGACAGTCATCACTTCACTTCTGCTACATCTGATTTCATTTCTCCCATTGTACTCGGGGATGGAATTCATTTTGTTCGCGTTTAAATACATTAAACAGTGATTGAAGTAGTGATGTGTCATATATTATTATTTATCTTATGCATTTGTTCGGCGTTGTAAGGAAATGTACAGGAATTAATAATAAATACAAGTTTATATAACTAATTTGTGTAAAAAATCAAATAAAAATACAAAATTATTTATGTTTTGATTTATTAAAACCTTTGTCAAAAGTATAAAAGAAGAAGAATTATACAATTTATACGGTTTTGTAAATACTATTTTCTAACTATAATTTATCCAACTCGGTAAGAAACAACGTGTTATATGATTTAAGAAGAATTTTTTAAAATTATTGTATGATATTTGTGGTGATTTCGTTGGGCTTACTGTTATATACAGTATATATACACATAGTATTTCTACCTTTGAAGAAGGATGATAGACATATAAATGTAAGTTTCCTTTATTATAAATTAAAATGATAATATTTATTAATTTATAATTGAACTATGTGCATTATAAATTGATTTAATTATCATAAACCAAACTGTGTAGCAAACCATTCATAAGAACATTATTATATCCGGTTTTTACTGATCATATATATTTTCAAATCAAAGTAAGATTTCAGCCCTTGTTTTTGTTAAGTAGATAGAAATATTTATCTAAACTTAGGTAGAATAAATCTCGAACACAAGTTCTCACAAAAGTTTACAAAGTTTCACAAGAAATACGTTTACTTAATCAAACGCGTTTCAACGACAAAGTCGCCATCCTCAGTAATTTTTGTGAGAACTAAACTTGAACTTATAGTTTAGTTATTGTGGTTCATGTATCACTGAGGATGGCGACTTTGTCGTTGAAACGCGTTTGATTAAGTGAACGTATTTTTTGTGAAAACTTGTAATCGGGTTTTATTCTATCTTATATTATCTCACAAGTCAACTCATCATTTATTTATATCTAAACTTAATAACTATTTTTAAGAATATAAATATAAACGTCATGTATGTTGGCATATTATGATATAATAGCAAAGAAATTAATTTTTAATTGAAGTTTACTTTTAAGAGTTTATATGTAATGCACCAACTTTTCACAATTATAGATCAGTTTTAGGCTTATCAACCGAAACGTAAAATCCACTCGCTTTAATTATGATACAACCGGAAACTATATCGCTAAGTAAAACATTAAAAACTAAATTTCCAACCCCCATCCATGAAACCGATGCTGTCAAAGTCATTCACCCCTATGAATTCGATACTTGTTTTTCTCCCCTTCATGCAGTGTATATACTGCAGCGAGAAGGTTAAGTGATTATGCATCCAAGGGGCTGTTGAAGGGTTGCCTCATTTGCTTCCCCTAGTTGGAGCAACTCGGCTCGAATTACAATTGAACCGTGAACTGGTGTCTAATTGAGGCGATTGTGCTCTGCCAGTAACACGCTTACAGTTTACGCCGAATAAACATATTTATTGTTAAGTATGATTTCTTTTAATTATGGTTAAATTTAGTTTTGTTGGTTTTTCTGGATTCTATTCTATTACACTTGGAGTAATAAATTTGTATAATTTATTCCTCTCTTTCACTATACCATAGTTAATTGTTATGTATTTACTATTATAAGTATTGTGATTCGAATATCTTATCTACGCACGCACAAAAACCTTCATTCTTTCACTAGCGTTAAAGTCTCTACCATGTGAGATCTACTTGAAATCCTTCACAGAGCGTTAAGTATTTCCAGGAATAATAAAACATATTTATCAATTATAAATATTAATTTTTCGAGTTTGCTACACAGGTTTGATTGATATTCGTTCAGCAGATCAAATAGACAGAAAGATGGCAAAATATGCAGAGTGTTTGAAATTTATCAAGTGACCAAATTTAATCGAATTTCTTTTACACCGTTATTAATGATGTAGTAACTAAGACTCAGGAATTGTAATTTCGGTAGTACCTTGTTTGTAATTATTGATGGTGATAGTTCTTTCAACCACGTTTGAATTTTGATTAGTTTTGTTTTAGCATCTCTATTCCTATTATTTTTAACGTATTGTTTTTTTTTAACCATAATGTTAGAACTACTATTACGAAACTCTTGCAATAACAAAATTAATTTACAATTTGACGTTGTTTATTAATCTAATCTTCCCTATTTTCTCCAATATAATTTGTTTTCTAAACATTCCATTTACAGTTAAATATCACCTTATGTTCTGAATGTAGGTCAGGTTTGAAATTGTTGATCGTATCAATCCTTGGGGAGGTACTAACATGAAACAGCGTTAATTAAAACTAGATCCATGTTGAACAATCAAAGCAGGAAACTAATTTGTATTGACAGACCCAATGGTCCGTTTACTGTCCTCACTTATACATTGTGTTGGTTTTCTTTACGTCTTATTTAATAAAAATGAACTATTGGGATAAAATGGTTAGCAAAATACAATTTCTGTTTACAACTTAAATTTTGTTGGCAAGTAGTGAACTCTACCAAATTTACCATAATTTGTTTAGTTCCCTTTGATGATATACTTGATATTAAGAAATTTAATTTAATTCCTTGATGATTTTATAAAATAACCATTGAATCAAGGCCACTGTGAGAGTGTAACAATTCTAGGACACTTATTTTTTCCTGATTGGACATACCACGCCCAGCGACTAATCATCTTGTCTGGATGCGTCTTCACCCCCAGTTGAGAAGCTAATAATATTTATTTTGAAAAAATAGAAAAGTACTTTCTTGTTTTAATTCTTTAAATTGGTAATCCTTTAATCTTTTTAATTTAATAACATTTAAAACATTTGTGTGTGTTTATATATATATTTATTTATCGAAATATGAATACGTAACACTAATATACTTATTACCTTTACAAAAAAAGAAGCTTGTAATATATGTGACAAATGCTACGAGTTTATTGAGTCATTAAAGTTGCTGAATTTGTCATTATTGCTGGGATTGTAAGAAACTTGAACGTCTAATTATTGGGTTTTGTATCTCATTATAGTCCACGCGTTAAAACTTGGCTTGTGGTTTGAGCGGGCTGTAGAACCCCCCCCCCCCCACCACCACCACTAACTATTTCATTGTAATACTAGACTTAAAGTACAGTTTGTAGACATGGAAAATAGACCATTAATTTTAGGTTCAAGAAATCTGATAAAATTTACATATTAATATTTGTAGGTATTAGTGTAGTTTTGTTGTTTTAAGTAAAACAATTGTAAAACAGAATAAAAACATTGTATAATAGTGATTTTTATGGACAATTTGATATTTAACTAGTTTATTCAAACGAGTTTTAAACGATAAGTAACGCTATTAATAATTAAATGGATAAATTTAGTTAAATTCATATTATTTTTATAATAATACTATTACAATACCTAATAGTAATAATATTTATTTAAGTTTTTTAAAGGTTAAAAACAAATTATTTTCTGCAACAGATGTATTGTATCCAGTTATTTGTGTCAAAATATTTGTAGGTTTGAGATTAAATTTTTTTTTAAACTTTATTTGTAAACAACCAATTTAGGCCTTTTTATAGTATGTTTAGTATGCTTGATTTTTTAGACTATTTCGTCTATTTCCAACTTTTTGGAATGGTGCTATATTGCTACTGCTAGGTTTAATTTTTGAATAGCTACAAATTTAATGGAATATGTTCGTGTTAAATATAAAATGAAATGCTTTACAGAAAACAAAACATCTACGAATATATATATACCTATTTTATTAACATATAAATATTACTTATAAACGTAAATCTTTCATCTAGAATTATTTCGCTCCTCTCTTTTCAATGATTATAAGACATTATTTAAATCAACTTAAGCTCATTGATCAATTATTTTGACTACAATAAATATCATTGGAAGTTGGTCTGTTCTACTTCGTAAAACGGAATACTGTACAACCAATGGACCTTTTGTCACAGATTGTACAATTTGAATTGGGTATCCTTTAATTTACCCTCGGCATTTTTGACGTTCTGTACATTCCTTAATATTTATGAACTGTATACATATTAAAGACGATGAATTCACAACTCTTGTGTTTTAAAATTGCTATTCCTACTCATAAAGTGGTCAATTTTTAACCTTGAAATGGAGAGATTTTAAAAGGACTTAATTAATGATCATTTGGAAAGCAGAATATTTCTAGTTTCATCACCAAACATCCTGCAGTTATGTAACCATCGTAATTGACATAAATGTAAGAAGTAGTTAGCCTAGTTGTCATTGGAACTTTGTCAATTATTACAATTTAATATTATGTAACAATAACATTTCATCTTTGGTGTTATATTAGTCAAGAGCTTTATGAGTTGTGAATAAATCGATGATCATCAAACTAAGGTCCTAGGGTGTTGTCATGAAAACGTCGTTGCCAAGTTAGACTGAGACATCATGAGATACGTTGCTGTATAGGGAGTTTTAACAGGAGTTAAAACATTATCAATAGCTCATTTTTGTTCAATAAGTGTTATATCAGTAATTAATAAGTGTATTAAGTGTTCAATAATCAGTAATTATTTTTCCCTCTTTTTGTTTATTATATTGTTAACACTTTCAATAACAGTACATTTTTACAAGAGTAAAAGTAAAAATCTATGAAATTGATTTGTATAAGGGATTTTCAAAACCTTCTAAGCGATATGTATAAAATGATCACTCTATAACAATGTTCTCCTGTTTTACACGTTCGTATTAGTTTTCTTAGGATAAAGCAAACATTAGATAGGATAGCAAAATAGTTTATGCTTATTATTTGCCCTTTCTGTATTATAAAACATAAATTGGAACAGACAATATTGTCTTCAGAAATTAGTGTACATTTTCTTGTCTTTGAAGTACAAGTGATTATTTCTTAATTCAAAAGTTGTACTTTGAAAACAAGAACGCGTATTGTTAGACCAACATAGTATATTTGTTAATGAAATCTAATATTGTCTGTAAATTTGACTGACGGTAAGCCATTAAAGCAGCCAAAGTTTCTATCTAAAGTTTTAGGCGTTATATTTGATAGCCTTGTCCTTCAGGTATCAAGTAATTGCTAGGAACCGTTTTACAACCACAACACTCCTTCAGGGATTTACACAAATTTTCCATTTTCCTGTACTCTGCCCGATCTCTCGCAGAGGAAGAGTTAAAGATATTTATGGAGATCAAACCAAGGAGATTCGTCTATATTTATAACTGTTGTTTGTAAAAGGATTATTATAAAACCTAAATGACAATTATATACTGTAAAACAACTTGTCTCTTTTATTTATATAAAGTTATGATTAAACTTTATGATCTATAGGAAAGCTGAGTTTGCCCAAAAAGCTCTGTATAAAAACAGATACTGTTTAGTCGATTATGAATAGTTAATTTACAAGAAATACTTAATGTTCTACTGATGATAATCATATATATTTTCAACTAGTTTGAGTTGAGGTAATATTTTGTTTGTTAAATAGAAAAACATTTTGGCAATTATCTGGTAATATAGAGTTTATATAGAATGTGGCAGACAAACTTTTTTTTTTTTTTTTTTTTTTTTTCATTTAAAATAATTTTTGTCGTTTGATCTTTTTGTTAAAAACAAATAAAAAATTGTTGATTCTTAATTTCAAATAGGTTCTCAACTCTGTTTATTATTTAATCAAAATTCGATTACATCATTTATTTTACAACTATTTATTAATGCTTATTTTGTCAATATTATTTGTTTTAGTACTACAGGCTCCGACGAACAGAGGGTCGTTAAGATCGTTCACTGTAAGTTAGTTACTACAAAGAACTGTCTTACAATTTTCGTTAATACTTTAAAACAAAATTTTATTATAATAATTTAAAATTTTGTTTTTTGTTTGGTAAAGGAAAGGTGTGTGGAATTTATGAAACATTTTACAAATCTCAAACAAGTAATTTCGATCACTAATAATAGGGGGCGAAAGAAAAATATAAGTTGATGATTTTGTCTTATTTACAGAAAAATTATACATTTCATATTCTTTATTGTTATTATTTTAAATAGAAGGATATAAGAATAAACACATTTTAAAATCTAAAACCAAGAATATTTACCTGAAACGTTTTCTTTTTAAATTAGTCTTGTGGGATATATAAATAAAATAACAATTTAAATAGTTTCCATAAACTCTATATTTATTTTTTAACTAGTTTCAATATATATCACATGGTCCTCCCACCTAAACCAAACAAAAATGTTTATGATTATCATCAGTACAATGAAAAGTATCGAATAAAGTCAAAATTACACATTATAAATCGATTAGTCGATAGATGAACGGATATCTGGTTAATCCGGTCTCCTATGAACGACATGATTATTAAGAAAGAAAATTTGAATATTGCATGCAGAGTTGGTTGACGCTACGTCGTTAGGGGTTCTCGAGTTTCCGGGAGTAACAGCGAAGTAGGCCTTATAACGGATATATTTGTTCTGCTAGTATAAAATTATTGCTAAGAACTTTTGAAACCACAATTACAAATTTTGCTTTGGAATTTTACGTAAATTATGTAATTCCTTTTCCTCCTTAACTATATGTATAAAAAATAGTTTGGAAACAAACACACAGTTTATTATTTGTGGAAACAAACGGCATTTTCCAGTGTTTTGGAATAGAACATAAGCATGCGTTATCTCCAAAGCATTTCTCAGTAATTTATGAGTAGATAATAAGTATGGGTTATCTCCAAAGCATTTCTCAGTGATTTTAGAATAGATAATACAACAAGCGTGGATTTTATTTATAACATTTCCCAGTGAGTTTAGTGATAGAAAATAAGTACGCGTTATCTCCAAAGCATTTCTCAGTGATTTTGGAATATGTAATAAGCATGTATTATCTCCAAAGCATTTCTCAGTGATTTTGGAGTATATAATAAGCATATATTACCGCAAAGCTTTTTTTCAGCGATTATGGAGTATATAATAACCATATATTATCTCCAAAGCATTTCTCAGTGATTTTGGAATATGTAATAAGCATATATTATCTCCAAAGCATTTGCTTGTGATTTTTGAGATATAAAATGAGAATAGGATATCTCCATAAAATATTTCTCACAGTAGCATTGAAATCTATTTATAAATTCACACACAAATATCATAAATTTTTTTATTGAATCATACAATAGTGTTCGACCCTATCTATTCAAAAACTGGGTGGGAATTATAACCCTAACTAAAAAAAAAAAAAGTATTTCCTTCCTTTACCTCTATTTACTTACACGACTATTATTCTTCGTCAGTTGATGTTATCCCACTTTTTATCTTCTAGTTTACTTACAAGATGAGAGCATATATATCCTGCAAAGTGCGTATCGTGCCTTGAAATAATCCCTAAAATAGTACATAATACATTTTATTGTATTAGAGACCATGGAATACTAGAGTCAAAACAGTTTGTTTACAATATTTTAGGTTTCTAATATATTAAATGAATAAATAAATATTATCATAAAAAGTTCTGGTTAAATGGAGAGGGATTCAAAACACAATTATTGTTTTGTTTATGTTGGCTGCATTCAGAATTAACAATGAACTATTGCAATTCTGACATTCTTCCTCGTCGATGCAGGATTTGTTATTGTTTACTGGAATGTCATTGATTTAATAAAGGTAAAAGAATGAGAATAGAGTTGAGCTAAAATAGAAATATTCGTGGGGAAATAAGAAGGAGAAAATGGTTTATGTACAAAGCAAAAAATGGTAACAAACCAATTAATACAATGTATTTGATATAAAATTAATTATACTTGTTGTGTATAAATAAATTAAATAATACTTTAATATAAGTTTAACTAACATTTTAAATTTATTTTCAGGTAAGATGTTTTTCATTCTTGAAGATATACATAGATGGTAAGTGTTAAATTATTCCATTTTACTGCAAACGGCAAAGATACAATATCTACGATTAAGTTGTAATTTAAATACGGATAACCTATATTTCATCAATGTTTTTTAGTACAGAAATGCAGCACTAAATAAAAAATAAGATAACTGCAAAAACTTGACTTTACTTATGTTTAGATCCAGTATTAAAGCTTTACACGCCCAGCACTTTACTCGGTTCTTTTTATAGGGTACACTCAATTTTATCCTACGATTCAGAACGTTTATATTCTGTAAAATATATCAAATAAAAAGAATAACAGAACATTGTGATGATATGAAAGCCAACAAAAGAAAGCAAAAATATGATAGACCCCCTTTTCTTATTTATTGATGCTCATAAACATAAATAAAGCTATGTCTGCCACTGAATTATTAGATGTAGAAAATATTTCAAGTTTGGGTTTCAAGGGGTTGGTCCAAAATAGGGTTAAAATTTGTATTAATTTTCCTGTTTACTTAAAATTGTAATACGTCTGTATATTAGAGTGTTAACTTCCATTTAGACATATTTCGGCCCCGGATTCCCAAAATACAAAATACACTCTAAAATTTGACTGATAAAACTAATAATATTTATGTTTTCTTTAAGTGCTGTGTTTGAATTTTATATAATTTTTACTTACGTCAAATAAAGAGTGATTTTGGTCTTGATGGTGGTGATACAAACTTTAGCACTAACGTATATTTTATGATCTTAGGCCCATCTCGTGAAAAAATAAAAACAAATCTCAACTTTGAAAATTAAACTGCTTGAACGTGGGTATAAACTTACTCTTTTTTCTAAAGACATTGTAACCGTAAATTATTATTTTTATATTTAAAACAATTCTTAGCCCTAAAAGACATTCAGAATTAGCAGAGTAGATCTTTTAGTTTTATGAATTTAATTAGGTTATTAAATATGTACGCTTTAGAATCCCTACCACAAAATTGCTTCACGTCGGACAGACAAAGGAAGACATAATTTTATAATGATTATAATAAACTGAGGTTGGTTTATAAGCTTTATAACTTTACTTTGTAAAACATTCCACAATTTTACTACAATTCAACGAACTGAATAGTAAAATCCTTTCTAAATGAATTTCAAAGGCATACATATTGTTACTTTGTGAAATGTATGATTCACAAGCATTGCACCAACTTTCTCTATATCCGAACCAACACGTTGAGTTACAACAGTTTTCTGGTTACAAAATACTTACTGGCAGACTAATGTTTAGGTAACAAGTATTGTTTTTAAATTATCATTTTTGTAGATTTAAATGTTTGTTTTCAAAGTTTATAGATAAATTAATTTTTTTATTATTGTTAGCAAATCCCAAACAATTCGGCCGAATCGTACTTACATTATCGATTTTTAAGCTGCTTTCACTAATCTCTTCCTTTTTTATTTTAGTTGTGATCTACGTAAGGTGGGTTTCGATTGTTTCTTTAACTCTAAAAACAATTTCAAATCTCTGAAAAAGATTCCACAACCTAGGGAAATGGAACACCTACTTGTTGCTTATATAAATATATAAGGAAACTGGAAAATGAAAAACAGAATTTTTTAGTTTCCTACTTTTATAAGACTCGGTATTTCTAATTGACTCGGTATTGAGGCTCAGAACAAAAATTGGGCATTAACTGTCTCTTTTTCATATCTACCGGAAAGTATAGCCCCTTGAGTATATTATCGTCAATTGCGATGATTGTGGAAATAAACTTATTTCTATTAATTAAATCAAGTAACTTAAAATATATCAGTATAAAATATAAAAGTAAATTAGTTAGCATCTACTTTATCCTCCCCCCCCCCCCATATTATCGCTTTAAAATGATTTTATCTTTAAAAAATATTGACAATTGATGAATCACAGTTAGTGATTTTAAAATAAAACCTAAGTAGTACAAGAGAAAAAACTCCAGCATTTCTTTATATAGTGAAAGGTAACAATCTCTCCAGGTCATGTTAAAAAACTGAAGAAGACTTAAATGAAGCTACCTTTGGCAAACTAAATGAAACAAACATATAAACTATTGTAAAATACATATTAGTAACACATGCACGCATTAGCACATACACACACGGGCGCGCGAAAACAAACTAACAAAAGAATAAATATATATATATGTGTGTGTGTGTGTGTGTGTGTGTGTGTGTGTGTGTGTACCTATACATAAATATAAACGCAATAACATACATGAACACACTCATTAAAAAAAATCCACCCACGTTAGGCACGTTAGGTATATATAATTATATATATTTATTTTTTTATTTATTTATTTTTCTGAGGACAATCGGTTATTGGATGGATCTGAAAACAAAAATATCAGCGTTTTGTAACTTGACCCTATACTCAGTGTAGTTTTTTAAGTTCCTACTTTTATTATAAAATAATCTTAGGACTTTATAAACAAACATAGGACTTCAGAGATTATTAATATAAATTTATAATAATGTTTCCCAAACAGTTAAATAACCTTTAAAGGGTAATCATTCGTCATCGTCCCTTAAGGCAGATTTATATAGTGTATTTAAAATGGTTTCATAATTAACTGTACCAATATGTTTGCTTTGTTACACCATACATGATCTACTGTATTGTGGATAGTACAATCTATGCTTTATTTATCGTAATACATTTCTACATCCTTAAGGCTGTTCTATCAACAACTTATTTTATGTTCATTACATCAATCTTTAATTTTATTACTTACGAAAAGATTTAAAGTTTTTAAGAACGAAAATGGTTTATGTTTCAGACCTTACAAAATCGATATTACTACAAGTTTTTAAGACAAATCAAACACCCTATCGAAACCAAATTTTGTTGTTTCACGTTACATAACGATTTTTTTTAAAAAAACATAATTTAAATTTTGTAATTACTATTATTAAGTAGTTAAAACCTCTATTACAGAGTTCAAAATTGGTATATATATATTAATAAAAGGGTTTTTTTTATCCTAAGAGAACAATTATCGGTTAATTTACTATTTTATATGATACAAAATATAGCCAGTGAACTCGAACAAATGTTAAAGCACTTTCACAAAGAGTACCATTGAGTCAGTTGTAGAGTTCATCATAAGGTTAGCGTTGGAAGAATCTTAAGAGAATTTCTTACTGCTATTTAGAATTTGTTTATTGGCTGATAACCACCTAAGAGAACTAAAGCATGTGTTTCTCTGAAGTGATAATACACTATATACATTTTACGTTATTGAAGTTTTCTATACGTCAAACTAAACCCACTCAGTTGTATGTCTTGTAAGAGCGATGAAGAAGGATTACCCTTCTTATTGAATACTTGGTCTATATACAAATAAAAATACTACACAAACAAGTTCCAATTTTGTGACATAAGCTCTTTTTAAAAGATTGCTTAAAAGTACTAATAAATAAAATGTATCGATTCCCAGTATCACTATACAAAGTATAGGGTAAGTTTGACTGATCTTCAATTTTTATAGTCTTAGGAAAACGAAAAGGTAATTTTCGACCTGCCGTTCGTCTGTCGTCGTTGTTGCCTGTACGATAGCGGCCACAAAACGTAGTCAAAGGAGCATTAAATTGTGTATAAAGGACTGTAGTGTGGTCATATAAAACCACATTGAAATTCAGAAAAATATAATTGAAAACGTCTTGATGAGGCTATTTTAAACATTTCTTTGTTCATATCTCGTGTGTTATTCAACTTATAAGACGCAATTAGATGTTTAAATTCTACATCTAATGATACAAATAGTGAAGTTATAGTTCTTCACGTATACACAGCTTCGAGGCCTGGGTGAAACACTGAATTGACCGAAGCGAATAGAGACGTTTTAATATAGTATGTTATAATGAGGCTCGCTAGGGTTTAGTTGACATCAAGAGAGTAAGAAAACCTATGTAACAATTGTTTAGAAGAACTAACTATTAGGTTAGACTCCTCTATCTACCATTACAACATATTATTTCCTACAAGGCCCAGTAAAGCAAATTTTTTTAGGTATAAAATTTAAAGAGCTGTTTGTTTTACATTGTATTATCAGGCTGAGTACGTACTATGATGGCGCCCACCAGCTAGTTTGATTTTGGAGTTATAAGCTTCCAGAACGGAATTTTGAGGCTACTATTGATAATAGCCTATTGTTAAAACCTATTTTAAAATCATAATTTTTTTCTTACAGTATGAGAAACAAAATCCTTTGGCATTAATTTGTAAACCCTTGTTTTTCAGTTAGTCAAAACAAAGCGAATAACCTTGAACATCCCAATTGATTTTTATCATCATCACTATAATTTCACTCTATAATATATATATATATATATATATATATATATATATATATATCTTTATTTTAGATCAAAGTTTGAACCATCATAGAATACAAATAATATAAAAACAAAATGGTTTTCAAATTAATTAATAAAAAACTCATAATATACACTCAACATACATTTTAAGAAAAGAAGTGAGGGAAAAATAATAATGATAATAACTCGAGTGTGTGTGTGTGTGTGTGTGTGTGTGTGTCGGTGTCGGTGTGTAGGTGCGCGCGCTTGTGTGTTTAGTTGTAAATATTAACTATTATTTTAAATTTAATTACAAATTTTAAACTTTGGAAGTAGGCTACATGAAGTTGTACGGTACAATTAGAGGTTGTACCTAGGCCACTGACACTCCCTTTGTTTTAGTAAATGTGCTCAAGACATTCGCTCCGTATACAAGACGTGCCTTGTTGAAAACGATTTAATAGATTGGAAGAAAACTCTTGTCTTCGCTTTGTATGGAGTGTAAGAGGGATGGAAAATAGAGTAAGAAGGAAGTTGTCCCCGAGGGAGGGAGAGAGGAGGAGAGGGCCTCACGTCTTGTCCAGATTGCTCCCTTGGCACTGTCCCCTCAGCTCCCTCTGGCGACACAATGGTCCGAAACTTGGAATTAACTCCAGCAAACTGTCAGACTTCGCCGCAGAATAACAGATGGATTTGACGTTCATTCTGTGAATCTTCTCGTTTCCCCCCTTTACATTAAAAAATAGTGTTAGTCGGTTCTTCAAACTATTTGCAAGTTTATTCATGATTTCATCATATCTTTTTATTACCTACAAAGATGTAAAGTGTAATATTAAAATAATACATCATGTCAGTGCCAGCCAATGTATAATAACACAGCTGTGTTGTACAATTTTATTTGGCATAAGTTAGACGTAAAGTACTGACAAATCCTTTTCAGCTTCATAATAATAATCTATATTAATAAAAGCGAGTGTCTTTCTGTCTGTCTGTCTGTCTGCGTGCGATCCAGCGGACAAACGGCGAGGACTAGAATTACGAAATTTCGTAGATAGGTTCTCCTAGGGGTGTCCTTGTGTACCTTGAAGCTATTTTTTCAAAATTTGAATTAAAAATTTTTTAAATTAAGTAAATCAAGTAATTTAACATAACCTATAATTTATCACTATATATAAGGAAAATAAAGAAGAAAAAATTACAATGTCAGCTGATAATTAAACAGCTGGCGTATTTCAACCTTAAATTGAGAATTATTTTAGGCCTCCAGTATTAATTTCGCACCGTGTGCACCAAGAACCGAGTTTCTATTAATAAGTTTTGGAAAATCTGGCTACGCTTTGGCTTATTATTTGTCAAATATTGCCTGCAACGATCTGTGGCTGCATTTTTCATCACTATTTTTGCGTCTTGACGTGAAAATTTTTACACGCGTGAAAAGTAAGTAATTATACAGCTTTTTTATTTGAATTTAAGTCTACAATATTTTGTTTTATTTTATAATTTTGAGGTTATAATATGCGGTTTTTTAAATAATAATTAATTATTTTGTACAATAAAGAAAGAAAACAAATCACAATGTCAACTAATAAATCAAGTAATTTATCATAACCTATAACGAAGTCATGGTGGAAAAAAAAGGAAACAGATTGCAATGTCAGCTGATAATTAAACAGCTGTCTTATTTGAAGAAACCATGATGTATAACTAATAATTGGTGCATAAATATCGCACAAATTTTCTCACCCACCTTTACATAGAAAACTAATAATTAATGCATACATATTGCACAAACTTCTAATTTATAAGTAAACTTTTGTATTTATAAGTTTTGAAATTATTTCTAATTATTTAAATCATCACTGGTTGATATTATAGGTGGTTTATTTGAATTTAAAAGTTTGGATATTTATATCTAAAATATTATTTTATATTTTATGATTTTGAGGTTATAAATATCGGTGTTTTAAATAAGAGTTAATTGTGTACATTCTTCAAACATGTATGTATAAAATTAACTTAAAAGTCCCATCTCATTAAAATAAATAGATTTAGTTAAATAAATCAAGAAATTTATCATTAATGTATTAAAAATGTATATTCTCTACATACATTAAAGTTCTTTCAATATGTGTCTTTTTCTCTAACGGTGGAGTACCACTCAGGACACTTTATCGTAGAATTGTTTAATGGCTATAAAATATTTGAAAAAATTCCGTAGCGAAGCACGGGTAATTCCGCTAGTAGGCCTAATAAATCATTTATTTTCATCAAAATCTGATTATAATGAAAAATTTGAAGTTTATGAGGTGACCATTTTGAAAGTTTTATATTACTGTTATTATTAATGTTATTAGTGTTAAATAAAAATAATATATTTTACTTATCCAATATACGAAAAGTGATTTTCACATGCATTCCGTCCGTCGTCGTTGTCGTCTGTTTGTACGATAGCGGCCACAAAAATAAAGATAGAAATATGAAATTTGGTGTAGAATTACGTGATTATGTAGAAATCTCTTAAAATTCAGAAAATCGAAGTCAAAATGTCAAAATGGCGGCCATTTTGTTCATATTTCCTTTAATACACTAAAGTGGATAAAAATTTCAATTCTGCAAAGACAGGTAACCCCACCTCTCTACGATGACAAATAGCGAAGTTATTATTGTCAAAAATGTAATTTCAAACCTTTGACTTCCCAAAAAATGTGATATTCCTACAGTTAGGAGATCCGGTAAAGTCGATTCACTAACACAAGCGTAGCGAGTGGAGGCTGTACAGCTTCGAGGCTGTACCAATACAATTTAAACATTTCCTACAAAGCCCAAGAAACCATGTATTACATTACAAGATGGGCCTGAGTAAATACTGTTATGGAGCTCATCAACACTTGTTTGTGTTTCAGACCTTTTATATTTAGTTGTTAATAATCATATTAAAACATAAAAATAAAAACGTGTGGTGTAAAGCAGGGTGCTTCAGATTAATTTTAATTTTTTTTTTAGGGTAGTAGGCTAAAAGTTTAAAAACTCACAATAAACTATAATGTAACTAAAATGTCGCATAGATATACTTGTGAATCGGTAGTTAATTTTCACATTACTAGTAATACTCGTTTAAAAAGAAACCACAAGTTGCCCGGCGGAAGTAATAATTATGTAACATCCGATTGTTATTCTTCCAGTCCATTTCACACTGCACCCAGCCAGTTAGACATCCTCTTCTGGTTCCTTTTACATTCTTATATACGTGTATTAATTTTTAATATAAAACCGTTGGTTTTTCTTGACTATGTCTAGGTGAAATATTAAAATTTTAAAATTTCACAATACTACATTGTGGAATTTCCTCTTTATTTAATTAATTTTTATTATAAGAAAATAGTTTATATTTAAAACCTTTATCAAAAGTACAAAAACATATAAAAATGGTTTAACAAATCAATCAGATGTTATAATCACTTAACATTATTAATTAAATTAATTTATCAAATATTTTTAACGATCAAAATTTAATTTATAATAAATTCTCAACGAAGTTTTTATCCTGGACTACAAAAATTAATACTTTGCTCCTAAATAATATAAAACTACAACTTTAATCCAAAAATCTTAAGCGTGATAAAGTTTAGTACTTTTTAACATCTCTAATGTCTATTTATTTTTATTTCGACAGCATAATTACCAACAGAATTACATTAAAATTAAGAAAACATGGATTTTTACAGATAGGAGACTAAAATAGGACTTATTTTAAAAAGTGTGTGATAATGGTAGTTCTTTAAATGCTCAAAAATGAATAATTTATATCGTATATAGATGTGTAAGATTCTAAATTACTGGTAACATTACAAACTTAAAAACGAACTCGTGGGTTATTTACATAAAACATTTTTTTTCACCCCTCTCACTCCCCCCACCCCTTGAGTAAGAAAAGCGATCGAAGATTCTACTGCTGACACTTAAAGCAGATGTACTAAAAACCATCTCTTCCAATTTTCAGCTTCAGGTCGTTTTTTTTTTGTTTTGCTTAAATCTAATTTTTTGTTCTATATGAAAATATTCTTACTAGGACTAAACGTCCTAAAGATTAATACTAATCTAAACCTAATTTTTGCTTGTAAACTGTGTAATAAACCTTGTGTACAGTCTGCAAAATAATTTTTTTTCAAAAATAGCACAACTGAAAAAAGTTATCCGATAAGTAACAACATTACATGTCACTCAAAAAATGTAATTTATTAACTTACATATCAAAATTGTCCTAAAGACTATTATTTTGAATACAAATAACTTTAAAATATTAGATTCAGAAATTTACGATTTTCATACTCATCAAGTTCTTCGATGGAAAAAACATTGGAAGCTTTTGTCATGATGAGTAAGTTTATTATTTTATTTGTATATAGATAGATAAATTCATTTTCGTATTCACTGACTGTTTAAAATCTATAATTTCAGTATATTAGTCCTCTTTGATTTTTTCTTTTTTCATAAATGATTTTGGAAAAATTCATTTAATATATTATCATTGATCCTATGTGTTTGACTGGATTATTTTCGGTCAAAAATTGAGGGGAGTGGTATAGGACGAAATGTTTTTTAAGAAAGATTTATAAAATCAAATTTTAAAACCTACTTCTCACGTTTTATGAAAACTCAGTATTTTAATGAAGGAAACATTTTCTTCGTAACATACTTTACAAAAAGCAGGAGCAGATTAAGTGTTATATTAATTATTAAACATCATATTCTTAAAAATAAATGATTGTGTGTGTGTGTGCGCGCGCGCACGCGTGCGTGTGTGTATGTGTGTTTAATTACATTTTTTGGTTGAACTTACTTTAATGGTGCGTATTATTGTTTCCTTATTGCAGTATTCATGTATTAAAATTTCCATTATTAATACCATTCTGTTATAAAGGAATTAAACTTATAGAAGTTTCACTTTTACTGCACCAAGTCCTCACTTAACTTTTTTATATTTTATTTTCTTATCAATCGTATTTATATTACAAATTGATTGAATTTATTATTACATTTAAAACACTCATTAGAGGACGACTCATAAATTTATTTAAAAAACTGTTAGCATCAAATTTTTATGGAGGAAATAATAATAATTGGCAACATTTGTTTATAGGGATGAATGGCAATGAAAGATGGGGATGGGGAGGGTCGTCTGATAAAGTTGACTCCCTTCATACCGCCGTCGTTGGTCTAACCACAACGCGAACAACATAAAAACACAAATTTATATAAGCCACAATTAATACTTTTTTAAACAGCAATGAATATTTATAATATTGTTACTGTAGTCTTACTTTAAATCTTTTTCACCCCCTTATCATGAATTCTTGAATAAACAATTTCCCAAAACAAACTGTTAACAGTATAAGTATCGGTAAAATCGATTTCATGTGTTATAGTGTACTATTTGCAATACTCTACATTATTCTTCATGGCCATTGTTACTGTTTTCATTACTTCAGGAGTTTTGTGCCGTATCTACAGTTGTTTTTCAGTAAAAAATATATTAGGGAGGGTGTTTAATATATATTGAGTTGATAATAGTTTGGTCACGTAAAATTGCCCGGTTTTTTTTAAATTTTTTATTATTTTTTTTTTACTCGTTATTCATAATTAATACAAATATATTTAATACATTGGATTACACACTTTATTTCTAGTCGGAACTACCGTGTCCATGACTTCAAATCTTGCATTAACATCCGAAGCCGCCATTTTAAAACAGAAAAGGAAAAAACTAGGTGTGAAAAACTTTGGGCCTATTCTTAAATTCCATAACGTATTTGCA
The DNA here is from genome assembly GCA_963513935.1 of Aphrophora alni. Classification (NCBI taxonomy): domain Eukaryota; kingdom Metazoa; phylum Arthropoda; class Insecta; order Hemiptera; family Aphrophoridae; genus Aphrophora; species Aphrophora alni. The sequence goes on along the minus strand of OY740770.1, from coordinate 82,574,620 downwards.
CGTGTTTGGTCGTAACGAGACGAAACGCCGCTTCGTTTACTCAATTAAGAAAGGCGACAGATATTTTACTACAAACATTATAAGCTGTTTTATTTAGAAAATTCTAGATATATTTTTGCGACGAGTCTCGGATATTGATACAAAGTGAAGTGCGGGAAGGAAGGGGAGTGGGTTTGCACAACTGCAGTGAAGCTAGATTTGTTCCTCACAATCCCTGAGGAACCAATTACAAGGCGTGTCATAAGTCTTGAAGAAGGGGCAGTGGAATCCCTCGGGCCAGCCTTCGATACTCTAGTAAGTTTGGGCTTGATTTTTTTGTATTTTTCTTGTTTATTTTTTTCTTACATTACTTAGCTATTTTCCATTGAGTTCATATATACAGTGCATACGTCAAAATCCTACAGTATCAATTTGTTTTAGAATTTAATTGAATTTGTAAATTCATTGTAAAGAATATTCTCATTTTAATTTATTTGAAAAAAAAAATCATACAATCAACTACAAAGGTTTAAAGTGTAAGTCAATACCAATGTCCTTATCGGGCTAGTGCTGTATTAATATTCTAAATTAATCAAAGTTTTTTGTAGACGTCAGGTAGTGATTGGCAGTATTGCAAGAGGGGTTGCAGCGGAAATAATACATAATCCTCAACTCTTTGATCTAACTTTACACAGACAGAATAATACCTTCTATATGTTGTTAATTTTCCTACCGTAGATTTTATTATTTGACGTTAATTAGTGCAAATTAATGTGTATATTCCTTTAATTTTTTTTCACAAATCAAAATATACTGATTTCCTTTCATTTTTTAAAATAATTAAGTGACTCGCCTAGTATGTTCGCTCAAAATTTATTATGCTAAACATGATCTTACAGGGTCTTATTATAAGAATTATATTTGGAGGCTTGACTGAAAATTCACTGAACATAATTTAAAAAATTACCATGGTATATGTTTTTACTGTGATATTAGTTACAGAATTGGGTTGATCAGAATAATTTTTTTTTCTCTTTCTTAACCTTTGAGCTTTTAGTCAATTGGAAATCTTATGCTGCTATAGTATTGAAAGGGGTAGCTATCATAAGATCCTAAATATCAACTGCAAATTATCAATTCTTGGTAGTAAATTGGAAAAGGTGAGAGAAAGGGAGAGAAATAGTTTTGCTTCAATGGGAAAATTTAAAATTGTAAGGTACGTAAATGAACTCCATTATCATTGCAAAATTTACATTATATTTAAACAAATCAACTTTACAAATGTGTTATACAATATTGTTCTAAACCATAAATTATTGTACCTAATTATTTTCTTACTTTTTGAGAATTCGCACAAGAGAAGCTGCATTGTATGCGTAGATCGGAGCCGAGATGGGTTCCACATCAGTATACTGGACGGTTGCAGTGAATCCATTAATGGATACCATCGGATTGCCCGGTTGTTGCTGCTTATCTTCGACTACGTCCTCTTCAGAAGGTTTGTTCTCACTTTGGACAATAGGATATTGTTCTTGTTGTCGTTGAGATTGTTGGAAATCGTATGCGTATACTGAAGGCACTTGGTTTTGTTCAAAAAATTGGTTTTGAAATTCATTTTGTTGGGCTGATTGTTCTGGTTGAACCTGTACATAATGTGCCGGTTGATTTTGAATTATTTGGTATTGTACTCCATTAACATTGTAGGAAGTTTGATAAGGTGCATAGACTTGTTGGGGCTGTTCTACTTGACGTTGCTCAGTCCTTGCGAAGACTTGTTGGGGCTGTTCTACTTGTTGTTGTTCATCTTGGGTCTGGATGTAATGCACACCTTGGTTCACTGATGGTTGAAAGTATACTTGTTGGGGCTGTTCTACTTGACGTTGCTCAGTCCTTGCGAAGACTTGTTGGGGCTGTTCTCCTTGTTGTTGTTCATCTTGGGTCTGGATGTAATGCACACCTTGGTTCACTGATGGTTGAAAGTATACTTGTTGGGGCTGTTCTACTTGTTGTTGCTCATATTTTGCAAATACTTGTTGGGGCTGTTCTACTTGTTGTTTACCAGCCTGGGTTTGAATGTAATGCACACCTTGGTTAACTGTTGGTTGTAAATAAACTTGTTGACGTTGAAACTGTTGTATATCTGAAACGGAAGAGATGCTACCTGCTTCTCTTGCCCTCTCTTGGTAATTATTTTCTGCTTGTGAGTTTTGGAAGTTTTGTGAGCTTTCAAATACAAATGGAAATTGAGAGATACTTCCTTGTTTATATTGACCTATATCTTTATTCTCGTCATTGGATGATTTACTGTTCTCATCGCTAGACAATTTTTTGAACTCACTATTTTCTTCGGATTCTAAATTACTGTTATCTTCTTCTTTCTTTTCTTCGTCATTTAGCTTTGAATCTTGTTTCACTAAATTTGCAGCCGATTCTTCTTTTATTAAAGGAGCTGATATATACTCAACTCGTTGTAGTCTTCCATCTGGAAGGAGTACGTAGTAGATTCCGCTGTCCACGTTTTTCAATTGTTGGGATTGCTCATTCCTTGTAGAATCAGATGTATCATCTTTATCATTGGCTTTTTCCTCTTCTTTTATTACTGTTGTGGTAGTTTCGGATGTTGTTGCAACATCTGTCCTTGTCTCTGATGATCCGTACCCCGGAAGAGGATTTAAAAAATTTTCTTGTGTCTGCTGGCGAGCAGGTAAAAACAGAAATCGTCCTGATGGCAAATAGCTATTAGATTGTGCTTCAGCTGATGCAAAACAAGCTACAGCCAGTAGACTTGCAGCTACTTGAAAGAACTTCATGTTATTAGAACTGATATCTTCTATTTGTTTTCGTCAAGTTTATATACTCATTTGTCTCCAAACCCTTGATTCAGATCCTTGATAACATTGACCGCTATAACGTGCACTGATGAATCATTGGAACCTTGGCTACGTGTGACACATAGTACCTCTCTAGTATTGTTATTTAGGATCAACCTAACCTTTTGGCAACGAAAACCAAACAGCTGAACGTGATGAACTTAGTAATTTGTAATTTATTATTGTAAATAATGTAAATAGCCGTGGAAAGTGTTAAGAATCTAAAATCTATTCTTACTATACTTTGAAATATTCCATTGTTTTGCAGTAGTATCTAATTTCTCCATAGTTTGCAAAGAACTGTGCAGTAACTTTCAAAACTTTATTTTTTTCTGTTTTAAGGTTCTGAAAACAAATTTATTATTTTTAAAATGACCAGACGAATGGTTTATTCAATTTGTTTGATTGTGAAGAATTTGATCTTCACTACAAGTGGTCAGAATATTTATGACTATTTTGTAGCAAAAGTGAAAGAATAATACAGTATCTGAGAAGATAAAATTATAAACCAGACACATAAATGTTAATTTCAAAAGTGTTTTGGTACATTTTACTATGTTTATGTGTATTTATATTTATAGTATCAATAAATTAATTACTATTATTTCAACCGAAAATAATTGTTTACAGAATATATTATATGAGAATTACTTTCCAATTCCGCATTCAGGAAAGTACTGTGATGGTGCGAAACTTTCCATATCTTAATGTCATTAGTTCTCAACGTTTTGAACCCCTAAGTACATTTTGATTTTCGGAATGTTTAGCTGTTTATTTATCTGTGGTATTTTTATAACGTATTGCCTTAAAGGAGTGATAGTGTTACGATTTGTAAGGAGTCCCATTAAATAACTAGAGTTTTACACACACAAAAAACCACGCAAGGTTAATTTTTTTTAAATTGATGAGATAAAAGTCCTCTTTCAACACAGATTTTGTCAAAATCGCTTAAGTTGTGGAAGTAAAAACATATGTAGAATCACGTTATTGAAAAATATTATTAATCGTATGTGTCTGATTAAGTTTAAAGTCTGATTAAGTCTGATCAAGTTTAAACTTGACATGGGTGTATTAGGGTTTACAGTTTTATACATATTTTGGAAATTAACTGTTTATCAAATAAATTTCTTTTCTGTAAAATTATTGATGAAATAATTGAGACAAAAATATTTTGCTAAAGTTATTTGTAGTAGAAAGATGACTTCCCTCGTGAAGGAACAATATTTCCGCGGTTTTCGGAGAATAAAATTTACATTTATGAAACACATAACAAACTTTTGTTATTACACAAAATTAAAACAATAATTCTAATTTGTAAACATTTGTTAGTCGTAGATGTAGAAATAACTTTGTCCTTAATCTAATAACGGGAGAAAGGGGATGCTATGCAAAACAGGTCCGGACTACATTCCTCGCCTTTACACTGGAATATTGAAAGCTGCTATTCAATAGCTGGGACGACATGAAACTCGTCGAATATGACATGCCCATGTTGGCTCCCCTGGGATTAATACATTTTACACTGGGTAATGTTGGCATAGCTGTTTGAGTGCAACCTTTAATATAAGCAATGAGTTATTAGTTCATGGGCTTGACTATATCGACACAGAAAGCTGTTTTAAAACATTGAGTCAGATTGAAACATATGTAATCCTCGCTTCTTAGAGGTTAATACTTAATATTGTGTCTTGTAGGCTTGACGCATGTCCGATTAAAGTGCGTCTCCAAAACAACTTAACAGTGGGTATAATGAAATTAAATTTACAAACATCATTTTTTCCCTGCAAGCAATGGTATCGTTTTTTCGTTTGCATTGTATTTTATGTTTGTTTTAATTTTTTCTATACAAGCTGTTACCATCTGTGGAAAATGTCAAGTATTATTTATTTCAATATTCCTCTAGATCATATTAAATAAAAAGACTGCGTTTCTGCCTATCAATGACAACTGATTACGAGCTATTTTCAGAGACCTGCATGAACAAATAGCAACTCTCTTTTCTGTTAAATTGATTGTAAGTCATCGGGAACAGTTATGTTTTCTTGTGTGTACCGGAATACTGCTGAATTCAAAACTTGAGCAGCATGTCATTTTAAAATTTTTAGAACAAAACACAATCAGAATATTTTTATGTGCTTAGTAAAAGCTTGTGTAGAAGACTACGAGTTTATAGAATGTGGAGGACGTATTTTTGAAAGAAGTCAAAACGTAGAATTCGATAAAAGCCTTGGACAACCTTCCACTTAAAAAACCGAATAATTTTACCCACAATTAGCCAGATTGTTTGCAATTACCGCTCACGCAGTGTCCCCTCAAGCTATAGAACTATTCACAAAGACACTTTTTGAAAATATTTTCATGAGGCTCGCAAGATTAAAAAAAGTTCGTTAATTTGTTGGTGACATGCTTGATGACGACTTCGAAGCTTTTCAAACAATCATCACAAGTGACGAAACCTGGATTTTTCTGAGACGAAGCAACAGTCAATGATTTGGTAAACTCTGTCATCTCCAAGAATGAAAAATGCAAATCCAAATTGAAAAGCATGTTCATTCTGTTTCTTTATCTCTAGGGCATGATTTTGGAAAAGTAGGTTCAAAGAACATCTGGTACGAAGCAACAGTCAGTGAATTGGAAAACACTGTCATCTCCAAGAATGAAAAATGTAAATCCAAATTGAAAAGCATTTTCATTCTGTTTCTTTATGTTTAGGGCATAATTTTGGAGAAGTAGGTTTAAAGAACATCTGGTACGAAGCAACAGTCCGTGAATTGGAAAACACTGTCATCTCCAAGAATGAAAAATGCAACTCCAAATTAAAAAGTATGTTCATTCTGTTTCTTTATGTCTAGGGCATGTATTTGGAAAAGTAGGTTCAAAGAACATCTGGTACGAAGCAACAGTCAGTGAATTGGAAAACACTATCATCTCCAAGAATGAAAAATCCAAGTCCAAATCGAAATCCCTGCTCTTTCGTGCTAATTAAGATATAAAGCCGTTTATATACAGACTCAAAAATATTTTTTTATCCTATATCTTATATATAATTGTGCCTACGAGTGATAGTAGATAAAGTATATGAGTTCATTGGGTATGTAACAATTATTATATGATTCTAGTATCTATATCTGTCTATAAATTATTGTATTGTAAAAATGCAGTCCTAGAGGGCCACTTAATTTTTTAGACACGCATGTGAAATATAATAGCTTAATTTTTAATTTGTATCTTTTTATAAACCTAGCTGCGGTAATTTATCTAATTTTCAATCAGTATTTTGTTTAAACAATGTGTATATTTAGAGAGAATTAATAAATTATTAGAAGGAGGTCAAAGAATGGTCAAAGACATTGATCGCCTTCCTTAGAAAGTAATACGTGTGCCAAGTAAAGGAGATTTATACATCTGCTAATATGTTTTTATTAATCATAAACTTACATTTGCGGAAGTTTGGATCATTCTATTTTTCCTCAAATTTAGAGTTATAAATAATTTGTACGAGCTGCCGAATATGGGTACTAGCCGTTTACTTAAAATATGATCATTCGTTGAATCATCTGTTAGAACTTTCGATTACATTTACTAGTCAAAAGTTTATTGATATTAAATTTACTAAGTTTTAAATAATAATCGATATTATTTTTTACTGACTAAGTTTATGTCAATTAAGCACAAATCCGTGGAATTTAATAGAGGAAGAACATAATAACGTTGTATTTTCTTCACTCTAAGTTATACAAATATAATATATTGCGTCAGACCTCGCTCTTTGCTTTACTTTTGCGAAATATAGTAAATTTGAAGGAAATATTTAGAGGTCAGTTTAGTTTTAGAGAATTTTAAGAAAAATATCAGTAATTAAAACTCGTATATTGATATTTAGCTTTTAATGGAAACCGATTCGAAGGGACCTGAAATATATTTTGTTATGCATAATTATATACATAAAAGGAAATTTAATCAACATCATATAAGAACTATTTAACTAGCATATTTTGTTAATGGTTGAAACTAATCGTTGTTTTATTTATTTTTTAATCATTCTTCAACCACTTTAGACGTTTAAAATTTTAAACATTTAGACGTGTTCTGAAACAAAATTAATAATTTTGACGTGTGGATAAAAATAATTAAACTAATTCGTTTATAATTATAAAATAATTGTCGTAAGTAAAATAATAATAATAGATTTCTCTATTTCATCTTTTCCCTCAGATTCTCTTGACTAACTCGTGTTTTCTTCCCTCCCTAACGATATACGAGTATTCGAAGAATATGAGTCTCTATTTTAAGGCGATGTCATTCCCTCCTTTTTAAACAACGAAGGAGTGAAAATACTATATCACTGGATTCAGAATTTCTATCTGTACACAATGAGCTATTTTGAACCGGACTGACAAAAAACATTTTGAACAGGAGTCGTTATGAAAATCTGATTGACAAGCTGGTCCAATGATTTGTTAAACCGAACAAAATTTGAACAAAAAAGAAAACAAACACAAATTACAATTAATGTACAAAATTTGAACATTGTATGTTCTCGGCTAAACTTGGTGTTTCTTGTGTTAATGTGTAATTTTGTTGACTTGTGGTTTTCCATGATTTCATATAGCGTCAGTCTTACCTAGCTTTAGTCCCTGATTCCTTTCTTAGGGTACTGGTTTAGCCCTGGGCTCCTTAGCTGTGTTGGCCTTTTTCCCGTTTTTTATGTTTAGGTTTATCTCTTAATAACCAAAATTGATTCATACTCCCGATATGTTATGGATTATTAACAAACTCAATTGATGACAATAAATTGTTCATACGAATAATTTGAACAATCTGTCACTATCCAATAACTGTAAAAACAGAAAGAAAACATATTAAACTGTTAACCTCTACTTAACATACCACATACCACTGTGTGTTAAATTGGTTGAAGTAAATACAAATTGAGAATATAAAGCTTTTGAAGTTTAAAATGATAAGTAATATTCTGAAATTGTATTTTTAGGTGAAAGTTAATATAAGTTTTACTTTTGCAACAACTTTGTTAGTGTATTTTGAGCTACTACGCAAATAGGAATATTAAATTCCTTTTCAATCGGATTCCGTAATAAATAATATAACATTATTAACTGATAGAGACAAAGGCTTACTGAACAAGCTCTTTAAATGTAATTATAATGAGAAACTATTAATCATATTATAATATGGTAATGCCAATTGATTTGTTTTGGAATAGGTCCAAATTGCGATGTATTTCAAAAAACAATTTTACGAGTGGTATTTCCAAACCATGAATTTAATAGTGTTGAAGTAGGAATTTTGTTGAGGAAATTGGTTTCTTGGTCATTAAATCAATGTATGTCTTATTCAAGCCAAGTTTCTAAAAGCGAGAGCGGAGCTGATACTAAATACCAACGAAATAGATTTCTAGCGAAGATCCAAAGATATTTCTCTAAAACAGAATTACTTATGGAGGGTCCGATCCATACTATATAATCAGAGTTTTGTTTTTATAATACATATTTTGTATTTAGATGGAGTTTTGAGAACCAAACACCATTTTTAAACGGTTTAGCCGGTGGTTTCACAATTAATTGTGTTCATTAAGTACTAAAATGAAATATTCCAGAACAAATATTGTAAGAACAACTAAAAGAAAAGTGTATTGCAGAAAGTACAAATTAATTTATCACAAACAACACGTGTTCACTTTTTATTTATTTATTTTGCGTCTTAAATTCTATCTAAGTCTGGAGATAAAACATTTTTGAATATTATTGTATTCAAAAAATATTAATATATATTTTTTGGACTTAATATATAAGCCTCATATATATTAATTAATATATATTTTTAAAGCCTAATAATACTGTATATGTTTTGTTGTGTTCAAATGTATTTGTTTCTTTTTGGAAAATGATTTTAACTTTGCATCTCAAAATTGAAAGAAAACTGTATTTGTACGAGTTTTTGTTCGGTGTGTATGTTGGGTGATAGATTCATTTTATAATATGTTTGTCTTTGCCACGCTTTATTTTCCTTCCAGTGCTAATTGCTTCTATATATATATACAAAAAATGTAACTTGTTAAAGTAGGTTGTAGAGAATTGTTAGTCAATTCAAATTATACAGAAATATAATTTTTGTTTAATTTTCGTTCTGTTTCAATTTGTATTGAAATTTATTTTATAACATGATAATCCGAATTTAGTATTGTGAGCAAAACGGTTTGAGATAGACACTCGGTGTTAAATTGTACCTTAATAATTTGCGTATTTATTATGAAACAAAATATTTCTTTTTCAATTTTAGAGGCTCCAAATGGTTATGTCTTAGGGGGAGGGATCTACTTAATACATTTTCAAATGTAAACCTATTTTAAATGTACCTAAATTTTAAATTCTTCTAAAAGCACAAATTTTGGTATAATGGTTTTTCCTATGGCTCTCCATTTAAATTGCTGCCTTAAATATCTCTTATGTTGAATTTTATGTTCAGGGTTTGGGTTATGCATTTTAAATTTTTAAAATCATCATCAACATTAAATAACTTTTAAAGTGAAGTGATATAGTGACAATGTTTTTTTTTGAAAAAATTATCCCAAATCGTCTAATTATAATATTTGAACTTTCAAATCCAAAAAATCTCAAAATATAAGATAGTTCTAGTTGTACTTCAATTACTTTTAAGATAAAAATGACTGGATAAACCTTTATTTTACTAGAGTTTTTATATGGAACAAAGCAAATGATACAACTTATGTGAAAATAAAAAAAAAGAAGAAGAAATAAAGGCTGCTTTTTTGAAATAGTGAGAGCTAGTGCCAAAATGCTTGGGTTTCAAAGACCTTTGGAATGAGGTCTAACATAACCTGTGTTTTTATTTCACAAGTTTCTAGCTCAAACCGTACGCACAATGCATTTGGGCCAGGTGGTCTGGCTGTATATGAGAAATCTAGATTATTTACTAACTTACTTATTATATATATATATATATATATATATATATATATATATATAAATCAGGGAAGCTAATGGGGACTGGAATATGGAAACGGAAGAGATCTGTGTATCTATAACTAAACAAATGTTATACTATAATAGTAGGTGTTATTATAAAGAGAATACGTACGAAATAGTAAGATGAAAGAAGGATTCATGTGTCACCTAATAAACATTCTTAAGTGTAACAAAAACATGGTACTCATGAATGTATTTAAAATTATAAACCTATTTAATTTACAAGTGAGAATTTAAACTGAGATTGGAATTCAAATACAAACTTTACCTTTTTATAAATATCAAATTTTCGAATGTAGGTTATGTAAAATAAAGTTCTTTAATATTAATAATAACATTAGTACATTTATATATAATTCCACATTTTATTTTATCTTACTTAACTGTTTTTAGATAGGCCTACTGCGAAATTTTCTTATATTTTAGTAATATTGTTTTTGAACTTATTTTAAATACTTTTTTTAGTGTAATGAGTGGAAGAATTTGAGATAATGTTTATAAAATAAAATTCGCAACATTTATAACATAATAATTTTATTGCTTACATGTACATCTTGTTACGTAATTAAATGAATCTATTTCTGGTATAGAACACTAATCTATTTCTTGAGAATGCGAATCAATGGAGCTGGGTTGTAAGCGTAGATTGGCGCATTGATAGGTTCCACATCAGTGTACTGGATGTTAGCCACGAATCCATTCATCATAATTGGTTGCTCGGCTTGTTGTTTTTCCGACTGTACCTGGAAATATTGGACGGCCTGTGGTTGAAACTGATTCTGTTGGCTGGATTCAGAAGGCGACTGATTAGGCTGATACTGCTTGGCATTCAATTGCTGAGGGGCTTTATTTGGTCTGTTTTGGAATTGCTGATTGTTGTTCGAAGCTGAAGGAAACTGTGGGATTGCGGATTTCTCTCCGAAGTTGCGCTGCCTGGAAACCTGACTTTGTACAATCTGGGCATTACTAGATTCTGAAGGGTACTGCTTAAGTTGTCCTGCCTTTAGGTTAGCTTGAAATGCTGTGTGTTGAAGAAGTCGGCTTTGTTGTTCTTCGAATTGATTTTGTTGAGCTTCTCTTAATTGCTGGGACTGATCAGTATTTTGATTTTGAAACTGATTTTGTTGAGCGTTCTGGAATTGTTGATAACGTTGAGTTTGGAATTGAATTTGTTGAGCGTTTTTAAACTGCTGATTCTGGAATTGATTTTGTTGAGCGTTTTTAAATTGCTGATTCTGGAATTGATTTTCTTGACCGTTCTGAAATTGTTGAAACTGTTGATTCTGAAATTGGTTCTCTTGTGTATTCTGGACCTTTTGATTCTGGAATTGGTTTAGTTGAGCGTTTTCGAATTGGTTCTGTTGGGCATTTTGGAATTGTTGGTACTGTTTGTTTTGCTGTCTAAATGGTGACGAGGTTTCTACTTTAGATTCATCCTTCACGATAGGGGATGATCTGTACTCAACTCGTTGTAATCTACCGTCAGGAAGTAAAACATAGTAGATCCCACTGTCTTCGTTCTTCAGCTGTTGAGACTGTCCATCGGTTCCCGTTGCGTCCGGTGTGTCCTCTGCTTGTTCTGTTGTAGGGGCTTCTGTAGTCCCAGCTTCAGTAGTCGTAGGTCCAACGGTTGTCGAAGAAGCTTGAGGTGGGCCGTAAAGTGTTGGAGGTGCATAGGCCTGTTGAGCTTGCAGACGAGACGGCAGCAATAAAAGTCGACCGGATGGCTTGTAACCTGATGGAGGGTATGGACCAGACGGTGTCTCAGCGGTTGTAAGCACCACTAACGTTAGAAGAAATGATACACTCTGTAAGAACTTCATTGTATTTGATTGTAAGAAACACTGTACTGTTTGAGTGTCAATACTGTCGTTATATACTGAAAGCGAAAAGAAGCCTTGATGACACGTCGCATCAGCTATTGACCTCTATTATGAAATTACATTATGTTGCCAATTTTGTAACAATGTAGGCGACCGATTTATTATGTTATTGATGGCACTGGCCTTTGCAAGGTCTTTCGCTGCTAAGCTATTTCATATGTTCTGTAATAAGTGATAATAAACAATGCACAAACTCTCTCATACTCGTACACAAAACAAATTCTATTAAAGCTTAAAACTTAGGGAACGAAGCTGCTTAAAACCAAAACCAATCATTCCAATAATAATATTTACAAAAATGATGGCTTGAAGGTTACAAACAACATATTGGTCAACATCTACCCTAAAATTCAATTTAGAAAGTTTTCTGTTAATAAATGAAAATGAATTATGGTTGCTGTTGAACCATGAATTTGCTTGTTCGAATTTTGAGATATTCAAACGTAACCGATAACTGAAGAACTGGCATTTTTGGGGAGATTGCGACCAATAACTTTTTATTAGGCTTCAGCAAACTCTATCGAAATCGTCAGTTCTAAGAAAATCGGAATTTTAAATTATCGAACAAACAATGCAATAACAAAATATCTCAAGATATGCCCACATACCAATATAACTTTGTCGTTTCATTAATTTTATCGTAAAGCTGTACAGACGACAGCCAGACAGTTTAAAAAACCATTTTTTAGGCTTAAAGGTGCATCAAAACTACTCCACAAACTATTCGACATCGTTTTTTTACTCATCTTATAATTTTTCCTACTCTATGTAATCCCGAGGAAGTAAAAAATTGTTTCATGAAATCAAGTAAAGACTTCATGCAATCTGGCTCAATATTATTTATCTGTTTTATTACATCAATGTTTTTGAGACAGTAGTCTATATGAAACACTGACATTATATTAATAAAAACCGACAAATAAGAATCCATAAGTATGTTGTAAGTACGTTCATATTTGAGTGAAATTTAAACCTTAATAACCCAAATCCGTGTGAACAAAAATAAACCTCGTTCGTCATCATTAAAATTTTAATATTATTCGAATAATATTTACAAGCTAACTTCCATGGTTGATTTTCACTTTTTGACTGACAACTGCCGAACTGACAATTTTGGTGATGAATAATTTTGGTTGGTTTTTATTTGGTTTTGGGGGTGGTTGAGTGAGAAAGTTTGTGCAATTTTTATGCACTGTTTATTGATTGTGACTTACAGCAGTACTAATATTACCAACTAGAATTCGAGGATGAAAAATAACAACATTATTGCCAGAATTGTAATTTTTGACCCTGATATTTCTCCAATGGTTTTGTGTGCAAGACGTTCCCCATTGTGAGGAAAGTGAGGAACTACCATTACGAAAACTAGAATTACGGCGATGGGAATTCTATGTGCTGACCATAGCAAATGATAAACAGATACTTTGCTATTACTTTGGTGTTTATTCAATTTTATCTCACTCTTTGTTAATACTTTATACAAAAATTAAAATACAATAGTTTTAAACTTTACTACAGTAGTCGTGAAAAACATAAACACACTGCCTTTAATTAAAACTTTTATAGTACTTTTTAAATTTCACTAAAACCTTAAATACCCATTTGGAAAATTGCCATCAGTATCATACCAATCCCATTAAACCCGAACATAATCGGTTGACAATCTAAATCTAAAAATTGCTTAGCTTTTACGTGTTGTTTATTGGTTAGAATCCTCTCACTTGCAGTGAACGACGAACCATTCAATTTTCTCTGCTTGATTGTATCGATCTCGAAACAAGCACCAGTTTATTTGTTTCCAGCGCCGACAATATCAATTGTGTTTCCGCAAAAGGTGGCTTAATTTTCTGCCATTATGTTGAGGGTAAATAGAATTTGCCCGATATAAACTGAAATCTTGTTTTTTCAGATTCAATCAGTTGTAGGATAGTTGCCTCGAGTGGAAATGCTATGTGGGGTGTGGTCGCCATGGCTATGTATTCTTACAACATGTTGAAGTAATTCCGTTTTGCTTTTCTTATATATAGTTTGTTCCTTCTATTAGTTTTACTTTTGTATTTTTTTTTATTTGTCTCGTTATTAAGACTAATTCAGATGATGCTATATCATGATACAGGAAATTTAACTCTAATCGAGCTCTCTAACTCTATTCTTAAAGATCGACATTTATCAATATTGCCGATCTTAATCCACCTACTATCATCCTACTTGTTGTGTCTTTTATAAATATTCACATATCCAGGAAGATATAGAAATATTTTCAGTTAATCATGCTACACATCATCACGTAGGAAATATGTAAACATTTTTTATTAAACTTTTAACATTTTGTCAAAATCTTTGTATATTGAAACTTTACTGATTTAGTAAGAAGTTACTAGTCCAAACATTTAGTCCCTCTTAAAATTGACTTAACTTAATGGAACTTAATTCTTCCCGATTATGACAATTATTTTAAATATTTTGTAATATTATTATTATTCATACATAAACTACGCAATTATTCCGACCTTTAAATGTAGTTTTGTGAAATAATTGAAAAGAATTGGGATTTACGTACTTTTTTTAGCATAAAGATTTAAATGAATTTAGTTTTGGAAATATTAACATGTAAGTAATTTTTTAATTTGTTAATTCCCCCCCCCCCCCGATCGTAATAAAATAGGAATTCACTATATCATGCATTAATGAAAAGATCGACCCGCTTGAAAATTCATTCATCTTTGTGAGATGAGTGGAAGATGAGTTTAACTAAAGAAAGACGTTTGTAAATAGTACATTAAAAATAGCTTAAGTTTCTCTCACAAAAGACAAAAATTAAAGTGTCAAAAAACCAAGGGAAGTTGGTTTAAAAATACTCCCTTTTTAAGAAATGGTCCTGAGTCATCCGATGAGTCGCTCTTTAAGGGTAGAGGTTGGAGGGGTTGTTAAATAGTTTTGAACGATTGTCTTTTAGTTCTCTAGAATTTGTTTTGTACTTAAATGTGGCAATGAAACTACCCTTATGAAAAACGATTTTTTCGCGTTTTAATTGTTATAACTCGAGAACCATTCGTCGTTTCAAAAATTCGTTTTTTGGTAACTGATTGTCTTTATTTTGAGTTGTTATTTTTAGCTGTATAATGAAAATTGAACCAGTTATGATCTACTTTAAAAAATAATATGTGTCCAACCCTAAACTAAAATCAGTTCATGAAGAACAATATTATTTGGTCCATGTGACAATTAACTTTTTTTTCCCTTTTTTTCTTTAAAATGTGTACGTTTTGTTATTTCGTAATTAATAAATGTAAATATCTTTTTTAAACCATTGATTTTTTCACAAAATCCTTATTTTATAATAAAATTTAATTAAAAAAATTCTTATCTGCATCAAAAATCGTTCATAATATTGCAGTGTCATTATTTTTCTCAAATTTCCGTAAAGTATGATGACTTAAAGGAATAGAAAGTTTTCAGTGACATTTTGTATATTTATAAAACTATTAAATAATTATGACTTTTTATACAAATAATCGTAAAGCAAACAGTAACTTTGTGTTATAAAATCAAAACATTGATAAATATTTTTTTATATATTTAACCAATTTTTTAACCCCTTCAACCTTTCCCCTTAAAAGTTTCTCTTTGGAGAACTTGGAACTCGTCTATTTCTTAAAAAGGAAATACTTTAAAAAACTTCCTGTAGTTTTTTTACGCTTTAATTTTTTCCCTTCTTAAATTTATTTATACTGTACTAAAATAAACAATGCCCCATTAGTAATTACATCATGTAATTAAAATTAAATTACTTTTACACTTAGGAGCGATAGAAACGGTCACCAATTTGTCAAATACCGATTAGTTAGATTAAATTTTTACATTTTAAGATTTTTTTAAAATATGAAAATCATCGTCTCCATTTTCAACATAATACATCTTCCACATCTCTTCGAAATGGTTGCTTAGGAAAATATCTAAAAAATGAATTGTACCATTATAATGTGTCTTGAAAAATGTAACGTTAATACAAGGTGATTAATAACAGGCTGCGTTTAATTTGATAGTTGTTAGTGACGGTGTCGGTGACGCTACTGGGTCGTTAGCGTTAAGGCAAGTTTTTGTCGTGATGTTGTCAGCACTGGGTGATGGATGAACATGTTGTCCCAAATATGGGCTGCCTTCTAACAATGTCACTGCTTTGCTTCTTGTTCCATTTAAAAATCCAACAACAACGATTTATGACGTTTGTATTAATCTAGGTTCTGTAAACTTCTAACATTTCTATCTGTTGTTCCGATTTTATGACTAATTAAATATTTTCATGTAATCTTCACTAGTAGAAAACACGTTTTGTTAACAAATAACTCGGCTTTTTATTGAAATTAACTAAATACCATCGTCCAAATTGTACTACATAGCTTCTCCAACCCATTATAAATGTCCATGCTAGTACCAATTTTGTTGAAAATCTGTGAAAAACAGTAATTCCTAGAAAAGGGTACATTGGAAATTAAGATATTGTGACGATAAAAAAATTAAAAAATTAAATTTTTTTAAAAAATAACATTATTGATAATAGTACTTCATAGATTAAACTAAAATATTGATATTGGTATGTTTTTATCAAACAAAAATGAACTCATAAATTACATAAATTACACATATAAATGTTTACAATAATAAATGTTCTACACCTGTAGAAAATTCCATAACCAAATAAAAGAGGAATCAAATTTCCACAACAAACACATTATTAAAAAAAACTATACACGTTTCAATAACTAATTTCTCATCTTCAGATGCTTAAAGGGGTGCACAAAACTGTTTATCTGTAAACATCTTGATGATAATTTCTCATTCAAAGGTCGTCTTGTACAACTTTGTGTTTGTTGTGTTTTGCCATTCAATTAGTGAACAAATTAGTTAAATTTTTTAATACGACTAATAACTGTAAATAAACGGAACTTAGTGGGTTTTATTTCAACTTTTATTCCTATTGTAGGTTTTAGAGACCATGGGTAAGACACATTTGATGATACCTGTTGTATTTCTAGAACGGAAAGCAGTAAAAATAAATTTTATAAATTGATACATGATCTTGTTTTAAAAGAAATAATTGAACATACAAATGTATAAACTTGCATGCATAAATAAACGCACGCACACATATCTTGGTTACTGATTGTGTGATACTGCTTTATATAAACTGATAATATTTTTTTTAAGTTTGTGGATGAGACTCGTAATTTAAAATTGATAACTTTTCATTTTAAGACAAGAAAGAATAAAATAACACCAGGGATGCGCAAATGATTGAAAAATGTGTGCAAGTTCATTATTTTCTTCTTATTGTTTAATTAAGAAACCTAATTAAGATTGTAAGCCATTAAAAAAAACCATTAGACTTCGAAAGTACAATAACTTAAGATTATACCTCCCAGCAAATTCAAGACTGATATCAAGAAATTGGTCACTCACAATCTGCCATTATTAGTGCAAATTGAGCTATAAACTGAAGTATAAAATCAGCTTTACAGCTAGAATGAAACCTTTGATTCATCAATAATAAATAACACACACGACCATCTTAAATCAAGAAGAATTAGAAAATCTTAAAATTGAAAAACTAATAATGAACAATTTGGGGAGAAATGGAAAACTCATTTTGGTCTGGATAAGCAAATCAACAACATTTAAATAATGATAATAATAAAAACCTTTTAATTTGAATTAAATGAAAAATATAATTATAAATTTAATAAAATTAAAACTTTCAAAAACGAAACAAGCTTCTCAAATGAACCTTTTATTTCTTCGTGAAAATGAAATATAAAAATGCTTTTAAAAAAGTATAGTTTAAAATATACTTACACAATTTTATTTCAAAATGTGTATTTTTTAATGGATATTTAAAGTGTTAATATTATAATTCTTATTATATAGTTAATATATAAGTTAAAGAAAGGGCCTTTTTTGGGAAATAGGTGAAGTATTTTTTCTTCTAGCTTAAATTAATATTCGTAGGTTGTCGTTACTCTGTTGTTTATCATTTTTAATTTTGTACTTGTAAGCGAGACTTTTAATATAGGACTAGTTGTATTGAAGTATCAAATTTTATACAAACTGTTTTTTTCTTCTTTTTTTTCTTATAACAAATTACCATCAACAATCAAGTCATATGTAATCCATTATTTTATGATGACATCCCGTAAAATTTTAAATTGGTAAACTAATATTTATCCCTAAACGATTTTAATTAAACACATTTTTCTTGTATTTTAGATTTTTAATTCAACTTTAACAACAATTTTACTTAATTAGACTCTTAAAACCTAAAGAACATAATAGAGTTCGAAGGTTTAGACCTAAGTTTTAAAGTGATCGCATTATATAACTACAGAGGCAGGTAAAAGGGAAAAGAGTGGAGGAAATCATAATATAAACTAAACGAAGACCGACGTTATAGGTCAATAAACGAATTATCCCCTTTTACATAATCACATCATAAAACAAACGAGGCTGCAGGCCGACTTTAAAAAACTGTAATAAAATAACCTAAGGTAAACGTTGAAGTTTGCAAACTAGAAAATAAGTACTTTTCCGCGCCAGTAGTTCTTGAGATGCACTTCTGTTTTGTTCAACAAATTCCTCTTGGAAAAAGTTATTACCGGCAATCATTCGTCTTTGTAAAAAAGATGGAACTGTTTTTGCGATTTGGACAAATTTTGTAATTAAGTGAGTTCTTTTGTGTTTGTCGTTTATCTCTCTTTCTCTTCTCCCCCAAGTGTATTATTCTGAATTTAAGTTATTGATAATACAAATATGTCTGCACTTCTTCCTTACGTAGGTGTTAATAACGGTTTCGGTAGTCCATAGTGTCATCTATATATTCCTAACAAAAATACACAGTTACAATTATAACATATTTTATCCTCCCATAGATATCGTCTTTAATTTTCCGTGTGAAAACTTATTTTCTTAATTTACAATTTAGTTGGACAATCGCATCCATAACAATATCGACTATTAGCAATAATGGTAAATATTCCAAAAAGATAAAACATTTAAGAGGCCAATTCAAAATAAACTCTGCACAAACTTTCTCACTCACCCATCCACAAAACTTCTTATCAAACACAAATATTCGTTGTCAAAAATGTCAGTTCGATAGTTATCAGTCAAAAAGTGAAAATGTAGTATAGACGCCGTCTTTGAGGAAAACATCTATATATATAAACCAGGTCCTAAACTTGCTTTTTACCTCTCTTGTGTGCCATAAACGCTTCCTTAGCGTGAATTATGTTTAACTAAAAACAAGCTTTTAATAAGTTTTGCCACATATTTCTAAACGGTTTTATTTATTTATTTGTCAGTCAAAAAGTTAAAATGACTTGAAGAAGGGTCATTCGAAAAAATATTTAAATAGAGCCTAAACTTGTTTTACTTGTGGCATAAATTGCTGTAATATGATAACCATAAATCGTATTTGATTATTAGCTATTAATGACGATGGTCAAAGTTCATTTTTGTTTTTTGCCAATCCTTCAACAATATACTATAATATATTCTTACTTGCGATTTTGCACTTGCACACTAAATTTTGAACGAAATCTATAGACTTATAACTTTATTTATTGTAACTCGTGCAACACTGAAGATGGCGAATTTTTTGTTGAAACGCGTTTGAATAAATAAACGTACTATTTGTGAGAATTTGTGTGTCAAGTTTTATTCTGTTAAGAAATTGATACAGCTAATTTTGAGTCATTTACAACAGCTTCCTGGACGATTTATGTGTGTTTTTACCGATAACTCAAAAATCTGACGACAACAAATACGTTTTGTTTGGGTCTTAGATGATACACTAGAGCAAGATCATATTATTGTGGATTTTTCTTGTGACAGTTTCTGACCTCCCACGATGTAGTCACTTACCAAATAACCCCAGATACCGAATTTAATTTAAATCAGTCCACACGTTTGATCCGTAGAGCACTGCTCAGACGAGAGGGAGAGAGAGAGAGAGAGAGAGAGAGAGAGAGAGAGAGAGAGAGAGAGAGAGAGAGAGAGAGAGAGATTTTAAAAACTATTTCTTTGGCTTTCTTTACACTACGTACATGTGAAGTTAAAAAATGACAATCTCGTCTTTATTGTATGTGTGTGTTTGTGTCCCTTAACGTCTTTTCAACTAATATAGAAGAGAGAGTAGATAACACACCGAAAACTACAACGTCACAAACGGGCTTGAATCTGCCCAAATTTGACATTCATTAATCTGAATTTTAAACGTACCCTTAAACCAGTTATGCTATGCCTCTTTCTATATTTAAAAGAGATCAATCAAAATACATGAATTATTTACAAAACTATTCTGTTTTGCACCATATTTGTCAGTATCAAATTTGATTATTTTAATAGCACTTCATAAATACCTTTAGCATTATCAGGAATTGATATTATAATTTTTGTTGTACTTTCTGTCATTTTATAACCCATTTTCAAATAAAAGATTAAAATTAATGGGTATATTTCTATTTATTCTTTTAATACGTATTAAATTATTTTGAATTTCTATTGTACCTAATATAATTTTTAGAGGTTCTTTAATCATTTTTAAGCTGTGTTTTTACCGTACATTGTGGTAAATACAATTTTGATAAATTTTAATAATAATTCCTTCCTTCCTTGTATTATTCCTTCATGGTGGCCCAATCTCCTGAAATTGTCTCGAGGTGGAACCTTCAAGGCGAACAATAAATCTATCCTCCCCTCCACCCCCGCACCCTGCTACGACTAATTTATTATTGAAAGACCAAGGAAACACTTGATAAACTGGCGACTTCGTGGGCACAAATTGTAAATGACCGAGCTGTATTTTAAGTCAGTTTCCGTGTACATCATTGATAATTTAATCAGCTGGGTTAACCCTTACTGTATATCCAGGGGACTATTCATCATCTCTGATGCCTGATGAGACAGGTAGGGTTGGTTTATAGGTCTAAGCTACCCTAGACCCTAGACATTCACATGCAACCTTTACATAATATAACAATTTTAGTTCTTGTTACTAAAATACTAGAAATGTCATTAATAGAGTGGATTGAACGAAATAGTTTTCTCTTTTTACTTAATATAGGCTAGAGAAAGTATGTGATGGGTACAAAATTAATGTTTAGGTTATGTAATTACAGCATATCCGTTTTAGGGCCCCAAAAGTTCAAAAAAGTAATTTTTAGAATAATGTCTGTCTGCCGTTTGTAGTCTATTGTCCTAATGTGTGGAACTATTGTAATCAAATTTGGTATGTGCCCATATTTTGGCTATATACCAGTATAAGGGCGTATTAAAACTGTTTTGTTAGCCACCATAAGAGAGAAAAAACCAGATAATTACAATTTCTTCAAAGTCGATTTTGATTTTTTTTTTTAATACTTCTTGAGTTATTGAGGGAACAATTTTCCATTTAGGTCTGGGTTTTCATTTTTAGATTACTAATTTCAATTATAGTTTCCAACATGGCTAGTAGGCTATGATACCGGTTTTCACTTTTTTGATAATAGAAATTTATCATTTGATAACGAGAGTTGATATGTAATCTCGAAACGTCGTGTATTAATTTTTATATAAACAAATTATGGCAATCTTCCGATTAAACCATATCAATAATACCCTCAAATATAATACCCTTACCCTCAAATGCTTAACAGCCGAGGAGAAAATGTATAAATGTAGTACAAATTGTTGTTTGAATACCATATCCTTTAATAACCATATTTGACTAATCTTAAAAATAAATTTTCGTTGTTGATTTTAACAAACATAAAAAGTATAAAAGCCGAAATATTTGAGCCCTTATACAATTTTTAGTATGTTAAATGCAGATTGATTATTGATTATATTTCTTCTTTTTTATTGCCTATTTGTTTACCTATTATCATAGAAACTCAGAACATATTATCATTTTATGGCGTTTTGGCAATAATTCAATTTTGATGCTGTTAAAAAATTTGTTAACTAAATTCCATTTGTTTTTTGAATTTCTGAAAGTAATTTTGTGTCCATATCTATACTATTATATAAAAATCTAATGGTGTCTGTCTGTGTCTGTGTGTGTGTTACTCAATCACGTAATAACTACTGGACCCATTGAGCTGAAATTGTACATGGACATTCTTAGGGTCCCTGGTTAACACATAGGCCTATTTTTATTTAGAAATTCCATCAGGGCACCGCCCCACTGGCCTTGAAAACTCCCATAACACTCAATTATCTATACTCCATTATACAATACAAATATACGTCAACCCCGTACGAAGGACGGGTACTCTGCTAGTATCCAAAATTAGTAAAATTGTACTCCAATATAACCCATATTTATGTCATGTTGGTATCGTAACAAAAATAATAATAAATAAATAAATAATATAAAGAATATTGAATCGATTTAACACGTTAAGAAATAAAAAGTTGTTGAAATAAAGGTTGTGTTTCTCCACGTAGGAAATTAGTTTCTGATGAAATTTATTGAATGGAGTTGACGAGTAGAAAATGAATGTAAATTAATAATATGGTTCGGAAGTTATTGTCAAAAACTAAAATCACCCTCGACCAGTGCAATTAAAACTTCAGCTTTATAGAGTAGTAATGTTATTAGTACTTTAACATCAATAAAATTGTATTGTTTCTTTGGTCTGAAATATGAAATTGGCTGTGATGGTGTTTGTTCAATGTTTGTGGACCCAATTTTCAACTTTTTGTCCCTATATCACTAAATCTGTTTATAATTGTTTGTTTACAAGATTTATAATGACTTTACATTCGATCAAATCATGTGTATGAAGCCTATTTTGTTTGCGTATATCAGCTATATTTTTACACATTTATAAACATAATTTACTGTTTATTACATCTTATGTATCGTTATGTACTCAACTTTTCTGTAAGTATTTATACTTTTAATGTACAACTGAACTCAATTTTGATTTTTTTTTTTAATAAAGAAAACTTTCTTTTAAATGTAAATATTAAAAATTATATATATATAATATTTCGCTAGTAAACGCTACTTTTACTACGAATGTAATCATTTAAGATTATAAAAGTATTTTATAGTTACATATCATAAGAAATTTAATTAGTTTTCTTAAGTAGGTTAACGTATCGTTTGATATCACCATGTTCCCGAAGGGAAGGATGGCTCTCGTTCATGTCTTTGTTTTACCAGTACAGCTGCGATTGGCAGGAATTCTCGATAACATAGATCATAAATTGACCCATTGTGCAGGAAGGTAGGAAATTCGTCCAGTTATACCGATTCTACTTCATTCTACCGGATATTCAGACCGGAAATGTCTCCAGACAGTTTTCTCTCTCTGTCGTTAGATTTTCAAGCAGGTTTTATATTGTAGGAATAAATATGATTTAAATAAATTGACTCTTTCCGAAAATTAATAAATTTGTCCACCGTAAGGCAGTATGTATTTCTCATCTATTCTTAGTATTAGTTTATAGTATAACTAGATACATATGTAAATGTAGTATATATATATATATATATATATATATATATATATATATATAGTATATCTAATTACATAAATTTTATACAAACCGACAATATTTTCTTTAATTATTTTGAAAATATTACCTAACAATTTTGTTTTTCTCACAAATACCTAATACAGAGAAACCATCTGTATGGTTATTGTATATGTTGGATATATTAGTTTTGTCGTTCCGTGTGTCCCAAAAGTGTGTTTTTTAAAATAATGTCTGCGTCTGTCGTATGTGCAGTGCTCTACAGCCCAAACGTGTGAACCAATTATAATCAATTTGATATGTGGGCATATTTTTAGTATATATCTGGACGATTTTTATAACTCAAAATTTTGGGGAAGCTGTTATAAAAAACGGAAAATTATGATTTTCTTAAAATATGCTGTAATGATTTTGATCAAATTTTAGTTAAGTGAAGCCTCCCAGGATCCAAACAAAACATATTAGTTAGTTGAGTGAAGCCTCCCAGGATCCAAACAAAACATATTAGTTAGTTAAGTGAAGCCTCCCAGGATCCAAACAAAACATATTAGTTAGTTAAGTGAAGCCTCCCAGGATCCAAACAAAACATATTATTTAGTTAAGTGAAGCCTCCCAGGATCCAAACAAAACATATTAGTTAGTTAAGTGAAGCCTCCCAGGATCCAAACAAAACATATTAGTTAGTTAAGTGAAGCCTCCCAGGATCCAAACAAAACATATTAGTTAGTTAAGTGAAGCCTCCCAGGATCCAAACAAAACATATTAGTTAGTTGAGTGAAGCCTCCCAGGATCCAAACAAAACATATTAGTTAGTTAAGTGAAGCCTCCCAGGATCCAAACAAAACATATTAGTTAGTTAAGTGAAGCCTCCCAGGATCCAAACAAAACATATTAGTTAGTTAAGTGAAGCCTCCCAGGATCCAAACAAAACATATTAGTTAGTTAAGTGAAGCCTCCCAGGATCCAAACAAAACATATTAGTTAGTTAAGTGAAGCCTCCCAGGATCCAAACAAAACATATTAGTTAGTTAAGTGAAGCCTCCCAGGATCCAAACAAAACATATTAGTTAGTTAAGTGAAGCCTCCCAGGATCCAAACAAAACATATTAGTTAGTTAAGTGAAGCCTCCCAGGATCCAAACAAAACATATTAGTTAGTTAAGTGAAGCCTCCCAGGATCCAAACAAAACATATTAGTTAGTTAAGTGAAGCCTCCCAGGATCCAAACAAAACATATTAGTTAGTTGAGTGAAGCCTCCCAGGATCCAAACAAAACATATTAGTTAGTTAAGTGAAGCCTCCCAGGATCCAAACAAAACATATTAGTTAGTTAAGTGAAGCCTCCCAGGATCCAAACAAAACATATTAGTTAGTTAAGTGAAGCCTCCCAGGATCCAAACAAAACATATTAGTTAGTTAAGTGAAGCCTCCCAGGATCCAAACAAAACATATTAGTTAGTTAAGTGAAGCCTCCCGGGATCCAAACAAAACATATTAGTTAGTTAAGTGAAGCCTCCCAGGATCCAAACAAAACATATTAGTTAGTTAAGTGAAGCCTCCCAGGATCCAAACAAAACATATTAGTTAGTTGAGTGA
Source organism: Aphrophora alni (assembly GCA_963513935.1). Taxonomy (NCBI): domain Eukaryota; kingdom Metazoa; phylum Arthropoda; class Insecta; order Hemiptera; family Aphrophoridae; genus Aphrophora; species Aphrophora alni. The sequence goes on along the minus strand of OY740770.1, from coordinate 82,549,766 downwards.
AGCCTCCCAGGATCCAAACAAAACATATTAGTTAGTTAAGTGAAGCCTCCCAGGATCCAAACAAAACATATTAGTTAGTTAAGTGAAGCCTCCCGGGATCCAAACAAAACATATTAGTTAGTTAAGTGAAGCCTCCCAGGATCCAAACAAAACATATTAGTTAGTTAAGTGAAGCCTCCCAGGATCCAAACAAAACATATTAGTTAGTTGAGTGAAGCCTCCCAAGATCCAAACAAAACATATTAGTTAGTTAAGTGAAGCCTCCCAGGATCCAAACAAAACATATTAGTTAGTTAAGTGAAGCCTCCCAGGATCCAAACAAAACATATTAGTTAGTTAAGTGAAGCCTCCCAGGATCCAAACAAAACATATTAGTTAGTTGAGTGAAGCCTCCCAGGATCCAAACAAAACATATTAGTTAGTTAAGTGAAGCCTCCCAGGATCCAAACAAAACATATTAGTTAGTTAAGTAAAGCCTCCCGGGATCCAAACAAAACATATTAGTTAGTTAAGTGAAGCCTCCCAGGATCCAAACAAAACATATTAGTTAGTTAAGTGAAGCCTCCCAGGATCCAAACAAAACATATTAGTTAGTTGAGTGAAGCCTCCCAGGATCCAAACAAAACATATTAGTTAGTTAAGTGAAGCCTCCCAGGATCCAAACAAAACATATTAGTTAGTTAAGTGAAGCCTCCGAGGATCCAAACAAAACATATTAGTTAGTTAAGTGAAGCCTCCCAGGATCCAAACAAAACATATTAGTTAGTTAAGTGAAGCCTCCCAGGATCCAAACAAAACATATTAGTTTGTTAAGTGAAGCCTCCCAGGATCCAAACAAAACATATTAGTTAGTTAAGTGAAGCCTCCCGGGATCCAAACAAAACATATTAGTTAGTTAAGTGAAGCCTCCCAGGATCCAAACAAAACATATTAGTTAGTTAAGTGAAGCCTCCCAGGATCCAAACAAAACATATTAGTTAGTTGAGTGAAGCCTCCAAGGTCCAAACAAAACATATTAGTTAGTTGAGTGAAGCCTCCCAGGATCCAAACAAAACATATTAGTTAGTTAAGTGAAGCCTCCCAGGATCCAAACAAAACATATTAGTTAGTTAAGTGAAGCCTCCCAGGATCCAAACAAAACATATTAGTTAGTTAAGTGAAGCCTCCCAAGATCCAAACAAAACATATTAGTTAGTTGAGTGAAGCCTCCCAGGATCCAAACAAAACATATTAGTTAGTTAAGTGAAGCCTCCCAGGATCCAAACAAAACATATTAGTTAGTTGAGTGAAGCCTCCCAGGATCCAAACAAAACATATTAGTTAGTTAAGTGAAGCCTCCCAGGATCCAAACAAAACATATTAGTTAGTTAAGTGAAGCCTCCCAGGATCCAAACAAAACATATTAGTTAGTTAAGTGAAGCCTCCCAAGATCCAAACAAAACATATTAGTTAGTTAAGTGAAGCCTCCCAGGATCCAAACAAAACATATTATTTAGTTGAGTCATTGAGTGAAGCCTCCCAGGATCCAAACAAAACATATTAGTTAGTTGAGTGAAGCCTCCCAGGATCCAAACAAAACATATTAGTTAGTTAAGTGAAGCCTCCCAGGATCCAAACAAAACATATTAGTCCACATATCTCCAAAAATTCCAGTTAGAGTTATCTCTAAAAAACAAAAATCGGCTATAGGTTATAAAAGACGTATTTCTCAAAATCAACTCAACCAATTTCGTTTAAACTTTAGTAAATATGACTCAAATCCGTATTCAAAATTGCAAGTAAAAACTATCTTGGTTCAAGAATAATTAACAAAAACAAAAATGAAACTTTTCACGCTTTATAATTACTAATGAAATACGATTTACTATGACGCCGCGTTTATTGCACAAGCCAAGCAAGTTGAGGCATTATTTAAATATATACATATAACCACGGCGTCCATGGTTCATTATCACTTTTGATTGTTGACTTGAATTTTTTAGTGAATAATAGTTTTCCTTTGTTTTTATTTCCTTTAAGGGGATGTAATTTAAGAAAGTTCTTGCAGTGTTTTTACATATTTTATTAAAATATTGACATAATAAAATCGTTGAGTTTCAACGAACATTCAATTTGAAGTTTGGAGTATAGTTATTCTTCAAATTAATATCAGCTCTAATTTATATTTTGCGTTTACTTTTGTAGAACACATTGCACATATTATTATCAAATACCAATATTGAAGTTTTTACGAAACATGCTTTTGAATACCACTTATTTAAAGGGTTTTATATGAGTATCTGTTGTATGCATAACTCTCTAAAACCCATACGGGTTGGCAATTTTCATTCGTATTTTTACATGTTTCTGTGCATTTTTTTATGAGTTATGATGATTGAAGTGCAGCAGAATTTGTATTATTGAGTCTTTTTGGTAATAAAAATAAAAATAAAAAAAGATAATATATATTTAATTATATATTAAATATATAGAGATATATATTTTAATTAGGGCTTATAAACGACGGCACAGGGAAAGGGTCTAAACCTACAAATGCCTGAAAGTCCTAAACCAGTTGTCTCTTCTATTAAGAACAAATTACAAACAAATAGTAATATAATATTGGTAATCGCAAAAGATTTCTACCTGATCCTTCACGTTTCAAGAAAGCGAAAAATTAATTTTCGACATGCCGTTCGTCAGTTATGTCTGTACGATAGTGACCTCAAATTTGGTATAGGGCTATAATGTGCTCTTATATAACTCTATAGTGGTATAGGGCTATAATGTGCTCTTATATAACTCTATAGTGGTATAGGACTATAATGTGCTCTTATATAACTCTATAGTGGTATAGGACTATAATGTGCTCTTATATAACTCTATAGTGGTATAGGACTATAATGTGCTCTTATATAACTCTATAGAGGTATAGGACTATAATGTGCTCTTATATAACTCTATAGTGGTATAGGACTATAATGTGCTCTTATATAACTCTATAGAGGTATAGGACTATAATGTGCTCTTATATAACTCTATAGTGGTATAGGGCTATAATGTGCTCTTATATAACTCTATAGAAATTCAGAATAATCTAATGGAAAATGTTTAAATGTCGGCCATTTTATGTCCATATCTCGTGTGTTATTCAATTTGTAACACAATATATTACAATCCAATTAGTAAATAACAATTCTACAAAGAGGAGTCCCCGCTCTACGATGACAAATAGACTAGTTAAATTATTGTTATAAATGTAATTTCAAAATCTGTTCTCACGAGAAAATGTGATATTCATATAGGTACAAAATCCGGCATAATCGAATCCGCGACACGAGCGTAGCGAATGAAAGCTCCTATACACATGTACAACTTCGAGGTTCATTGGGGTAGGTTCAGAAAACTTGTGTAACACTCGCTTTAACAAACTTACCCTACTGGATAAGACCTCTTAATCTACCGATTGGCCTATACAATTTAACATTTCATTATATAGTCCCAAAAAAACAACTTTTAGTCATTACATTAAAAGGATCTGCTTGTATTACATTGTATGATGAGGCTAAGTAAATACCATGATAGCACCCATCAACTTTGTTTTGTTACTTAACTAATGTTGATAATACTCAATTTACTAATGTTGATAATACTCAATTTTTCATATTTTTTAAAGTTTTCTTGTTAACGTTTTGAAGACAAATTTAACATGGCTTATGCTCTACCCTGTGAAATATCCACTTATAAGAAATAAAACTGAATGTTACCACCGAATATTTAATCATAATTTATCTTATATTGGAAGTAATAAAAGTTATCTGTAGTATGACTAATTTTAGATCGACCTTCTTTTAATTACAAGTTCTGTTGTACAACTCTACAGCAAGAATATTATTGCAGTAAATTGGTTGTGTACAAAGTTCCAGGAATGGCTTGCAGCCTGAATACGAAATCCCTTTCTGATTGGAGGCCATATCTGGCATGAATTCAGCACACTTAACTTACTTTACAACCATATTAGTGGCTGTACTATTAAGGCTAAGATGTACTGCAAAGTGGGAGATCTTTTGAGCGGAGTGACCTAGTTTTGCATAATACAACTTGTGTTGAACAAAATGTAGATCTTCTTATTAAGAGTATTTCTTAAAACCCTAATCTTGATTGATAGTTATTCCGTTTAATGACTCCCAACCAACGAATGTTTTTATTTCCATTGAATAAGCCTTGGAATCTCTGAATAAGCATTAATTATTTATATGTAATTCTCAATCTAATTAATAATTGTTTTTATTTTGATGTAATTGATAAAATTAATACTCAAAATAATTTGTATCTGTATAAACAAAGTAGCACAAGTAATGTGTTAAAATAATATTTCAACTTTGGATACTTACATCTCTCCAATTTTATTACACTATTGAGTTTCACATAATTATTTTATTCATACCAACTTAACCTCAATTTACAAAACTCCGAATTATGATAAACTAAAATTGGGTTGAATTGTAGTGGAAATTAAATTTGATATATATTCGTAATAATTGTTATGGGCGAAGTTGTTTTACATGATGTTCTTTAAAAATCCCATCAAATTTTAATAAAAGTATTGTAGCTGTGATGTCTTATAACTACTTATAACCAATATTTAAAGAAATGTACTTCAATAATGTTGCACTTCTTCTTATGTTTACAAATACTATTTTTTTAGAAATGACCAACCAGAATACAATAGTTAAAATAAAAGTTCGTTTCTTACTTTCTCACATTTATGTGTTTTTGTGATTGGTCAAAAAATCGACGCCGAGTCTTTGTAATACTGTACATCCGTTTGAGGTCCCCTGAGTTTAGAAAGTGTTTCTCAGAATGTTGTTTGTGCACTTCTCTCAAGTCCACACGCGCGGATAGATTTTAATCAAATTCTTGTATGAGCATGTTATGGCCGTAACTCATTTTATCATTTTTTTGATATTTTGATACAGCTGCCTTAATAAAAATTAAATTAAGTTTTTCTCAAAATCGGCTTTAACTATTTTGATCATATTTTGTTCAAGTATAACCATTGATGACTCACACAAAACGTATTGCTCACAATCTGCCGGTTCGTGAGTTAACGTAAAACAAAACAAAATCGGGTCTTTTTCCCTAAACACGGGTCTTGTGTTTATGACACAAGAAAAAGAGTTAAGTCCAATTGTTTAAGTAAATATTTGATCAAATCCATTATTTAGTTTCACTTTTTTTTATTGTTTTGAGTGACGGCTATCAAACTCAACATTTGTTGTGACAACAGTTTATAGTTGCTTTTCAATTGGTTTTGGGGTGGTTAAGTGAGTGCTGTGTTAATTTTTTTGTCCCTCTTCCCTTCCTGAGTTTAATTTTTGAAGTTGTTGGTGAAGATGAAATGAACATTTGAGCTAATTTACAATGTAAATTGTAGTTTTTCAATATCGATAAACTTTTTCCAAAAACTGCATATTATTTTAATATCAAATCTGTCTAAAGTAAAACTATTTTTCTACTTAATAATTGTCAAAACATCTAACGATTATTCTGTAAACAATATTTAGAAATGACATAATTAAAAATATAAAATAAAACTGGGCAGTTTTTTTTAAATAGTATGTTTTTGCAATTTCTAAAACATAATAAGATTGATCGAAATACTGTTTTAACTGTCAAAATCAGCCTGATGACTCTTTCATGCTTGAAATACAAAGTCGAGTTCAACATTGCGGATACATATGTAAGGGTTTGACAAAATACTTTGAATGCTCAAACACACCTTCGACCCAACGCGATATGACTTGACATGGAAGCAATGCGACAAAAACGAAGGAAGAGGGCGGGAGTTATCATGTTGACTATAAATGTTATGATAATGTATGCATCATTTGAATACAAGTGGCACCAGAACACTGTAAAGCTATAGAAGACATTATCAGAAACGGGAAACAACACTGGGAAATGTTCTTGATTTACTGTAAAGGATATTAGATTATTGGAAACGTTAAGATCACGCCAAGAGCGAATCCCATATAAGATGGCTATAAACGTGGAGGAGGGAGGTTCCATGCGAGGCGTAAACCTTTGTCCGCGGAGTAAGACACTTTATTACCTTTTCATTGAGAGACAGGATTAATCGTAAAACAGATATAAAATAGTGGCAGCAATATGGATAAAAGGTTTATTTTAAAGCAACACCCATAAAGTGATTGATTAATTAAGGCAGTACGGAAATATTTCAATATCACCTAAGGAAAACTAAAGAATGATTATCATATCATAGAATTTTTAACGTTTAACATATAGAAGTGATAGGTGAAACCGAACAAAAATATTTTGCAGACTAAACAATTTAAACTTTTCAATAAGCCGAGTGGCCATTAATTGATTTTTGATTTGATAAAAAAGAAAGAACATTCAATTGTCAAACATCAAGTAAATTGTTAGTGGTGTGTTCTATCCGGGGACATTCATTTCTTTTTTGTTTCTTGTTGGGGAGAGGGATAAGTTAATTATGCTGTTTCATTCCAAAGTGCAGGAAACGTTCATATTTTGTACAACAATTAAAGTTGCAAAATAAGGGTTTCTTATGTTTATTTTAAATTTCTCGGGATGTAATATTCGGATTTTAATGAAACCAGTACCAAAATATTCGGTATGATCTCAGAATACTTTGTAAATATACCAATTACAATCGGTAAATTATAAGCCCGAGACTATCAATTAAGCACCTATCCTTACGACCCCTCCCCTCCTCTTAAACACGTTTTAAGTATTTGTTTAAATTCATATTTCATTGTATGTATGATCATTTTCAGTATATGTACACAATGTTTTACCGCTCTAACAATTGAAATTTTTCTCAAATATTCTTAAAATTTGCACTACAGTTAAAGTCCCACAATAACTCCTCGTATCCATTTTGAAATCTGCATCCAATATAAGTTTTATACTGCTATAACTACAATGAGAGTTATTTTAAACAAACGGTTCAAAATAATTTTGTATTTTTTTCTATTGTTAGCTACCTCAAAATGTTGAATTATCAGACAAATGAAAAAAAGTCTCAAAATATGGCCGAATACCAAATTTGATTAAATTTGATTAAATTCGATCCAGGCGTTTGGGCTTTAGAGCACTGCACTTACGCCTGACTCAAAAAGCTATTTTTAAGTAGAAATCTAATACCTTTACATGGTTATTTCCAAATATTCGACTAATGCGTAAATATTCATGAAAAATACGAGTTTTATCCAATATAATTACAAAAACTCAAAAGTTTTTTTTTTGTTTTAATTTCCGAGATTTTCCCGAGGAGACTTCTATGTAAAAGTTTACATAAGTGGGTATTTCTTTTAACAATTATTTGGGGAATTGTTTCATACGGGTTTTTTACTTTCTTCAGGTTTAGGAATTAAAATATCGGACTTCATGTCGCACAAATAGACAACTCAAGGAATTTATTAACGAAAAGGTCATAAAACTCTGTTTAAACTTTCAAACTATAGAGACAATATATCCGTACATTCCGATTGTTTATTATTAATATTATTTATATGTATAGATTAGTTTATCGATAGGTCTAAAATAAAAAGATATTGATTTGTTTTTTTTTTTTTTTTTTTTTTTTTTTCAAGATTTTTGAAAGTGGTTCACAAACCACAAAAATAGTTTTTTTTTATAATTTGGTATATTTATATGGACATTTGCTATCATTTTTATTATAAAAGTGAATACAATGTTTTGAGAGTATGAACCAACACTCATAATCAAGTGATAGTCTCGCGAAAACATGATAAAAAGCAACATACTCCAGTAGGACTAAGAAACTAAAACTGTAACTTGAGGTTGTCAAAACAAATAAGATTTTCATCGTGATCAAAAGACCTACACACTTAACACATTAATTGCAAATCCTCTCGGTGCCTCACTTTCGACCGTGGTATTCCCGAGGGACGCTAGCTCGATCTACCCTTTTTCATATAGTCTTGGATTAGATCCCTCTCTTTCATCTTTCCTATCATTTCTTCTTTTTCAACTCTTGTTCTCTTCCGACCCTGACGCTATTAAAATATTCGAGGGCTAGGCGTCTTTATTTTATATTCTTTTCTTCGTTTTTTATAAAGCGATAATAACTAAGAAAAGGTTTTTCCCCTTTAAAGAACGAAAAAATAAAAATTGCAAGCACCATGTTAGTTCATGGAGACACGACATCTACTGGTTAACTATAGAGGTTCGTGCCATCTAGGTAGTTAACTTTCGGGATTAACTTTTGTCGCTTATTTCAAGAGTAAAATGTGACCTTGTAGTTATTCTTTGTGGACAATTAACAGGTAAATGTCAGCTTTACATAAAGAAGAAGCATTCTTAATTTAGTTTTTTTTATTTTTTTTTTAGTGGAAACCATAACGGCTTTATTTGTACACTGGTTTGGCTGATATATAGGATCGTCCGTTAACTTTATATACGAAGGTTCAATTATTTTTCATGTATGTTAATTTTTTCGGTATTTCCCTTAACCTCTTTCTAATTAAATTTATGATTTCCTAACCAAGTATGTTAATCTATTTTCGATTTATCTATTAGACCTAACCGTATATTATTTTTGTGTTCACGTTTAAATTTAATTAAAACGGTGAGAACCGTAAGATGCTGAACCGTAATTTGACCGGCAGATATATATTATATATTTTACAATTATTTATTTAACGCTTATTTTTATAAATCATTTCAGTAATAAACTAAAGAAATCTACATTTCATTATAATTTAATATTATGAAAAGGAAAAACCAGTTGCAGTCTATTTATCAATAGAAACGTCTGAAAGAATCGGAGGATATTTTGAGAATGGACTGAAAGAATTAAGCAACAAGTCCCATAGCTCATCCTGGTGCACGGATCTCCCGTGGGAGTGACAAGTACGTGATCCTAATATCTATATGCAATAACCTCGCTCTCTCTTACACCTAGTCTGTCTCTCGTTACAATACAATACATCTATGCTTCGATATATCGTCATCTATTCACACTTCGTACATTACCATTTCACCAGTTTTTCGTTTAAATTACCGATCATTGTTGAACCGTTATTATCTCAAACGTTTATGGTTTAGTCGATAACTTTAACTTTTCACTAATTTTATATCGAAATCGTCTTGACAGACTTTAATAGATTTTAACTTTTTATTTTTTGGAAATTCTTCTTACAGAAAAGTGCGAGCCATTCTAAAAATGACAATTTTTTTCACTAGCTACCAGTATTAAATTTAAGTTTTTAAGTTTTATTCGAGTACGGTAGAAAGTTGCTCACATTATTTGGCCTTACATTTTAAATTTAGTACAGTTTTAATAATAGTAATTCTCAAGCACATCTTGAAGCTGCCAGTCGAGTAATGTTTGGTCACCGCAACGAGTTTCCATCGCCGTATTTTAGCCTTCGCAAACAGAATTCACTGTCGAGGGTAGCTGCTTAGATACTTGGTCAACTTCGAAACTATTGAGTCTCACAGGGATTGAAATCGATAGCTCTCATACACCAAGCCACATGATGAGCCTAACCACTTTACTAACCGAGATATTCAAGTATCGTGAATTTAAATAACATGCGGATGTTTCTTTGGCATTTTGTCATGTATAGAAGAGAAAGAACTTGAACAAAATGTCTCTTTAATAATATAAACATAACCTTTGGAGAAACAATATTTCTAACAAATTGTGACTCGGGTATAAATAAAAACTCTGGGTTTTGTGATTTAGAATATAACACACACTGTACTTTATTTTTAATTTTCAGTCTCCAAAACAAAAACAAAATACTCCAAGTTACACTAGATTATCACAAAATCCGAGAAAGAAAAGAATAGTACTCCTTAATAGTTAATATAATTTTACAACTAGTACTTTTGATATCAATCTTTCCAGTTAGCAAAGTTTTACACAAAATTTCTTCGCTAGTATTTAGAATATTTAAACACGATTAAACGTATATTTAAACATATATTAACGTATATTTAAACACGTTAATACTAATAGTAGATATTATAAGGTTACTGTAAATGAATACAAAATAAGCATGTTTTGTTCAGTGTAAAAATGGCTTATATTTAGATAGCCAATTTGGAGAGAAACAATCACTGCTTACGAAACCTTTTATGGGTAATTATTTAAACTTTGGTTTTTACGCAGTAAGGATTCGAAGATTGATCAATGTTTTGTGTTTATAGAAACCCGTATAGAGCATTTTCTATAGGCAGACCTCAGTAACAGATCGTCTATTGATTCAAAATTTTAAAATTGAATAGCAATAACAACTGTTATTTAGTCTTGAAAAATATTTCCTAAAAAGATGGAAATAAAATTAACGTAAAAAATATGATTTTCTCAAGAACGAAATTTATGAAAATATACTATAATCTCGCAAAAGGTTTAATATTAATATTATTAGGACAATGTGGGACCCTAGCTAGATCTATGTAGTTTTGTAGTGGGACCTTGGGGTAGATCCCTCTCTTTAATCTATTCTATGAGGTCTCTCATGACGAAGTTTTGTTGTGTTCCGTACCTGACTCTATTAAAGTATTCTAGGATTAGGCATCTTTATTTTATGTTCTTTTAAAATAAGAGAGGATTTTCGCCTTTAAACAATAACGGGGTCAAGCATTAAAATTGACTATTTATGCTAAATACCGTAGGTTACTCGGTGGTATTCCATTTTAATAATTAAAACAAACACTTTTTAGTATAAACCACATAAAAGTTGTGGTTTATACTAAAAATTGTTTGTTTTAATCATTAAATTCGAGTTTAACATCTGGTTATACAAAGTCAGATTTTATCTCTTTTCTTCGTGTAGTCTTGTTTTAGATATCTTTCTTTCATATAGCGTATATAGTTAAACTCTTGTTCTCGTCCCACGTTATAAGTGTATTAGAGGGATAGAGGTCTCTATTGTATGCTCATTTTAAGGCATTGATGAAGGTAAGGATTTTAGATTTTAAAGACCAACAGCAAATCAAAACATTTGTTCTTCAAATTACCCAACAAATCTGAAAAAACTAAACATATCGTTGTATTAGTCAATGTTGATGAAACTTTCAGTTTTGTACGGCAAATAGTTTGTATTTGTCTTTGGTTTGTACGTAATTAGAAAAAGAAATTCTGACCCCATCACTATTTTATAAACATTTATTCTAGTGACTACTGTATGATCAAACATCGGTTGTACATGCATATTACTGTATTATTGTTTTCTGTGCATTCTGTATAAAATTTGTACTTTCTCTTCTTTGTTGACAAATACAGAAGCCTAAATATACATCAAAGGTTATTTAGGCCTATTACTTTGATTTGCTTTAATAATTATTGGTATGTTCATCTTTTGAAATCATATATTGAATTTGTTTGGTAAATTTCAATTTCAATTGCATGTCCTTTGTAAAATTACTATTTATTTGTATGTTTTTTTCATGTCACGAACATGTATTTCTGCCAATTGCAATACCTTTTTATTATAAAATCCTTCACAAGAGGGTGTCAAGGGTTAGAACGCTGTCACATGAACTGAAATAGGTTAACCACGTTTTAAGAATATTTAACAGTTTGAATTGGCCAATAGCCAACTTGAAGAGCCGGCTTATTGCTATGCGGAGAACGTGAAGGAATCCGCAGAACCATCTATCTCCGTACCTGTTTAGGGATTTATTTCGTTTTATTCTCCTTTTTCCGAACTGTATTAGTTGAGTAGAAAATAGTGTATTGAAGCAATGTAGTAAGATGGAAATACACATTGAAGTAATAACTTTAGACATGTTGTGAGGTAACATTTCTCTTCCTTCCCTTACTCGCGTGTCTAACAGCAGTATACATTTATTTGTTAAATTAATACAAAATCTATATCAGAGCGTGTCCTGATTTTATTTTGAGGGATTTTTTGTTCATTCTGCCTCCTTCCTCTGCCACTTTCCTTCCCTACCTCCTTCTATTTACGTTTTAAAATGAGTATTATTTTATTTTCTCACATAAGTTGTACGGAGAAAATTAACCCTTAGGGCTCATTTTAGTGAGTACGTTCTTGGAATCCCTTGGAATCTATTTAGATCTACAACATTAGTCTCGGGTTAGATCATATTTGCTACAAGATCTCTCTTGACCAACTCTTGTGTTTTTCCGACTCTGACGCTATTAGAGTATTCCAAAGTTAGAGATCTTTTATTTCATATTCTTTTTTCCTTCCTTTCTTCCTTTTTTTGAGGCGATAATGACCGAGAGGCATGGTGACGTATAAAAATAGAGAATATTATTTGATGGATTTAAAAATCGATGTCAAGTAATTTGCAGATATAGCCTAGTATATTCGTTTTGAGGTCTTCTGAATCCAAAAATGTCTTTTTGAAATGATGTTTGGCGTCAGTGCAGTGTTGTACAACTCAAACGCGTGGACCCATATAATCAATCTTAATTCGGTATATTGGCATATTTTTGACCCAAAATAATCTGTCAACAAAATGGCGGTTGTGGAGTTATCGATTAAAAAATAAAATGTCAGCCATGTGGCTGTTATAAAATAAGATCGTAATCGACCTTTTTGAATTTCTTCTAATAAATATTTTACAATGTTAGCAATACTTCTTTCCTTAGCTTTCATGAGCGCTACATAAAATCGAATACTATAATATTGTGTATATTTCTAATATGCTTATAATAAAGTCTGATGTTTTTCGCCATAGCCACAGCTACGTTGTATAGACTGGACTCTCATAACCCAGTTCTTTTCTAACGGAAGTTTTTTCGAGCTTCTTTGAAATAAAATTTGTAGTGATGTTTTATAAATAAACATCAATGATTTATAGTAATAACTTGAAGTACACTAATTAGCATCATAGTTAGTATTATTTGAAACTAACAAAACTATAAAAATTATATATTTGATTAATCGCATATTAGATTTAGTTGAAACTTTTAAATACCATTTATTAAACAGTCAGTTATAAAATTTCTTTTTGTAAAATGATAGATGATATCATACAAATGGACATGTTGTATCTGCTCCTCAGATCACCCTCCCCTTCCTACTTGTTCAAATAAAGATATCATTGTCTAATACCTGGAAGTGTACACTCCAATATATTATTACCAGTGAAGGACGTAGTTTCGTGTTATAAAAACAATGGAAATTGAATAAAAGACAAGATAACTGGTCATGACTTTATAATAAATAATGAATACTCGTCAAACGCATTGTATCCAACGTGGCTCTGGCTTGCCTTTGATGAATGATTTAGTTATTCCTAGAAACGAAAAATTCATTACGAATTTACACAAGAACAGACATGATGGCAGCCAAAGATTAACAGAGAATTATATTAAATAATAATGCCGAAACCAGTCAAACAAATTCAATTTATCTCCATCAGCATGCTGAACTCCCTTCCGGAGGTCTTGGTTGTTTTGAAATTACAAACTTTTAAATGGAATTACAGTACGGATAAACTCTATTTCTGAAGTGAATTTACAAGAACTTGAATATAAATTGTTTCGACGACTTTTCATGGATTATGTTTTTTTTGGTTTTGTGAATGATGTCACGTCACTTGTGTTTCGGCCTTGAATATAAACTTCGGTAAATTTATTCTCTGCAATTTATACGCACATGATGTGAAGAAAATACATTGTACTTGTACGATTCTTACAAAGTTAAAAGGCAAACTTAATCTTGTCTATAGGCAACCTATTTGAAAATTAAAATTAATAATTTCCATTGAGCTATTTAATTTTGTTTTAAAGAAGGCTTGTACACATTTTGTCACATTTTATACATACCTTTTAAAACATTTAATACATTGAAACAAATTATTAGTATTGTTCTAGTCATACCATTTTTAATCATCACGCTATTTCGTCATATTTTAAACTTTTATTTAATAATCTCAGTTTTTGCTGTAGAAACTTAAATTTATTTAAAAATTGAACAACTGCAACTTGTAAACTGAAGTATAAATTCCAAAAATTGTTATATTCTATATAAACTCTAATAATAAACTGTTAAAGTTTAATTTAAATATTTTGACCTACGATTGCTCTTCCTTATTTATGGATTAAAGATACGTTTCTGAAATGTACACTCGCGTGCGTGCACGCATTTTATTAATGGGAGATCAAACCTGTACTGTATCTTACGATTTTACAAGATGAAAAAATAAGAAGAAGAAAACTGGCCTTACGAGCTAACAGTAAACCGTATCCAATCCGTTTTTATTGACTTCGACAGGTCGTAATTGTGTTATATGAAATAAAATGTAATGTACACCCGACTATAGTGGAAAGCTAACGATTTTCTGCGTTAAAAGAAAGAGTCCATCGCGAAATTTAATTCACCTTTTATGGATATTACTGTCAGCAGCTTCAAGAACTGGCATTGAATTGTCATTCTAGTTATATATTTGTACTAAATCCAATACTCAGTAACATTTACTGCTATTTTATAACCTCTAATGATTCAGTAATGGAGTTGCGTAAAAAGATACGATGTTATTGCATCAATAAAATTACCATTTCAAAATTGTGTTTGAGAGGATATGGAACGGAATTTGATTTGGTTTTAGGTGTTATTTTTTATTTTCTAAATGATTACAAGTTCTTATCAGTGTGTTATTGAGTATTAATCAATTGTTCCTATCAACTGAGTTTTAGATATATATGGAAGAAAATTTTCCCTTTCTATTATATCAGACCAAAGTAGCAAAGAGCAATTACTAAATCTGTTTTTTGTTAATTTCCTTATAACGTACAGTACTACTGTGGTAAGATTGAACACGCAAGGAATGTAGAGGATTAGCTAATATTTTAGTTGATACTGAACATCTCACTACTACTCTAATTAATAACATTGACACAATAAATGGTTTGACACGATAAATACTTCGAAATAAGTTTCAATTGATAATTTGAATGCTTTTCTTAAACAAGGTTTACACAACCATGGCTAATTTATGAATGATATTGTTTAATATTATTAAGTATCCTTTTACAATTAATATTTAAACATATTTTATTATTTTTGATACTTCTTCAAATAGTCAATGATATTATGATAAAAGTGGTAGTAAATATAATTAATCTTATATAAAAACAATAACAACTAATGAAAATATTATAATCAATCAAATTTCGTGTAGCATTAGTATTTTAGTCTAATATTAAAAGCATGTGCGCCTTTATTTAATTTTAATATAACATTAATACTTTAAATGAAGTATATCTGCGCCAGTTTTCGGTATTTATCTGATCAAGAGCATTGTGTGTTAGTATTGTATATATTGAGTATTGCGATTTAAAACATATATATTTAGCAGAAATTTTAATTTTAAACTTTTTAATTAAGACAAAAATTCTTGATGTTTAGGGATTTCTGATCTGTATATACATAATAAGGGACCGTGGGACCGACAAGTCCAAATATATGTGTAATATAAAATTTAATTTTTAAACTCGGATTTGAAAATACGTTTTTCTCAAAATTAGCTGTAATTATTTATATTAAACAAATATTATCCCCTAACGTACTAAATAACACTCCATGATGTATATAGGAATAAACTGTGCAAAAACATTGCACAAACTTTCTTACTTACCTATCCCAAACCAAATAATAATTGACCAAGTTTAGTTGTCAATCAAACAGTGAAAATGAACCATGTAAGCGTAAACTTACTTCGCGTATTTATATATTCGTCTTCAACGTAAATCGTATTTGATTAAATGAGCTTTTCGTGTTTTCTGTTTTTGTTTTTGGCCAATTACCTGTGAACAGTAATATTGTTTTAGTTGCAATTTTACACGCGGGTTTGAGTCATTAAAATTAAACGAAATCATTAAAACAGATTTTGAGAAATTGTGTCTTTTATAACAGCCTCGTTGCCCATTACATTATTTTCTATATATATGAGAAAGTAAAAATAAGAAAATGTTTTTATAGTATAGTCATTACTTGAAGTAGACTAGTTTCTGAAACTACATTGAAAGATACTGCTTTAGAATAATAGATAAAAACTCATTTAAATTTTGACTTCCGAATTGAAAAGTGTGTTTTAAAAACTAAAAGAAAGGTAAATATTTTATATAAAAGAATAGAGTTATTTAAAATTTGTGGTGCTATAAATGAGTGTGAATGTGTACGAAGAGATCTGTAATAGATTGACTGTTTAGTAATTATTTTAGGAATGAAGATAAGGTTCTTTACAGCAATAAAAATATGAAATTATAAAACACACAAAAATAAAGAAGAAAAACTAAAGCTTGAGTTTAATGTAAGCACTGATTTTCTCTTTATTTATAAAATAATTTTCAAAATTCGTGTTTACATAAATGGACTCGCGAGTTATATAATTTAAACTGATATAACTTACAATTGTTTGTGATTGGTACAGATCAGGTTCTTGTACTGCCCTTGCTATGTTACTCACGTTGGACTCTCGGGACTCCGATAAGCGACATCTTTGTCTCTCTTGGACATTGACACACTATTTTAACTCAACTGACTAATAGCACGTTAAAGTGCTAAAAGTTTCTAAACTTTTAATACTTAATATATATTTTAAGTAAATTTTACGAGTAATAAATGTAAAATCGTTATATACAGTTTTGTTGATTCCTGTCAGAAAACAAAATTGTAAAATTAGTTTTACCGTAAACGCGAAATGTGAGAAAGACATGTCAAATATTTGTTTTGAGATTGATTCATGAGAGTTTTTTCTCTTATATTAGCATCCTTTTAAATTGTTTAAATAGTTTATTTTAGACATAACGGTGACAAGCGCCCAATACATCTATTCTACAGTTTGTTACATCTACAAAAATAAATATTTGCAAATTTAGTGTTTTCTGTGCAATTGGAAACTAACCCCGTCAACTTGAGCCACCCACACTCAAGGCAACCACAGTTTATTTGTAATTGGCCCTCTCTCCGCCATACCGCAGGTTGTAAAAAACCAAATTGCACGGGAAAAGACTTGGGTTCTGGGTGGGATTGGAACCCACGTTCTTAGAAGCCATTCTTGATCAGAGAAACGACGCCTTTAACCACTGAGCAACCTAAACCATTCAGAATAATTAAGCGCAATATTTGATTATTCAGATGCTTATTTTAGTTTTTTAATTTCTTAGGAGATTGGAAATGTTTAACAGACACTTCCAAGAGTCTGAGGTATTCACTAAAAACCACCTTCCTTTCTGATTGTACAGCTGTCGCGTATAACAAGATTTCAGGAATTGTTTTCCCTGTACACTAAACTGATAAGCTATTTCCACGACTATCGTCAATGACATGGAATGAGTTCAGTAATGAAAAAACATGAACACATTTTATATTAGCCGTAATTTATTTGCAAAAAAAGTTTAAACCCGTAATCTTAAAATGTCCTGCAAATTGACATACTGAATCCACTAATGCCTCTAAATACCATCTCAACTACGCTATGAATAAATTATGTAACGATAACAATATAATCCACAAACTTAACCAAATTAAATTCTAAACACAATATTAGTTGAAGTCGTAGTCCACGTTAGACGAGACTCGGCTCTGTTTTTTTTTTCCATAAACAAAATATTTCCAAATACCAATAATTTTATAAAATTTACATAACAATTTGTTCTTTGTGAACGAACGAGTAAAAGCAACTTATTTACTTCCTAGTCCACACGATAAAAGTGTTTTCTTACGTCAGCTGATGCTTCTGAATATAAAAAGCAGCCCATTTCCTCCCCCTCCCCTCCTCTTTCATAACAAATACATTTCATCATGACCCCTCCTCCCTTGATAGAAATTGCCGTTGTATGTAAAACACGTTATGTGAAAAAAGAGGAACGTTGAAAATTAAACTCTGAAAAGCAAATTCCGTATTCTTCTCTTCTCCTGCGTCTTTTTCTCATCCAAACTGCATTATTAATGCCACATTTAAGCAACACAGAGCGTTGGATTTATACCCCGTTCAATTTAACTGTTTGTTTCTCTCTTTTTATTTCATTGCCTCGTCTATGTTAATATATTTTTAGCTTATTTAAAAACAAATGCCGTTTTACAATGCATTATTTATTATTTTTGTGGCTATAATCGAATTGTTACAATCGAACATACATTACAACCAATGACAAAGATCAGAAAATGTTACGTTACTTGTATGGTACATATGTTCTATTTTGAATGGACTGAAATTCTTATGCATAGAGTTTTTTTTAACGGCATATTAAAAAACAGCAGTGGAGCATATTTACTACATGATGTTGAAAGTAAATTCTTTCATATTATGGTGGCTTAGTAAAATTATAAATTAATTAACACTGGTCCGACGATTTTGTATAAAAAAAGTATTATTCATACTCGTCAGTTTTCTAAAAAATATGCCCTAAAATCTAGTAAGATATCAAACCTTTTTTATATTCATTATTTATAAACACGAGTGATTTGCAAAGTTGTGAATAGAAAGAAATGCAGTATTTTATTTGTTATTTATGTATCAAACATTTTTTGATATGCACTTATTTTAATCGTTTTCTTCAAAACTTCCATCAGGAAATACTAGTCCTGGACTATTGTTTGTGAAAATAAAAATTTACAAGCCTTATGCAGTTGTAAAATTTGTAAAAATAAAATGTACACCATTTATAAAATCATATTAGTTTTTTAAAATATGAATTTGTTTTCACTTTTATCTTCAACTGGTTTTAAATACAACAGTATGTTTGTATTTAAAACATAATATAAAGGTAATAATTAGAGATGACTTGTACAAAAGAAATAATGAATAGAAACAGACAAATAAAATAGGAAAATTAGAAATTATCAAGAACAAAATAATTATCCTTTCAATAAGACAAAATTTATTAAGTTAATAAATATTATTTATTTCTTTTGCGTAATCAATATAATTTTGTTTATTGTTGCAAAAATAGACATTATTGTTGTAGTAAAGTTTCTGACAGAAACTGTCATAAACATACAAGTTTAATCTATATTTATTTAAACAAATTTTAAGGTAAAACTTGTTTAATCTATATATTTATTATTTTTTTTAATTAGGGTATAACTTCTTTTTTTGTCACTAATTCTTCGTAAAGAAATTGAAGAAATTGTTTCCTCCTATTATTAAATTCTAATTGATTTTTAGTCTCAAAAGAAACGAAGTGGAAACATATTGCACTGATGAATAGGATTTTATTACAATTTCAACATTTTAAATAAATAATTCCCACCCCCTCCCCCCAATTGTTACTAAATTTAATATACACGCTATAGACCGACTTTAGGTTAAATTTTTCAATCTGTTTTTAAGTAGAATATATACAATTTATAACTATTTTGTTATAAATAAAATAACGAAGTCATATTTTTTTTACATTTTTTTGCCAAGTTATCAATAATAACTCCCTTGAAAATTGGCTGAAACTTTTTAGAATTGTAGAAAATGTACTGAAAATGGTGAAAGAATCACACAAAATAAAAATTAACCGAAAAATGCTATTCGTTTTTAACTCCAATAAGATTCATGTAAATTTCATGGAATTTGTATACAGATGAGATGCGTGAGATGAGAGTTCCACAGACAAATCAAATGTTTCAAAAAGCATCAACTTCCAGAAAAGTTATTGTTTTTATTGTTATAAAAAACATTGGCACATATATATATATATATATATATATATATATATATATATATATAATATTAGTCTCCTTTCAAGGTGTATTATAAAACTGAAAAATTCGAATCCGAAGAAAATATATGTAGTATTTTAGTAATTATATTATCATAAAAAGGAAATAATAAAACACATCACTCACAATACTAAAGGAAATGCACGTGCTCCAATACAAACAACTGCTCTCCAAGCACAACGTGAACAGAACCTAAAATGAATTGCCTCTGATTTACCCAACCCTGCTCTGGACTAATTATTTCCATATCTCGACGCCATTAAATAGAATTATTGCTGAAAGTGTAGCCAAAGGAATAATGCCTCGGTTTGCGCACAGAATATTAATGCTCAGCCAGTGCACACAGTGTCCCGAGGAAGGTTGTTCTTGATCCCGCGGGAATTTGTCAGATACAAAAAACACGATTCACTATTCTTACAGTAAGTGTAATATTTCACTTGGATACGTCTAGCTAAATCTACAGAAGCGATATTTCAAATCCTCTAAAGAAATGTCGATAGATTCGTTTGTTATACAAAGACTGTACGTTGAGACAACGGTTTATTTCAGTGCGGTTTTATATCTGCTAGAATATATAATATATCAAGATAAAAATTTATTTAATACTCATTTTTACAAATATTTAAATACAACTTGCCTATACATTAATATTAGAATATTTGTTTTTATTTCTAAATTTTGAAAAATAAATTATTATCCTTAATATTATAGTTTAGTGGAGGAAGTATTATTTAAGAAAACTCAGCTAGAGACAGAAAGTTTTCACTCAACGTCTATGGATAAACTAATTTTCTGTTTCAATGCCTTAAAAAAGTTATTGTAATGCATTTTGTTGAGCGTTTCGCAGGCGAAACGTTTATTTACAACAAATAAATAAATTTTTGTCACTAAAATGTACCTTCTCCCTATTTTTTCCGCAAATTTTATCGTATCGATTTGAGACCAAATAGTTTGACCTGATCTTATACTACGTTATATGATATTTACAATTTTTGGATTTGAGTAAATTCTGATTAAACATTCCTTTTCAACCTTCGTTTTCAACCCTCCTTTTCAACCTAATTATTTATGAAAATATAGCTATTTAAAATTGTCTAAGCGCGTAAATTTGTCTAACTTATTGCGACATGTGATACTGTATAAGACTTCGATATTCATCTCAAATTGTGAAATCTGTTTTTTATCATAACGCCTTCAAACTATTTTGTAACTATTAGGTTTTTAGAAGTGTTGTAAATATGTTTATTAGTGTGTCATGTTTTTTTATAATTTGCTTTAACATACATTCTTTTTTAAAACCCAGTATATTATAGGAGATATAACGTATACAACTTCAAAAGCGTTTCTTTCTTTGTTACAAATGTATATTCCTATAATGTATATAGTGTTTATACTTTATAAGTTTGCATGATGTAAATTTCATAATTTGTTAAGTTTTAGAGGGACTTTGATGGTCGCAGTATTTTTTCTTTGAGTGTATTTAAGTTACTATTATTTGTGTTTCCTTTCCTTTTCATCCCAAACAGGTGTTACCTTGGGATGTTTAAAAAATTCTTTCTTTCTTTTCAAATTTTTATGTTATAGATTATTGTAAAGGAACAATAAGAATAAAATTTAAAAAATTTATATATGTGTTATAATGTTATCACTAACAGATTGAATAAATAGAAGTACATAAAAAAGAGATTTACATTACCATTGAGATGGCGAAATATATTTCAGTATCATCTGTTACAAACAATTTGAAACTTTAATATTCCTAAAAAATATTAATAATTTAATTTCACAAATTTTAAATAGTTTTTCTTTAATAGCTGATGACAGGAAACAAATATTATAAGAACCTATTCTGGCACTGAACTCAACGTTTAAAAACATGTTTAATATCCTCTACACGACTATGTTACCATTTGTAAATTGATTTAAATCCATGATGGCGCCCAATAATTGTGAAGATGTTAAAAAGTAGTATGAGAAATTAAGTATAAACTTCATTTGGTTCCAATCGACTTGATAAAATTGTTAGAGAAAATAGAAGGCATGGGCTCACTTTTAAATAACGCAGTGTATTTAAAAATAAGAAGATATTTCATAAAATTATAATTATTTATTATTTGTCATTTAAATTAAACAATTCCAGTTTAATTCTCTACTAATAAAAATAATATACAACTACATCACTTCGACAGTAAAAGATTTTGTGTTGATATTATTTATTATATCTGGCGTTGAAACCTGTAATGTATTTGCTGGAACGGATCCTGTACTTTTCTTGGTTGAAGCTATGTTTAATTAATCACTGAGTGTGACATTGTTCTTTGTGATTGATGATAGCTGAGCCGCAACTTTGTCAATACCACCCTTCAACATCCCTCACTCCCCTAACACATAGTGCATCCTGCCCATTCAGACCTAATGTACAGCGAAATTGTATGCATATTTTGGAAAGAACAATGCAAACGTTGCGTTAGCTTTCATAGTTAATGTAGCTTACGCATTTGAAAATTTAAATTTCAAATAAAATAAAGGAAGAGTGTGAGTCAAGATTTACTGAGGCAATATTTTGCAGTAGAAATGAAAAAAATTGAGAAAGCTAGTAATAAATACTCATTCAGAGTGATAATTAGACATGAAAAGGTTTCTGAATATATTATATAAAAAAAGTGCCATTTCTCCTCTTGTATTTTTTTTTTTTGTCCCTTATTTCTAGTTATTCATGAAAATTTAGCTATTTAAAATTTTAGTTTTTTGAATATTGTCTAAAATTTGTCTAACTATTTGTGACATGTGATACTAAAACTTCAATGTTCATCTCAAATGGTGAAATCTGGTTTTTATTATAACGCCTTCAAACTATTTTGTAAATATTACCTTTTTAGAAGTGTTGTAAATATATATATATGTTCATTAGTGTTCATGTTCATTAGAAACGTGAACACAGTAGTTATACTCTTAATAAACTTTGGCAAAATTTGTTGATTTTTTAAAACTTTTTTCCGGGTTTACAATTTTAAAATTAACCTTCGTGGAATATAATGTAATTGAAAATTCCCTTAACAACAAACTTAGGGAAAACGCAAATAACTAAACATCAAACACAAATGGATAGTTTTGTTTATTCCCTTAATTTTCTGATGTACATTTCAATAACAAAGTTATCATCAGACAATGCTATGCTTTTGTGTTAGGTTTTTAGTTATTTGTATTTTGTCCTAAGTTTGTGGTTAAGGGAATTTTCAACTAAATTATTCTGAATTTCACCACAGTGCTCACAGAAGATTTATTTCGTGGAATATAATTAGACTGCGTATGGGGGAGATTAGCTAACATGGCATGAAAATGGGGTAACTATTTACAGTACATACGAAACATCTGAACTCTAGAACATCCGGACATCCTCCGATATTTTTCTAGTGATTATAGTCTTGGATAGCTCTGAAAGTTAAGTTCTTTTCGAATTTATAATTATCATGTACAAACTTTGAAAAGCAGAAATATGAAATACGAGTTTGTTCTTCTGTAAGAATATTTTACATTTAAATTTAGTTAACCTTTTAGGAAATTTTTTCAGTAATATGTTAGTAATACTCGTTATAGAAGGGTATAAATAATTATTTAATAAAATGTTAATCAAGGCTTACAAAAAATGCAGTTAATTATTTACCAATTTCAAAAATTATTAATTGTTACTAATTGAAAAAAATATACAAATTCCACAACAAAAATTTTATTTCCAACAATACAACTTTTAGTGACTTAGTTATGATCTTTAGTTGTTTAGAGTTGCAGAAGTTGTCTGCAACTGAACTAAAAAGATTAGGCCAAACTTCATAAATGTAGCAGCAGTGAGATTTTGTAGCCACGCCTTATAGCCCAATGCAATTACAAAATATTCAATATCTAACCAGTAAGATATTATATAAGAACAATATATTTTTACTTTCTCATATATATATATATATATATATATATATATATATATATATATATATATGAGTACCAGAGAAAGTTATGTGGTATGTCAAATCGATGTTCCAAAAAAGTAGTTTTGGAACTATGTATGTTTGTATGTTTGTCGTTTGTTGTCTGTGCAGTGCTCTACAGCCCAAACAGGTTGATTAAGTTTAAAACATTTTATATTTGGCTAATTTTGATCAGAACTTTTCTCCATTTTTTTATTAACTAAGAATTTAGGGGTTGCTGCTATAAGGAAAAAACAACAAATTACAGTTATAAAAATTGGCCGTAATAATTTTAATCAAGTGTAACCTCAACAATACAAACAAATCATATTGGTCGCCATCTATCAAAAAATGCCAGTTCGCGAGTTATCGGTATAAAATCAAAAATGGCCATGTGGGCTGTTATAAAAGACATAATTTTTCAAAATCTCCTCTACCACTTTCATTAAAATTTTAGAGAAATGTGAAGATTCATGACCCAGCCCTGTAATTAATGGAAACGTTCTACAAAAAAGTGGGAAAGAAACAGAAATTAATTTCGCAGATATTAAAAGCTTGATTTTAATCAAATAAAATTTTCGCTGAGGACAGTTAAAGTGGAGTTTAGACCCTATTTAAATGTATACATATTTTTTTTCCAAACCAGTGTCTACGATTCATTTTCAGTTTTTAACTAACAACTGACATTTTTGGTTACAATTACTTTTTGGAGTGGATGAGTCAGAAAAATTGTTCATTATTTTCGCAACATTCGTTTATTTAAATTAAATATTTATTGTACTTAGATACAAAACATAGGGTAATATTGCATCCGTGTTGCCGTCTTTACTAAGTCCCTAAATCATTACTGATTTTGAGGGGTCCATTTCTAAGCTAAATAAATATATTGTATTGTTATATAATGTTCCATTGGTTAAGGCATTGGCTTAAACTTTTTAGTTCGGTTGCAGAAAGATTGTGTGTCTTTAAATAAGTGAAACGTCGTTATGGTGATAATAAATAGTTTTTTATGGATATTTGTATATAGCATTGCAAAAGTATTGCTAATTATAACGAATATTATTTCTCTTTTTATTTTTCAATAAAAGTTTAGCAGCATGGAAATTTATTTCTAAAAACTCATTAATATTGAAACTTAACGCGTTTATATTTTTCAATAGAGAAATTAATTACACCTGTTCAAATGGTGTATTGAAAAATAAACTAGATAAAAGTATCAAATATAGCATAAAATAAATTGACTGAACTTCGATCATTTACAGTTAATAGGAAAGATGAGATTTCTAATTAAAGAATGTATAGATTCCAAAATGGATAATTCTCCTTATCACATTTTTATTTTTCAAGCGTGTAATTTTATAATCATTATTGTAAAAATTCGATTTTATGTGTGTTTTTGCAATGAAATTTGTGTTTTTTTTTCTGTCTGTATCTGTTCTGAACTGTAGTATAAATTTTCTAATTTTTTCCATATTGGCATAATCTTATTCGTACCTCCAAACTTTTATAATTTTTTCGTATAACTAAAAATTTGTAGTTATCTGGATTTACATCAAAACACAAAATTTCCATTATAAAAATCGATTATTAAGTTTTAATCAAATTTTATTAAATTATGTACTCTAGAATACAATAAAAATTTATTTGTCACCATCTCTCTAAAAATTATATTTCGGAAATTTTCCATCAGAAAATTAAAATTAACTACAAAAGTTTTTGGCGTAATTGAAGATTCAACATTGGAGCCCATTTTTTTAATTTATATTAATAATATTTCAGAAGATCAAATATCTCAAACTATTGTTTGTTCAAATTTTGATGAAATTTAAGGAATTGTTTTCACCTTTTGACCAATAACTCAAAACTTAGAATTTTCGAGTGATAGTGATGAATCTTTTGACATAAACCTTGGAATTTTTGAGATATAGTAATGAATTCTTTGGTTGTTTAGATTTTGGTTTTGTGTATAGACCTGCAAAAAACCTTGTGCAATGTTTGATTAAATTCTTCACCCCCTACACATTTTTGTTTTGTTTTTGTAATCTAAGATTCTATGTTATAAGATAGCTATGAATATGTATAATTTAATGGCGATCCAAGTGTCTTAAGTTTTCGCAAGTGTTAACATTCATCTTTCCTTAAATCTTAGATAATACAAAAATATAAGTTACTATTAAAAAAATGAGTGTACCAATGTAAATTTTAGAGATTAATAAAGGTTGTGATGTTCTCCATTTTAACGTAATTTCATTTTTACCGGATATTTATAATTAAGACACCTTATAAGACAACAGTGGAAATCACCAATTGCAAACTGTATTTTTCGCCAAAGCTTGCGGATGCGTAAATTTATTTTGCATTAAAATTCTAACGGTTCATAGATTTCACTAGCTTTAGTTACATAATTGTACGATATCATTAATTTTTACATTGTTTTCACAGTTCTTTTGGCGTAATTAATTCGAATCTTGACCTTATTGCCTACGTGCAATGCGTCAGAATAGACGAAGTTCATGTGTAAATACTATGTAAATATGGAAATTATTAGTAGTGTAAAATCCTTAGAGTACACAAGCATAGGATGTCAATTTAAAAAGTAATCAAAGGAGAAGTGAAAGGTTAAGCTAGAGATTCTGTGGGGGTGGGGGAAGGGAGTTAAGCCTTAGGAAGTGGATATTCAGCAAGTGTGGTCAAGATTGTCAGGAGGGAGGGTAGGGAGGCTGTCCTTATCTGTCGCTACCGTAACGGTAATGTCCACGACAAGCCTATCCCGAAGCTTCCTCATAATTGGATCCCACGTTCCCTCTGCCCACGGTTACGATCCACTAAACACGTCCATCCTTAATACGAAATACAATTCCCGCTATCTACAACAGTACTGTCGGTTTAGATTAAACAAAATGTTTATAATATCTAAGCCTGTTTAGTTGCTGTTCTCGGATCATCGAATTATTATTTTATATACGGAGATTAAAGTTAGGGACTTATGATTTAACATAGTTTTGTCTGGTTGTATAATGAATGTTAATTGATCAAGTGAACCAAGTTATTCTCTTAATTAAAGTATTATATTTCGACGCTTTGTTTATTTGTTTATTACGCAGTTACACTCAAACACGTCTGCCAATAGTTACGAATTACTACTAAGTTCTTTGCATCTATGTATGTACAAGGTGTTTTTTATTTCATTTTTCCGTTTTGGAAAAGGCGTCTACTCAAAACTGTTATTGCTAGGCTCCAATAGTATATGCGAGAGTGCCCCCCTCCCCCCAAGTATAAAATATAATTATGTTAACGACGTATACTATGACCAGTAGAATAAAATAACTGTAAATGAAAAATTAAATTCAAACTATTTTTTTACAGGACGTTTTCTACAGGACGTTTTTACCTGACCGAAAAATAAAATACTTCCTCAATCGCAACTTTTTTTTTGTTTTCATTTTTTAACGAAACCGTTTTCGAGTTGCATAGGTTTGTTTGCAAGAATATTAAATAAAATTCCTGTAACTTTTAATTAAGCATCAATGGGAATTAAAGTAAATGTAAATATTAGCGGATCATTTAAGTATCCAACAAAGTAGTTGTTTCATAACCACAGTGCAAGGCGCAAATAATCCAACCACTATGATCTAATGATTGATAAATCATAACCACTGTGCAAGGCGCAAATAATCCAACCACTATGATCTAATGATTGATAAATCATAACCACAGTGCAGGCGCAAATAATCCAACCACTATGATCTAATGATTGATAAATCATAACCACAGTGCAAGGCGCAAATAATCCAACCACTATGATCTAATGATTGATAAATCATAACCACAGTACAAGGCGCAAATAATCCAACCACTATGATCTAATGATTGATAAATCATAACCACAGTGCAAGGCGCAAATAATCCAACCACTATGATCTAATGATTGATAAATCATAACCACAGTGCAAGGCGCAAATAATCCAACCACTATGATCTAATGACTGATAAATCATAACCACAGTGCAAGGCGCAAATAATCCAACCACTATGATCTAATGACTGATAAATCATAACCACAGTGCAGGCGCAAATAATCCAACCACTATGATCTAATGATTGATAAATCATAACCACAGTGCAAGGCGCAAATAATCCAACCACTATGATCTAATGACTGATAAATCATAACCACAGTGCAAGGCGCAAATAATCCAACCACTATGATCTAATGACTGATAAATCATAACCACAGTGCAAGGCGCAAATAATCCATAAATTATTTTACTTTTATTATTTGTCCCTGTTCAAGGTGTGGTATTATTTAATGTTACTTCATAGTTTTTGATTATTGTACGCTAAGTTTAGGTTTTGTCACATTGTGTTCAAAGGAATGATTTATTGAATGTATTGAAGTTTTAAGAAACTAGATCTACTGCTCACTGAAAGTTAAATATATTCCAATTCATTTTCCAGTATGTTAACCTAAAACTATATCTCAATTCATTTTTCCCCTAAATGCGAAAAACCTTTAGGTCACATTTGCCTGAATAAAACAAAAATAACTAAAGAACATAAAATAAAGACTATTGACTCGCTAGCTATAGAATCCTCTAATATCTTCAAATTTGGAAGATAAAAAGAGTTAGTCAACAGGAACCTGCTAGGAAAGATAAAAGAGAAGGATCTAACCCAAGACTACAGGGGGGAGAAGTTAGATCATATTAGGGTCTTTAAGTGATTACCACGACCCTACTCACTATAAGTAAGCCCCGACGGGATAGTTTGCTTCCAAATTAACTGCATTGGTTTAACTAATAAAATCCTAAATATTCAATATTACAAACCAGAATTAAAAAAGTAAGTAACATTCTTACAACTACAATAATTACATGAGCACAATTGATCTCAGTAATATAATAAAGTAAGATTTTTGATAAAGGAAAATATGTTCAATAAATAGACAAGAAGTTGCATTCTACTGAGAGTAATCAAGGACTTTTCCAAGGAATAAAATTGTAGGATGAAAGATATGCATATCTGTATTGATGACACGCATTCTTGTAATCAGGTCATATAATTTCACTTTATATACAACTGTAATCCCCCCCCCCTACATGGGAGTGTTCAAGTCATGATTAGACGAGGATTTCTTTTGTGTTTCTTGTATTCTCTTGATTGCAGATATCAAACCTGAATTACTATATGCTGTTCATATAAATGCATAATATAACCTATTGTACAAAGAAGTGGTTTTGTAATAATGTCTGTCTGTTGTCTTTGCAGTGCGCGTGAAATCAAATTTGGTTATTGTTATGTATGCCATATCTTGGGACAAACAAAAAATATGTAAATACAATTTTCTCAAAATGAGCTTTAACGATTTCGTTCAAATTTAAGTGAAATATAAAGATTAATGTTTTTATTATAAATGTTTTATTTTTTATTAGATAACATATTCAGATATCATTGGATACAAATTTTATAGCTGTATAAAATTTGTATTTATTTACACCTAAATAAAATACGTTGCATATGAGCTAAGAAGTTCTATTGACTCGTTTTAAAAATTTGATGTATGGAATAATTATTATCAGAGATAGGAGACACTATAGAAGTGTAAAACAAGTTTAAATAAGATTTTATCTCGACTGTACTAATCACAAATAAATACCAACCCGAACACAACAAGTAGACATTAAGCGGAACTGTTTTTCTCATTTTCTCTTGTCTAAACTTCACCGGTTCATAGCTAATGTTACCTGACCACGTGACTAAACATATGCGACTTTTAAATAAAATCACCTACTTGACATCATTTTTCTACAGCTGGTGTAATGTTTAGAGAGATGAAAGTGATAATAATTTCTACTTACTTAGTCTACTTGACTTCAATGTAAAATAATTGTTCTTCTTTTATAAACACAAATTGTATTTTAATTTCTTTCAGACGTTTAATATAACCAGACTAGTAATAAAATTGTTTTGATTATCAATATTTTTCTATAGTTGAAAACAGCTGTAAAGCGAAGGTCACCCGATGCTCTTTCCATATTTAAAATGCTTATTGCCTCCATCCAAAATCCATTCTATTACAGATACACACGACACACAATAATGAAAATATATTTACTGCTCTTAACGGGCATAATTAACACAATTAGTTTATTGTAATAATTATATCTGCTAGGATCTACATAACGAGTTTATACCAATCCTAGGATTTTCTTCATGAATAAATACTAAAGTAGGTTTCGAAGATGGAGGAACTCCGAAACGTGTCGAAAAATATAAATAATAATAAAATTCTAGGATTTACAGAAGATTGTACTCAAACTAACAATTTGATTCTTCATGTTAAAATGCACGCAAATTTAGTGTACAAACGATATAATTTAAAAATATATAATTAATTTAAAACCTTTGAGACAAGCAAGTCTCTCTCTTCCTGCCGTTCTCTAAACGTATATTATTCAAAACCTTTCTTAAAATATTACCATTATTTTTATTTCTGTACCTCGTTATTTATTCAACGTATACATTTTATACAATTGTTAATTCTACTTTTCATTCCCAGTTAGGTTAGAAACACTTTTCATGAATACGTGATACCAATCGATGATTATGCATTCGTTTCATCGCCAGCCGCACTCTACGAAATTTCATCAACGCTATACCACCTGATTTTAATTAAAGCCTTCTACACACATACACTCTCTCTCTCTCTCTCTCTCTCTCTCTCTCTCTGCTCGACGGCGTTATCCGAATTAACGATATACAAGGTCGTTACTACCGTATTCGTTATTGAATTTCGACTCCGTGTCGACTCAGCTAATGTTCATAGGAGGGGTCCAATACGCATTTGTGTCGTATAAGTGAAAAGTGCCTAGTGGATTTTAACATCTTCGGCATATATTGTTTGCATCAGGAAAGATAGTTTTGTCTACTCCAACTCGCTACATGTAAAGTAATGGTTTAACAATAAGATAATAATATAACAATATAATTTAACTTATGTCAAATATAATTAAGAGATATACTTCACATTTACTAACGAATTTAAATAAAATGCATCAAATTGTGGCGGAGTATAGGCTATACCACAATTGTTTTGCTAGCACAATGCATATCAAACAGAGAAACGCTTTTGTTTTCAATGGTATACCTAGACATATATATTACAAATACATTCAGTATGTATATTTCTCCCGAACAAAAACTAATAAAATAGATACAAAACAGCAAGTTTCCTTTTCATTAATTGATAAGAAATCATAATTAATAGCAAGCTTAATTTGTTTTTATAAAATTTTTCTCGTTCTTTATTTAAAATGAAAATGTTGTGATGTTTTGTGTATTTGTTTTCGGTCCCTAGATTTAAAAAAAGGTATGTACACAAAACTATATTCGCTATTACTCAAAAGTGGGGTATCGATTTTACCAAATTTTGCTCAAACACTCTTGAAGGGGGGACAAAAGTTTGTCACTATTTTTTAAAATATGTTTCTTCGGGAGTTAGGTTAGGTTGGATTAGGGAGTTAGCAGGAAAAACAAAACAACATCTATTTTTCTGTTGTAAAATGCCTAATTTCACAAAATCGATCATACAGCTTTCGATTAAGTGAAGTACAAAGATTGATTTAAACAATGTCACAAATAACGGTTTTGGAGTAATTTTGAAACAAAACTAAAAGAATTTTTATACACCGTCATTAAAATAGAATGTCTTATTACAAGGTCTTACACCTTGGTCGATTTTGTGACAGGAAAAGTGAAGACTAGTTAAAAATAAACACCAACGAATTCTACTGTGACCGAGTTGGGGTTCTAGGAACGAGCCACTGCAACGTCTGGCTTTGACAATTTGTTAAAAGTTACGAACACCCTAGCTGAATTTCCTAAACGAACAAAAGTAGAAGAGGGTCGAATTAGAAATTCGAGTGTTCCATCGTACCAAGTGACAAAGTATCTACTTTTTGCGAGTTAACATTTTTGTGTACTTTCTTTTTTATATATAGTATTGTTTCTTCTCTCTCTCTCTCTCTCTCTCTCTCTCTCTCTCTCTCTCTCTCTCTCTCTCTCTCTCTCTCTCTCTCTCTCTTTCTCTCTCTCGCAGTTTTAATATCCTAACTTTAGAATCATGGAAAATTAAAAGGCATTTTCCAAAAGTTAAATAGATTGACATATTCCTTTGAAAGGCGTATATGATCCAATTTCCACTGCAATTGCTTCAGTTAGTGTGATTCATTTGTCAGATTTATTCTCTGTAAATTGATTCAACAAATAAATATCTTTGATTTCAATTACGTTCGTTGTGACGTAATTGGACATCGTTTGTGCAAAGAATTCCCATTTCCAGAGTTGAATAATTGTAATTTTATTAAATCTCCCATCCCCCTTCTCTCCACTCTACTATGCTTCTGACAAAAGTGACAAGTTGTAAAGTCTGTTCGTTCTTGGGTTTGGTTTAACTTTTAATATATTGAAAACAATTCTATTGTTAAAATATGTTGATATAGTATGCATGTATTTTAGACATTAAATAACAGATGAATGTATATAATCTTTTACTTATGACAGTTTTTACTTTCTCAAATAAAAAGAAAGTTACGAGATGGCTACTAAAAATCGATGTCGAGTTTTTTGTAGGTTGTATTCGGTTGGAGATTTTCAGAGTAAAACAAAAATGTTCGTTTGTGCAGAGTTCTACAGTTCAACACGCGTGTATCAATTCTCCTAATCAAATTTGGTGTGTGGGCATATTTTGGTTATATCTCTGGACATTTTGTATTCACTTTTTCGATATCTCCAAATTTCTAATAATTACTATTAAAAACACGAAATTAATATTTCATAAATCAGATCCAACTGTTTTGATCACATTTCGTGTAGCCTTTAAGGGTCCAAACAAAATGTGTTGGATGCCATAAAAAAATATCGTTTGTGTCATCGGTAAAAAAATAAAATAAATCTGCTAAGCGATTGTTTTAAATTACGTCATTTTTCCAAATCGGCTCTACCGATTTCGTTCATACTTTAGTGTAATGGTGAAAATTAATTAATTAAAGCCATTTGCAAAATCACAAACAAAAGATAATTCAGTTCAGGAATACTGGGGAAAAAAACAAAAATGAGCTGTGACTCCAGGTATCAAAAGCTCGATTTAAATCAAATACGATTTACTCTAAGAAAGAGAATTTATGGTACAAGTGAACCAAGTTTAGGCTCTATTTAAACATAAGGTAAGAAACTAAATTTATTATATTTTGTTTTAATCTAATTTTGTATACCTTCAAATACAGGAAGTAATAATGACCTGTTTACATCTCAACTGGAATAGATTTTCGTTATAGCTGAAACGATAGATTGAGAATGTAACGTTGCTTTTCAAAAACAAAATATATTGTTAATCTACTGTTTACAAGTAGATAAGCAAACAAGAAACCAACCAAACCAAAATCTGTTCAAAATTAATTAAAAATTATAATTAAAAAATTAATTTAGCATTTTCCAAAAAATGTTATCTAATGAAATAAAATATGTACGTTAAAAAAAGAAAACTTAATATATATTTTTGAAAGCACTCTCATATTCGGATTTTTGAGCTATGAATATATATTCCGACTCTAATCACTACAATCGTAAAATCGTAATACAAATTATGTTCTGATGTAAGTAACCCTTATTTTTTACATTTTATCAGATATTCCCAAATAATTACGTTATCTTTTCTTTACAAAAAATTTTAACTTTTGATAAAGAGCAGAAACGTTCTATGTAATATTTATACCCAAAATTGATAATCAAGTTTGAAAGAAATGTACCAGTATTCACAGAAATTAATTAAAGGCGACTTTTTTAATCAAACAAATGAAACTGATAATTTCCCGATCCTTTATAAATACATTTGTCTCTATAATATGTTTTCTCCTTTATACTTTTTATATTAAAGAGAATAAATGATGCCAAGGATAAAAATTTTCAAAACTATATATGATCCAAAATAGAACTAATTTAAAATTGTATTTTTTACAAACGTTAATTCTGCTAATAATTACTCAGTAATTTCTAGCGTTGACAAATTACAAGTCGGGCAATAAATTGATCTTATGAAATAACTTTACTTGAATACTAATTACAGCTAGGTGTATTTTACAAGTTCTCTAATTAATATATTCCTACCTCTAGAGATGTTATATTTAATATAAGAAACTAAGTTTTGAATGGAAACCAAGTAAAAGCATTAACATGTAGTAGACAAGGTATAAGTGCTACTTTCTGTCGACAGGGAATTGAAACCCTCTACCAATTCAAGTAATATCTATTCAGGTTTATAATGTCAACATACAAGATTGATGCTGTCAATATCCAACCTTAAAATTATAAACAGTAAAAAATGTGTTCAATGTTGTGAGTACAAGTTATCTCTTAAAGAAAAAGTATGTAACAACTTTATGTAATAAAACACTGAGGGGCATAAAAAGTGGGACACTTAAGTTTTGTAAAATTGAAAAAATATGTATTTCATGTAAAAATACAAATCAAACACAATTTTTTTCTTTCTTGAATATTAGATAGAATAAAACTCGAACACAAGATCTCGCAAAAATTACGTTAACTTAATCAAACGCGTTTAAACGACAAAGTCGCTATTCTCAGTGATGAGCTACAATAATTTAACGTAATTTTTGCGAGATCTTGTGTTCGAGTTTTATTGTATCTAATATTATCTCACAAGTCAAGCTCAATATTTATTTATTTCTTGAATATAATAAAAATGATTTCAAAATAAAATAAATTATTAGTATTTTATTTTTTTAAATTTTATATCAACGAAATTTGATGAAATAATGAAATATTTGATAGCTTATCCCAGACATATTTAAATGGATTTAAGTCCGGCGTAGTCCTGGCCATTGCATAACATTGATGCAATGTGTGGTCAGCAGTTATCATAAATTAAAATGAAATATAAATCCACTATATGCTTTGACAAGACCTCGTCCACGTAATTTTGGGCATTCAAGGTGCCTCTTAACAAACATGACAAGTTCGGTACGTGCCAACCTCTCAATTCCTCCCCAAACCGTAAGTGACCCTCCATGAAAACTCTGATTTAAAATTTTTAAAATAAGTAATTTCACACTTTTTTGTCCCACAGTCTAAATATCGAACAAATATTCTTTCGCATATAGGGAAACTCAAATTAATGTTACAAATGTAAGTATTGCAGCTTTATATTTCAAAACGTATTGACGGTTAAGCTCTATGTTATCACTTAAAATCTGAAATAAAATTTCCTAGATATTTCTAATCTGGAGTTGATAATGAAAACTAAAAATTACCTACAAGTTCTGATATTTTTCTCATTGTTTCAAAATCGATTCTTAATTTTTAAATATTTGAGCCAAGTTTTGTTAGTGATTTGACAATTGAATATCACCACCGGGTTTACTAAATTAAATTACAGTTTAAAATTAATAACATTAACACAAAGCAAACAAAGCCTCCCATCAAACCCGATTTCTTAAAATTATATTTAACAAATTTTGATATTTTGGTGTAAACGTATATGACAAATTTTATCGTAATTTTATAAAAAATTGTAATCTATATAATTAATATATTGTATACAGTAATTACTTTACCAGTAAGTATTGTATGTAATACAACAACAATTCTAACAACTGTTCAAGTGTCAACCTTCAAATCTTTCAGAATTTAGATTTATCGTTTCATAATTTTGCTTGTATCAATGTATTGGAAACGATTTTGAAGTTAGTGGAAGCACTAAAATCACCCCTAGCGTCTAAAGATTCGATACTGTTCGATCCATTTGATATGAAGTTGTGAATTTGTCAAGAACAAAGCCACCATTGTGATTGAGGTATTGTTTAAACAGTTGTTGATGGTGGGATAATTAACTAATTCGAAACATTACGGTATCTCTCGTAAAACTCTAACAGCCAAGACTATGAAATGTCAATCTTATGATTTACATTCATAAGAATAATTTTTAGCTAAAATTGTGACAAAAATTTGTAAAGATACAGAATATTTGAGGAGAGTGGAAACTGTTTAATAGTTTTTGAACGAATGATTGTAGAAAAACAAGATCAGCCTAGATAGAAAAACAATATGAGCATCCCAGAGAATGTAAGTCATATTTTCAAATGTATTATACTTTTTTTAAATATTATTAAAGTATTCTAAATAAAATCACATTTTAAGATGATTTAAAATTTTATTGTAATGTGGAACATTAGATAAAAATTAATTAATACAGGTGCAATTTCGTTTAATGAATTTAATATTTTCACCGTCCGATTTCACATTATAATCCGATTGGCTGGATTTATCGATTTTTGCTTATTTAATTCTTCCTAATTTGTTTCTATTAGGAGCTTATTTTCGTCGTGTGGTTGAAAATACCTTTTGAAAATCACTATCTTAGAAATGGTTGCATATTTTTCAAAAGTACCAAAAATAAAATGAGATTTTATATCGAATCCTGAAATACAAAATATAGGTTTACATGTAAAAAAATTGAGTTGGACCCTTTGGTGTGCTTTTTTAGACTTGCTTAATAGATTTGATCAATAGACTTTTAGATTTGATCAATAGATGGTGTCAGTTGTTGTGTTTTGCTACTAATTGTTCAAAAGTTATCACAACGCTTTTTCGATACTTTTCTAACACCCTTTATATAAATGATTTTGTCCTATATAGATTTATTGTAATTCTCTACGAGGGCTCCATAGTCGGAAAAGTCGTTCAGTGAAGTTCGAAATGACGAAAGATTTAATAGTTATTTGTTCTATTTGTTTTCTAGATTTGTTCCAGATTTGTTTTCAATTAAAAAAGAAGACGAAAAGCTATTGCTAAACAACTTTAAAAATTGTGGGGGGCAAGTATAATAGTTTTCGTAGCTAATTTTTTTGTTGGAGTTCAATCCAATTTGGTTGCGTCAGTTCGTTGAATATAATTTTTATTCAAAGTTCTGGTCAATTTTTACATGGCAAGTGTTTCAAACGATTTTTCGGAAGTGTCTTTTACCTATTATTTTTTCTCAATTTATCGATCTGCAATAATACCAACGCAACTTGTACTCGTATGCCTTGAAAATTGCAGTTTTTTTTTAACCATTCCGATCGTATCACATTACCTATATGTTCCTTCCTATTAAGTCAATTGAGTTATAAGGCTATGAGTTAGTCAAATTATTTGTTAATCTTGGACAAATTTATCTGTAGCCTGACTGCTTCACATTGTTTTATATTGCAAGTTACCACGCTCAGTCATTTTAAAAAAATTACTTTTAATACTTCAAATTAAAATGTGGTGTCACTTTAACACTTCATTTCCACAATATTTATCGAGCTTTGCCAGTTTTGCCTAGATTTCACCAGTTACGGCATTCTCATAGTCAGCTTAAAACAGACTACTTAAAACAGACTACCACATGCATAGCAGGTGAAAACACCCATTACTAACTAGGCTAGTTGGTTAACTAGAGGTTCAAGGACCTTGTTAAGGATTGAAGGAATACCAAGTTACTTAACTCTAATTGTTCGTACCATAAATAAATGTGTCACTTGTCTAACGATAATAATTTATAATTTAACTTTTCTAATTTCTAAGATACTGGAAAAACCATTATCAATTTACCAGTGCACATTACCGTTGCCATTAAACTGAGCTCCAGATATTTTCCAACAATTTAAATCTTAGTTTACTAGTTTGTTAACTAACTATGGACAAATGCTGTTGCAACGCTTTTCTACAATATTTTTCCTTTAGTTATCGAATGGATTTCTAGTGTAAGTGCCTTCTTTATCCAAATTGTTTTGAAACATATGCTTAGTGGATATTATTCCAATATTCATAGTCAATATTCATAGTTCAGAGTTGGTCTTTTTTATTAAACGTGTTCTTCATGCTTCTTGAAATAGTCAGTTCAGATTATAATATTTATGTGAAAAATGATCCACTCTCTAAGACCTTGATTCTTTTACTCTCAATAAAATTACGAATACTATTTGCCGATTGCGATCCGTCTTCAGCTTTAATTGTTACATGATACAATATATATATATATATATATAATCCCGCTAATCTGTAGACTGTCTTAGAGGTCTCTGTTGGAAGGGGGGAGGGCAAAATCTCGTATGTGTCCTCAGTTGGTGCGTAACATAATATATGTAGAATGTAAACTACCAACTCTCTTTCGTTTTTAAACCTCGACCTGCGGCCACAGTCAAAAATCGTTGTATTTTTTAACGACATTAATCTTAATCTCCAGCTTCAATACATTATACTGTATTTACAAGAACAAACTCACTGCTGTTTTTTTTGTTATGACCATTCACTTCTGGTACCATTGGTATTTAATACAATTTATTTAAACATTGCAATTTGATCACTTGTTTGTAGAGCTCGGCCTATAGCCTCGCCCCCCCCACTCACTACATACACTGTCTTATTATAAGATTGCTGTGTCTTAATGTCTGTCATCCGCTCAATGTGCTATTTACCAAAAGGATGGACAGATTTTTAAAAAAAATGTCTTTCAGCATATCAAAATACTTCTCTTATCGTTTTATAACTAACGAATAATTTGGTGGTTATAACTAACCGAAAATTCGATTTTCACAAAATAGCTCTAACTATTAGATAAAATATTGCATAAACCTCTTAAGACACCATATTAAAAAACCGACCCCAATGAACTGAAAAACGTAATTTTCTTTTTTTCTCCACTGGCAGCTTAGTTTATGTCATAAACAAACTAAAACGTGATCCAAACCATTTTTGTCCATTATGAGATGTTTATTTTTCAAATTATCATTTTTTAACTTCGATACTGTGAGAGGTGAACAAATTTTTGTACGGGAATATGAGAAAGTTATTTCAATGTGTATTTACTGAAATAGAAATGAAGCCAACCTCACAACTGAGTTGAAATTCTCAAGCGAGATGGGGATTGGAGTTCTCCATATTGCAGTCACTTGAGTGGAAGCATTGTTACCTGGATAAAACTTTGATGCAACGTTGATGCATCCACTGCCCTTCTATAATAATCCAATCGTGTACAGGTGTCGTTCTCTTTCCCACTTCCCCTTTACTCGAGGGACATTTATATTTATTGTAGTGGCAGTGGTACTACTGTGCTCACTTTTTCTTCATTACTTTCTATATAATTGGACTGGGAGAACCGAATCACTAGGGAATCTCTACATTGTAAACAACCGATGTGCTTTCTTGAATAAGAATAGATCGTAGGAACTCCACCTTCTAACAGTTCAATACAAATTTGTTTTTAATTTCCTCGTTTCTACAGTGGATTACATGTTTATCTAATGTATTAAGAGTTCTTTGAAACATAAACAGGGTTTGGGAATTTTATTTCCCCCTCCTAATGTTGTCCCTTGAAGGAGTTATGAATAAATATTTGCCCTGCAATGTATAGTCAAGTCCTTTAATTTAATTATTCTGAATATTGAACTTTTTTTTACACACATACTTAGTCTAGAAAAAGTAGTTAAGTATTTTTTTTAATGGATATGTCCATTTTCAGGACCCTTGAAGCCCATAAAGTATTTTTTTGAATGATGTCTGGCATGCGCCGTCTGTCGCCTAAACGTGTGCACAGATCTTAATAAAATTATTTATGTATGTATGTTTTGGCGATATCTTAGGGCGCTCTATTCATTTTATTGACAAATTACCATTTGGGGGTAAATGTTAAAGAAACATTAAATTTAGATTTTCTTAAAAATCTGATGATTTAGATCAAATTTTGCTCAATTGATGCCTCTAAAGACCAAAACAAAATGTAATCGACTCTACCTATTTAGTTCAAACTTTAGTGAAATGTGAAGATTAATAACCTAAATTCGTGTACAAAGTGACATATAAAATTGTTGAGGAATAATTGGCAAAAACACAATAACTCTTGATCGCCGTTATTAAAACCTGAAGACGTATTTAAGTAAGATTAGGGCCTATTTACCATAGTCTATGGTTCATGGGTAAGTGTGCAATGTTTCAGCACCGTTAAGCATGTATTGTCACATTAAATGTTTTACAATACAAAATAACAAAGAAAATAAGTGGCATTGTGAAACAATTTCTTCTTGTACTAATAAATCATTTTATTTGTCATTTAAACATTGATAATATAAACTATAATGTACCTTCGCAGTCAAAAATACCTGTACTTATTTATGAAAAGGCTTGATATTTCAATATCCATAAGATACAAAGGAAGTTTATTAAATATTATTTTTCTCTTACAATCAAGTTTTTCTGAACTTTATTCAGACGATTCTGGTAATTTTATTTTTTGTTCATAAGCTCAAAAAACTTAAATTAATGTTTTCTTCAAACACCTGCCCAGATTCATTAAGTGACCGTGCATTGTTGTTTTAAATTTTATTTATTTATTTATTTTTTATATTCAAATATAAATATCTAGTTCTTTCCACTTTTATAGTGTGTACTCTATTCTTTTATTATAAGTTAAAATGATAAACGCCTCTCATAATCTTCATCCTCCCATTCTTTCTCTTCAACGTTGTAACATATTTCATTAAAATATTCCATTTACATCACCGGTCTTTGTCATTCGACTCCCATCACATTGTGCACGCCGGATCATCTATTCCGATAATGCTTCCAAAGAGTCCAACAATCGAAATTGATGATTCATTGAACAATACCTGTCATCAGTTTCAATTGTCAATCTGTTTCCAGGCGGCCGCATTCAGAGTACAGTATTTTGCATAAAATGTCGACATATTCTCCCGCTCTTTCTCTTTTTATATGTACATTTGTTTGATAAATCGATACTAAAGGTTTAAATAGTTACATACTTAAACGGTGACTCCGGAACATACAACAGTTTTTATTGAATTGAACTTAAAACGTCAATTTTATAAAAACCATTCCCCAATTTTTCGAAAGTTATTTTTTGTTTAATTTATATCATCCAATTATAATTCTCTTTTAGTTTGGAAGTTGTATTTTAAAATAAATCAAATATTTGCGTAACGTATCACAAAGCGGCTTGGTATCTTTTCAAGTGTATGGGGCAAGAAAGTTTTGAATGAATGTGTCCAAAGTGATATGTAATGTCTTCTGTACCCCCCTTCATATAATCAAAATTCATGTATATATAATTCACTTTTAGTTTAGATGGTGTATTTCTAAATAAATATTTGCATAAGTGCTAAGCTGTAATCAGCCAGCTCTTAGTAGGTAATCAAACCCTTTCAAACAAAATGTGGTTCATATGATCTACAATATATATATTAAAGGTACATTCCCATTTGAGTACGAACTTTGTATGAGACACAAATAAAATTAATAAACAAACACAACTTCTCTCAAATAATACGTTTATTAACTCAAACTTTTTCAACGACAATGTCGCCATCCTTAGGGATACAAGGGCTACAATAATCAAACTTACTAACCTATATCTAATATTGTCGTTGAAACGTGTTTGAGTTAGTAATAGTATTAATTTTAAGAACTTGTGTTTATTATATTTTAAATCGTATCACAAGTCAAGCTCAATATTTATTTATATTTAAATCTTGATACACCACTTCACACTATAATAGCTCGTATATTTTACTCATATTTTCTATATGACATCGTCTAGTTCCTAGTTATGTCATTCTAGTCCTAGTACATGTATCTAGCTGAAAATGTACCATCAGAGGAGGTGAAAATTTAAACAAAATATATTTTTAATTTTTGAAGTTTACATGAGCCTGGTACATACATAAATATTATGAGTTTCAACAAAGCCGGAGATAAATGTAACTATTTATTACATTTTTAAGACTTATATTCTGTTAGTCTAAATATGTCCTTAGCCACTAAGGGGTAGATAGGCAATTTGACTACACAAGTCGTCTGCTCGCCATGCGGTTTAAACTGTTTCTTTGATCAAAAGAAGCATTAAGGTCGTCGATCTGAATCCCATCCAGGCAATTTAACACTGCTTTCCATGTTTTATACTTTTCTTTTAATGCTAGAATATTGAAAGTTGTAGATATATCAATGTCAGAAATATTTTTCCTTTGTGGTCTGTTTTGAACAACTCTTGTTCTTATCCCACCCTGCCGCTATTATTCCAAGGTTAGAGTATCTGTATTTTCAGCTCGTATTTCCTTTTCCTCTATGTGATGATGATCACAAGGTTTTTGCCTTTAAACAATGGGGGGGGGGGAGCTAAGACATGGAAATAGAATTATAGAAAGCCATTCCACTAAATTGTTGAAATAAATATTTATTGTACATTTAAAATATTGAAGATTTTACTCCAGTATGAATAATTCTTGGCAGGTGTACAATAAACGTTGAAAACCACGTAGACAAAATTTAGTGCTACTTCTAAATATAGATAATTTAATACGAGTGGGATAGGGTCTTCCCGCTTCCTTTAAAAACATTGGTATATGGTACGAACTGTAGACCAAAATAGGTAGTTTAATTCAAAGAAGAATTCGTTAAAAAAAATATGGTTTGACAGATGATCACCTAATGAAGTGACCAACGTTTTGTATTTTATTGACGTTTCTAAACAATCGCCAATAACAATTCCCCATTTCCCAAGAACCATCCTTTTTATTTGGACTTGGATGACTGTACATTAATCTCCAAGAAAGTTAGAGGAATTGTAGGTCGCCGATATTAGAGACGCCGTTAGACATAATGACTGCCTTAGATTGTTCCTACGCTCAATATAACCTTGTTCGGTTTAAGTTAATACAACTCTGTTTTGCACAAATTGTTCTAGCCTTGGCAGTTTTCTTGTTGTTCCGATGTTATCTATCTCATATTGATCCATGATTACTCGAACGATAGATTGTTTTATTATTCTTTCTGGCTTTTATAAAAATAGTATAATGGTTTTTAATACTTTGAATATGTTTATTAAGCAAATACAAATGTTTTAATTCAGTTATATTTAAAATGATGGTAATTTTTATCTCTTTTTCTATTTTTGTTAAAACATTTTACTAATAACTTAGATTATATTTATGTACACTCATACATATCAACTTAAACTCTGTACAGTTAATAATTATCTCATGGAATGGTATTAATCCCTGAAACTCCAAATTTAAAGTTTTCTTAACCCCTTTAATTGTAACTCATTACTTCCTATAAAAAAGTATAAAATATAATCTCATATTCGTTTTATTAGTGTTTCTGCCAAGAGTAAATCTCTGTCATTGGATGTTTAATTGTTTTTGTAAATCCAATGTGGTCTACCACATGACGCGACACACAGCACTATTCATAGACTAAAAAGTAACTCTAAATAATACACAACAACACAACTCAAAGGGTAATAGTAAAATTGTTATTAGTTAATTCCTTTTTGGGACTAACTCTTTGTATTGTGATTATGATTTACCATTAAACTCGTCGATTAACCTGCTTTCTGTACCCATTGCACCTTTACCCCCACCATTGTTAGTCCTCCGTAGCTGCTTTTCCATTTCATTTGAAGCATAAACAATCTGACTACAGTTTAGAACAAAATACTGTAACTTTTGTGTTAATAATAATTACTTTGATATTTTAATGAGCTTATGAAACTCGAAAAGGTTTTAACTCCTATAAATAAAAACATCAAAATTATCCAAGTGATTTTTTTTTTAGGCAGGTAAACACTTTCCTTGGGAAATTTTAGAAAACTACAATTGTCATTTTAAGTTCTTTTACGATTGCTTGTCATGGAACCATGCAGTAACCATACAGTAACATTTCTCGAAAAGTAAAATAAAATAAAATATACCTTGCTCATAAGTCGTTCGGGAAAATATAATTTCCAGGACGCCTTTCCAGGAATCAAAATTAAATAATTGGCTTCATTAAACAACATTAGACAGCTGCAGGTCGAATTATTTCAAAATTGATATGTACGTTTTTTTCACCAGTTCGTAACTGTCTATTTTTGTAACGAAACGAAGCGATCGTTCAGTAGGCGAGTCCCAAGAGAATAATCAACGTACAACAACTATAATTGTAAATTTGCCAGAAACCATTTTTCAACCCCTGTTAGCTCCACTTTCACTAATGTAAACCAATCATTGTGTTCCGGTATAATCTCGGGTTCCGGCGGGTAACATTAGCACACAGAGTTTTATAGATACATTAATGATATCGTACCCCACCTGTGTATTCCATGGTTCATCCGCATTCACGTAATCGGGTTAGGCTCTGAAAGCTTCCCTTTTATCCTACCCTCCCCTTTCTGTAAGTTGTCTTTCTGACCACACGAGATTATATTTTTACCACAATTCAGCAGATCATTTTGTAAAAAACCGCTGTAGTCTTTCCTTTGTGCAGTTTGCATTAAGCTTTTATTTCATTTTAAAGTCTTATGTTTATTTACTCACTGCGAACATTTAGTCTTAGATTCATGTGCTGTTTGTAAAACTATTTTTATCTGACTCGCTTCAATCAAAACAGTTTTACTAAATCTTTAAAATCCAAGAATAGTAGAAAAACCTATTTATAGAAACGTTTAAAAATTTTAAAAAACAACATAATTATCGAAAATCTTTAAGAATAAGTATGTGGAAACTCTATTTTTGTGTGTTCTGAGTTTTAATTTGGCTGTGTAAAAAGTTTCTCTGTTTACTATCAGTGTATCAACAACAAAGTTTCAACAAAATAGTTTACAAACACGTTTTAGAAAATATTCAAAATTGGGGAAATCTGTTGAAACCTCTCCTTCCGTTTTTGATATTTTAGGAATTAACTTTAGGTTATTTGTTTTTAACATAGAACAAAATAAAATACATAAATTCCTCTGAATCAAATAGGATTTAGTAAAAAAAACTTTAAACTAAGCTAAATTCTTATTGTTAGGGTTATTAATTAAGACAGCTGTCAGAAGTGACCGCCATTCTGTTCCTGGAGAAGCAGTAGCCTCTCCTGGATGTTACGAGCTGATTTTTTTAACGTGTTGAAATTTATAACAACTACGTTTTGAATAATTGATTCTTTCAATTCTTACGATTGAAGGTCTTCCTGGCCTGTTGATGTTTCTAAGATGACCCGATGATTTCAAACTCACTAAGAAGCTTTTTATACGCGACTACACTGCACGGTCCGTCCCTCAAAACCGTTGCTAATACGTAACTTTCTT
This sequence comes from Aphrophora alni, assembly GCA_963513935.1. Lineage (NCBI taxonomy): Eukaryota > Metazoa > Arthropoda > Insecta > Hemiptera > Aphrophoridae > Aphrophora > Aphrophora alni. The sequence goes on along the minus strand of OY740770.1, from coordinate 82,504,953 downwards.
AACCCGCCTGGTAAACTCCATCATTCACATTCATACTAAAACTGAACCAATACTCTGCATATTTGTAAAGGTAATGTCATGATGGAATAAAAAAAAAATCAATTAATTAATTGTAAACTACAAGTTTAGTTTACTACCTTCTAGATTCCTGTATTTGAAATTACACAAAATGAGAAAACTCGTTACTATAGAAAAACCTAAATACCAATGAAAATAACAGCTGATGTTTAAATAAATCACAATTATATCTGCATGGAATAAAGAGTTTATCTTGGGAATTGGACAACAAATAACAAAACCACAATCATTTAAAGGTTTAACTTACTTTTGAAAAACCAGGTAGTTTTATTGAGTATCAGTCAATTATCGCGGATGATCCGCCTGATTTTCACTTTGTTACGTTGTGCAGATATAAAAAACTAGTTTAAACGTACTTGTTAAGATTTGAATTTTTGCCAAATCAACTGCTTTCCAAGTGAGAAGAAATTTTGATTAATATATTGTATTTTCCTACTTATTGAATGCAATTCGCTCCATTATCGTAGTGGTCCCTAGTTACTAAATTAAAGAATAATTACACACACAAGCAACCTGTTTCAAAAGGTTTTTCCCCCCTTAGTTTCTAGTATTAAAATTGTTCTCTCAAGTTCTGAATTAATTAAATAAATTGTTTGAATCATATAAACCGTTTAATAGCCTATATTGTCATATAGTTAGGCAGATTTTAATGTCTTTATACTATGATTTATTACAGAAATTTATAATAACTGCTACTAAGCAAGTTGTTTCTAAATCCTTGAAATCTGTTAATCTATTATTTTTTAAATGAATTATTCAATTATAAATTAACAAATTATGTGTTTCTTTGTGCGTTCCATTATTCTATAGAGCATTTTGTATGTTTTTGTTTGTTTTTAAAGTTTATTAGATACAAGTTTTTGTCAAAAACAAAATCTATCCTTGTTTTTCAACTAATTGAAGACCAGATATTTTCCGCCAAATAAAATATAAATGTAAACTCATCTTCATATTTCCTTCTCTTATTTATTACGGATTTTGTTCCTGCTTTTCACAGTTTGTAGACTAAATTGGAGTTTTGAAAAACAAATATTTAATAATGTTTCATTTAGAGTTATTCTTCCAAGAGCGAATCGACCAAAAAAGTTGGAGGATGTCCAGACCAAACGTATTATGTTTAAAGCCCAAATGGTTGGACCAATTTTCACAGTGTTTTCACTCTATTTTTCCCTTTCAGTATTTTAGTTATCCACTACGTACCAAAATTTTCTGACTTTAAATTTTTAACTCTGAGAATTCAAAATACCCTGTTTTATAAAATCGTGGAGGGAAACTATTTTTTGTGTGTATATATATTTATATTTATATGTATAAATATATATTATATGTATATATATATATATATATATATATATATATATATATATATATATATATATATATATATAGAACATACTATATCATTATGGGATTTATTCAACCACTAATATTCTAGATTTTTTGTTCCTACAAAAATATATAACCACTTCATCAAGTCAATTACACCTCTTGAATTATGAATGTTTTCCCTGAAGTCCTTTTCCAAGAAAATCTTCAACAAAATGAAAACCAAATTTACAGATTTTAATACTATTGTAAATCAAAAATGTACTTAAAACGAAGAAATGTTGTTTATGTTAAATAATAAAAACTATTATACTTTTCACTAGTTACTGACCAATCTCATTCTTCGGTTTTGGATTAGAATACTTCTTTAAATGAATGTCAAATTACGCACACGAACTCCTTACCTAGAGAGCTTTATATTATTCTTGGGTGGGTATATACTAACTCTCAGGTCTCTTCAACTTTGTTTTAATTAATAAACTCTGCTTGAATGAAATAAACTGTTTAATAGCCTTTCTTGTCGTACTCTACTACGCAGTTTCGTGGATTTTAATGTCTTTAAACTCTGATTTACTTCAGAAATTAATATTAAACCTCACTAACGTAGCTTAAGCAGCTTTTTCTAAATCTCTTAAATTTGTTAAACATTTTAATTATGTTCGTGAATAAATTATTACTCCACTAAATTATTTGTTCTTTTGTGTATTATAATGACGTTTCATTCCATTGATTATTTTGTTACTTGAGCCTACAAATGCGTTTATTTAACAAGCTAAACATTAATAAAACTGAGTGTCATAAAATTAGAGCCCTCAACTAATAAAAATTACATTTAGAATATTTGCCTCTTTTTCTAATTGTCGTGGAATACCAGTTGGTATTAAATGTTTTTTTCTGATCTTGGTATGCTCTGAATTGCAATATTGTTATTTGTTTGTATTGCTTAAATAAATACAACAGATGTCACTATGAAAGTTTTAAGTAATGTAACATGAAAATGTTACAACAATCTGTATCTAGCATAATAGGAAGCAATTTTCTTGTGGCGGTTGTTTTTAATCACTACCTATCTAAATCTTGATATACATGCACATCACTCTCCTTTATAAAATTAGATTTTAAAACACATGCAGGACTAATAAAACCTAACTTAAGTGCAAAATATATATTAAATTCAACTAATCGTTCGGTTACTAGTACTATTATTCCAGGATATATGTTTAAAGTTGTTTTATCAATTTAGTTTTTTAGTTATACATATAATCTTATTTTATATACTGTAGAAAAAAGTGTTGTTGGGTGAAAAATTTAATCCTGTACAAAATGAGTTATTGTGAAAATCTATAACTAAAACGTAAAACCTAGCCAATTCTAACCTAACCTTTTTTATATTGTAGAAAAGTCGATAAAGTATCGTTTGATGGAGAATTTAATGATGTTCAAAATCAGTTATTGTGGAAATAGATAACTAAAAAGTAAATCCTAGCCTAATTTAACCTTATTTTATATTGTAGAAAACTAGTTAAAGTATTGTTTGATGCAGAATTCAATGCTCTACAAAATCAGACATTTTGGAAATCTGTAACTAAAACGTTAAATCTAGCTTACTCCAACCTATTTTTATTTTATATTGTAAAAAACTCATTTAAGTATCGTTGGTTGCAGAATTTAAAGTTGTACAAAATCAGGTATTTTGAAACTCTATAAGAATATTTTTCTAAAACCTATTCGGGTCAAAACTACGACTTCTGGATACTAGATTCCAATGTCTACTAGATAATAATTGATTTAGTATAAATTGTAGCAAAATACTCATAGGATCACTTACCATTTCATAGGCTCGGATGTCGAAGTTTCCATAAATTACTGTAGATGGCAACAGCTGGAATATCAATTTTATAAATTTGCTAATATGAATATCCAGTGTAGTGCATGATAAATTGTATTGTGTAGTTTCCGCGTTCATACTTCCTAACAGAATATAAATTTCACTTTATCACTGAGAGTTAGTATTTTTATCGTAAAGGATCTTGTTTTTATTATTGTACAATAGAAACACTTGTTAAATGTGAATCCAAAACAGTCTCTTGTGTCATAGGTCTACAAGGATAACCTTGATAATATAATTATTAACAAAATAGATAAAGTAAACTTTAAATGTAAAGCCATTCACAGCAGCTCTTAGAGTCGGTATTTATATGGGTTACATGTTAATGCTTTTAGATGTTCCGGTGAAACGGTGTATTAGATGCACTCTAATGAGATTACCTGAAATGTCTTTTAGCAAAATATGAAAACGTTTTCACTTTCGGTGAAAACTTGTGGAATTATAAATGTACAAGTTCTTCCTCCATTCGTAGCAGAACCTTTCTTAGGCCTAATTTTTAAAGTTATTTTTCCCATACTGTTTAACCTGAAAATAATATTACTCAGGAGTTTATTTTTATGTTGCAGTGTAAAGCGATAATGTAGGATTAAAATATTATTTTCACTCAGTTTTGTGTGAATATTTGTTACACTAACTTGTTATATGACGATCATTTTTATGAAAAACTATTTTGTGTCTTTAAGGTCTGTAGGTAAAACCATGGACCCTTATAATTAAACAGTACGTCCGTCTGTCTGTCTGTAAGTCGCAACCAGTCTCCACAGACAAGACGACAAATCTGTATATTTCAAATTTGCATTTATATTCTTTGTATTATCCCACAATGACCTTGAGGAAGTGAAGGGGCAGAACAATTTTATTTTTGTAAATATTACGTGTGGGGTATCAAATAAAATTACAAAATATTCTGATTACGAATATGTATGTTTATTTGACTAAGATATTAATATGTTGGCGCTAGGTCTCTTGAAAGGTTTCGACTACACGCGTGTCTCTTTTATTTGTCATGTATTCGTAATATAGAGAAGGTTATGTGATGGGATAAATCTATGTCAAGTTTTTTCGCTTATCACCGTACGGAGGTTCCACGGGTCCAAAAACGAAGTTTTTGGAATGAGTTGTGCTCTACAGTCCAAACAAGTCAACCGGTTTTATTAAAATTTCGTATATGGTTATAGATTGGGCATATCTTGCGGTGTCGTAACATCTCGTCCCGGTAACATCTCGTCTCGATTCCACGAGCGTGGGGTTAGGGATGAACTCTACTTGCCTACTAGTAACATCTCGTCCTGGCACATACGCAAGGTTAGGTTAGGTTATAATATAATATAAAAAAATAATTGTTTTTACAAGTTTTAAAAATATGTTAATAGTAATAACACTTCTCGTATGAAAATGTTTTTTATCGAATTTGATAAAACTAGATAAAATACTTTTAAATTTATTCAATTTATTAAATTTTGTCTCCCCAACGAGAAAAAAAAAGAAATATATTACCTGACTAACAAGTAAAATATACAAATTTTTCGAGCGGGACGAAATGTTCCTTTTTTCTAGGAAATTGGCAGCGGGACGAAATGTTACTGAATCTATCTTGCGGCATTGTTTCGATAACTCCAAATTTATGGGCAGCTGATATAAGAAAAAACACAAAACTTCGATTTTCTTAAAATCCGTCCGAAGAATTTGATAACATTTACTCAAGTATAGCCTGTAACGACCCAAATAAAAACTATTGATCGGCATTAAAATATATATTTGTACCCAAGTTATCGGTAAAAAACAAATAAATATCGGTCATGGGGACTGTTTATAAGGCATAATTTCTTAAAATCATTAAAATTTAGTGAAATGTGAAGGTTCGTCACCGAATCCCGTATGCAAAATAGCAAGTAAAAAATATTAGGATTTAGTGATGGGGGAAAAACAGCAGTTAACATTGACCCCCGTCATTAAAAGTACGATTTTAATTAAATTACATTGTATGGTGAAGACACTTTTTGGCACAAGCGAAGCAAGCTCTTAGGCACTTTACAATTATTTATTTCAAAAACTGCATCTATGGTTTGTTGTAACTTTTTTTACTCGAACTGACATTTTTGCATTTTTGATTAGGAATAGTTTTAGTTGACTTTTAAGTTGGTTTTGGGCATGAGTCGTTTGTGGAATCTTTTTACGCCGTTTCTTATTGGTATCCCTTAATTTTATGTTACACCAGTCATATATTATATCTTACAGTATAGTCAAACGCAGAGTGGGCCAATTGATGACCTGGTCTCTTTAATGTGCTGGAGATAAATACAGGCATAGAGTTTTTGACAGGAGCATAGGCAACAAAGAAATTTCCACTTAATTAAGAATTCGACTTATTTTTTTTCACCGCCATACCATTTCTTTAAAATTTCTTTAATGTGTTATATATGATAAAATATATAACAAAATGTAATAAATTTTCTTATTTTAACTTAAAGTCCAAATTTGTGACTCATCACTAATATTTTTGTTTTTGTGTTAATTTAAGTCTTCCATTATGTATTTCATCTTTTCATAAATAAATTATGAACGTATATGTAGAAATGTATTATATATTATTATATAAGTTGTATACAATCTTGTTCTACCGTGATATTTCTATTTGGAATTTTCAGTAACGATTGCATTTAGCCATTATGTATTTCATCCTTTCATAAATAAATTATGAACGTATGTGTAGAAATGTATTATATATTATTAAATTGGTTGTATACAATCTTGTTCTACCGTGACATTTTTCTATTTGGAATTTTCAGTAACGATTTCATTTAGCCATTATGTATTTCATCCTTTCATAAAATAATTATAAACGTATATGTAGAAATGTATTATATATTATTATATTGGTTGTATACAATCTTGTTCTACCGTGACATTTTTCTATTTGGAATTTTCAGTAACGATTTCATTTAGCCATTATGTATTTCATCCTTTCATAAATAAATTATAAACGTATATGTAGAAATGTATTATATATTATTATATTGGTTGTATACAATCTTGTTCTACCGTGACATTTTTCTATTTGGAATTTTCAGTAACGATTGCATTTAGCCAAGTGTTAATGAAATTAAAATAAAATAAATTTGATTTGTCAGTAGGTTGAAATTCTGATTCTATACTATCAGCTGTTATTATTTATTTTTCTTGAATTATTTTTTATATTAATGAAGTTATTTCCTAGAGAAATTATAATTAAAATTACTAATTCAGAGAGTCTATAAATTAAAATACAAGTGTATATACAAAATTCAAAATTTCACGGCAATATTTAAGTAGCTGATTTTAGAGATATAAGAAAGAAGTGATAAATTATTTTCTTGGTAATTATCTACACAGTTTATTCACAACCTCATGAAACTATTCATGTGATCCGTGTTTCGGTTTCTTTGAATGTATACATTTACCAAATAACTTTTTTTCAGCAACCGTTGATTGGAAATAACAAGTTAAAATGCCATGACCATATCATGAACACTTAACCTTAATATTGTAACACATCCAAAACAGTAATGCATTATATTTTTTGTTAATATCAGACGTTATGTTTGTTTCAGAAATGTGGTGCACAATCTAAGCCTTTCAGATCTCTCAGAAAACCAGGTAAGATTTCTCCTGCCACAGTATTATGTATTATTAACTTCCAAACGTAGTTGTAGAGAATGTTTGATCGTGTTGGAATAATGTGTTCATTTTATTATTTTGCTTTTAACAAAGATAGCTGAAATAATTAGTAGACATAGAGGTTCTGTCATTAAGTTTTTTATTTATGTAGATTAATAATTAACACTTTTTTATCATCTTGTTTTTGTTATTTGCCTTTAACATATAATTTTAAATAAACTTCACACTTAATCTCCAAACGTGAATTACCAGAATGATTATACCTTATACACAAGAACAGTGAAAATTGAATAAGTACGTCATTAATAAAAATTTTAAAAAGTGGGGAACTGAAATACTGTTGCAGTAAGAAGTCCAAAACAGTTAAATATACATATAATTGGCCTAATGTCTGTAGGTGCGATAGTTTTATTATTAATTTTTAATAAATCGGTTGAGAGATTGCTAAGAAAGATTTATCATCAAAGTGGTGATGTTTGATATGTAGCTTCAATTAATTTAAAGCGACACGTTCAATTTGGTTCAAACTGAAAATGTAAGTTATATTCAGACACCGCATCAAACTTAGGACGTATACACTTAACTCTGGTGTATTGTTTATTTTTATTTTTAAATTCTCCCTCTGTATTGATGATGAGATTACCATGGATTTGTCTGTTGTTAAATTTGTGGATTTATCCAAATGTCTGCCAGTTTGTTTGCCTGTCTCGCAATATTTATGTTCTACAGTGACCAAAAAATTGTTGAACCGATTTTATTCAAAATTGGAATTTTTTTCCCTATACGGATATAAAATATAATTATCATAATTAGGAGATATCTGCTACGAAAATAATTTGGATTTTCTAACAATTTTGATCGAATTTTGCTCAAATGCAAACTATAATTGTGGCTAACACAAAGTTATAGAACAATGAATGGAGACCCGTTCCACTATTGTTTTGTATATTTTGTAATTACACACTAATGAAAAAGATGATAAATTGTATATTATTTATTTACATTCTCACTCCATAACAAAATATTTAAAATGTATAGTAATGAAGATATATATAAGTCCAAAACAAGTTCTTTTACAAAATGTCTGTGTGTATATCTGTTATTTCTAACTTCTCAGAAACCATTATACCGATTTTGTTCAAAATTGTTCAAATTGATGTCTCAAGGAAGAGAGTGAAAGATTTTCTATCCCACCACACCCCCTCCTTTCTTTCTCATATTTTCGGTTTTTGCTAAAACTTTAGTCTTAACCAATTTTTATAAAACTCGTCTACAAATCGAGTATATAGAATAAAAATAGTGTACTCAGCAGAAGCGAAAAATAAATTAAACCTTCTTTGACTATATAGAAGAACAAAAATGAACTAATAAAAGAACAGAAAATTAAACCAGGAATTTAATGGAATATCAACTACTGTTCAAAAAAAAGCCAACGTGCAATACATTGACAAAGTATTTTTCATTACAACACAGAAATTTTTAATTGAAAACTACAACACAGTAAAATAAACTTCTTTCCTGGAAATATAATACACCTTATTATTTTTATTCTAAATTGTAAATGATTGCAAAGATTGAACGTCGTTATTATCAAGTTTTCCATTTACTTGGTACTATCATCTTTTGTCAGAACACATCAGCAGGGTGTCTTCTCTCCACACGTGGTCTTTCTCTAAAGATTCATAAATTAACGTGATTTTTTTAAATATAAAAAATACAAATATATACACATTGAGGTCGTCTTATAAAAAGTTTAAGTGATTGATGTAAATTTCCAATATTATGATTGTAATTATTTAAACTTAGGTAAAAGATCATCATAAATTCGCTTATAACACTAGCAAGAACACAAAATAATATCTTATTTGAAAATGTTTAAGATATTGAAATCTGCTTTTTCTAACATGGTTATCTAAGGTAATCAATTTGTACTTGATATTGTGTAAAATATACCGTAGCTCCAATAACGGCTCATGGATATATATAACAAAAACACCAACATTTCACACATAATTTGAGCACCAATTAATAAATGGAGAGGTTATTTATCTTATACCAGTACTAACTAGTTAATTACTAATATTATACTACAACTTAATTGAGTTTTTCTTTTTAATTTTGCTACCATTCAGATAAACAGGGCTCCTTAAAATCTAGTATACAGTCTTTCATGGTTAACAGTAATTGAGCGGAAAATATACGTTAAAACAAAAATGTTATTTAGTTAATGTTTATGAATTATTCAGTTCGCTTTCATATAATGTTTTATTAGATATCCAACAACTTATTAGGCCTCGTCAATATATTCTTACTTTTTAATCAGATTTTAACAAATAAGTAACATTTTAAATGTATATAGGCCTACCTGATAATACCGGAATACCGTTAAGTTTTGTAAATTTAAGTAACTTTTGTTAGACAATTTTTGATTTATACGTATTGGAAACACGTGTATATTATACAAAATTGTTCCTCAGCTGTTATAACCCTAAAAATAAAAATATGTCGTAGAAACAATCGACTACACTTTGTATTTTGTAAGTAGAGAAAATAATTCAGTAGCCTACATCGTAAATCAGCTCTCGGCATTTCCGTAAACAGCGAAACGGCGGTCCATCTCCATAAAGTTTATTTTCAACTGCTAGGTGTTGAGTGGCTATGTACTATAAACGGGGCTGATCTGCTATGCGTCATTCAGCTCAACTTATTAACGACAAAAATAGTTTTAACTAATTAGAGAAAAACAAATTTTAAATATCGTTTGAAATCTCACGTGTCTTCTCATCTCAAACTGGTAAAGTATGAATGGATTTAGTGGAAAAATAATGTATTTTAAAACTTATACCTTTTTATACTGGACAATTTTACATAACAATTTGTATTGGCTTCTACAAGTAAATACCTATCAGAAAAATAAAGAATTGTATTTGAAAAGGGATCAATTTTGATTTTTCGTGTAGTATCTAATTTACTCTATTTTAAATGCGAAATTTTTCCAATGACTTACCAACATCTTACTACTGTAGGTTTTGGAAAAGGAGTTAAATTGTTGGAAACATGTTTTAATTTTATTTTTAACTTCGTGTTGATAAAAATATCAGTTTGGATTTATCCGTAGCTCCCTCGTGGATAAATACTTTTATATTGATCTGATCGGATTAGCTGAAGACATATTTTAACTCTTTCAGTTGTGATGACAGTCTAAACATCTTACATAGAACCTACACGAAATATATTTTATAAATAGTTAAAATTAATGTCTTCACAGCCAATACGACAAATAAAAAATTATGAAAGTGTGATAGCAGATAAGTTTTAAGCTACATTATGTTCTCATTGTTTACTTAAAATTTTAACATCTAGATTTATTGGACTCTGATATAATAAGCGACCAAAAATTCTATATTCAGTTTCTCTAAGATTTCATTGAAATTGTTGTCCATACAAAACATTGATGGCAACAGGATATTTAAACAGACGGTACAATTTAAAATGTACAGAGTACTTCATAAACGTCTTTACAACTTGTAAATTCATATAAATTATTTAGACTACGAATAGAACTAGTTTTGGAGTCATTTTTGAAAGAAAAATACTTATAAATACTTAAAAATACTTTTTTGAAAGAAATAAGTTTTATACCTTATAGTTGATTAAGTTCAATGTAACATCTATTGGTCGTTATGCAAACATCCTATTTGAAGAAGATTTCCTGCCAAACCCACAGCAGCTGGTCAGGCGTAATTTCTTCAAATGGGACGTAGATTCTTACTCTAACCTCAGTGATAGAAGCCGGTAAGGGTGGTTATAAACTTTATCCTTCATAAATCCCGTGAGTGGTCAGACCTAATACTAGATTAGGAAAGGTGTAAATCCAGCTAGATACCTCGGGATTTCCATACCCGCTGCCACTTAATTGACCTCCAGAGGGAAGAAATGTTTTGACATTTTTTCACCTTTCACCGAATGTTTTATAAAAACCAAAAAAAAAAAAAAAGATATTTTAGTTGTAGCTGGTTTTGAATTTTTAATGAATATTTTATTTAGTTGAACCATATAAAAAAATTAATACGTCACACACACACATAAAAGCTTCTCATAATCTAAATCAAAAGGGGAGTTTTTTCTGTTTTCCGTTTACACGTCTTCTTATTACATAACCAACGCTTATTAAGATATAAAACAATTTCCAGACATTATTTCTATTTAATAAAAACAAAATGTCAAAAAACTTGATACGCTTTATTTCCATAACAAGTTTATGTACCATGTCAGAAGAAAATTGTAGAAACATATCTAGAATAAAGATGTTTTCTGCTACATTGACAATTTTTCTCTTTAAAATTAATATGAAAGCTATATTATTTAAAGTTAACTGTTATTAAATATTTGAAATATAAGAGTAAAAAAGCATTTTACAGACTAATAAAATTAAGTAATAGACGAGATTTGTAATTGAACAGTTCATTCTCGCAAGGACTGTGTTCACCCTCAGGTTATCATTTAAATTGGTTTTACAAACATTGTCACTGACGATGTGTTCTTCCTGAGATAAAATAACTTAATTATATTATTACAACTCCATGCATGTACAACTTTGACGATGAACATTCAAATCAATTATTCTGCTTCCCTGCATTGTGAGTTTAATATGATTTATAGAAAAATCAAAAAATTAGTAAATGTTACATAAACATTCTTTTGTCCTTTACAACGGGGAAACTCTATTGTGTTAACTCATAAGAATTAAGGCTCGAACTCCAATTCAAACATTGGGAAATAAAATAAACTTGTTTTGGCTCATAGACTTCACATTTATAACTTATATCGTCTCTATATTTAAACCAAAACACAGATCTGCTCACAGATTAATGCCAAACAGATTATTTCAAATGTTGCTTGATACCATATTCTAGCAGAGTTTGGATCTGAACTTTAAGTTACTTTATTTAGTTCAGTACATACTTACTTCGTCACACGTGCTTAATTCAAGGCACACATTTAACACAATAAACAAGACAATAAATTTTTGAAAAAAGTAATACAAATATATTGTAATATGAATGGCTGCATGTAAATAAAGAAACACGTCTTAATAGTAACAGGGCTATAAATTAATTTCAAATCCGATAAAACTTATATCATACTGATAGAGAAGAGTAAAAGAAATAAGGTAACTTAAAACTTCAGTTTATATCCAAACTCTGTCACACCAAAGTACGAGGCTATATTTGAAATAATCTGTTGTGTGTGACTTTATATGTGCGCGCTTTATGTGTTTTAATTTATGTTATAAATTTAATAATTAATTGTGACGAAATAACATTGTGGATAATATCAATGTGTATGTATGATGATGTCACATTCATACAGCAACATGTAGGGAAAAAATAACACGTAATGTTATACATACGTCAAAAATGCTGATCAAAGAGTTAAATATTATTATATAAAGTTTTTACTACATAATAGAATTTATGAAAATATAAAATTGTAAATTAAGGTTTATTGTAAATTAAGTTTATCTCGAAGATAAACTGCCACATTGTCTTCATTCAGCTTATTCAGCCTCACATCAAACCCAATGAAAAGGTTTATATACACATATTTCCTAAAATGCTTAGTGTTATATCTAACCACCATTTTGTGTTTTAAACCAAAAAATCATTTAATGGTAAATTATGTGGAGTGAGAAAAATAATCAAACCGTTTTCTTTACTCATTTCAAAATGTCGGCTAATTAAACTTTTTTACTACTTGTGGAAGTTAAAAATTTATACGATGTGTTTCAAGGTTATACATAAAGTTTGTGTCTTTAGTTTGACTGCAAATTGACTCTTCGCTCTTCAATTGAACTTAATTATTTTTTGTTTTTCTTTTTGTTGGAAAGCCATTCCTTCACTGTGAGACACTCTCAAATATTACACCAAACATTAAGTGATCGGAAACAATGGGCTATATTCTGCATGTATTTACCAGAGATCATTTTTATCAGGGTGTCTCCCAAACTCTCAAATACCGTACTGTACTCTACTTCAGTTTTTGCCAGTCCGGAAAGATTTCTAAATTAAACACAATTAATGTTTCTACGTACTTTAATTGATAATTCCAATTAATGAAGCATTTAAAAAAACAAGCGTTACGTGATTTTGTTAGAATAAAAATAAATAATGTTTTTTAAAGAAAGAAATTGAAATGCTGCATAAATGTGTCGAATTTTTATTACGTGTGCCCTTCACCACCCACCCAAATATTCCTTTTCACATAGTCAATTATATAATTCATTACTACCATTAGTCTGGGTCTAAATTTGATTATACAATCATAACAGTTTGGGTGATATAGTACATCAAATTTATTATATTAATTAATTATTAGATAGCATGAATATGAATTTTATAATGGTAAAAATTTGACGTCATTCTGATCAGTTGAATAAAAGAAGTCGGTTTTATAAATTTTTCCCTATATGTTCATCAGCACTGATTTCCAAAACTCGTTTGAATAGTATCTAGGATTTTTTATTCTTAAGTATACTTTTAAAATATAATTGTTACAATTCAAAATTAATAAAACCTTATAAAGACAACAATTGTGTGTCTATAATGGTAGTTTTAAACATTTTAATGTAATTTTGCTCAATGTATCCACATTTAAAAACAATATTGGTTCCATTCCTCATTTAATTTTTATTCAAGACTTATTCCTAAGATAACAACGTAAACGTTAATGAACAAAATCTGCTACCAATGCTGGTGTAATTTTATTAATATAATAAGGTTTAATATCTCACACGAATAAGGTAAATAACAAACGAGTATACCAGTTAATTTTTATTAGGGAGATTAGTTTAAAACTCCTTATCGCTCCAAAAATTGAACATATCTTATTAAAATATAAACAACATCACTAATCTCTGTTAGAGACTCTATATTCTATACGGTCTGTTACATATAATTTATAATGAAATATATCTATAGATGACTATTTACATCTTATCTGAAACCATAAAGGCTCAACTGGGCAATGAATAAAAATCTAAATGTTGTACTTCCATTTTATAAAGAAATACTTTAAATTTTGATCGGTACATAAATTTGCAATGGAGTTAAATAAAGTCTTAAATATTGATTGTTGTATTTTCAGATATCAATTTAAATTTATGAACACACTTTCTCCACATTATAAATATAGGCGTTAATTATGAACATACAGCGACGAGTATAAATTAGAATTAAAAGACATCTTCAGGGTGGAAACAAGATAATTCCAAGCTCATTATTGCAAATATATGTCATATTATTATCTTGCCTATACATGTTTTACTTGTAACAGAATAACGCAACATGAAGAAAATTGCAGAATGTAATAACACAATAACTATTAAAAATATTGGTGAATGAATATTGTTGAATATTCAGTGAAGTATAAATGGTCGAAGTTGATGCGCGAGAAACTTCGTCTTCGATGATCACTGGCTGAGCTAATCTCTATACACTGACGTGTTATGTGTAAAGTGGTGAGATGGAATGGGAGTAGGTAGAGAAGTCAACCCCAGTTGCTAAGTCATCTAGCCAACTGCAACCCCTCTTTATTTTGTTGCAATTGAGAAATTAGGTCCTTAAGGACTACAGATCTAACTGCCATCTTTGATTTAATCTATTAGAACATTGTAAATGCATGGGCAGATTACTAAAATAATAATTATCTAAACATTATGAGCTACTTGTCATTTTTTTATTAGAGTCATAAAAATATGTTGATTTTTTAGTTAAAAAAGGCTAATTTTAACTTTATTACAATTTGCAATATTGTTCTGTTTGTATTTTAACTATTGATGATATTAAAAGTGTAAAAAATCACCACTTCCGGATCTTTATAATTAAATTAGTTCCAACCCGTTTGGATCTTAACTAACCCAATTTTTGGTTTAATTTTATAATCCAGGCTTGTTTGAAATGGTAAAGTGCACAATATTTAAAGAAAAAACATTTTAAACATGTTAAATATGTGAACAAGGTACCTGTACCGTCTAGTAATTTCTTCGTCATCTCGTGCAATTTTTGTTTTCTGTTTTGAACTTACATTTCTCGTCATCGATATTTGGAATCTATCCTATTTTCCAAAATTTAAGCGAAATGGGTTCTTTCATAACATTTAAAAGTATTTAAAACAATATTTCCAATAATATATAACAATAATTTTTTTCCAACAATTTTTATTTGGGTAGTATTTGAATGTAATTATAGTTATAATAAGCCTGAAAATAGATCATTTTATAAAATGTACATTCTTCATAATAATTTCTTTGTAAACCCCTATAGAAGGCTAATAGAGACATTCGATACCAAGAGCTAGTGTGTTCCCACGTGTTTATTATAAAACCAAACAAAAGGAAATGGAACGGTTATATTTAGAAATCACTGGTTATTTTATACATCGAACAGAGGTCACCAGCAGAGGTCGTCTGGCTTGCAGCATTGTGTTCCCGTTGTAAATGGAAAATTACAAAAAGTAATTGAATTTGTGTAAAACAATGAATTGTAGAAACAATAGAACCAGGTGTGCAAACACGGTTTGACGTCAAGCTTATGAAAAAACTTGATGAGCAATCACTATTCTTTATAGATTTGCATAATAAAATACTAGAATGGTATATTCCGGTTTTTCAAAATTTTTAGGCCACATTTAAAATTTCGAGAAAAAAATTATAATTGTCGTTTCAGACCTATCCAAGACCTATTTCATAACCAATTGGGTCTTCTTTTCACTAATATTTTCCTTAGGCAGACTAGTAGACATCATGGTACCAGATTTTTCCCCCCATTTTTTTTATAAAGCCCCAAAAAATAAAAAAGCGTAAACGATTTTGAAATAGTTGTAATGTTTAAAAAGTATTTTCTCCCGTTAGAAATACATTGGGAAAACGGAGCTACGTCAAAAATTGCATTTTTTTACAGGTATAAGTCCTATTAGTTTGTGTTATTGAACTAGTTTTACTGACAACAATAATTGGTCCAACAGTAATGTGTTAAACTTGTAATCTGAAAATTACAGATTCGAACCTCGTTTAGTTACATTATATTTGTATTCTTATTATTTTATCTAATATAGAAGCTCTAAAATATATTTTGTTTCTCTTTTCTTTTTTCATTTTTTTTTTTTTTTTTTTCATTTCTAATGAACAAGAACAATCAACTGGATTTAGTGATAAGACTTTACATTCTCAATAATTGTTGAACTCAAAAGTTATATTAAACAACAATATAAAGTTAAGTTGTAGAATAGTTAGTTTATGCCTACTATTGGAAACAGCGAAGCAATTGTCCTCCTGGAGAATAAAGTTGGTTCTTTTATCACTTATAATTTTGTTTACCCCTGCTCCAAAATTTTACATCTGAAGTTTATTCGAGACATAAGGCAATATTTATCGTACCTACATTAATGGTACAACACTGGGTTTAAATACAAGTGTAAACATAAAAACCCACAGATTTATTTCAAATATTACAGTTTACGTTTTTATTTGTGTTTTTAATAATAAGAAAAATTATACTCAAATAACTTTAAAACGTTGACTAAAACAGATTTCGATTTTCTATGTTGAACTATTTCATTAAAAGTTCTATCGAACAAATAGAATGTCATAAAGACAAAGGTTTCAATGAAACCCTAAAATTGACAAAATATTGTTTTCTCTGGATTAAAAAAACTTTTGCTTGTAGGTCCGATATATAAAAAATTATTTCAGTGTAAAACAAAGTAGAAAAATCTCAAGTAATGACGAAATATGTAGGCTGTATCCGCATCTCCTTTATTGGACACGACCTAGACTAGTCGCAACCCTTACTTCAGATTCCTGGTTATATGGTATTGAATAAATTCAGATGTAATCATTTGAAAGTATACTACATATATTACTTAATATACTATAAAATTTGTGTTCCCTATTTTTAGCAAAATGTTTACTACAGTACACTATATTCTCATACATTTACAAAATGTTCGACAATATTCCGAGAAAGCGAACAATATTTCTGGAAATATATCCTGAATAAAATTCAGAACCATTTCCTTGTAGATATATTCGACCAACAACGGGTGTAGTATATATTCCCCCCCCCCCCTTGTTGTTTAAAGGCGAAAAACCTCTCGGTCATCATCGTCTTTTTTACAAAAAAAGCTATATAAAGTAAGGACCCCTTAGCCCTCCAATATTCTATAGCATCTGGTTCGGAAATGAACAAGAGTTGGTAAAGAAATATCTTAATGGGAACAATAAAATAGAAGTGAAAAACTACGTAAAAAAGTGTAGATCAAGGTAGGTTTATTAGGGATTGTCACACTCTTACTCGCTATATGATGGCAGGTGTAGTATAAATTAAGCCGAGCAATTCTGTTATAATATTGATTACAGTTTTGATTTTACATCTTGATTACATTTTGGAAAATAAATTGAGAGTGGTTATTCAGTGGATCCTTATTCTAAGGTTTAGTCAAATTTGTCAAGCTGTCCAACTAGAATTTACTACAAACATATATTATGTAGAATGTAATTGCTCTAAGAGCAACGTTCCTAAAAAATAATAATTTATGATCACTAAATATTAGCAATTTTAGTGTACTAATGTTTATACACTCGCATCTACATGCTTTGATAATTTAAATTAAGTTACAACTCTCTACAGATGTATAACAAATTAAGAAGAGATTTTAGCCCATAAACAGGAAATAACTCCCATGTATACTCAGACATGCAATGTTATATATTTAAATTTAACGTTCATGTTTTATTTCAAATTCAACTTGTGTACAATAATAGTTTCAAGAAAAAGTTCCCACTGTAGAAATAGATTGTGTATGGTTTAGCTCGGAGCCTTTCCCCTTAACAACCAACACTCTAATGGAACCCCGGCCCCATAAAAAGGCCCTTAATACAAACTGGGACGCTAGATAATGCTTCTATCCACCCCTCGCTCGCCCCGCTCAAACGGAACAGAATGTCGTAATGTGTTGGCTTCAATGTAACGACAAGATAAGGTCTTGTCTCTTCTATACAAAGATAAATCTTTATCGTTCGTTCTACCACAATCTTACACTTTGTAAACGATTATCATTTTCATACTTTTGCACAAATAAATATACGTAATCAGTTTCGAGTTTCACAATAACTTTCATTATTTTCCGTTTTATAAAATTGATATTACATCACATGAAGTTTCATTTATATTAAAACAGTTTTTATATTTTTTATTCATGACGAAATTGCATTTCATGCATGTGGAGAGGAGTTTTAAGCCACCAATTTCTTGTCAAATAACCCTCAGATGCTCTCTTTAGTGAGTATGGGTTTGGCAATCCCGAGGGAATTAAGCTGGATCTACATCTTTTTTCGTGTTGGCTTGTATTACAACCCTCTCTTTCATCTTTCTATCAGGTCTCTCTTGATCAACTCTTGTTCTTTTCCGACCCTGACGTTATTAAAATAATCGTGTTCGAGGGATATTTATTTTATGCTCTTTTATTTCTTTTTTTATAAGGCGATGATGATAAAGGGTTTTTAACTTTACACACACACACACACACACACACACACACACACACACTTGTCAAATGAAGATATTCTGTTACATTTAAACGTAAATACTTTTTTTTTTTTTTTTTTTTTTCACTTTACCAAATTATAACAGCTTTATGAAATAAAGGGTTTTAATGATAAGGTGTTATTCTATCAATAAACCGTGGAAGTTGCTTAAATAATTATATAATGAATTACTAGCTTTGCACATAAATGTAGTCCGTCACGCACAGCCACAAACAAATATTGAAACGATGGTTATATTGTAACTATTGCGATTTCTTGACATGTTAGTGATCACGTTTCATTTCATTAATTATTCTCAACTTCTTTTTCTAATTTACTTAGTTATCAAGCTGTAAGAGAAAATTACTTGGAATTTCACAATTTATACAAATTTATCGAAATAAGTATTAAAGCCGATTTTATAAAATTAGACGTTTAACCTGTAAGTTTTGTTTCACTCTTTGGTCCATAAATTATAATTTTACCTATAAACCTTAATACTATATAATTTTGGACATTTGTGATATTTTTTACCGGCAACGCCACTAATTATAAACTCGATATATTCCGAATAATGATGAATAATGGGTATTTTTGAGATTGTTCACAATTTAGTTACTTTTGAGAAAATGGTGCTAAATAATTAGACCTTCTTTTGAAAAAAGTGTTACTGAGGAGAAAAATTGAACTAAGTTAAAATTATTTTTGGAGTAAACTGACCGTCATAAAGTCGAACATAGACTTAAAATAAGTTTAAAAATAAGACTTTTAATAAATTAAGCTAGTCTCAAAAATGGATTTCAGAAAAAACATGAATTGTTCTTATCAGCGTAACACTAATAAGTTAATGTCTTTTTAACTGTGCACAAAGCAAAATAACTGCTTAACAAATATTACATGTTAATATTTAATTTAATTGAGCTTCTTGGAATCGAATGGAGCACCATAATTTCCTCACTTTACTTGATACAATTTATCTATCTGTGGACGTAAACTTTACTTCACTGTCAGCAATGAAAATGCATCCTGTCGAGTATCTACCGACTGGGGTAAATGGAATGGCACGGCAACATATGGCGGTAGACAACACCTAACCTAATATACCTGCCGACCTACTTCGTCTTTAAATTTTAAGTTTATGTTTTTCAGACTTCAAGTCGACTCATCAACATTCACCCAAAGTTTTGTAACTTCAGCAGCCGTATTGATCGACTGTGACGACTTCTGTTTTAAATAAATCTAATCATTAAGTTTTAATAATCTATTATTCGTTAAAATAATTTAAATTTTTGAAAATACTGTTTGATATTTCAGAAATAATTGACATGTGATAGTAACGTTTAACAGATAGTTATTGATTATAGAATAACCAACTCAAAAAAGCATCGTGACTGAGGATTTAATTGTAAATTAATTTTTTTTGGTTTCTTATTTATTTTGTTCCTTTTCAAATGGAGAATATAAAACGATAAATGTATTTTAAGCTTTAAAGAGATTAAATTGCTTTCAGAAAAGCAAGGCGACAAATAATACGATTGAAGTTAACTTAAATGTGTTAACTAACTAAATTGAAATCAATTTATCACTGATATTTACATAATTACAATTAAAATCGCCTGAGTAATCAAACTACACTGTTACTATGGTAGCAGTACAATGTTTCAAATACAAAAATATCTCACATTTTAATGTTTTTAATATGACATGTTCTTTGGGATTTTTAAAATAACAATTTCTATATGTTTTATGTTTATAAGGGAGAATAAATACTCTCTTTGCAAAAGAAAGGAACAGCTTTTTTTTTTTTTAATGTAAGAGAAAAGGATTTATTTCCGTTGGTTTTGCTTTAAAGGAATTCATTTATCGGTTGAAGAGAGCGGAGTGGAAGTAGACGATGAAGTAACGTTATAAATAGGTTCAATTAATTCATGAACCCAAAGTAGTCAGACAGACTCAAGTGAAACCTTTTAGAACGGAGTGAGTGAGAGTCGGTCATTACTCACGATACAACTCTCAATACCCTCCCTTCTCTCTCTCTCTCTCTCTCTCTCTGAGAGTTCAACTAGGATTTGTGGTGAGCAAATAGGAAAAAATACACTCTTCATAAATTACCCAATCTTTATTATTTTGATGGATTATTATAATCGTCTGATTATAATAATAAAGATTTATAATTTATTAAAAGTGTATTTTTGATGCACATGTTGATAGACATGTTACTACTACGATATGTAAAATTACTTTGAGTAATGTTCCACCATTTTTAAACTAGTATTGTTGTTATATTTAGTTGGCCCGTTTCAAAGTAACTTCATCTTCACTAATTAATCACTGTTTTCTCCACAAGGGTTCGCGTCCAATATAATGTTCTTTCTCATCCTCTAATCTTCGTCCCTTCTTCTGATTACTGCACTCTCTAATCTGCCATGCAATTGATATCAACATCTATCTAATACCAAATATGTTCCGTAAGAAAAGTAATATAATAGAATTAAAACACAAGCTCAACAGAAAATAAGGAAGATAAAACGTATATGGAAATAATTTTGCAGAAAAGTAGGAAAAAAAGAGTTTCGTAAACAAATTAATCTAGCGTAATTTGATAAAAAATAACATGAACTACTATGCAAAATGTTTCATCATAAAATTAAAAGTAATAATATTTCAAAAGTGTTTAATGGAATTTACCAAACCTTAAAAATGTCATACATAGAGAATACTGAACATGATAAAGATTTACCAACAATCATTCAATATAAAACAAAGTAATTTTTTTTCTCGATGAAAATATTTTATCGAAATAAAATTAATAAAAATAACTGTTTTATTTTTTGAATTTTAAAGTATGTTCATAGTTTCTAGACAATGAAATTTTTGAGAAAAAATGACCATAAAAAAAAGTATCTCATAGGCTGTCATCGTAGTGTACAATTAAACGACCAAATTAGTGATAGTAAAATAAAAATCAAGCCATTCGTTTAGACTATAGAAACTGTCCTTCGTTTGTTTCAGTAGTCCTTGTTGGATCTGAAACCAAAATTTATATGTTTTAAAGATTTTTATCGGCATCCACAAACTTTTAAAAACAGGAACAGAAGATGTTTTTCTTTGGGCAAACCGCATCAAGAGAGTAAATTTACAGAAGGACAGTAACTTATTCCTTTTGTTTTCTTTTTACATAATGGAAAACCAACAACTTAATATAGTAAACAATTGCTAAAAGTTTCCCACTTTCCCTACATCCGTTACGCCTCTCTCTTGTTTTCTCATTCTTTAACTTACACAAGTTCAGACAATGAATTCACTCCATTGCGTCATCAACCTTCTATTGTTAATCATTTTAATTGCTGACTACTTCTTGTCTTCGTTAACGTCAGTAAAGTTAAATAATTTTTTCTGTATTTCCATCCTGTTACAGCTTTCATCGTAATATTATATGGACGGCGATAGATTTGTAATTCGAAGATGCTTATGTGATGTGTTAAGGAATACACAATTTTGTCTATTAATTGTATTCCAATTTCATATCCCGACGCTTTCTCCAAAGCCAAAAATGGCTATAAGGATTATTAATAAATTGTATTCAAATGTGATTCAAAGAACGTCAATCAAATCGTGTAACAACCATTAGTTTTTGGTTAACATTTTTAAACGAATCTTGTATTTCTTACTTTTCGGACGTCTCTAAAACATAGACGTACAAACGAAGGATAAATGTCCTGCTGGATATTCGAAGGTGTGTTGGATCATTTTATGAGCCTATTTTGGCTAACCTATTCAACTCTACTGATTTTGATTTGTTGTTATCTATTCCGATTCCACGATATAAAATACACATCCTTGAGTTTTTAATTTGGACCCAACAAGTTATTGTTGAGTATAACTGTCGTTGACATAACCTAAAAACTTTGAAATCGTGAAAGCTGTGTAAGCCTTGGTCAATGTGTAGTGATTGGATATAATTATGTGGCACGTCTGTATATAACGTTTAAAAGCGTTTGTAATATTTCAATGATACCATTAACTTGACTAAATCAAATTTAGTGGAATTTTTATTGATATATTTAATAAGAATTTTTTTTTTAATTCGAATTATTACATAATTTGATATAAATATATTAATATGTATAAATAAAATAAATTATTAAATATATTAGACTACAAAAAATGATCACATATTTTAACAAATAAAATGCATACTTGTGTAAAATAGTATAGGTCGTCACGCTTTAAAAACTTCTGTTATGTTTAACAATCGGTTATCATATGATTAAAATATGAATACGTCTATTACCTTCTGAACACCTCTTTTCTATTTTTTCACATCTAGATCTATAGGAAAACCCTTCCTATCTTTTCAGGAAGAATTTCCTTTAAAACCAAATTTTGCTCAGATTTTTTGGGAGATAAGGAATTTGTCTGAGGAATTGTAAATTGTTATTAATCGTAATATTTATTGAAAATTGGACGATAATATAATTCTAGAATGAATCTTAAGTGAAAATATTGTTAAAAACCGCTTGTACGTTTTTACGTTCTTTTTCCTCATAAATGTGTGTAATTGTAAAAATAATATTTGCAACCCAAAGCGTAATCTAATCTTTTGATTCTATCAATTTACAAAAAATTACATTTGTTTTGATGCAAAAATCTATGCACATTCCATGTTACCAGATTACAATAACCAATATAAAAAATTTGTTTACGAAGTTGATCAAGTAAAATCTAAAATAACAGCATTGTTTTTTGTTTAGTTTTTTAATTTGTTAAAGCTACATTCCAAAAACTAAATTCTAAATGAGCATCTTTGTATTCCAAAGAAACTTTTTCAACATTATTTCTTTCCTTCTAGAAAGTCGTTAAAATGATTTATGAAAAACTTGACTGCAACAACAAATAAAGTTATACTTTTAACAACAACAATAATCCGCAATTCGGTTGCTATGAGCTCCGTGCCAACCTCGCCGTACCAGGCGCCACTATCTCATTACGTATGACTAAGTCGTTATATCTCATTCACTGACTTCAATCCACGGATATGTTCAACTTTTCATAAAATAGCAAATATGATTACTTATTTCTTTTATAACGACTCTTAACGATTTCAGATCTAACATCATTTCGGCAATCTTGGAAGTGATGTTCGAGAACTTGTGAAATATGGCCGTGTTTACTTGAATTACAAATCTTGCTCATATGTTTATTTATATACAACATTTCTTGAAAGTCCACATAACATATAAGCTTGAAATTATTGAGGTTACACTTGAACTACCATCCGTACAAGTTTATCAGGTCATAAACATAGTCCTTATCCATCTCTGTAATGATACTAATAAACTGACATACATAAGTTTTGTAAAACAGCTGACACTCGCAACGCCTGTATAGAGGAGTCGCCCTCGGGCATATTGGGCCGGTTAAATTATATTTTTGGAAGTTTAAGTAGTAAATTTTTGTTAATAATTTTATTTTTCATGGTATAAAGGATGGTTCCAGGGTGTTACACACACAATCAAAATATGAGTATTTAGATTTTAATTTATCGTGTTGTAGTTTTTAATTATTATAATAGTTATATCTGCTATGATCTACGGCAGGTAGCTCATCGCCTTCCAGTTGTCGTAATTACGTGACAAGGATTAGCCACTAATTGTAACTTCCCACTTGTGATCATGATGCTCGATCAACACCGTAACTTTAACTGATCGACCAAAGGGATCTCTTGCACCGAAACGAGACCTCTCCCCACTAGAGTTTACTCAGTAAGTACAAACCTGGTAATTCCGAGTTAATCTAGCTGGATCTACACTATTTTTTCATGCATTTTATCTTGTGTTAGACCACTCTCTTTAATCTTTCCTATGAGGTATCTCTTTACCAACTCTTCATCTCTTACGACCTTGTTGTTGTTAGATTTTGCTTCTTGTAGTAAGGAGAAAACATCTATCCACTAGATCAACTGGTAGGAGGGGTGGGGTTAATTCTATGCTACTTAATCTGCCTATATAAAACTGATATCGGAATTGTTTGTAATAACTCTATTTGTCATTCATAAGTAAACGAAATATAAAGTGTTTTTTTCTTCTTCCAAAATGACAGAAGGTTTTCTAACTAATTTTATATAATAGCCTTTCATTTTAAATGTTGATAACTTGTCGGGAATCATCTTGATTAAATCTAGTTTTATTATTTTAAAACATTTCTCAATAATATCTCGTTTTCATTTTACATTTCCATGTTTGATTGTTATCTGTTGCAATAATATACGGTAATATAATTTATTAACTACATTACATAGAAAATTATTTATTCACTAAACTGTTTTATACATTTAAATTTTAAACGTGTCCTTAAGCTTTTTATGAAAAGTTTAAATCACCTGGCAATATTGTATTAGCTGATTCTAGAGTTCCCAAAAAAGCTTATATAAAATATAGGTTCCGAAACGCTTAGTTTCCATCTGTTAGCCATGTTTTCTTTCTACATAAAAAAATATATTTAGAAGTAAATAACATATTGAGGAGAGATTTTGTTATAAGCATTAGTTATGTAATCTTTTACCAGTATACCAGACAAACAATACTTTTACGTATTACTTTTTCAAATTAGCGGATGTTTAATATTATTAAGTCCGAAATTGCAAAAACCATTAATTTTTACAAAATATTTACAAGAAACTAAAGAATTTCTTCTTTTAACGAAAAGCGAAATGTTTAAAAAAAAATTCTATTGATGAAAGAATAACTCTGTTATTGATAAACAAACTAAGAACATAATTTCTGGGTAATTGTCAACAATATTCAAGATATAATTTTATAATTTTAATAATAGTATTCTAATCCATTTCCCAGAAATGTAACAAAAATTAAAATGTTTTCTTTTTTACTTTCAAAATGGTGACAGTTGTTAAAATACTGATGTAGATAATTGCCAAGGAATTATGTTATTAGTTGTTTTTTTGTCTATAATTTGGTTATCTTTTGACCTCGGTTAAATTTATTTTTCATTAAAAAAGGAAAATGTTTTGCCCCTTACATATTTTGTAATGTTAACAGTTTTCAAGTTATTTCCCGTCATTACAAAACAAAGACATGGTTTTCTGGTGTACTAACATGTCTCATCTTCTTCTAAAGATATAATGTTTTTCGTAAAAACACAAAAAGGATTACAGATGGAAAACGAAGCGTTTCTAGACGTACGTTTATATAAAAACATTTCCTTTTTTTAGGAATATCACCGAGCACTTCTGAAAACTCTGTATATATAAACATTAGGAATATTTGAAAAAAAAAATACAATTTTTAATAGTTCGATTATTCTTTTGCAGAAGTAGTAAAAATACAATTCCAAAGAGAGGGGAAATATATGTTTATATAGATCACTTATAAAACGAATGTTATGTCCCCATTGAATATTGGTTTGTACTAAATAAGTCGTTGAACTACTTAATTTATAAAACAGGACAAGCCTTTAAAGATAAATTTAAAGAACATTTTGAAATCAGATAAATACTTTAACAAATGAATATTTGTCCCCGGAGAGGCACTCCTTGCACGTTTTATTAATACTTTAACGTACAAGCTCTGGCATTGAATTCCCTCCATTACATCATCAAGCTTCCATTGTTAATCGTTTTGATTCGTGACTACTCCTTCCAACCTACTTTAACGTCAGGAAACTTGGTCAATTTATTTTCTTCGTAGTTTCAGCACGTCGCATGGTTTCCATCGTCGCGCCTGGGGATTATTTTTAAATAAATGCATTCTTCGAACTTACTTTAGTGAAAACATTACTTCACACTATTTATCTTTAATAGTTGTACGTTTCAAAATTTATATAAGTAGGCGATGAACTTTATATGATGAGCCATTTATTTCTTAGTATTTATTTGTTCTTTTCATTTCTACAGCGGTAAACAAACGCAATTAATTTTAATAACAAAGAATTCACACTAATTTGTTTAATTAATTAAAATGTTCATTAAGAACAAATTTTACAAATGTGCATTACCTAAGAAAACTCATCTTCGTCACCATTAAATAATAAAACGTTCCATAACTCTCTCGGATAGGTCAACTGTTTCTTTTTAGTTTCTCGAATATAGACTACATTGTATAGTAGCCTATAGATGGATACAAAAATTGATGTCGAGTTTTTTGACTTTTGATGTGTCCTGAGAAGAAAAAAAAGGTGTTTTGATAGATGTCTGTCGGTCGTCTCTGTTCATTGTTCTATAGCCCCAATACATGGACCGATTTTAATCAAATTTGCTTTGTAGGCATATTGGCCATATCTCAGGTTTTTTTTTTTTTTTTTAATTTTTTACTTTTCGATAACTTATAATTTGGGGAGGGATAGCTCCATAGAGATAAACACGTTCTTCCATGTTACCACAGAGAAAATATTACTGTTCAAGAATAATTATAAATAATAAAGTTCAGCAAGTGTAACCTTTACGTAAAAATATAAATATTTTTTCATAGATCGCTTCTTCTCCTGCCGAACTAATATATTTAGTGACGAATATTTTAGGTTATTTTGGGGAATGGATGAGTGAAAAAGTTTGTCCAATGTTTTGGCACCGTTTAGTTTAGGACGTTTCGAATGGAAATTATCATATGTAGACCCTTTTCTAGTGTGCACCATCTATCTCGTTCAATCGCGCGCGCGCGCCACACACACACACACACACACACACACACACAAATAAAGAAGTAATTTATAGTAACTTGCATACAAATTTATTTGTCATCATTCGTTTAACGTTATACAAGAATCAACTAAATTAACAATTAACCAAATTCTTAATATCCACAATAAACTAAAACACCAAAAAGATGACGTTTCAATGACTTCAGTTGTTACTTGAGCAAAGATCTTGTGCTACTAAGCCCAAAATGAAGCTAGGCTCATAAGCCATTGACTATCTGGATGAGCTTAGCTTCCATTAAGTCTTAGTGGCAGAAAATTTATAGTAGTAACAGCCGAAGATGACTTAGTCGTTGAAAAGTCAACTTATCAATTTACCTGATGTGTTACTTTGAATTTCTCTCAAGATCTGCTCAATATTTTTCGTGATTTATCTGTCCTCATTTTGTTTTACGTAAACAATAATAGGATACAGCGAAAGTATTTTTAAATTCATAGCAATTTAAAATAATGTTTTTTTTTTTTTAAATAAATCAAATGTAAAAATTCCCTGGGTCTATACGAGTGTTTTATAGAATATCCTCGTCGTTCTATCTATTGTTTTCAATTTTATTTTCGAAGCGACTATAATTTGCATGAAGTTAATTTTATGTACTTTTTGAGATGATGTTTATAAAGAGATATGTTTCTTTATCTGGCGTTGAAAATTAAGAGAACAACTAAAAACCAAATCACTAAATTTATTCTCTCAACCAACACAAATACACATGAAAACACAAAATTATTTTCTGTATTTTATAATTTATTTTTCGTTGTAAGTGGGTAAAAAACTAGACTATGTATATTTAACATCACGACTGCTACCATCGTTACAAGTCAATTTTACTGGTTCCCCAGTGGTTGTAGCGTGATTCTTTTTATTGTACCCAAACGTTATTCAGTTCTTATAAACTACATAAAAGTTAATCTAGTCCATCCAGTATACTAGACATCTTATCCCTGCTAACCTTGGCATATAATTTCTATTACGATTAGTAAATTGTTCCATCTGAATGTAAATCTGACTTTTTATGAGATTCTATTTTTCCGTAATTTCCTAAATGAAATTATTTAGGCTGAATGTCGGTGTTTTATTCGATGGGTAATCAATTTGTGTATTTTTAGATGTTAAAATGAGAATGAGTATATTTTGTTTATTTTTAGATTAAAGAAAGGTTATAATGATTATTTAACCTCGACAATCAATTATTAATTGTAACATATAATAAAGTTAATTATTTTAAAATTACTATGACCAAAATAAAATGTGTATATTAAAAAAATAAATATGCGTAGTTGAATCCATTCAAAATTTACATTTAGATTTCAATTTATATACATTTATAAATCATTTATATATGTATAAACATAAGGAAAATATCCAAACAAAACAATAATATAAATAAAAATAAACACGTAGATTTAACTATACATAAACATATAAAACTTTATTTTTTCAATTGGTTTGTGGGCTGATATTATTATAACTTAACGAGTTTTATATACACAAATGATGAAAAATGTCCAATTAAACCAAATTAATAATTCGAAACAAATAAGATTAAAACTAGAATTAACTGGTGCCGAACTTGTCTAATGAGGGATTGTTAAATATATAAGATACAAACCATGCACAAACGGAAAATAGACCATTAGAAACGAAACTTTCATGCAAAATCAAAATCCAACTTAACGTAAGACAAATATTCAATGAAACACGACTTTCAAACCTCAACCTACCTATTCCTAACCTTTCAAATACCAATCATTGCTCAAAACAAACGCATCATGGACTTTTCATATTGAGCACCGTTTCAAGCTCAGCTAGATATTGCTAGATATTTATAATGTCGGAAGTGTAAACTACTTTATGCATCATAAAGGGTACGATTTATCTAAATGATTCTTCTCATAGGTTATCTCTAAAATTATTGTTTAAAATAAATAAAAAATTATAGGTATCGAACCAAAATAAAGTAAGCAGAATAGCATGAAAACAACAAAATATTATAATTTTGGAACATAATTAAAATTGGAAAAGAAATATATGATCAATATTTTAACAAGATCATCGTGATTTTAAAAACAAATAATAAACAATTGAATTGAGTATTCTGTAGTGTTGATGGTTTTGATTTCATTTTCGTTAATTTATTTTGCCTCAAGCATGAATGTCATCATTTTAATAACAGTTTTAGTGAGTTGTTGAAATAAATGTGAATATTCAATATATAATCATGTAGATGAAACTTCGAATGTACTCAATATGGTAATATACATCATTTATGTAAATAGGGAAAATATTGTAGCATCAGCAAAAGAAAGAAAAGAGGGAAGAGAGCATGAGTGATGTCCAAAACATACAGATGGATCAATGACACAAGTAGAGAGTCTGATCCTTGTTTTACGAAATTATCTTTAATTTGAAAAGATTGCTTAGCGAACTATTAACGTATTAACGAAAGCTTTATATTAATAAAACTTTTGTTAACATCAAATATTTGTACTTTCTCACATATACAGTATAGAGATGTGATGGATCAAAAAATAAATTTCTAATATTTTGCGGGTACATCCGTTTTGAAGCCCTTTAAGTCCAAAAAACTGACGTCGGTCGTCTGTGCAGTGCTCTACAATCCAAACGAATGGACTAATTTTAATGGAATTTGGTGTGTGGATATATTTTGGTCATATCTGGGGTCTTTTTTTCCATTTATTGAAATTTTAGGGTTAGTTAGACTTAAAAAACTTTAATGGTTTCGACAAAATGTCGCTTAAGTTTAGCCTCTAAGAAATCATACAAAAGAGCTCTGTGTAAGGATTAATTTATCAGGTGTGAAATTTAATAACCGAGACCATTGTGTAAAATTTGAAGTAAAAAAAATATGAAGGTTTAGAATTATTGGAACAAATAAACCTTGACACACGGTTTATTTTACGATTTACGCTCATTTAGACCCTATTTAATTTGTTTTTCAAACCCGGATATGTTACTTTATTTTCAGTTTTTGACTTACAATTACTGAACTGACATTTTCAGTAACGAATTGTTTTGGTTATATTTTATTTGGGTGAGTAAGAAAGTTTGTGTTATGTTTTTAACCGTTTATTTCTACTTTACTTTTCAAGTAAATTATTATATCTATGTTTACAAATATTTCTTTGCAATAAACTTTTCAATTTTCATTCTAAAAGTTATTATTTATATTCTTAATTCAGGCAATGTCTAAAATTGTAATAGATAGTATAAAAATAGATTTATTTCCGAAACAAACATATTGTTCCTTAATTTGTCACAACTTCTAATCTACGTTGACATTTAGGGCGTGTTCCATAGTTTACCTTTTGAAATGATAAAGACAGAGAGAATTATTAACACACCTGTGTCATGTAGCAGGAATATAACGAGCTAAACTATGAACAGCTGACTAATGTCGTCACACATTCCATACGTCACAGTCAGCTTGTATTTGTGTTACTAAACTGTTTATTGTATTGTTTTAAGCGGCTTTAATATAGCCTAATAGCGTTGCTCCTGTAAAAACATTGCGTATCCCGCTCGCTTAGGACGGGGAAGGGGTGCGGTAATGGCTTCAGGTACACACATGTCACCAGGAGAGTATAACAACAAGGGGAATTCATTTGACTCCAGTGCAAACAAAAACTATACGATTAGTTATAAAGGGCATTTCTGACTTCATTCTATTCAAGGCAACATACATTTTAATACCTTACCCAATTGTGGAACGGTAGCATTGTTAAGGGAGCGTATAAATCAGGAAATGTAGTATATTTTCCTAATTTTATTTGTTCAGTATATTATTATTTATTCCTCAAAACTGTTTAGTTTATAATTTTTGTTCGACGATTTAAAAAAAAATCTTTTTATAACAAACATGTTTTTCTTCTAATTCTAAACATCTTTCAAAATATCCACTGTCTGTCTTTTATGATTTTTTTTTTTTTTTATAAGAATCAAAACTCAATTCCTATATACTTGGAAACTCAAAAACAGCAAATTTATTTTTTAAACAATCGTTTCATAAATAAAGAGTGTTTATCAATACAGTCCCTAAATATTACTTTAAAATTTATTTCTGAAAAACAGAAAATAGTTGGGACTAGAGTTTCAATCGATAGATTTTAAAGTAATGGCAACAACGGTGAATAAAATATAGCTTCTGTCGACTGCTATAAAATCCTACTTAAGTATGCAATACTGTATACATAGGTCTTTCTTCTTGGGTTACAATTTTATTTTACTAAATGAAATATGTTAACTTTATTTTTATAATAGCTTTTTCCATGATTGCTCTGAGTTAAAAACCTGGACTAATGAAAAGTTGAAGATACATCCACCATCAAAATTCTTAATATATGACAAACCACATACCGTGGCGTTCCGTGAATATTTAGTATTAGGTCCGTGTTATTTGCTAATATAAAAAGGGACTTTTTGTGTTGTAAATTTTACTTTCAGTATCGAAACTAAGTGATCAAAAAATAATAAAATTAATAATTTATATTTAGTTGATAATTATATAAGTTGTTGTTTTTTTAATAATCGCCCGACAAACATTGTTCTTGTAATTTTCGGTTACTAAAAAACTATTAAATACATAATAAAACTATGTAGAAACAATTATAGAAATTAGTAGAAAAAATTTCTATTTGGTCCCTCCAAATCCTAGCTGAACCCTCACAGAGAGGGAGGGATTTATTAAGAGGTGTATCGTGAGTAATGGCCGACTCTCTCTCTCACTCAGCTCTAAAACATTTCACTTGAGTCTCTTTTTGATTATTTGGGTTCATGAATTAATTGAACCTATTTACAACGTAACTTCGTCAACTATCTATAATGGTAAATAAATCTTTTATATTATATTTTAAAATAAGATTACAATTATTTTCATACATATTCCTTCTGCATCATGCACTAGTATTATAGAAATAAATCATGTGCTATCATTTTATTTGATTTACAGATTTAAAATTTATATAATAATCATTAAGTTATTGGTCATCTTTTTTTTTTTTGTCTTTCAAAACCACCTTAATTGTGATTTTGCTTCATTCTTTTTTTTAAACTATAATAAAGAAAGATGACTATATTTTTATATACTCTTTTTCCTTATAGTATATTTTCACTGGAGATAAAATTTCAAATTTCTTTATAGGTTTCAAATGAATTTAAGATAATTTTAGCCCTAATATCACAATCATTGTATAAATCATGTTTAAAATTAAATCGACCAGAAATTTCGTAAATTAAAATTTAATTAAGACAAGACGATGAATTTTCAAAAAATAGGTTTTCCTTATAGTCGTGTTTTTAATACAACATTGTTGTTATCTCTTGACCAGAAAATCAACGTTCGCTATAAGGTTTGACGTTAAAATATTTGGTTTTAAAATTAAAGTAAACTAAACAAATTACAGAAAACCTTACTTTTCAAAATAATAGGTTATTTAAACCTTGCCTTGTAATAAATACAAAGTCTCATTACCGTTGTCAAGGCGATTCACACCTTCCTATGGCAGATGGCCACGTGACAAATGTATCAATAAGACATCTCCCCCTCCTCTTCCGTTCTATGTTCTGTCTAGGATGATAATGTTGATGAAACAATTTGCTAAAAGGAGAAGAAGGGATGGCGACATTATTACATCTCAACTCTAATGCGTTACCGTCTAACTAGATTAAATGTGTCCTAATTTCTCAGTTATGGAGGTAACATTGCACGGAAATTTGTTGTGCAATATTTATGTATGTAAACAGTCTGTTTATGACATCAGAAAACATTGTATAACTTAATTAACATTAATAACAATAATGGTTAAAATGCAAACAAATGTTTCGTTCTATCTCTCATGTTAAGTAGAATACATTAAATCCAACATAAAATTTATATATATTGTATTATACTGTATTTATAAACATTTATTACAGCTATAATTCAATTACAGTACATGTTAATATTACATCAAAGTTCTAATGAAGATCAGACAGCCGTAAAATGTAAATATAGGCAAAATTCGTACAGACTTCAAGTGTTGTGTATCCACTTTGCCTATCCTTACGCCTAACTAAATAAATTTTACCTTCCAGAATCTTTCCAAATTATTTATTATCTAACATTACAAGACTATATATATTATTTTTCACTTAACTAAGTACATTCGTAATCAGATATCTTAATTTTAAATTAAATGGTTTTTACATTACATTTCATGTAGAATGTTTCACTCTTTTTTGGTTCTTTTGAATTCATTATTAAAGATTTGATTATTTAATTGAATACATGTTTTCACACTTTGTTAGTTGTTTTTGCAAATTAAAACAAATATTTACGTCGTCGTCCCCCGTCTACATCTCTCTCCAACAACATAGAATTTTAAAAGATCCAAAATACGTTAATTTAGTTGTCAATTTTAGAGCACAAGTGTATACTTTATTCAAATACATATGCAATTAATTATGTTATCTAGAAGAACTCAAAAAGGCAAAGGAAATAAATTGTGTGTGTTTTTTTTATAACCTAAATAGTACAGTTGTATCGAAGTTAGTGTTAACCTGTTTAAAAAAATATGAAATAATATTGAATATACGCGATTGAAAGAAAATTAATTTGATTTTGAAATTAAGCAAAATCGTATGATTGAATAAACATTAAACTCTTACCGAAATTCTACAATTAAATTAAAAACCCATTTCGAAATATATTATAAATAAAAACTTTACAACCGGATTTTTTCAGACTCAAAACAATGTGTTTAAAACGTATTCGTGTAATCAAAACATAATCGAATAAAAATAGCTGATACCGATTAGTTTAAATATTGTTATTTGATACAGTATATATTAAAGATAAAAATACTGTGAAAATGCAATATACCTACGGACAAAACAATGGCTAATCTACTTGTATTTATATATTTAAAAGTGATTACATTTTCACGGAATTACAGCCTACTAATTTGTTAAAACGTATTGTTTTTAAATTTTAACTCGAAGCACACAAATACTAAAAGCATAACAAAAACAAATTACTTAAGTACTGAAAATTTAATATTTTTGTCTAAAATTTTTAGTCTGAAAAGTATTCTTTCTTGAGGCGAAATATTTTTTAATGACAATAATTGTACAATGTAGAAATTTACTTTCACTTTACTAGACGTGTAGATTTTATCCTATTTATAATTTATAATTACAAATACAGTTTGGGGAAATTTGATAAAAGATACATTCATAATTTATTATCCAATAATGGTAATCCTTCTTCTCATTTTATTATTTTCTCTAATTTCCTATTTCATAAAATAAGTAAAAATTTAAAATTTTTAAATAAAAGATAGATTGCAATTATAATAGTAATGAATTCTATATTTCGTAATTTATATTTAACTTTTTTTTGTGAATCTATCATTATGTTCACTCTGTTGATACACTTAAAAAAAATCGTTTAAACATAAGATGTGGACATCAGGGAAAGTCTTCATCCCATGTCATTCTACATTCAGCTGAATACACCCAAGCTTACCCCAAAGTGACTTTATATTGTCTTTATAAATATGGAAAAGACCTTTATTGTATTTTGAAAGTATGATATTTATGACCGACCTCGTGGAATAATGAAGCAGATTTTCAAAATATATTCAACCTTTAGCGGTAATTTTACGTTGTTGGGGGAAAAAATGGCGGAAGAAACAATTTGCAACGTCACTGCATAAACAGGACATTGTTAGAAGGGTTGATGACGGTTGGATCAATTTGCAATTGAAAAGACTTCGTCTAGAAGATGAATAAGCAAGATGGCGGATTTGAATTGCAAACGCCTGACGAACGTTGCGCAGTTTATAAGTGAAAAAGTAAAGATTCCTTTCTTCAAAACGGAGTGACCTAAATCAGTTTAGAATACGGTGATTTTTGTATTAAATAAACATATGTGTATAGTATATAAGTTTTATACCTTTGAATAAAGTGTAATTCTTTACATTTACGAAGTACACAAAAAGTGTTTATGCATCATTCTAATTTAAATATTAAACAAACGAATATAAAATCATTATATCAATATAAATCAAAAAGTTTCACATAAAATCATTATTAATTAATAAATCGTATGTCAACAATACATTATAAATAAAGAAAATTATTTTCTCATAAATTTTAGGCCGATATGTTTTATAGGTATGCATTCTTTTTCTATAATATTTTATACTTCAACACTTTTTATGTGTTTTCGTATTTTCTAAAATATTGCTAAACATTATTACAAAATAGTTTATATTGTGTTAATTTTATATAATACTGTCTTTTAACCGATGGAAATTGTATACATGTGTTAATAGTAAGATAAAAGAAATACATAAATATTAATGTTTATTTGGTTTGTGTTGTGTTGTTATAGGGTATTATTCAAGATATATTTTTTTCTAAAAAAAAAATGAGAATTTGTTTTATTTGAAAGCTGATCACAAATTCTGTAGTTGGTCTATAAGGATTGTAAATTTGGTGAAAATCAAACACTAACAAATTATATGAAATATATTTAAATTTCTAGAAGGAACTTTTATTAGACTCTTTTTTTTTATCGTGTACTATCGCCATAATGAACCAATCAATTTCTTGTAGAAGTATAAATTAGTAAGGAATGCCACTTTGATGTATATTTTTGCCGTTGAGCTAAAAAGTCAGAATACATTTTTTTTTTTTTTTTAACTTACTTTATATAGCTTGATTTTTGTAATTTTTTTTATTACGGTCTAAAAATTAGATTTTCTAAAACGTGCTTTCATCACAAATTTCACTTTTTAGTTAACGATTTGCCGAAATTAAACATTTCTTATCGAAAGTTTTGTGATCGGTGAAAAAATGTATGTCTATTTTCTGTTGCTATATTTGTTTACAATATACCACTGAGGCCAAAAAGTGGCTTTTGGAATTATGTCTGCAGTACGCTACGCGTGGACCAATTTTAATCAAATTTGGTTCCGGACATAGTGTTTTGGTTATATTTCTTGGACTATTTTTTCTTCATTTTTTCAATAAATCAAAATTTGGGGACAGCTGCCATAAAAAAAGAAGAATAAATTACTATTTGCTCAAAATGATTTCTAATGATTTTTGTAGCCTAAGGACCCAAACAAAACGAATTGGTAGCCATCTTTCAAAACATGACGTATCGTGAGTTATCGCTAAACAAAATCAAACAAATCTGTCATTGTATTGTATAAACCATAATTCTCAATATCCCCTCTACCGATTTCGTTAAAGTTTTAGTGAAATTTAAAGTGTAACAACCCAAATCCGTGTGGAAAAAACAAAATGAAACAAAAAATCCGCTCGAACAAAAAACTAAGCCCTCCTTAATAGTGCGATTATCATTGAAGTCGCACTTTTGTCA
Source organism: Aphrophora alni (assembly GCA_963513935.1). Classification (NCBI taxonomy): domain Eukaryota; kingdom Metazoa; phylum Arthropoda; class Insecta; order Hemiptera; family Aphrophoridae; genus Aphrophora; species Aphrophora alni. The sequence continues at coordinate 82,468,322 of OY740770.1, read as the reverse complement.
CAAATAAAGCAAACTTATGCCTCATTTAATTACATCGATGGTGTCCATAGTTCATTTTATTTGACTGACAAATACAGAATTGACGTTTTTGGTGACGAATAGTTTTGGTTGGTTTTTATTTAGGTTAGGAATGAAGGAGTGTGAAAGTTTCTGCAAAAGTTTATTTTACACAAAAACGAATATACTAATATAATTATACTGATATTTCTTTTCACCAATACGTTCAAAAACACGTTCAAAGACAATTTTATGACAATTCTTTTTTCGTTTCACAAAACCTAAAAATGTCTTTACTGTACCTGTGTAGTAAATAAATGGAAATTACTTTTGACATTAAAACACTGTGGTCTCGTTAGTAATTTTTAAACACATAACTCAGAATCAGAATAAACCGCTCCAAAAGTGCAATTTTCAGCAGTCTTTAGCAACTAGAAGCGATTGCAAAATGTACTAAATATAACATTAATCGTTCAAGATTGAACAAGAAATTGAAAATCTATATTTGCTGGAATGAAATGAAAATGTGTTTGGTTTGATAAGGACTACTTTATAACTGTACATGTAGTAAGTTTTAAATTATAATGACATTACTTGTGTTTCAGAGGCTACAATGGTATTCACCGGACGAAGCTGTCAAGATGTGTGTTGTCAAAGGAAAAGACGAGGTAAGAACAAATAATTATATACTCGTTATATGTAAATTAGAATGCATTGCAACAAAGATTTTTTGCATACACTATTATTTTACTAATTAACACTAGTGTAATAAATATACTTTGGATAACAATCTTAATTTATTTAACGAGGGTTTTCTAAGGATCCCCATTGTGTTTCCATTATAAATTCGTTACTGCACTACATACAGTTTCTCTTTCCCTCAACTTATGTAACGCCTTGATAATGATTCCACAATACTGATCTTCGACAGCTTTCGGCAAATGAATGTAAGATTATTGCTACAAATATACAAGTTTAATTCAGATCACTCCGCCCAGATGTATTGTGATTAATCGGTCTGAGGTGTCATGTGTAAAGGTTTGCCTCACTAATTTGTATGTAAAGTATTTAGAGAAAATCTTTGTTTCGAATTTGGGTCTCTAAAGGTCATACCCTTAGAGGCTCACTTATATTGAGTACGGATGTGGCAATCCCGAGGTATCCACATCTTTCTTCTTCGAATATTTGGTTGATCTTTCGCTTTCACTTTTCCTGTCAGGTTTCTCTTAACCAAGTTTTGTTTCCTTCCGATCCTTGTGATATACAGTGTAGAGCACTAGAGGTTTGTTCTTCTTTTTTTTAAGATGATGATTACCCCGGGGTTTTTTTCCTTTAAACCACAAAAAAATGGTAATAGGGAATCCGTGTTTTAGAGTGATTCAAATGTCATTGAATGTCAGTGATTCAAATCTCATTTTAAAGGTCATTGAAAACCAGACATTTTGGTATAAAGGTTTGTTTATCTCTCCCATCTCAAAATATATCTTAATTAATTGTTGGATTTCAATTTTATCTTCATCTTGATTATGATTTTAATTTTTTAAATAATTTGAAACCATATTTCGCACCTTAATTTATTTCTGGTCTTAAAACAATGGAGCGCTTTGTACCCTTTATCTTCAAAAAACTACCTCCAACTCCATTTTTTAGAAATTCACATACCCATATCAATAGATTTTTTTTAATAGGTCGAGATGTACGAATATTTCAATGAAAGGTAAATAAAACCGAAATTGTTTGAATTTACACTTTTTTTATATTAATCTTTTCAAAATGGCAGCCAAAAACCCCTGTCTTATATGGTTTTTCATAGTTCTGTAAATATATTTATAATTAAAATTTATAAATTTAGAGAAATAGGTTTTATGTGTCAACTGGATTAAAAACAAATGAAGTTACAAAAACGATCATCGAGTCATGGTGAAAATTGTTATCGTAATTAGTTTTGCCGTACCTGTTACGTAAACAGTTTCCAATTAATTAAAATTTTAATAGCTTTTTATTAACAGTGTATTCCACATGCGTAACAACTTGTATGGGTTTAAAACAATGTAAATAAAGTAAATTAGAAACTTTATATGACGGAAACTTACTTAAATAATTATACTATATTGTCTTTATGTAGTTTAATTAAGACGTCATGGCTGAACTTATTTGTGACTGTTAAAACCTAACATTTATTAGCTCATTCCAACAGCTGACAACCTTGCAAAGGCAAGATAGGATCAGTTTCTCAACTATTTTCATGCCGCTATGCAAGTAAAGATAACATTCCTTCAGCCCGTTTTATCATGTATACTGTGTTTATTAGTTATTACTTTCTTACACACATGTACTACATAAAATATTATGCGATGGGTAAAAAGCTATGGCTAGTTTTTTTTTGTAGATATATCCGTTTTAAGTTCCCCTGAGTCTTTCATCTGACTGACTGTCTGTTTGGCGTTTGTGCGGTGGTTTACAGTCCACACCTTTAAGGTTAAAAACCAATACAAAATCACGATTGTGTACGAAACATGTTATCTTTCGAATAATTAAAAGAGCGCGCATTTAATTAAAATGTTCTACAATTTCCTTCTTTTTGCATTGATAAACACTGCCCAAGATATCGGAACTTTTCGGTTACCTTCTCAAACGTAATATTCCATCTCAAGTTAACTGTGTTTACGATGAGTTAACGGCAACAAGCACGAATACTCCCGTAATAACTCTCAAGAAACTCACGTATTTAATCTAAAATCGTGATTTCTCGATGAATTTTAAACCTTCAAAGCCATTATTTTTTTCAAAATTCAAACAAAATTGTAAATAATAATTCTAAACAAAAATTAAGTCTTTTTACTGTTCTATTGACAACGACCTGATTTATCACCGATACCTGTAGAGATAGGGAACACTTATTTTGTACATTTATTTTTTTCCAAACCAGTGTAACGCTGCTAATTTTTAACGTAAAAAAAATAAAAGAAGCGAATCTTAGCTTTTTTTCTCGCTTTTAGGCTCTCATACCTGTCAAAATAATAACCCTTGCAGTTTCCGAGGAAATTACGACTTGGGTTACAAAACAAATTGGCAATTTTGACCCGTTATAACAGAATCAATTTAAGTAGTAAAAAAAAAAAATTGTATACAATTTTATGGTATACAAAATTGATGTCTTGATAATTTTTAATTTGATTCGTTTAATTTGTGTAAAAAAACTATAAAAATTACGTAAAATCTCTTATTTTTACAAAAATCCGTATTTTGGTCAGTTTTATATTAGAAAAATATATAACAAACACAACTTATAGATAATTGTGAGTTTTTAAAATACGACATCTTGATATTTTTTTGATAACATGTATATGTACAGAGGGGGGATGTGATTGGGGGTAATTCTTTTGACTTTCGTCCAGATATTTATTAAGTGAAATTTCATCTGTATGACTATTTTTTATTTACATAGTGAATGTTAATGCTAAGATTGTAATCCCAATGTGTGGTGCATCATTTTGTTTGAAAACTACTACATTTCTAACTGATACGCTACACATAGATCATTATGTCCAGGTTAAAGTTTCCAGAAATAGGGAATTCAACAAACATTTAAGATATAATATAACCTTATAGTAAAATTATCAAACTGGAACAGTGGGTGGCCTTTACACTGGTCCTTTCTTTCTCTAAAAATAAGATTCTGCGATCTCCAAGTACTGGTATATTTACTTTCCCCGAAGTATGAAAAAAATATTTTAAAAATACGCTGTATTCATGAACCGCTGAAGAATGTCCGTAACAATAGCAGAGCATCAATGCTTGACATCAAGTTTTATATGGATATAAATAAAGTCGTTAGTATACACTCTTAATTACTGTGTTCTGTTCTATAGTATATACCAAGTTGTTTTGCGTCCTGATAGTTTGATTTTAATGGTTCGTGTTGAAACATATCGTACAGTTAAAAATCGCTTCACTGCTAGTAGTTATGATCACCAACAATGCTAATGGTCTTAAACTTTACGTACATGATATTCACATCTGGCTGATTTTGTCTATGTTTATTTCTAAACTGTAGCAGACGATTTTGTTTGTTGAAACTATAAACACACTGGACTTACTCCTTCAGAGCCGACACTTTGGTATTGTTAATTTCAACTCTATCTATATTTGTTCTCATATGACAACGGTAAAAATTCAAATAATTGGCCGATTTTAAGCTTCAACTCTGCAGGTTTTTATCAAGAATACCTTTAAAGTTATTATTTTTCTGGATGAATGAAAGACTCATAAGCAACAACACTAAAGCACTTGCCTTAATAAGATCAGTGCGTAGTCTAAAAATTCTACAAAATGATTTTTTTTCAATTCTGTATTATTTTATTTCTGTGCTATTTGGTAACGAACAAAATGTATTTAGTATAAAATTAAAATTACTCCTACTTCCAGACCGATTTAAAATCTTCACGAATGCCGCATGGCACGTTTAACAAACCGTTTTATATTCAAATTAAATTAAATTTTAATCTAGAGGTGAGAGATAATACTAGACAGTCGGTTTAAAAAACAATTGAAATAAAACTTGGTCGAGAAAATTGCTTTGCTTGAGAGAACATTAAAGAGAAGTACCCCAGCTCTTCGGCTGATGTTCACACTAAATTCTTGGCTAAATTTGATCGTTTTAGGTACCATTTCATTTATTCACGTTATTGCGTTCTCTTAACGACGGAATGGTAAACTAGATTCGATCTAAATAAGATTATGTTATAAATCAGAATTGCAAATATTTCATAAGGATAAACATGCATATTCTTGTGTTAAACTTACCAGTTTAATTGGATATTAGTATTAAGTATTACAAGTATTTTAATCCCTTATCAACGATGGATAACGTTTATAGTGGAACAAAAGCTCTAATAAATTTACAAAGGGTAACAAATCTAATTCCTCTCTCTCTCTCTCTCTCTCTCTCCTCTCTCTCTCTCTCTCTCTCTCTCTCTCTCTCTCTCTCTCTCTCTCTCTCTCTCTCTCTCTCTCTCTCTCTCTCTCTCTCTCTCTCTCTCTCTCTCTCTCTCTCTCTCTCTCTCTCTCTCTCTCTCTCTCTCTCTCTCTCTCTCTCTCTCTCTCTCTCTCTCTCTCTCTCTCTCTCTCTCTCTCTCTCTCTCTCTCTCTCTCTCTCTCTCTCTCTCTCTCTCTCTCTCTCTCTCTCTCTCTCTCTCTCTCTCTCTCTCTCTCTCTCTCTCTCTCTCTCTCTCTCTCTCTCTCTCTCTCTCTCTCTCTCTCTCTCTCTCTCTCTCTCAAAGATTTAAGTAGAAGAGAGGACCTGATGGTCCTAGCTTTGACCCAAAATAATATGATATTCATTCAATCACTCTCCTTGTTTTACAATCTTAATAAATTGTATTAATATTTAAATGGCTTCCTAAAGCCGTTATACAAGCTATTTGAGATGCTTGCAGATAACTTAAGTTCGAGTGTGGTGAATATTAACTTATGCTGTGTAGGTGTAATGGTAATTTATCTCAAAATCTGTTAGTATTTAAAAAACAATTATCAGAAGTTACGTAAGTAAATGTAATAATTCTAAAAAGAAGCTTTAAC